>JAVMKO010000002.1:168412842-169865090 GCA_032164245.1 Sternotherus odoratus | reverse complement strand
GCAGCCCTGGAGTCACATACTCACATTCCATCTAAAATGTATTAAAAAGATTCACACCAGGTTGTGAGAAGGGGACTCGCCCTAATAGTTCTCACTGTCACCAGCTAAAGCATTGTCAGGACACTTTCCTATTGTTTGACCTGTGATCTCTGTCTGGTTTGAAAAGGTTTCTGTCTCCTGTATAATTAATTGTGCTAGGTGTAAATCAGTTAAGGTGGTGGGGTAGGATTGGTTAGGTAATTTTGTTAGGATTGGTTAGTAAAATTATACTAAGATAATTGGTTAAAAGAAGCAAGACTCAAGAAGAAGCGGAGGAGAAGAAGATCAGAAAAAAAACCAGAAGCAAGGAGGAGAAGGGCTGGAAGAAGACCAAAGGAGATAAGGAACCCCTGAGGAAAAGAACTCACCTCCAAGACCCAGCCTAAGATAAAAGCTGCCAGGACTTTTCTGACCCTGAGGTGCAGCAGCTAAGATCCAGAGACTGACCTTGCTTGTCATATACAGGGGAAGCCTGCTTGCCTGTCCCAGGATTGGTGAGCATGATACTGTGTGTTTAGCTTGTGTATTCTGTTTGTTTGGGAATTGTCAATAAATAGGATAAGGATATTACTGTGTGAGGCTCTTTCAGCGGCTAAAGGTCCTGCCAACCCGCAGGAAGATGTGCCCTGAGCCCTAGGAATTGGGGAAGGGTGGCTGTACAAATTAACAGGGTTTCACCTTGAGCCCTAGGAACTGGGTAAAGGTGTATGTCCCTATAGTGTGGAAGGGATAGAGAATTTGTGCGGGTAACAAATTTGGTGGAGAGAATGCGGGCAGCCTAAGGTCGTTTGGACCGAATTGATCCAGCCAAACACAGTAATAGCAGAGTACTTGTGGCATTTTGTCAAAGGGTCACTACCTGCAGAATGTTCACCCTGAAGCAACAGGGGGGAATGGAAACCAAGCAAAGGGACCAGGAGGGGTGGGTATTAGCTGAGGAGCCCCCTCTCCTTGCTAAATGGGTAGCAGAAAAGGGTCCATGCCCATGGGGACAAGATTCGTTCCAGGGGAGAGACGCCCTGGATTCAGCTTGTAAGGGGTTTGAAGCTTTCTGTAAGTCCATGAAACCAAAACCAAAGAAAAGGGCTGTGAAAGCAGCAGCAGGCTGGGCATTGTGGAAAACAGTCACCAATCTCTCCAGCCTGGTGGCACTCCAGGAAAGGCAAATGGAGGATTACAAATTTGAGCTGGCTGTAGTCAAGGACACTCTGGCTCAGTATAAGGCATCTGAATGTGTCAGTGCAGCCTCTGTATTACAGAATGCAACTGCTCTGCAAGCAAAATGGGAGAGTGTGAGCAGCTAAAGTTGACAGTGGAAAGCCTGAATAGTGAGCTCTCTGCATTGCAAATGAAGCTGGGAGATGCACAGGCAGCTGTTAGAGCAGTGTTACAGGAAAATAAGGATCAGGCCCACACAGGCAGTGATCACACAGCCTGCAGGCAGCGCATAGAGAAGCTGGAAAGCATGTTGGGGGCCCAGAGAGGCATTGTGGCAGCAGTACAGGGGAGTGTGAGTGTGGGCACTAGGGACACAAACACTTGGAACAGGACTAGTTGGAAGGATCCTGGATGCCCATACTCCCCAGATGCTCTTCCTGAGGGTCCCTATGCCCCTGCACACAGGGAACTGCAGGATTTGAAATTAAAAACACAAGAGCTCAATCCTGTGGCTCCAGTGATCACAAGGGTGGTAAATAGTGTGGAACCTGACCCTGATAATACACAACAGTCAAGGCAAACCCAGAAAACCATTACTGAGGTTTCTGATTTTACCCCAGATCAGGTCCGGGCATCTGCTCAGCTATTGGGACCCCTAGAGAAGGACACATGTCTGGACTGGATGGTGAAGGTGTTGTCCCGGAGCGGGTGGAGGCCAGCAGATTATGAGATTCTGGCCCAAGCCTGTACTAGTGCCTCTGATTGGGCAGTGATACGCAGTGCGGAGGGGCGATTAGGTGGAAATGAAATGATGTTGCTGGTACTGGATGGGATTGGGTGAAGGAAGTCATGAAGGTGGTGATGTCAGCCAGACAACTGGGGAAATTGTTCCATGTAACAGAACAGTGCCCTGGTGACTCCCCAGAATTGTATGTGATTAAGAAGGAGATTTTGGCCATGGCCTCTGGGGTTGTACCAGTGGTTCGGGGAACTGCCCCTAATTTCGATACATTGGCTTTTAAAACTGCATTGCTCGATGGTTTGAATTCAACAATGAAAGTAATTCTAGGACCCATAGATCCAGGGAGGGGATACCCAGAGTTAAAGCAGGATATTTTTCGAGCAGCGACAGTTTTTCGAGACACACACGGACAGGCAGGAAAAGGAAATAAGGACAGGAAATTGGAGCCTATACAGGCAGTAACCTTTGCCAACAATGGCCCCCGGATCTCCGAGAGGAGCCAGGGGAAAAGGGTCCTGATGCACAGTGGCATGGCAGGGGAAGAGGACAGAGAGGTGCAATGAGCGTCAGAGGAGTAAGAGGAAGAAATGGATATCAGGTGCAGAATAGAGCCATTGGACTGAGGGTGCAAGAGATGCATTGAGAGCGGAGGTGTGGAAGAAACTCATGATGGCTGGGGAGCCAAAAGAGAGATGGGATAGGAAGCCCACAAGTGAGTTACTACAGAGGGCTGCCCAATTAGAGAGGCAAGAGGAAGTGACTGACGGGGCTCCTGTTAACCCCATAACAAACCCCGAACCGTCAGCACCTCCCCAATAGGGGTGCCCACCTCCCAGGACTCCCCTAAGGTTGTGGCTCAACTTCAGTATGACAAATGGGGGCGTCCCATTGTAGGGGCAATGATGGGGAGGGTGGGGGAACAGACATGCCCCACTATGCTGATTGACACTGGAGCATCAGTCTGTGTGCTTGGAGAGCACTGGCTTCCCAGAGATGCCGTGGAAACAGAGCAGTCAACCCAGCTAGTATCATATACAGGGGAGACAACGAAAGCCTCCATCACGAGACCAATCTGACCCATGTAGAAAATCACTCAACTAAAATCCCGGACAAAAGTGTTCATAACATTGTGTGTGTTGGGGGTAATAACTTGCCCATGGAGGGAGCTACCCCAATTTCCAAACCTTTGTCAGGGAACAAAGGAGAGGACATTCCAAACTGTGTGACTGTTGGGAATGGCAGTTGGCAAATAGCTGTTGGGGGAGAGTTTGTCTCCAATCTTCTGTCTGAGGAGCAGACAGAACGGGCCTCTCAGCTTATGCTGATGGAGGATGTGTCAGTTGTCTCAAAAGTTGTTCTGATGTAACTGAAACCCAGAAAAATGCTCAGGAAGATGTTTCTGTAAAACAACCCCTAGCTGAAAAGGGAAAGGACAGAAATTTCTGGGGGAAATGAATTGTGGCCTGAAGAAATAAAACCTCAGGCTAGCTTTTGCAAGCAGTTTGCTGCAATTGAAGGGTGTGAAAATAAGTTGATTAAGTTAGCTCAGAATGCAAGAAACAGTGTAGGTGCTGAGAAATTTGGTTCAGTTTCTAGCTGCCAAAGTTTCTCAACTGTGTATAAACCCACTGACTTTGTTTTAGAAAGATCCAGGATGGAAGCCATCCCTACTGTCTCTGTCACCACTAAGCAGCTCTTTACACACCCCTGGGATGGCCACTGCTCTATTGTGAATCAGGCCAGCCCCAGTGTTTGTCAGGTAAAAATCCTGACTGGGAAAAATGAAAAACCTTGGGGAAAATGGTTTCATTCTTTACAGCTCAAAGAATGGAAGGATAAACCACCTGACCCTAAAGATTGCCCTCTCCATCCTGTCGGCCACCCTTCTTGGCTAGCAAGAAGGAACAGCTTTGAGCTGTTGGAAAATATGCATCGAGTGGGCTGGTCAGTGCCTACCCCGATGTTGAGACAGGAAAAGGCCAGAAAAGATCTCGACTTATTATGGCCACCCTCACGTAGGTCACCACTTCATGTTTACCCTGTAATACTGGACTCCAAGCAGTAACCTCTAACTAGCCCCACCTTGGGGGGGTTAGAAAAATGTCTGTTTTGTCTTTCAGAGTTCTAAAAAGACCGCCCAGCAGAAGAACACAAGTAACCCGGGCACCATTATAAAGAAGCTGTTGTCGCGACTGTGTGTCTGTGTATGTTTTATGTTCCATGTTGTGTGTCTGACAGTAAACCCTATTCTCTGACCTGTTAACATCCATGTAGTAAATGTATGGAGAAATGATTTCGGTGGAAATTGGTAAATTTCACCCTAAACAAAGATCAAATGGTTTTAAGAGCATATGTAATAACAGTCCATCCTAGTCTAACTATTGATATCTATCCAGTGGTGCCTATGGGAATCCAGCTCACGAAAAAATTTGATTATGTATTCCACTGATCATCATTCCTGGGCATATAAGAAAAAAACAACAATGGAAGACCATTGACATGTTTCAATGTGTGCCCCATGACAATTTGGGTTATGTATGTGAGGATCAAAATTTGCAAGAAAGGGATGAATGTTTCTATGTAAAAGACAAAGGAACCCAAAGATGTATGTTTAACATATTCACTGAACAAAAATCAGCTGTTGTATACGCAGGAAAGGGATGTGTATGTGTGAGAAGTCATTGTCCAATTATAGTAATAGATGATAAGAAATTGTATTTTATGACTCATTTAGTTAATAGATGTTTCTGTAACATTACAAAGATTAAGAGTTGTGATTTTGAATACTATGTACCTGTATGGACTGTAAATTACTTGAAGTTTAAACCAGAACTGTATCACAATGTAACACCTGTAACCTTAGGTATGAATATGACTATGATAAGAAACTGTTAATCCATCCTATGTTACATTCACATTTACAGTATATTGCACAGACAGGAGAACAAATACGTGTTGAAGTGCAGCATAATAATGCAGAAATTACTCATGTACTTAAAACTATTGCAGATGCAGGTCATCACTCCTGGTGGGAAACACTATTGGGTTGGTCACCTTCTGCAACAGGTGTGTTAAATATAATGGTTCACCCCATTGTGGTGATCATTGGAATCCAATTAGCTTTATTAATGAGTATGATTGCTTTGGCTTGCTGGGTGAAGAGAACTGTTCAAAGGATACAGGAAGCTGGCATGCAAAGTCAAATGAAGTCTTTGTTAATGATACCCAGGAGGCAAGACCAAGCTCAACCAGTCTGAGTATTGGACTCCTGAAATAGTAATGACAGCTTTGGTAAAAGCGTCATTAAGGAGGGGAGTGTAACTATCCGGCTTTTCTGTAGCCATGTTGGAGGCCTGAACCAAAGCCGCCTTCTGCAGCCAGACTGAAGATGCAGCAGCCATCAGCTGCAGCCCTGGAGTCACATACTCACATTCCATCTAAAATGTATTAAAAGATTCACACCAGGTTGTGAGAAGGGGACTCGCCCTAATAGTTCTCACTGTCACCAGCTAAAGCATTGTCAGGACACTTTCCTATTGTTTGACCTGTGATCTCTGTCTGGTTTGAAAAGGTTTCTGTCTCCTGTATAATTAATTGTGCTAGGTGTAAATCAGTTAAGGTGGTGGGGTAGGATTGGTTAGGTAATTTTGTTAGGATTGGTTAGTAAAATTATACTAAGATAATTGGTTAAAAGAAGCAAGACTCAAGAAGAAGCGGAGGAGAAGAAGATCAGAAAAAAAACCAGAAGCAAGGAGGAGAAGGGCTGGAAGAAGACCAAAGGAGATAAGGAACCCCTGAGGAAAAGAACTCACCTCCAAGACCCAGCCTAAGATAAAAGCTGCCAGGACTTTTCTGACCCTGAGGTGCAGCAGCTAAGATCCAGAGACTGACCTTGCTTGTCATATACAGGGGAAGCCTGCTTGCCTGTCCCAGGATTGGTGAGCATGATACTGTGTGTTTAGCTTGTGTATTCTGTTTGTTTGGGAATTGTCAATAAATAGGATAAGGATATTACTGTGTGAGGCTCTTTCAGCGGCTAAAGGTCCTGCCAACCCGCAGGAAGATGTGCCCTGAGCCCTAGGAATTGGGGAAGGGTGGCTGTACAAATTAACAGGGTTTCACCTTGAGCCCTAGGAACTGGGTAAAGGTGTATGTCCCTATAGTGTGGAAGGGATAGAGAATTTGTGCGGGTAACACCGTAGTCTCACCCCCACGCCGGGACTGGGGCGCCCCGAGCGCCCCTTTCTCTTCCGTAGTCTCACCCCCACGCCGGGACTGGGGCGCCCCGAGCGCCCCTTTCTCTTCCGTAGTCTCACCCCCACGCCGGGACTGGGGCGCCCCGAGCGCCCCTTTCTCTCCTTTAGTCTCACCCCCACGCCGGGACTGGGGCGCCCCGAGCGCCCCTTTCTCTCCTTTAGTCTCACCCCCACGCCGGGACTGGGGCGCCCCGAGCGCCCCTTTCTCTTCCGTAGTCTCACCCCCACGCCGGGACTGGGGCGCCCCGAGCGCCCCTTTCTCTTCCGTAGTCTCACCCCCACGCCGGGACTGGGGCGCCCCGAGCGCCCCTTTCTCACCCGTAGTCTCACCCCCACGCCGGGACTGGGGCGCCCCGAGCGCCCCTTTCTCACCCGTAGTCTCACCCCCACGCCGGGACTGGGGCGCCCCGAGCGCCCCTTTCTCTTCCGTAGTCTCACCCCCACGCCGGGACTGGGGCGCCCCGAGCGCCCCTTTCTCTTCCGTAGTCTCACCCCCACGCCGGGACTGGGGCGCCCCGAGCGCCCCTTTCTCTTCCGTAGTCTCACCCCCACGCCGGGACTGGGGCGCCCCGAGCGCCCCTTTCTCTCCCGTAGTCTCACCCCCACGCCGGGACTGGGGCGCCCCGAGCGCCCCTTTCTCTTCCGTAGTCTCACCCCCACGCCGGGACTGGGGCGCCCCGAGCGCCCCTTTCTCTCCCGTAGTCTCACCCCCACGCCGGGACTGGGGCGCCCCGAGCGCCCCTTTCTCTCCCGTAGTCTCACCCCCACGCCGGGGCTGGGGCGCCCCCAGCGCCCCTTTCTCTTCTTTAGTCTCACCCCCACGCCGGGGCTGGGGCGCCCCCAGCGCCCCTTTCTCTTCCGTAGTCTCACCCCCACGCCGGGGCTGGGGCGCCCCCAGCGCCCCTTTCTCTTCCGTAGTCTCACCCCCACGCCGGGGCTGGGGCGCCCCCAGCGCCCCTTTCTCTTCCGTAGTCTCACCCCCACGCCGGGGCTGGGGCGCCCCCAGCGCCCCTTTCTCTTCCGTAGTCTCACCCCCACGCCGGGGCTGGGGCGCCCCCAGCGCCCCTTTCTCTTCCGTAGTCTCACCCCCACGCCGGGGCTGGGGCGCCCCCAGCGCCCCTTTCTCTTCCGTAGACTCACCCCCACGCCGGGACTGGGGCGCCCCCAGCGCCCCTTTCTCTTCCGTAGACTCACCCCCACGCCGGGACTGGGGCGCCCCCAGCGCCCCTTTCTCTTCCGTAGACTCACCCCCACGCCGGGACTGGGGCGCCCCGAGCGCCCCTTTCTCTCCTTTAGTCTCACCCCCACGCCGGGACTGGGGCGCCCCGAGCGCCCCTTTCTCTTCCGTAGTCTCACCCCCACGCCGGGACTGGGGCGCCCCGAGCGCCCTTTTCTCTCCTTTACTCTCAGCCCCACGCCGGGACTGGGGCGCCCCGAGCGCCCCTTTCTCTTCCGTAGACTCACTCCCACGCCTGGACTGGGGCGCCCCGAGCGCCCCTTTCTCTTCCGTAGTCTCACCCCCACGCCGGGACTGGGGCGCCCCGAGCGCCCCTTTCTCTAACGTAGTCTCACCCCCACGCCGGGACTGGGGCGCCCCGAGCGCCCCTTTCTCACCAGTAGTCTCACCCCCACGCCGGGACTGGGGCGCCCCGAGCGCCCCTTTCTCACCCGTAGTCTCACCCCCACGCCGGGACTGGGGCGCCCCGAGCGCCCCTTTCTCTTCCGTAGTCTCACCCCCACGCCGGGACTGGGGCGCGCCGAGCGCCCCTTTCTCTTCCGTAGTCTCACCCCCACGCCGGGACTGGGGCGCCCCGAGCGCCCCTTTCTCTCCTTTAGTCTCACCCCCACGCCGGGACTGGGGCGCCCCGAGCGCCCCTTTCTCTCCTTTAGTCTCACCCCCACGCCGGGACTGGGGCGCCCCGAGCGCCCCTTTCTCTTCCGTAGTCTCACCCCCACGCCGGGACTGGGGCGCCCCGAGCGCCCCTTTCTCTTCCGTAGTCTCACCCCCACGCCGGGACTGGGGCGCCCCGAGCGCCCCTTTCTCACCCGTAGTCTCACCCCCACGCCGGGACTGGGGCGCCCCGAGCGCCCCTTTCTCACCCGTAGTCTCACCCCCACGCCGGGACTGGGGCGCCCCGAGCGCCCCTTTCTCTTCCGTAGTCTCACCCCCACGCCGGGACTGGGGCGCCCCGAGCGCCCCTTTCTCTTCCGTAGTCTCACCCCCACGCCGGGACTGGGGCGCCCCGAGCGCCCCTTTCTCTTCCGTAGACTCACCCCCACGCCGGGACTGGGGCGCCCCGAGCGCCCCTTTCTCTCCCGTAGTCTCACCCCCACGCCGGGACTGGGGCGCCCCGAGCGCCCCTTTCTCTCCTTTAGTCTCACCCCCACGCCGGGACTGGGGCGCCCCGAGCGCCCCTTTCTCTTCCGTAGTCTCACCCCCACGCCGGGACTGGGGTGCCCCGAGCGCCCCTTTCTCTTCCGTAGTCTCACCCCCACGCCGGGACTGGGGCGCCCCGAGCGCCCCTTTCTCTAACGTAGTCTCACCCCCACGCCGGGACTGGGGCGCCCCGAGCGCCCCTTTCTCACCCGTAGTCTCACCCCCACGCCGGGACTGGGGCGCCCCGAGCGCCCCTTTCTCACCCGTAGTCTCACCCCCACGCCGGGACTGGGGCGCCCCGAGCGCCCCTTTCTCTTCCGTAGTCTCACCCCCACGCCGGGACTGGGGCGCCCCGAGCGCCCCTTTCTCTTCCGTAGTCTCACCCCCACGCCGGGACTGGGGCGCCCCGAGCGCCCCTTTCTCTTCCGTAGACTCACCCCCACGCCGGGACTGGGGCGCCCCGAGCGCCCCTTTCTCTCCCGTAGTCTCACCCCCACGCCGGGACTGGGGCGCCCCGAGCGCCCCTTTCTCTCCTTTAGTCTCACCCCCACGCCGGGACTGGGGCGCCCCGAGCGCCCCTTTCTCTTCCGTAGTCTCACCCCCACGCCGGGACTGGGGCGCCCCGAGCGCCCTTTTCTCTCCTTTACTCTCAGCCCCACGCCGGGACTGGGGCGCCCCGAGCGCCCCTTTCTCTTCCGTAGACTCACTCCCACGCCGGGACTGGGGCGCCCCGAGCGCCCCTTTCTCTTCCGTAGTCTCACCCCCACGCCGGTACTGGGGCGCCCCGAGCGCCCCTTTCTCTTCCGTAGTCTCACCCCCACGCCGGGACTGGGGCGCCCCGAGCGCCCCTTTCTCTTCAGTAGACTCACTCCCACGCCGGGACTGGGGCGCCCCGAGCGCCCCTTTCTCTCCTTTAGTCTCACCCCCAGGCCGGGACTGGGGCGCCCCGAGCGCCCCTTTCTCTTCCGTAGTCTCACCCCCAGGCCGGGACTGGGGCGCGCCGAGCGCCCCTTTCTCTTCCGTAGTCTCACCCCCACGCCGGGACTGGGGCGCCCCGAGCGCCCCTTTCTCTTCCGTAGTCTCACCCCCACGCCGGGACTGGGGCGCCCCGAGCGCCCCTTTCTCTTCCGTAGTCTCACCCCCACGCCGGGACTTGGGCGCCCCGAGCGCCCCTTTCTCTTCCGTAGTCTCACCCCCACGCCGGGACTGGGGCGCCCCGAGCGCCCCTTTCTCTTCCGTAGTCTCACCCCCACGCCGGGACTGGGGCGCCCCGAGCGCCCCTTTCTCTTCCGTAGTCTCACCCCCACGCCGGGACTGGGGCGCCCCGAGCGCCCCTTTCTCTTCCGTAGTCTCACCCCCACGCCGGGACTGGGGCGCCCCGAGCGCCCCTTTCTCTCCTTTAGTCTCACCCCCACGCCGGGACTGGGGCGCCCCGAGCGCCCCTTTCTCTTCCGTAGTCTCATCCCCACGCCGGGACTGGGGCGCCCCGAGCGCCCCTTTCTCTCCTTTAGTCTCAGCCCCACGCCGGGACTGGGGCGCCCCGAGCGCCCCTTTCTCTTCCGTAGTCTCACCCCCACGCCGGGACTGGGGCGCCCCGAGCGCCCCTTTCTCTCCTTTAGTCTCACCCCCACGCCGGGACTGGGGCGCCCCGAGCGCCCCTTTCTCTCCTTTAGTCTCACCCCCACGCCGGGACTGGGGCGCCCCGAGCGCCCCTTTCTCTCCCGTAGTCTCACCCCCACGCCGGGACTGGGGCGCCCGGGGCGCCCCTTTCTCTCCCGTAGTCTCACCCCCACGCCGGGACTGGGGCGCCCGGAGCGCCCCTTTCTCTCCCGTAGTCTCACCCCCACGCCGGGACTCGGGCGCCCGGAGCGCCCCTTTCTCTTCCGTAGTCTCACTCCCACGCCGGGACTGGGGCGCCCGGAGCGCCACTTTCTCTTCCGTAGACTCACCCCCATGCCGGGACTGGGGCGCCCCGAGCTCCCCTTTCTCTTCCGTAGACTCACCCCCACGCCGGGACTGGGGCGCCCCGAGCGCCCCTTTCTCTTCCGTAGTCTCACCCCCACGCCGGGACTGGGGCGCCCCGAGCGCCCCTTTCTCTTCCGTAGTCTCACCCCCACGCCGGGACTGGGGCGCCCCGAGCGCCCCTTTCTCTTCCGTAGTCTCTCCCCCACGCCGGGACTGGGGCGCCCCGAACCCCCCTTTCTCTTCCGTAGTCTCATCCCCACGCCGGGACTGGGGCGCCCCGAGCGCCCCTTTCTCTCCTTTAGTCTCAGCCCCACGCCGGGACTGGGGCGCCCCGAGCGCCCCTTTCTCTCCTTTAGTCTCACCCCCACGCCGGGACTGGGGCGCCCCGAGCGCCCCTTTCTCTCCTTTAGTCTCACCCCCACGCGGGGACTGGGGCGCCCCGAGCGCCCCTTTCTCTTCCGTAGTCTCACCCCCACGCCGGGACTGGGGCGCCCCGAGCGCCCCTTTCTCTTCCGTAGTCTCACCCCCACGCCGGGACTGGGGCGCCCCGAGCGCCCCTTTCTCTTCCGTAGTCTCACCCCCACGCCGGGACTGGGGCGCCCCGAGCGCCCCTTTCTCTTCCGTCGTCTCACCCCCACGCCGGGACTGGGGCGCCCCGAGCGCCCCTTTCTCTCCCGTAGTCTCACCCCCACGCCGGGACTGGGGCGCCCGGGGCGCCCCTTTCTCTCCCGTAGTCTCACCCCCACGCCGGGACTGGGGCGCCCGGAGCGCCCCTTTCTCTCCCGTAGTCTCACCCCCACGCCGGGACTCGGGCGCCCGGAGCGCCCCTTTCTCTTCCGTAGTCTCACTCCCACGCCGGGACTGGGGCGCCCGGAGCGCCACTTTCTCTTCCGTAGACTCACCCCCATGCCGGGACTGGGGCGCCCCGAGCTCCCCTTTCTCTTCCGTAGACTCACCCCCACGCCGGGACTGGGGCGCCCCGAGCGCCCCTTTCTCTTCCGTAGTCTCACCCCCACGCCGGGACTGGGGCGCCCCGAGCGCCCCTTTCTCTTCCGTAGTCTCACCCCCACGCCGGGACTGGGGCGCCCCGAGCGCCCCTTTCTCTTCCGTAGTCTCTCCCCCACGCCGGGACTGGGGCGCCCCGAACCCCCCTTTCTCTTCCGTAGTCTCATCCCCACGCCGGGACTGGGGCGCCCCGAGCGCCCCTTTCTCTCCTTTAGTCTCAGCCCCACGCCGGGACTGGGGCGCCCCGAGCGCCCCTTTCTCTTCCGTAGTCTCACCCCCACGCCGGGACTGGGGCGCCCCGAGCGCCCCTTTCTCTCCTTTAGTCTCACCCCCACGCCGGGACTGGGGTGCCCCGAGCGCCCCTTTCTCTCCTTTAGTCTCACCCCCACGCCGGGACTGGGGTGCCCCGAGCGCCCCTTTCTCTCCCGTAGTCTCACCCCCACGCCGGGACTGGGGCGCCCGGGGCGCCCCTTTCTCTCCCGTAGTCTCACCCCCACGCCGGGACTGGGGCGCCCGGAGCGCCCCTTTCTCTCCCGTAGTCTCACCCCCACGCCGGGACTCGGGCGCCCGGAGCGCCCCTTTCTCTTCCGTAGTCTCACTCCCACGCCGGGACTGGGGCGCCCCGAGCGCCACTTTCTCTTCCGTAGACTCACCCCCACGCCGGGACTGGGGCGCCCCGAGCGCCCCTTTCTCTTCCGTAGTCTCACCCCCACGCCGGGACTGGGGCGCCCCGAGCGCCCCTTTCTCTTCCGTAGTCTCACCCCCACGCCGGGACTGGGGCGCCCCGAGCGCCCCTTTCTCTTCCGTAGTCTCACCCCCACGCCGGGACTGGGGCGCCCCGAGCGCCCCTTTCTCTTCCGTAGTCTCACCCCCACGCCGGGACTGGGGCGCCCCGAGCGCCCCTTTCTCTTCCGTAGTCTCACCCCCACGCCGGGACTGGGGCGCCCCGAGCGCCCCTTTCTCTCCTTTAGTCTCACCCCCACGCGGGGACTGGGGCGCCCCGAGCGCCCCTTTCTCTTCCGTAGTCTCACCCCCACGCCGGGACTGGGGCGCCCCGAGCGCCCCTTTCTCTTCCGTAGTCTCACCCCCACGCCGGGACTGGGGCGCCCCGAGCGCCCCTTTCTCTTCCGTAGTCTCACCCCCACGCCGGGACTGGGGCGCCCCGAGCGCCCCTTTCTCTTCCGTAGTCTCACCCCCACGCCGGGACTGGGGCGCCCCGAGCGCCCCTTTCTCTAACGTAGTCTCACCCCCACGCCGGGACTGGGGCGCCCCGAGCGCCCCTTTCTCTTCCGTAGTCTCACCCCCACGCCGGGACTGGGGCGCCCCGAGCGCCCCTTTCTCTCCTTTAGTCTCACCCCCACGCCGGGACTGGGGCGCCCCGAGCGCCCCTTTCTCTTCCGTAGTCTCACCCCCACGCCGGGACTGGGGCGCCCCGAGCGCCCCTTTCTCTTCCGTAGTCTCACCCCCACGCCGGGACTGGGGCGCCCCGAGCGCCCCTTTCTCTCCTTTAGTCTCACCCCCACGCCGGGACTGGGGCGCCCCGAGCGCCCCTTTCTCTTCCGTAGTCTCATCCCCACGCCGGGACTGGGGCGCCCCGAGCGCCCCTTTCTCTCCTTTAGTCTCAGCCCCACGCCGGGACTGGGGCGCCCCGAGCGCCCCTTTCTCTTCCGTAGTCTCACCCCCACGCCGGGACTGGGGCGCCCCGAGCGCCCCTTTCTCACCCGTAGTCTCACCCCCACGCCGGGACTGGGGCGCCCCGAGCGCCCCTTTCTCTTCCGTAGTCTCACCCCCACGCCGGGACTGGGGCACCCCGAGCGCCCCTTTCTCTTCCGTAGTCTCACCCCCACGCCGGGACTGGGGCGCCCCGAGCGCCCCTTTCTCTTCCGTAGACTCACCCCCACGCCGGGACTGGGGCACCCCGAGCGCCCCTTTCTCTCCCGTAGTCTCACCCCCACGCCGGGACTGGGGCGCCCCGAGCGCCCCTTTCTCTCCTTTAGTCTCACCCCCACGCCGGGACTGGGGCGCCCCGAGCGCCCCTTTCTCTTCCGTAGTCTCACCCCCACGCCGGGACTGGGGCGCCCCGAGCGCCCTTTTCTCTCCTTTACTCTCAGCCCCACGCCGGGACTGGGGCGCCCCGAGCGCCCCTTTCTCTTCCGTAGACTCACTCCCACGCCGGGACTGGGGCGCCCCGAGCGCCCCTTTCTCTTCCGTAGTCTCACCCCCACGCCGGGACTGGGGCGCCCCGAGCGCCCCTTTCTCTAACGTAGTCTCACCCCCACGCCGGGACTGGGGCGCCCCGAGCGCCCCTTTCTCACCCGTAGTCTCACCCCCACGCCGGGACTGGGGCGCCCCGAGCGCCCCTTTCTCACCCGTAGTCTCACCCCCACGCCGGGACTGGGGCGCCCCGAGCGCCCCTTTCTCTTCCGTAGTCTCACCCCCACGCCGGGACTGGGGCGCGCCGAGCGCCCCTTTCTCTTCCGTAGTCTCACCCCCACGCCGGGACTGGGGCGCCCCGAGCGCCCCTTTCTCTTCCGTAGTCTCACCCCCACGCCGGGACTGGGGCGCCCCGAGCGCCCCTTTCTCACCCGTAGTCTCACCCCCACGCCGGGACTGGGGCGCCCCGAGCGCCCCTTTCTCACCCGTAGTCTCACCCCCACGCCAGGACTGGGGCGCCCCGAGCGCCCCTTTCTTTTCCGTAGTCTCACCCCCACGCCGGGACTGGGGCGCCCCGAGCGCCCCTTTCTCTTCCGTAGTCTCACCCCCACGCCGGGACTGGGGCGCCCCGAGCGCCCCTTTCTCTTCCGTAGACTCACCCCCACGCCGGGACTGGGGCGCCCCGAGCGCCCCTTTCTCTCCTTTAGTCTCACCCCCACGCCGGGACTGGGGCGCCCCGAGCGCCCCTTTCTCTTCCGTAGTCTCACCCCCACGCCGGGACTGGGGCGCCCCGAGCGCCCTTTTCTCTCCTTTACTCTCAGCCCCACGCCGGGACTGGGGCGCCCCGAGCGCCCCTTTCTCTTCCGTAGACTCACTCCCACGCCTGGACTGGGGCGCCCCGAGCGCCCCTTTCTCTTCCGTAGTCTCACCCCCACGCCGGGACTGGGGCGCCCCGAGCGCCCCTTTCTCTAACGTAGTCTCACCCCCACGCCGGGACTGGGGCGCCCCGAGCGCCCCTTTCTCACCAGTAGTCTCACCCCCACGCCGGGACTGGGGCGCCCCGAGCGCCCCTTTCTCACCCGTAGTCTCACCCCCACGCCGGGACTGGGGCGCCCCGAGCGCCCCTTTCTCTTCCGTAGTCTCACCCCCACGCCGGGACTGGGGCGCGCCGAGCGCCCCTTTCTCTTCCGTAGTCTCACCCCCACGCCGGGACTGGGGCGCCCCGAGCGCCCCTTTCTCTCCTTTAGTCTCACCCCCACGCCGGGACTGGGGCGCCCCGAGCGCCCCTTTCTCTCCTTTAGTCTCACCCCCACGCCGGGACTGGGGCGCCCCGAGCGCCCCTTTCTCTTCCGTAGTCTCACCCCCACGCCGGGACTGGGGCGCCCCGAGCGCCCCTTTCTCTTCCGTAGTCTCACCCCCACGCCGGGACTGGGGCGCCCCGAGCGCCCCTTTCTCACCCGTACTCTCACCCCCACGCCGGGACTGGGGCGCCCCGAGCGCCCCTTTCTCACCCGTAGTCTCACCCCCACGCCGGGACTGGGGCGCCCCGAGCGCCCCTTTCTCTTCCGTAGTCTCACCCCCACGCCGGGACTGGGGCGCCCCGAGCGCCCCTTTCTCTTCCGTAGTCTCACCCCCACGCCGGGACTGGGGCGCCCCGAGCGCCCCTTTCTCTTCCGTAGACTCACCCCCACGCCGGGACTGGGGCGCCCCGAGCGCCCCTTTCTCTCCCGTAGTCTCACCCCCACGCCGGGACTGGGGCGCCCCGAGCGCCCCTTTCTCTCCTTTAGTCTCACCCCCACGCCGGGACTGGGGCGCCCCGAGCGCCCCTTTCTCTTCCGTAGTCTCACCCCCACGCCGGGACTGGGGTGCCCCGAGCGCCCCTTTCTCTTCCGTAGTCTCACCCCCACGCCGGGACTGGGGCGCCCCGAGCGCCCCTTTCTCTAACGTAGTCTCACCCCCACGCCGGGACTGGGGCGCCCCGAGCGCCCCTTTCTCACCCGTAGTCTCACCCCCACGCCGGGACTGGGGCGCCCCGAGCGCCCCTTTCTCACCCGTAGTCTCACCCCCACGCCGGGACTGGGGCGCCCCGAGCGCCCCTTTCTCTTCCGTAGTCTCACCCCCACGCCGGGACTGGGGCGCCCCGAGCGCCCCTTTCTCTTCCGTAGTCTCACCCCCACGCCGGGACTGGGGCGCCCCGAGCGCCCCTTTCTCTTCCGTAGACTCACCCCCACGCCGGGACTGGGGCGCCCCGAGCGCCCCTTTCTCTCCCGTAGTCTCACCCCCACGCCGGGACTGGGGCGCCCCGAGCGCCCCTTTCTCTCCTTTAGTCTCACCCCCACGCCGGGACTGGGGCGCCCCGAGCGCCCCTTTCTCTTCCGTAGTCTCACCCCCACGCCGGGACTGGGGCGCCCCGAGCGCCCTTTTCTCTCCTTTACTCTCAGCCCCACGCCGGGACTGGGGCGCCCCGAGCGCCCCTTTCTCTTCCGTAGACTCACTCCCACGCCGGGACTGGGGCGCCCCGAGCGCCCCTTTCTCTTCCGTAGTCTCACCCCCACGCCGGTACTGGGGCGCCCCGAGCGCCCCTTTCTCTTCCGTAGTCTCACCCCCACGCCGGGACTGGGGCGCCCCGAGCGCCCCTTTCTCTTCAGTAGACTCACTCCCACGCCGGGACTGGGGCGCCCCGAGCGCCCCTTTCTCTCCTTTAGTCTCACCCCCAGGCCGGGACTGGGGCGCCCCGAGCGCCCCTTTCTCTTCCGTAGTCTCACCCCCAGGCCGGGACTGGGGCGCCCCGAGCGCCCCTTTCTCTTCCGTAGTCTCACCCCCACGCCGGGACTGGGGCGCCCCGAGCGCCCCTTTCTCTTCCGTAGTCTCACCCCCACGCCGGGACTGGGGCGCCCCGAGCGCCCCTTTCTCTTCCGTAGTCTCACCCCCACGCCGGGACTGGGGCGCCCCGAGCGCCCCTTTCTCTCCTTTAGTCTCACCCCCACGCCGGGACTGGGGCGCCCCGAGCGCCCCTTTCTCTTCCGTAGTCTCATCCCCACGCCGGGACTGGGGCGCCCCGAGCGCCCCTTTCTCTCCTTTAGTCTCAGCCCCACGCCGGGACTGGGGCGCCCCGAGCGCCCCTTTCTCTTCCGTAGTCTCACCCCCACGCCGGGACTGGGGCGCCCCGAGCGCCCCTTTCTCTCCTTTAGTCTCACCCCCACGCCGGGACTGGGGCGCCCCGAGCGCCCCTTTCTCTCCTTTAGTCTCACCCCCACGCCGGGACTGGGGCGCCCCGAGCGCCCCTTTCTCTCCCGTAGTCTCACCCCCACGCCGGGACTGGGGCGCCCGGGGCGCCCCTTTCTCTCCCGTAGTCTCACCCCCACGCCGGGACTGGGGCGCCCGGAGCGCCCCTTTCTCTCCCGTAGTCTCACCCCCACGCCGGGACTCGGGCGCCCGGAGCGCCCCTTTCTCTTCCGTAGACTCACTCCCACGCCGGGACTGGGGCGCCCGGAGCGCCACTTTCTCTTCCGTAGACTCACCCCCATGCCGGGACTGGGGCGCCCCGAGCTCCCCTTTCTCTTCCGTAGACTCACCCCCACGCCGGGACTGGGGCGCCCCGAGCGCCCCTTTCTCTTCCGTAGTCTCACCCCCACGCCGGGACTGGGGCGCCCCGAGCGCCCCTTTCTCTTCCGTAGTCTCACCCCCACGCCGGGACTGGGGCGCCCCGAGCGCCCCTTTCTCTTCCGTAGTCTCTCCCCCACGCCGGGACTGGGGCGCCCCGAACCCCCCTTTCTCTTCCGTAGTCTCATCCCCACGCCGGGACTGGGGCGCCCCGAGCGCCCCTTTCTCTCCTTTAGTCTCAGCCCCACGCCGGGACTGGGGCGCCCCGAGCGCCCCTTTCTCTCCTTTAGTCTCACCCCCACGCCGGGACTGGGGCGCCCCGAGCGCCCCTTTCTCTCCTTTAGTCTCACCCCCACGCGGGGACTGGGGCGCCCCGAGCGCCCCTTTCTCTTCCGTAGTCTCACCCCCACGCCGGGACTGGGGCGCCCCGAGCGCCCCTTTCTCTTCCGTAGTCTCACCCCCACGCCGGGACTGGGGCGCCCCGAGCGCCCCTTTCTCTTCCGTAGTCTCACCCCCACGCCGGGACTGGGGCGCCCCGAGCGCCCCTTTCTCTTCCGTCGTCTCACCCCCACGCCGGGACTGGGGCGCCCGGGGCGCCCCTTTCTCTCCCGTAGTCTCACCCCCACGCCGGGACTGGGGCGCCCGGAGCGCCCCTTTCTCTCCCGTAGTCTCACCCCCACGCCGGGACTCGGGCGCCCGGAGCGCCCCTTTCTCTTCCGTAGTCTCACTCCCACGCCGGGACTGGGGCGCCCGGAGCGCCACTTTCTCTTCCGTAGACTCACCCCCATGCCGGGACTGGGGCGCCCCGAGCTCCCCTTTCTCTTCCGTAGACTCACCCCCACGCCGGGACTGGGGCGCCCCGAGCGCCCCTTTCTCTTCCGTAGTCTCACCCCCACGCCGGGACTGGGGCGCCCCGAGCGCCCCTTTCTCTTCCGTAGTCTCACCCCCACGCCGGGACTGGGGCGCCCCGAGCGCCCCTTTCTCTTCCGTAGTCTCTCCCCCACGCCGGGACTGGGGCGCCCCGAACCCCCCTTTCTCTTCCGTAGTCTCATCCCCACGCCGGGACTGGGGCGCCCCGAGCGCCCCTTTCTCTCCTTTAGTCTCAGCCCCACGCCGGGACTGGGGCGCCCCGAGCGCCCCTTTCTCTTCCGTAGTCTCACCCCCACGCCGGGACTGGGGCGCCCCGAGCGCCCCTTTCTCTCCTTTAGTCTCACCCCCACGCCGGGACTGGGGCGCCCCGAGCGCCCCTTTCTCTCCTTTAGTCTCACCCCCACGCCGGGACTGGGGTGCCCCGAGCGCCCCTTTCTCTCCCGTAGTCTCACCCCCACGCCGGGACTGGGGCGCCCGGGGCGCCCCTTTCTCTCCCGTAGTCTCACCCCCACGCCGGGACTGGGGCGCCCGGAGCGCCCCTTTCTCTCCCGTAGTCTCACCCCCACGCCGGGACTCGGGCGCCCGGAGCGCCCCTTTCTCTTCCGTAGTCTCACTCCCACGCCGGGACTGGGGCGCCCCGAGCGCCACTTTCTCTTCCATAGACTCACCCCCACGCCGGGACTGGGGCGCCCCGAGCGCCCCTTTCTCTTCCGTAGTCTCACCCCCACGCCGGGACTGGGGCGCCCCGAGCGCCCCTTTCTCTTCCGTAGTCTCACCCCCACGCCGGGACTGGGGCGCCCCGAGCGCCCCTTTCTCTTCCGTAGTCTCACCCCCACGCCGGGACTGGGGCGCCCCGAGCGCCCCTTTCTCTTCCGTAGTCTCACCCCCACGCCGGGACTGGGGCGCCCCGAACGCCCCTTTCTCTTCCGTAGTCTCACCCCCACGCCGGGACTGGGGCGCCCCGAGCGCCCCTTTCTCTCCTTTAGTCTCACCCCCACGCCGGGACTGGGGCGCCCCGAGCGCCCCTTTCTCTCCTTTAGTCTCACCCCCACGCCGGGACTGGGGCGCCCCGAGCGCCCCTTTCTCTTCCGTAGTCTCACCCCCACGCCGGGACTGGGGCGCCCCGAGCGCCCCTTTCTCTTCCGTAGTCTCACCCCCACGCCGGGACTGGGGCGCCCCGAGCGCCCCTTTCTCTTCCGTAGTCTCACCCCCACGCCGGGACTGGGGCGCCCCGAGCGCCCCTTTCTCTTCCGTAGTCTCACCCCCACGCCGGGACTGGGGCGCCCCGAGCGCCCCTTTCTCTAACGTAGTCTCACCCCCACGCCGGGACTGGGGCGCCCCGAGCGCCCCTTTCTCTTCCGTAGTCTCACCCCCACGCCGGGACTGGGGCGCCCCGAGCGCCCCTTTCTCTCCTTTAGTCTCACCCCCACGCCGGGACTGGGGCGCCCCGAGCGCCCCTTTCTCTCCCGTAGTCTCACCCCCACGCCGGGACTGGGGCGCCCGGGGCGCCCCTTTCTCTCCCGTAGTCTCACCCCCACGCCGGGACTGGGGCGCCCGGAGCGCCCCTTTCTCTCCCGTAGTCTCACCCCCACGCCGGGACTCGGGCGCCCGGAGCGCCCCTTTCTCTTCCGTAGTCTCACTCCCACGCCGGGACTGGGGCGCCCCGAGCGCCACTTTCTCTTCCGTAGACTCACCCCCACGCCGGGACTGGGGCGCCCCGAGCGCCCCTTTCTCTTCCGTAGTCTCACCCCCACGCCGGGACTGGGGCGCCCCGAGCGCCCCTTTCTCTTCCGTAGTCTCACCCCCACGCCGGGACTGGGGCGCCCCGAGCGCCCCTTTCTCTCCTTTAGTCTCAGCCCCACGCCGGGACTGGGGCGCCCCGAGCGCCCCTTTCTCTTCCGTAGTCTCACCCCCACGCCGGGACTGGGGCGCCCCGAGCGCCCCTTTCTCTCCTTTAGTCTCACTCCCACGCCGGGACTGGGGCGCCCCGAGCGCCCCTTTCTCTTCCGTAGACTCACTCCCACGCCGGGACTGGGGCGCCCCGAGCGCCCCTTTCTCTTCCGTAGTCTCACCCCCACGCCGGGACTGGGGCGCCCCGAGCGCCCCTTTCTCTTCCGTAGTCTCACCCCCACGCCGGGACTGGGGCGCCCCGAGCGCCCCTTTCTCTCCCGTAGTCTCACCCCCACGCCGGGACTGGGGCGCCCCGAGCGCCCCTTTCTCTCCCGTAGAATCACCCCCATGCCGGGACTGGGGCGCCCCGAGCGCCCCTTTCTCTCCCTTAGTCTCACCCCCACGCCGGGACTGGGGCGCCCCGAGCGCCCCTTTCTCTTCCGTAGTCTCACCCCCACGCCGGGACTGGGGCGCCCCGAGCGCCCCTTTCTCTCCCGTAGTCTCACCCCCACGCCGGGACTGGGGCGCCCCGAGCGCCCCTTTCTCTTCCGTAGTCTCACCCCCACGCCGGGACTGGGGCGCCCCGAGCGCCCCTTTCTCTTACGTAGTCTCACCCCCATGCCGGGACTGGGGCGCCCCGAGCGCCCCTTTCTCTCCCTTATTCTCACCCCCACGCCGGGACTGGGGCGCCCCGAGCGCCCCTTTCTCTTCCGTAGTCTCACCCCCACGCCGGGACTGGGGCGCCCCGAGCGCCCCTTTCTCTCCTTTAGTCTCAGCCCCACGCCGGGACTGGGGTGCCCCGAGCGCCCCTTTCTCTCCCGTAGTCTCACCCCCACGCCGGGACTGGGGCGCCCCGAGCGCCCCTTTCTCTCCCGTAGTCTCACCCCCACGCCGGGACTGGGGCGCCCCGAGCGCCCCTTTCTCTCCCGTAGTCTCACCCCCACGCCGGGACTGGGGCGCCCCGAGCGCCCCTTTCTCTCCTTTAGTCTCACCCCCACGCCGGGACTGGGGCGCCCCGAGCGCCCCTTTCTCTTCCGTAGTCTCACCCCCACGCCGGGACTGGGGCGCCCCGAGCGCCCCTTTCTCTCCCGTAGTCTCACCCCCACGCCGGGACTGGGGCGCCCCGAGCGCCCCTTTCTCTTCCGTAGTCTCACCCCCACGCCGGGACTGGGGCGCCCCGAGCGCCCCTTTCTCTTCCGTAGTCTCACCCCCACGCCGGGACTGGGGCGCCCCGAGCGCCCCTTTCTCTTCTGTAGTCTCACCCCCACGCCGGGACTGGGGCGCCCCGAGCGCCCCTTTCTCTTCTTTAGTCTCACCCCCACGCCGGGACTGGGGCGCCCCGAGCGCCCCTTTCTCTCCTTTAGTCTCACCCCCACGCCGGGACTGGGGCGCCCCGAGCGCCCCTTTCTCTCCCGTAGTCTCACCCCCACGCCGGGACTGGGGCACCCGGAGCGCCCCTTTCTCTCCCGTAGTCTCACCCCCACGCCGGGACTCGGGCGCCCGGAGCGCCCCTTTCTCTTCCGTAGTCTCACTCCCACGCCGGGACTGGGGCGCCCCGAGCGCCCCTTTCTCTTCCGTAGACTCACCCCCACGCCGGGACTGGGGCGCCCCGAGCGCCCCTTTCTCTTCCGTAGTCTCACCCCCACGCCGGGACTGGGGCGCCCCGAGCGCCCCTTTCTCTTCCGTAGTCTCACCCCCACGCCGGGACTGGGGCGCCCCGAGCGCCCCTTTCTCTTCCGTAGTCTCACCCCCACGCCGGGACTGGGGCGCCCCGAGCGCCCCTTTCTCTTCCGTAGTCTCACCCCCACGCCGGGACTGGGGCGCCCCGAGCGCCCCTTTCTCTCCTTTAGTCTCACCCCCACGCCGGGACTGGGGCGCCCCGAGCGCCCCTTTCTCTCCTTTAGTCTCACCCCCACGCCGGGACTGGGGCGCCCCGAGCGCCCCTTTCTCTTCCGTAGTCTCACCCCCACGCCGGGACTGGGGCGCCCCGAGCGCCCCTTTCTCTCCCGTAGTCTCACCCCCACGCCGGGACTGGGGCGCCCCGAGCGCCCCTTTCTCTTCCGTAGTCTCACCCCCACGCCGGGACTGGGGCGCCCCGAGCGCCCCTTTCTCTTCCGTAGTCTCACCCCCACGCCGGGACTGGGGCGCCCCGAGCGCCCCTTTCTCTTCTTTAGTCTCACCCCCACGCCGGGACTGGGGTGCCCCGAGCGCCCCTTTCTCTCCCGTAGTCTCACCCCCACGCCGGGACTGGGGCGCCCCGAGCGCCCCTTTCTCTCCCGTAGTCTCACCCCCACGCCGGGACTGGGGCACCCCGAGCGCCCGGGCTCTCCGCTGCGGGGAGCCGGGCGGGTTTTTTTTTTTTTTTGACAGTTCCCGCCTGGCTCTCTGCTGCGGGGAGCCGGGCGGGCGAGTTGAAAGCTCCTGCCGGGCTCCCCACAGCGGGGAGCCCGGCGGGAACTGTCAAACCCTCCCCCCCCCCGCCTGGCTCCCCCTGCAGGGAGCCGGATGGGGGGGGGGAGTTGACAGCACCCGCCGGGCTCCCCGCTGTGGGGAGCCCGGCGGGAACTGTCAACCCCCCCCCCCCCGCCTGGCTCCCCCTGCAGGGAGCCGGGGGGGGGGGGGGAGTTGACAGCACCCGCCGGGCTCCCCGCTGTGGGGAGCCCGGCAGGAACTGTCAACCTCTGCGGGGATCCGGGCGGGGAGTTGACAGTTCCCGCCGGGCTCCCCACAGCGGGGAGCCCGGTGGGAGCTGTCAACTCCCCCCCCACACACCCGGCTCCCTGCAGGGGGAGCCGGTGGGGGGGGGGTGTTGACAGTTCCCGCCGGGCTCCCCACAGCGGGGAGCCCGGCGGGAGCTGTCAAACACCCCCACCCGCCCCGCAGCCGGGACCCGGGCGGGCAGGTTCACGGCTCCCGCCAGGGTCCCAGCAGCCGGGCTCCCGGACTAATTCGGGCAAGGGGGGTGTCCATTGTCAGCCGAAAGCCATTATTTAATAATTTTAAAAAATTATTAAATAACGGACTTTCGGCTTTAACGGACACCCCCTCGCCCGAATTAGTCCGTTAAATTGAGGTTTCACTGTATTAAAAAACATCTTGCTTATGGAAAAGAGGAAAGGAAACCAAGCATCAAAGTAATGGAAATATGCACCTTCATGCTAATTTATCTTCATCTGATGCCACATCTACCACAGACCCCATCCTCTTTCCCCCTCAAAGCAGTGAGTTGTATAACAGGATCTTTTCCCCTTAAGCACCCTCTTGTGCAGAATATTTTCTAAAGCAAAAAATGCTTAGTTCAGAGCAAACACCCCCTACTGCCACCTCCTCCCACCACCAGAAGATCAGATTCTGTTGCAAATTAATCGAGTCCTGAAAATCTGCAGATATGCACAGATTATTTTTGTGAATCGGATGGAGATACAAATGTTGTATCTGCACAGAGCACTACAAATTAACATATCTTAACTGACAGACTAGTGATTATGACTCCATTCCTGCACATGCTTAACTTTAAGAATGTGCTTAGTCTCACTGGCTTCAAGCCAGACTTCTGTGCGTAAAGCAGGATTGTGTCCCATATGGACTAGAAGTCACAAGGGGTGAATTCTCTCCATTGTTCCAGAAGAGCAATAGTTTGAAGCTTCAAAGGAAAGCAAGACTTACCGTATTTTTCGCCATATAAGACGCTCCGGCATATAAGACGCACCTAATTTTAAAGGAGGAAAATCTAGAAAAAAAAGATTCTGAACCCCCTCCGCCGAAAAGCCGCAGATTTTTTTAAAAGCGCCGACCCCCCCCCCTGCCGGCTGCACCCCTGCCCTAGTCCCCGCAGCTGCACCCCCCCCCCGTCCCCGCCGCGCTGCCGGATCCACCTGCCCCCCCCCCCCGGTCCCCGCCGCGCTGCCAGGTCCACCTACCTACCCCCCCCGTCCCCGCCGCTGCAGGCAGGCTGCCGGGTCTGCCTACCCCCCCCGCCGTCTGCGCCGCCGCCCCTCCCCCCTCCCCGCCGCGGGCAGGCTGCCGGGAGCGCCCCCGGCAGCCCGCCCGCGGCGGGGAGGGGGGAACCGGGGCGCACGCGCGGTTGTTTTTTTTTTTTTTTTTGTGACCGCGGGCGGGTTGCCGGGAGCGCCCCGGTCCCCCCTCCCCTCTGCGGGGGGGCTGCCGGGAGCGCCCCAGCCCCAGTCGCCGCGAGTTGCGGTCGCAGGAGCCGTATAAGACGGTATATTATACGGTATATTCGCCGTATAAGACGCACCAACTCCCCCCCCCCCCCCCCCATTTTGGGGAAGAAAAAGTGTCTTATACGGCGAAAAATACGGTATAGCTCCAGGGTGAGCTGCACCTGGGAGCTCTCCTGCAGCCCCTACACATGACAGACCTCTCTCTACCTCATTATTACCAAAGGCCAAATGTTCAAAAATTAGGAGTCAGGCTCACTAGAAATCATGATATTGGCTTTAAAATCCTGAGATTATGTAAAAATTACAGATTTGGTGTTCTTTTTATTTTCCTTCTGCTTTCTAAGTGTTTAGGGTGCACCAGGGTCATGTTTTGAAGCTTTTGCCACAGTCACAGGGGCTAGAAATTTACTTTTTCTTTAAGACTGAAATCATCACATATCCACTTGACTCTAGAAGCTGGGGCTTTAACGAAAACAAACAAAACAAACAAGACAATCATCAGAATGAGCAACATTGCTACCTGGAGTCTTCACAGAATGGAATTCAGTTCACCCCACTTTAGACTGGATCATAGGCTACAATATCCTGCATTTCCCATCATCCTACCATAGTTACAGGATGTATGGTACTTTATACCTTCAAGAGTGCACTCCTCAAATGACCAACTCTGTCATCTTCCCCTCTCCCTAGTGGAACCCTGTGGTTCTATCACCCTCTCCTGGAGTGACAGATCCAGTCTCCAACCGTAATTGGTACTCGCAAGCTTCCGGTAACCAGCAACTGAATGATTAAAGTGAGACTCTAAACAGCTCCCTCCAAACAGACAAATTGTCTGTTCACCCAAGAGCAAAGAAAAGGGTTAAACCTACAGAACTTCTACATGCTTAGGTCTTATTTGGAACTCTTAGCTGCCTCGGACATTCCACTGGGCCTGCGTCCCAGTCTGACTGCTCTTCATGAACAGCCCCATTCTAGTTAAGCCCCTTCCTTCTCTAAAGGAAGATTTTAACTGTTTAGTGCCCCTTTCATCTTGGAACCGGAGCCTTGGTGAACCAGGTGTGAAATTTTGCCTGGCCCCTGGAAGCAGCATCTTCCCAAATGATAGCTGTAAGAGTGGTACCCTGATCCCTGTGCTCCTGAGTACAGAGAAAAGGACTCTTGTATGCCAGACCAACTAAACTTTAACTGCTCCCCAGCTAAGTTAAGTCTTTCTCCCCAACACCCCCACTTTGCCAGCTGGGAAATTGGGGTTAGCCAATGCTGCCACCATTCGGGTGTACTTCCAATACCTTGGAGGGCCCCCCGAACTTCCCCACCCTCCGTCTCTCTACCTGAGAGCCAGACCCTCAGAGGCTGTTCCCTTCCCCCATCCCTCCCCTTCTCGTCTGAAGGTAGAAGGAGACAGACTCTGTTTCTTTGCTCCTACACAGAGCTGACCCGTTTACCTACTCCCTTCCCTTCTCTCTTCCCAGAGTGGAAGCAGAGAAAACCTTAAGGGAATAAACCAACCATTTTTTAACTAAAAGATTTAATAAAGAAAAGGGAATAAACAGCGATACATTGCACTGCACAATCTGGAGTTCTCTAACTCTCTTCTGAAAAGGAGAGAAACACCCCAAATAGGCACAGGCTTAAAAGAATCAAAAGGTTATACTCACAGTGCAGCTAATCAGGAATATAAGAAGGAAGTAGAGCCATCTTCATAGCTAAAAATGCTCCAGAACCCTTACCAAGCTACATTGGCAAGCCAAAACTAAAACTGAACTAACTAAACCCCTCCCTTCCTCCCTCATGATTGGGAGGCTCTTACGTCACTTGTTCTCAGATAACATTAACTCTATACAGGCAGAGTATCACTCTCCAGCCTTTTACACTTATGACAATAGCCCAGCCACCCTTCCCTTAATGCCCATGAAGTCTTATCCTGTCGCTGGCCATTGTTTTGTTTCCTGCTTGCTATTCCTAAGAGCTCCTTTTGGCTTAAGTCCCCAAGACAGACTATGTTAAAAAAAGAAAGATCTTCCACTTTCTCCATGACAATATAGCACAATAAGACGTTCATGCCTTGACCATATTTTTCTAAGTTGCTTTATTGTTTAAAATTTCAGCACATTTGAGCTTCAATTTATTTTTGTACCACTCATAAAATACTGCAATAAATATATTGCATTGTACAGTACACACCTCTGCAATTCTAAATACTGCTCCCCTCCCCCCGACGGGCAATGTAAAAAAGACAAAACAAAAAACCCAAAACTATTTAAGAAGTGACAGGAATTGGACCAATGTTGGTATCCTTGTGACCACTTCACTTTCTCTCAGGATACTTTTCCCTCATAGCTAAGCAACTTGAAACTTGAGCATTCAACCTAAGGCATATTTAGTATGTCAAAGGAAACGTGGTCTCCGCATCAATGCAAGTTTCTTAATTCCAACGCATAAGATACTTATTAGCATCATAAGTTTTCCATTTAGAAGCGGTGTTGTGCTGTACTGTACCTTGCTATTTTTCATATATTTGTACACATATTCCTTCCCTCCCTAACCCAAATAGAATGTTAATAACTGACAGTTTAAATAAATAGCAAACATAACTGGCAACATCTAAAGCCTACCTTGGTTCTAGCTCATATCATCGAAATAAATACAAAATGCATCATAGGTTTATTGGGGCACTAAGGTAGCTTACTATATAAAAATAAACCAGTGGACGATAGTAATTTTTCTTATTCTGTCCCACGTAGATTACATTACATTGCTACAGCTGATAAGGCTCAGAACACATCACACCTTTGTAGTGTCCCTTTTTGACAGCTTCAGGAAAATTAGTTGGCACTTCTTTTCTTGTGCTTTTCAAACACATATTTGCAAAGGAAAATAATGCCATATAACGGAAGTCTTGGATTTAAAATTAAACAAGCTTTATATTACTAAAGAGAGCAAGGCACCTGAAATATATATAGCACAGAAGGAGGAAATGCAAGACAGATAAAGGACTGGATTTTCATTTTAGAAAGTTTGTTATATGGCAAGTTTTTGTTTCATAATTGCAAAATAAATTAATACAAAATAAGGGTTCGTACAATTAAAACTACCATTACTGCATAAACATTTTCAACTGCTGCACAAAAAGGCTTAATTTCAATACCTAAAAATAGTTAAAACATTTCAGATCATCAGACAATCTTTTGAATATGGAAAAAAAAAGTGTTTTTTTTCTATTCCATAAGAAACTGTCAGCGCCGAACACTGAATCAAAAATGTTACAAAACTTGACACTGTAAGTTGCTTCATGGAAAATTCTGCCAGGCTTCTCTACAGCTCATCATGCTTGTATGTGAACTCCCTGGCAGATATAAATCCATCACGGTCTTCATCTTCTTTATCAAATATGTCGTCAGCCAAAACATCATGATAGCTGTCGTTTACTGGTGCTCCATGCTTTTCAAACTCCTTCTTCAAATATTCTTTCACCTGTTGGGCAAGATAGATTAATAGTTTTTAGGGCTCTCAAGCAATTAAAAAAAATTCATTGTGATTAATCGCACTGTTAAATAATAACAGAATACCATTTATTTAAATAATTTTGGTTGTTTTCAAATATAATTTCAAATATAACAGAGAATATAAAGTGTACATGGATCACTTTATATTTATTTTTATTACAAATATTTACACTGTAAAAAAACAGAATAGTATTTTTCAATTAACCTAATACAAGTACTATAGTGCAATTTTTTTTTTAAATCAGGAAAGTAGAACTTACAAATTCATAGACTTTAAGGTCAGAAGGGACCATTATGATCATCTAGTCTGACCTCCTGCACAACACAGGCCACAATCTTACCCACAGATTTCTACCCCAGATCCCTACAAATGTAGAATTATGTACAAAACAACCAGCATTCAAAAATAAAACAATGTAAAATTTTAGAGCCTGCAAGTCCATTCAGTCCTACTTCTTGTTCAGCTAACTGCTGAGACAAACAAGTTTGTTTACATTTGCAGGAGATAATGCAGCCCGCTTCTTGTTTACCATGTCACCTGAAAGTGAGAACGGCATTCTCATGGTACTGTTGTACCTGGCATCGTAAGATATTTACGTGCCAGATGCGCTAAGATTCATGTCCCTTCATGCTTCAGTCACCATTCCAGAGGACTGGCACCCATGTTGATGATGCTCGATAACAATCCAAAGCACTGTAGATCAACATGTTCATTTTTGGCATCTGAATCAGATGCCACCAGCAGAAGTTTGATTAAAACTGTGATTAATCACAACTACATCTTAGAATCATGATTAATTTTTGAGTTAGTTGCGTGTGTTAATTACGATTAATCGACAGTCCCAATAGTTTTCATCATAATACTTTATTAAAATTCAGTTAATGGAGAAGAGACAGGCCTAGGAAAAGATATATTTGTTATGGGTGTACCAGATAATAAATAACTACTTCCCATTGTTACTAAGGATATAAGCTTGTCTGATAGGTTTCTTCAGCCTAACTCAGAGATGACAGCAAGGTCTTTGGTAGCAAAGACAATAAAAATAGTAGCCATAAATCATGATGGCTTTAGAGTATATACCAGAAAAAGGAGCCATAAAAGTGTGTCTTAAGTTTGGCTGTTTGTACTGTAAAGTGAATATAACTAAAGAATGGAAATTTTTGGCTTTGTTATTTAGAGAGCTAATAATGTCTCTAGCTCATAAATAAATATCAGACAACAGTATAAGATCCACCTAACAAACAAAAAACAAACAAACAACAAAAGAAAAGAAATCAACCTCAGATCTTTATCAACTTATTGGGTTGAGTTTCCAGACCAAAATGTATTTGGGAAACTGTCCATTACCAGCATTTACCGCAGGAACAGAAATCACTATATTAAAAAATTATTCTGACAAAAAAAAAACCCACAATAAAAATGTTACCTATGAGACATGCATTTAAAAATAACTAAACTCACTTCTGGAACATACCTATACAGACTAGTACAAGTAGATAACCATACTATTTAATTATTCTGAGTGACAACTCAATCCTCATTCAGTTGTTTAAAGTTTATCCATCTCAAATCCAGAGAGTTCTAAACCAAACAACTTTTTCCGGAGGTAGGAAGATACTGTAAATTAGGTAGTACAGATGACTTACTCTACAATACCCAAGATTTGTTTAGGATTGAATTAACATCAAGTCAATGGGTCATATCTTCCGAGTATTAAAATCTCTTTTATCCACATCAGTACACTGCTTTGTGGCATTTGTTATGGTAAGTCAACAGGCATTAATATATCAATAATTTTCAGGGCTGGCTAACACAGTGCATTAGTGAACTGGATCAGTCTTTCAGTTCTAATTCCTGTCCTCAACAGAAAACAAAAATGTTTAGTGGTCTCACCCAGCCCCCTAATGCAGGAATTCACAAACTTTTCCCCCCCTGTGCAGCTGCAATAGGCACTGTGTTGTGGCCTACAGTTTGGGAACCTCTGCCCTAATGGATGTTTTGACTCATCACAAAAGCTAAGTCGTGTAGCTAGTATATACACTGGTATAATTCAATAGGAAGGAAACAAGTCTGAAATACCAGGAGAGATCCAGGTCAGGACTGTTGTACTTGCAGAAGCCTGCCTGGCTAAAGTTTTTGATTTTCAGTTTAAAATAAAATAAACCACTTAAATCGTTTTATGACCTGTGTTTAAAGAATAAGTGTTGAAACCTGCATTTCTTTCCACCATTAAGTTCTACATTAAAGCAGAGTCCCCATTAGAAAAGTGGCCAGTAGAGGACAATGTTGAAGGCTGCGTCCTTTCAGGAAGGTCACATGATGGAAGTGCCATCGGATGTTGGTGCTACAGTAGTAAGATTTGAAATCCAAGTTGTGGTACAAAAACCAGAAACTGACAAAGTTTAAAGTAATTTTTTAACTTCTAAAAAATTCTAAGTCACACAAATTAATATAAAAATTCTAACTGGTGCAAACCACACTTAGAATGGGTGACAGGGAATGGATCACTTGATGATTACCCATTCTGTTCATTCCCTCTGAAGCACCTGGCATCAGCCACTGTCGGTAGATGTTATATTGGGCTAGATGAATCTTTGGTCTGACCCAGTATGGCCGTTCTTATGTTAAGTTAACCTAAGCCTCCATCCTGCACTTATGCAGTCTCTATAGACTTAAGGCCCTTGCCTAGCACTAGCTAGATCAAGCCATAGTCCACTAGACCATTTCTTGACAAATACCAAATTTTACTTCAATCTGTTTTGAAAAGGAAGAGATCCCTTTTGTCGATTTTATTTAATTCATTTAAATTTGTTCAGTAGTTAGTTAGTACACTCACCTCTTCCTTGGATAGCTTCCAGTCATCATTAAGATCCATCTGTTGGAATGACTCATGAGATCTCGGTCCACTTCTAATTTCTAGAAGGTCGATGTTGAATATCAGCGTGCTCTCAGGTGGAATTTTTCCTACCAAAGATGTTAAACATTGAGACAAATTAAGTGTTACATTCAGCACCTTAGAAAGCCATCCATATCTGGGCAAAGTCTTCTATTAATCCAGTTTCATTATAGTTGTTTAAGATTGCTGGTAACTGAATTAATAAAGTATGTGTAGTAGAGTGCAGGTATACATTTGATCCATTTAAATTCTAAATGGCCTCTGATCATGTTGAGAGCGAAACACACATAACTTTACACATGCGTCCGATTGAAGACAGATATGCATTTAAGTCATTGCACAAACATCAAGTGTTTGGGGAAGACAAGGTTCTTTGATGTCAGCCTCAGGCAGCAGAGCATAGATCAGGAGGTAGTTTCGCAATAGGGTCTCTGTACTGCCCCATCTTGAATAAGGATCTCAATTAGACTTGCCGTGGATGGCATCAAAGGGCTACAGATATGGCATCTGAGGATAGCCAGAGTCTAAAAAAGCCCTGGCCATGTTCTCTATCACCCTTCCCATCTCTGTGGCTATCAAAGGACTGCTCTATGCTCTATCTTTACTGGCTCTAGGACTCCAGGACAGAATTCCAACCTTTTAAATATCTGATTGTACCTGTTTGCTCAGTGTACATGCACTAAGTGAATTACTTCATTTTAGATGCTTGAATAGGCTGCTGGTTTTCTGAGGGCGACACAGAAAGCAGTCCACTTTTGGCTCCAAATGGTTGGTATTTTTATATTCTTCACACGCTGGCTTTACCAACATATTATCTTTTAGCATTTAGGTCCAGTCAGCAAGATAATTTAAATTATTAATGTTTTTAAATGATTAACGTATGAGGCACGCAGCTATCAGAAGCACATTTTCATCTTTGGCACATCGCTTAATTTTGTGCCTGCTGTGCAAAGCCTATAGGAGTAGAATACACATCCTTGCTTTTACTCCCCAGACAACAGCTCCCTGCCCCCAACAGTATCCTCACAGCTCTGAAACAGTTTCCTCCATGTCATCTCTTCTGCTACTTGCCCGATAGGGTGCTAATGATCTCCAGAAAGCTCAGCTACTCTGAATCACAGTATGCTGACAGCCTTTTAGCATGTGCAAGTGGGTACTGAGTCTTGGGAATACATCTGAAAGAGGACAGTGAGTGGGCAGTGATTCTTCTTAGGGTTACAGGCAAGAGTGCAACTCGTTCTCCAGGTGAGAGATCAAGGGCAACACCAAGGATGGAGGGCCTGGGGGCAGCATGTATGCAATGAGGAAGGCAGCATGAAGGAAGAAAATGGACCGGTTATTCCACGTCTGCTGAGTGTATTACTTGAAAAGAGCAGTAGCACACACAGAGTTGTCTGGTGCAAACTATTATTTCTTATGGCAACTGGCAGGTTTGTTTAACTCTTCAGCAGGCCTTTAAATATACAAAACAGTGTGTGTATTGAGAGTTCTTCCTTAGAAGTCTAGGGGCTAGCTCCCCACTGCCTTGTATCTTAATTATTTACACTTGTGTTAATGTGTATGCATAAAGTGACACCTAGTGAAAATGGTAGCATTTGACATCTTTTTGTGTAGTTATTTACACCTGGGCACGGTAGCAGAGAATTAGGCACCACAGGTGTCTTGCTGGCAAAAGACTAGCCAGAGTGCATTAATAAAAATTACATGCTAAAAGCTTGCTTTGCTTCTTGCATCGTTTCTGGAAGACAAAAAAACAGTGCTGCTAGAAAGCTATAATTGAAAGTTTTATTTTAAGGGCAAGTATGTTTAGTTGCCCTCCACTTCTTGCTCCTCCAATTTTGCCAGAATACACATAGTACATGCAATCAAATATTCCCAATTCCTAAACTACTTTTGTATTATGCGAAGGCATCGTAGGAGGGTTAAATTTCCTCAGAGAATTCTTACTCCATCTGTATCAAAGGTCATACATTGCCTTAGATCCATATGACACAGGCAACCTGCATTCATGCAAGTACTTAGCCCCATTAACTGTGCAAATAAGAATATTTTTTTAAAAATCACTTATTGTTGTAGCCTAACAGCTAGCTATCTCCCGTTTGGACTCTCGTGTCCCAAAGGGACATCTGGAAGTGTTCAGCATCTTGGAAAGTGAAAAACCACTGCTAAAGCTAGATAAAATGATGCAGAGCCACATAACCACCATCAATTCCAATAAATCAACACTACAGCGGAGAGAGAAGTCTTTACAGTGGATATACATACTGTTGTGTTAGGGGCTGGTCAGTCACACCACACCTTGTTGAACTGGTGCAATAGCTGACTTCCATTCAGGGCAGGCTAAATGATGGAACAATTAAATGCCTCTTTGTTTAGCAATAGCTGAAACAATGGAAAATCCCTACCAAATACAAGACCATATGCAAGCCTGGGTAAGGGCTGGAATTTCCCAGTGGTCTGACAAGCAGAGGCCTGATGTGATTGCAGGTGTGTATTAGCGCATGTGTCATAAGCATACTGAAAAGGCAGCAAGGAAAGCCAACAGCCAGAAGAACTTGACATTGAGAAAGAGCTAAGGGAGAGAGTTTTGGGGCTGAGTGCTGACTGGAAAGAGGCTTAGTTTCTTTGCTCATAGTTCCACCTCCTGCTGCTTGATTACTATTGTGTCCAGGGAAACAGGGACTTTATGTACATTCTTTGTAAATAAGCAGGATTGCATCAAAGAAATGTCTGACTCCTAATCAATTTCTCTTCCTAATGGAAACAACCTACAAGTCCTCAAAAATCTGTTGTTTACTTAGGACAAAAGAGGTAACAATACAGGATTAGGAATGTGTTGAGCTGGAGGAGGATTTAAAAGTATTACCTTTCCCTTCTTTTCCATAAGCAAGGGATGGAGGAATAGTTAGTTGCCGCTTTTCTCCTACACACATATCCTTCAAACCTTTGTCCCAGCCTTTAATGGCTTCCTTTATGCCAAGTGTAAACCACATTGGTTGACCATTGTTATGCTTGTGGCTGAAAAAAAAATGGAATAAAATATTTTAGTCCCTAAACTGTTTAGTATGTCCATGAAGACTAACCATTATACTAAACTGGACAGGCTCATATTGCAGTTACAGAATTAAACCCTTAAACAATAACTTTGCCCCTCTTTAGTGACAGCAGACCTAGTCCTTGCACATCTAAAGCATAGAAAAAACATAGTGAAATTAAAAACAAAACAAACCCTCACTCTACACATGAAGATGTTGGTGCCTAGAGCCAGCACATTTTATTTTTGTACTGGAAGCAGCAAATCTAATAATCTGTATCTCTGATCACTAGTTTCCATTTAGTGACTGATCATTGTAGAAATTGAATCATACTGTTAAGAACACACAGTCCGGCTGTATTGATTAGTCGGTAGACAATAAAGTCTGAGATTTGCTTCTGAACTTTGATAGTAGATTTAAACATACTACATATTTTACAAAGTGTTAACTGTGTTTGTCTTTTGAAATTACCATGTCAGGTAGAAACTCACAGCAGCCATTATAAACCAACAACACCACGCAACAGATGTGTAAGTTTAGCATGGAGGAAGTAAATGGATACAGGGAGAACTTCAAGTTTAGGTAGGGAGAATGTAACCTCTCCCTTCCAAACTGAAATTTGGCTAGTACACCAGGGCGATAACCACTGTACAGCATGTCATAGGATTCCTAGGCACCAATCCAACACTCTTAAGCACATGAGTAATCACAGTCGTGTTTAACAAAACGCTTAGAAAAAATTAAGTCAATAAAATTGGACTGAATTCAACCCCACTGACTTCCATGGAACTTAACATGTGCTTAACTTTAAGTGCCATGCAAATGCTTACTTAGATCTGAATGAGACACAGGCACATTTCAAATAAAGAACATGCTTAAGTACTTTGCTGAAATGGGGCCTTAGCAACTACAAGACTCAGGACCTCTAATTTAGGTATTATTCAGAAGTCACTGCTAGCAGCTCAGATCTGCCGTGTCTTAGGATGGAATATTAGTTCTAGTTCTACGATAGAAAAAAGTGCTCAAAAAACTACTTTATAGAGCATTTGAGTTTTCTACAATGTCTCCCAGCCAAGTAGTGACCAGGCACAATCTTCTTTAGTTTAAAATCTAAGCACTTCAGAGCTGTGCAGTTAGAGTCTTTCTTAACCAGAACAGCTGATTGAAAACATTGTGAAAATGTGTCACCATTTTCATAGATATTTTGTTTAGATCTGATTTCCTGACCAGCTGTATTTACCAGATACAGAAAGAAGATACTTAAAAAAATACAGAAATGAGTCATGAATGGACAATTTGTTAGAAAGAATGACAAATATTAATATAATTCCTTTACAAGAGGCATCAAAGGCTATCTGTAAGAGATAACTGGTCAGAATTTACAATTTGGTGAGAGATTTCAGTTAAGACTGATTTGTAAAGAACGAACAAGCAGTCTGTACTAGTTTAACTCTTGTAGAAAGATATATTTTTTACTTAGCTGCAAATATTTAAGCATGCTCATTGCTTCTCATCACCATAGCATCTGACTTTCATGTAAAACCAATATCAGGAGTGAAGCTGGCTTCATGGAATTTTTGGCTTTTCTCCCCTTTGGGGATACAATGTCTGTTTAGAATTTTTTTTTTTGGTTGATTAGTTTCAGGGAGTTTGGGAGGGGTAGAGGGGAAGAGTGATGTTTAGATAGAAGAGGTCAGCTTCGCAATTATCACTTTTCCTGTAATGGAAATTACTTTTTAAAGTGAAAGGTTCTGCAGAGTTTCCTAGAGACAGATTCTGGATTGGCCTGATCTCCTCTGGAAACTTGTTCTATAATCAGACATCCCTTTCTGCACATGAGAAGCCCCACTGAGCTACTCAAGACTATGAGCATAAAGCTACTCATGTGTATATTTGCAAGATCGAGGCCAATATCTGAATTGTAAAACGTTGCTTAAGGCTCCCATCCTTCAAGGGGCTCCATGAGGATCTGTCTGTGTGGAGCACCGTGGATGTTTGGGGTCTTCATTGAAAGTGGAGGTGAGGGGGAAAGAAACACAGATCACATCCTTAAGACAAAATTAAAAAACAACAAAAACAAGTACATTCCATCAGTTATATTGCAAGGAAGGGAATTAATTAAGGACACATTGTTAAAATGACGATATTGGGGTATTGATATATTGATGAGGGTTAGCTGTTTTATACATATTTATACATCCTAGTGCCATGGATCTTAGGCAAGCACTGTCCACATACCATACCTAATCTCTTTTTAAAGATCATCAAAATTGCCAAGGAGAGCTTTAAGCCAGCACGTACTGTCTTAGCTACATGAAAGCTTATGCCCAAATAAATTGGTTAGTCTCTAAGATGTCACAAGTTCTCCTCCTCCTTTATGCTTGAAAGAGTTACTTACGTGGAGTGAAACATAGAACCATCTTTTTCCAAGTAGCCTTCATAATGCACCAACATCATATCCCCCCATTTGGTTTTCCTCTTACAGATGAACGGCTTCTGGAGCACCTCAATCTTCACTTCTGCTTCTGGGATAAGAGCCCCAGCCACACAGGTAATAACCACACAGAAAAGAGGAGCCCAAAATGCAACCCTCATCCTTGAGTCACAGCGAGGGCTATTTTCTCAACAAGAAAAAAAATCTGGATGACGGATGCAGATGATTGGATTGTCCTCACCGCTCCTTCCCCTGGGTCAGTTACATTCGGCGCCTGCTGCAGCCGCCTTACAGTGCCCCCAATACTGTCAGCACGAGAGAGATCGGTCTTGACTGGCACAGCGATGCAGCCAGGCTCGGAGTTTCGCAGGGCACTTAGGGCAGGTTTCACTGTAACTGAATCAGACTTCAGGCTCCCCAGGGGCTCCAGCCCCCTGCAGAGGTAGGTGGTGCTGGGGGTGGGGGGAGGAGCCACCTCCGGGTCATCTCTCCTGCCTGTCCCGCAGCAGCAGCAGCAGCAGCAGCAGCAGCACGCACACGTGGCAAACTCATCCCAAACCAAGCTCAAACTTCATCAGGCAACCCCGGGCCACGGGAGTCGGGTTCCTCTCGCTCTGATTGGCTCTGTCTAGGGGGCGCGCCAGAAAATATCGCTCTCTATTGGGAAACAGTCTTGTCTGTCTTCCCTCCCGCCCAATCGACAGCCAGCGCTCGAAGAAAGTGATTGGTGCTCCCGGAAGGGAACGTTCGTACACAATCCGGCCTTGTTGGAATCCTCACACAATTGAACCGGCTCCCGTGTGCCTCTGATTGGGTGGCGCTGTTGCCGGAGCAGCATTCCTATTGGTTCCGGGAAGCCACCGGGTTTGGGTGTTCCATCTGCTCCCTTCCCTAGTCACGCTAGTCACGTGGCGGCTATTCAGGGGGAGGCTTACACAGCAGGGCTGTGGGGCGGCGCCCGGGGATGCGGAAGCGTGTGGCCGTGTGCTAGGAGCGGTGGGCGAGGGGAGGCAGGGAGGGTGTGTCTGAAACAAGCCCCAGGATGGCCCAGGGTGTTGGTGGCTTTGCGGTGGGGCGCAGGGGGTGGTTGAAGGCTTAAAAAGGTCGTGGGGGCGGGGGTTCCCCTGTCCCGAGCAGAGCTGGATGGGGTGGCCCTTGTCACCATGGAGGGGGTGCTGTACAAGTGGACCAACTATCTGAGCGGTGAGTGTCCCCTTCCTCTCTTCTTCCAGCCCTGCGAGCAGTGCCTACCCGGGGCAGCCTGGGCGCGCTGGGACGGGGGTGGTTCACCCGGGACGCGATTCTGTAGATGTGGGAGGTGAGGGGTGGAATACATGTTGGATCCTGATGACTTTGGCTGTAGGGTCCCAAATAATCGGGAGAGCAAACCTAGCCGCCCCTACTGCACCGGGAAAACCGAACCCTGGCACCTCCCAGAGAGCACGGGTGTTGTCAAAGCCTAAGTCTGGCATGTTTAAGATTAGCAGCCGTGTTAGTCTGTATCTGTAAATAAAACGAAATAGATTTGTGGCACTTTAGAGACTAATCAGTTTATTTCAGGGTAAGCTTTCATGGGCTAAGCCCACTTCATAGGATGCATAGAATGGCATGTGGACCCAGATGTAATTTGCCTCCCTGGCAGTGCAAGCACACTGCAAAAACACATACCTGGTGCCTGGGTCTTGTCAGATCCAGCAGTGTTTTAGCCTTAGATATCTAGCTTTCATTGCATATATTGGAGACAAAGCTTACCTACTTCACCATAAAAATATGGGCACTGCTACATCCTTGATCCTGGCACTTGTACAGCCTTGTATTTTTAATGCAAAAATGCAAAACAAATGTTGCTACTTTATGGCACCCAAAACCAATCCAGTGGTCCTCAGACTTTTGTACTGGTGACCCTTTTCCCATAGAAACCCTCTGTGTGTGACACCCCCCCACCCTTATAAATTAAAAACACCTTTAAATACATTTAACACCATTATAGATGCTGGAGGCAAAGTGGGGTTTAGGGTGAAGGCTGACAGCTCGTGACCCCTTCCACTGAAATGTGCTTAAAATTAATGGAAGATCTAAATCCGCTGACTGTTTTGGAAATCTCAGTCAAGAGCTGATTGACTAAAACCACACATAATGCAATCATCCACTTTTGCTACTGAGATGGGTCACTTCTCTATGTTGTGGTGTAAAATTAGGCTGTATCTAGAAAAGTCAAGAGGTTAAGTTTTGTTTATTGTAGCTTTTTTAAAATAGAATATACGTAGATTTATATGATATAAATGGTCACTTGCTGTCTACAGAATTGCCACCCCCAAACATTCAAAAATCATGAGTCAGCCCCCTTAAAAATCATAATTGTGGCTTAAAAAAATCAGGAGAGTTTTTTTAAAAATTTAGTTTTGAATTCTTTTTATTTTCCCTCTGAGTTTTAAGCTGTTAGGGTCACATTTTCCAGTGTTTTTCAGCAACTATTAGGGCCAAATGTGTACATTTAAAAAAAAAAAAAAAAAGATGAGTCTTGTATTTAGAGTGGTTCTGGAACTGTGGCTTTAAGAAAAACTTCAAATAATGTGAGATTCACAGTAGAATTTTGAGTTCACAACACAAGGTCTATCTACAAGGTTAAATTTTGAGGATTTAAGTGGGGAAAAGAAAGCATTACCTGTTGGTCGGGGTTTCTCAAACCGGGGGGTCGGCGAGCACTCCCAGGAGAGTTGCGAGCTCCCAGCGCTGCTTAAAAGCCACCGAATGAATTACTTTCGCATTCGGCAGCTTTTGGTGGCGATGCTAAGCTATTTCGGAAGCGCTCGGCATGTCCGCCAAAAATAGCCACTGAATGCGGATGTAATTCATTTGACAGCTTTTTGGCGGACATACAAGGGTCCGCCAAGGCAGCCAACGAATGAAAAAGGGGTCGCGGTTCTCAAAAGTTTGAGAACCGCTGTGCTAGATCCTGATCTACCTGGATTTTTCTCTGGTGCCAGGATGTACCAGAGTCCAGATTTTTACAGTGAAGTAGAAATGCTCTGTCTCCATTTATGCAATAAAATCTAGATATCTAAAACATAGCTGGATCTGATAAAACCCAAGTGCCAGGTATGTGCTTTTGTGGTGGATTTTCATGTGACCTGAATTTTTCTGGTTAAGTAGCTGTTTTTAGGTAGAAGCAGCTGTTGTCTACTTTGCTGGTACAGTTGGGAACTTGAAGCCAAAGAAAGGTAGGATATGACAGATTCCAGGTGTTTGTCTATGTTACTTTGTGGAGTACTGAACTGTAATGCATTGCAATTTGAATTTGTCAATTAAATTTGAGCAACTGCATTTCTTCTCTTTTTAGCCAGTAGAGTTTTGGGATAAGCTAGCAGTCTGTTGTTTTTGTTGTTGTTGTTTGTCTGTTTAATCCCAAACTGGATCTCATGGAATCCAGATGCTGGATACGTGTTCTTGTGCTGCTGCACTTGATAGCAACTTGATATAGGTTTATTGGTGCACAAGGAGATGCTACACTTGTTCCTCTATTTAGGCAGATTTTTAGAGACTGGGTTTAAGATTGGCGGGGTCCAGTTGACAGATGTTTCTCCAGTGCTATTGTCTCCCATGCCTCAATTCCCCTCCACTAAAATGGGGATTTTTCTACTTCATAAGGTTGTTCAAAAGGATACATCTATTAAAAAGGACTGTGAATTGCAGTGACATTTCTCATGTAAGAGGGAGGTTTGGGGTTGGGATACTTTAGGGCAGGGGTCTCCAAACTATGGGCCAAGGAGCAGCTAGACTTGTTGTCTACTTAGGAAACTGAGGCCAAACGTGGCTGGATTCTTGTAATGGATCCAGGTTTTTACTGTGCTTGTCCTCTGGGATGTCTCAGGTTTGTGTTTCTAGGTGCAGTAGGATCAGCTAGACTTGTTCTCTATTTTGATGGGACTTTTGGCCCCAAATCTGCAGGATCTATCAGGATTCAGCTAAATCTAGACTTACTTTAAAACACAAAACAAAACAAACTCAATTGAAACACACCTGAATCAAAATCCATTTTCTTAAAGAAGGAAGATGCTTTGAAAATCTCAATAAAACTAATGCAGAATGAAAGTGTCTCCCTTCTTCAGGTGTGTAAGACTTAGCAAGTCTGAATACCCAGTGGGCCCACAAAGAGAGGGAGACTGTGATAGATGGTAATGTCATTTTCTCTTTAGTGGCTATGCTAAACCCTGGCCCTGCTATTTCGCAGGTCAGTCTCATCAGTGCCTCTTCTTTTGTTATTAATTAAATTATAAATTCTTTGGGACTATGAGTATTTGTACCAAATGTATTTGTAAAATGCTAAGTAAATTTACAGTTGTGAATAGTGTTTCTGTAATAAACAACATAGTACTATAGAGGCAACATACAATGGGTATAATGTACCAAACAAATGAGTTCCTGTTACGTTGTAAAGTGCATAACAATATAATACAATGCAGAACAAACATGGAGTGGGGTGTGGCATTGAAAGATTGATTACTTCCAAGAAGAGAAGTAGAACTGACATGAGAGCCAGCAGACTATCCTTTCATAGAAAATCAGACATTAGAGATAGACTTATTAAATCATCTGCATAGTTGCCTCTGCCAATATAGAAATTTTCCCTCCAATACATGTTCTGCTGCTTTGTCCAAACTAGATGTGCTGCATAGTGTAAGTATTGTTTATAAAATGTGTGCAAAATATTTTGCACACCTACAAAGATATAAATGTATATAGCAGTTCAAATCTTTTTCTAGCTTTCTATACCACCAATCTGTAATGCTTTGTTTCACATGGTCCAAGATCATATGAGATATTCATGGAAACAGTAAGGTTATTTAAAATATTTGAAAATGTGTGCCTCCTTTTTCTCTCCTAAGAGAGCAGAGGATGGAGTCTGTTGTGGGTCTTCATCTCCAGTGGTAATGTTTCTGTCACTGACACTGATGAAAGAAAATGAAATTTGCCTCAAAGTTTTTTCAATGTCCTAATGAGTAGTGCCTCCGCCATATTTTAATTTTTAACCCCCTCTCCATGCGTGTTTTCCTGAAAACTTCCTTCTTCCACATATCCAGTTTATCAAAGATAATAAAAAGGTTTGGACCCAGTTCTCAACTGTGGATGTAATAGGTACACCTGCAAAAACCATGCAGGCAAAGTATATACAGTACTATAAAAGTCTATATAGACTCTTAGTTACTAAGTCTTGAACACAGAGGCCGGATCATGTGTTCACACTACTTGTGTGAACTATGAGACCATTCCTCTCTTCCCTCACCCTGCCGATTTGAGAGAGTAGGAAGCCCTGCACAATTGCCATAATATTCGGTGGTTATACCTTCACGGGGTTTTTACAAACTCTAATTAATCTTCTAAACACCTACAGAGCGAAGCATTAAATAACAAAGGCACAGAGTAGGAACTTGTTTGAGGCCACTGTCATAAGCATAAAGTAGCCTAGAATTCCTGCTTACCTGTAAGGGGTTAAGAAGCTAAAAGGAACCTGGGGCACCTGACCAAACGGACCAATGGGGGCCGAAGATGCTTTCAAACCTGGGGAGAGGGAAAGTGCTTTGTGTGTGTGTCTCCTTCGTTTTGGGGATTTCAAAGGAGCCAGACCCATTTCTTCTCTCTGTCTATCTATAACCTTTCTAAATAGCAATTAAAGTAGACGCTCAATTATCCAGGATGATAGGGAAAAAATTAATCCTGGTTAATAAAATCCTGGATAATCACCATCCATAGGAAATATGGGGAGGGGAGGTTGGTTCACCAGCCACCCTGCGCCAGGGCGAGGGGATGTTGGTTCACTGGCTGCCCCGCGCCCTGGTGGGTTTATTTATTTATTTGGTTCTTGGGGTGGCAACAAAGCCAGAGCCGGCCCTGCGAGTTGCGCATATTTTTTTTGACATCCTGGTTAATCCACATTCTGGTTAACCCAATCCTGGCTAATCGAGAGTCTACTGTAATAAGTAATTTAGCCAGGCAAGGCTGTAGCTTATATTTGTTATTTCACTTGAGAATTTCCCAGGTTTTGGGAGATATCCTGTGTTTTCTCCATACTTTGAACTCGGGGGTGGGTGGGGGGGGATTCCTCCGTAGTGTGGGTTTTTCTTTGAATCTTTTTGTGATTGTAAAGTGTTTTTTCCATTGATTCCTATAGAGATTTTGTTTCTCTCTTTTTCCTTTAATTAAAATCTTCCTTTTAAGAACCTGACTGATTTTTTTCCATTGTGTAGGTCCAGGCTTTTGGATCAGGCTCACCTAGCAGGATTGGTGAGGGGGTTTTCTCAAGCCTTTTCCAGGGAGGGAGGTGTAGGTTTGGGGGGATTTTTGGAAAGAGGGGTCTCCAAGTGGCCCTACTCCTAGTTCTTGGGGTGCACTTGATGGTGGCAGCATACTGTTCCAGACACAGGAGAATCTTCTATCTTGGGGAAGTTTTAACCTAAGCTGATAAAATAAGTTTAGGGGATTATTGTTTTTCATGCGGGTCCCCACATCTGTACCCTAGAGTCCAGAGCGGGGAGGGAATCCTGACAGCCACAAAAAACATGTGTGATTATCTCTTGATCCAGTGATTCAGGAACTGAGTCCATTCGATTAGACCATGTCTTTCTGTTTAATGTGAATCTGACCTACTCAACGTCAGCTGAGATGTGCACAGCATTCTGACATACTCAGCACCAGTTAGATTCTTGACTATGACAACAATCAAGACATTTTGTGATAGTTGGTTTGAATAGGTTAGATGAAGAACACAGTGGTGTGTCACTGAGGCTCAGATCCTCAAAGGAATTTAGGCAACACAGTCCTGTTAACAGCAATGGGAGTTAGGTCCTAAATCCTTTGAAGAGTTGCACGGGAGTACTTTGGAAGCTGACCGACACATCTGTCTGAAATAGAGCCAGAGGCCAATGTTTGTCTTAGATCTAGTTTACATCTTAGAAGTTAACTTCTGCTGAGTCTTATGAGACTGACTCGTAAAAAAAATAGCCTCATTTCAGATGACTTTCATAGGGTGAGTAAATTACCAGTTTATGGAGTATAACTAGTCCACGAGGAAGGGCATGCTGAAGATGGGGTGCCGCATTCCTTTAATAATGTGGGTAATAGCTTGGCACTTCCCAATGTTCCTTCTACTTAAATTCAATTAACTTCAGATCTTTGTACGTGAGAAGTATTTTATTTGAGATCAGCTCGCCAGAGTTTTCATGTCTTAACTTGAAGATTACAAATGCCTTCTAAATTAGAGATGGCAAGTACTGATTACATCGACTGGCCCATGCATATGCAAGTGCAGAATTGTTCTCTGCAGTACATTTGCCTAGTCTCTTAATAGTTACATGTGAAGTAACTTCCACCCCTTGGGAAGCTATGTTACAGTCTAATGCGGCGGTTCTCAAACCGGGGGTCGCGACCCCTCGGGGTCACCAGCTGCCTCCCAAGGAGTCGCAAGCTCCTTGCACCGCTGAAAAGCTGCCAAATTGATCACTTCCGCATTCGGCGGCTTTTTGGTGGACATGCTGAGCTATTTTGGGAGTGCTCGGCATGTCCCAATGTCCGTCAGACCTCTGGCTGCGTTACTGAAGTCCTCAAATCATGGTTTAATGGCTTCAAATTACAGAGAATCTGTCAATTACACTAAATTAGACTTGCAAGTGACCTGTACCTCACGCTGCAGAGAATGACAGAGACCTGGGTAGTTTTTTTTCACCTATCTGACCCAGACATGGCTATTCCTTCCTGACCCCAGACATGGCAATCAGTTAGATCCTGAGCACATGGGCAAGACTCACTAGTCAGACACCTGGGAAATAATTCTGTGTAGTTACTCAGAGCCCTCCCGTTCTAGTGTCCCATCACCATCTGTTGGAGATATTTGATGCTGGGAGTTGCGGATCGGCTATGTGCCATAATAGGCGGTGTCATACTATTCCTTCCATAAATTTATCAAGCTCAGTCTTTAAGCCAGTTAGATTTTTTTACCTGTACTGCTCCCCTTGGAATGCTGTTCCAGAATTTCACTCCTCTGATGGGTCGAAACCTTCATCTAATGACCATTTTATATCCATTTGTTCTTGTGTCAGCATTGGAGCTTAACTTAAATAACTCCTCACCCTCCCTGGTATTTATCCTCTGATGTATTTATAGTGAGCAATCATATCTCCCTTGAGCCTTTTTTTGGTTAGGCTGAATAAGTCAAGTTCTTTGAGTCTCCTCTCATAAGGTAGATTTCCATTTCTCGGATCATCTTAGTAGCCGTTTCCTGCACTTTTTCCAGTTTGAATTCACCTTTCCTAAGCATGGGAGGCTGATAAGGCTGATAGCAGAAACTCTTGTTTGTCCCTAAGTATATGACCGTGCACTTTGGTCTATTAAATTTCAACTTTGTGCCATCTGCAGATTTTATTTGCGCACACCCACTTTTTGTGTCAAGGTCATTAATAAAAATGTTAAGTAAGATTGGTCCTGAGACCAGTCCCCCAGGAACTCCACTAGTAACCTCCCTCCAGCCTGACAGTTCGCCTTCCTGTTTGACCAGTTGTAGTCTCCCCTTTAACCAGTTCCTTATCCATCTTTTATTCTCATATTAATCTCCATCTTCTCCAATTTAACTGATAATTTCCCATGTGGAACTGTATCAAATGCTTTACTGAAATCCGGGTAGACTTCATTTCATTTATCTAAAAAAAAATAAATCAGTTATCTTCTCAAAGAAGGAGATCAGGTTGCTCTAGCAAATCTACCTTTTGCAAAACCATGTTGTATTTTATCTCAATAACAGTTTACCTTGATGTCCTTAACGACTTTCTCTTTCAAAATTTGTTCCAAGACCTTGCGTACATCTGAGGTCAAACTAACAGGTCTGTAGTTTCCTAGATCAATTTTTTTTTTTTTTACTTTTCTTAAAAATAGGTATCATATTAGCAATTCTTCAGTCATGGGGTATGACCCCAGAGTTTACAGATTCATTAAAAATCCTTGCTATTGGGCTTGCAATTTCATGTGCCAGTTCCTTTAATGTTCCTGGATGGCGATTATCTGCTCACCCCCGCATCCTCCCGATTTAGTACCATTAAACTGTTTGAGTTTGACTTCCACCTTGGATGTGGTAATTTCTACTTCCATTAGCCATCATGCCACTAGCCCTAAGATCCTCATTACCCTTATTAAAAACTGTGGCAAATTATTTGTTGGGCCATGCCTGGATTATTTTTAATCTCTACCCCACCCTCATAGTTTAGAGGTCCCACTTCTTCTTTCCTTGTTTTATTTTTATTTATATGACTATAGAACAGGCCTGCACAACATGTAACCCGGGGACCACAACTGTGTGGCCCGGGGGGGTGGGGGTGAGTGGGGGGGGGGTGAGTAGGGGTGGGGCAAGACAAGCAGGATGGTTGGGGGGAAGCAGGTGAGGGCGGGGCTTTTCTGCCCACAGCTGGATTTTTTGCAGTAATATGGCCCTCGCTGCTTTCTGAGTTGTGCAGGCCTGCTATAGAACCTTTTACTATTGATTTTAATTCTCTTTGCAAGGTCCATCTCTGTTTGGCTTTTGGCATTCTCAGTTTTCCCCTGAACTTTATGACCTGCAAGAGGTAGCTTTCCTTGCTGATCTATCCCATCTTCAATTCCTTGTAGGCTTTCTGCTTTCCCTTAATAACCTGTTTGAGATGCTTGCTCATTCAGCATGATCTACAACCCTTCCCTTTGAATGTTTTCATCTTGCTTGAGATTCAGGCTTCAGATAGTTTATGCAACTTCAATTTAAAGTAATCTCAAGCCCCCTTTACATTCAGATCCTTGAGTCTTCAGTGCAGTCCACTTCCCTAATTCCTTTAATTTTTTTCAAGCTAGCCCTTTTGAAATTTGCACTTTCTCAGGACTGAAAACAATGGGAGAGGTTTCCCTGGGGCTCCTAGGAAGTCCATAATCCATGTCGCAAAACATTTTTTTTTAAATGAGTGACTTAAGGGGATATAGATTACCCACTGCTTGCATAGTTCTCTCTGTCCACCCCATTTTGAACATTGAAGTAAGTCTGGTTGGATGGAAACAGTAAAGCACGACAATTTGTCCCATGATTGTGGGATTAATCTCAGTGCTGCCAACACTTGTGATACTATTGTGTCATGACTTATGTTTGCACGCAGCTGTAGTTGTCGGCCTCAGGACTGGGGACCCTTACATGTTCTGGGTCACCTTGGGGGGCTGCCCAAAAGAGCCTGAAAGGGCTGCATTGGGGGGCAGTGGGAGCCTCCCAGGGCCAAGTGAGGGACTTAGTCTGCCAGTGGGAAGGTAGGTAGTGGGCGTGGGAGGAGCTTTTCTCAGGGGGAGAAGGTGGACAGGAGAGCAAAGACATGCATTTTTTGCAATCCCATTTTTATATGCATTTAAAGTTGAATTTCTCTGTCTCACACTTGTGTGTAAAGCAGTTTTTAAAAAATGTAATGGACTATCTTTTGGTTGTTAGTTCTTATACAAACAAAACCAAGCAAACCGTCATGATTTTGGGGGTTCTGATTCATGATTTTTGAACTCTTGGGATTGGCCATACTAACTTCTTTACCTCAACACTTTCAGAAGTGAAAGTAAATATGGTACCAGATATTAACCTTTAAGAATATAAATAAATTGCTTACTGACGCTGTCCTCGAAAATGAAGTGCCAGAGAAAACAATACGTGCAGTAATCCCCTTCCTGTGCATCTCCACTACTCTTAATATATGTGAGATCACAAATTCCTTTCTCCATTGGCATATGAAGTAACTACATAAACTAAAGGGGCAAAGAGGACTTTGGATTGGGGGGGCCAGCAGGCTATGGCCCTCCCACTTTATACCAGCTGTAAGGGCAAGGGGCAGGGCCTCGGGAGTAATGTCATTGCTGACTTTGGCCGTCTGCAGGCATGGCTTCCGGTGGCTGGGAACGGGGAGGGCCATGCCTGAGGATGGTTAACTTTACCCCAATCATATTACTCTGATAGACCACTTGCAGGCCACAGGCTACAGTGTGTTAGAGGATCATAAGGAAAAAGCAGACCCACTCTTGTTTAGGAATGCCTATGTTGAGAAAAAAAATTGTTTTTGTATTAGTTCTAGGGACAATCATTCTCAGAGAGAGACAAGAAATTATCCAGAAGTGATCTAATCTGTAATTATTCCTTTGCTAGAGACTACTTGTTACCCCTTTGAATTGGGGTGGTATGACTATTGATAGCACTGAATGGGCAACCATGTGGAACGAACTTTGGTTTCACAAGAAGTATGAGCAGATGTTTAATATATACGTGTTTCATATAACATGTGAAGCGAATTGGGATTTTGAAAAATACTGTGTAGAATAGGACCTTTGTTGTTAGTTCAAATATTCAAGAGACTTCTGTAGCATTCAGGGGGATTGGTTTAAATCAAAGCAATATAAATCACTGATTTCAATCTTTTAATCAGCAAGCAGGCAGCCTTGATTTAAGTGATTGATTTTAACTGTGTTTTGCTTTTGTACATCTTAGTTATTTTTCTAAAGAGAGGTTGATGCTCGTTTTTTCAGGTAAACACTAAAACATGTTGATTTGCAACTAAATATAGCTTTTATACTAAATTTGGTGTTTCTTTTTGCTACCCAGGAGAATATACTATAGCTATTCAAATGTATTTAAGCAATTATACAGCTTAGCTTTTTACTGGATTAATTTTTTGCTTGCAGTTTGTGTTGGGCTCTATTAGGATGGAATTAAATTGCTATTAAATATACAAAAGCAGCATTTAAAAAAATCAAATAAAACAGTGCTGGATACATAAGTGGAAAAGGTTAGTAAAGCATGGTTTGCATTTAAAACTAACTGATTTATTACATAACAAAAGTAGTTGGTGAATTGAACTGGTTACTGGTTGTAACATCTTGATGGACATTGTGAAGCTCCACCTTTCACACCTAGTTTCTGTTCATAGATTGCTAGAGGAGACACTGGTTTTTCAACTCCAGATTGGTTTCTTAACTTTGACTCATCTGGTCATTGAACTGAACTAGTTGAATAAATTAAAATGACGAAAGTATTCTCTCTGACTGGCAGACGAGGCTACTGCTGTCAAATATTGGTTAGCTCTTCAACAAACTCAACTTCCAGGAGTTCAGCCAGTGATTTCCATCAGTTTGGTGGTTTGATTTTCTTTAAAGCTTGGCAGCAAACGTGTACTACTAAATATTTTTGTATTCATTTTTGTATATAATTTAAATGGTTGTAGCGGTTTATAATAAGTTTAGACCTCAACATAGGTTATCAATTTCAAATTTAATTTTGGATCAATTAATCTGTAAAATATTATCCTGTTTTTAATTTACAGTTTTTTAAAAATAAATTCTTGTCCACTCTGATAACTGCCTTTCCATATGAGGATCCCAAAGCACTTTAGACATTAATGAATTTTATGCTCAGCAACATCCCTGTAAGATAGCTTTGTAATATTATCTTCACTTTACAGATGACAAAGCTGGGGCGAACGGAGAGTGAGTCACTTGCCCAGGGTGTCTTAGTAGTTCTGTATCAGATCTGCGAATTGAGTCAAAATATTCTTATTCCTGTACATTTGCCGCTAGACATACTTTCGGTAAAAGAAAAATGGCTGTTAAAAACACAAGGCATACTCCTTGCATACGTAGAGAACCAGCTGCCAACAGTGTTGATTTCACCGGATGATGTCTAGACAACGGCTGCCACCTGAGTATCCAGGAGCAATTCAGGCTTTAATAAACTTCCTAGACTGTAAACTTGTGTAGCTTTTCCAAAGATCCTCTTCCAAACATTAGTTTTGAGATCACCTTTTGCCAGCTCTTCTGTTGCTTTCTTCAATATATCAATACCGCCTCAGTCTTCTCTGGACCAAGTCTTGCACAGCTGTCATCCAGCCATGACTCTCATGCAGACATTGGTCATGTGTTTCGCTGCACCGCCAGGTCAGAGGTGATGGAGATATAGAACTGGGTGTCGTCATATGGAATAAACGGTGCAGCACATTGAGAGCAGGAGGGGTGACAGACACCTGTAGTACATTGCATGGGAAATCTTGGCACATAAGAGTAACTTGCCTCTGAGACCTCAAAAAGAAACCGAGTGGCGCCACTCCAGTAACCTGCAACCCTGCTAGAGGCTGTAAATGTGTCAAGAAAACCTCATGGCCAATGGTAGCAGTAGCAGCAGCAGCTGACCAACCTAAAACACTCAGCCTGAACATTTTAATGTCTTCTCTTGCTAGGAGTTCACTGGCTAATATAGGCACTTCAGAATCTGTCCCATATCTAGGCTTAAAATGTGGGTTAACTGAGGTCAAAGAAACCCATGTACTCCATAAATTGTCAAAGTAGTCCTGCTATAATCCTCTAAGTAACCTTTATCAAAAGAGGGGAAAGAGATACGGGTCTGTAGTTAGAATGTCTGCATCAAGAAAGAGCCTTATACTAGCTTCCCTGCTGGTCACTGGGACTCTTTCTTCCCCCATTGTTTTAGGGAAGCAATGTTAATCTAACCCAGCGGTTGCCAACCAGTGGTCCGTGGACCACTGGTGGTCCGCGAGAAAATTTTGGTGGTCCCTGGAGAAATTTGGACATTATTTGCAATTTTTAGGAAGATAAGTCCCTAGTAAAGGCTTCTTATTTGATAGCACTTCAAATCACGAAAAGTAGAAAGCCGTATACGATTGGAGAAGAATTAATTAAGCCTTGCTTGTTAGAAGCCTGTGAAGAGGTTTTGGGGAAACAGGCTGTCCAGAAACTGAAAGTAATTCCTATGTCCGCTAACACTGTGAAGCGCAGAATTGAAGACATGGCTGAAGATATTGAAAATCAAGTGTTTGAAATGGTGAAAAATTCAACGTTTTATTCAATTCAACTCAACGAATCAACAGACATAACTAACAAGGCAGTTCTCCTTTGTTTTGTGAGGTTTGAGTGTCAAGGAGAGCTCAAGGAAGAATTCCTCCGTTTGCTCAACTTGCCGGGTAGAACAACCGGCTATGAGATTTTCGATGCACTTAATGGTTATTTCCTGAGACATGGTATTGAATGGAAGAAATGTGTTGGGATATGCACAGACGGTGCCGCAAGCATGACCAGGCATCGTTTAGGAGTTGTTACAGAAGTGAAAGATGTTGGACACCCAGACATCTTGTTTACTCATTGTATTATACATTGTGAGTAACTTGCGGTGAAAAGAATGTCTCCAGAACTGCACGAAGTACTCTCTGATGTAATTAAAATTGTAAATAAAATTCGGCACAAAGCGCTCAATTCTTGAATATTTGAGGCACTTTGTGAAGAAATAGGCTCTCAATATACTCATCTTCTTCATACTGAGGTGAGATGGCTGTCAAGGGGCAAAATACTAACCCGATTGTTCGACCTGCGCCAAGAAGTCAAGTTATTCTTCCAGCAGCAAAATAATTCGAAATTCCAAGATCTCTTGTCCAACGATGATTGGCTAGCCAAGCTTGCATACCTGGCAGATATCTTTTCACTGTTAAGCAAGCTAAACATGTCCTTGCAAGGACAGCTTACGGACGTGTTCACACTGCGAGGTAAAATGGATGCATTTCAAAAGAAAATATTGCTGTGGCAAATGCGGTTGGCTGAAGAAGATCTGCAAATGTTCCCGAATTTTGATGAGTATATGAAAGAGGAGGATGTCAACCGACAGGTATAACCATTGTTCGACAGCACTTATGGTCGCTCACAGAATCTTTTGGCCGTTATTACCCAAAGGAAGAGGACCCCAGACATGGCAATATGTGGGTCATGGATCCATTTTTGACGAAAATTGAAGATAGCAATTTGAGCATGAAAGAAAAAGAAAGCCTAATCGATCTATCATCCGACGACAGTCTCAAAGCTAAATTCCACTCGTCCTCATCAAGACATCATTTTTGGCCCTCCGTAAAAAGTGAGTACCCAGTGCTGAGTGAAAAAGACATCAAAATTTTGATTCCATTTGCAACAACCTATCTGTGTGTGAAGACATTCTCATCTGTTACGGCAATCAAAAACAAGTACCGCTGTTGGCTTGAAATACAAACGGCTCTCCGTGTTGCAGTGACGTCATTGGAGCCAAGAATCCATAAACTTATTTCAAACAAGCAGCAACAAATATCACACTAATAATTTTGTTATAATTAAACAAGCTTTAATAATTTTGTTATAATTGAACAAGTGCATTTCATATTAATGAAATGGAACTTTTACGATCATTATTTTATAGATGTTTGTACCTTTTTAAAAAAATTCATGTTAGTGGTCCGTGGGATTCAAAATTGTGAGTTTAGTGGTCCGTGAGGTCCGAAAGGTTGGCGACCACTGATCTAACCAATAGCAGGCCAGTATTTTTCCACCACCCATAATCAGCCTGGAAGGACATAGGCACATCCCCTTCTTTTCCCTTAACAAAATTAAAAAGGAAGAATACTACTTATCTTCCTCAGTAGTTGGTTTAAAGTGCTATAAATGCCAAGAAATAAAGAAAGACTAAAGTATTACTTTCGTAATCCAGTGGCTGAAAAAAACTAAGTGTCTCTTTCCTTAGTATCTTTAGAAACCCAACCAAATTTGTGTCTCTTAATCAAAACATGTTTTCCAAAAGTATAGGACTGGAAGGGACCTCAGTAGGTTATCTAGTTCACTGCCCTACACTCAAAGCAGGACTAAGTCATAAATAGACCAGTGATTCTCAGACTGTGGGTTGGGATCCCAAAGTGGGTCGGGACCCTATTTTAATGGGGTCAACAGGGCTGGTTTAGACTTGCTGGGGCTCAGGGCTCCTATCGCAAGAGCTTAAGCCCTTGGCAGTGGGGCTCATGTTACAGGCCCCCTTGCCTGGGGCTGAAGCTCTTGGGCTTCAGCTTTTCCACACACCCCATCCAAAGCAGTGGGGCTCAGGCTTTGGCACCCCCACCCTGAGCAGTGGGGCTCAGGCGAGCTCAGGCATTGCCCACCTTTCCCCCACGGTTGTGTAGTAATTTTTGTTGTCAGAAAGGAGTTGCAGTGCAATGAAGTTTGAACTAGACCTTCCCTGATTGCTTTTTGTCTAACCCGTTCTTAAAAACCTCCAATGACCGAGATTCCAGAACCTCCCCAGGCAATTTGTACCAGGGCTTAACTACCCTGACTGTTGGGAAGTTTTTCCTAATGTTCAGCCTAAACTGCTCATGTTGCAATGTAAACCCATTTCAACTTGTACTATCCTCAGAGGTTGAGAATGATTTTTCATCTTCCTCCTTGTAAAAACCTTTTATGTACTTGAAAACTTCTTGAAAACTTGAAATCAGTTCCACTTCTCTCCTTCCTCTGGTATTTAATTATCCCAACTGGATTTGCACTATGTGTCTGTCATAATCTACAGGTCTTCAAACTGTTTTTCTTCTGTCTCAGCAATCTGGAACCAAGAGTTTCAGGATTCTTATTCATTGCAACTTGGAAGTCTGAATTATGTCCCAAGTTAAGCCATATTATTATGGAACAAGTCTGAGATTGTTTGATAGTGACAGCCCTACATCCCGAAGAGTGAAAACAAAAGTAGACAAGCAGGCCTTCCAGCTTGTGGAAATGTGAAGACAGTGCTGAATTCTTAGGGTATTTAGCTTTCTGGTGGATAATAAGACAAAAACGTTCAACTGCTAACAGTACTACTTTTAAATACATTTAAGAGTACACTATGATGGAACATAATTCAGTGCCCACTGAAGTCAACTGGAATCTTTCTGTTGATTTCAGTTAGGCTGACCAGATAGCAAGTGTAAAAAATCAGGACAGGAGTTTGGGGGTAATAGGATCCTATATAAGAAAAAGCTCCAAATAGCGGGACTGTCCCTATAAAATCGGGAAATCGGGTCTCCCTAATTTCATTGAATGTTGTATTTGGCCAGGGGTCTCAAACTCAAATGATCACGAGGGCCATATGAGGACTAGTGCATTTGCCCGACAGCCGCATCACTGACGCACACGTCCTGGCTGCCACCGGCCCCGACCTCACTCCATCCCTTCCATGAGGCACTGCCCCGTTCCACCTCTTTCCACCCCTTCCCTGCCCCCATTCCAAACCCTTCCCCAAAGACCCCAACTCTGTCCCCTCCCTTCCCCCAGGGAGTGCAGGGTGCGGCAAGGGGTTGGGGTGTGGCAGTGGTGCAGGGTGCAGCAGGGGGCTCAGGGCAGGGAGGTGCAGGAGGAATCTAGGGTGCGCCAGGGGGCTCAAGGCAGGGAGTTGGGTGTGGGGTGCAGGAGGTATGAGGAGTGCAGCAGGGGGGCAGGGTGTGGCTGGGGGCTCAGGGCAGGGGGTTGGGGTGCAGGGTGGAGGAGGGGGTTGGGGTGAGGTCTCCGTCCCACCGCCGCTTACCTAGAGCAGCTCTGGGGTGGCAGCAGTGCACACCGAGGCCAGGGCAGGCTCCCTGCCTCTCTACCCTGGCCCCGTGCCACTCCAGGAAGCAGCCGGAACCATGTCCCTGTGGCCCCTGCGGGAGGGGGTCACAAGGCTCCATTCGCTGCACTTGCCGCTCCTCCAGGTACCTCCCCCAAAGTTCCCATTGGCCACAGTTCCCCATTCCTGTCTAATGGGAGCTGCGGGGGGTAGTGCCTGGAAGCAAGGGCAATGCATGAACGTGCAGAGGCAGCAGGGAGGTGGGTGCTTCAGAGAGTGGTGCAGGGCTCACGGTGCCACCGGGGGCAGTCCCGCAGCCCATGGACTGTAGTTTGCCCACCCCTAGCCTGGAGGTAGGCGGGGGGGAGGTGCGCGGGGAGCTTGGTGGGCTGCACAAAAGCCGTGTGTTTGAGACCCCTGTATTGGGCCCTTGATAGATATGTACTTTCAGTGCCTCTTTAGTTTTATCTGCTTGTTTTACCGACAAAATCAAACTTTTACTGCGAGTAGCTCTGCAGAGGTAATTCAGGCGGTGGAAGAATGAGCTATGTTCTGGCAGGGTATTGCAGATGAAATGAAAGTGCACCTAAATTCTTATTCTGGAATCTTTATTGTTGTCAATTTTAACACACAAAAGGGACACAGCTTTAACTCTTCAGGTACTGGTTGAGCTTCTGGTACTCTGGGAGTTGGAAAATCCTCTTGCAAACTTGATCTGGAAGTCCATGTGGAGACAATTAATCTAGAACACAAAAAGATCCATTTTAATAGGGTTAGTTTTGTGACCATAACAAAACATAAAACACCTGTAACGAAAGATACCCTGTTGCAGTATCAGCAGTTCGTCAGTCATCTATTACTATTAGCGGACCCTTCACAATAACTTTCTGATGGCTGCCCGGCTCGGCATCTTTGTGTCTCAGGTGGCTAATGTATCTTCCAGGAAAACCCTTGCTATCGGACTTTCTAAAAAACTGGGGCCTTTTAAATATTAAAGTCTTCCACTTGAAAATGCTATATGCTCTGAAAATTTTGATTTCTCATACATCTATACTGATTTTGTTCTGAAAATGCATTCTGTATGCTTGCTTGTTCTACGTAGTGAGAATTGTGACTCACTCTGTGTTTGCTCATCTGGTAGAAAGAGAAATAATATGTCAATTTAGCAAAACTTTTTTGTAGGGGGGACAATTTATTTCTTCTCCCCATATGTGCCTGTTACAAAAAGGTGTATGATTTTCAAATAAAATAGAAGAACAAGGTTGCCAGTAAATGGCAAGCATTCTAAAAAGTGTCTCTCATTATTCCTATGTGATTCATATAGTCATTAGAATACTGTGGAAACTTAAGTAAGGAATCAGCTTAATTTTTTCCCCTTCCATCTAAGCCTATTATCCTGGTACTATAGACTGCTTATAAATGGAGTGGACCTGTGCATCTTATGTTTTTGCCTGTAGTTTTAGGAATCGGGGATCATTATAGAGTTATTGGCATGCTGATTGTGTTCGGCTACAAGTGTCGTTTAAAGAGTTGTTGAGAGGCACTTTTACTAGAGCGTCAGGGTTTTTTCTAAACAAAATGGGAGCTTTAGCTGTCTTCGGTATGTTTGACTGAGGAAATTAGTCTGTAGCTTAATACTTGGCAAGGGATGATAATTTCTTCCACTAAATGTTCTCGTCTGATTTTCGTCTGCATCTCACGAATCCAGCTGGGCTGTAGGAAAGGCTTGTAATTGCTGCCAAAGGCTGCTGTGGTAAAGCTCAGTAAAAATCTCTATAGAAATGAGGTTATTGAGCTTTAATCATTTTGAGTATCTCTTGTCTGGGGCTTTCCATGTATAGATTCCCACACAAAATCCATGTCATTGATGGACTAAAGAAATGTGTGTTCTATGAAAAATGAAATCACTGAGAAATGCAGTTTTGTTTTGTAGGCTGGCAGCCTCGATGGTTTCTTCTCTGTGGTGGTATCTTGTCATATTACGACTCTCGGGAAGATGCCTGGAAGGGTTGTAAGGGAAGCATCCAAATGGCCGTGTGTGAAATTCAAGGTAACTAAGAAACTTCCGAACCTGCTGCGCAGAATTCTTCCAATAAATTTCTTTCTCCCTTATGATTCTTAAATATCATTTTTTGTGACCTGACATGTCTTGTATCATAACTTCTTCTCCTCCTTCCACTCCCATAGCACAACATGAATATAATCTCTTTAAACTTTATAATAACCAAATAAAGAAAAAGCATTCCAAGAACTATAAACATCTAGTAAGATGGGCATACTGTATGTTGGCATAACACTTTAATTTATTTTGCGAGCCATGTAGGAGCCTCACAGGTCCAGCTAAATCTTCCCCAGAACAGATCTAAAGCAAGAAAATCTACTCTGATAGTGTAAATCAGACTTCTGCCCTCAGCTCTTAATCCATTAGGAGTGAGCAGACTAGTGACAATAATTTTGAGCTATAAATATAGGTAGGAAAACTGGGAGATGGACAGAGATACAAACTTGTTGGAGGAGGTTGCCTCAAAACTGCCTTTCACAGCAGAGAGCATTTTCTCCCACCCCTGTATAAATCACATAAACGTGTAATACACGTTTTCCCGTCTTCCATTTTTTTTTCTCTCTCCCTTGCTTTGTTCCGCACTTCATTCTCATTGTGTTGTAGTCCTCATGGGTCCCGCTGAGAGTTCAGCGTTGCTCTTTTTTTCTTTCTTGTGTTATTTAAGTGGAAGGGATTCCTCTTCATGGCATGGAACATTCCTTCCCCGAGAGGCTGACAGGTTAAACTCACTAGCCTGGGTCACACAATGGCAAGTTGGAAAGTTTTTTGACTGTTGAAAACTAGCTTTTAAATAATAGAAGTTTTCTCCATACAGTAGCAAGAATCCCAGTATTTTTCTGTTGCAAAGTTAGGATGGGTTGGCTGGGTGGGTGTGAAGGAAAGCACTGCATTATACTGGAGGGTTTTGACTCCAAAACCAGCAGCTTTTAACTTAGTGACTTTAATCTCTGTTACTCCTAGTTCACCCTGCAGATAGTACTCGGATGGATCTGATTATTCCTGGGGAACAGTACTTCTATCTGAAAGCCAGAAGCACAGCTGAGAGGCAAAAGTGGCTGGTTGCACTTGGAACTGCCAAGGCCTGCTTGACAGACAGTAGGACACAGAGAGAAAAAGGCAAGAACAGACACAGCTCTGAGAGAATATCAGGCATTTCAAGCCTTTCTGAACAATGCATTTTTTACTTGTTCTTTATCTCCCCATTTTTTCCTAGGGGTTTTGCAACTAGGAATGGTAAAATCCATACTCGAGTTAAAGTGTCCAAACCTGGGCAGGAGGCTTTCAGCACCTCCGAAAATCAGGCCTAATCAGAGATGTAGGACCTTGACTATAACTCTGACTTTGAACATTTTGATCTCGGTTTATTTTAAATTGTGAAAAAACTAATTAGCCCCCTCAGCTATTTAAGCCTTCAAGGACCCTGTGATAGTTAAATACAGAACACACAGACTTCGCAAAGGAATGTCTTAAACACACATACAAACACTTAGCCCTGGTCTACACTGGTGGCATGGAGCGTCAACCTAAGATACACAGCTTCAGCTACGAGAATAGCGTAGCTGAAGTCGACGTATCTTAGGTCGACTTACCTTGCGTCCTCACGGCGCGAGGTTGACTGCTGCCGCTGCCCCGTCGACTCCACTTCTGCCTTTCATCTTGGTGGATTACAGGAGTCGAAGGCAGAGCATTCAGGGATCGATTTATGCACTAGATGCAATAAATCAATCCCCGATAGATCGATCACTACCCGCTGATCCGGGTAATGATCTTGGAGATTTAGACTGTGCCTACACTGCCACTTTCAGCGCTAAAACTTTAGTCGTTCAGGAGAGTGAAAAGACACCCCCCCCTGAGCAAGAAAAGTTTTAGCACTGAAAAACGCCAGTATAGATAGCACTTTATCGCTGAGAGCTGCACCCCTCGTTCAGGGTCGTTATTTTTTATTGCCGGGAGAGCTCCCGTGGGTGCGCTGTGACGTGCGCAGTGTAGACCTACTCTTACAGGGGAAATACAACAATTCCCTCCCTCCATGTCCTCACCACCTTTGAGAGTCTTTTGGGTCTGAGATCTGCCCATGTTCAGGCTAGGTGGAGACGCCCTTGTCTCCATGCAGCAAGTCCCTCTTCCACGTAAGAAACCTTCCTGTTAATAAGCACAGTCTTGGCGAAGAGTCCCAGTGTGAGGCCCCAGCCATCTGAGTTCTCCTGCCTAACACCCTTGTTGAATAGAGGGTAAGAAAGCAGACAAAAGTCATTAACAAGTCCATAATCGTTGTCACCACATGAGGTGACTCTTCCTGTGTTAACTTTCCCCAAGGTGAGAAACTTTCCCTTCATCTCTGGCCTTGCTATGCATTGCATCAGACTATAGATACACCAGTTCAAATTCTGTCTCAACACAAGACACAAAGAGCCACACACAAAATGCAGGGTCTACTCCACAATGCAAGTTTACAATAGTGAACTGTTAGCCAGTGCATATAGGTTACACACCCATGCATTAATAGTATTATGCATATGGTATATAGTAAATATAAGCGTTGGGCAATCATGTTAAATCTTGTTATGATTACTCCTACTTACTTGTAAGTATCCCACAATGCATAACTCACCATTTGGCTAAGAAAACTGTCAAAGGCAAGATATGTAAGTATTCTACGCTGGTACAGGTAAGGTGCTTTCATGGCCCATTCAGTTCAGAATTCTGTGTTCAAACACAAGTCAAAGAGGGCAACACCATGCTACCAAAAAAACCAAGGTAATTGGGGCCTAATATTTTTATGTTAGTCTTGGATGAGTGCTTTTTATTTGTAAACAGGTCTAGTATAAATAGAGGTGGGTTTGGGGGCTTATTTTGGGAACACATCTTCTGCATAAGGTGAAATGAACATGCTGTGAGAACCTGCATCTCTTTTTCCTGTGCCAGACCGTTTTGTCTATAGACAATACATTGGTAATTTGGTCTCATGAACATTTTAAATATTGAACCCCAAGTGTTGTCAAAATTAATTGGCTATGCATTTTAAGCAATAAAATGATACAGAACAAGGTGAAATTCACAAATTGACACACTGTCAAAGGGTGAAATACTCATGGTGCGTTCGCAGAAGTTGAAATGTTTTCACCTAACAAAATTAACTTTTTAAAATGTATGGATCGTTAATAATCTATTTTTGGTTTTTTAAACTGGCTTTCAGGCATTCAGGTCCCTTAATTATTAATAATGAGATGGATGGGTGTTAAGATGAGCTGTTTTTGTCAATCTCCCTTTTCCACTCCTCTTTAGTTTACAAACAAGGAGCTATGACCCCCTGACAACTGTTATTTATACCTCAGATTATTTAGCAAACAGGCACATTATAGTATGTAGGGATTTAGTCCTTGAATAAAAAGGCTCATAAAGTCAGCCATCTTGTGGTTGAGACTCTTTTCTTTCTCTTTTGTAGTAAGTTTGTGTGTTATAACTGAATAGCTCAGCTGGAACATCCTAATCCTGTTTGTGTTGGCAAATATCAAAAGGTGCATGTTTTTCAACTGACATTAAATGAACGTATGGGCAACCTAGTTCTAAGTCTTACGTTTTCAAATTAATGGAGAATGTGTTGAAATGTCGATCAGATGGGTGGGGATTGAAATAGTGCTAGTTATTTCCTCAACTTTCCAAAAATGTCTACTGCAAGACTGATGGGATGTGTCCAACTCTCTTCTTGTTTCATTTTTAGAGCTCACTGAAAACACCGAAGCCTTGAAAACCAAAATGTCAGAGCTTAGACTGTACTGTGACCTCCTTGTGCAGCAAGTGAATAAAACTAAGGAAGCTGGCATTTGTGTTGTATCAGAATCAGAGGTACAACTTTGTTTTCATACAGCCCTATCCCACTGGGTGCTGAGCACTCTAGACCAGGGGTCTCCAAACCTTTTGATATGAGGGCCATATTAGATTTTTGAAGGGGCGTCTCAGGCCACTACTGTACCCCCACCCCTTTGCTCCTCCGGCCACGCTGCTACCGCAGCCCCCCCCTGCTCCTCTGGTCTCTGCTGCGCCCCCCCCCCCCTTTGCTCCTCTAGCTGCACTGTGGGGGCACTCACCCCTCCGCATGTGCCTGCATGTGGGGGGCCCGGACAAATTGATGCCCCGGACCGGATCCAGCCCCTGGGCCGTAGTTTGGAGACCCCTGCTCTAGACTTGTCCCGTGGATTGAACACCTCACAGAATGAACCCATCATGACTTAAAGAAGGATGTTACCCAGTTTAATGTTGCACTGACTTTCTGCTGAATGCACATAGGAGAAAAATACCTAAGCAACAGACTTTAGTTAGCAATATGATATTATTTTTATGTATTGTTATCCATTATGCTGGCTAGTACTGAGGTCATATGCACTAACTATGATCAGGATAGTAATACCTCAAAAAAAATTATGGTTTCATTGACCTCTGGCATATAGTTCATGTTTCCAGCAATAAAGGGCACATCCTTGATGAAGAGATGCTCTGCAAGAAGAGCGTAGTACCTGATCCTAATTAGCCTGCAGCCAGAACTGTTAAAATCCTCCTTCAGTCAGTCAGGATTAAGAGCTAATGTAGAGCCACAGTGAAACTCAAGTAAAGGAAGAAACTTGCTGACTAGCCCATGTGATGGTTTTCAGAGTTTTAATCGAGCATTTGTTGGTTTTGTGTTAGAAAAGAAATACCCAAAGAAGAGGGTATGCTCCTCAGTGCGGGGGGGTAGGGAGGTGGAAGGAGTTGATGTGAGAAGAACTTAGATAGCCTCTCGGAAGGAGGTGTGGTTTTCCAAGTTGTACAGTCCTCCTGTGGTGCCTCCCAGAGGAATTTTATTCACAAGTTGCGGGGCTGGCAGATGACTGCATGAAGGGGAGTTATTGTGGTGTCCAAGCCAACCAAGTAGAGACACTGGCTGAAGTCTTGATGATGGATTTAACAAACTGTGTGATGGTAGTAATGTTGTTGTATCTAACTTGGTCTTGTATAAAGGAATAGTAAGCAGTTGATAGAACTGTTGTAACAAACACAAATATAATGTTGTATTTACCTACATCATAATTCAGTGTTGTGGGGGAAATGAGTCAATATTTTTAGTGTCCCTTTACCTGGCAATAAATTATTCAGAGCTGGAAGGGTTTAGCTTAATAGCAATCCCCTATCAATAACATGTTTCTGTGTTACATCTAATACACAAGGGTCAGGATAGATATAACCGTTTGCCTGGAGTATGTTATATAGGCAAAGTACGGGTTTGGTGCCAGCATAATACTTTGTTTTGCACCTTGTTCAATTGCCGTCACCTTTCTTTGGGTATAGGTACAATACAGAAATAATCTTATCCTAGGCCACTTGAATGGTCAGCTTTTCATTCTCTTGCCCTGGTGTCCTCTGGTCATGCCAATTTAATAGCAGAATGTCATGTCCTGGACCAATACTGAATTCTCCATGGCATGTGTTTACCATGTTTTAACTCTGGGTATGTGGCACATAAATAAATGTTGCTGTTGAAATGCTGCATTTTGAGATTGGAGTCACTGGAGGCTGACAGCAACATGAACATCCTCGGAAGATACAATCTCAATAGTGACAAAGAGTCTTGTAGCACCTTATAGATTAACAGATATTTTGGATCATAAACTTTCGTGGACGAAGACCCACTTCATTGGATGAATGTTGTGGAAATCTCCAGAGGCGGGTATAAATATGCAGGCAAGATTGCAGGGATTCTTGCCTGCATATTTATACCTGCCTCTGGAGATTTCCACAACATTCATCTGATGAAGTGGGTCTTCGCCCATGAAAACTTATGATCCAAAACGTCTCTTAGTCTATAATACATATTCTTTGTCACTTTTGCAGATCCAGACTAACACAGCTACCCCTCTGATACTCAATCTCAATAGTGTCTGCTGTCATTGTCGTGATCAGACGGCCGCTTATGTTTAGTACTTTGAAGATATTGAGCTTCTGATGATTAAGAAACACAACTGTTGGGATGATGGGTTTTGTAAACTTCACTCTTTCCAAATTAGGCATTGATGGCAAATATAGTGCCTTGCCCTCTGGTTATTTCACAGAATGGAATTGATATGGGAGCGCTGTTGAAATCAACATGTAACACCTTCCTGAAGACTCTTGAAGAGTGTATGCAGATTGCAAATGTGGCCTTCTCTTCAGAGTTATTACATCACACCCCATCGGGATCTCCACATTTGACTGTTCTCAAATCAAACAAGGTAATGTTGTACAATCTCTGCTGTCAATCTCAACAGCAAAAGCATACCGCCTTTCTTGGAAAGTAGTAGCTGTGATAGTAAGGAAGGGGAATTTAGCCCAGGATAGAGATAGTAACCATCCACTGGTGACATCTTTGTAATGCAACACTCAACTGTACATTTAAGTGACCATTCACTTTCTGTTAATAGCAGTTTAAACTCCTTGCACCATGTTTGCAATTATAAGCTACCCAGAAGTTGGAGAATTCATTTCACTGGTCTCACCATCCCGGTCTCAAATTCCCCAGGCATATTTGTAAAGCTGGAGCAATTCTCCCGGCTAACAACAGATTAAGGTGAAGCCAGGAAGGGACACGTGTTTCTTCATCTGGAGTGTGTAGGGTTTTTTAATTTAAACATACTCAGGAAGAGGGTTTCATTTTCCTTTACCCAGCCTTTCACAATGCCCCCTCCTGTTCCCCAGCTCCCACACCATTGCCATACTTTGTTTTGTTTGTGGAGGTAGGTTGTACACTGCCGGGGGGATTAGCCTCTGTCATAAGTGTAAAGTGCCTTGGAGTTCCTGTTTTACCTGTTAGGGGTTAACTGAACAAGAGAGGGGGGTGACGTAAGAGCTCCCGTTCCTCGAGACACAGGGAGAATTTAGTTTCACTATAGTCCATCCGGGGCTTTTGGGCTGACTCAATCTCTTTTCCAGCTATGGAAGCTCATCTCCTCCTTTTCCCTCATATATTCATAAGTTAGATGAACAGTGAGTAGAACTATTGATTGCATATGCTTTGTATTTGATCTCTGGTGTCCTAACCCTGTACAGTTTATCAGAGAGAGAGAAATCCCCGGGGAGGGGGCTAATTCATGCAAGGAGACTTAGGTTAAAAAGCTTTATATTTGTGAAGTTGTATTAGTTATATGCTTTGTTCTCTTTTCTTTAATAAACCTTTTTTTGTATAAGAAGTGTCTGATAATTCTAGCTTTGGATCAGGCAGCTCATAGCAAGCAGGGGCTGTGTGTTTAAACTCTCTCCTCGGTAGCCAGAGGGGGAGGATAGAGCAAAGGCTCGGTACTTTCCATCTCCCAGATAGAAAGGGAGGGGTTGAGAGGGTTACTCTCGGGGGGGGGGAGAGGGTGTCAAGGTGCCCCACCCCATAGTCTTGGGGTAATCACTGAGTGGTGGCAGCTGGATCCAATCCCCAACTGGAAGAGTTTGGGTTTTGGGGGGAAAAGATTTAACTTAGGCTGGAAAAGTAGCTTACAGTTAAGGGTCTGCAGCAAGAGACCCCCCTCTTTTACCCTAGAGTTTAGAGTGAGGGGAAAGACTCTCTTACAGCCTCTCTTTTGATCTTTTCAGGTAACCTTCAGAATAGATCATTTACCTGAGAAGGGCCCCATATTTTCATGGTTCAAAGCTCATTGCATTTGTTCATATGCACCCCAGATCAGGGAAATATGAAGTACAAGCTTAATTTTCCTTACTGACTTCTGTGTGAGTTAATAAATGTAAAGTTTGAGGAGCACTAAATGCTGCTTTCTTTGAAGGATAAATTTTCTGTTTTTATAGGTAACCGCTCCCGCCTCCTCCAGTAGCACTACAACAGAAAGGTAAAGTGGCACTCTTTTTTCTAAGAATAGCATAATTATTTTTGGTTATGTCCGACTCTCCTATGCCGTTGTTTTTTAATGTATTGATAACATTGCAAATACTAGATACAAGCACAAACTCTACTGCTAAGTGGATTTTCTCTCACTTAGCTCACACTTTTCCTTCTTAGCTACTCCCTGGTGACTTCTCTTGCCATTATCCTTGTTGCATCTTTCTGCTGCTGGTGGCTAGCCAACCGTCTCACACATGCTTTACTTCTCTCTTCCCCACCTCTGGTTTCTGCTCCCATGCACTGCCATTATGAGTACTGCTGCAGAAAACAAAGCGAGCAGGAGGCAGTGAATGAGTGTCCATCGCAGCAGTCACCAACAATGCCAACAATGTCAGTATAATGTGCCACTGGAACATTTCTTTAAAATCTCGTCTGTCCCAGCCACTGTCATCTGCACTGGTGATGTGTTCCCATCAGCTGCCAGTGCAAAGCAAATATTTTCCCCAGGTCTCTGATGTATCTTTTAAGCCGAGTGTTTAAAAACAAGAGTCGTAAAAACATGTTCTGTTTGTTGAAAATGGTATTCTCTCTACTGAATTTTCTTAGTTTTCATAACAGTAAACTAATTCCTGTAAATATTTAATTCCCTTTTCGCATAAAATTTTGATTTTTTTTTCTAACTGCATGAACAGTTCCTTAAAGGCAATGACTTCTGTCTGAAAACCTTTTTACCTGTTATTGTTACAAATAATACCTTACTGTAACTGAAATTGGGAGGAGTTCTTTGTGCATTTAATGATTTGTGTATACTTTTCCCACTTTTATGGCCATTTTCACCTGTTATTTATGTTTGGGCTGTTCACTCAGAAAATGAAAAAGATATCAGGGCAGAAAAATAGGAAAATATGACTAAAACTATGGGATCAGGACTGTTTCAGGTACAATATCTGCCCCTTACCTTTTTTTAAACCAACTGGATTTCAAGTTGGCTGTGTCCCTCTTTTAATAATGTATGTACTTTGTTCTCTCTCCTATATTCCATATTCTTGTTTTAGGATTATTTTAATAAATATACACACTGAAAAAACGTTTTTTGGAGCACATGGTTCCTTCTAATGTTTTTAGACAAACATTTTTCTCTCATCAATCTAGAACTAGCTATTTTTTGGATTTCAAGTCCCTCTTTCACATTGTTGTGCACAGTTTGATAGGACAGGACATGCCAAGTAAAGTGCTACATTGCCCTTTGGTTTACATTTGTGTTTCTCCCCCTTTCCTCCCTTCAGGCAAATGGAATTGAACAGTTGTGAAAATGGCTCCATAAAGGCAGAAACTAATCATTGTGAGCAAACCCTGATTAACACTCTGATACCCTCCCATCTGAAATCAGCTGAAACGTCAGAGTCTTCCTCATTAGAAGACCATGTGGAAAAGAAGTTGACAGGTAAATGTATGGAACAAAATATTATCCAGGGTGGTTATTTAGTACTTTTGAGCACAAACAGTCTTATAAGAGTTTGAGATATCTCACTTCCCAAGAGAGACAGAGTACGTCAGAACTTATTACAAGATTACAGACGTTTTACTTTGATCTCCATCCATTTCCCAGGGATTAAGTCTTCCCAGCACAATTCACACAGTTGTTGGTGGAATTGGTAGAGAGACCAAGAACTGAAAAGGTAGAGGACAAAACTACTCTCTTACATTAGAGCTCATTCTTCTGGCTCACAGTTGACAGAAATTGGCAATGCACTCAGGCAACACTTGCACTGCACATGCTCTATGGAGCAGGGGCTTCATTCCCCAAGCCTCTCCGTCGGCACCCTTTTCAAATACTAAAGGCCAGATTATCAAGAGTGCATATGAGAGCTGTGTGTGCATGTTTCTGACCAGCTGGCCTTCAATTGACTCATATGTGCACTGACATCTCTTTCAAAAACAAAACAAAAAATCCCAAACTCCTCCCCCTTAAATTAAGAAGTTATTTGTTTTAGGAAAATCCCACCACTATTCAGACAGCATTGTGTTAAAGTACCCATTACTCTAGCTGGCATCTATCCTACATAGGCAAAGTTAAAACATTTTATTTATATTTTGATTTGTCATTGTTTCAGAAATTGCCTGATACTTATGTTAATATGGTTATATCAAAACAATTCCGTATATGATGGAATCCAGCCTTGAGACACTATGTTGGAGTGTTTAGGTTTTATTATTATTTGTTGAAAAGGATAAGTCAGACTCAAGCCACTTGTGTTTCCCTTGCTGTTCATAATGCAGGACAGGCACTAGCAAGCAGAATTTGTGCACAAACATATGAGGTATCAAGGTTCCTGTCAGATTACCAAGTTATGCTCTGTCTGTCCCAAGTATTTAACTCTCCCACTGGCTCGCCAGCAGTTCCTTTGCACTTGTTTTCCCCTGTTCCGTTTAGTTTGGTCTTGCATAGGCAGAAGAAATAGCTGAAAAATCAGGAATACAGTAATTGGAAAGGAAAACAACTACGATGTTCCTATTGTGAAGCTGTTGGGCAGCCTTGTCTGATAAGTGATTTCCACTTCCCGTGCTCTTCCCACCTGCTCTAAAACCAAGTCCGCTTCCCTCTTTCCCTGGGTTTGGTTTTCATTTATTTAGAAGTTCGTGGTAATATACCTCTACCTCAATATAACGCGGTCCTCGGGAGCCAAAAAATCATACCATGGTATAGGTGAAACCACGTTATATCGAGATAGAGGAGCCCGCAGCCACGCCCCCCGGAGCGCTCCTTTACCGCTTTATATCAGAATTCACCTTATATCAGGCCGCGTTATATCAGGGTAGAGGTGGACAGCATACTTTCAGCCGAAACCTTTTCCCCAGTCTTGGCTGAACTTATGGTTCCCTAAATCCTTTCTCCACTAAGCCACTCCCACAGCCCTTTCTATATGTGTAAGATAACAGGGCATGTGTGAGTCAGCATTTAATCCTTTTCCAGTAAATTCAATACGGCTCTCACATAGGGTGTCTTGGGCACTGCCATCCTTTTGCACATTTTTAGTCTTAGTTGCATTTTTTCCCTTCACTGGTCAAAGGAGAAGTGATGACATTTCACAAAGTGACATCTCTTCCATGGAGCTGGTGCTCTTTCAATTTGAGTAGCGAGAGTAGCCAGTATTGTATAGTCCTGCTAGCGCCTGTAGAAAAGTGTGCATGCAAAGATCAATAGAGCCATTCATTCTGAATACCTTCAAAGACACCATTAAATTAAGTAAGATAGATAACAAGAGAAGAACTAGTCAAAGAATCTCATTGAAATTAGATAATTGATATTCAGCAACTGAGGCTTCCTTTCTTTTTAAATGTAAGGTGATGAAGTTAAAGATGATGGAGAAAGCAAGATTCTGCCCATAGAGGGCAACAGTGTTAATGATTCACTGCAGTTGGCAATGGATCCCATAAGTGGACCAGCTCCATCACACTGGGGAGAAGGAAAAGAAGAGGATTTACCTACCTTCTTCAGTGTCATGAACATAAGGTAGTGTAGCTCTTGTATGTGATAGATCAGGGATCGGCAACCGTGGCATGCGGCACTCCAGGGTAAGCTATAATATGTTTGGTAGTGCTAGGAGTTGGAACAAGGCAGTCTAATCGGTGAGTACTATGGTAAAAAGTCCATCACTTAGATACTACTTTGTGTGATTTTTATCCTCCCCCCTACCTTCCTAACTCATCCCCACCATCCTTGGGATGATTCCCTTGCAAGATTAACTGGCAGCAATAATTGTTGAACTTTTGAAATTTGATTGTTGGTCAATTCATCACAAATTGGAAAATTACTCTATTTAGAGTAATTATCTGCTTCTGCTAAATTGACTATGGTACTTCTGTAGGTTGAGAATTCTTTTTCCTTGGTGTGATTAAGAGCCTGTTTCTGTACTGTCAAAATCACTGGGCTACATTCACCAGTAGCAAAAGCTAGCACAGTGAAACTGCTGTAAAAAGGATCTGGTTATGCTAGTGGCTCAGTGCTTGTGTAGTTTGCCTTATTCAAATGAAGCGGGTGTGCAATACAGTTTATCCATTGAAAGTGTATAAAAGAGGCAGTAGTGTAAAATAGAATTCTCTAATGCTTACAAGGTGTAGGAACAAGATGAAACATTGATAATCCCTTATCCACCCCCAAATTCAGAATCTGCGATCAGGGCCCTATTGCACTGGGCATGGTACCTGCATGTAGTGAGAAGAGCTTAAGTAGCCAAGACACACAAGGAAGGATTATTTTCTCCATTTCACAGGAGGGGAAATGAGGAACAAAAACACATGACTAAGATCACATGGGAAATTTGGGTTCAATCTCTGGCATGGTACCAGTCCCTTTTAGTCCCAGTCCAGTGCATTAAACCATAAGCTCGTCCTTCTGTCCTCACCATACAGGCATAATGTAAAATTTGCCCTTGCCAGTAAATGCGTCTGAATCAAAGATCTGAATTCCAGTTTTCATACTTGTCTGTGAGCAAGCAAACGAGGCGTAACTTGTCTTTGTATATAAAACGTGTGATTTCCGTTCAAACTTTCATGTCCCTTACAGAACAAAACTCAGTGTGTAGTTCTTGTGAAATATTGATTGCAGTGTGACCTCCTTCCAAAAGAACAAGCCCTTCTTCCATCGCTCGCGGGTAAGGTGTGACAGGAGTATTAATGTTTTCTTTGCTTTCTTACTGGACTCTATCTCCAGGTTTAGTGACATTGAACTCCAGGAAGGTGACGGCATCCCCACAGAGGAATTTCTGCAGTCTTGTTATGCGATAGTGCCAGTCTTGGGTAAGTAGTTACTTACATCACTACAGCCAGGGTCTCTAGCAGCTAGGCCATGAATCCTTTTTGATTGCTATCTGAGGTATGGCTCAGGTTCACCAAGATCATTCAATTATTTAATCCTATTTGAGGATGAGGATACTGACTTCCTTTATAAAGTGCTTTAAGATCTATGGATAAAACTTGATAGGCGCTCTTATTTTGGTGTCTTTGGCTCATGTACAGGCTGGAGTTTTTGGCCCTGTAAAAGGAGGAAGAAAAACTTCCAACTTTCTGGTTCTCCTTTTAACTATTCAGAAAAGCGTTTTGGTAGTAGGTGAAATGGATATTGCTGAGTCATGAGTACTAAGAAACTGCTTTAAAAATGTTGCCTTCTTTCTTCTAGACAAACTTGGACCAACAGTCTTTGCTCCTGTTAAAATGGATTTTGTAGGTAATATCAAGGTAATAGCCATTTCTAGCACTGACTTTTTAACAAAACAAAACTTAAGGTATTCTCCCTAAGACTAAACAGATGCTGAAACACCCAAACAAACAGTGTATAAATGTAGATACCGGTTTCCTTAAGTCAGGATACGCAACCAAACTGATATCTATATATATAAAAGTCAAATGGTGTATGTATGTATGTATGTATGTATGTACGTAAGCTTACTCCTTCCACACCGTTTGAGCTAGAGACTTGAAATTTGGTACAGTTAGAGGTCTTGGGGTCCTAATGACCGTAAGAGTCGAAAATTTTTCAAATCTCACCTCTGACGCCCCCCAGGGGTGAAAATCTTTAAAGGCTAATCACATCAGCTGGGCAGCTGCTGTTCTCTGTGACATAGTTCTGATGTCATAATACCCCCTCCAACAGACACCGCACTCGCTCAGCTCTCTGCCCCCTCCCTCTCCAACGGAACCCCGGAATCCCTCAGCTCTCTGCCCCTTCCCCCCCTCCCAACGGAACCCCGGAATCCCTCAGCTCTCTGCCCCTTCCCCCCCTCCCAACGGACCCCCGGAATCCCTCAGCTCTGTGCCCCCTCCCCACCTGCGACAGACCCCCTAATCCCTCAGCTCTCTGCCCCCTCCCCACCTGCGACGGACCTGAGTTGGGTTTGGTCGGAGGGTAAGCGAGGTGGGGGTGTCGGGTTTGGTCGGGGGGGTGAGGTGGGGGTGTCTGGGTGGGTGAGGTGTGGGTGTTGGGGTTGGTCAGGGGGTGTTGGGTTGGTAGGGGGTGACGTGGGGGTGTTGGGGCTGGGTGCGGGGGTGAAAATGTGAGTCGGGGTTGGTCGAGGGGTAAGTGAGGTAGGGGTGTCGGGTTTGGTCGGGGGGGTGAGGTGGGGGTGTCAGGTTTTCTCTCTGCCCCCTCCAACGGACCCCGCACTCGCTCAGCTCTCTGCCCCCTCCCCACCTCCGACTGACCCGAGCAACACCGGGTATTTTCACTAGTCTAACTATATGAACAATAATCCCATACTCAATCTATTGAATATCTTAAAATCATAGAAATGAGATTGGCCTTTTCTTTAGCAAGTCCACTATTCCACACTCCAGACAGTGCAGGATTGGCCCCCAGTATATGTACTTCATAAATAATAATAATTGTAATTTCTCCTCTTGTGGTTTTAAATGATCCAAAGAGTGGGCTGCTATCACTTCTTTTGGAAACTTACAGATCTCACAATTAGAATAGGGTTTCCCCCTGATAGTTCAACGTAACTTTTTACATTGCTTAGTTTGACCCCATTATTCCAAGTAAAGAACTCCTCTCCCTCCTTGCCTCTTTCATCTTTTGGGTGCAGTAGGTGGCTTGTTCCATCTTTAATACCTGAGAGTTTAAAGATCTGTTTAAAATCATGAGATAGGAAGAAATTGAGCTTACAGTCTACTGATCTCTAGTACCCATGTGGTATCCATTACCCAGCTGGCTTGCTGTTACAGTTATGACTGTATGCAGAAACACAGAGTGACGTAGGATCTAATGCAATACAGTAACCCTTACAAAGGAAGTGTGTTTGGAACAGGTGGAGGTAGGTCAGGCGTATGGAATATGCAGGGTTGGTTTTTAGAGGCTTTGTAATATTTGCATAATGCTCCTATCAGACGAAAAAGCAGAAAGAGACCTTACACTGTGTACTATAAGTAGAGAATTTTTTTTCAACGCAGTCCAATTTTGTGTGTAACCAGATTTTTTTAAACTCAGTTTGAGTGATGGCCTGGTATAAACCATTCAGCATGCTAGATTATATGAATATGATTTAAGTTGCTGTTTAGAGTCTGTATTGATAGTGTTTGAAGTAAAGGCCTCACTAGTCACATCCGCTTTGTTAATGCTGTAGGCTGAAAAGAAACATTGCATTTCCTTCCTCAAGCAGAAGCCAACGAGGTCCTCAGCTGACATAAAGCAGCGTAGCTCCTTTGAAATCAGTGCTGTTTTATACCAGCTGACGAGCCGCCGCTGAATGTAAACATTTTCTTTTCCAAGCTTGAAAAGGTTTCATGTGCTACTCGTAAGATGAAATTAAAGAATATTTATCACTTAAAAAAAATTAAACACTTAATGGGGAATATAATTAATGGGGAATCTGGCTTCCAAATAAATACTTTTTTAAAATGGAAAATAAACAGCTTCCTCGCTTACCCAATGTGCCTGCTTCTCTTCTACCACAGCACAGGGCCTGCTGTAGCTACTAGCATTGAGCAAGTGCATAAAAAGCATAGAGTTTAACAGAAGAAAATGCTATAAAAACCAAAAAGGACTGGGAAAGATAGTACTGAGAGTGGAAAGGGAACATATATCTTCCAATATGCAGCAAACGCCTGCTAAGGCAGTCTGATTGCATTGACTTGTATTTTTTACAAGGGTGGGTTTATATGAAACAAGCTACATTTATTAAAAAAAAAAAAAAAAAAACATTCAGAGTTTTGTATAGAATCTGCTGCTCCAGCTGCCACTGTAGTAATACCTTAACCACATTTTTCTTTTCCCTGAAGTGCTCAGGCATGAACTTCCCTCTCTGAAAGCTGAGGTGCCATTCTTCCCGGGGAGAATGGACAGGACTCTCTTCATTGCCCATCACTGCCACTCCAGATTTAAAATATCAGGGGAACAAAGCAAGGCACATTCCCCTTCAGATTGGAGTGTGTGTTTTTCCTAGTGTTATTCCCGCACTATGGCAGGGACTGCTTAGACTGGACACAACCGGTGATACGACTGGGGTATACTCCAACTGATGCGTCGTTCCATCTGTCGTTGGAGGCATTTTATACCTACTGCCAGGTGTTAAGCCTACAGCACCTGGTATTCCCAGGAGGTCTCCCATCCAAGTACTAGCCAGGCCCAACCCTGCTTAGCTTCCAAGATCAGATGGGATCGGGCATGTTCAGGGTGGTTTAGCCATATCCCCTTTGGATTGGAGTCTCTTACTCCATATACACTGCAAAGAATTAACCTGGGAACTGGAATTCCTCTTATGTGTGAGAGGCCTGGTAAATAGCCAGAATGTGTTTTTTTGTCATATAAAGTGGAACCATGTAAAAGTATAAATTGTTGCCTTCTCTTCAGAAAATAAATCAGAAATATATAACCAACAGAGAAGAGTTCAACACTCTCCAGAAGATAGTGCTCCATGAAGTGAGTGCTGAGGTAGCACAAGTCAGAAACTCGGCAACAGAGGCCCTTTTGTGGCTAAAAAGGTAACTGCCAAGTGCCAAACTTTCAGTTTAATCGTAAGTGTTAGGATGTTACCCAGATCCCCTCACCAATGTAGATCAGACTCAGGAAGCAAGTCTTGCTTGTTTCTTTGCACACTTGGGTAGTCTAAACATACTGCATTCAAATTTAACATCCCAGTTATGGTCCCAGTATTGGGCATACCATGCATAAGGTCTAAATACCCACTTTTCCCTAAAGAAATAACTGAATAGTCCTCTGGGGTAACTATTCCTGCCACGCCTCAGAGTCATCCAGAGGACCTAGGCTACAGCACATGAACTCTGACTTGGAGCACAGCCGGTCTGGGGGCTTGGGGAGTGGTGGCGGAAAGGGGTTAGTAATGGATCCATCTCTTTACCCAAATGAAGAAAATGGCTAGTCAATATTTTGTTTGCTGTTACAAGTGAATAGGCCAAGAGGAGACTTCATTTGTGTTTTCTGCAGGCATTTCCACCTAGTGAAAATGTGCTCACAGTGAGCAGCCTTTAGTAATGTCCCATTTTGGCCAAAATGGTTTAAAGTTTTATGTGAAACTAATGTTTTTTTGTGTACATACATAGTGATGTTACACGCCTTTCCATTCCACTGAGCAATTTTGGGGTGCTGTGTGGTGATAAATAGTTTGACTTTTTTTTTTTTTGTTCGTGACAGAGGCTTAAAGTTTTTGAAGGGATTTTTGACGGAAGTTAAGAATGGAGAAAAGAATATTCAAACAGCTCTGAGTAAGTGCTGACTGCTTTATTGTTCTTACTTTTTTATTTCTATAATTGAGCTTTTTTCTCCATTATTCAGTATTCTTCTCTTAATAAAATTAGTGTTCTCTGTAGCTCATCTTCAAGAAATACCTTCTCTGAAAACTGTAATCTTGAGCCAAATACCCTATTTACAGATGACTACATTGTACGAGGCAAGTCTTCATTTGATGGGATTTTTTCACCCAACTGTGTGTTTACATGTAAAAATGGAGACTGGGGGAAACAACTCCAAATGTGTCTTAAAGCAGGTTAAAACTTTGTAAGAAACTTTATGCTTATAAGGCTCTTCTTTACTGAGCCTCTTGGTATCCCTGTGAGGTAGGCACAGTAAGTGCTGTATCTGTTTTATATATGGGAAAGCACCGAGCTTAAGATGTTAAGCAGCCGGCTGTGGGAGCTGCTGAAAGTGCACAGAGCTGAAATGACAGTACTAAGCACATAGTGTTTGCTCAGCCCCTGTGCAGAGGGTCTTCCCCATAGTACAGTGTAACTGGCACCGTCTCAGCAACTTGCATTGAATGGAGTACTGGAGAGTAGCAGAGCCTTGGGAGTGAGGGCTAATCAGATAACAAAAAATTGTTCCTGCAAATAAATGGGTCTCCGTTGACAGAAAGGATTTATTGGGTAACTTATTTGCCAAATCCTACTTGACCATCTGTAGAACTGGTCAGAGAATGAAGAAACTTACTGGTGAATAACTTCCTTCATTTGCAGAAAATTGTTAAAGCACTTTTCGTGAAATAATGTCCAGCAAGTAATCCAAGCAGCTGTATCCAGGGTGGTATATTCTCCCATGCCCGCCAGTGAATGCAGAGGATGTGTGGGGCAGCCATTTTTAGGCCTTTCGGGTACTGCTACTGCCAGCCAAGGGGTAGTGGCTAACTTGCATGGGCTTAAGAGCTCCGCTTGGAAGAAATTGAGAGCAGGGGCAGATGTGAGGGCTGGCTGTTTGCACTGAAATGCTGTGTGGAGTTGTAAGAAAAAATTAAAAAATACTCTTGGGAACTTATTTTTTCTTTTTCTTTCTTTTAAGACAACGCTTATGGCAAGACATTACGGCAGCATCATGGCTGGGTTGTGCGAGGGGTTTTTGCGGTAAGTGGCTAACATCTTAACTGCTGACTCAGCTAGTCGGAATCTTGGCTGCATTCACGCATTAGTCTGTTTTATGCTACGGTTGATACTTGTTAGAATGTACTGAAATGTAAGTAGCGAAAGAATTAACGGAGATGTTCAGTTTGTCAGATCTCTGCTTCAGAAGCAAGGATTGGGGCTATCATTTTATGTTTAATGTTTTGATTTTCACAGAGGAATCTTTTTTAGTTAATAATTTTTGTCTATATTAGATTTAGTCTAGAAATGTCTCTTGCCACACATCATATAGGGTGGGGGCCAGCAGCCTTTCAGAAGTGGGGTGCCGAGTCTTCATTTATTCACTGTAATTTAAGGTTTCATGTGCCAGTAATACATTTAAACATTTTTAGAAAGTCTCTTTCTATAAGTCTATAATATATAACTAATCTGTTGTTGTATATAAAGTAAATAAGGTTTAAAAATGATTAAGAAACTTCATTTAAAATTAAATTAAAATGTAGAGCCCCCAGGACTGGTGGCCAGGACCCGAGCAGTGTGAGTGCAACTGAAAATCAGCTCACACGCCGCCTTTGGCACGCGTGCCATAGGTTGCCTACCCCTGATATAGGGTCTTTTCTAGGAAAATAAAAATTAAGTCAGAATATTTTAGAGTACATCATTAATGACATCTTTTCCTAATATTTTTAAATGCATTTCTGGAAGTAGGTTCTGTCTTCTCAAGATGTTCTTACCTCCAGTGCATTAAACATTAGAGTAGAGTGGGAGGGAAAACTGAAACTTAATAGTTGTGAAAGCAAGAACCACTTTACTCAAATACAGTAACCAAGGAAACAGGTTGTCCTACAGCCAAGCTAGCAGCACCCCCTGGTGTCTGTTATAAATTGTATTGGACAGACTATGTAAAGCCGAGCCAGATGTAATAACAGCACTTTTCATGATTCAGGGAGAAGCAGCAAGATTTGGGGTAAATTTTTTTTTTTTAAAAAAGACTTAGACGTCCGAGTATCTGAGTTCTTGAAAATGAGACACATACGCCTTTTGAAAAGGTACCTGTGTTGGTTATTTTAATGTTTTAAAGTCTAAATTTAAAAAAAAAATCACCACAAAATATGCTGTACAGGCACTTTCTAAAAATCAGGCCTTTAAAATGTCTCATAATGGGGATGTGAAAGTTGAAGCATCAAAAATCACTTTCCAAGTCTGAGATTTTTAAACTTCTGTTCCTCTCCCAGTTAGCTTTAAGGGCAGCCCCAACATATGAAGACTTTGTGGTAGCACTATCTGTGAAGAAGTGTGATGATCGGGAAGAAGCTTTTTATAATGCAATGCAGAGAGACCTCAACATTTACTTGCCAGCGATGGAAAAGCAGCTGAATATCTTGGACACTCTCTATGAAGTACATAGTTTGGAGTCAGATGAGGTGGTATAACCACAATGACACAGTACCTCAAAACATCAGGCTCTGAGTTTGTTAACAAGCTTTTCTGAATGCCATTTCTCTTCATTGTATCTTTCCTTAGCGTGGGAGGTGGAGGAATCGGTGTGCCTGTGTATTTTTAATCCTGTTTGTGTTTAAATGCAGAGGTGCTGTTTCTTTGAAGGCCGCAGCTATCTGCATGGTGAATACCTTTGGGCTAAGTAATTCTTTTTACATGAATGTTACAGAGCAGACTTAGGCCTTCTCACTCTAGTGCACATGACTGATACCACACGTGCGGAGGGGCAGCTTTGATGGGAACACAGAGCACTGGTGCTGTGCTGATGTTGTCATTTTGCGCTGACCCTGTTCTGTGCCTGTCCAAGCTGTGATGCTACTCTCCATTTCACTGGTCTTCCCTCCATCTGTATTGGCTAGTGAGAGCTGTGCCGCAGTAATGGTGGAAGAGCGGACCATAGTACTCTCTACCTTGTTAACTGAGTGGTTAGTCTGGTCCCATTTTTAGGTAAATTTGGGTTGCATCCTTGTGTTTTATATTTGATTTTACTCACAGCCCTGTTTTTTAAAATTGTCAAGACTGTTACTGCAAGTGTTGCCTTGATGGCCAGGATTCCTGGGCCTCCCGCAAGGGTCAGCACGTCACAGTAGGCATGCTTTCCCTGTGCTGTCCTAGGTACTGTCCAGCTCCTGACAAGTCCATGAAAACATGGCTGTGTCTTCCAGTGCTACTGGGCACCTGCTCCTGGAGCTGTTCTACCAAGATGCGCCTCCTGCCTCATCCAGTGAGTGTGTGCGTGCGTGAGTGCGTGTGTGAGAGAGAGTGACAGACAGAAAAATAATCCTTAAATTATGACGCCAGCCTTGTTGCTAATGTCCCAGCAGGGGAAGGCCTGTACATGGCAGAGGGAGAGAAGGTTGTCAAGATGCATCACCTCAATCTTGGTACTAGTATCATAACTTCTTCCTTTGCCCCATGTGTGGTTAACAAGGCTTTAGTGCTGGAGCCATTGGGCCAGATCCTCAACTGATGCAAATTGGCAAAGCCCTATTGGTTCCACTGGAGCTACTCCCATCTACAGTAGCTAAAGATGGGTCCTGTTGTGTTTACCCTGGTAATAGAATAAACTTTTTAAAAGCCCCAAAGTATCATTGAAAGTTAATGGGATATAGACTCATAAGTGTCTAAGTCACATACGTGCTTTTGAAAAGTTTGCCTATAGCCTTCTTTTTAAAGGGCCTATTCAAAACTGAATTTTATAACTGTTGTTATGTATTTAAACACAACCAGCAATTGAACAAGTTATATAAAAATGCTTCTAGATTAGCATTTGGAGGCGGTGTAGGTGTTGATTTTGTTTTTTGCCAATTGGGGTTACAAAAGGTTGTGTTTGGAATGAGTCAGTCCTAGGGGGAAATATAGTTCTTCATAAAACCATCACACATGAATGCAGCTCTGAGTATATAATTCAAACATGTCTCGGTTTGACTGTGAATTAAGGATAATGGGGATTTCTGCCACGCTTTCCTCCCACTGATATGAGTAAAAGAAACAGGTCCACTGGTACTGTAGGAGACCTGTAGTTATTCAAATGATTAAAAAATGAAATTTGACTTTGTGTAGCAGGCCAGCACAAGTTATTTGGATTATTTAGTCCCACTTCAAGGTCTAAGTAGATCTTTAGGGCATAGGACTTTTGCTGGCCTTCTGCACGGGGTGAATTTCACATAGTACATTAGAGAGAAGGGAGGAATACTTTAAAATGAAGTGCTTGGGAGAGTGGGGAGCCATTATAAATAGAGGAGAAAACAACTCTTCAGTGACATTTTGATATGTTTGTTGCCATCTCGCAGAAGAAATACTTTTGCTTGGATTCAGCAAATCAAGGCTACAGAGTGGATTCTAGTGATATGCAATGCACCCTGTGCCTGGATTCCTGTAGAACAGGCTGTTTAAGCATAATTCCATGGTTGAAGCACAGCTATATACTTAGTACTCAAACCGTTCTATCTACAGGATACTAAAAATTGCCAACTTTGAAGAAAGCACAAAACAGCTATAGGAAAAGACCAAAAACTTTAAATTTGGTACCTGAAGGTAGATACCAAAAGCAATAGATAAATAGTAATTGGCTTGATTGTTTTTCAGAGCTGTGGGTGCTGAGCCCCTTTGAAAACTGAGACATTTTCTATTCATGCTTACATACAGAATTTAATATTTTTTGGCCAGAGTTTGCTTCAGTTATTCCACTAGGTCCAGTACTAAGAATGAAGACAGGTACCCTTGCAATTTACACATGTAGTTCTCTTTAGCATACATGCTAAGTAATCCACACACACATGTCAACAGAACAGCCCCAGGCCATGTCCCCCAGTAAGTGATTTCTTCAGAGCTACAGCTAAGGTTCTTCACTGAGGTGACGTGGGGAAGTTGGCTTCTTAGCGCTCTTCGGGATGCTCTGGGAAGATAGTGATTGCACGAGTAGAGACTACATTTTCACACACACAGTGGAGGAAAGGACAGAGAAATCCTCTTATAAAGTAAATTTTAAAAGGAAACGAATTGTGAAGTTAGAATGAATAAAAAGTGGAATTTTCTTTTGCTCTAAGTTTCTCTCATAGTGGGAGACAGTTCCCAGCATTCTCATTTTTAACAGTTGGAAAATCCAAACTTACTGGTGCAAAGAGGGAAAGGATCATCATTTCTAAAGTAGAACACCGTTAGTGACCTCATTTGAATTCTTTAACTTCAGAACTGACATTTTCCATCAATCTTACTGCTTCTGATAGGCAGACAGACCAATAAATGGTTTTGCACATGTGGGACATACTCTTTAGAGGAGTTTCCTTGTCTCCATTCTTCCTTGCAGAATTGGCTCTTTTACTTGCAATTGGCTGGTCAGGGGCTTTCTTGCAAAACAGTGACAAAACTGAGTAACTATTCAATATACCAGATTGCCAGCAATGGCCCAATATGTAGTCACTTGTTCTTTATAATTCCTAAATCAAAGGAATCTTATTCTCTATTTTTCTGACTAACACCACTGATCGTTTTAAAGTTCAGAGACACAAATATGTTGTGTTTTTCCCCAGAGTGGGTTGACACTTTTTAGTTTTAAAAGAATGTGTGTTTGCCTCACAGCTGAGCAACAAGCATGCACCTTGGAACTGATCTGACAGCTATGAGATTAAAATGTAGTTTTACTCCCACATGCTGAAACTGTTTTAGCCCTGGTTTGCATACCTTACATGCACTGCCTTGATTTGCTAACCTTTATCAGTATGAAGTTTTACATCTGTTTCTTTTACCAATGCTTTCAGCTATTTCCTTTGTCTGACAGTTGCATATTCTCAGGGATTCTACATAGCCATGGCAAAAATATAGTAGGCTTACAGTACAAGGCTGCTTTTTCTGTAACGTTAGTATAGTTCAGTTCAGAACTCCAGCAGAAAGTATGACACTAGCACAGACTATCCAATGCACATGTTTGCTGATACAAATACTATAGAGAACAATAGCTGTCAGCATATTTTAATAAAGGTCATATCTCTTTGTAATACAGTGCCACTGGCATTAGAGCAGAGCTCCCCAATAATTCAAATAGAGAGTTCTGCTTAGAAGGGATGAGTTTTTTTTATTTGATTTGATTTTGCTATTTTTCAAACAAATGTACTCCAGCATCCTTTTCAATACTTTAAGACACCATAATCAATAGTTGCATATGGCTGCCCCCTAGCATCAAGTAACCATGGGTATGTTCTGATGAACTATTAATGCTCAAGTGTTTAGAGGTATAGATTAATGGATCACTGAAACATACCCAGGCATCTCATCTTGATGTTCTAGTGTTGCCCTTCAAAGTTAAAATTTTGATTTTAAAAGTTAATTGTAAACAAGTGTTTGGTAGTTTAAGGGCCATGTGCTTTCACTCGTAGTAAAAGTAGTTTATAGTAAATCAATAATTTGGGCTAAAGTACAGTCACTGTTTACGTTACATTGAACATATTTTGTGGTTTAAGAATTGTCAAGGTTTTTTTTTTGTAGTTGCGAGATTTTATGTATTTAAAGATGTTGCCGTATTCTCCAGACCAGGTCTAATGCTGTAGCTTGTACCCACGTTGATACTGCTCTTCCCGGGTGTGTGGCCGTTATAGAATACTTTAAAAAAAAAAAAAAAGGGTTCCCCTCATTCAGTGACCTTCCTCCCCTCACTTGTGCTTTGAACTTCAGTTTGGTTTTTGAAAAAGATGGTTAAAAGAAGCCCAGGTTCCCATGTTACCAGCAATAGCTGAGCCCTTGTAGGGCTAAAAACTCCCATTCACTTCTCCATCTCATGCCTGTTTTGCAGCCAGCTGTGCTGCTTTCAGGTTACAGTGTCTCCTGTGCAAAGCTAAAATGGGGAGTTCAAAACAGCCACAGTGCCCGGGTATTAAAGTGATTAAAAACAGAGACTTTGAAGAGGGCCCAAGCTCAGAGCTGGAATAGCCAAGTGAAAAGGGGGCTCATGAAGAATGTGCTGCCCTTCTTTGAAGTGTCTCCCCCTGGCACTGCAGTGTTTTGCCAATCACATTGGAACTCTGGGAAGTTTTAATTTGACCTTTGAAATCTAAATCGAGACACTTTAGTAGTGACCGTTTCTAGCTCTTATTGGCAAAAGCACAGGTTCAAAGATGGGCTCATTTCCGTCTGCTTGCCTGTGAAGTGCTGATAAGAGGGCAAGGCGAGACAGACAGAACAACTGAATCCAGGGCCATCCCACCCTGAAAAAACTAAAGGTTTTAGGCTTCCATGTGGTCTCCAAGTGTATAAAAATCACTTGTGTAGCGGGGTAGCATTGTGGGAGGGGACGGATCCCTAGCATACAAGTGAGACTATCCTGTGATAAGTCTGGAAGTACCCATGGTTATGTGGAGATTTAAACAGTGTTCTGAAATCAAAATGGCCAAACTAATGAACTTGAAAACTTGGACTTTGTTGTCTAGGGCAGTGGTCCCCAAACTGGGGAGTGCACTGCCCTAAGTGGGTGTGGAGGAATATTTGGGATGGGGGTGTAGTTGGGTCCAGGCCAGCCTCCCTCCCAGCCACCCTGGGGATGGGATGGGAGTGCCACCCAGTGCCACTCTGCCCCCGGCCATGGCTCTGCTCACAGCTCTGCTCCTGGCTGTGGGTCCAGCCCCTGGTTCTGAGCTCTGCCGTGACTCCGGCCTCAGCCCCAACTGTGGCCATGCTTCGCTTCTGGCTCCCAACCTTGGCTTGGGGGAGGGGGGGGGGAGGCAATGTTAGAGAGGGGGAGGTCATGAGGTAGAAAGTTTGGGGACCATTGGTCTAGAGTTTAATTTTGCCCCTGATTTATGAAGGTCTTCCTGTTCAGGATTGCAGTTAAACATGTGTTTAACTTTAAGCACACATCTAAGGCATATACTTAAGTGTTTTCCTGAATCAGGATCTAGAACCGATGTTTCTGTATATGTGTGCACACTTCTGCACATGCCTGATTTAAGCACACAAATCCCACATTGCCTTAGAATACATTCTTGCTCAAGATATGGGTGCTAGGTTTTTTTTTTAATATACTTACCAAAGGCTTATTTTATATATTAATTTTCCCTGTTTCAGTATCCTGACTAAATTTTAGCTCTAAGCTTGTTTATCCTAATTTAGGTCTTAACATACCTGGGCCCATATTTGCTCTTTGACCCCTTTAAACAAAAATCTCAGCAATTTTAGGTTCCTATGTATTGTTGTGTTTTATCATGGTTCCGTGTAGTTATACTTAATTAAAGCAAGGAAATCGCACTCTAGAATAAAATAACAAAACTGAAAAGTGAAGTGTTTTGGTCCTGCATTTTCCTTTCCCAGCTCCTTCATTTTTCCAGGGACATGTTGGACATTAATTTTATGAACATTAAAGTAGGCTTATAGTGAGCATTGCTTAGATGTATACTATTTAAGATGAGAGAAGGTACACGGCCTTCTATTTTAATTTTACTTTGTCTTGACTGATGAACAAACCCCTCTGTTGTAAACACATTGATACTAGACCAAATGAAAGCAGGTCAGGCACCAACCTGTTTTCAGTCTGTGCTGATTTTCTCCATAGAATTATATTCCATACTTAACATTTAGTTTTGTTGTTTGTTTTTTGAGAAATGTTTGAAGACCTCTGTCAGATTTTTATATTTCGTGATGATAAACTTATTTTTAAATATGTCTATTTTAAAATCTCATTTTCTCTGCATGGTTTCCTAAGAAGCTTTGTTTATAATTTTTATTTATTACTTGTAAATACTGTGGGACTTAAGCTCCAGTCAACACTGAAGCTCCATTATTCTAGGCACTGTAATCGGTTCTGGTTAGCAGAAACAACCTGTATGTATCTTTTTTTATTAGAATGTTCATGCCAATGGAAACGGTTGGATTTGCAATAAAAAATTATTGTTAAGAGCTGAATCGAGCAACTATTTCTGGCTTCCTGGGCCAGACAAGCTCTTGAAGACCATAGATATGGTCCATTCCCAAAAACATTACCCACTGTCCTTGGAGGTCATAAAACTGAGAGGAGTTTCTCCAGCACTGGAGCTAGAGGAATTTCTGTGCATCATTCCTAGATACAGACGAAGGCAAGTGTTGATTGATGGTTCATTAGGGATCCTTTTGAGTTTCCACTTTAATATGCCATGGTTTGGCAGGGTTCTACTGCATCCAGACTGCTGTGTAAAGGCAAGAGACACTCACACTTCGGAAAGACCTTGTGACACTCTGATACTTTCACTAGTACAACCAGCAACATCAGAAACCCTGCAACATAGCAAAATAGACAGAAACAATACAAAATGTCCACCACTTGCAGACTCACACTATCCTTTTCAGGAAACTGAAATACATAGATGATCAGCAGGAGGTCATCACTGCGGCATACCCAGGAAGATCCCAAATGCTTAGGCCTAGGTTGGCCCTTTTATTACAAGTTGCGTGGTCACCGTACATATTCATAATGGTGCACAACCCCCTATTAATATCAAGACTTCCTCATCCTAACAATGTTGGGGTCTCCTCTTACAGACTACCTACTATTTTACCTCAATTAAATTAGCATATACCTTACCTGGTTACCATAGCATTCTTGCAGTTGACCATCTGCTGTTAAATATCCAAAACTAGCATAAACTGTTACTTTGTGGTCACCTGCCAGCAGTTTAGCTATACTTGTTTTTACAGCACTCTGCCTTGTGACATCTTATGATATAGGGTCACTTACTGGTTAGTTGCTTATGTCAAGTCTTTAGGTTTTAGGCATCAGTTTGGCTAAGCTATTGTCTTACAGGCTTGAGGCCTGTAGACTTCTGTGTTACTGCTTTAATCCATATCTATTATCTTACCTAGTATATACCTACATACTGTATCAATAACAAAATAGCTGGCTTGGCCCTTTAAGAATGCTAGTGGGAAGTGGAGAGAACTTCACTTCTTCCTTGTCTCTTCCCTGTGCCTGTGGGAGAGGAGTGGAAGTAGTAGGGCCTCTTGTGCCCAGATCAGGAAGGGAGGTGCTCCCTGACACTTTCTGTGTGAGTTGAAGGATAATGGAAACCGTTGACTCCGCAAGCCAATTTGTCCTCTGCAGAGTTTAGGAGTGGAGATCTCTGAAGGCTGTCCCTGGCTCAGAGGCATTTCTTCAGTTGGAGGGGATTGGGAGAAGGAGATAGAGACCAACACACGTGCTAGAAGAATCTGATGAGTGCAGAGGTGACTGCTGTATTCCGGAGTACATATAGGCCCAACCTTCATACACAGCCACATCTGAATGAGGGAGGAGAGAATTACACACTCTCTGAATCAAGCAGCAGAGTCACGTGCACAGCTAAAGGCTCCCAAAGCTTTGGTGAGCCAACAACCATTGAGGCTGCTTCCTAATGAAGTGGGGATCCTACAGTCATGAGAGGCTTAGTCCTGCAGTAGTGTGGATGAGGATTCAGAGCGGTGCGGTGCTATCGTTACACCTGAGCACGCTGCCTTGTTACTCGTGGCAAAGTGAAGGCTCAGGGGCTGCATGCTGATGGGCCTACAAGAGTATTGTCCTCAGCCTGAACCATGACGCACTGAGCAGCTGACTGTGACTGATGGGTTCACAGGAGCTGCCTGAAATGTTTCTGCGTTTGGGGCTGGCTTTCCATAAGCACTTTTGCCATCTCTCCAGAGGTTAGCTCTCCCACCAGCTCAGGTAAGGCAGTGCTCCAGGATGGCAGAAGAGGGGGCTTGCAATCACAAAAGCAACTGATATGCCATAATTTCAGTATCATGTGCATGCAAACTACTGTGCCACGAGCATAACTTGTCTCCCAGCACTCCCCCTTCCTCCCACCCAACCCCTGCTTACCAGTGCTCACCCAGTACGGCTTAAAGGAATGGTTGCATTGCAGGTGTCTTCACAGTAAGGGGCCTGCCCTACTTTTAGTGGAATGGTGGGGAAAGGTTCCATTGAGTTCACAAGCTTTCAGCAGCCTGCAGGACCAAGTGGATTCCGTATGCTTCATAATCCAAAAAGCTGGCAAATGACCTTGAAAACATCCAGTGGTGGAATGGTGAGTTGTACTATTGTATCAACCATGCGGTCAGTTGTTACAGTAAATCAGATACATTTTAAGCGATGGTGGGGCTTTTCCCCCAGATAATGCACATTATTTGTATTTTAACTTTTCAAATTGTTTTGAAAACCAAGGTGATAGGTCCTCTTTGTATTAGTGTTTCTGACTGGCCACTGAACACTGTACATGTTGTTTTTACGCAGGTGAAGTTGTTTCCAGCAGTGTATGCTGAACAATACCTGGGGTGTGTGCGTGAGCTTCCATTTCTGTTAGGCTAGATTCACAAAAGAATTTAGGCTCCAAACTGCTGCTTTAGGCATCCAATGTTTAGGTTCCACTACTGTTCAACTGCCTCCTAACACCATAGGCACCTAGGATTCTGCTGGTGAACATGCATAAATCTCCTAAATCCTAACTCTATTCCTAAAAACAGCAGGGATATCAAATTAGGTAGCTCTCCTCCTTCCCCCACACCTACTTCTGCAGGGCCCAATGGGGCCAGAGTGCTCAGTGCATGTGTAATCTGCCCACAAGGCAGCTGGCTGTGGGCCCCCTTATAGCCAATAGCCCAGTGGTTAGAGCACTAGCTGGGCTGTGGGAGACCCAGGTTTGAATGCCCATTCTGCCTGTTTTGGGTCAAGGACAGGTCTCCCACGTTCTAGCTGTGTCCTACCAGCAGTGTCTTGGCTACTCTGGGGTAGGCCTCTCTCAATCTTGCCTCTTGAAAGGGTTCCACTGTGTTTGTACATATTCCTTGGAGAGAGACTTAACCCTGACTTCTCCATATCCCTGGTGACTACCCACTGCGGGGCAGAGTCAATCTTTTGCTTACTTCCCCCCTCCTCTTTCACTGGCTTGATGAATATTTAATTATTTATACAAAGTGGAACAGCGTCAACAGGAGAGATTGCGAGAGACCCACCGCAGAATTCCACAGAGCCTGGTGGTCGGGGCACTCACAGGGAATGTGGGAGAATTGGATCCACGTCTGTGCCCCAAGTCCAACAGAGCAGTGACTTGAAAGTGGGTCACCTACCTGTGACTGAGTGCCCTGGCCATTGGCTGTGGTAGGGTGGGGCATGCCTCAGTCTCCGCCTGCCTCTTTTTTGATGAGAAAGGACTGACCTGTTTTAGGCACTTAGCACTAAGAGAGAATGTCAGGTAGGCATCTCCTTCCAGCCTGTCAGTCAGGTGACTACGCCCTCTGTATGGAGATAGTAGCTGAATTTGTGTTTGTGGATGAGGCTACCCGGAGATAAGGTGTGGACCATGCATTTGCCATTAATACATTAGAGTTTATTAAATAAGCTAGGACACAATCGCTTGGTATGTAGCTATTTTTCCCCCTAACTTTTGGTAATTGGACTGCATAATTGTGAAACTTTTTAAACAATTACATTTAAGACCCCATCCTCGTGTGTTATGCAGTTGCTTTTAAAGGTTTCTTGGATAGTTTTGTCCAGCTTTTAACTAAATGTTAAGCAGCTGATTTTGCTAATCCCTTGGATGGCAGTTTAAGACCAGTGTCAGTGCAGTTTGGCTCAAATTAGTCTATTTTGGATTAGTTTGTACCATGGAATTCCAGCCCCTCTTCTGCTCTTTCCTTCTTCCTCCCCCCAGCTCCTCCCTCACAAAGTCTTTCACAATGTATGGCCTGACTTCCAGAGGTGCTGAGCACCCATTTCTCTAATTTAAATCTAAGAACCAATTTTCGTTTGGGCATTTTTGGTTTTACTCTGTGTAGCCCACAGTGTTGAAAGCGCCATATGGAGCAGTAGTAGGAGCTGACTCAGAGGCAGGAAATAAGTGTTTCTGTTTAAAGGTGAATTGTCAGAGCTCACTAAGAGGCAGTCAGAAACAGAGAGCCTCCAATGGTGAGGGTCCAGGGTAGAATATGAGGTACACATTTGAATCATTTTGTAAAAATTTCCCATGATGGAGCCCTACAAAATGACCTGTTTTTAAAATGCCCTCCTGCATCCAGCACCTTCCTGTTTCCTGATTCCTTCCTCCCTGTCCTCCCCTCTTTGGATCCAACAGTTTCCTACTTCCCCAGTCCCCTCCGCTCTCTCCCACTGTCTTAGCCCTTGTGGCTACCTATCAAGGCAAGGACTAGTCCGCTTGCAATTGAAAGGAATCTCTTCCCACCCTGTGAAGTAAAGCAAGGTAATTCCATCTCCACCTCTCCCCACTGCCCTCGGGAGGATAAGGCTGAGCCCCCCTTGCTTCCCTCTGTCCTGCTGTTCTACCTGGGTGCATTGCTACAGGGAGGCATTTAGATATACGCCTCCTCCCCCCAGCAATACCCGAACACTGCTCCCTTACCAGCCAGCAGCTGCTTGGAGATCAGTACTCAGACTCTATCATCACCTGCCTTTGCCTGCAACCCTGGGCTTCCCTGCCTCCTGTGGGCATTACTGCTTCTCCTGACCAGGAGTAAGGGGGATTTCAGATTCCAGCATCTAGCTCTGCTTCCCAAAACCTAGCTGGTGGCTTCCTGCAAGAGCGCAGCAGGAGCAGGGCCCACACAAAAGTAGGGGGCACTAATTTATTTGTGCAGGTCGATGGGGGATATTCCTTGACAGAAAATCTCTACTGTCCCTCACCGGGGCCCTCCAGGCAGTGATAGGGTAGGTAATGGCTTTGTCTCACCAGGAAGACATGTCACCCATAGAGCTATGCAAACCTGGGGAGCTAAGGGAACAGGTAGCGGCCAGGTAGGATGATAGGGAGCGAGTGAGACCTCTGGGCACCAGCTCCAAAATCACATAAAGGTATTATTGGGAGCGTGCCTGGAGCAGGTGGCAAGACCTTGCTTGCAATACATTTGCAGGCAATGGCAGTACTGTGTCACACACAGCATGGGTAGGCAGGGGGAGCTCCAAAATCACCAAACAGCCTAGAAACCAGAATTCAATCTTCTTAAACAACCTCATGATTTTTAGATCAATGTTCTGAACGTCGGGGACCCTGCGCTATTTCACATTTTTATCAATGACCTGGCAAAGAATATAAAATTCTGATACAGCTGGCAGATGAGACACAAATGCGGGGCTGGTCACTGATCTCTAGTGATCTGGATCACTTGGTAAGCTGGGCAAAAGCAAACTATGCATTTTAATACAGCTAAATGTAAATGTAGGGCCAAAGAGCAAAGTGCCTGTGAGTAGGCCAGACTTACAGGAGTGGGGACTCTATCCTGGGAAGCAGTGACTCTAAAAAAGATTTGGTGAGTCATGCTGCATAATCAGCCAAATGCGAGGTCCTACTGTGACACTGTGGTCAAAGGGCTAATGCCATCCTGGGATGAGTAAACAAGGGCATCTTGCATAGGAGTAGAGAGGTTACTTTACCTCTGTATTTGACACTGGTACACCTGCTGCTGCGATAATGCGTCCAGTTCTAGTGCCTACAATTCAAGGAGATTAATAAATTGGAGAGGGTTCAGAGAACATCCATGAGTATAATTAAAGCATTGCAACTAATGCATTGTAGTGATAGACTCAAACGAGACAATAAAGGGTCAATTTGATTACAGTCTGTAGGTACCTACATGGGAAACAAATATTTCATCATGAGCTCTTTAATTTATCAGTGAAATATATAACATGATCTGATGACTGGAAGTTAGACAAATTCAGACTGGAAACAAGATGTACATTTTTAACAGCGAGAGTGATTAATCATTGGAACAATTTACCAAAGGTTGTGGTGGATTTGCCATCACTGGCAATTTTAAAATCAAGATTGGATGTTTTTCTAAAAGATCTGTTCTATGATTTATTTGGGGGGGAGGGTCTGTGGCCTGTACTGTATAAGATGTCTAACTAGATACTCACAATTGTCCTTTCGGGCCTTGAAATCTATGATTTTAGAATTCTGGTGGTTGGGAATACTGCAATTAGGGTGAGTGAGGTATAAGATACCCTGAGTGACTCTCAGCAGTGAAAGAAGGGGCAGAGCTAAGGTTATTGGTGGGGCAGGGCATGGGAGACATTACCTCAACCGTGAATTTCCTGGTCTTCTAACATTGACATTTTATTTCATTGTGTGTATTACCTGGTTTTCAGAGGTTTCAGTTTTCAACTGCTAACTTCCATATTCTAGAAGGATAGGAGCCACTACTAAGCAGCCTTCATTCTTCTTCAACAATGCATTTTGTTAGTGAATGTACATGAGACAAGATGCCATAAGTACCTGTAACAGACAATTGAGGGAATGGGAGAGGAAGGGCAAGGGCAACAATAATAGAGATACTTGGTACATATATTAGTGATGCAACAATGAGCAGATCTCTAGGTAATGTCACTATTATCCACTTCAGAAATCCTAGCACCTTCTTTTGAAGAATCTGGGGGCCACACATGGAGATAGAATACTGGATTACATGGCCCACCAGTTTGCCCTAGTATGGAAATTCCCACATTGCAGTGTTCCTATGTATGGGCAGCTCTGCCAATTTTTACAAATATAGAAACCATTATAATAATTTTCCTCCTCATCCCCACACAGACATCCATCTAAAAATGGCATCACCGCTGTTTAGCTTTTTCACTAGCATTAAATGTTCAAAGATATTTAATTATCCCAGTTTCTCATGTGAGATTGGAACTGAAGATACAATTGCAACAGAGAATTCATTTTCAGCAGCCAACTCAAAAAGAAGTTTTAACAACACGACAGTGCCCATGTCCTCTTGAGAGAGATCACCTGACTCAGAAATCTGTGTGCGGTGCAGCTGCATGACAAACAGTTGTTCCTCACATTTCCTCTCTAGGAATAAAAAGAGCTCATGACTGGGGCCTGCAGGGGAACACACAGCAAGCTGTTCCCAGGCCTGCTGCACGATCGCGGCTACAATGTTTTCATATGCCAAATATGATAGAATCATAGGAATGGAATGGATCTTGTTAGGTCATTTACTCCGGTGCCCTGCATTGAGGCAGGACTAAGTATTATATGTGTGAGCTAACACGTCAAAGGACAGCGGTTCAAATTTAGAAGTAACCCTGATCTTTTACCAGTGTGGGCAGTGGGTGAACCCCCACCTTCAGGTAGGCTAGCCCCCTTCTGCCCAAGGCCCCCCCTCCAAGGCCCCCCCCCCTTTCCTGTGCAGCAGGAGCCCTGAGTCCCCCGTGGCCCCAGCCACCCCAGCTGCACCTTCTCTGGCTTAGGATACCAGCCACCCCTGCCAGCTAATTCTGTATGATCACCCTTTACAATTAAAACATCTCATCCTGCTTTTGTGCAGAAACAAAGCAGAAAGAATACACTGTATGCAGGAGGAAGATACTTATATGGGCTGAAGTCTTATCTGCTGGGATGAGTCACTGTAGTCACCTCTATAAAAATGTTCTCTCTGGCTGAACTCCTACTGTAAACTTAATAAGGGATGCAAGGCTGTGCTGTATCAAAATGTTTTATTGCATAAAGTGGCCTTAAGAATTAACTAATGGGCATAATCCTTGCTCCACCAAGGCCCAAACATGAGAGCAAGAACTAGAGTGAGGGAAGCAAAATTGCAGGAAGCTTTTCAAAGATGTGGAATTAAGTTATTTAGCATTCCTAGCACTTTCTGTAATCTCAGTAATAATGCCACAACATTTTGGGTGTATGTTTGTAACACTGGAAGAGTGTTAATGCCGGATTTGTGCTGCAAGAAAATAGATTTTGGTCTGAGATGAAGAATGAGGGTCAGTGGAAATGGCTGTCACTTGCATAGTATTAATCCAAACACAAAAATACTTCATGGGAAGCAACCCTGCTTCCTTTTAAAATATGCACAATTGTCTAACACATGGCAGAGCCCAAACACAAATGCAAAACTTCAAGATAAATTTATCGTAGCTGTAAGTACTTCTGGTTAAGAACTCGTTGCAGGTACAGGATCATGAATAAGCTGAAGCAAGGGAGAGAGAGGAAATAAATAAATATGTTAAACACCATTGCACTCACTGCAGCTTTTACAGTCTCTGTGAAGTTCATTGTTTAAAAGGTCATGGGGTTTTGACAGAAATTTTTTGCAAAGGTTTTTTTTTTCCCTGAAGAAACTGGGCAAAAAACCCAAAACACAAACAAACAAATTAAAGTGCTAAATTTATAGAGGGATGTGGGAGCTTATTATGTATGGCAAATAAACTTGGAAACTTAAAGAGGAGCTGTTAAAAACTCAGCAGTGTTATATTACTCTTCTGGAGTTTCTTCCTTGTTTCTCTTTTCTGTGAAACTGGACTGAGTGACTTTATTTTGAAGGAGAAAGCCAATGACAAGCCTATTCTATTTTAATATGTACCTGTCATCCTTTGATGACCAAAGGTTTGAGTGATCCAGAAGCACAGCGTGAAAATGCTAGCAACTTGTTGTCCCTTTGGACTAGTTGAAAACACTGCTTTGTTGTTCACTTTGGGCTGCACTGTAGGGCACCCTTTACCAGCCAGTGGGAATGGCAACAGCTACTGAAATACAGATTTTTTACAAAAATCAGACCCTCAATCTGTTGTTCAAAAATACATCCGAGGCACAAGCATTGAATACCAGCTTGGTCTGTTAACTCTTCGTTCTTTCTCTAATCACAGCTCTGGGAAGGTAAGTTATCTTTGAATATTTGCCATTCGCAGAACTGGCTGGGTAAGGGAAGACTCATACACAGATGCTGAAGAAAGAAAAATAGGGAGTAGGGAAAGGTGCAGTAAATCAGATATTTATAGTTTTTCTTTATCCACAGCTGTAGAATTCAGTCCCACATGTTACCACACCTGATTAATACAAACTTTTCTTTTTTCTGTTTAGTAGTTTGAGAAATTTTGACCAAACTAGCTGTTAACATGTTTAAAATAAACTTAAATTCAGGGCTGGAATAACAGACAAAGACAGTCAAGGTGTGTCTCATTGAATAAAAATATGCACAGGCCAGGGAGCCTCTTATCATATTCCTCTATGGCTCAGGTCCCAGAGATGCTGAATGCCACCATGGCACTGAAGTCAGTGCCAGATTAGGGCCAGAATTTGTGGACTGGAGAGCAAAGCTTTTCCAAGACCCTTTTGTTAAAGTTCTCTTACGTCTCCCCTAACCTCCACCCTTAGCAACAAGCTCCACCTTGCTTTGCTGCTCTTCTGGCTTGCAGGGCAAGCTAAGATTTTCCCAGGATCTATTGATACCCCTCATGCTCTTCTGTTAAGGGGTCACTACCAGTGCAAGAGCTTCTCCTATAGCAGCAGGAGTGGAGATCAGTGACTCTCCAGGACTGCCAGCCCCAGTGACCAAGGGACAATTTAGACTCAGCTCCCCTGTGCGATCACTATGCAAGCTAGCACAGTCCTAACTCGGAGGAAACAGATACGCTCAGCTGCTTCTGGAGAGATGTGTCTGCTTGGGGCGAATACTGGCAGCTATGGCAGAGAGAGAACAGTTGAGTATATTGAGACACAAATAAATGTGAAGCATATTGATGCATTTTGTATTGATCTGCCTTCCTGTCGGGGGTACGGCTCTCTGACTATGGCTTTCAGCCAAGATTATTCCAATTAATTTAGCATCTGTTTCCAGGGTTGATATTGTCAACTCATCTGTAATCTTCAGAGACCAGACATGCCTCACATAGTTTCCTATAGGTCAGAGTTTTCCGCTTGGTTTTTGCTTAACAGCTGGTACCCAACCTCCTTCCTGCAACTGAGAAGCTGTTCATCATTGTGCCGTTGTCTCTTCACCATGGCTTACTTGCTGTGCTTTCTCTGTAACCTGATATTTGAGCAGTGGGCTCAGGGATACAACACCCTGATGAACTTGACGCAGATCAGCATCTCCTGCACATCATGTGGCAATTGAATGTCCCATATGCAATGAAAGCAGCAAGGCTAAAAAAGAAGCTGAAGCGGGTGAATCAATCTGCTGACCTAACGAAAGACAGACATACACCGGGTGTATTCACAGGTATCTAGACAAAAACTTCATTCCAGTCATTGTGACTGTAACAAATTACAGTCATTCTAAATAAAAGAGACTATGCTAGAAACATTTAGAAAAAGTGAAGGTACCTACACTACCCTTAACTCTGCCCCCATGTACCTGCCATCCTTCATTTACTGCTTTTGGGCCTGGGCTACACTAAAATACGCAACTTCAGCTACGTGAATATCGTAGCTGAAGTCGACGTATTTTAGGTCGACTTACCTGCTGGCCTTACGGCGGCAGTGGTCAACAGCGCGCTCCCCCGTCGACTCTGCTTTGTGCCTTTTGGCGAGCTGGAGTTCCAGAGTCTACGGGAGTGCCTCTGGGGATTGATTTATCAAGACGCGTCTTGGAGAGACATGATAAATCGATCCCCAATAGATTGATCTCTACCCGCCGATCCAGCCAGTAGTGTAGAAAAGGCCTTAGAGATGCTCCAGCAGTTGCTACGTGAACCATATGTGTCTATCCTGATGCACCTGTGAATTACAACAGCATGGTCTTTTGCTGTATGATTATAAGAATTGTGCCTATCCCTCCAGTCTACACTAGATGAAGGGGACTCTCAGGCCAGCATTGTGAAAGTTCATATGGTCTGGGGGAGGTGGGGAGGGAGGCAAGGCAGACTCTATGAGGATGTTGTGACTGTTCTGCCCACTGTAATGGACTCCTCGCAGCTACTGCCACATCCATAGGCCTAGTTGTGTAGAAGTCAGACCCTGCCTCTAAACCTTGTAGGCATCACAAGTAACAGGTAAGCTCTGTGGCTCTTCTAGACAGTAAGCTTACGAACACTGCACGCCTCTGCATAGAAGTGATATAAAAACTATATATATATATATATATATATATATATATATATATATATATATATATATATATATATATATATATAATTAGTATAAGTGCCCGGCGCTGCTCGGGTCAGTCGGAGGTGGGGAGGGGGCAGACAGCTGACACCCCCTGACCAACCCCAACACCCCCCGGCTCACTTACCCCCCGACCAAACCCGACACCCCCACCTGACCCCCCCAAGCAAACCCCAACCCCCACCTCACCCCCCGACTGAACCTGACACCCCCACCTCACTTACCGTCCCACCAAACCCAACTCGGATCCGTCGCAGGCGGGGAGGGGGCCCAGAGCCAAGGGATTCCGGGGACCTTCCAGGTCGGGGGGGGGGGGGGGGGCACAGGGCTGATGGATTCCGGGGTTCCGTTGGAGGAGGGAGTGGTGAGCTGAGCGAGTGAGGTGGGGGTGTCGGGTTTGGTCGGGGGGTCAGGTGGGGGTGTTGGGTTCGGTCGGGGGGTAAGTGAGCCGGGGGGTGTTGGGGTTGGTCAGGGGTGGGTGGGAAGGTGTCGGGGTGGGTGAGGGGTGAGGTGTGGGTGTTGGGGTTGGTCAGGGGGTGTCAGCTGTCTGCCCCCTCCCCACCTCCAACTGACCCGAGCAGCGACGGGCACTTATGCTAGTCTATATATATAAAAGTCAAGTGGTGTATGTATGTATGTATGTATGACTGCAAACTCCTCCCGCACCGTTTGAGCTAGAGACTTGAAATTTGGTACAGTTAGGCGTCTTGGGGTCTAGAGGGTCATAAGGGTCGAAAAAGTTTTGGATCTCACCTCTGACGCCCCCCAGGGGTGAAAGTCTTTAAGGGCCAATCACATCAGCTGGGCAGCTGGGTGGTGATGATGTCATAATACCCACTCCAACAGACACCGCACTCGCTCAGCTCACCCCTCCCTCCTCCAACGGAACCCCGGAAATCCCTCAGTTCTCTGCCCCTCCCCCTCCCAACGGAACCCCGGAATCCATCAGCCCTGTGCCCCCCCCCCCGCGAAGATCCCCGGAATCCCTCGGCTCTGGGCCCCCTCCCCACCTGCGACGGATCTGAGTTGGGTTTGGTGGGACAGTAAGTGAGGTGGGGGTGTCGGGTTCGGTCGGGGGTGAGGTGGGGGGTGGGGTTTGCTTGGGGGGGTCAGGTGGGGGTGTCGGGTTTGGTCGGGGGGTAAGTGAGCCGGGGGGTGTGGGGGTTGGTCAGGGGGTGTCAGCTGTCTGCCCCCTCCCCACCTCCGACTGACCCGAGCAGCGCCGGGCACTTATGCTAGTATAACATAGGAGATAACAACTATTGAAGGTAAATTAATTAGGGAAATGCAATCAATTAGTGTAATGAGAGAACCATTCGCAAGTTCTATTTAGCCCTTGGTTTATTGTGTCCAATTTGAAAATTAATTCCAGTTCCTCAGTTTCTTGTTGGAGTCTGTTCTGGAAGCTTTTCTGTTTCAAAATTGACACCATCAAGGCTTTAATAGAATATCCAGAGAGGCTGAAGTGTTCTCCTACTGGTTTTTGAATGTTATGATTCCTGATGTCAGATTTGTGTCCATTTATTCTTTTGCGTAGAGACTGTCAGGTTTGGCCAATGTACATAGCAGAGGGGCATTGCTGGCACATGATGGCATATATCACATTGGTCGATGTGCAGGTGAATGAGCCTCTGATGGTGTGGCTGATGTTTGTGAATGGTTCTCTCATTACACTAGTTGATGGCATTTTCCTAGTTAATTTACCTTCAATAGTTGTTATCTCTTGCCAGACACAGAGATCCATTTCGAAAAGTATTTTTTTCTCCTGCTGATAATGGCCCATTCAAATTAAACAGCCTCTTAGAATTGGTATGCTAATGTACAACTTTTCCCCCCTTTTCTTTCTATGTGTATAAATGCATCTTCCTTCTGTTCCATTCGATGAAGTGGGCCTATAGCCCATGAAAGCTTATGCTGAAATAAACTGGTTAGTCTCTAAGGTGCTACAAAGTCTTCCTGGTCTTATTTATGGATACAGACTAACACGGCTGCTAATCTTAAACCTGCAACTATACAAAGTATCTGGTACCAGGACTACTATATGCCAACAAACTTCTTCTCTCATTAGATTGCTTTTATGATTTATTTACCAAAAAAAAAAAAAAAAAAAAAGATAATTCACCATCCAGTTGTTCAGAGCACCAATGCAGTGTACTGCTGTTTGCGGTGTGATATGAGCGGCATGTGTCATCTACATAAAAGCTCCTTGTTAAGTCACTTCTCAGAATCTGATAAATTACCAAAGGGGGTGAAGTGAAACCAAAACAGAGTCTGAAAAATTGCCACATTTTATGTCCCTAAATAAACATCAGACAGTTCTGGTCATCCACATTTCAGGTGTATTAGTACGTTCCTTCAAGTCTAGAGATAACATCCGGTTGAGCCAGAGGCAAGTAACTCTTTGGAGACAAATGCCCTACATTCTGAAATACTGATACAGTATGTCACCTATTAATTTAATATCTATATTTAAGACTTGATGGAAAAGCCTTATTAGCTTATGTCATGATGCACCCGTTAGGACATCCCAAAATGAAATCTGGTCATAGAAATTTCAGGCAAGGGAAAATCTTGAGCCAGCTGGTCTGTCCAGGGGTCTGGATTGGATGGTATGTCACATACTCAACTGCCATATCCCATAGCCTTGGGCTGAGAAGCACTTTATAGTGAGGAAAAACTGTTGCTAAACTTGTAAAGAACCTTAGGATACCTATCACTGCATGGCATTCCCTCAGCCTATAGAGCTGCAGCATTGCCAACTCCTGTGTCTTTGTTTTGTCAGACTTTCATTCTTTTTACATGGCAGGACTATCTTCGGGCTGAAACAGAGGGCATGGGTTCCTGGCTCTGCCAGGTTGTTCTCCTGAGGAACCTGGCGCATGTCACTTAAACTCTCTGGGCCTCAGTTTCCCCATTAGTAAAGTGCTTTGAGCATCTTATATTCAAAGTACAATGACTTCAGTTAAAAAGGCAATATTCACCTATGCTTTCTGCTCTGTGATACCTGACATACTGCACTTATTTCCTGCAGTATCTCAGGGACCCTGAACAATGTGACCAAGGGGTAACTACTGCTTTTTTCCCCATAATGACTACTGCTGCTAAGAGACTGAGCTTTATTTCCTTGCTCCAGCTACTCAAGATTAACACAAAAGATCACACATCAGGGTTCAGTATCTACTGACCTTAGAGATTACTGTTACACATGCATTGTTATTAACTATATTATTATTATGGAATTTGCTAAGAGAAGGGAATCAACTATTCAGAAAACATCTTGCACTTGATCACATTGAGAGTGATGTGGTGAATATTAGAGACTAACCAGTTTATTTCAGCATAAGCTTTTGTGGGCTATAGCTCACTTTATTGTTTTATTTACAGATACAGCCTAACATGGCTGCTAATCTTAAACCTGTGGTGAATATTATTTTCTATAGGCAGTTCTTTTGAGCCCTCACTATAATGTCTTCAGGAAGGAGCCAAATCAGCCAGTGACAACACTTAGGCCAGGTCTATACTGGTGGGGGGGAGGGGTCGACCTAAGATGCAACTTCAGCTACCTGAATAGCATAGCTGAAGTCGACATATCTTAGGTTGACTTACCTTGGTGTCCTCATGGTGGAGAGTCAACCACTGCCGCTCCCCTGTCAACTCCACTTCCACCTCTTGTGGCGGTGGAGTACCAGAGTCTATGGGGAGAGCACTTAGGGATCAATTTATAGTGTCTATACTAGACAGGATAAATCAATCCATGATAGATCGTTCACTACCTGCTGATCCAGCAAGTAGTGTAGACTTGGCCTTAGTGTCTTACAGTAAATGTTATATAGACTAATGAGAAAGATGATTGATTTGTGTAGTTAAGGCACTGATCTGGAATTTAGGAGATCAAGCTTCACTTGCTGGCTCTGTGACAGATTAACTGTGAACTCCCCTAGGACAAGTCACTTAAGCGCTCCGTGCCTCAGTTTACTCATATGTAAACTGGCATTAATTACCTACCAAGAAGAGGTGTCCTGAGATAGCCAGTGGAGCAGGAAAAACTATTTCTTGCCGGTATTGCACTCATGGGAGGGACACTGGGGGTGGGGCACATGACCTCCCCAAGTGACCCTCCATATAACTCCTCCCCACCCCCATTTATTCAGGTATGTTAGCAACAAGAAGAAAGTCAAAGAAAGTGTGGGCCCCTTACTGAATGAGGGAGGCAACATAGTGACAGATGATGTGGAAAAAGCAAACGTACTCAATGCTTTTTTTGCCCCTGTCTTCACGAACAAAGTGTGACGGTGCTGTTCCTGATGGGATCCAACTGTGAGTGTCAGATCAGGACAGATTGCTTCCAAAGGGGCAACTACAGCCCAAAGCTGGGGTTTTTCCACACTAAGGCAAACCAAACCAGCCAAACAGAAAAGACTTTGGTTTCGCCCCACTGGCTAACCACAAGTCACACAAGCAATTCCCTTAGACACTCCAGCTTCCCAGTATCACCACCAGCAGCCACCTATCCTGGGGACCAATGGTTATGAAAACCAATCCCCCAAATAAAGAAAACGGTTCTCCCCAATTCCAAGGAATCAGGCCCCAGACCCAGGTCAATATGCAAATCAGATGTTACCACAAATCACACTGTTGCCAATCCTTTAGAATCTAAAATCTAAAGGTTTATTATACAAGGAAAAAGATATAGGTGAGGGTTAAGAATGGTTAAAAGAAATCAATTACATGCAGTAATGGTACATCGCTTGGTTCAGTCTTGCAGCTGTAGAATAAACTGTAGGTCTTAATCAAAGTCTTTGGAGAGCAACTCCTGCAGAGATGGGTCAGTACCTTTGTCCAGAGTTCCCTGAGAAGCAAAGTTCCATCCAAAGCTGGAAACAAGGCAGGCTGAAGACTGGAGGTAAAAGACAAAATGGAGAATGCTTCTTCCAGCTTTTATAGACTCTGTCTTCTGGGCCAAGACCCTCCTCCTTCTTTTGCAGAGTCTGGTTACAAAATGGAGGTTTATAGTCACAAGGTCCAATCACCAGACTCTCCAGGATTCAGTTTCTGACCAGGCAGTTGACATTCCTAGAGCAGCTCGGGTGTGGACAGGCATATACAAAGTCCATTGTGTGGTTGATGTCCCTTAATGGGCCATCAGGCAGCCCCAGCCTGTCTGAGCCTTCACAGGAGCCAAGCCTAAGCTTGAAGTACAGGTACCTTTAACTTTAGTTACAAAATAGATACACACATATGGAATAGATACACACATATGGCACTTGTTATGATCCCCTTCACATAAGATTTAGTACCCCAATGATCTATATGGTAACAAATTATTTCAGTACCGTGACACAAGGTCAGCTCCCAGACTACTGCACTGGACAGCACAGCATGGAGAGGAGGTGACCAGCCCTCTGTGGAGAAAGAAGTGGTTCAGGACTATTTAGAAAAGCTGGACGAGCACAAGTCCATGGGGCCGGATGCGCTGCATCCGAGGGTGCTAAAGGAGTTGGTGGATGTGATTGCAGCGCCATTGGCCATTATCTTTGAAAACTCATGGTGATCGGGGGAGGTCCTGGATGACTGGAAAAAAGGCTAATGTAGTACCCATCTTTAAAAAAGGGAAGGAGGAGGATCCGAGGAAATACAGGCCAGTCAGTTTCACCTCAGTCCCTGGAAAAATCATGGAGCAGGTCCTCAAGGAATCAATTCTGAAGCACTTAGAGGAGAGGAAAGTGATCAAGAACAGTCAGCATGGATTCATCAAGGGCAAACCATGCCTGACTAACCTAATTGCCTTCTACAATGAGATAACTGGCTCTGTGGTTGAGGGGAAAGCAGTGGATGTGCTATTCCTTGACTTTAGCAAAGCTTTTGATACGGTCTCCCACAGTATTCTAGCCAGCAGTTAAAGACATATGGTCTGGATGAATGGACCATAAGATGGATAGAAAGCTGGCTGGATTGTCAGGCTCAATGGGTAGTGATCAATGGCTCCATGTCTAGTTGGCAGCCGGTATCAAGCGGAGTGCCCCAAGGGTCAGTCCTGGGGCCGGTTTTATTCAATATCTTTATCAGTGATCTGGAGGATGGTGTGGACTGCACCCACAGCCACTTTGCTGATGACACTAAACTGGGAGGAGTGGTAGATACACTGGAGGGTAGGGATAGGATACAGAGGGGCCTAGACAAATTAGAGGACTGGGCCAAAAGAAATTTGATGAGGTTCAACAAGGAAAAGGACAGAGTCCTGCACTTAGGACGGAAGAATCCCATGCACTGCTACAGACTAGGAATCAAATGGCTAGGCAGCAATTCTGCAGAAAAGGACCTAGATGTTACAGTGGACAAGAAGCTGGATATGAGTGAACAGTGTGTCCTTGTTGTCAAGAAGGCTAATGGCATTTTGGGCTGTATAAGTAGGAGCATTGCCAGCAAATCGAGGGACCTGATCGTTCCCCTCTATTCGACATTGGTGAGGCCTCATCTGGAGTACTGTGTCCAGTTTTGGGCCTCACACTACAAGAAGGATGTGGAAAAAATGGAAAGAGTCCAGAGAAGGGCAACAAAAATGATTAGGGTCCTGGAGCACATGACATATGAGGAGAGGCTGAGAGAACTGGGATTGTTTAGTCTACAGAAAAGAAGACTGAGGGGAGATTTGATAGCTGCTTTCAGCTTCCTGAAAGAGGGTTCCAAAGAGGATGGATTTAGACTGTTCTCAGTGGTACCAGATGACCGAACAAGGAGTAATGATCTCACGTTACAGTGGGGAAGGTTTAGCTTGGATATTAAGAAAAAAAATTCACTAGGAGGGTGGTGAAGCACTGGAATGGGTTACCTAGAGAGGTGGTAGAATCTCCTTCCTTAGAGGTTTTTAAGGTCAGGCTTGACAAAGCCCTGGCTGGGATGATTTAGTTGGAGTTAGTCCTGCTTTGAGCAGGAGGTTGGACTAAATGACCTCCCGAGGTTCCTTCCAACCCTGATATTCTATGATTCTATGATCCTGACGAATAAGAAGGGACACTGACATAAATGAAGACCTGCTATTTGGTAAGCAGTTATTATTATTATTATTATTTATATACTGGTAGCACCTTGGTGCCCTAGTCATGGTGCAGGGCCCCATTTGGGGTGAGCAGATGTCCTGATTTTATAGGGACAGTCCCTATTTTGGGGGTCTTTTTCTTAGATAGGTTCCTGTTACTCCACATCCCCATCCCGATTTTTCACTTGCTGTCTGGTCACCCTAGCCCCATTGTGCTAGGAACTGTAGCAACACAGAACAAAACAACAGTCCCTGCCCCACAGGGTTTGCAAGCTAAGTAAGTGCACTGTGCTTTCAGTTAAGAGGGTTTTCAGAACGGGTCACCATTCCCACCCAGCTTCAGAAAAGTTCTTCGAAAAGCCATTAATGCAAGTACATAGGGCCGTAGAGGTAACTAAGGCATGGATTTGTCTCTCATCTTATTTGTCTCATCCAACCAACATGTTAGTCCAACAGGTAAATGTTAAATAAATGAGGAACAAGTGTGTTATTTGGGCCCAATTTCATGAGGGCCTACACCCAGTGCAAACTAATTGAAGTCTGTGAGTTTATATGGAATAGAAGTCACAGTAGAAAGTGCCCCTTAGTGGTTATTTCTCTTCAAATCTATACAGAGGTAACTCCTTGTCAGACAATTTGGGTGCGTGTCATGGGTCGGGGAAGCAAAGAGCTTTTTGTGCCTTCTAAACTAGCGCAGCATAGTGGTCTACAGATCTCAAATGGCTCAAACCAAACTCCGCAAGGGATCCTGAGACTCCTAGTCATGTGCAGAGCCAGGCGAGGTGCCTTTATCTTTATTTAGAAGCTGTAAGCCTACAAGGCTTTGCACCTGATGTTGTCCTACTAGAATAAAATCCTGGTGCATAAAGAGCATTCCCTTCCCACCCTCCACTGCTGCCCCTCCCCTCCTTACCCCCTCCTCCCCCCCCCCCCCCCCCCCCCCGCTTTGCTGCACTTGGTCAGAGAGAAGAGGGCAGCAACAGCAGCAGATTTATCACACTGTTTGCAACCATGTTTTTAAAACAAATTGCTTGGAGCCAGTAAAACAGAAGTGAAACACTGACTATCATTGCTGCCAGCAGATGGTTTTTGGTTCTTTAGTCTAATGCATTAATGCAATGCAGCTGAAGTCCAGCTTTTAATTATATTTCACATCTTATAAATCAAAAAGCATAGAGAAGCTGGCTATATTCTATTTACAGGAAATCTTCCCTGTGATGTTCGGCTGCTCTGAACCGCTTCTCTTCAACTCCAACTTATATTCCCTTTCCTTTTGATATGACCGAAAGCACCCCTGTATTCACAGCCCACACACCATTGTAATAATCTTGATCCCAAATGTGCCTTGTGAGGTATCATTTGAAAACTAACAACTTGTTGGTCAATAATATCCTGGGTAAATGTATGTAGCAACATTGTAAGTACAGTTAAGAATGCCCCCATATGATAGCACTTCAACGGGTGACTGGACTATAAAAATGAGGGGCATTTCTCCTGAGCTCTCCACCTCTCTTTCATGTAAGAAGACAAAAGAACCAGCCCTTTGACTCTGGGGCCAACCCTGACCTAAGTATTTGGCCAGTAATGTTGTTGGGAACATGTGGTAAAGATTTTACCTTGAACCAAGTTTAGCTTAAGTTTTAGCTACTAGAAAGTGTTTTAATCTTTCTTTCTTCTGTCCTCACTTAATATCTCTCTTTGTAGTTAAACAATCTTGTTCCATTTTTTAATCAAAACTACTCCGGAGTTGTGTTGAAACTGAGCTGTTGGGTAAGTCCAGTTCAAGTAGCAAATGGTTGGCTATTGACAATAGGCCTCTCAGACCTGCACTGCCCAGGAGACGGCTGGATAGTGCAGAACCCACACTTGGGGGGAAATTCAAGACTGGGAGTGTGGGGGAGGGAGGGGCACAGTGCAAGTAGTAACCAAGGCTGGTAGAAGCCAGAATGTGGCTGGGGCATTGCTGATGGGATGCTGGGGTCATAGCTGCAGGACACAGACACTCAGGGTGTGACCTGCATACTGGTAGGCTCTTTCTGAGCTGCCCAGGTTGGGAGCACCAACAGAAAAGCGTTATTAGGCACCCAGGATTACAGGGCAGGTGATGAGAACCTCTCACTTGTCTGGACTGCACCCCTGGAACCCTGACATTTGATAATAACTTCAAAATATTGTGGCAGGGTGCTGGCCAGGAGTGCCTGAGCCAGCCCTGCAGGCCCTTTAAGAGGAAGGAAAGCCTCTGCAAACCTCCCTACAAGAGAAGCCTAATCAGCCACCTGGGCTGCAGAGGGATCAGCCTGATGGGTTGCACCTGGAAGCCTCTCCAGGGGGATAAAAGCCTGCCAGGCAGGAAGCCCAGGGAGGTGGTGTGTAGAAGAGCTAAACTGTAGAGCTGTGTATAGTAGGTGGTGGGGTTGCACAAGCTGCACTGTGAATAAAGAGCACTGGTGAGTCAAAGAAGAGTCTCCTGCCTGTTTGTGGAGTGGGGCAAGAAGGCGATCTCTTACAATATGAATAGTCCTAGAGACTTAAAGTCCTCTTTTGCAGGGGATTTCCTGCCCTGTATAACGAATTCCATTGAATAACACTCAGTTTGTTAAATATATTTCCTTCCTCAGGACAGATGGAAATAGCCAAGGGTCCAGCACACACGGGTGCCTGCGGTTGAACTGGAGACTCAAAGCGGCAATTGTATCAGACTGCTTCTCCCTCCCCTAGCTTAGAGACATGCTGGCTGGGATGTAAAATTTATTCTGATTTATAGTATAGCTGCCTCTCTAAATCTTAAGTAGGAATCAGTTAGAGGTTAAATTAGAAATGTCATTCAGCTGGCCCAGGCAGAAGCTGTCCACAGGGAGAATTCATCATTAGCTTGGGGGTGTCCTGCATATTCAGGAGAGGCTAGGGACCTCAAAGCAAGAAAAGTAAGCTGAGTGAAGACAAAGAATTCCATTTGCATTGTTTTCAGCAGTCAGTGTTAGTTATCTGCCCCTCTTTCCACCACTTTCACTTTTTAAAAATTATCTAACTTGGTGTACCTACCCCCTCCCATCCTTTACAGAAACCCCCAGGTGTCAGGGTCATTAACAGTGGGGCCACCTTGCCAGCTCCCTCGGGCATAGAGCTGTGTTCAGGCCACACGCCAATAGAATGGGCATCTCCTGTCATAGGTTGGTTCTCACTCCAGTAGTTGATTTGTTAAAAGGTGCCATCGCATGCTTGTTTTAAAGGGAGAATGTCACTTGCCATTTTTCTACCTTACAAAAAACTCTTGTAAAAATACACTGCTTGGTTGGAAGTTTAACGTTATATTTATCTCCCTGTGGTGGACCTGCTTTATCGCGGCATTACTCCACTTTTGCGTTCAACTGAGTTCCCCATCAAAACACAAGCAAGGCTGACTCTGGGTCTGTTGTTGTCAATTCAGTGGGCTTCATGTTTTGTAACATAATGCAGCAGCAATGCCATAGGCGCCCTTTCACTCCCTTCACTGTCTGTGCACTAGAATGATAGTACTAGCAGCAGGAACATCCACAGAGCTACAGGGTGGGTTTCTGTTCATTGAACTGGCATTGGAAGAACTGACAAAATGGGGAGCCCTGGATGGGTGTTTTGCCCAATGTCCTGAGCACTTTTTAACACAGCAATCAAATGGAGAATGGGCTCCCTGATAAATAACAGGCCTATTTATGTGGGAAGGTTATAAGGGATCTAATTTAGTGCAGTGTACCGGAGTGACTCTGAACCACTAATGCTCTAACTGGATGACTATCCTCCTTGAGAGTATATAACCTCTCTCAGGGGACAGGCAAGCAAGTCCCAAAAACTGGAGTGGGAAGGCTGGGAGAGCTTATACATTTTTTCTTTCTTGCTGTATTATTTTCACCTAGAAACCCAGAACCATCTATTCTATGCTGAATAACCATTAGAGGCCTGTGTCAAGCTATCTGAAGTGGCTCACTATTATGAGTGCCATCCTCTGGGCAGACAGTTAAGAACCAGGGCACAAACCCCAAAGTCGTTGTGAGTTCTAGACTGAGATTTCACTAACCATGTGTCAACTGTGAACTCCTCAAGCACTGTAAAAGCCTTAACATGGAGTCACACACAGTCCCCTTGGGTACTCTAGTCCATCTTGCCTCTCCACACAAGCCTGCCTTTGTGATAGATGGTCTCTTATACCAAATACCCCAATAATATTCAGGTTACTCCCAGTCACTTACTCCAGGTCAATTGTACCTCCGATCGCTCACCAAAGACAACACTTGTAGCCATTCCTGTAATAAACTAGCTAAAGATTTATTAACTAGGAAAAAAACAAGTTATTTACAGGTTAAAGCAGGTAAATATACACACCCAAATGAGTTATAGTCTTAGGTTTCAAGAAGTAATAGACGCTGCTGTAATGTGCAAGCTCTATATGTCCATTAGGGCTAACCCAAGCTAAATAGCGGAGGATCCCTTGCTTATGCTTAGAAGTCTTGCCCTCTCCCTGAAGTCCAAATGATGAAGGGATAACAATTTCTCTTGAAAGGGATTTTTTCCTTGTCCCCAGAACTCTAGCTGATGCGATGCTTGACAGTGCATGTCACCTCGTCATGGGGGGAGGGAGGATCAATCAACCAAATCTTTTGTCCACTGATGTTGCACACTGGCTTGTCTGGTGGTGCATGGGCCTTCTTTTGTTGGAGAGGTACAGCTGTATTTCACACTACATAATGCTTCTCTCCAGTCGGTGAGGGTTGATAGTTATAGAGCTAACGAATATTACTGTATAATATAGATGCTATAAATAAGATTAATACATGCTTATTCCTACAAACATTTCATTAAGTCTAAACACATGCTTATAACGCTAATATCTGTGTTAACAATACTAACACACAGGCAACCCAGACTGGTTTCCAGCAAAGCACCAGTCAGTGTTCCATGGGGCTTCGGGGCTGTGGAGTGAGCTGGCACTTGCTCTGCCAGTGTCACAGCCTGGGCTTGATTTCAAGAGGAGCAGGACCACAGTCTAACCGTCCTCTTGAATGCTAATAACTCATCAGTGTTTTAGTCTGTGTTTGTACAGTGCCCAGAACACTGAATCCATGATGGGGGCTCCCAGGTGTTAGAGTATGATACATAATGCATGATCATATTTAAAACAAATAATTTTGTAACAAAAAATCCACAACACGGTTATAATTAGAACAGCCCATAATAACCGTGCCCATCACAATAACTCCATTTGAATTACCCATCATATCCTTCAATATACTTCCCCTCCCCCCTCACCAACCCTCCAGTCCATCTCCTCCCCAAATTTCCAGGAGAAATTATGAACCCTACTCAGTGCCCCGAAGGCTAGCAAATCCAAAGCCTTGAAAAATGAAACCTGAACCCAGTGAGGCTGTGGTAAAAACTAAATGATTTAACCCCATTCTATCTTTGACTAAATGACAGAGCAACAGCTGTGTCAATGGGAACCGAAGTGAAAAGCACAGTAAAAGACGTCCTAACTGACCCTTGCACACAACATACAGAAGGCTGTCAAATGAAAAGCACTAGAAAAGAGCAGGGTATAACTCAACTCATTCTTAGCCCAGATTCTTTGCCAGAAAAAAAATTCTAATGTAATTTCCAGCAGGAATACATTCCTGTAACATAATTTGGATCGGCTGCCCCATTCAGACACATCTCCTATGTTGAACTGGCTTAGGTCCATTCTCTTAACTGGCTCAGTAATTACAAATGCAATCGAAATATACCACCAGACTTTCGCTCTGGCTTATTAGACCCTGGAATGATGCCAACGTTCATTATATAAACAAGAAGAGCTCTAGTTCACATCAAATAGCACAGCTCTGAAAGTATAATGGAATGAATTAATATATTAACCTTGGAAAAGGGAAGGAACAAAAGCCACACAGAAAATGTCTTATTTGTGGCAAAGGGGAGATTCCCCTTTCCTGGACTTAAGCTATCCATCTACGGTCTGTCCATGCTCAGTCTCTTGGTAAATTGTATAGTCCCTAATGGATTTAGAAGACAACAGTTCTTTGACACTGAATTATTGACAATAGTTTTTCATTCACCATTTTGTCTGATTTGTTTCATCCCCATACATTAACCACATCAGAGTTCACTAACCCATTACTCAGTATCTTCCACTTAATAGAATGGTTTCTAGGGATTGGACAATTACTTTGCAGAATATGATACTTGAAGAAGGGAATGTAAAAGTTCACATGTTACAGAAGGAGCTTTGAAATCAGTTAAAAATATGCTTCTGCCTTTACTAACTAGAATGCCCTCTACTAGGAGTATCTTCTTCAAGACATGCACATCACATACACTCTAGAAATGTCTGTAGGTTAACAATACACATCTAAGAAATACAACAAAGCATAGGTCTCTCTCTCTCTCTCTCTCTTCCTAGCATGGCCATCACCATAGTATCTGCATGTCTGTGCTCCTTTGTGGCTATATGTAGTGAGGCAGAGTAGCCTCCCTCTGGACTTGAGAGCGAGGGACCACTACATCCCCCTCCCCGGTAGGGGGAGCCTGACCTGTCCCATCCCCATCACTGGAAGTAGAAAGTTTAGAGTGAGGACCTGCACCTCAATTATGTGGGAACCATGGGAAGGAGATAGACCTCTCCAGGCTGCTACTGACCACTGCAGGCGAGTCCACGCTGCATAGCACTCTGCCTTCGGAGGAGACTAACCCTAGGAAGAAGTTACCAGTACTGCCGTCCGCAATATATTCTTAGGAAACAGAGGTTCCTTGTACTACAGAACCCTCTCTCCAGACTGTGGTAGGAAGAAGCCCAGGGAAATGAGATTTTAATTTGGCTTTGTTGCTGGAGCAGGAGTCAGTGTGTTGCGGCTGGTTTCCCCACTGACTCAGGGCCCTCCACCACTGTTTGGGCCCTGGGCTGGTGCCTGGTGGAGTTGGGTGGGCCCGGGCCCCCCCTGCCTTACCTGCCACCAACCTCACCTCTACTGCGGTATCTTTGCACCCCGAGGCCAGAAGTCTGTGCTTGGCTTGTGACTCCCCCTGACACCCGTTAGGAGGCGGTGAGCAGAGTATGTGTGTTTGCTGACTAAAGCCTTCACCCTGCTCTGCCCTATCCAAGGGGCCTGAGCCCCAGATTGTGTTTGCTGGCTGCCTTAGCCAGGAGGCTTAGGCTAAAGCCTGCTCTCTGCTTTGAGAGGAGACACGAGCACCAGACTGCTACTGCTTGGTTGCCTCTGCTAGGCAGCTATGGACTCTTATGGCTGGGCCCTGCCAGTGAGACCTGAGCCCAACTGCTATTGCCTGATACATACAGGTGGATGCCATACACCTGTTCAAAAGGCACAACAGGGCCAAAAACAAAAGGGCACAAACTTAGATAAAGGACGGGCCTGCTATTATAGCTGTTTAGAAGAAGTCGCTTTAAGCTGAAAATAGCTAAGGCTGCTACAGATGTTTCAACTGTGAAATTCAGTAAAGGAGTGGTTCCTCTCAGAACCCCCCAGTCCTGCACTGGGGATCATGTCTAGCACTGCACTCCTTCTGCAGCATGCCTCCCCATAGGAACACATGGCCAGCATTTCTAGGGCACTGCTTGCTATAGCTTACACCTTCAGCTTGTACTGTACCACCATAACACTTGCTTACATGAAGGTTAAATAGCTGTTCTTCCACCGGATAAAAGATGTTAAGGAAATGTACCCAAATGACACAAATCTAACAAAACAATGATAATTTATTAACACTTCTGCTTAAAAAACTGAAAAAAGAAAAGGAAAGAAAAGGAAACAACTGATCATAAGACCAATGAGCTGGACTACAAACAATATTGATCTTGCCTCATAACAGCATAAATAATAGAGGTAGGAGAGAGCCACAGAGAGTGAATTAACTGCCTTTATTTTTATACCAGTGAATTCCAATATTACTATGGGCATGCAGAATTAAAGCCAAGTCTTCTACACATGTGGTAAAAGATGTATATATTTGTTGGTTGCTTTAATGTATTATCATTGTAACATAACATCCACCTTTATTTAACCCTTACAGAAGTAACTGTATATATGATAATTGTTGCAGTGCTATCGCTGGTACATGTAACTCATGCATTTCAAATATTCACATACAGGATTTATCACAAAGCAGAAACAAGTGGCCCATATGAAAATGAGAACTAAGTGTGAGGCTTATAACTGTAAATTCCTTTGATTGCAAACTTGTTACATTTGCATGAAGCATAGTCAATATTCTTCCCACATAAAATTTGATCTTTAAACACCTACTAATAAACAAATATATAAATTACCCTGAATGCTATTGGAGCTCACATACCATTTGACCAACTTTTCCGAAAAATAAAAACAATATATATATATATATATATATATATATAATCTATACAGCATATAGACTGAAGGAGATCCATTAACACACTATAATGAGATTAGTCCTATGGAGATATGAAATTAAGGATATATACTCAATATTATTGAATGCTAGAAGCAGACAGCAATGGATAGGACAGGAAATCTGGAGTGTAGAACTTGATCAAATAACTGATTAAGATCAGGTGAATGAGGAAAAGAAAGGGGAAAGTAATGACCTCTAGTGTAGAAACAAGAGTGAAAGTGAACAACGAAATGGCCACATTTTAATTTTCACAATCATTTTTATGCTATCCTGGGATACCGTAAATCTAAACCACTCTAGTCCATGTGGGATCAGTACTAACACAGAATACAGAATTGACAAAGGATAAGAAAATGAATTGTGTTACATTTTTGCCTTCATTTATAGTCTGCTCTCCTCCTAGGAGACTATATTTCCTGGCCATTACACAGTTTGTCCATCCAGTTTGGCCTTTGTGTTCAACAACTGTGGGCCCTGTATGAATCACGTGCATATGCATACATACATGCACATATACACACACACATCTACATATCGCAACTTCTTATAAACTGTCAGTAAAGTCAATCAGCTCCTTTCCTGTTCTGTTGTGTTTGAAAACACTTACTGGACTGGATCCACCTGTAAGGGTTTTGGTTAATTTGTAGTCACTGAAACTATAATTCATGCGGCTACAACGCATACAAAGTTCACATTGTAATAAAAGAGTATATAGTCTCTATAAACACCGCATCCAGGATGTGCCTTGTGTTTACGCTGAGAAAGTCTAAAAACAAAAACCCTGAAGAGTTTGTATTTAGGTCTAACAGTGCTAAGTTGAGGTATTGTTGTCTTGTTACACAATATTCCTGTTTCAGTGAAATTCAGTTTTCCGGTGGTTTAGTCTGGCGGTTCTGACAAAGAACAGTTCCCATAGGCAGCCATGTGAAACACAAGTCTTATTGGCAAACACTGTTTGACATTTTTCTGTTAAGACAGGATGCAGTGGTCCTATTTTCTTCCAGTCAGACTTATTTAAAAAAAACACACATCTCAAAGAGCCATCAGCAGCATGGTATTTGTTTTTCCCCCTACACAGAGGTTTTGTAGATTTCCCAGTCCTCCTCGGATTGATGATAGTGCAGCACCTGGAGTTTCTGTTTACATGCGGGATGCTACCCACCTCCATTTTTCCTTCATGTGAAATACCGACACTGTGTAGAGTCAATATAACAATAAGGAGTACACCGTAATTTCCCATAAGACCTAAGACAAAAGAGAATGTGTATCAGTTGCAATGTATGAAATATTTGACCATTAATACATTTTCTTTTCCTTTATAAGTTTACAAATATTATATATGGATTGGCTGTGTCTAATTTGCTAGAACCCTTTGCTATCTAAATTGCCAACACATTGTCCATAGGTCCCAGCAGTAGCTTTCTGGAGGAATCAAGTCCATTCACATAAATATAATGACAAGAAAAAACAACTATCAATACATCGGACAGCAAAACAGGGGTACAATTTCCAGCTATACTCTACATCATTCACCACTGCCAGTGAAGTTGATCAAGCAGAGTCCAATATACACTAAGGGTAAAATTGAAGACAATGGGAATTTTTCTAGTCCTACTTCCTCCACAAATTCACTGTATAATCTTAGGTAAATCACATAGGGCCTAATCCAAAACCCATTTAGTCAATGAATGTCTTTCTATTGATTTCAATAAACATTAGATTGCACCCTTAAAATCCGTGCCTCAATTGCCCATTTCTGTGAAATAGGGATAACGATAGATACACATCATGATGAAGCACTTTGAGATACCCGGTGAAAAACACTATATAGGTAACAAGTATTATTATGGTATCGTGTGTGCGTGTGTAGGAGGCAGGAGAAATTGTCATATTCATTGATTTCAATTGAGCTGTGATGATTTATGCAGGTTAAAGCTCTGACCCTGAGATTTTTATACGAATGCAATTTTGATGAGGGTTTTTAAAAAAGAGAACTTAAATGATCTTTCACAATCTAGGTATACATTGAAGCTGAGGTTTCGCATAAGTCACTAGTGGTCTCTATGCAAAAGAATAAATGGACACAAATCTGACATCAGGAATCATAACATTCAAAAACCAGTAGGAGAACACTTCAATCTTCCTGGCCATTCCATTAAAGACTTGATGGTGTCAGTTTTAAAACAGAAAAACTTCCAAAACAGACTCCAACGAGAAACTGAGGAACTGGAATTAATTTTCAAATTGGATACAATAAACCAAGGGCTAAAAAGAACTTGTGAATGGTTCTCTCATTACACTAACTGATTGCATTTCCCTAGTTAATTTACCTTCAGTGGGTGTTATCTCCAGCCAGAAACAGAAATCCATTTCAAAAGGTATTTTTTTCTCCTGCTGATAATGGCCCATCCAAATTAAACAGACTCTTATGGATGCTAATGTACAACTTTTTTTTTTTTTTTTGCTTTCTATGTGTATAAATGCATCTTACTTCTGTTCCATTCTATGCATCCGATGAAATGGGCTATAGCCCATGAAAGCTTATGCTGAAATAAACTGATTAGTCTCTAAGGTGCTACAAAGTCTTCCTCGTTTATTTACGGATACAGACTAACATGGCTGCTAATCTTAAACCTAGTGGTTTTCAGTCTCTCCATTTTTCTGGTAGCCATCTTAAGACAATGAAGGGGGGATTGATTTTTCAGAAGGGAGTTGCCCAACACATTCTGAAAGCCAAAGCCCTTGAAGACATCTCAAGTTGTCACCTAAAATTCAGGAACCCTAATAACTAGACACTTTTGTAAATTGATTCTATCAAGTTGTGCAACCTCTTATCCTGTGACTGTGCCAGCAATTGCACTATGAGGATTAACACAACAGGCAGTTTGCAGAAATGTCCTGTGGTTTCTTATCCTTGTCAATTAGCACATTATAGTTCCACAAACTATGAGGACTCTGCAGATAATTTCATTTACAAATTAAATGTTTCCTGCTAGATAGTAATGATACCGGACAGTGAGATAGAGGTAGGACTATTGGAGGTAAAATGCTGACCAGAGGAAGCCACTTATACAAATGCAGACCAGGCAAATCAACAATAAGCAGATGTTGCAATGAAGTATGCTGCCAAGCAGAATTACAGCTTTGCATTTGTTGTTTAATATTTTTTGCAGATAGTTCTGGTCTTTGAAAATGCCTGCTCTAGTATCTGACTGACTGGTTCAGAATCAAAGGAATCCCAGGGGGCCGACCCACAAGCTGGGCTCCTTCTCAGTAAAGGTGACGTGCAAAGGATGAAATTGGCTTTGTACCTTTTTTTCTTTCTTACCACATAAATAACATGCCCTTATTTTTACCGCAGAAATTCTGGACTTGCCAACTCTTGAGAATTGTTATGAAAACTAGTCAAATGAGCACGCCAGAAAGGCAGGAAAGCTGAGATTCTCCAAGATATATGAACAGATTGAGGGCAATTATGCCCATATATGCAACATGTATGTCCAGTTCTCATTAACCACAATAGGAATCGCATGCATGTAGCTGAGAGTTGAATTTAGCCCCAAAAGTCAATACAATACAATTAGACTATATATGCACAGCATTTCCAGTTCATGCTTTAATAACCACACGTGCTTTAGTGAGATACATTTTTGCAGTACAGTAAAACCTCCATTTAACGGACTAATTCGGGCGAGGGGGTGTCCGTTAAATCAAAAAGTCCGTTATTTAATAATAAAAAAAAGGAGCTGTCGGAGCAGCAGCCCGCCCGCCACAGGGTCGGGGCGACAGCTCCGCAGCCTGCCTGCTGCCTGGACCCGGGTGGCAGCTGGGAGCCATCAGCCAGCTCGCCAGAAATGGATCAGGAATGCATCAGACTTGCTCAGAAATTTTGTCCATTGCATCCGAAGTCCATTAAATCGAGGTCCGTTAAATCGAGGGTTTACTGTATTCTTTTTAGTGCTCAGTCAAAAAATAAAATGAAGATAGGTTTGTTCATACCCAGGGAGATATGTTTTACACGTCAAATATCCAAAATCTTTTCCATCACAATCTTCTACTCCCTCTTGTCGGTAGCCATCTCCACAGTAAGCAAGGTGGCATCCTAATGAACATGCAAGAAAAGGGCACCTTCACAACTGAGACAACCAAGTCAAGTATGCAGGAAAGACAAGCACAATATGAAACAGAGACTCCAACTGGCATCATAGAAAGCCTGCCCCCACTCAGAAAGGTTGGTTGCACTTCATTATAAAGAATGTTCTTTGACTCAAATTTAAGTGATTAGGGAAAGGGGACAGTTTCGGTTAGATGGGGCCCTAGGAATTAACCAAAGGAAGGTACAGGACGCAGAAAATATGCTTCGGATAAACTTTGGGAGTTGGATTTTCAAAAGCACCTACATGACTTAGGAGCACAAATCCCATTGACAGTTGTGGGACTAGTGCTGCTAGATAATATAGGTGGTTTTGAAAATCCCAACCTGGTTCTCTCCTTGGCATCCCATAATATCCAAGTATATCTACTGAAAGAAGGTTCCCCTATACATGGATGTGTTATGTAGACCTATTGTTTCTCCTTAAGAAAAAAGCTCACGTATCTGTGTACAGTGGCTGCCAATGCAATGTTAATATGCATGCAAGGTTACCCCAAGAAGGGACAGTTGAATTATTTCCTATTTCAAGCAACAGGAAGTAAGCTATCCAAGTCAGTAGCAAAACTGCCATTGATTTAAGTGGCTTTGGCTAGGTCAGACTGTGGTATTCAGAGAGACCATGGATGAACCAACCATGACTTTTCATGGCAATTGCTGTCTGTAGCACTGTAATCATTTTTGGCTGGTCTGTGATTTTTCTAAGCACAACTTTAAAAGTTGAGACCATGTTCATTTAGCTGCAAAGCAAAAGTTAAAGGAATTTAATCATTGGTAAGCAAACTACATTGATTAACCGAGCATGCAGAAGGGGCGGGAGAGTTGAAGATAATTATGAAAATTTGATAATTTATTAATTGTTTATTTGTTGGTCTCCCCTGGAAATAACTCATTTATTGAACCAATGACTTGTCAGAAATTGTTGCTTCTATATAAAGAACAATTAACCTATAATACAAGTAAATCAATCCAAAAGTTAGCTGTTTTCTTTTGATTCACTCTAAAGAGAATCACTGTCAGAAGTACACAGGTTCACAAGAACAAAGTGATGAACATTTGTTTAGTTTCCATGGTTGCTTAGTTTTCAGCTTTTTAGTCACATCAGTGTCATAATTGCATAGGTTACAAGGGTTCTATTCACTTATAGCATGCTGTAATAATGTGGTGGGTTTTCTGGGACAGAGTATGCTCACAAAGAAAGGGGCTGGATGTACAAAAGAGGCTTGCATTTTTCAGAGTCAACAAACTCTCATTCTGCATTGTGAAAAAGGTTCATCTCTCCTATGTTCTTCTGCTAAAAGTGACTAGAAAGTAGTGAAGAGCTCCTGTATGTCTGGGGAAGGGATGAGGTGCTGAATGCCAGAGGTAGCTCTAAAGTTATTCTCCATGTTTGTATGCTGTCATTTGGCCTCTGCTTTCAGCGATCAGTGAAATGAAAGCTAAGTTTACTTGGATGAACCAGTCCTGGGTCGACCTAGAAATATACATATTGAGCCAAAATTGGATTCCACTGACTTCAATGGCAACACTTCAGTTAATCTCAATGGGACCAGAATCTGGCCCATTATTAATCCCTTCTAGCAGAAATAGGAACATTTGTGTCCCAATATCCTGGACTAATTCTCAGCTGGGTAACTAGATCTTGCCTATCTAAAATCCTCACCTGTAGCCTCAGCTGGTTAGAGCCGTTATCTCCACTTCCTGTCCTATTTGTTTGTATGATACACTAACAAGGCATAGTCAAAATCCCAATGATTTCCATGGAAGTTTTGCATATAAATCAATTGCAGGATCAGGCCCTTTCAGATATGTCTGTCATGTTCTAACTCAGCGGCGACTCCTGTTTGTGAAGTGTGAAAAGCATATCTGGGATCCTTTGAGACAAAAAGGCTACATACAAGTTATTATTTTGCCTAGAGTTTACAGCAACTTGCATGACCAATCTACTCAAAATGCAGCTGTCGTACCTTCCTTTTCAATATCGGTGTTCAGTTTACAACAGTCACATAAAGGTCCCACATAAGACATCATGGACTGCATATGTGATTGACATTATGGTTTGTTTTAAGAACAAAATAACACTGCATAGATGTGACTTACTTATACAGTCATCTGTCACAATAGTATTGCCATCATCGCATTCTTCCCCATCCTGGATGATGCCATCTCCACAGGTGCTGCCATCCTCTACAGGGTAATCCACAGGATAGAAAGGGGTAAGCTATCCAAATAAACACATGACAATTACCAGAACTGAACTATAAGAGTCTTGTTATCATTAAAAAAGGTGAGTGGGTGACAGAGATGGGTACAAGCCACATAGTTTGGATCCAAATGGGCTCTTTGCCAGAGTTTGGGGTTTTCCAGGATTTGGTTTGGCCTACTATTGAGCCATTTGGGAACCTGGGATCTGGATCAAAACTTCAGGGTTTAGTGGATGTCTGAAGGTTTGGTTTGAGGCCGCCTCCAGAGAGACATTTTTCAGAAAGTGTCAGTATAGTGAAACCTCTGGGAATTACTTTACATTGTAACCAGGTATTCAGATCATGTTATTTCAAGGTGTGTACTAAAAGGGTTTCACACAGGGCCTGATTCAAAGCCCACAGAAGTCAACTTCAGTGAGCTCTGGATCAAACCCTTACAGCTGTGTGCAACCCAGTGGTTTTGGTTTGCAGGCGTTTGTACCAAACTTGTTTTTTTCACAACGTCTCATGAGTTATGCTTTCGTACAGGGTCCAAACACTCTGGCAAACCTGTTAAGTTTTGCCTTATCAGTCAAATACCAAAGCCTCTCTGCCATTCTAATGCACAAAACTCAACCCCAGTTTGTTCACCAGTTTAGCCAGGTTCACAGGGAGGTTTCCAAAACCTGAAACCATTAACAAGTTAATACCGCCAATAGCTAAGGCTCCTGTAAACAAGAACTCCAGAATTTTACTCAGTTCTGGCTGTGCTCCACTTTTTAGGAGAAATTTCCACAGAAAATAATTACCGGTAGATGCTCAAACACTGGCAAAAATGAGCATTTCCTTTGGTTTTAATTTTTCTTTATGAAATCCAAAGTTCAAAAGCACAAATCTTGGTTTTAAAATAGAAGGCATCTGATTTCATGAAGATTTATGTTCTGAGACAATCATCACGTTTTTACCTGGATTGGAAGCCATCCGATGGTATCCTTGAAATACAGAGATCTCTGATCTCTTCGAAAGGCTAATGCATTTTCAGTGTTCAGCCGGTCCAACTCCTCCTGATTGTTCACCACAAAAATCTGGGACACAGAAAACGAAATCACTGAGGATCCTTTCAAATAGCATTTCAGTCCTGGGGTCTAGTTTGCAGGGCTGACAAACAGCTCTATGTATGTTGATAATCAAACAGAAAAATTATTTAATAGATTGATTCCAAAAGCAGCACTGTATTCCTAATACTATGCTGAAATGTAAACCTGCGTACTTCCAGGTCACCAAAGGGCAACTAGTAATAGTTAAGACAGATTAGTTTTAAAGAGCTTGTGCCTCAATTTCCTAGGACCAAATTTTTTTAACTCAGTACATCAGCTATTCCCACAACAATGCTTGTGCTAGTCATTGCTTATGCAGAAACTCATAGAGACAAATGGATATTTGCAGAAGCAGTTACAAAACAACTACAGACAAAAGGGTTTTTGGGAATACATTGAGTGTGCCAACATTTCTTCATGCACATTCATTGCAAAATAAACAATTAATTGCATTGCTAGAGCCCCAACTTAGCTTTTATTACATTGTTCAAACTTCACTGGCATGGAAATCTGTACTTTTCTATATGTGTCTGTTTCTATCCAAAGCAAAAATTTTAATTGAATAGAAAAATTAGTTCAAAACTAGTCGAAATACAATGAGCTGCTCCTTTCCCAAATTCTTTTATGTCTCAGTCACTGAAATTTGGCAGCAAGAGGCATTAAGCTGTAATCTCTTCCTTCAGCAGTTTAATCAAATTAATTTTAGCAGGATTCAAAACATTTTTAAATTAAGAAAAAGTAAATGGAACGCATCTGAAGAAAATGGATTTAGTAACATAATGTCTGAGCCTGATTTCCACTAAGATAAACAGAATTTGTTCTTTTTAAAAAATCAAGGGTAATTTATTTTTACATAGCATGACAGTATCCCAGGGCCCCAAACAAAAACTCAGCCCCATTAAAGGCAGCATTGAATAAAAACGCCGTCAGTTCAAATGAAGGAAGACAGTGAAGACTAGTCCCTCCCTGCCAAGAGTGGAGTCTGCCACTGTAGAGCATTCGTGGTTAAAAGAGGAAGGCCCAATACGGTAGCTCTAACTTCAGTTGAAATCAAATGGCAGTTTTGTCTTTGTCAAAGCTACAGACTTGAACCCTTAGTATCCTTAACATTACAAAAAAATCTAAAAATTAAAATGAGCAACAGTTACAGAGAACAAAACTAAACTATGGTTAATGACATGCAGACCTGAGCTGATACTTACACAAAGCCAACAAAGAGCTCCCAGAAGGGAGAAGGCATTGGGGATATTGGGGTTGTGACATGTTGTAAAAGGAATGATGCATTGTAAATGTGAGTAGGTGTCTACTGAATTATTCAGCTCTGGTTGGAATCCTGCTCATAATGAAACCTAGCAAGCCAGGCCAGGAGATCTCTCTCCTTGTCTTTTATGGGTGCATCTGTCTCAGCATGCCAATGTTCTGTAGGTGATATAAGGGGACCCCAATGGTGCACAAAGATGGTTTTGAAGAGGAGACATATAAGAGCAAACTTAAATCCAAATTCTTAACACTCAAGCGAGTAAGGACAAATGGAGTAAGCCGGTAGAATTGCTAAGGAGGGAGCATTGTTCAGCAGGTTGGTGGGATGCAACCAATGACAACCACATTTTATTAGGATATGGCACCCAAGATTGCCTTCTTTATCCAGTACCCATTAAAATATTCAGACTGAGTGTCAATAATAAAAGCAACCTCAAAATATATTGAGGTAAGAGCAAATGTCTGCAATCCCAGAATAGGGAATGCTAGAAATGGTCTAAACCACATACCTAAGACAGTGTTATTTCAAGACAGTCAATGGTATCCGAATACACACAGTCTGGGAGCTTGTTATAGGATATAGGTCCCTCACCTAGACTGATTCTCAAGGATTACATATTAGAAATAAAACTCTGAAGTATACTTATGACAAGACAAGTTATCTTTTTGATCCAGAAGTCTGACGAACACAATGCCGTTAAAATCAAAGTGCTTAAAAATAATTTATTTAACCTCCTAACAAGCTTGCCTTACCGCAGGGACTTTTGGGTAGCTGTGTCCAATCACGGATTCCTCATATGGTGGGATATTCACATTTTCTGGGGGTTTGCAGAGACATCTCCCAGGAGGCCCTGGAAATCCTCTTTCCCCTTTTGGTCCTATTGCTAATTGTCCTAGGAAGAAAAATACCAGACTGCCATGTTATGTTGTTACTGTGTACAGAACCGAAACCCAGCCTCAGAGGGAAACAGCTGAATGTGGACTACATAATACCAGTGAGTTGAATTCACATCTGTCTAAGGTCTGAGTGCTATGAGGTGCTGAGTGTTGTTATTTCCCATAGACTTCTCTGAGAGTTCAGGGAACTAATTACTATGTGGGAGCAGGTCTTAAGAGTGTCCATATTAACAGTATGGGGAGGGACATCATCACAGGGTGGGATTTTAGGACAATAACTCAAATTACTGGACCAAAAAGGTTTGGAATTAGCAAATCTGATATGTGCAGCTTTCTATGGGTGGAGTGGAACCTTTAAAATTAAATCTCAAGACCTCCCAGGAGTATGGAGAAAACATTGCTTCAAAATTTTCCAGCTGATTTAGTCTACGCTTAGGTGTTTCTTGTAGGGGGACATCAGTTGGATGAAGATCCATTCCCAAACAGCTGCCAGAGCCGTAAGTGTACTGTTTCCAAGCCACTGCAGAGAAGGTAACTCTCACCCACTGAATAAGACAAGAGGCGGCAACGGGAAAAAGAAAACTGATCATTGTAAAATCATTAGGTAAAAAAACCCGACGGTAATATCAACTATTACCGCCTCAGTAACAGATTCTGTGTTCTCCCACATGTCTAGCTTTTATGATCTCCAAAGAGAAAGAAATCTACCTAGGGTGTGAGTGAATTCATATGCTTGAATCTGTATATTTTTCAATAATAAGGTTCTTCCTCCCTCCCCCAACCTCTGCCTTTATCTCTGCAATACACAAAACGCAGAGACTGCAGGGGCATTTGCAGCACACAGGGGAAGGACGGAGACTCCTTTTCATCTCTCCCACCTCCTAACCCCCTCTCAGCTGTTATTGTGGCATCAATTATATCTGATATGCTTCTCTTTTGCAGAGCAGTGCAGGGTGAGCCTGCACCGGGTGATTAGAAGGATCAGTCTTGTTTGTAAGCAGGAACATTTTGAGGAGGAAGGCTCCTGTCTCCCAGGATCTACAATGAGGACTCACTAATCCTCCAAGGCTGCCATAGGATTTCCTCTTCCTCAAGCCCATCAGGATGGGGTTTTAGGATAAGAACGTTCTCTCTCACATGTGCTGTAAATGCCTCTGTGCTCTCTGTGGTCTGGGTGTATGGCAGAGATTGGGGGAGGGAGGAAGAGTCTTATTACTGAAAATTATACAAATTCACACAAATCCTAGGCCGCTTGGTTTCTCTTTGGAGATGAAGAAAGCGAGACGTGTGCCACAGCATAAAAGCTGATACCGACGTTGCAATAGTTGATATTAACAGTTAAGGGTCTTTAAGGAATCGTATGGGCCAGATTATCTGTTTTAATTTAAACATTAGCAACCATAACAGATGCTTCAGAGGAAGTAGAACCAGCATAATGGACAATCATGGAACAACCTGCCCACAGGGGAAGTCTCTTCCTCAACCCAGGCAGCTTGCGGCTGAACCAAAATGTCATGGAAATTTCTGTATCGATGCCTGTTTAACAACATGAGGGAGGGAAGATGACTGCCAAGAGTGGCTCTCTTACCTGATACTGAAGGTCCTGGGGGACCTGGTTGACCCGAAGGACCAGGCCTGCCAGGTGGACCCATAATTCCAGCAGGTCCAATATCTCCCTTTTGTCCCTAGCATATGAAAACCATTAATTAATGACCCAGCAAATTAGTATCTACTACATTTAACATGAACAAAGAAGATTCGCCAGTGGAAACGCATATGTCGTACACTCCACACCCACCATGCATGGGCACATTGGAAGGGGAAATATACCGTCTTCTCACACATGAATGAGGAGGAAAGCCCTATTGTGATTCTGCTTTGAGATTAAACTACGCAGAAGTAGGACCATCTTAATGGAGCTGTTCTCTGTGTGTAGTCAGTCATATCTGCTGATGTGAGCAATTGCAATGAGTTTTTACTGCTTTTTACTCCTGTTAGCCATGCATGAACTGAATTCTACTGCATCATCTACAGAATTGTTGACCAAATTCCAGTGTATACTTGTGAAAACTGTTTGATGGCTGGGCTTGTCCTGAGGTGACTGAGGATGTAATTTGCTGACAGTGGGGTTGTCCTGCAGAACCTTTATAACTGGGGAAGTTTGATTTTTGTTGCCTACACTGAGTTTTCAGGGCTGGCAGAAAAAAATTCTTTTCACCTATAAATGGAGCAAATCTGATCTGGAATCAGTGAGACACAACAAACATGGAACTCCAGGATGCCATTTCTATTGTCACTTTTGGGGCTAAGGTTAATTTTTTCAAAAGCCATAAGTGACTTAGGAGCCCAAGTCTTATTTATACAACTAATTTGGAGCTCAAGTCCTGTTAACTTTCACTTAGGTCCATTTGAAAATTTGCCCTAGAACTTCACAGCATCTGCCAGTTCTTTGCCAGTCTCTAGCCAGTACTGTCTCTTTCATAAGCTTTAAAAGCACCCAGGCAGATTTTAATACTTCCATCAAAATATAAAAAGAAATACCAGTTAGAAAAATAGATCAAATCTAAATTTCTCAGAGACCCAGTCTCCTATTAGAAATATTTCTGAATTTAACATGATGGTACTTATATAAGATCGTTATATTTATCTTGTTATCTGAACAGTACCTGAGGTTTACATCTCTCTCACTTAGGGTGACCAGATGTCCCAATTTTATAGGCACAATCCTGATTTTTGGGTCTTTTTCTTATAGAGGCTTCTATTACCCCCCAACCCCTGTCCCGATTTTTCACATTTCCTGTCTGGTCACCCTATGTCTCGCTCTCTTTTTAAAAACTGATCCAGAATTCCATGGTGCATCAATTAGTCCAGGGTTTACATAACTGGTATGACCTTGATGCAACAAGACACACCATTTTGCATGCTAAAAACTATATATACTGTATTAACTTTCCTTTAATCCCAAAGGTGATGAATTCCAATGAGATGGTGTAATTCTAGGGTAACATGCGTTCAGAGGATAACGACAGGCCACTGCATGTCTTGTTTCAGAGTAACGGAGAGTACACATAGCCATGTATACTAAAATAATTTTGTGTTATATAATACTCTGTATCCCATGGATAACTTTAAATGTCATCTGCAGTATCTGTAGCCAGGGCCCATCCAGAATTAATGCAATATTTCACTTTGTTTAAATAAGCGCTTTTTCACCAATGAACCTTAGTGTCCATGTGAATATTCATGCTGATGGGCAATAAAATTGCTCACATTATGCAGCGGGCATACAAAACTGGCAGAGCACAAGAATAAAAAATTGAGTAGCAACCAAGAAACTTCCTAGGAAACCTCCCTCCCACTCAAAATGAGTATATGGCAGCGGAAATAATATGCTAATACTATGCTAATATACTAATATGCTAATATACTAGGCTCTCTGAGAGGTGCTTGATTTCCATGTGTAATATACTGGATGAACAATCAACTAACACTCTTTGCTCAATGGAGCAAACCAGGACAATAATTTATACTTGAATGTCTTTTGCCTTGTTTCTTTTCACAAATCCCTACGCACTCGGGAAAGCTCTTCTGAAAGACAAAATTTAATCTTCCCTGATGCAGGGAACCAGCCCTCTAGAAGGGACTTTTTCCAAGTAACACTATTCACTCGTGACCGATATAAGACATTCTACCTTGTCAACATTGAAATCCTGGACTGGCTACTTAGTGTCAATTTCCATGCCGCAAAACTGAGGGAATGGCCCTTTTTATGTCCGTTTGGGAGCAGCAAGGCTTTGACTTCTGAGTTGTACAGTCTGCCTATCTTTTCAGAATGGATATGCCCCTGAAGACTCAGCACACAACTGAAGAAGCCAATGAGATAATCAAGATGGATCTCAGAATGGAAGTGGAAGTAACACTTTCTTAATTTAGCTGCTATGCAGACATTTATACAGAGATGTCAGCTGTTTCTGGAGACAGGAAATGGCTCTGTGTGGGCGAAAGCTATCTTCTCTGTTTAACAAATAGCCATTTAAATACAGATTTCCCATTTACCACAAGCAACACCTATAACAGGCCAACAAAGCCTTAAAATAACATTTAAAAATGTTTTTTTAAAAAAGAGAAAATAAAATTATATCATCTTAGTTGATCAACAACAAAGAGAGAAACCCAATTTTCAACCTTGGGGACATCAGGTTAGTGCTCAAATTGACATTTAGATACCCAGAGATATTCCGATGCTAATGTCCAAACATGGGATTTCGATTTTTAATTTAGGGCCAGATTAAAGTACCCTTAATCACGCTGAAAGATACCTTATCTTATACCACAAGTACTCCATAAATCAATGGGATTACTTATTGAGTTAAATACTAATTAATGTGACAAAGCTACCAAGCTCAAAAACTGGTAAGATCAAAAGTTACTGTAACTCCAAGTATTAAAGCAGAACTGTGAGCACTGTGCCTTCTCTCTGTTTAGGCATCAGAGGGTGACATTTGTGCCCGTTCCTTCTGGTGGGATAAATTAACATAGTGTAAGAAAGATGTCAGAGGGCACAGAGCAACCTTTAAAAATTCACATCTGAAGGGGCAAAATTCTTTTCTCCGTATCATGCGAGAACCCTATTTTGCATATTCTATATTTGGTTTGCATTCTATTTTTAGAATTAACCCTGCAAAAAACATATTTAAAAATCTCCCACATGGTAAGGCATTATCTCACATGGACTTATTCCTACTGGCACTGCACCACCAGCAAATCAGAACAATGATTCAGATTTTCAGAGATGGGTGTAACCATCTTGCAAATAAAATACCTGCAGCTGGCCATGGAACATAAGCTTCTACAAGGAACTGCTGCAGCTTTCTGATTCCAAACCAAACTTGGAAAACAGACTATAAAGGCTTCCTCCAATTGGTTACTTCCCAAACCTTTCCTTAGGATGGCAGTGGGATACAATGAACTCTGCCCTACTCTGCTGCTGAGGATGGATGTTAGGGATGTGCTGATCAAGTGCAGGGGCTCCCCAATTCCACGGGGGTGAGGAAGTTAGTTGGGGAGACTAAGGACCAGATGCTGCCTTCACTATGGCCTCTCCAATGCCCCAACAGGTCCATAAAGCCAGCTTACCTGACTGGCTAAGAATTCTCTTAGCCTGAAGAATCTAGTGACACCCCTTCTCATAGCCCTCAATGGCAACAGCATGACTGGAGTATCACTACACGCTGGGTATCCCTGGCTGCCATAACCATCCCTTGGGCTATTGGCATCTGGGGGGAAATTAGAGCAGCCCTGACTCCAAGCCAGCCTCAGTACTGGGGGGGCCACAAAGGTTTCGTGAAACCACTGTTGCTCCCAACACTTTGGGCCCTGTCCTGTGCTGACTGTACCTCAGTGGGACCAGAGAACCAGGCTCTGAACTGAGTCGAGAGTCATAACAAGAATACCCTAGCTCCCAGCTCGGACAGGGCAACGTCAACCAGGGCAGGGGTGTGGAGCCTATCCGCTGTAAGAACTGGACCCTGCTATGCTGCTTGGACTCAGAGGGAAGATCACAGCCCTGTCCAAAGTTTCACTCAACCAGGATCTTGTCATGAATGTAGGAAAAATTACATTTCAGACAACACACAGCCTGGCCTTTGACCTCAAATTCTTACTCTATGACTGGCCAGGCTTGAGCTCCTACACAAGTAGAACACTTAGGGCTTGTCATCACTAAAGCGGGGAAAGATCAATCTTTTGGCGATCGATTTATCGTGTCTCTTCAAGATGCGATAAATCGCTCGCCAGCAGCGCCCCCGTCGACTCCGGAACTCCAGCTCGCCAAAATGTGCAAGCTGGAGTCGACGGGGGAGCGCGCTGCTGACCGCCGACACCATGAGGATGGCAGGTAAGTCGGCTGTAGATACGCTGAATTCAGCTATGTTATTAACGTAGCTGAATTTGCGTATCTACAGCCGGTCTCCCCTCCAGTGAAGACCAGCCCTTACATTATATACTGTATACACACACATGTGTGCTCACGCACCCACCCACCCCTTATATATATTCAAAATCATTCAATTTCTATGCACAAAAGGTGGAGAGAATCAATGTAACAAAATACTGGCGCATGAAATGACTGACAGAGGCTCTAGTCACTAATCACAACCACACAAATCTCAGAAAACCCATAAAGAGAAAACATAGGGTTCCTACTTGTTTGCCTCGTTTTCCTGGTCTTCCAATAGGTCCTCTGTGCCCAGGCATTCCAGGTTCTCCCTTTGGACCCATTTCTCCCTTGGGGAGTGGGGGTGGGAGGGAAAAGAAGCAGATTTTAAGAATATAAATATGTACTAAATTGGTAATATGTGTCTTATACAACACAGAAGGTAATTTAGTACGTTCAATGTACACTATTGCTCTGTGTGCACAGTTTGGCCCCAAAAGAATATCATTGTTATAAAATATGTTGCCAGTGTTAAAATACTTTTTAAAAATACTTTAAAATTTTAACTTATTTTTTTACCCAAAATCCCTCAGAAAGGTCCCTCTCTAAAGAAGAAGCCAACTAGGGAAATTAGAAACAGGTTAGCAGTGATGGGGTTATCCAGACAACTTGGCTAACAACCCTCTTTCTGACACATTTAGAAATATCTAGCTTTGCTGCAAGGATCCGTAAGTAATAAAATCACCAGTAAGAAAGGTGACCAGCTCTCTCCTATGCTATCCTCCTTCAAAAGTAGCCATTATTTTCTTAACCCAATTTCCCAGACAAAGTGTGATTATGACTGTTACATATACACTTCCCTTTAAAGATTCTGCCCATAAAACAATCTTTAAATCTGAATTATAATTATTTGTCCAGTTCTTGATTAATGGAGGGACCAAAGCCAGTCAGCGCAAGCCCTATTATTTAGAAGCAGGTCATTCTTAATCAGAATACTATTTAATAGAGATAATAATAACACCAAGCAATTGGATTGGCTATGAAGTCACAAACAAGAGTTTGGAAACTGCAATTGGGGGCAAGTTTCTGATCAAATAAATATTCCTGAAAAGAGAAATGAAAAAAATAACTCACCTAAGCCAAAACCTGCAGTCTTCACCTAAAATGAAAGGACTGCAGAGGTTTGGTTCAAGGGATGCAAAATACTGGTCCTCTGATTAAAATGAAACTTTCAATTTTTTGGCACTCTGTGACCAAGATCCATGGTTCTGGAATTTAGATGCTGCTGAAAGCACTCAATGAACCAAGTGTCTATGTCTATTTCTAATTTCTACATCATGTTTACTTACTTTCTGCCCCAGCATTCCAGGGAAACCTATATACCCCTGTAAAGCAAAAGACAAGAGTAATCAAAAACACGCTGAGTAATCTTTGACAGCACAGCATCAGTTTTTGTTTTGATATACTCCAAAAGAGACAACGTATTGGGGTTTTGTAGCCAGACAATTTGGCCAAACAACTTGGCCAGACACATTTTCATTATAAATGGGCAGTAGCCTCTTTGTGCCACAGTAGCCTGAATATGAAAATCCCTGTGTGTGGCTCTTTTAATTAGCCAGAATGAACTACCAGAGATCTCAAGAGTCTTAACACAGTGCAATAAGTTCAGCATGTCCCAGCACCCTAACATGGGAGAATATTCTTCAGTCACTGGCTGAAATTTAAAGGTCCCTGGAATTCCTCCTCCTAGCTGACTGATGAAGGGGCGATATAACTAAATAATTACTCTAGGGTCAGTGATGGAGGGATTTCTGTGAACTCTCCTCCTTAGCAGCAGTTCCACAAATGCCTGGCACAAGAAGGAGATGATCCCTATTAGGCCCTGTATAGCCAACAAATACTACCATGTCGAACCTCTTTCACCCCAAAAGACCACTGATATTTTGATCTGGACAAGGCCCAAAGCATTAATCAGATTCCTGTACTTACATCGGGAGGGATTCACATTCTATGTAATTGGGAATTTCATTTTATGGTAAAAATTCTACATAATCAAATCTCAGTTTATTTTCTGAACAATGTGATATTATAAGCTAAAACCATTTGAAAATTATTTTTAGGCTGTCTTATGATCGCTCAGGTTTATTTTAAAGCCACTATGAAACCAAAATATGTACCTTGTCTCCTTTGAGGCCTTTGTCACCCCTCTCTCCTCTGGCTCCCTGGGGTGGAAAAATGGTAGAAATAAAGACAATTTTTACTGTTTCATAAGGGATTTTTTTCTTGTCTGTGTGAAGCATTAAGCAGGTGGGGTAGTTTAGTAACATATAATAACATTCACAGTGTGTGGCAGACAGCAGGTTATAAATTCATATAAAACATTTCTGATTATGAATATTTATATTACAGCAGTATCTAGATTAGACCTCTTTGGAAAAAAGGACACATTTACTCAACTTGAATTTTTCCAACCGGCTCTAGTCTGGAGGCTGCAAGCATTATGCTATGCACCATCTTCACACATGGTAAGGGACTTTCTCTCCCCCACTAAGCCTATGATCTAAACAGATGATAGATAAAGGAAGGATTTCTATGCTCATTTTCAAATGGGGAATAGAGAAAGGACTCACACAAGTTGAAATTGGAAGTCTGAAGAAGCACTAGGAATTGAACACAGTGTTTTGGGAGCTCAATCTAGTGCTTATACCACATGCCCATCTTCCTTCGCAGTAAGTCTTCCTACCACTCTCCTTTCATAGGACCTTCTGATTTCACATCCTCAGCATCTCAACCCATTAATGGTGTACAGTACATTTCTACAATAGTTCCCATTATTACTATCAATTTTTAAGTTATTGCAACACTGACCTTTTCCCCTCTACTTCCAGGATAACCCTAAAAGGGAAAGAGACATTTTATTGCTTCACATTTTCTAGATCTTCCAAGAAGTAAATTCACATCTTGCAAATTTAAAAGTCAGGGAGGAAAGCTTAAATAATTAGTTGCATCAACTTCTAAATCCAAATGTTTTCTTTGTAGATTGTAAGAAAGCAGAGAAAAAGAATAGCTATGAAGGTACAAGACAAAGGCAAGACATTCCAGCCCATAAACAGCACGAAAAAGCCAGCAGGTAAAGCAAGGATGCTAATCATGTTTGAAATCGCTTTAAAAACAAAAAGAGCAGAAAGCAAATGAAATTACTGGTTTAATTAAATCTTATTCAGTCTCTGCAATTAATAACCCCAAGCAATTTTAGAAATAATTTCCCAATCACCTTTTTTTCCTTCTAAGTGGCAAATATAAAGAGAAGTCCCTAAAATATGTTTTAGTTGGCTTCCAATGTGAAGATGACTATGACCTTTTAGTCTTTCCTTAAAAAATACCCAACAAATAGCCTGGGGGCATGTATAATTCCATGCTAAGTTAGGAATAGAAAGCTAAGGGAGGTGTCATTTTATTCATAAAAATCTACAGAATCATAATTTCAATGGTATCACTCTCTGCAGAATGTCAGGAGGACTTGCCACCTTTCATCCCCATCACCTGGTCCTTAGGTTCCGATAATACAGTATCATCAGAAATGAGTCAAATTGTGCATCATTTGAAACCCCTTTCTGCTATGAACACAACGATACTAAATATGGCTTAGAATAATTATGTAAATATGTATTTGAGAAAATATTTAAAAATCCATTTTTAAAAAATTATACTTTAACACAGGCATGTCAAATATGTGGCCCTAATGCAGTGAAATTGTGGCCCTTGACTGACAGTACTGTGTTATCAGTTAATGCTCAGGACATGATACCTGTGTTACAGGATACTATAAAATGGAAGGCCAAGTCCAACCAAATTGATTTGCCACGACTGGCAAAAAAAGGAGCGGTTCACATTGATATTGATGATCGGCTTTGTTTATTATGCCAAAAAAGTTGCAATGAGGCACTAGTTTAGACATCAGCATTCAGCCAGACATTACTGGAATTTATATGCAAATGGTTTGCATATAGTTACACAGCGTACATTACAGAACATAATTAATTACAATTACAAAGTATTTTATTACACAATTCTTGTTTTTCCCTTAGTCTTGCTCATTTTTAGGTATCAGTGAGGAGATGAAGAGTAGAGACTAGTAGCTGAATCTTAAAGGAGCCGGTTAAACACAATGTTCAGTGGCACTTTACACACTAAAAGAAGTGTACACAAATTGAATTTGGAAAGGTGTGAGAGGAAGTACATTGAGTAGCAGGAAAAAGTTGAAGATGCTGGGACAAATACCAGCTCTGGGCAAATCTTTGCTGCTCGTTAGTTGATCTGTCAGGACTGCTCATTGGAATTTGCACCTCACAGCACTGGAAGACTTCGTGAAATGTTTTTTTGCTTTAGATTTAACCAGCTATTCTGCATTGATAGCCTGGTACCTTCTTGAAATAAGAGAAAATCTGATCCTGACATATGAAGGAATTTCAAAGAGGAAATTGGCTTGTTAAAAGGTCAGCAGTTCCCATCTGTGCACTTGGTTCAGATAAAGCCGTAGGGCATGTAAACATAGCAATGAACATCATTGATGGGTCAATAGGCATAACACAGCCTCCAAATCCTTTCCCCCCAGTATTTCCTGAAACCCCCAGAACTCCATCAAATTTTGAACAAAACATTACGTACGGCTGAGATGACTTCCCTAGAAATAACCAAACACCATATAGGCTTATTAGGTGCTTTAAATGCCAAGAAGGGGCTATTTTAAAGCTACAGGACAAGCTTACTTGCACTGGCAACGCACTTGGGTATGATGGACCTGAGTTCCTCAATATCATGACGAAAGCAGTCTTCATTGATGAGCTAGCTAGAGATGTCAGTTTAAGGGACATTTTGTATGAAGCCTTCAAAACCCAAAGGATTATCCAAAGCTCCATCAGCCTATGGGCTCCCATCAAGAAGAACAAATTAAAGCTGTGCTTTAAAGCAAAGAAGAAAGTCTGAGTGACGGTGGCAGGGATTACTACAGAGCTAACTACAGACAGGTCATTGTTTGCTCATCTCCTGGTCATGTCCAGATCCCATCAGGATGTTGATCTATGCGAGACTTTGGGAAAGTACAAGTCTTCCATGGTATCATGATCCATGTTAGAATGAAATAGAATAATGCATATGTGTCAGGTGAACAGCAAACTAAGTCACACCTTGCAAGCTCTTCCTAAGCCAGCACCTACTAACAGTGTGATTAGTACCTTATGCCAGCAGAGGCCTTTCATTCTAGCAATCATGGATGGCATGGCTGAGGTACGAGCACTTATTAAACCAGAAACAGTTAACACCTGCCAAGATTAGGCTGAATACTTCGTCACGAGGCTACAGAAAAAATACTGGACTTTTGACAAAGTCCTCCTTGCGTTTGATGTGTATGCAGAGGAATCAATTAAAAATATTACTAGAAAGAAGAGACTTCATGGTATTGAACCTGTCCAGTACAAAATCACTGTCTTCACGAACACCGCCAATGTCACAATGAGGAAGCTACTGTCTCATATTTGCATGAAGTACAAGTTAGCCTGGTACCTTGCAGAAGAAATGTTCCAGCATGTGAAGACTTGCTCAAAGAATTTCATCATCACATGGCATAATGAAGCTGTTGCTTTGCATTGTTCAGCGGAGTTTCTTCATGAGGAAGCTGACGGTAAAATTATCTTGCATGCCATCTATGCCACAGACAGGGGTGCTACTAAACTTCAAATTTTTGCACAAGACACAGATGTGAGATACTACTCAAGGCTTCAACAAGATTCTGGTTTTGTGCCTGCTGCTGGAGAACAGAATCACTGTCTGTCCCTCAGAGATGTGTCCCTGTCACTCAGACTTGAAAAGCCACCTCACTGCCCGGTTTCCACAGGAGGTGACACTCCTAGAAGGTTGGCTGGAGCAATCAAATTATTGTACTGGAATGCATTTGATTCAGGTTCCATAGACTCCCTCCTCACTGTGAACGTGTTCAGCTGGGCTGAGACAGTTACCGATGAGGTCAAATGCACTTGGAACCATTCACCGGCTGAGTTTATCATTTGATGGCCAACATTGTGACGCTTGCACAGCTACGATGGTGGATGTTTTCCAAGAAGTAAATGGAGAAAAACTGCCACTGACAAGGGGTGGTGTTTATACCCACTATCAAGTGTGCAAATTATCAAGCTGTGGACTTGAGGATGATCAAGCACATCCAAAACTGCCCTTCTCTGTTGGGCACGGATGGGTCTGTAAAGATGGACTGATCACACCAGGTGTATATGAAATACCAGGCATTCCTGAATCAATAATTCAGCTAATCAAATACTCATGTGCAAAGACCAGAAGATGCTCACAAGCCTGCAAATGTTTGGCCAGCAACCTACCTTGTACAGAGATGTGTGAGTGTGGTGCAAATGAGGACAACTTGTGTGATAATATGTCTAGCAGAGGTGCCTTGGACAGAGACAACGCTGCTGACTTTGATGAATAAATGTTTTCAGCCCTCTTTGTCAAGACTAATTTCCCTAGGATTACCAAAGATCAATGTCTTTTTTTAGGTAAGCGATGCATCCCTGTGTCAAAGCATAATTAGAAAAAGTTGATTTTAAAATATTTTCTTCAATATCCATCTACATAATTGTTCCAGGCTTGTCATGTATTTGTGGGAGGAAGGGCATTCAAACAATACCCAACTCGATTCATTTCTAGTGACACTATATTATCAAACTTTCCATCAACTTGAGAACTGGTGCTGGAAGACCATGGGAGGGTCGGACAGAGGGCCTGTCATGCTGCAGAGGGTGACACCATTGAAATGATAATTCTGTAGATTTTTACAATTCAAACAACACTCACCTTCCCTTTCAATCACTAACTTGTTCACATAATGAAATTTTACTACACTATGCTCCCAGACTAAAACGGCTGCATCTATTTCTTCTTTCCTGCTCCATTTTTGAGTAAGGTAGTGATGTCAAGAGCAGGATGAAATAACACACTCTCTGCATTGGTCAGCGTACAATTGACATTTGAGTTCAGGTCATATATGGAAATCCTTGTTGAGGGCATGAGAGAGATGGTGCTATTCCTGTCATGTTAAAGACATTAGTTCAACGCTAACATTGAACACAAGGCCTATCCTCAATGTGTGTGTGTCATGGGAGGGCATGGAAGCATTTAGGCAGTTTACTACTTTCTTTGCTTTTTATTCCTTTAACTAGGCTGTTCTCAGTGGTAGCAGATGACAGAACAAGGAGTAATGGTTTCAAGTTGCAGTGTGGGGGTCTAGGTTGGATATTAAGAAACACTATTTCACTAGGAGGGTGGTGAAGCACTGGAATGGGTTACCTAGGGAGGTGGTGGAATCTCCTTCCTTAGAGGCTTTTAAGGTCAGGCTTGACAAAGCCCTGGCTTGGATGATTTAGTTGGGGATTGGTCCTGCTTTGAAAAGGGGGTTGGACTAGATGACCCTCTGAGGTCCCTCCTAATCCTGATAGTCTGTGGTTCTATGATTCTATGATAACTGTTGCAAATTTACACTCTACAAAAAATATAGGTTCTAAGGCCATAGATCTGTCTCCTGTCCCCTTCTCTCTTCAGATCCAAGTGAGCATCACACAGTCTTCATATCCTGCACCACATGCTGAACAGAATAACTGTGACTGATTGTGTCACAGTTATTTTGTTTTGTGAATTGATTCTGAATTCTGTGACTGATTGTGTCTGAATTCTGTCACTGAATTCTGTGACTGATTGCATCTGAATTACTGAGGTATTCACACACTACCCACTAAGCCGACACAGTATTGATGGCAATCTACTCTTTGGCTGGTCCAACATCCAGGCCAGGAATCTCAACAAGCTAGCCTCAGGACATTGTCCTACATGTTCTGTGCACCCACCAGAACTTTCCTCTCCCACAAGAGAAACAGGTTTCAGCACTTTTGAGGAAAGAATTAAGCCATCAGAGAAGAGACCTCATATTTTGTGCAATACATGCATACATTCATAAGCCATAATATATAAAGAAATAATAATAATAATTAAGAACAACAACAATATAGAATATGATATCCAGAGACACCATTATCTACATGGGCCAAAATCTTCCCACTATTAATCATAGCAGTGAGAGTGCATGGTTGTAACAGAGGATGAATTGTCCACATAATCTTATGGGACTAGAGGGAAAATAGTGGGATGGGTTACATGTGCTTTGCTCTTAAAACAAATTTCTTCCCAATTACATTGATTTACACCAAAACATTTGAGTAAGAAGCTAGGAAAGTAGCCACAGAATGTCACATTGCATAACCTTTTTTAACTTCAAGAAGAAAATCTTGTGGTTTTAATTGTATTTTTTTAAAAAACCCAACGCCTACTGTTATTGAAGCAGAACCAAAATCTCCACATGTGCTTTCTAACCATTCATGAGGGAAACAACAGAGTGTTAGAAACCGAGGTCTGAATATATAGCAGTTGGATTAACAAACCTTTGAGCCAATTGGTCCTCTTGTACCTGGCAATCCCTTCACACCCAAATCTCCCTTTTCACCCTAAAGGGGTTAAAAAAAGAGAGTTAACAACTGTGGCTCCTGAAAGGTGTCCTACTAGAACAACTGATATATCAGTTTTTGTGTCTAATGTATGAAACATGCCTAATTTTAACTTAGCCTGAGTCGTTGTCAGGCATTTTCTCATTTATTCCACTCTAATCTCTTTGGGTACGATTTTCTTTCTAAGTAATATATACTTTAGTTTTCCCAGACCCTGCACAAGGACATGTGGGCATATTATCCTCAGTAGCATTTTCCCCTATGCCAGAGTCTATAGACTCAATCTGTTGTGCCTTAACAATACTACCCCCCTGGGTTATAGTGACCAAATGTTGTAGTCTGCTGGGATCCTCTTGGTATGGAAGGATATGATCTGGCTGGTTTTATTCTAACAGTGATTGTGTTTGGTATCAATCAAGGCTTCAGACATCTACCACCCTTGCAGTGCTACCTGGTAACCGTTGTGTCCACACTTAGCTTTGCAGGTTCTTCTCTGGCTGTTGTCAGCCAATGTACTGACTGCCTGTCATAGAAGCCTCAAAATACAAACGCTACCATGTACAGTAGCAAGACATTCTTTACCTAACTTTTATCAGTAACCAGTTGGAGGAAGCCTTTATAGTCTGTTTTCCAAGTTTGGTTTGGACTCAAAAACATGCCACTGTCATCATTTACCAACAGTCACCACACTGTGGCATCTGAGATGCTGCAGCATTTCCCTATACAAAAAGCAAGACATAACTGGAGACTCTGAGATGCTGGTTATACGTTTGACTTTTTTAATGGCAACCACTGTAAGTGATCCTTTTCCCTAATGGTTTATGGGATTGAAGAGATACAGGGTAATCTTGGAATGGAGAAGCACAGTTACCGGCACATATATCTCAGCTATTGTGACAGTGGCAGGGCCGGCGACAGGAATTTTGGGGCCCCGTACGGCAGACCCCGTCTCCCGCCGCCCGCGGCCCCCCCCCCTGCCAGTCTCCCGCCGCCCACGGCCCCCCCCCCGCCAGTCTCCCGCCGCCCGCGGCCCCCCCCTGCCAGTCTCCCGCCGCCCGCGGGGCCCCCCCGCCAGTCTCCCGCCACCCGCGGGGCCCCCCCGCCGATCTCCCGCCGCCCGCGGCCCCCCCCGCCGATCTCCCGCCGCCCGCGGCCCCCCCCCCCGGCCAGTCTCCCGCCGCCCGTGCTCCCCCCCCCCGTCTCTTGCCTCCCCTCCGGCCGATCTCCCGCGCCCCCCCCCCCCGGCCGGTCTCCTGCCGCCCGAGGCCCCCCCCCTGGCCGATCTCCTGCCTCCCGCGGCCCCCCCGCCTGGCCGATCTCCTGCCTCCCGCGGCCCCCCCCCCGCCGATCTCCCGTGCCCCCCCCGGCCCATCTCCTGCCTCCTGCGTCCTCCCCCCCCGGCCGATCTCCCGCGGCCCCCCCCCCGGCCGATCTCCTGCCTCCCGCGGCCCCATCCCGCCGATCTCCCGCGGACCCCCCCGCCCGCCTGAACAGCCCCCCCGCCATACCGCCCCCGCCCGAGGGGGGGGGGGAGCCGGCGCGGGGCTGCTTGAGCGAGTGGGTCAGCTGCCTGGTCAATTTCACCTGAAATTTCACCGCCTGGCCAGCGGTGAGACGCAACGGGGGGGGGGGGGGGAAGCTGCTGGGGGCCGGGGGAGGGGGCTGGTGAGTGCGGCAGCAGCTGCCTGAGCCGCGCCTCCCTCACAGCCCGGCGACAACGGGTACAGCTGAGTACCGGCCCCGGACTTCAGGGGCCCCCCCTGAAGTCCGGGGCCCGGTACAGCTGTAACCGTTGTACCACCCTGTTGCCGGTCCTGGACAGTGGTGCAGCTTGTAAGTATGATGGTGTTCAGTGAAGGAATATACTACAGTCTCTGTATAATGAGCATTCATCACTGACCACTCCATTATAGCAAACACGAAGCTTGTCCCATGATCTTCTATGCAGTTTACTATGAACACTCACTATAATGAACACCTTGTTGATGCTGAACTGAAGTCATGGCCCTAGCAGTAGTGCTAGAGGAAGTACAAAGATAATATAACAAGTGAAACTTTTATCATGACTGATTGAACAAAACCATGAACTTGTATTTCAAAAAATCTGATCAGTGTACACCCGGATCTTGGTCCCTTTCACGGATATCAGCTGAGTTTGTTACCTGGGAGTAACAAGTGTAAAAAGCTATGCAGTCAACAAGTGTATGCAGTATGTCCAAAGAAAGGGATAACTGAATGGCCATGGAGGAAAATGACCAATCTTGTGCATGCTAGAGGATCCTATCATTAAGGCTGCATGTCGGTCACAGAGGTCAAGGAAGTCATGGATTCCATGACTGTCCGTGACCTCGGTGACTTCTGCTGCAGCAGGAGTATCCCTGATGATTAACAACTCTCCGTTAGACTTAATTTGGCAATATTCATTTATCATATTTTAATTCCTGAAGGGCAAGAAAAAAATTACCCATTCTGCTCAATATATACAAATTCAAGGTAGTAAAAGTGTTTAAATGTTACCTTAGGTCCCATTGGTCCAGGCCATCCAATTGGTCCTGGCATTCCGGGGACACCAGGAGGACCTGGTCTACCCTTAAAAGGAAACAATCAAATAGTATGAAAATGGGTTTAAGATCATTCCAGCACACAGGGTTCTGTCACAGAGGAGATGCAAATTAGAGAAGAAGTATTTAAATATCTTCAGTACAGTCTCTTCAAGAAAAAAATTGCAGCTAATACATTATTTTGGCCTTTTTATTTTAATCCCAAGGAGTCCATAGTATGCTTCCTGTTGAGTCTAAGAAGGGAAGTTTGGACTCTCAGAACCAAATATATTCTAACACATAGTATAGATATCAGTGCTGGAAGTATATATAGATCAGTGTTGGGCTGAAAGTAAAATACAGTTCTTACCAGAACGGGGCCCACTGTGGCCCCCCAGAAGGGGCAGGACCTCAGGCAGAAGGGGCAGGGCTGGGGGTCAGCATCCCCAAGCCAGTCCATCTGTGCTCCCTGGCCCACCCTGCCTGGGGCTCCAATGGCAATTTAAAGGGCTCAGGGCTCCAGCCATCACCAGCGTAGCCTTGGGGCAGCTACTTCTACTCCCCTCCCCCGTCAGCGGATGGAGGACAAAAGCAGTAGCGACGTTAAAGCTGCCCCTTTCGCTGCCCCTTTGGCACCCCCATTGGCGGCCCTACTGGTAGGGATCTGGCAGGACCACTGATTGGGGGTGCAAAAGGGGCCATGAAGTTAAAGTGCTGCCACAGCAACACTTTAAGCAGAGTTCTTAAAGCGTTGCCATGGCACCACTTTAAAATTAACGGTGCGGGTCGGTACTGGTGGTTTTTACTGGTATGCCGTACCGGCCCGTAACCCCTTATTTCACCCCTGGTGATGGGATAAATCTACATGCAATTTACGTTTTCTGAAAACAGGATCGGTAAACCAAATTCTGCCCTCAAGTATGCCAATTTAAATCAGGAGTAAGGCCTTGTAGTTACACCAATGCAAACCAAATATACAGTAGAGGAAAACAGAACTAGACCACAGTTGCAACTTTCACACAATAAATAAGCACCCTGACTTTCGCAATAAGCCAAAAAATCAAGCTAATCCCATTTCAAAACAAGGCCAAACCAAGCCAGCCCCGAAGAACCCCAACACTCTATGGGACTAGATCCCCTTGAGTGCAGTCTGGGCCTGTGGTGGGCCTGCTGTGCACCCGACTCTCCCCCCCTCCCCCTTGCCGCTGCTTGCCGGGAGTTGATCAAAAAAAAAAAAGAAGAAGCAACAAGCTCCAAGCCAAAAACTAGCCAACAAGCAACTCACAAGCCAATTAAGCCAAAAACAAGCCCAATTTCTTTGTTTTTTCATGGTTTGGCATGTCTGAACTAGACCCAACGCATTTATTAACACTGCATTTCTACAAATTCAGTTTTACTTTTTTTTACCAAAAGTTATCCTACAATATTGATATGCTTTATTAATTCTGACTATGTTACTTGTAAAAAAACCTCTAGGACCAGATCCTAGAGCTACATCCATTCACACCAGCTGAGGAGTTGGCCTTAGAACTCTAATCAAGAACACCAGCGCTAAAAGAATGCCTCATAATCAGCCAGCCAGCTTTCACTCAGCAGTTGTGCTCACTTATTCTAGGACTCAATTTGGTCCCACTTCTCTTTACAGATCTGATTATTTTAATGACAAGAGTAAGTATTCTAGTGTGCAATATATGGCATCTCATTATCACATTCAATGACACTTTCTGAAATATTATTATTTGGGAAACTCAGAGATATACAGGTCATTTATTGTTTTTCTATCTGGCATTTTAAATATTAAACAAACAAATAAATAAATAAATAAATAAAAAACATGTTATGTGACAGGGTCAGGCCAGATGGCTACAGGAGAGTGATAAAAGGCAGATATATTAGTCCCAGATTAAGCAGGTCCCTTTTCCCTGGGTCAGGTAACTGGGGCGGTTCCAGAACCATCAGGAATTTGCAGGAACCAATTAAGGCAGGCTAATTAAGACACCTGGAGCCAATTAAGAAGCTGCTAGAATCAATCAAGGCAGGCAGGCTAATCCGGGCACCTGGTTTAAAAAGGACCTCACTTCAGTGAGTGAGGGGCGTATTCAAGGAGCTGGGATCAAGAGCACTAGGAGCTGAGAGTGGCCTGTTCCCTGACCCATTAGGTGGATCAGCAGAGACTGCGGGGATTGTTCTTCTTCCTTTTCCCCATGTTAGCTACTAATGAGGTTATCTGAGTAAACAGCAGATTTGAGCCACAAAAATGACCAAACTGAGGGCTGCTATGAATCTCTGAGGTGAGCAAATCTGTCAATAAACTCAGGGCACACCAAGGCAGAGGAGGAACTTTGTCACAATACATAGTTCTTATATTTACATGCTTTGTATTAATTTGAATTAATTGATTTGTGCCTATTGTTAATTTACTCGGTGTATTATTTAAAAGAGTGGCTCTTTTCTTGGTGGAATGACCTAATCTCTGCATATCTCTGATTTCATCCTGCAGAGGATTTTTTGGCTTCTTCTGAAAATTAATTACATTAAAAGTAAGCACTTAGCCAGTGAGGTGAAATATTTTGTATCATGACATTTAGGGGCACATACTGTGAGCTATGCTATATTGTGAACATGTCAGCAAATGCAAGGCTGTAGTCAGCATATTGTGCTGGTGCCAGAATCCCTCAAGTATAATCTCTAACAGTTATTTGTCTTTTGGCTCAAAGATCATTTAATTGAACCCTATTTTCATTGAGTGTCCGATTTAGGCTTGTGTATCTCTGTGGATCAGTCAGGATTTTAATTTTGACTTTTTTTTTCTCCAGCTTTTATTACTGTTCCCAAAGTCTACTCCCTTGGGCACAAATATCTAGCTCAGGTTATTCTCTACTCTCTTTTAATAGTGAGGGTAGGCAGGGCTGGCGACAGAAATTTGGGGGCCCCCTACTCCGATAGTTTGGGGGCCCCCCAGCCCAGCCGGGACCCCCCCAGCCCAGCCGACAGCGGATGGGCCCCCCCCCCAGCCCAGCCGGGCCCCGCCCAGCCGACAGCGGATGGGGGCCCCCCCAGCCCAGCCTGCCCCCCCCTGCCAGCCCAGCCGGCGCTCCCCCCCCCCCCCGCCAGCTGACAGCTGGCGGCAGCGGGAGGGAGAGCTGCGTGAGCCGCCCTTTCTCCCCCCTCTCCCCCCACAGCGCTGCTGCCGCCAGCCAGGCTCTCTGCTCCTGCTGGGGCCAGGCTCGCTTGTCGGGGGAGAGCCGCGCCGCCTCCCCGCCCCTTCCCCGCTCTCCAGGTCCAGCGACAAGGGGGGACACAACGGGTACAGCAGTGTACCGGGGCCCCCCTAAAGTCGGGGGGCCCGGTACAGCTGTACCCGTAGTACCCCCCTGTCGCCGGCCCTGAGGGTAGGAACATATCTTGTCATCCATTTTTACACAGAATTCAAATTGACTCCAATTAGACATCTGGGCCAACCCCTAATAACTGCCACATGTCAACTATGAGGCTCATGCATGAATTGGATTCTATAAACTTTGATTCGTACCTTTCTTCCTGGTGTGCCAATTTCCCCCTGCCACAGGAAAAAAAATTGTATTAGTCATACAGATACCAAGTGATGAACAGCAGGTCATAAATTAATGTACTTAAAAACTGAATTGGGAAGATCTGTCGGTCTTGGACTTTACTCTGTGAGCTAAGTGGACAGTACTCACCCAGAATAAATGGCATCTTCAATTATACTTGGGTCCCAATTCCGCAATCCCCCCTATTCAGCAAAGCACTTAAACATATGCTTAGTGTTAGGTACATGCTTAAAATTTAGCTTCTGCTTAAGTCCTTTGCTGAATGTGTATGGACTTAATCACATGATTAATGTGAAAACTATTTATTGTATCTGAATGGACCCATATATTAGACACTGCATGGGATGGCTCTGCTTCCCATTTCTTCAAATAGGGTATGATTTTCAAAAGTTACTATGCAACTTGGGACCATTGACTTCCAATGTGACTTGTGCTCCTTAAGTGCTTTTGGAAATCCCACTCATAGGGTATCCGCAATCAGCCATTTGTAGATATAGAAGACGTCATCAAGGAAAAGCCATACAATAGGCCTACAATGAGACTGAACTGCTATAGTTGAAGCTTTAAATTACAACCTGAAACTGATCTACAGCATCCAACTGGCACTAAAGCAAACTCCCACTAGGTGACCAGATAGCCAGTATGAAAAATCAGGTCCAGGTGTGTGGGTGGGATGGGGGGCAGGGGGACGGGCGGGGAATAGTTGCCTATATAAGACACAGCCCCAAATATCAGGACTGTCCCTATAAATTTGGGACATCTGGTCACCCTAACTCCCACCCATCCACCCAAAGAACTCACCACTACAAAAAAAGACACACCCAAAACCTGAAAGCAAAACAAAATCCCAACAAACTGCTCTCTGTCTTTCCCCTACCCTCCAAACAAACAAAACTCCAAAAGAGTTGTTACTTACTTTTTCCCCTTTTGGTCCCATCACACCAGGAATTCCTTGTGGGCCCTACGAAGAAAAGTGAAGGAAATTGTAAACTTACATTTTAAAAGTACCCATTCGTTGTTTTCCTTCCCCTGAGGCCTGTCCACCTTTCTGCTGAGAACTGAGAGTTCCTCTGGGAAGTGATGTCCCCACAGGTCTTTGGTGTGCCGGTTCAGGCTCCTCTTAAATTGTAAGTGCTGTGGTGTCACTGAGGGTACGTCTATACTACCTGCTCCTCCGGCGGATGGTGTTTGATGCATCAGGGATTGATTTATCACGTCTCACCTAGATGCGATAAATCGATCCCCGAAAGTGCTCCCATCATCTCTGGAACTCCAGCTCCGCAAGAGGAGTAAGTGGAGTTGATGGGGGAGTCGCCACAGTTGACCCGCCACCATTGGGGACAGCCAGGTAAGTCTAACTACACGAACAGCGTAGCTGATGTTGCATACCTTAGTTCGAACCCCTCTGCTAGTGTAGCCCAGGCCTGAATGGCAGGAAATGGAGAGGCTGGTGAGGTGACAGCATAAAGGGCAGGTTTGAGGTGAGGAAGAAATAGCAAGAAAAGGGGCTGGGGCAGAGTAAAGGGGCCATCAAGGAAGCAGATGGAACTCTGGAGAGCAAGATATCGAAAGAATGCTGAAACTGGTATGGAGTGCTAAAGGATCCAAAATTGAGGAGATCTGTTCAACCAGAGTGACTGTAAATGGAATAGTCTAAAGTATATTCATTATGCTTTGCAAAAAATGTAATGGGAAGCTGTGACACTCTGTAAACCTTTCTTCACAATGCAATTGCTAAAATAAATTCATTATTTTCCCTGGGCCTCAGATATGGGTGCACCTCAGTCCCTCCTATCTCTATGTGGGACATAACCTTTTCTCCTGTGGGCTGTAATACTGGGGTCTAATTTTGGTTGTTGACTTTAGTTAGTGGGTTCTGGCTGGTATTGGTGGCCTGTGAGATACACAAAGTTAGACAAGTTTTGAAGCATAAGCTTTTGTGGGCTAATACGCACGAAAGCTTATGCTTCAAAACTTTATAGTTAGTCTTTAAGGTGCCACAGGACTTTGTTACCTCTGCTATTCCAGACTAACACGGCTACCTCTCTGAAAGTTAGACAAGGTGTTCTAGTTGTGTCTTCTGGCCTTAAAGTCATTATCTTGGACAGGACTTCTCAGCCTTTTCAGTGCTGCAGCTCCCTCTTTTTTTAAGAAGCTCTCCTCACCTCCTGCAACTTCCTTCCATCTAGCCATGGCCTTCCTTCCATTTAACAATAAGAGAAGGGAGAGATGGCTGCAAACTGTAGGAATCAAACCCTCCAGGTTGAAAACCCCTGATCATGGAAATTTTGCTGTGATTTTAAGAACTTCTCATTTTAGTGAACTGGTTTTATTTTTTTTTGTTTCTCCCCCCCCCCCCCCACCCAAATAAAAAGGGTTCCAACGGCAAAATCCACCTTTCATTTTTTTGAAAAACAGCTGTGAAACAAATTATATTTATCTCCTCGTAAATGTGACAAAAAGGACAAATATTTGCTGGTTACCTTTATAGTGTGAAATTATTTGCACAATTCTAGTTGTGAAAATGAAATGCTGTGCTCTGAAATATAATTTTAATAACTGCTGTTGTCGTAGCATTTTTAAACAAGAATCTGCAAAAGATCTTGAGTCTCTCCATTTTTTTTAACAACTGTTTATTAAATCCCAAACTAAGCTATAGGTCTCACTATCTCTGGTATAAATTTCTCTCCCGCTGTCTGATGTCTAACTCAGTCTAAAGCTGTATTTGATCTCACTGGATCTTAGAGGACTCTTTTCTATTAGTTGAGTAATGGAGGGGACTCTACACCTCACTGGGGGTGCTGGACCAGCCTCTTAAAGTATCCTGCTATAAAACTTTATCAAACTATTTCATTTCTAATTTCCCTGAAGTGACACTTGAAATCATTACTGTGGCTTTGGTCAACAAGACATAGGCCATGGGCAATGATGACAAAATTCAGAAGTTATTATTCAGGAAGACTATGAAGAAGGCACTTTTGAAACTCCATTCCCTCAAACACCACAAGTGGGTTTAGTGTTTAATTGAAGGAGGTGAAGGGATTTCATCACTTCAGGTGAAGGCATCTCTATCATTAAACCAGGGGAGACTTTGAGCCTCAGCTCAGAACGATTCTGAAAAACAAACTGTTTTAGTTTTAGAATTCACCAGATGGCAGATGTTTTTTTTTTAAAATGTCCAGGGGAGGATAGCCTCTGACCCTTCATAGTGAAGGACTTTGACTCCACCACACAAAATACTTGGTTCAATTTTGAATACTGCCTGTTCAGCTTGTAGCAATTATACCATCCAAAACACAATGTAAACTAATCATCGCACTGAATGAATAGATCCAGATTCTATCCTCAGTTACACTCAACTATAGCTACTTAGAAGTCAGTGGAGTTATTTTAGTTTTACAGTGGTGTAACTCAGAGTAGAATTTCGCCTTCTATGTGTGTTATGAGGTAAAATGAACATGTAAAATTCATTCAAATTCTGTAGAGAATATTCAGTTTGACTCTCATCGGGGACATTCAAGTTACAAAAAAAAAAAAGTGTTTGGAGCTATTATCTTAGATTGTTTATTTATTTTAGTACCAGTATTTCCATTCCATATGCCAAGAGCTGAAATGATACTGTCGAGGATTTTCTGCTCTAAGCTCTGGAACCATGAATCCTTTATAAAGCACATTCCCACAGTTTATAATTAAAAATTCCTAGGGACATGCTACTCCATGATTGTAGTACAGCCTGACAGCCAATTGTTTTCAAGTGCTCTAAGAAAATAAATTTCATAAATTCTTTAGCCACTTTATTCATACTATTTATGTCAAGGGTCTTTGTGGACCATCACATTCAGCATTATTGCTCTTTTAGTTAAAGGAAGAATTGATGTATTCAGTTTTTCAGGAGTTCTATTTTTAGACTGAAATAACTATTGTCATCTTTCACACATATCAGCTTCATAAATCCTTTGGAACACTGCTGAGCACATTGTGGGACTGTATACTAATATAAGTAAGACACTGCCCAATATAGTACAAGAGACCCATGATCATTTGCACGTCACTAATCTGCACACTCCATAAGCAAAATATGTCTGCCTTACCCCACGTTTCAGCAAAGATAGAATGACAAGGCTCTATAATGAGAGCTCCTAAAATAGGACCTTATTACTTTTACAAAATACACTAGGGAATAGTTACTAATCTACTATGAAGTATTATTGTGTAAATAATTAAAACTAAACTCTATTTAAACAAAGCCCATTAGCACTGCTTTTTAAAATTATGTTTGTGCAATTATTAATTTGTAAAATGTCGTGATTCCCAAATGATCTCCCTGTCATAAACATGCATTCGCAAGATTTGACTGTAGCACAGTACACATTTTTGGTATTATTTGTATTCAGCAGTGTCTAGAGGCCCCAACCTAGATCAAGGCCCCATTGTACAAGGCACTGAACATTTCATAGTAAGAGACAGTCCCTGACCCAGAGAGCTTACAATTAGAGCTGAGTGGAAACTGGAATTTCTCTCCCATGACAAACTCCCACATTTCCAGAACAAAATGCCATTCTGAATTTCAATGAAAAATTGGGGGAAAAAATCCTGGAAGGAACATTTTAAAGTAATTTCATCTCAAAAGAACCAAAACATTCTGGCATAAAATCCTGATCCTCTTCTTTACCAGCTAATTTGACAAAGAATGGGAGGGGAAACAGTAGCACGATGAAGTTTCTTGCCTAAGGTTGCAGAGCTTGGAAATAGAAACCAGGTCTCCCTTTAACGTATAGCTTGTCTGCATGTAATTTATGACACAAGTATTTCACTAAGATAAAACTGCACAGGTTTTAATCAGTGCTGAGGACCTTTCCTCATACTATGGCATCCTTCAGTGTCTGTGTATAATCCACCTTCGCAAAACACACCATTTTGTGAGAGCTCCAAGGCTTTATTGTCTTCTGTGCTGACATGTGCAAAACACTGTTCAACTCTTGGACCGAGCAGTTCATTTTCTGGTCCGCAACAGCCCACCTCCCAGAAATGTTGCATTCAGCATTGAGGGAGAGCTTTGTGCTACTCACCAGTTAATACTGGATCTGCACTGTAGTGCTCTGGCAAGAGTCTTATCCAATCCTCTATGCCTAGAAGGATGGGTTCTTTAGTGGAAATTCCAGAAGAAAATTTTCAACTGGTTCCTACCGTTTCCAGTTGGCAAGTAGGTTTCTAAACAGAGCAATGGATATTCTGCTAGAATACTTATTTCTAGGGATTGTGATCTTCCAGTAGAAAACAGAGACCAATATTAAAAGAAAACCAATAGAGACCAGTTGAACGCTTGAAATGATAGTTCCAAAATTTCCATGGAGGTTAAATGATTCAAGACTTTAGGCTGGTTTAAAGCAGTTGAAAATGAAGTGCAAACTCAAGTCTTTGCCTGGAGGTCATTATGCAGAGAGAGAAAATAGACAAATATATTATTTGTGCAAACTTTAAAAAAAGGTCAACCTTGGTTTAAAACATTGTGAAAAATTAAATACCATTTTCAAAAACTTCAACTGTTTTGTAAGGAGCTTAGAACAGATCAGAACATGGAAGGGTGTTGTCTAAGATACAGTACTAACCTGGGGGCCAGGAGGCCCTGAAGGGCAATTGAATTCTGGTTCACGTGAAGCTTGTGTTATCTGAAGCTCTTGACATAATTTTTTTGTATCAAGGGTAAGCAGCTTCTAAACAAAAAGAAATATATATATGTACACATATACACACATCAATACACATCGTACAGGGAGGCATGAACAATCAATCAGCAACAGTACAGATCTGTAGGCCATTTAATTCCACCCACTTACAAGGGTCCAGTGCAGGCTTGTGGTTTATCATGCATTCCTCTTAATGGAAACTTAAGTCCATCCCTTCAGCATATTGTCCCACCTCATGTTTCATCCTCCCTTCTAACAGCACTGTCATAACAGTGTAGGACCCAAATCTATTCTTAAACTTGACTCTGCTCCCTACAGGCACAATTTATGTGCAACAGCCCAGAAATAGCCTCTTTGCTCTAATAATAAAAACTACATTAACCTGTGCTCTAGACTGAGTAAATTTCACTGTAGTGATATTTAACTGGGTGGCTATTCATTCATTACAGACCAGATCCAACTCCTTGGAAAGTCAGGGGAAAATCTCCCATTGACTTCAACAGGTGTTGGGTAAAGCCCTACATGAGCATAGACTGTAATCAGGTTAGAGCACGTACCAGGCCCCAGCCTAGTATCTTACTGTTAAAACATGGAGAGTAAACCTAGAGTCAGTCAGTCAAAAAAATCTTAAGCACAGTACTAGAGCTGGTTCCATCAATCACAATACTTGACCATCAGTAAAGGGCTTGCATTAGCAAACATAAGAATACTAATACTGAAATGCACAAGAATAATTATATGGAGTAACTGGGATTAAGAAAACCTGTCTTCACTCGCAAAAACGAAGATCCATTCCTCAAGCAAGAGTTTAGAACTAAAGGAACTAAAGCTCTGCTGAAAACCCCTCAGCAGAGAATATTGGGGCTCAGTTCATGAGCATCCTAGAGATACAGGGGATTAATTTGTTTTATATACATTATTCATAAGAAGATAATGATAAGGCATTTTTCCTGAAAGTGTGTCTTTACTTTTGATTACACAGTTGGATTTAAACAATAGCTTTTAAGTACTGTAGTTGACTAAGAGACTAAACAAAAAATAAGGTACTCATTCTAAACTCTTGCCACATTAGAAAGTTCTGGGTTCTTCAGTTTGGTGAGAGTAGTGCTAAAACCTAATCCAAAACCTATTGAAGTCAATGGGCATTTTAGCACGGACTTCAAAAGGTTTAGAGTAGAGACATTCTTGACAAAATGTCCAAGGTATACTAAAGCTCTGCTGAAAATGCCTCAGCAAAGAGGGGGGACGAATAGCTCAGTGGTTTGAGCATTAGCCTGCTAAACCCAGGGTTGTGACTTCAATCCTTGAGGGGGCCATTTAGGGATCTGGGGCAAAAAAAAAAAAATCTGTCAGGGAACAATACTTGGTCCCGCTAGTGTAGGCAGGGGACTGGACTTGATGACCTTTCAAGGTCTTTCCCAGTTCTAGAAGATAGGTATATCTTCATTTATTTATTTTAATCCTGCTTCAGTGTAAGGGGATGGACTAGATGATCTCTTGAAGTTCTACATTTCTACGATTCTAAAATAACAATATAATATGATAACTTTTGTAGTATTGGAAATCATCAGAGTATGCACCTTGGATTTCAAAGAAAAATAACGCACAATAGTTTTGGGGCATTAACAAAGAAATTAATAAGAGACCAATAGGAAAATTCTCCCTCCCGGGGGAAAAATGTGTGGGAGCCAGTGTGAGCTGGTGACACATGTAAGTGAGCAGACAACACTACTATGATAAGATGGGCAAAGAGCCAATTCATGTTACTGAGTAACAACCATAGCTATACAGATCTGACTAAAGTAGGGATTCCACACACAGAGTGGATGCTGAGGAAAAGCTGATGGAAATGCAGGAGGGAGACTCTTTTGTTGGCTGACCTATTTGTCCAAAACAAAGATTGAGGTGTTGAGTCAATAGAAGATTACTTAATGCTGAGCACCAGCCCACAAACAATTGGCGACTGAGTTAGCATCCATTCAATCGAAAACAATAAAGTGTTTCCTATGGCTGCATTGTATGGCAAGATGGGATCGCTGGAATACAACAACCAGAAAGTGCTAAGAAAGGATACACGAGTATTGTAAAAAAAAATAGGAGAGACAAGAGAAATGTTCCCAGGCAATACTTACAGAATCCCAGCCCTGTTTGAAATACGGTGGTGGAAATAACGGCGGCGGAGGAGGGGCAAGGAGACAGCATGCTCTGTTATGAATTCGTTTCTTCTGTTCCAAGCAAGGGAGGTCTGTTCAAAAGAAACACTCAGCCATTACTAACGGGCAAACGCTGCTAGATTCAAATGGCTTGAAAAATGTAGGTGCATTAATCTCACTTATGACATCTGTAGCCCATATTGTAAGGTAATGTTTGAGCGGTTATATAGTGAGCCTCTGTGACTGCGTAAACCAGATGGAAGAGCAAATATTAATTAGTGTGAAGGGAAGATCTTCAACGGAAGGTGCTAAGCCATTTGCAGAAGGAAAGGTCCATTGATACTGTGGGTCGTTGTAACTGGAATTTCCCTACCTGCCATCTACCGGTAGACAAAAGACTTTTGTTGTTCTGCTCTCCTCCCCGTGAAGATGAGCCATTTAAGTGGACTCCTCCCATCCTCTGAGTTTTCAGCTCAGAGCACAAGGCAGGTAGGGGATAAAAACCCCACACAAAAGGAACTAGGTATCTCTATCCCTCTTGGTCTTGAGAGAGCCATAAGGAAGAGATTTCCAGCTGCTTAGCCTGGGTTAGCCCTAAAGGACATATAGAGTTCACTGATTATAGAAGCTTTTCAAACTTAAGATTGTAACTCATTTGTGTATCTATATTTAGCAGCTTTAAGCTTTCATATAACTCTCTTTTTCCTTTTTAATAAATCTTTATATAGCTTATTATAGGATTGGCTATAAGCGTGGTCTTTGCTTAGCGTGAGATCAAAAGTGCAATTGACCTGGAGTAAGTGACTCATCCTTTGGGATTGGGAGTAACCTGAATATTGCTGAGATACTTGATGTAGGGGACCATCAGTCACAAAGGTAGGCTCACCTGGGTGGCGAGATAGATCAAAGTACCGAAGGGGACTGTCTGTGACTCCATGTTAAGGAAGTTATAGTGCCTGAGGAGTTTCCACTTGATGGTTGGTGCAATCTAAGTATAGAACTCACTGCAATTTGGAGTTTTTCTGGTTCCTAACTAATGGTCCTGAGGTTGGTACTCACGCTCTCGAGTCACTGCAGGCAGCATTACAATAGCCATGGCCATGAATTATAGAATTAAGAGTTTTTCCCTTATCATTTCCAAGTAACATTCAAAAGTGGTTATGAAGTGAAAGGGGCAGGAAAAAAGCCTTATCAATTTGCCACCACAGATGAATAAATTTTCACTCAGCTGAGGTGCAACCAGTCATAACTTATTATTTGCATATAGCAGTTCATTGGCGGCCATTACTCCTGTTCTCAGTATTGCTCAGTTCTGAGGAAACAAAACCTACCGTAGTGACTTGTCACGTAGCTGTTTTCAGCCAGAATACTATACTAGACAATACTAAATGCTGGGGCATTGTATAGCTGGAGTTTCTGTCTTTTGGATGAGACTGAGAACTGAGAACTTGACCAGCTACAGTCTTTTAAAATACCAAACCACTCTTGGCAAGAGTCCAGGGTCCCACCCTAGGCACTGTGGCAGCTAGGTAATGGCAGCGGGTGTATGGGTGCAGAAAGTAACCTGCACTGAAGGCCTTCAGTATACTGTTGATGCAGTAGTTCATCCCACAGTCTCTCTGAGTGCTTTCAAATATATATGCTGAAGAGAAAGGATGATAATGCTGAGCCCAACAGTACTCCATCTGGAGGAGGAGAATCATGATGTTCTGCAAGGAATGATTAGAGCTCGCAGATAGCTATTCCACCCAGTCCTGCTACACGCTATGTTTACATCAGAGGTATCGCCTCATGCAGAGGCAACACGCAGAATAAGTATGGAGGCCTGGTCTCTGCAAGATCAGGAGTTATTCTCCCATCTGAGCCAGGCTATCACCTTCACACTCACTTTACTCAGGAAGGAGAGGCTGGAAATGGAGACAGCAGTGAGTACTTTGCAAGGTCATTGACGTCAAGCATAAGGTTTTGTGAGAATAGGCAGGACTATTGCTTTGTCTTGGATGGCTAATGGGATGCCTTCTTTGAAGGAGTCAGTGATGATTTTGGATGTTCTTTACTTGCTTTCCCCAGCCATAAAGCAGGAAAGCCAGCCATCCCTGGGTGCTCCCAGGGTTAGATTGTTTGAAGTCAAGAATCCTCATAGCACTGAGCTCTGCATGCTTGACCCCTCGGGACCCATTCCACCCTCATCTGCACAGCCAGGGGGGGCAGCACATGTTGCTTACATCAGCCCTACAGTCCTTTGCTTGGGGAATTCTCCTCTGATCCATTGTTGCCTCTTTACCAGTCTCGCGGGCCAATGCTGAGTGGCATATGGGAGCTGGAGTAGGGGCCAGAATCTATTCCTAGATTTCTGTGGCTGCCAAATTAACTCTCATTTTGAGTGTTTAAATTAATCATGGCTGAAAGTGTCTCCCCGGATTTTTCTGTAACAGTGAGTGCCATGTGCAGATGTGCTTACGTTAGATTCTATTCCTTACCTTTTGCATTTTACTGTTCGTTCAAGCTCTCTATTTGCAATAGACAAGGAGACAGATTATGTAAATAAATCTTAATAAAATTGAGCAGCAATATACTAACCCAGGACAGAAGAATTCAACCAGGCTTGGAAGAATAACAACATAGAAAGAAATTACTAAGAGAACTAACATCTTGAGCAGGGGGTTGGACTAGATGACTTCCTGAGGTTCCTTCCAACCCCGAGATTCTATGATTCTAAAAAAATATCAAATTAAAATTAGTTGGACTTAGTAAACATAGCCCTGTCTAAAAGCATTACCTGGATTCTCATACACTGGGTTGCTCTCCTAGAGAATTGGTCAACCTTCAGCAGTCCATTAGAGGGACAACCACACCTTTTGTCAAAGCACCTAGGCTCAAATCCCCAAAGGTGCTTAGGTACCTACCTCCCATTGATTTCAGTGGGGGTTAGGCACATAATGCATTTGAGGAGCTCGGCCCTAACCCTTAAATCCACTCACCAACCACTCAGGGCTTTCTAAGGGAAAGTTTAGTGCACAGCAAACTGGGGTGTGAATGTAAAATTCACTATCTACTCCGTACTAATACCCTGTGTGGATACCCTTACTGCACACCGAATGCCCTTGAGTGGTTTAGCTTAATACACTCCCTTAATGCACAAAGGCATGCTTAGGGGGTGGTAAACGCACTCATATGGGCAGTTTGTGTGGAGTAACCAGTTCAGAGTACCTAGTGAACACTAGCTACTGCAAGCTTTTTCTACATGTGGCCAAGCCCTGAGACTTTGCTTTCATTCCAAGAAAAGGTACCACCCAGGTTACTTCAAATGACATTTCTTCTCTTCCAGGAAAACTTCCTGAATCTGCATCTTACTAGTTCCCTTTGCCGCTGGCATTCAGGCAGGAAACATCTTGTGCCACTCGCCTACTAAACTTCTCAAAGTTTACAGTCCAGTCAGGGAAGCTGTATGCATTCCCTCAATGGCTTCCATATCATGTGCTCAGATTAGCCCACGAAAGCTTATGCTTCAATACTTTAGTTAGTCTTTAACGTGCCACAGGACTCTTTGTCAGATTAACCTAACTCAACCTCGGAAATTAAAATCAAGTTGTGTTATTTCTGACTCATACATCATCACTGCTAATAACAATTCTGCAACCAGACGTTAGCTGACACTTTGATTGCTGGCTGATGGGTGGGGCACAATAGAATAATCTGGCTAACTCCTCCATAATTGCATTAATTGTTCAGGAATAAGGGTGGGAGCTGACGAGAAATAGTCAAATGAAAAAGGTTACATCACATGAAGCCACACAACTAAATATTGGCAATTTTTGTAAGTGCTTATACACAAATGCAAGAACTCTAAATACTAAGATGGGTGAATTTAAGTGTCTTGTATTTTATCCTGATTTAGTCCTAAATCGGGTGGGCAAACTACGGCCCATGGGCCACATGTGGCCTGCCGGCCATTTTCATCTGGCCGGTGAGCTTGCTCCCGGCTGGGCCGGGCCCGAGTGCTGTGCGTCCCCACACTCCCAGGCCGGCCCACCCCGCGCTGCCTGGCCGGGGGTGGGTGGAGCGCAGGGAGCTGCCGGGCCTCGTGCTCCCTGGCTGGAGGCCAGCTGAGCCCAACGTGCAGCGAGTCCCCCAGCTCGCAGGTGGGCTGCCCCACGCTCCCTGACCAGGGGCCAGTTCAAGCGGGGAGCCGCTGGGCTCTGCCCTCCCTGGCCAGGGCCGGTGTGCCGTGGGTCCCCATGCTCGCGAGTCGGGCCACCCCTGCCCCATGCTCCCTGGCTGGATAGAGCGCGGGGAGCCGCGGGGTGGAGCGTGGGGAGCCACGGGGCCCCACGCTCCCTGGTCCAGTGGCCAGGTGGAGCACGGAGAGCCACGGGGGCCCGAGCTCCCTGGCCAGGCCCAGTCCAGGAGTGCCCAGCTGACTACGGTAAGGGCAAGGGTTAGGTGGTATGGTTCTGGTGGGTGGTGGTTAGGGTGGGGGGATTTCAGGAGGGGGCAGTTGGAACAAAGCAAGGGGGCTTAGATGGGGAGTGAGGTTCCAGGGGGTGGTAATTAGGGTGGGGGGGATCTTGGGAGGGTGGAGTCAGGGAACAAAGCAAGGGGGACTTAGATAGGGGGTGGGGGTACCAGGGGTGGAGGTTATAGTGGGGGGATCTTGGGAGGGGGCAGTCAGGGAATAAAGGACAGGGGGTCTTAGAGAAGGGGTAGGGTTCTGGGGCAGCAGTTAGAATGGGGGGAGTCTCCGGAGGGGGCAATCAGGGGACAAGGAGTGGGGGGGGTTGGATGGGTCGTGGGTTCTGAGGGGGGCAGTCAGGGGGTGGGAAGTGGGTGGGGGTTGGTTAAGGGGTGGGGTTAGGCTGTTTGGGGAGGCACCTCCTTCCCTACCCGGCCCTCCGCACAATTTTTAACCCTTATGTCGCCCTCAGGCCGAAAAGTTTGCCCACCCCTGTCCTAAATGCTGCCCAGGATCTGGTCCAAGAAATGAATACGGTCGAACCGCTCAGTAATAGCGATCATAATGTAATTAAATTTAACATCCTTGTAGAGGGGAAAGTACCAAGGAACCCACCACAGTAGCATTTGACTTCAAAAAAAGGAGATCATACAAAAATGAGGAGGCTAATTAAATGGAAATTAAAAGGAACAGTCCTAAGAGTGAAATGCCTAGAAGCTCCCTGGAAACTTTTTTAAAACCACCAGAATAGAGACTCAAACTATAAATATGTATTTATATACACCCAAAAATAGGACAAAAATGCCACCATGGCTAAAGAGAGTAAAAGAGGCAGTTAGACAAAAAGAATGAGGTAATATCTTGCATTGGGCCAACGTCTGCTATCTCACCCACCTTATGTCTCTAATATACTGGGACTGACACAGCTACAACTACACTGCACATCATTTAAAAATTGGGAGTCAAATCCCACTGAAGAAAATAGAAAGGTACATACATTGTGACAAGTCAAGTATAATTAGACAGGCCAAAAAAGAATTTGAAAAGCAACTAACAAAAGACCCAAAAATCAACAGCATTTTTTTGAAGTCCATCAGAAGCAGGAAGTGTGCCAAACAATCAGAATGGGCGGTGAACCATCGAGGTGCTAAAGAAGCATTCAAGAAAGATAAGGCCATTGCAGAGGAGCCAAGGGAATTCTTTGCTTCGATCTTCACTACAAAGAGAGATTCCCACACTGGAGCCATTCTTTTTAGGTGACAAATCTGAGGAACTGTCCCAGATTGAGGTGTCATTAGAGGAGTTGTTGGAACCAACTGACAAGCAGTAATAAGTCACCAGGGTCAGATGCTATGCACCCAAGAGTTCTAAAGGAACTCAAAGATGAACGGGCAGAACTACTAACTGTGATATGTAACCTATCACTTTAATCAGCCTCTGCACCGGATGTCTGAAGAACTGCAATTGAGAATGCAAAAAAGAATGTAATACCAATTTGTAAAGAAGCTCCAGAGTTGATCTTAACTTCAAACTATAGTAAGAACATATGGATATTTTGGGGAAGAGTCAACATGGCTTTTGTAAAGGGAAATCATGACTCACCCATCTATTAGAATTCTTTCAGGGTGTCAACAAACATGCGGACAAGGGAGATCCAGTGGCTATTGTATACTTGGACTTTCAGAAAGCCTTTGAAAGGTCCCTCATCAAAAGCTCTTAAGCAAAGTAGGCAGTCATGGGATAAGGGGAAGGTCCTCTCATGGATCAGTAACTGGTTAAAAGATAGGAAACAAAGGATAGGAATAAATGGTCAGTTTTCACACTGGAGAGAGGTAAATAGCAGGGTACTTAAAGGATCTGTACTAGGACCAATGCCATTCAACATATTCATAAATGATCTGAAAAAGGGAGGAAAACAGTGAGGCAGCAAAGTTTGCAGACAACACAAAATTACTGAAGATAGCTAAGTCTAAAGCTGACTGCAAAGAGTTACAAAGGGGCCTCACAAAACTGGGTGGCTGTGCAACAAAATAGCAGTTGAAATTCAGTGTTGATAATGTAAAGTAATGCACATTGGAAAATGTAATCCCAACTATACATGCAAAATGACAGCATCTAAATGAGTTGTTATCACTCAAGAAAGAGATCTTGAAGTCAGTGTGGATAGTTCTCTGAAAGCATCTGCTCAATGTGCAGCGTCAGTCAAAGAAAGCGAACAGAATGCTAGGAACCATTGAGAAAGGAATAGATCATAAGATGGAAAATATCATAATGCCATTATATAAACCTATGCTATGCCCGACAACTTGAATAGTACATACCGTTCTGATCACTCCATCTCAAAAAAAGTTATATTACAATTGGAAAAAGTACTGAGAAGGAAAACAAAAATGGTTAAGGTCATGGAACAGTTTCCATATGAGGCGAGATTCAAAAGGCCCAACTGTTCAGCTTAGAAAAGAGACAACTGAGGGAGGACAAGACACAGCTCTGTCATATCATGAATGGTGTGGAGACAGTGAATACGGAACTGTTATTTACTCCTTCACATAACACAGCCAATGAAATTAATAGGCAGCAGATTTAAAACAAACATAAAGAAGTATTTATACAACCTGTTAAACTCATTACCGGGGTGTTGTGAGGGCCAAAAGTATAAGTGGGCTCAAAAAAGAATTGGATAAGTTCATGGGGGATAGGTCCATCAGTGGTTATTAGCCAAGATGGTCAGGGATGCAGCATAATGCTCTGGGTGTCCCTAAACCTCTGACTGCCAGAAACTGGATCTAGATAACACGGAATGGAGCACTTGGTAAATTGCCCTGTTTCATTCATTCCCATTGAAGCAACTGGCACCCTCCAATATTAGAAGAGAAGGATTAATATAAAATTTCCAAATGAAATTCCTATGAAAACAAATCCAGCAGAAGTGTTGTAGATTAATTGTACCCCTCACTGAAGCAAATAGCTGAGGAGTTAGAGTCTAGTACGAATTCACTGGCCCAGGGACTGTCTGTCTCTTTATTCACATAACATACCATTTAATGCAATTCCGTACCCTTCACAAGGACTGGATTTTATCATAACATCACACCACACAACAATTATATTTAAGAGTGTGTCTTAAACCAATCAAAATCAGGACATTTTGATTCCAGGTTGAAACTTGTTACATAATTCAGCTAAAAGCTGTTCCTAAAATAGCTGGTAACTCACATGGCCCAGATGAGTTTGGAAAGCCTGTAATACTTACTGGGCTAATATGCATAATTTGATTATGTAACTCTAAAGGACTTGATTCTTCATTTGGATTGAGCTGTGCAATGCATATATTTTGGGGCTGCCTGGGGGGGCCTGGCATAAGCTATAGCAGCCTGACACAAGCTACGGCTGCTTTAATTTATGCCCAACTGCCCATGTCTCTTAATGGCTGTTTCAACAGCCACGAAGAGCCAGAACACAACTGGGTTGCAGCCATGCCACTTTCCTTTGGCCCACATTGAGGGCTGTGATGGGTTGGTGGGACGCGGCCTAGAGTCAGTGTGTACTAGAATTCCCTGATGGGTGTATCTACTGCCTTTACATCCCTTTTTCACCACTAGAGGAGTGTTGTCTTTAGGCAATGGGCAATGAGATCCTATGTCTAAATTACCACAGATATCTTTTTTGTGATTTTTTTTGGTGATTTACTTACTGTGCCATTTGCAAAGCATTGCACAGGATTTTCACCACATGACTATTATTCAGACTCAGGTTGCTAATTCTTAAGGACCATTATTATTATTCCTCTGTGGCATGGGGTACTTGCAGGCTTAAACTAGTATAAATGGTGAATTCTCTGCAATGTGAAGTCTTCAGATAATGATTTGAGGACTTCAGTAACTCAGCCAAAGATTAAGGGTCTGTTACAGGAGTGAGGTGGGTAAGGTTCTGTGGCCTGCAATGTGCAGGAAACCAGACTAGATGATCACAATGGTCCTTTCTGACCTCTGACTCTGTCTTGCCTATTTAGACTACAAGCTCTTTGGTGCAGGAACTGCCCTGCCCTCTGCTACATCTACACTTGGAGCAGCAGGTGTGATTCCCAGCCTATGTAGACATACTCACACTCGCTCCCACTGTGTCAGCATTCCAACGCTAGTAGTGTAGCATGGGCAGCACAGATCAGTCATGTTGAGTACATACTCATGGGGTTCAGGTGGGTTTGTACTAGCCCACCTCACCATGTATGGAAAAGTAGTTGAACATACAAACACAGCCAAAAACCAGCAACTCTAGGAAATAGCTTGAGCTGGAAGTGCATTCTGGGTACTGCCATGCAAATAATATTGAGCATTCAACTTTGCAGCAGGTGTGGAAATGTGAGAACAGTTTCCTCCATATTGAGGGGTGTAGAATAAAAAGAACATTAAACTGCCTCCACACAGCATGCTCTCCTTAAACTGGGTTTCTTTTTTAGATTCTTTCCAAGACTATTTGTTGCACAAAAATATTGTAAATCTCAGCATTGGAGACAAGTTATTTGTACTCGGCATGTCATGTGTACTGAATAATAAATAAAACCACAGTGTTGCCACATCCAGCTCTGTGCATGCCACAAATGCTAAACTTGACACAACTGTACCAACAAAAGCCTGCTTCAGGGAAAATAAAGAAGCACCCCACTTGCTTACTTACAGCCAGGCAATCTGACCCCATGCAACCATCAATGGCTGCAGTGGCTTGATTTTCAGATTCAAGGTTGAGTGTAAGTTGCTGGCAGTTGGAAATATTGATTTTTTACTTTCAAATGGAGCAATTTTGAATAGGAGTTTACTGGTGGAATATATCAGCAAAGCAATATAGCACATGCTGAAGTTTTAGCTTGTGTGTAGGCCCATTGATTTTGTGTTTCCCCCCTCCTCCACACTGACCAGTTGGAGCAGGACCTCATGAAAGGGTATAACAGATGCATATTCCCCTGTGCTCCAGGACAGCTCTCAGGGATCCTCCTGTGGTGGGATGGCAGCACAGGGCTGTCCCCATTACCACACTCTAACCCATATTGTTTTGATATCACAGAAGAATTCTTCTGCTCATAATTTATTTATCCTAGTACTTTAGAACTATAGGAAGGATTTTGCAGCATGGAAACACTCTGCAAATGGACAAGCCCTGAGCCCACTGAAGCGGATAGAAAAATTCCCATTTGGTTTCAAATCCTGGCTGCCCGGGCACTCTTTTTCAGCCAATCAAAATCCATCATCCAGATTTTCCTGTCTGCGCTGTTTTTTCATTCCTGCCAGTTTAGAGCCTGGGCCAATTCCCACTGACATTAATGGGGATTGGCTCAGTCCCTTAGCCTCAGCACTGCAACAGACAAAGGTTGTCTGCAGCAATGTGATTCCGAAAATGTTTTCAGTAGCTACCCAACAAGCAAGTCAGCAGATGTTTTACTTATTCCACTTTGTCTCAATCACAGGTCTGGATTTGTCAGTTAAGCTAGAAAAACAGGTCTGGAATAGAGTTATCCAAGGACGGAATCCAGTTACTGTTTGATTCGACTGATGCCAGATTATATCCCACACTTTGGCTGTAAAGCCACTCTGGGCCCAGGAGCCAAAATAAAAAGCACATTGCACTGATCTTGCTTCCAATCACTTTCTTAATAAGGTTATTTTTACAAGGTGGGACCTGTTCACTTTCACCAGAAAGAACTGCAGAAGGTTTTTATTTACTTACGACATTTGAACATTTATTACATTGCACCTGTAGATAAATAGAGCTAATTTATATTATTAAGAGTTCCTACCAAAACATTGTTTCAGCCATGTTTAGAGACGGGTAATTCAACCTCAGAAAGAATTCGTTAAGAACCTTTTTGCATTTGAAGGTTGCAGTATTTGAATCTCAGCAGAAGATTTTATTCTATTTAGGAGAAGGAAAAATATTTTTATCTTTGTAATAGTGTACCCCATAAGGCTTTATGGGGGTGTGTGTGCCTGTAAATATATGTATATTACTGGAATATGGTTTTGCTACATATGCAATGTAACATATCTGTGTGAAGGTAATGATCCACTGGATCTGTTCATCCTATTTGTATGTATGTCTCTGTTTTGTATTCAGAGTTATGAATATTGGCGATGTGCTTGGTTAGTTATATGTAGACTTTGGAAAGCAGCTGAACAGCTCTCTGACAAAAACTATCCTCAGTTAAGCCCAATTGAGAACCAATTAAGCTAACAATGAACTTTGTAGATGCCCGTCCACACCCGAGCTTCCTCAGGAATGCGGCCTGACTGGTAATGAGCGGAGTCTGGTTCAAACCTGGGACTGGACCATGTGCTCAGAGAGTCCATGTGGACTCTGCAGAAGAAGGAGGAGGGGCTCTCCACCCACAGGAGGAAGTCTATATAAACCTGGGAGAGACCTCTCCATTTTGTTCTCAGCTGGCTCAAACAACAGCCCTCCACCCCCCAAGGATACCTGGAAGAAACTGGAACAGAGGACTGTGACTGCAGGGGGTGTGTGAGTGATTGCTGGACCCAGGCTAACGGAGTTTAGCCTGAAAGAAGGAATTCACTGAGGGTGAGGCTTTTTACTGTATTAGTGTTAGATTTGCCTATTCTATTTTATTTTATTTGGTAATTCACTTTATTCTGTCTGTTACTACTTAGAACCACTTAAATCCTATTTCCTGTCTTTATTAAAATCACTTTTTACTTATTAAGTAACCTGGAGTACATATTGGTGCCTGGGGGGAGAGGGGGGGCAAACAGCTGTACATATCTCTCTATCATTGTTATAGAGGGCGAACAATCTAAGAGTTTGCCCTGTATAAGCTTTATACAGGGCAAAACAAATTTTATTCAGGGTTTGACCCCATTGAGAGTTGAGCATCTGACTGCTAGAGGTAAAAGTACTTCCTGCCTGTTTCCAGGAAATCCCACAGCTGTTAGGGGACGTGGCTCAGACCTGGCAGGGTACTGAGGTCCTAAGCTGTTGGGGCAGGAAAACTGAGGCAGGGGTAGCCTTAGCACATCAGGTGGCAGCTCCTAAGGGGTTTCTGTGATCCCAACCCGTCACAATCTTTGATCAAAAGAAACAAAAAACAGTGTCATATTAAAAAATTTGACATGGTTCTTGTAGACTTTAGAGCTCAAAGTACCAAAGGTTTGGTGGTTCTGTACATTCTTCTGAATTCTCCTGATTTCAGTGGGACTACACGTTATACAATACAGTTTAGACTGGCCTGTGTAGATGGGTATAGTATGTGCTGGTCAACCCAACAATGTTATAAATACAGGTTACTGTGAAGCACTTTGGGAAAGCTTTGATTTGATTGGGCAAAACCTACCATGCGCTGCTGAGCTCAGTCGGAAAACTCCCATTGGTTTGTTTCAGTGGAACAGGACCAGTCTTGAATTGGAAAGTGTTTATCATTTTCCACCTAAATTGTTGCGAGGGTCTGGGTTATTCTTATATCCAAATCAAGGACAGGAACACTATTGAGTCCTATGCATGTATTTTGTGCTTAGTAGTTGCTTCAAAATAAAAAAGATGTTAAAAACTAAACTGCTGCAGCATTTAATTTTCTTTTGGCATGTTGCCTATTTCAGCTAAGGGTTGGAAAATCCCCATCTGAGACAGAGTCCAAACTATAGCCTTAGTTCTCCCCATATGCCCTCTGAAGTAGGATCACTTTGCTGGCTCAGGATCCATATGGACCTACAGATGGATAACTATTGAAAAACCCACTGAAGTCAATGGAGATACATCAGCATAATACTGGTTTGAGATCAGAATCGGGCTCTCAGTTTGTCACTGCTCAAAATTATCTGATTTATGAAAAACAAATATAGTGTAAGTTAATAAAAGGGTAGGTTAGCTTGTTTAACCAGATTTCCAAACAAAGTAACACCATGGAAAAAAATATGTAACACGTTTCTCTTCCACTACATGCAGCCACCATTCTCACCTTCATCCCGGACTAGAATCACTGCAGCTGTCTAGAGGCTTGTCTTCCCAATATCTGACTTGATGGTCTGCCCAAATTCTGACTGACAGACTCTGCCAGGCGGAGAGAGGCCTCTAGTCACTGACACTCCATCACAGGTGCGTTTCCCACTTGGCTATTGATCAAAACTAACCATAAACAACAAGCTGGGCAGGCCAGGTTCTTAATAAGTATGTGGTCACGTTCCAGAAAGCGAAACTTTTATCTGCTTCACTTTCATTCATTCAGCTTCCTCGGACTCTCCCCACAAGGACAACACCACTCTGTACGCAACAGCCTTCAGGTATATTTTTATGTTTTTTCGAGTGAAAACATCTGTGGCCAAGGCACTTTTTAAATGACGATTTAATACTTGTGAAGAGGGTCTTTTGATACTCTAACAACAGCTCTATTGACAGAACAGAGCAGGTACGAGCACCACCCGTTTCTCATTCAAAACCCATAACTCCTCCAAAGAGGTAAGTCAGCAACGGCATCAATATATGTATTTGCTTGTAGAAAGCCTAGTTAATCATGACCTACAGGTGACTGGCAAAGTGCAGCGTGTCCCCTCATGTGCAGCTGATCAATTAATAGCTTGGTACTGCTCCCAGCTAGCAGACTTACTCTTTTAGCTCAAGTGGTAGAGGACTGTGCTTTGGAGTTAGAAGTCCTAGGTTCAATCCCATCTCATGGCACAACCAAGGTATCATACCTACATAAGATTTAACTGAAGAACTATACGGTCTTGTTGCTGGAGTCCCAGTCCCCTCCTAACCAATTTGTTGATCTCTGCATTGCATCAGATCTGAAATTTGACTGTACATTCTTTAGAGCTGGTTGGAAAATTTTTTTTTTTTTTTAGCCCAAACTAGAAAGTTTTCAGACAAATTTTCTTCAATGATAATTTGAAATTTTCCAAGGGAAACAGGCACTTTCTACATAAACATTGAGTATTGTTGAAAACCCAATTTGCCATCAAAAACAGTTTTGACAAAAAAATGTTCAACCAGCCCTAGCAGAAACATTGGGTTTTCTCTGTCCTGTAATGCAGCAAAAACACGATCAGAAACTATCAGAAAACTAAAAGAAATAAAAATGTTATAACTAATAAAAGTTCAGCAGTCAGTAGCAGCATGGGCTTTGTCATGGTGCCCAGTCAATGAACCTCAGCCCCCTTCTTTTGTAGGATGAGAATTTGTCTCTGTAGTCCAGTGGTTCTCAACCCTCGGGCCATTTGCAGCCCCATTGGCAGCATACAGCTGCAGCCCATCTGACAGCCTTAGGTCAGGGTCATACAGGTAGTGTTTATATATTGTGTGGATGTGGCCCACTAATACAGAGGGCTGCGTATGTGGCCCACACTGATAAATAGGTTGAGAACCACTGCTCAGTACTTGGCTCAGAACTGCCAAGAGTCCAAAGGTCTGCAAATTGTGTGGGTAGGTCACCTGATGTGGCCTTGCATTCACTGGGAACTGGTGGTTAACCAAGAATGTATTTGCATAGACCAGGGTTCGGCAACCTTTTGGAAGTGGTGTGCTGAGTCTTCATTTATTCACTCTAATTTAAGGTTTCACGTGCCAGTAATACATGCTAACATTTTTAGGGCTCTTTCTATAAGTCTTTAATATATAACTAAACTAGTGTTGTATGTAAAGTAAATAAGGTTTTTAAAATGTTTAAGAAGCTTCATTTAAAATTAAATTAAAATGCAGAGCCCCCACCCCCAGACTGGTGGCCAGAACCTGGGCAGTGTGAGTGCCACTAAAAATCAGCTTGCGTGCCGCCTTCGGCACCCATGCCATAGGTTGCCTACCCCTGGCATAGACTATCAAACAACTGTCAAATGGAAATGATTTGGGGGCTATTTCTGTTAGACAGTGGTAGCAACTTCTATAGCACTCCCTATGCTAACCCCCCACTCCTAGCCTTAGAGGGACTAGAAATGAAAGGAGAAACTACCTGATGCCTGCTAAATTTCCCTGGGAAGGAAAGATCATCTACACTCAAAGACATCAGAGCAGGGGTGAAAGCAACTCAGGCTTCTTACCGGTATGGAGACTGGGCTGGGGCCAGCTCTGCCCCTGAAGGGGCGGGGCCTCGGCTGGAAGGGGCGGGGCTGGGGCAGAGCCAGCCCCAGCCCAGCCCCCGTACCGGTAAGGGGTCTGACCCCCACTCTCCTTCCCCACCCTACCCCCTCAGGGGGCTCTGGTGGCATTTTAAAGGGCCCTGGGTGATAGCGGCGGCCCAGCCCCAGGCTCTTTAAATAGCTATCGGAGCCTCGCCGCCACTTCCCTAGGGCTCCGTCAACAAGGCTCCTGTCCCTGCGGAGTCCTGCTGCTGGAGCCCTGGGGAGGCTGTGGCAGGGCTCCGGTAGCTATTTAAAGAGCTCGGGGCTGGGCCGCCATTACCGCCTCGGGCTCTTTAAAATGCCCCCAGAGCACCCACTGCGGCAGCCCGGGGAGGCTGCGGCGGTATTCTGGGGGCAGCTTAAAGGGCCCGGGGCGGTAGGGGTGGCCCAGCCTCAGGCCCTTTAAATAGCTTCCGGAGCCCCGCTGCAGCCTCCCCAGGGCTCTGCAGGGACGGGAGCCCTGTTGCCAGAGCCCTAGGGAAGTGGCGTCAGGGCTCCAGCAGCTATTTAAAGAGCCTGGTGCTGGGCCACCGCTACCGCCCCAGGCCCTTTAAACTGACCTTAGAGCCCTGCCGCAGCCTCCCCCAGGCTCCAGGCCCTTTAAATTGCACCCCGGGAAGCCGATCCACCCTGGTACGGTGCATCGGCTCTTGCCGGTCTGCCGTACCGGGGTGTACCAGCTTACTTTCACCTCTGCATCAGAGCTGAATGTCAGAGAAGTGTTGTAGGCTGTCTCCTCAGATTCCACGTGTAAGGAAGGCTCCGAGATGAGGGATCAAAGGGAAGAGAGTGTTTGCATGGATTGGCCCAGAGTTCATGTGAATATGAAACTTCAAGCAAAGTTGAAGGTGTGCGTGAGAGATCTTTCTTCCCCCACTCTAAACTCTAGGATAAAAATGTGGGGGTCTCTCATGCAAGACAATCAAACTCCAAGCTTATCTACCAGCTTAGGTTAAATCTTTGCCCACAAAACCCAAACTTCTCCAGTTGGGGCTTGAGACCCACTGCCACCATTAATGTGATTATTCCAAAACCATGGAGTGGGGCACATTAAAACCCCCGAGAGTAACACTCCCTCCCTCCTTGCCACCTAGGAGAGATTTAAGCACACAGACCCTTATTAGCCGTAAACTGTGCCCGATCCAAAGCTAGGACAACTCCAAGGGAAATAACCAGACCCTTCTTATAACAAAAAAAGTTTAATAAAGAAAAGAGAAAAAAGCATACAACTTAAACAGACTTTACAGCTACTCAGTTCTAGTCTTAACTCCTTAACCCCTCCCTAGGATTTCTCCCCCTGATGAGATTAAGGACACCACAGATCAATTACAAGCTTATACAATCAACAACTTTACTTACTGTCAGTCTAACTTAAAAACTTATTAAGGGATGAGTAGGAGATTAATCATTTCTCCATAGCTGGAGAGAAGATGGAGAGAGACTGATAGCCCAGGAAGAAGTGAAACCAAAAACTCCCTCCTTTGTCTATAGGAATTTGCATCCCCAAGACGTCATAGCCCCTTCTGCTTCAGGCAAAACAGTAATTCTAAGGCACTTCATACTTATGACAGTGTGGGACAACTCTGACCAGGGATGTGCAGCACCCAGCTTTTTAGTTTCACAAAACATGAGAACCAAAACATGTCAGTCATGCACGGTTTTGCTTCTATAGCATCTTTCATCTGAAGAGCTGTAGGCACTTAACAGACACTGATGAACGAAGTCACACAGGTAGGTAACTATTATCTCCAGTTTGCTGAATGGGAAACTGAGGTACAGAGAGGTACAGAGAGGCTAAACAATTTGCCCCCAAATCATAAAATGAATCTGTTACAAAATCAGGAATAGAACCAGGCTTCCTGAGTCACCATACCCTACTTTAATTCCTGTATAAACCAGGCTCTAAAACGCAGCAGGCTGACATCACAATACAAAGTTATAGAAAGTGTGACTGTTAAAACCAATACTCAACACAATCCCTGCTAAAGTCTGCAATCCTAAAGGCCAATGCATTAAGGCTGCTGTATCAGCCCCACAAGAGCTCTGCATGCCGTGCCATATTATACAATGCCATCGTATTTTTATCTGTGAAACTAGTAACAATATCACAGTGGAACACCAGCACTGTACTTCTACAATTGCAAGAGCAAGAAGGGTCAACACTTTCATGTTCTTTCCCCCAGAATGTTCAAACAATCCTAAATAAGATGAGGAAGATTTTGTAGCACCGTAGAGACTAACCAGTTTATTTCAGCATCAGCTGTCGTGGGCTTATCCCACTTCATCGGATGCATAGAATGGAACAGAAGTAAGATGCATTTATACACACAGAAAGCAAAATAAATAAATAAATAGATAAAAAAGTTGTACATTAGCATACCAATTCTAAGAGGCTGTTTAATATGGATGGGCCATTATCAACAGGAGAAAAAAAACCTTTTGAAATGGATTTGTGTCTGCAGGAGATAACAACTATTGAAGGTAAATTAACTAGGGAAATGCAATCAATTAGTGCAGGGGTCTCCAAACTACGGCCCGCGGGCCGGATGCGGCCCGCGAGGCCCTCTCATCCGGCCCGCGGCAGGGGTCGGGAACCAGCCACGGGGCTGGGACGCGCCGCGTGCTCCGCTGCCGCCGCCGGCCAGGACGCGCCGCTTGCTCCGCTGCCGCCGCCGGCCGCAGGGCCAGGACGCGCCGTGTGCTCCGCTGCCACCGCCGGCCGGGATGCGCCGCGTGCTCCGCTGCCGCCGCCGGCCAGGGACGGCTCAGAGCTGGGGCCGGGATGCGCCGCACCGCCACCCAGTTACAGGCGGCGAAACAAGGAGCCACCCACTGCCAGGCGGCAAAACGGTCTGTGGGGAGAGACCGGGTTGAGCGGGTCAGTTGGGGGGGGGGGGGAAGAGACCGGGTTGAGCGGGTCAGTTGGGGGGGGGGTTGGAGGAAAGGAGGTTTTGGGGGGAGAGACCTGGCTGGGTGGGTCAGTTGGGGGTTGGAGGAAAGGAGGTTTTGGGGGGAGAGACCTGGCTGGGTGGGTCAGTTGGGGGTTGGAGGAAAGGAGGTTTTGGGGGGAGAGACCTGGCTGTGTGGGTCAGTTGGGGGTTGGAGGAAAGGAGGTTTTGGGGGGAGAGACCTGGCTGGGTGGGTCATTTGGGGGGGGGTTGGAGGAAAGGAGGTTTTGGGGGGAGAGACCTGGCTGGGTGGGTCATTTGGGGGGAGGGGGTTGGAGGAAAGGAGGTTTTGGGGGGAGAGACCTGGCTGGGTGGGTCAGTTGGGGGGTTGATGTGTAGTGTTCATGTGTAGTGAACAGGTGTTCATGTGTAGTGAACAGGTGTTCATGTGTAGTGTTCATGTGTAGTGTTCATGTGTAGTGTTCATGTGTAGTGAACAGGTGTTCATGTGTAGTGTATCAATGTGTTATTAAATAATAACTGAATAAAATAATATTAAATAAATAATTAAAAACAACATCCATGTTTTGATTCTTTTTTATTTGGACCTCGAGTGTGTTGTCGGCCCCTGAACTGCTATTTGATAGTTAATGCGGCCCTCGGGCTGAAAAGTTTGGAGACCCCTGAATTAGTGTAATGAGAGAACCATTCGAAAGTTCTGTTTAGCCCTTGGTTTATTGTGTCCAATTTGAAAATTAATTCCAGTTCCTCAGTTTCTCATTGGAATCTGTTATGGAACATTTTTTTTTGCTTTCTGTGTGTATAAATGCATCTTACTTCTGTTCCAGTCTATGCATCCGATGAAGTGGGCTATAGTCCACGAAAGCTTATGCTGAAATAAACTGGTTAGTCTCTAAGGTGCTATGAAGTCTTCCTTGTCTTATTTATGGATACAGACTAACACGGCTGCTAATCTTAAAACAATCCTAGGTAATCTCCATCTGAATCTAGGTGCTGCTGTACTCTCAAAAAGCTTTCTGAGACTAATTTAAATTCCAGTTTCATTTCAGGTGTATCTTCACTGACTTCAGTAGCGTCACAGCAGGGATAATATTGTCTCCCTGGCTCTTACAGAGAATAAAACCCATATCAATGTAGCGCATAAACCTGTATCTCTAAAATTTCTGGAACGTTATCATTAGAAATCCATTCCTTTATTTGAAGAAAACCGAAACTGAATCCATGGCTTCTTTAGGTCAATCAGCCCCCTCTGCGTATGAGGACACCCTCCCATATGCACATGCGCACACGCGCACACACACACACACACACACACACACACACACACACACACACACAGGGATATGTCTATACTGCACATTCCTTTCAGCAGCATGTAGAGTATGTACACTACCTCCCCCTCAGTAAGGATATAAATAGCAGGGTAGATAGACACTGAGACACTGCTCATGTGAGTAAAGACACACCTGAACCCTGTGGGGATGTGCTCAGGAACGTACCCTACACAGTGCTTTGCTTGCCCAAGGGTGCCTCCCATATCTACACTGATATTTTAACCGGTCTAGTGTCCTGCTGCTTTCCCACAGTTGGAGTTTTTCCCTGATGCAGGAAAAGGCTCCAGCAGTGGGGAAAGACTGTGGCAGTGGGGTGTCTTCCCCTCCTCCCCCCGCAACCTGCTGAAACCTCTCCCTGCCACAGGGAAAGGCTCCGCCAGGTAGGGGACAGAGAGAAAGGCTCTCACTGCCGAGCCTTTCCCCACGGCCTCACCCGCCAGAGCCTTTCACTGAGATAGGTAACTATACGCTGATTGTGGACACAGCCTGCTTGTCACAGTGGCATGTAGCAACACATAACCTACATGCTGCCACAAGAGGTGTGCAGTGTAAATGTACCCACCATATGCGCATAGTTTTTCATACGCTCATTGCCGCTCTCCATTTCTCTCCAGCTAGCCCCCAGTTTCTGAGGGAAATAATAGGCAGTCCCCCTACCCCTACCCCACTCATCAGAAGAGGCAGAAGCACCCTAAAAGTGGGGAGGCATAGATGTCCAAACTGGGGCACCGCCCCCTGCACCGTGCTGCCCCCCCGAGGCTCCACTCTCTCACTGCCCAGCCCCCACAACCTTTCCCCTGCATCATTCTTTCCCCCCAAGACTTGCCCTCATACCCACCCCTTCCCCACTCTTCTACCACCTCTTCCCCCCAAGACCTCTCCCCCTCACTCACTCTTCTCCACCCCCTTCCCACATCGCTCACTCTCATGACCAGTGGGAGGGCTGTGGCTCCTGACCCCTCCTGTTCCAGCACCTCTGCCACTCATCCCTCTCCATCTTCTCAGTCCCCTTCCAGGCCCTTCGGACCATTACTCTCTCATTCACCTCATCTGCCTTGGCCTCTCTTGGGTGAAGGGAGATGATTCCTGGGAGGTGGGGAGGGGTTACAGTATCTCCCTCAAGAAAAAGAGAAGTGGGGTTGGGCCTTTCTGTACTACATGAATACTACCCAGTGCATTCTTTCCCACCCCAACGACCATGAATAAAGCTCTTCCCCACTCCTCCCCTGCCCACAGAGAGGGAGGACCTTAGTGGGTTAGTAAAATAGCTCACGTTACAACACTCTAAGGTGCTGCAAGTTGGCAGTGGTGCCTCTATATATTTCTCCCTCTTCCAAGTTTGATCCCACTGGGTTTACTCACATGTAGGGGGTAGCCCCTCCTTAGTAGGGAGCAGCACAAGAGAAGGATGTGGACTCACCAGCAAAGGGGACTCATGCACCTCCTGCTACCAATCATTGTCAAACCAAGCAGCATTAATGCCAGCAGGGAATTGTGGGCTCCCTGCTCAACACAAGCCTGGAGTAACATCACGATCTGCACCTTGACAGTGGCCCAGATGCTCACAATTTGTTGTGGTACTACTACAAAGAGAGATCACTGCCTTCTCTGTGCCCGTGACCTGCTACATAAACAAAATTACCTTGAGATTCCTCTTCTGGTCAGTTCCTGCCGAGCACACTTGCCGGGAGCTGCCCCAGATAACAGTCAGACACCAGTTCAGTTTGACTAAAATCAAAGGAGTTTGTATTTGAAACCTTCCAAAAAGGGAGCAGAAGTCCTAAAATAGACATCATGCTAAATTCAGAGGTGACCTACACGGGGGTATAAATTAGACTTCAATAGGTGGAGTTAAGTGGAAGCAAATTGGTCTATGTTGCTGAGGAGTTGAAAGACAGCACAAGGAGAGAGTGACCTTCTTTAACTTAAAACTTCTTACATCCTCCTAGTAGCTGCTTTTCCTGATGCTCCTTTCTTTTCCAGCTCATTCACACGGAATTACACAATTTTAGGCTCCCTAAGACTAATGGGCCAACATCACAAGCTATGTGTAAGAAGTTCACATTGGTCAGTGTTGGGAGTCTAAGGTTTAGTTAGTCTGCACTACAAAGTTTTGCTGGCATAGCTGTCGGTCAGGAGAGTGCGGAAAAAATCCCACACCTGTAGTCTATACAGCAATGTTGGCAAAAAACTCAGAGGGCAAAACTGCATCTGTACTGGAGACTCTGCCAGCATGGCTATACTAGTATAAGTACTGCTGGCAGAGCATTTGTAGCGTAGATAAGCCCTAAGATGATGCAACATACTTGCTGAGGAAGCTCCACCTGCTTAGACTGACCTGTACTGACTTGTGAATTAGGCATTTCTGTACTACATGAATACTACCCAGTGCATTGCTAGCACTGGCTTGCAGGAGCTCTTTAGGAACCATGTCAGGCATTTAGTATTTAACAATATTTGTATTTTCTGTTTTCGTTGTTACAGTTCCCAATGCAGGTTGTTTAGTGGTTTGGGGTTTTTTTGTTTTATCCATGATGGACCTGATCCATCTGTTGTTATAGACTGAGTTGGTAGGTGACTAATAGCTGGGACTTCAGAAGCGAAGGTTCTCCCTGTCCTCTCAAGAGTGGCCGGAAAAATACACACAATAGTGGTTCCAAGTCAAAAAATTCCAGTCCCCCACCCTCCCAGCAGGGACCACACTCCAGCCCCCACTCATTGCCCTCCACAGGGACCCTGGGTCTCCTTTGGCCAGGGAGTCTCCCCTCTCTCGTACCCAACCAGTGCAGGAGATGGTGCCACCAGATGTCAAGTTCTTGGCAGACTCCCCTACACCTTACCATACAGAAACAGACTCCCCGTACACAGCTTGTGACCCACTTGGCCTGGCCACCCCTCTGTCTGGATCGACAGGCAGCAACGTCAAATCTGAGCACCACTGAGACCCGGTGTGCTTGGTTGCAACGTTTGAATGCCATTCACTGACATTTGGCTCAACCCCTCCCCCAGCTGTATGTGTGTGTGTGTGTGTCAAATTTCAGTGATGTTGGGACCACTCAGTCGGAGCGAGGTTTTGGACCGCTCCAGCAACAGCCATACTGACTCAATACAGGACCACTGCTTAAAAGTGGCTGGGCCATGCCTCCCCAGACCCACAGCTATGGAACTTACAACCAGTGCAAAAAACTGTGGGTGGGTGGGGATTCATGCCCCCCCTCCCCCAAATGGGGATACCCCCCATTACAAATACTTTTGGAGAATGTGTGTCTATTTCCTAATCAGAGAGCTGGACCCAGTGGCACTAAGACAAGAAAGGGCTCTCACGATCTGCAGTACTGATAGCTCTGTGATTGTTATTTAGGCATTGCACTATACCACAGCCGTCTGCCTGTCATGTATTCCTATGTATCTAGAGACGAAAGAGCAGGGGGCTGTCTGTGGTACAGCTAAAAATGCTTGGGATGAAGCCAACATTATGTCACACCCATGCCTGGATGTAAATTGTGTGGGAATTAAGGCTGAACTAAAGGAAAATGTTATTCAGAGAACTGTAGAAGTTAGAGATGGAAGAGATTTATTTAGGTCATCTAAACAACCCTCTTGACAGACTGCAGTCAGATACTGTGTACCCGAGTGTTCTGACCAAGCTGGATTTACCCTATGAGACAAAGGACAAAACATAGGTCCTCAAGTCATGGTCCCAATTTTCATGTTAAAAAAATTGAATAACTCAGAAAAGTTCAATATAGCATTAGCACAAGAAATATACACCATTGGCAACAACCTTACATTGGGAAAGGGCATGCCAGGGGCGGAGGGGAGACCCACAATGCCTTTTTTATACAATAGTTCTATTAATACTTCATATACCTAAATATTTCCACCTGCGAAAAGAGTGCCTTAGCACTAAGGTTGTAGCCCGGAGACCTGGGTTTCATTCCTGCTTTGCCAAAGGCTTCCTGTCTAACCATTGGCAAGTCACCTTGCCTGTCTAGGCCCCAGCTCCCCATCTGTAAACCGGGGAAAAGAATACTTCCTTACGTCACAAGGATTTGTGAGGCTAAATGCATCAAAGGTTTTGAGGTGCTTAGATGTTATGGTGATGAAGACAGATCGACAAGGGAACTTTCCCTCTCTGAAGTTTGAATAATATTAAACAACCTTAATAATAATATTAAACTCAACACTGAGTTTCTGTTTAAAAAAAAAAAAGACATCCCCTTTCCACAAGGGAGATGGCATTTTAAAGCCCATACGAAAGGAACTTCTATATAAATGCAGTTCACTTGGCCATTAGGTCCCATGGCTCATATTTTCATGAGGTGTTTGAACAACTTTCTCCTTCACCAGCCAGCCTCATCTTCTATTCTTTTATTTGTGATATCACAAATTGTTGCTGTGTGATTACCGTGGAAATTCACAATTATGTCTTCCCTGTTTCATCTAGTAAGAGAAAAGATGCTGGGAGGGAAAATTCCTTATTTAAATAAAGTTCCTTATTTAAATGAAATCTCTCTGCTAATCAGGAAATATGGCATGAATTTATGAAACACAATGGGAATTGAGTTTATGCCTTAATTCTCTCCTATCACGGATGTACCTCTTTAGATATTTTCCATTTTGTGTTCAGTGCTGATTTTCATTGGCAGAAAAAAACACTTTGTAGTCTAAAGACCAAAGCAAAGGTGAGGGGAAAGAGGATATACTGTTGTTACCCCTTTTGACCTGAGTGGTTAGTCAATATTCTTGCAGGTTGTTTCCAGTTGGAAGAAGAAATTGAGATCTAGTCAGCTATTTCTTTGATGCGATCCTGTTCATTTCTCAAGAATGTACACAGTCCTCTTTCCCTGAACAATCAAACAGGAAGAGGCAGTTTCTTTGCTCACAGTTCCACGCCTTTTTCTGGCCAGCATGCTGCCCAAAAGCACACTCATTCTAGCACTTCTCTGGTTGTTTCTGGTGCTTCTGTGCTACCTTCTGTCTGCTTTTGTGGTGGTTCTACTGCCTCTTTCCACACATATGCAGGTCCCTCAAACAATGCCCAGCTCTGTACATTTACACTGAACCTCTAGTAAAACCTTTCTGCCCACACAGCTCAGTTTCTGATCAACCTTGCATGTGGTCTGTGTTTTCTTGGGGGGTGGAAGGGGTGGTCCTATTGCTTAGCTATCTAGTCCATAAGGAAGCTTAATTGCTTTTACAATTAAGGGAAACTGCTACATTCACCCAATCCCCAGCATAACACTTTGTTCCTTTTCACTGAAAAATACAACCTCTAAAAGCATTCGTCATCACTGTAACTCAGAGCAAGCAAAAATAATGGTAGCAATAACATCAATACAGTAAAACCTCGATTTAACGGACCTCGATTTAACGGACTTCGGATGCAATGGACAAAATTTCTGAGCCATATCTGATGCATTCCTGATCCATTTCTGGCGGGCTGGCTGCCGGCTCCCGGCTGCCACCCGGGTCCGAGCCACTGGCGGGCTGGCTGCCGGCTGCCGCCTGGGTCCGAGTCACTGGCGGGCTGGCTGCCGGCAGCCGCCCGGATCCCGCCAGCGGGCAGGCTGGCTACCGGCTCCCGGCTGCCACCCGGGTCCCAGCAGCGGGCGGGCTGCTGCTCCAACAGCTCGGGTTTTTTTTTTTTTATTAAATAACAGATTTTTTGATTTAACGGACACCCCCTCGCCCGAATTAGTCCGTTAAATTGAGGTTTTACTGTAATGCTGCATTTTATAATCTTTTTGTATCCCTTTAAAGCAGCATAATCTATCGTGTTCATTTTTTAGGACTGGGTATCAATAGTCTTAGAAGCCCATGGAAGAAAATTAAATCATTCTACAAATTGGTGTTGGGCATAAAGGGAGGATTTGGTCAGATTAACCATCCAAATATTTTGTCTCCTCCTCTCCCCCCCCCCCCCCTTGTGACTCTCCAGTATTTTAAGTGGCTTTCCTTCTTGCAATACAGTCCTCAGGACCCTTTGGCTGGGTCGGAAGACGGAAGGAGGACTTAGTGTGTAAGCTCCTTGGGGCAGAAACTGTCTTTTTGGTTTGGGTGTGTACAATGCCTAGCACAATGGGGTTCTTGTCCATGACGGGAGATCCTAGTGGCTATGGTAACACAAATAATAACAATAATAAGGATCTTTAATTGCTCTGAACCTGGAAGGAGGGTTGCTTCACTGTGGTTCTTACAATACTTAACCCTACTAAAAATTAGTGTGAAATTTGTTCTTAGAATTCATTAATAGATTGACTTCATTTCTCTATTATAAGCAGAGGCACTCAGATGCCCTGGTGATGGGCGCAGTGCAAGGACCTAAACAGAATAAAACTTTTGGAAAAAAATGATAAAACAACTCAGCCAAACTATATCTTTAGAAGGTGATGCTACGGGACCCTCTGACAATATTAAATAGCCCTGCTGCTTCCAGTACCATTTAATTACCTGCTCTCCTCCCCACATGGTTTTATTGCCATGTTGCTACACTGACACGTGGAACCCTGGTCTCGTGTCTGAGCATGCTGCAATATTATTCCCCAAAGCATTTTCCTCTAGAAATGATGTTTCAGAACCAGGAAAACAGTCTGGCTGGTGCTGACATGACATTTCCAGTACTTCCGGGAACTGCAATGCACTGTTGCCCCCCAGGTTGTTGGGGTTCTGTGGGGTGGCAGTGCAGAAAGGGGAGAGGGTTTTCTCTTTTAATCTCCATCTTTCTTTTTTAAAGATTGATCCAAGTTGTCATTCCTTCCCAAAATATTTCACATCATCAAGAATGTTTTTTCCTATGTTGTTTATCTCTGCTTCTTAGTTACCACCTCGTGACCTGATAACCTCTTTATTTGTGACCTGTTGCCATGGAAAGATATGTGAGGACATAAATAAAAGACCACAAGTTTTCAAACATATCTGGAAACTAGCCAGATGTATTTTTACAACTCTAGGAAAGACTCATTACTCAAGAATGGGCTCACTATTAAATCATTAGTTTTATACTTTGCAAAGCTGGTGTTGAAACCTGTTCTTTAAACATGAACTCACCTCTTGTTGCCAGATATAGATAACTAGTTTGGGATGCAGGTAGGGTGACCAGGTGTCCTGATTTTATAGGGACAGTCCCGATATTCAGGGACTTTTCTTATATAGGCGCCTATTACCTCCCACTCTGTCCTGATTTTTCATACGGCTTATAGTGACTGAATGTAATGGGCATGTATGTGTAAGGTCATTACAATATTTGGGAATTCAAATTGCGAAATGTGCAGTTTCCCCTTTCTCCCCAGCTGTGAGATTTCTACTGTCAAATACAGAACTTTGCTTTTCCCTTAGAGGGTTATTGTCTCAAATGCAGATATAGTCAGAGCATCTCTTCTTGTTATTTCATTTCCCATTGATAAACTTTTTCCTACTGTTGGACTCCTTAGCAAGCAATTACCAACACATGGGTAAACAACTGCTCACCAGTGTGAGTCAGGGGTTCATGGTCCGATCCTATGTTAGGGAAGGGGAGAACAATTTCCTCCATTAAGGCCCCAGTCCTGCACGGAGCTTTGTGGGGATGGGCCCCTGCCCTTTGCACAGGGTTATTTTGACTTCAAGGGTTCCTGACAAGATCGGGGCCTAAATTAGCATCTCTCTTGAAAATGGCAACGCGTAGATTTAGAACAGAATTTGAAAATGCTTAACAAAGTTACATTTGACTTTGGGAAAAATGTGAGTTCCAGTGCAATGGATAAATGCATTTGTATGTATATTTTTTTCCAATTAAGCCTAGATGCAAGAGTAGAATTACTTCCAATAAAGAACATGTAATGACTGGGTAGTACAAACATCCATCTAATTGGAAACATAATTAATTTAAATCATTCTACAAATTGGTGTTGGGCACAAAGGGAGGGTTTGGTCAGATTAACCATCCAAATATTTTGTCATCTCGTTGCCCCCCCCCCCCACCCCCACTCCCTGCACTTTGTTTTTAGCTAAAAACTTTCCCCACTGAATATTTAGATTAAAAGGAAACTCAGATCTGAACCACCTCTGTTTGGTTTTCTAAAACCAAACCCCAGCCTCCGTGGGCCACCTGTAGTTTAAAATAAGGACAGAAATTATGTGGCATCCAAAACTGGTGAAGCCCAAGCCACTGCTGCATTCCCCACCCTTATTCCTTGATGTTCACTTTCCTTTAAGACTGTGGATCAGCCCCTGTTTTCAGGGCTCATACGATTCACTGACCTTATAGATAACTTTTTAAAATTAAGGATGAAATCCTGACCCTACTGAAGTCAATGAGAGTTTTGCCAATGTCTTCAGCAAGACCAGGATTTCACCCAAAGAGCTTATAAACCCTTACTGGGAGGAATTCTGACAACATCATCCATTAAGAGCTTTTGTCTACACAGTATCAAACAAATATTTATAGTTATTGCAACGGCTTAGTGAAAGAGGGCCTGGCGAGGTTTATATGAAATTAGGGTGACCAGAGATCCCAATTTTATAGGGACAGTCCCAATTTTGGGGGGCTTTGTCTTATCTAGGTGCTTATTACCCCTCACCCCATCCTGATTTATTCACACGTGCTGGTCACTATATGAAATATTTCATACTCAGTAAGACAGTTGTGAGGATTGCCATGGAGACTTCAAATTTTTAATGTATTACAGTGGGATCCTTATCCACACTGGGCTAGGAATGGTCTTGTCATCATTTAGGTATACATTACCTAGCACAATGGAGTCTGAATCCTTGACTGGGGCCTTCACATTCTACCATAATAATAATATCAGTTTTTAAAAACAGACCAACTTCATTCACCCCGAGCAGAGGCTAAGTGGAACTAGCATTGCAATTTTGTACCTTGCAATCATTGACATTAGAGCTTGATCCAAGATGTGACATTTGGATCTGTTGTGATAACTGGACCTACAAATTTACCCTAATTGTGACTTTAACTATAAGAAGTGAGTGAAAGTCATAAGATGTCACCATAACCTGTAATAACCAATGTTGATGGGAAAGGTATGAAAAAGAGACAGAAAGACAGAGCTAATCCAAACAAAAAGGCCTACGTCCATCACTCAAGGACTGTGTGTTAAGATCATGTCTCACAAACAAGAGAACCAGAAATCAGTGAGCCAAAATTGGTATGTTTGAAACTAGGCCTAATTGGTGGACAAAATAATGAGCGGATGGGCTATTGCACGCATCACTCCCCTCATTTTCACGCATCACTCCCTGCATGGATCCTTAAAGAAAGACTTAGGGGAGAAAAAATGGCTACTGGAGCGAGCTTCACCATCATGACTGCCATGCCCACCACCACCTGCCGCCACCAGATGACATTGCTACTTCTGCCAGCTCTAGCTGAATCCCAAACACCAACTGGCATGAAATGGGGTTGGACTTTTAACTACAGCAACAGCTCCAGCCCTGCTTAGCTAACTGCTTCTCTTCTCCCCAGATTTACTATCAGCTTTGGTATCATCTCAGAGATTGTCAAGTGATTTTTTTTCCCTTCAAAAACTCTTTCCAGCTAAAGGGAAAGGGAACGAGGACTGTGGTTGAAAGCCTTAACATTTCAAATGCTTTAACGGTTTCTCTTTCTTTAATAAAAGGTTAAAATGATGTTTAATGGTGCGTTTGCCATTGCACGAAGCAGGCTGAGGTCTCTGTATGCCAAACCCCAAACCTCGTTTAACGCTGGACAGTGACTAGGTTATGCTGACATCACTGGGCCCCTATATTCCATTTAAATGTATGCAACAGAACACACTCTTTTCTAAGACTTTTGCTAGAAGACCCAGGCGGGTTGGTGCAGGGAAGGGGAGCAGAGACAACTGCCTGATATAGCCTCTGCTTTGGGAATCCTGTTGGCCAGGATTCCTCGTAAGCAAGCCAGAGGGGATGCACCATGGAAAATATTTTGCTGCTCCTCTGAACTCCTGGGAGCAAAGCCCGTCTCCACCTGTGAACAGTCAGTACTCTCTGTTGACAGCTAGCCAGTTTCAGGGCTACAGGGCCCTGACCAATCTTCTCTTAGGACATGATGTTGGGGCCGGCAGATTAGGCTGTCATTCTGAAGCGCTATATGCTGTCCCCACTTATTCCCATAGCCATATGCTCCAGGGACAGGACTCAGCCCTATGCGTGGCAATGTTTACGTAAATCAGATGACTAGCACTTTTGACTCTGAATTTTCTTGTGATTCCATCACAGCCTTCATGCTGTTGCAGTTTTACAGACTCAGCAGTTTCAGTATCCCCACTGCTGGCACAAACTCACCCCTCCTGCACCAATGGAACAATGTGAAGAAAATGCAATGAGGTTTTCCTACCCCGGGGCCTCTCCAACAGGCTTTTCCAACAGAGAAGGTAAACCAACCTCACCTAGTTGGTTGGTTTGTTAACCATCTGTGTAAGTTGCCTTTCTAGCAGGAAAAACAACAACAACGTGTTGCATTCATGAAAATAATTTAATGAGAAAGGCCAGGACTATGACCTGAACTTCTCATTCTTTTGATTAAAATGTAGTGTATCAAGAGAGATTTAAAGCATTTAGATGAACAAAATAATTTCTCAGGGGTAATAACACGCATACTAAATAACAGTCCAATGTGATTTGGCAAATATAAGATATGACTAGGAGGCTTTATGATATAAAAAGTAACTCAACATTAACATTTTCCTTATGGAAAAATCATATGCAATTGAATAGAAATAATAACATTTCTATAGGTTTATGAACCATCCCATAAAATGTAATAGAAAATTATTTGCTTCCCTACAGAATTCTATAGGGTGTTTAAAAAAACCCAAAAAACTACACAAAGTAAATTCTCTTTTAAGTGTTACAGTTTTTAAAAGTAAACTGCCATAAAAGCCAGTTACAGTTCTACAGAACCTTATTGGTTCTATGCTTATCAGGTGCTACAGGACTTTCCCAAAGGGTTCCCTCCATTATATTTGTTGCCAGAAAAATATTAATACATGAATGATTACATGTTTTTATGAATGAAGAGTTCAAACCATAGGAGCTAAAGGGGTGCTGGGATAGTTCTGCATTTAAATCTGGTGGAAAGGAAAGGAAAGGAAAGGAAAAACCCCAAATGAAAAAATGAATGTGGTGTTTTTAGTCTGATTCCTAAAGGGATATTTGTTCAAGTCTTACCACCTCCCATCTCTGACCAGCAGTTCCTGCTAAGGAGAGATTTCCAGGTGGAATATCCAAACTGATCAAGACTTAAGTACAGGAATATTGACAGAGCTGTGCAAAGAAGCTTATACAGCACCTACCTCAAGCAAATGAAATTAGTTTCTCATTGAACTAACAGCAGATTTAAAAAAAATAAAAAAACCTAAAGGAAATTATCCAGGCAGTTAATATTGTATGGCTAACAAGTCTATCACCATGCACTTCCTTCTTAGTCCCCTCTGTAATGTTTTGACTGTAATCTATCTGTTCTTTTATTTCACCAGTGAGATTTAAGATAAATAGAAGACAGTGCATCTTCAAAAGTGATTTTATCTGCAGTTTTTAAATATGCACCTTTCGGGTAACTTACATTGTGTTAGGAACAGAGATGGACTCTTGGGATCCAACCGAGCTCAAGCTGCAAAACCGGGATCTGATTTTAAACAGACCCAAATTTAGGGCTGGCTGAATCCAAGCTTTTAGTAGATGGATCATCTCTTTTTACACATTCATAATAGCGGGAAAGAGAGAGAAAAGATAGACACTTGCCATATAAAGATGAAACTAAAGCAACTCAAAGAAGAGCCATAATCAGAGTTCTCCTCAACTTTCCCCTCACCTTCTAGTGGGCAAAGGAAAGCCTAGCCGATTAGAACTGTAAAACCTATTAAATGGGATTTCCAGTGCCCTGGCACAGCTGACAATTAATCTGTTTTGCTTTTTGCCTGTCAGGGTTTTTCCATGCAGTGGGCTCTTGTTTGCTATGAAAGTCCTCTGAGTATTTGTTAGTGTCATAGCCAGAGCCAGATGATGTTTATTCTGCTAACATCCAGTTGGAGTCAAGCAGCAGTGGACGAGGTCAGGGATATATTTATAGAAGCAGCTATACATCAGGACTCCTTTTCTTTCCCTTGCACTAATCTACCTAAGCTCATCCAAAATAGAAAGAAACATGCCGACATGCAACTAATCTACTCATTGGGCTGGATCCTCACCTGGTGTAAATTGGTGCAGAACCATAGAAGTCAATGGAGCCACATTGATTTACATCAGCTGAGGCTCTAGTCTATTATTATGAAAAGGGAAAGCAATAATAACAATTAAAAAAAAACAACAAAAAAACCCAGTGTGGCAAAATAGGTTTGCAATGAAAAATTCTCAGCCACTTATTCTGGGAATTACTAAATTGTGCAATCAAGTACTGTTCCTCCCACCCCCCTCAACTGCTAGAACATGTGAAAGTTGGGCTGGATAGGAAAGATCCAGTCAATAAAAGTAACAAAAAAGACTTAAAGCAACGTCATCATTTACCTGAGGAAACGGGGAAGACACTGTCGATGTACGAAGTGTGAGATAGAACAAAGCAGAAAAAAAGCTGAAGATAAAATCCCAAAGCTATTAAGCTGAGGACGACCATGCTGGCTGCACTCTGTAAAATTCCAATTTAGAGACGCAGTTCTGCTCTGGGGATCTCTCTCTCTCTCTCTCTCTCTCTCTCTCTCTCTCTCTCTCCACTGTCTCGTCTGTCTATGTCTGGCTTGCTTGCTCTCTCTTCCCCTTTCTGTGTGTTTGTATGTCTCTCGCTAGCTCTCCTTCTGTCTCTCTGTGCCTTTAGGAAGAAAGAATGCCAACCATTTCCCATTAAATCTTCTCCTTACACTAGACAGGGTTATATTTAACTCAAGCAGTGGATCAGATGCCCTCACCATGCATATTGAAACCACGGTGTTGGGGATTCTGTTTTTGTTATCAGAAACCAAAAGGCATTTTGGATGATAATCACAAGGAGGAGGAAAGGGAGAAATTCTAAACTGAACCATAAACAACATCCCTCATTACTGACAACCAGACACAGACATCAAGATAGAGAAACTCCCAGATTGATCATCCTCTGATGGCTGAAAATGAGAGATATGTACATAATGACCTAACATCTCTGTAGAACTCATAGTGCTTAGCATTTATTTCGATAGTGCATTTCAGCCGGAGGGATCCCAAAGCATGCCCCAAACTATTCAGAGGTATTCTTATTATCCATAAGTATTTAAATAAAAATGACAGTGTCATCGATTGTGCCAGGCACTGTATAAACATATAGTGAAAACAACAAGCCCGTCCCAAAAGAGCTAAAGCCCCAGTAACTGACAAGGTGCAACATGTAGATGAAACAACAAATGGGTACTTGTATAGTGCCACTAAAATGAAAACAGCTCTGGAGGTGACATGTGGCTGACAGCTCACTGCACACCAGAATGGGAAGAGAAATTATGTGGCCAAGGAAATGGAAACAAATCCTCACTCTTGTGAAAACTGACACCGATCTTTACTATCCACATAGGAACTTAGTTTTTAAAGGTCTCATACCTACTCCTTTTAACAGAGCTGTGCAAAGAAATTCATAGTCAGGATAACTGGGGGTGGGGGTGGGGGGGTGAGTCCTGTGATTCCTCATTTTATGAAGCTTTCGCCTTTACCGAGAATCTTTCCGTGTTCTCTACAAGAGAGTAATCTTTGTCGGTGAAAAATAGCATTCGTTTCTCCATGACAGAGATGTCACTTCTCAATGAAATTTTGGAATTAAAAACTGCAATCAGAAGAAACAATTACACAGATCTTCTCTTACTATGATTATTATTAAGTCACAATTATGTCTCTTCTCAGAGAGACTCAAGACAACAACATATTTTAAAATTGCGTTTCTCTAGTGTAACACTTTACATGACTAAAGATGTATTGCTTTAAGTCTATTTTACTTATCACCATTTTGCAGTTTGTTCAGTTTTTGCTTTACACTTATTTTGGACTGGGCCATTTCACCTTTGCCCAATATGATGATGTGTTACTTAAGTATTGTTAACTTTCTCAGCACCGTGCAAGTCATAGGGGAAGACATGGTTCCTGACAGAAGGGCTACATCTACATGGCAAAGTGAAGGTTTGATTGTAACACAAGCAGGATACCCAGATTAGCTTTAATCTAGCTAAAACGGGTAACGATATCAGTGTAGCAGTCTTCAGCATGTGCTAACAACCAGAGTACAAGTCCTGCAGGTCCCTGGTTATGTACTATGGTTCCTACCAGTGCTGAGGACCCTGCCACCACGTTTACGCTGCTCTTGTTACCATAGATTAAAGCTAATATGGGCCTGCCTACCCATGCTACAATTGTGCCTTCATTTTGCAGTGTAGACACACCCAAGGAGTTTATCATTTCAGATCCTGATTCTGCAGAAGAATCCTTCTACTAGGACTCCTGATGAGCATAAGAGTCTCCAGTGGCAGGTCCCAAATTGAGTAACTGGTCAAAAAACAGTGTGGGAATTTCCCACACTGCAGAGGAAATGTTTAAAAAATAATAATAAAAAGGTGAATACAGGAGATGTTTGAATTTAAACTCAAAGGGGCCTTTTCAACACTACATGGCTCAGGCGGATTTAGTTCACCATCATCACTCGTGGTTAGCGAAGTTGTCATTGGAAACTCAAAGGTAACTTCTGACCTTCAGCCCGCCTAACAACTCCCAGCCAAAGTCAGCCAGCCAGGCCCTGTCAAGGCACAAGAACTGAGATTTTGCTTTAATTTTCATTAATGGCCCTGTCCTACTGAATTTCATGACAAAACACCCCTTACTAACAGAGGGAGAAGGATCAGGCCCTGGGAAAATGAAATGGTGAAATGATTTGAGTGGTTAATAAAAAAACCGTACTAGATTTGCATAAAGACTTTCCCCAGCCTCTGCATTACATTCAGTGAAGTTCCTTGGGCAAATGGTTCACTCCCCCAGCCACTCTGTTTGGGCTTGATCCAAACCCTGCAGAAGTCAATGGAAAGCTTCCAATCATGCTTAATGGGCTTTGGATAAGCCCCTTAATACAGTTCTTTGGCACGTTTTGGGGGATTCATACAGTTAAGCCCCCTATCTATCACCCAAAGGGCAATGAATGCTAAACAGAGATCTTTCCCCTTTATCTTATTGCATCTGCTGTTTACTGGTATGGCTAAAATGCATATTAAAGGCAATTCATAGACCCTGCCAGCACAGAGATCCCATAATCCTTTTTTACAAGCCAGTTTTTTCCATGCAGTGATGTTACAGAAGAGACTGAACTGGATGTGTGTTTTACATGATCCATATTTATATATTGCCTGACATTTCTGTTCCAACAGCAGAACTGCTGTGCATAGATTAGAAATTATATTGATTTTAGTGGCATTTCTAGTTTTAATTCCATTAGCTTCAGGAAAACACAACAGGACCCCCAATTTTGCAGACCCTTACTTATGTGAGGTACCCCAGTGGGACTACAAGGTTGTGGGATCTGGCCCAAATAAATTGTTCCACAACCGTGACCCTTAACACCACTGCAAGTTTCAGTCTTTTGATCCATCATGGTGTGGTATATCAGTATTTTTCTTTCAGGGAATATAATGGAACTTCAAAAAATCCACATTTGATGCTATATTAACTAAGTAAATGTCAAAAGCAAAAAAAAAAAAACCACAAAAATAAACCACATAGCCACTACCTTACCAGCTCCAATAGCTGTCTACTGCCTTTTTCAACCCAGAGCTGAACTCTTGAAGGGAAAGGATGATGGAGCTCTATTGATCAGTCCTCCATGTACACTGAATTTATGAACCTGTCCTTTCTGTGCAAGAATTAATGACAATTCAATTAAAGAGAAGGCTTCTTCCTCGTCCCATCTACTTTCAGCTGGCAGTTCCTTCATCTACAGGCCAAAGGAGAATGAATGCACCTAAAATAAAACCCATCAGTAGTCTCAAAGCCCTGTGCAATCACAAGTTTAATTAAAGAACAAAGCCAATCAAGCCTTTTCAGTTCATAAGAATGTGTGACTGGGTAAAATGAGAACAAGACAGTCTGTTATTAATGTAATAATGTAATATGCCTTTATGTCTGCAAAGTAAGCAGTACAGAAAAAATCTATTCATTTAATTAGAGGAGAGCTGGAAAAGATAATTTATAATTATGTTTTCTTTGCAAAATGTGCAGAATATGCACCAATTAATTTAATGCTAGCCATTTTTAATAACAAGAACCTGTTTTTTGTTTTGTGTGCCACACAAATCAGGTTCATTTACCAACATGGGTGTTCACAGTTCTATGATGAAGCCAAAATTCCCTTGGGAAGATATTACCTGCAGGTACAGCCCATCAAAACCAATTCCTGAAGTAACCAAGGTAACAAATGCAAAAAGCCAAGAATGGTCTCAACACTTCCCTGCTGTTGTGTTTGGAATCAAAGGTCTCTGGAGACAGGGCAAAAAAACCCAGCTAACTTTGTGATGAGCTAAATCCAACTACCGGTATATGGACAAGAAAGTTCTGGCTTATTCCACATCTCTATCCATACTGTTCATCAACTGACAATACAGTCAGCCAATTAAACACAAGATAGCGCTATTATGTCTTCAGAATACTCATTGGGTGAAAACAATCTGAGGGCAGGGCAGTGTTCCTGAATAACTTCTGAAAGCCACAAGCTTTGAAAATTGATCACTTCCTGGGCATCACATACTTCAGAGCAGCCATGTCCTCAGGTGTAGATGTTACCACCCTCTCTCTTGTCTCTATACTGAGCTCTCAACTTTCCTAAAATAAAACAGCAACATTTGGTAGAAGATATTGTATTGTCAAGCTTCCCTGAGGTTATCTGAGTACAGATAGGCCCAACCCTAGTCCTCCCACATCCAGACTTCCGAGCCTTTGATGAAGTTCAGATCTACACCTAGGACCGGATCCTGCAACTCTTTTACCCATGATCATCCTTATGCACACATGTGGGTATTTTTTTTCTGGTTTCTTCAGCTTGTTGCTTTATTACTGAAAAGGGGATTCAGGGTCTCCTCCCACTATCCTGGTTCCGGTCACCTATGTATTAATTTATGTTTAACATTTATAATTTTAAAAATGTTAAACTTTGTAAAAGCATTGAGACATTCGAAGGCTTATCTAACACAGTTAAGACTGCCAGGAGACATTGGCTGCTGCCCAAGGAGCATCTGTGTCAGTTCTGCAACCTTGAATGAAAGATTTGGATGAATTTTCAGTGAATTTTTTTAAAAAGCTAATTTATTTTACACATATTTTTAGTTTTTAAAAGTTTTTTTAAACTGTTGCAGTCCCTTCCTATGTTGTAAACAGGTTATTAAAAGAGACCAAATAAAAAAATTGTAAACTTTCTTGGCTTAGATATGCCAGCTGACCCTTTGAACTTATTTTAAAATGGTTTTATACTTTAGAAACTTCCTACTTTTAAAATTACAATTTGTATTTTTTATATTTAAGCTTTGAATGAGGTTTTTTACAGGCAATATCGCTTTTTTTGGCCTGGGCTCTGATAATTGTTTTTTTTTTAAGCAATGTTTTGTTTTACTGCCTTTTGGGGGGGGGGTATTTTAGTTATTTGAGACTTCAATAGGCTTATTCTTATACTTAAATTTTTTGACAGGCAATTTTAGCTACCGTTTTATTTATTTATCACTATAATGTATTACTTTTTTGTGCTTAGGTCACATTTTTACTAGTGTATTTGGAAGCAGTTAAGCCATATAGAAACTCCTATTTTTTGGTCAGTGATTTTAACTAAGCACTTCCACTGCTTGCATCTGACGAAGTGGGTATTAGCCCACGAAAGCTTATGCTTCAATACTTTAGTTAGTCTTTAAGGTGCCACAGGACTCTGTCACTTCTGCTATTCCAGACTAACACGGCTACCTCTCTGATTTTTAACTAAGTTGTTCATAGTCAAATAATTTTAATTAGATTGTAGCTATACTTGCAACAGCCAGCACAATTGGTTATTTACAGACCCATGTATTAGGAAGGGCACATTTTCTTCAGAGTGGCTGTCAAGGCATCTCAGGGGAAAAAGCATAGTGGTGGTGGATATCACCATGTGATCTCTCCTTTGCACAGTTTGGTGGATTATTAAGGATTTTACCACACATGTTATACTGCCATAACTGGGTTTGATTATTAAACCTTTTAAAAAAACAAAGCTATGCTTTTATAGACTTTTCAACGCTTCATTGCTTCCACTGCACTGGCCTATATAGTCCCCTCCAAGTTCTGCTGTGTTATCATGTGTAAAAGCTCCTTTTAACAACACATCTTTTCCTAAATAGTCACTTAAGTTTTTCATTCTTGAAGAAGGCACTCCCAAGACCTCACACAAGCTATTAAATTTTGGGACCATAACTCTGACTCCCCATGTATCTCAACTGACTTTCTCTTGGTGGTCCTAAGCGTATCTTTAATGGGTTTTGCACTTCTTTCTTAACTTAGTACACTTTGCCTGCAACGCTGTACTCCCTAAATACAGTCCTTGAAGGATGGTTGGTTTCTACTTTGGATTTATGAAGCTAGATAACAGACATTATGCTCTCCCTGCCCTTTTGGGAAACTTTTCTATTTACTTTCTTTCCCCCTCTAAAACTTTGATTTGCTCTTTACGCTTTTTGCATCCATCCTTCAAGGTGGCACATTTTGTTTGTAAAGTTTTAGCCACCAGAAATAATCCTGGTGAAACTGTTGCCTTGATTTGGGCTTTGCCTTTGGATAAAAAAACACACCCTATTTAATATTTTTTCCATGGCTGCCAATGGGGTCCTATTTTTTTTGAGAATTTCAGTCACATTCAACAGACTTTGATGTGTTCTGCCAATCACTTCTTTATAGCATTCAACAGATGTCTGCTGCATAGGCATGCGCACAGGTCTGCTGGCCAGGGCGGCTCCCCCATCCCCCTGGAGCCTCAGCGCCCCACGTCCGGGAGTGGCCCTGGAGCGCTGCAGCGACGTGGCTCTAGTGGGCCCTCAGCTCCTGCCACTCGGAGCTGCATGGTAAGGGGGTGAGGCCGCGTCGGAGCCATGTCACTGTAATGCTGTCCTGGGCCACTCCAGGACATGGGGTGCTGAGGCTCCGGGGGATGGGGCGTAAGCAGCGTGGTAAGTGGGCAAGGCTGAGAGCTCCGTTAGGCTGAGCAGGAGGAGCTCAGGCCCCACTGGAGCCACGCCACTGTACCGCTGTCCAGGGCCACCCCCTCCTCATATTTAAACCCTTAAACCCTTCCAATGCCATTTCCCTTAGTCTTAGGGTATGTCTTCACTACAGCATTAGTTCGATTTCCTTTATGTCGATCTTGTGAACGCGACGGTATACAGTCGATGTTGTGTGTCTTCACTACGCACAGCTAAGCACAGCAAGTCGACAGTGTCTGTCTGCAAAACTTTTGCAGGCGTCGACATGACATGCGTTGCACTCTGGGTACCTATCCCACAGTTCCCTGATCCCCAGCAGGCACCATTTTGAGTGCAGCATTGTGGGTAGGCATTTCCAAATTTCGCGCCCTTTTTCCGCGCCGCCCACCCCCATTACAAGCGGTGCCCTGTGGGTAGGCATCCCATAATTCGCGCCCTTTCTCCGCCGAACTAACGCCATAGCATTGCAAGCATGGAGCCCGCTGACACCACGGCTGCAGTAATGGCTGTTGTGAGGACCTCGATCACGGTTGCTGAGTTCCTGCTGCACCGTCTGCAGAGGAGGAATGCGATCCGGGGAGAACCGCGCTTTCTGGAACCCGATGACAGTGAGGAGGAGATGGACGAGGACAGCGGGGACGACAGGGACACTGACGTGCACAGCGGGGACGACAGGGACACTGACGTGCACAGCGGGGACGACAGGGACACTGCCGTTTTTGCAAGTAGGGCGACTGACAATCTGTCAAAAATGGTGGCAATGGGGCAGGCTCATGCCATCGAACGCCGATTCTGGGCCAGGGAAACAAGCACAGACTGGTGGGACCGCATAGTGCTGCGGGTCTGGGATGACTCCCAGTGGCTCAGAAACTTCCGCATGCGAAAGGGCACCTTCATGGAACTTTGTGACTTGCTGTCCCCGGCCCTCCAGCGCAGGAATACCAAAATGAGAGCGGCCCTTACAGTGGAGAAGCGAGTGGCGATAGCCCTCTGGAAGCTTGCAACGCCAGACAGCTACCGGTCAGTCGCGAATCAGTTTGGGGTGGGTAGGTCTACAGTGGGCTTTGCTGTGATGCAAGTAAGCAGGGCAATCGTCGAGCGGCTGCTACACCGGGTTATAAACCTCGGAAACCTGCAAGCCACAATAGATGGCTTTGCCGCCATGGGATTCCCTAACTGTGGTGGGGCTATAGATGGGACTCATATCCCTATCCTGGCACCGGACCACGAGGCCGCCGAGTACAGAAACCGGAAGGGATATTACTCAATGGTCATGCAAGCAGTGGTTGACCACAAGGGACGTTTCACCGACCTGTACGTGGGGTGGCCGGGAAAGCTTCATGACGCTCGAGTGTTCAGGAACTCTAGGGTTTTTAGACAGCTGCAGCAAGGCACTTTCTTCCCCGACCAGAAAATTTCCGTGGGGGGGGTCGAAATGCCGATCGTGATCATTGGGGACCCAGCCTACCCCCTAATGCCCTGGCTTATGAAGCCCTACACAGGAGCCCTGGACAGGGGTCAGGAGCTGTTCAACTACAGGCTGAGCAAGTGCAGAATGGCCGTAGAATGTGCATTTGGCCGCTTGAAAGGGAGATGGCGTTCCTTACTGATACGCTCAGACATCCGCGAGAGAAATATCCCCATTGTTATTGCTGCTTGCTCTGTGCTCCACAATATCTGTGAGAGCAAGGGGGAAACGTTTATGGCGGGCTGGGAGGCAGAGGCAAATTTACTTTCTGCTACTTATGAGCAGCCACACAGCAGGGAAAGTAAAAGAGCCCACCGTGAGGCCCTGCGCCTCAGGGACGCCTTGAAAGACAGTTTTATGAGTGCCCGAGATGGCGTTTGAGAATCTGCTCCCTTGCTGTGCTGTAAGCCTCCTGCCCTTGAACCCTCTTTCCCTCCCCCCTCCCCATGCTTTACCTCCCCCCTCCCCATGCTTTCCCTCCCCCATCCCCATGCTTGCAGAGAAAATAAAATCACTGTTTGAAAAATCATGGTTCCTTTATTGGTTACTCGGAAATACAAATACAGGGGATCACTGTCCTGGTATCCTGGAGGGAAACCGGCAGTCGCAGTGGGGAGGAGCGGGCAAAGGAGGGGGGGGTGGAGAGGAGGGGTTGGCAAGCTTTCAAAAGTGTTCCGAGAATGTAAGCCTGCTGCTGCTGCTGCTTCTGCTGGCTTGTGGGGTAGAGTGGAGCGGCCCACGGAGCTTGCCCCCCCGTGTTCTCAACCCGCGTCTGGGTGGGGAAGCTATGGGAGTTGGGGAGGGGGGGAGGTGGTTACACAGGGGCTGCAGAGGTGGTCTTTGGTCATGCTGCAGCTCCACCAGAGATCGCAGCATGTCGCTCTGGTCCTCCATTATGCGGAGGAAAGCATCCATGCGTCTTTCCTCACGTTCTACCCTCTTTTGTTCAGCGGCTCTCCATTCCTGCCTCTCTCGATCCCTTGCCTCTCTCTCTCGATCCCTTGCCTCTCTCTCTCGATCCCTTGCCTGAATCTCTCGATCCCTTGCCTGAATCTCTCGATCCCTTGCCTCTATCATTCTTTCCCTCCAGTCCGTCTGGCGGGCTGCCTCAGCGCGCGAGTTCTCCACGAGTTCAGTAAACATCTCATCGCGCGTTCACGTTTTCTTTTTACGCTTTCTTATCTGCGGTGCACGGCGTGATGAGGAGGCAGGGGGGTTGTGAGATACTTGTTGTTCATCTGTGGGCAAGTGTGGGAAAAGAAAGTTTGAAAGTTATGAGACAGATACATTCAAGGTTAGGAGGCAGTCTCGGACTGTACACAATGGGAGTAGTATTCCATTTGCAACCTCAGTATTCAGAGGCCTGATATGATTTCTGTACAAGGTCATGTTGTACACCTAAAACTGACTGACAAGCTCTCAGAAAATTCAGAGCATCTCAGACACATATGCGTGCCTCAGCCCAAGACGGCTTCTGAAATCACCGTGCAGCCGGCCATGGTAAGTTAAAAGTGGCGCTTGCATACTGTAGAGTAACCCCGCCCCCTTCCCCCCACCGCGTGGCTGGCTCCCACTGAAACCGCAAACTGCAAAGCAAATGCCAAAAAATCTCTCGCTAAGGGCTAAGGTCTTTTTGGGGCTCTTCAGACCACGTGCAGACGGCTCGGATTCCCTGCCAGCTAACGCTACGGGCTGGGGGGGGGGGGGGGGGCGGCGGTCAGCGTTCGTGGGGGGGGGGGGTGCTCGGTTCGTCGGTCCTCAGCAGAAAAGAGAACTTTGCAGCTGGGACTCTTTATCTCCCGACTAATTGCAGTCCGTATCTCAAACAGGCAACCCTGAATGACATCACTTTGCTGAGAATTTCTCGGAGAGATAGGGAGCGCATGCTCCTTGAGTCCATGCAAAGTCCTGGTCCATACGCCGCAATGCTAGCCTGCTCAATGATACCAGACAACCTACTACTTTCGTGGCGTGGGTTGGTGTCCTATCACGGGGGACCAGATAAGGCAGCTCTCCCCAGAAATCTGCTGCGCTGGATTCATCGCTACCTCCTGGAGAGCTTCATTGAAATGTCCGCGGAGGACTTATGGTCAATCCCGGAGTATATTGACAAACTCTTTGAGTAGAAATTGACCAGCAATGAAAGCACGCTAAGTCCTTAGGGCAAGTTACTCATTAATAAATGCTTCCTTTACAAAATCACGCGTCATGTAATCCCTTAAAAAAGAAACACTTACCCCCCTGGGAGGCTTGGGAGGGTACTGGCTCCAGGGTGACAAACAGCTCCTGGCTCTCTGGGTACAAGGGTTCTCCGCTGGGCTCCTGCTGCTCCGTGAGATTTTCTTCTTCATGCTCGTCCTCCTCGGAATCAGTCTCCTCCCTGACGATGATCCCATCGGTGGAGTCCACGCACACCGGCGCGATGGTGGTGGGGGCGCCCCCCATTATGGCATTTAGTTCATTGTAGAACCTGCATGTCCGTGGCGCGCCCCCTGATCGCCCGTTTGCCTCCTTGGCTTTCTGGAAAGATTGCCGCAGCTCCTTAATTTTCACGCGGCACTGTGTGGTGTCCTGTTGTGGCCCCTTTCCAGCATGGCCTTGGAGACTCTTCCGTAGGTGTTGGCATTCCGTTTGTTGTTTCGTAGTTCCAACATCACGGATTCCTCTCCCCAGATAGCGATGAGATCCAGCACCTCACGAGTGGACCATGCTGGAGCTCTTCTCCTCTGGCTGGTTTCCAGGGTAGATGAGCTCATCATGGATTCCTGTGATGCTGAGCTCTGCATGGCGGCTAGTGCTGATTGCTCTGAATGGCGACTGATCAGTTCAGGTGAGCTGGCCACGCTGACCAAACAGGAAATGGCATTCAAATGTTCCCGGGTCTTATCTACCTGGCCAGAGCAGCGAGTTCAGAGTGCAGTGCAGAGCGGTCACAGTGGAGCAGTAGTGAGGCAGTCCAGAGCGGTCAGAATGGAGCATTGTGGGACAGCCTCTGGAGGCTATTAATGTCGGGTTCCGTCTTCACTAGCCCACGGTCGAGCTTGGAACGTCGAGATTAGCCTTATGCCACTGGTTAGGCTGGAGTGCCAAGATCGATCTTTAAGGCCCTTTACATCGACGTTAAGGGCATGTATGTGAAGACAGGTACACGTTTACTTCGACCTAACGTCGTTAACATCGATTTAAAGTGGTAGTGAAGACATGCCCTTAGGTAGCAACCCTCAGATCAAGGGGTGCATACTTAACCTCCTCCAGACAAGTGGAACCTTGGTTTGCTCGGTGCTCATCACTGAAGTTACTTTACTTGCTCCAGACATGTGGTAGCTAAGTCATGGCACCACTATTGTGGTGTTTCCTTGAGACTTCTTCCACTCGGTTCTTCAGGATTCAGTCAGAGTCCCATTTTGTCACTCAGGTTCCTTTATCTGGCATAGAGCAAAGTTGTGCTGAGCTGATCAGACTCAAATACATGGTGTGTATAGGGCGTACCACACACCTAATGTTGCACAGCAACTTCTTTTATATACATTTACACATTACATTAACTATACACTGCATTACACATTTTGGGATTGGCTTTCTTACTTTGTAGGAACCAATCCCTGGACAGCATGCATTGTCCATGCATGACTCTCTCTCATCTTATGTTATAGGCTTATCTTATCCATTGGGATCTAGTCCATTGCAAATGGTTCCCTGGGTGTTCCCCCTTACCCAGGCTAGTACAGACAGTCTGTTTCCAGCCTGCTGATCCATTTACCTTCCTAATCCTGTCTCCCAAGAAACAAGACCTCAAACATGTCCAGTTACTCATGTCATGCCTGGCCTACAAATACCAGGTGCTGAAATGAACAAGAACAATGTTATGGTCATAAGTCAAGCACTGAAACTCCCTGTTATTGTTGTTACCCCTTCTCCCTTCACCTGCTTATGTCTCATCAACGTGCTACTGCACCTCTTTCCCACGTCAAGCTCTTTGCCATTTACAGGTTTGTACAGTACTTAGTGCAAGATGATCCCCAGTTCAGCTGAGGTCTCAAGGTGCTACCACACAAAAACGAGAAATCATTGTTTTCACAGGAAGGGGAATGTAAATAAATCTCAGCTGTGAGCCAGGCTCTTCTTGATATTGACAGCCACTCTGGGCAATATAGTGTCAGAGAAGAGGGTCTCGGTAATGCTTCCATCTCCTTTTCATTATCTTCTTCCCTCTAAATGGCTCTGCACGGCTGCCCAGTGCAAAACTTATCAGCTTTCCTAATATCACTGCAATGCTGCTGTAGGTATGAGGCCAAAGAATACCTGCCAGGAACTGGCTGTGACGGCTGCTGATTTAAAGGATTTATGATTTGCCCCTGCCAAGAAGTACAACCAATTGAATATCTCAAAGCACAAAACTCTTCTGTGTGAGCATTCCTGTTGGCAAAGTATTAATGACATTGCTTTCACGTTTATTCCAGCCTCATGGCTGTCTGCACCAGAGGATATTATGGATGCTGGCAATGCAGCTGCACTAGGCCTGATTCTCCCATTGCTCAGTGGCCTCTTTATCATGTACAGAGCTCACATAGGCAGTGCATCTGCCCAGTGGAGGATACTGTAGTGCTGCTTGCTGCTTACCACCCTCCACTGCATCCCCCAGCGAATGCATGTGTCGGAGGAGTGGCCAGATCACCACTAATTCAGCAAAGGACTTAAGTAAGTGTCAGCAAAGGACTTACACAATTGGCCCTGGAAGTATTCATGTAAACTTAAGCTGATGTTTAAGTGTCATACTGAATCGGGGCCTTATTATACCTATATTAACGCTAGCCTTTTAAAATTACTATGTCATTTTCAGTGTACTCTGCTCCACTCAACTATCTTTCCAAGGGTTCCTCCTGCGTTTAGGTCACACAAGAGCTATCCACAGAGCTGAAAATCACATGTGATCTGTGGCCATGAAATGTGCAGACACAAATTTATCAAAGAGCAGGATTGATCCTGGAACAGGGAACAGAGCTCTCAGAGTCAAATGTCCCTCCAATCGCTGCCAGACGGGAGGGATGGAAAGGGGGGGGGGGGGAAAGTGGAAAGGATGTTGCAACTGTATGTTAGTTTTGCAGGTGTTCTAATAAATGAAAGCATTTGAGATACGAGAGTGAAATGACAGTTAGCATAAGCCTCACTGGAGCTTGGTTTGGGCTTTTTTGGCACGGTGAATTTTCCACCATCTTTTCCTTGCTAGTTACACATCCCACACTTGGTCTTTAAGGCTTCACACTATTCCCATTGAAGTTGATGGCAAATTTTCCACAGACTTCAAAGAGTGCAGGCATTAAGACATTAGTAGACTGAGAGGTACTGAATGTTTGTTAGGAATTAAGAAACCCAGCAGCACCCTGCTACGATTGTGGCCAGGCACTTAACATTGTCTAATCATTCCGCTATGCCAGTGTTGTCTTCTAAATAGAGGATAACAGCTGAACCTAATCAAACTAGACAAATGCATTTTCCAAGCTCCTCTCGCAGAATTATGGTGCTATAATTAAGGCTGTGTCAGCATTTCCATTATTAACCCCTATTTTTGAGGTTCCAGTAACTTGGCTATCAAACGTCCCTCTGAATAGCAACTTGATGCACAAGAACTTAACCTTAGAGCTAATTTACTGTGGAAAACTGAAGGGGGGAATATAATAGTGCAGCACTTTACCAGATATACAATGAAGAAAAGGTTATAACCTACACTGACCTGTTTCAGATGCAGTTTTTTGAGTTTGAGTAGAACCCTGCAATACCATGCCCCACGATAGTGCAAATCCGCTTATAACGCGGGGCGCGTCTGGATCCCGATGGCTGCAGTAGGCCCTGCTTTGATGCAGCGGAACCCTGCAATATCGCAACCCCGCGTTTACCACGGTAGATTTTTTTGGATCCCGATAGTCGTGTTATTGCGGGATTCACCTATATATAAAAGCAATGTGCTGGGTAACAACAAGCGAGATCAAATAAAGCATGAGTAAAGGGACAGATCTTGCTCACATGGAGATCAATAGTAAAATTCTTATTGATTTAAAGGGTGCAGGATTGGGCCTGATATGATCAATTACTTGTGGTAGTTTAAACATCTTGTAAACACCCAAAATATTAATCTTTAGAACATGGTTACTTCACATCCTGTGAGCTGCTAAACATCCTCACATCTTACTTAACTCAGGGTAAGTAGATGATACTCAGCACCCTGCTAGGTCAGGCCCTACTGAGCATATTTTTTTTACATAAAGTACATAAAGTGCCTTGATGCAGTAGCAAAAAGGAGCTAGAATTCATAAACTGGAGATTATCAGTAGCACTGGCACTCCGCACCTTTCTGAGTCATGGCCTCTAAATATGTTAGGAGCAGGAGTACATTATTTTAACAACACAGTCAAGGACCCTGATGACAAATCTGTCAAAAATCAGAAATGCCCAACTTTTGGTTTTAGTTTAGATGTTCTGATTCCTGCAAAGAAAAGCTTTTCTGTAACCATGGTGGGGCTTAGTTGGATGAGTGGTTAAGTCTATTAATGGCTATTAGCCAGGATGAGTAAGGAATGGTGTCCCTAGTTTCTGTTTGTCAGAGAGGGGTGATGGATGTCAGAAAACAGATCACTTGATCATTAAGTTCACTCACTCTGGGACAGCTGGCATTGGCCACTGTCAGAGGACAGGATACTGGGCTGGATGGACCATTGGCCTGATGCAGTATGGCCATTCTTATGAGTGCCTGAAGCAGAACACGGATGTAAACAATGGCTACCAACTATATGTTTTTTGTGCCTCATTAACATGGTGGAAATGCTTGACTGTCTTTTCCATTTCTCTCAGCCTATGACTGCACAAGTGACACTCGTAACTACAGGCAACACTCCTGTAAATACAGATGAGAAACTTCCCTTGACTTTTTCATGGCTCTTGTTACTTACAAAACACTACGGGGACTACTACTTTAGGCCAAAAACTGGATGGCCCAAATTCTGCCTTCAGTTGCATCTCTGCAACACAGACTTCACTGCAGCCATTTTGACTGGGCAGAACTTGACCCAGCATATCGTATGGTTGCTTTGCTGTTCTTAAATAGTGGGATGGGCACATATGGAAAGCACTAAAACACTGGATCAAACTGCCGGCTTTTTTAAGCGCACATTTCCATATAGTGCTCCCACCTTGCAGGCGAGACATGATAAGAGAGGAAAATTTCTTGGCTTATTGACTCAAGCAAGCAGATTGCCTTCTAAATTAATTCCCCTCATTTCTTTCTGCACTATTTCAGTCAGCCTACTAGATTCCTGGAAAGAACAGACACTGAAAGCATTTTCATCTATATTAGTACGTGCCATAAATAGCTGAAATGGTCTGCTTTACTCAGGATCTCTCTCAGCCCCATCCATCTGGCTTGACTCATGCCCTCAAAAGAAACAGCAAAGGTCTGCTTTGAGCTGTTACTTGCTAGTCATAATAGTCAGTTACAAATCAATATGTAAGAAAATACTGATACTAGATGGTATAATACTGAAAAGTGACAATTGGTGGTTGGTCTTGGATTCAGAGAAAATCGCAGACCTCATTAAACCCAATGGCTACCAAGCAGTCTCTTTCAGGCTCAATAGAATGAGCAGTCAAGCCCTTTTATGTAGTAAAAACAGCTGTAGACATTGGGCATTATGACCCAAGGCATTAGGCTACATGACCAGGGCAGCGCTAAACCACATTAGGTTAACTGGGGTTTTCCTAACTGCAAATGCTAGGATATGTGTTGTAGGCTGTGTGTATTGGAGTTGAGTGTGACTGGAACAGAGTGGCTTGGCTGAAGTTTTATTTGAACAGTCCAAGAGGGGAAACTGAGCCAGGCTACCTGCATGGTGATCCCAAATACACATTATTGTTTATATATTTGAATTATTCAAAATTACAGTGAAAAATCAGAAAAAAATGACTAATACTCTTTGTAACACTCTGGAATTTTTCAGTAAAAATGAAGCGGCTTATCTAGTGCAGTGAAGCAGAGACTGAGCACCAACCCTGAAAGGTGCTGAGGACTGTCAACCTAATGGACTGTGGGAAGAGGAAGTGAAGATATTCAGCACCTCTAGCGGAGGTTCTTACCCTGAGTAAGGGACTCAAATTTGGGCTCTCTAGTAAGCAGCATATTGGTGAAGAGGGAAAAAAATAACACCCAAAAAACAAAGGACAGACAGGCAATGACTGCAAAGATTTTTTTCATAAACAATTTCCTTTCCCCTCCCAGGCCCCCAAGGACTAAGGATTTAATTGATAAGACTCAGCTGTTGTAGTAAAAGTTAAAAAATGATTTTATCATTAAAGTGTTTCTATATGATCTGGTTCATAGCCATAAAAGGAAGATTTCTGTTGGGTGGACACTGATGTACATTTAGGTGTCTCTTGTGGATATTATGAATAGTGCTATTACAATAGTGTACAAGTGTTGTTTTTTTTTTAAAGTGAAACAAAAGTAGGATTTTACACACTTATGCAAATAATTATAAAATATAGCTCTAGCAGTTTCACTCCTGGAAAATGATTTAGTGTGGCTGAAGCAGATGTATTGGGTAGGATCATCACGCTCTGCATCTTCTGTTACAGATTAGAACGAGTCAGCCAGTGAAAATCCTGGAAGCAAAAAAACCAAAAACAAGACAGACAAGTAGAAAGTGGAGTAGAATGCAAATATGTATTTATGAACATACATTCCTCACCTTGTGGAATTGGGCAAGACTGCTTATGAAAATATAATTTTATTCCAAATGTCTTTGGTAGGAGCACAGAGAAATGATTTTTGATACTATGACCACACTCATAATATTGTCAATAAATAAGGACCAGTAGGATAAAGTAAGTAAGGAGGACATTGAAGTCAAAGGCCCTGATACTACAAAGAGCTGAGCATGTGGGGATCCCATCTTCATAGTCTTGCAGCTGACCAGCAAATCCCCCCATACCCCATGTCCCAACAGAGCTTCAGGAGGATACAGGGGTCTCTCTATCAGAGCCTGAGACACATACCTGCTGCTTTCTGTCAGATTGCGGGTTGATCATTACATTGATAAGGGAAGGCACTTGCTTCTCTGCCAGGCTTGCTTTCAGGGCATTTTGCAGTTCCTCTGGTGTTTTTACAAAGTATCCTTTGCCCCCAAATGCAGACATAATCTGCTCATAGTGAGAATTTGGCAGGAGACAAACAGGGGGTGCACTGAAAGAAGCAAAGGAGGTTTAAGGTTCATAGCAGAGTTAAAAAAGCAAGAATGACCAACTGGGATTGTGCCAATTTTAGTACTTTTAAATGACTTGTGCTGGCCTGTTAAGTTTCTCATATGGTGGCGAGACATGTAATTCAGTTCATAAGAACTTAGTTGCGTGTGAATGGACATGGTGATTGTGTAAAGGTAGACTTGTTACCATTTAGTTACTGATCGAGACCACAAAGCTTTTCACTTCAGTGTTTAGTCTAGAACAGAAAATACTAGCCACGAATAAAAAGACCCTCTTGGTTGCTTCGCGGTTAATAAAAAGCACATACGTTAGAGGTACTCACCACGCAGTTGCTTCTCCAGACTTTAACATCTCCTCCCAGGTGTCTGCATCCAAACCACTGTATATCCCATTGTTGTTTACTACGATAATTACAACTGGCAAGTTATATCTGCAACCATTAATAAATAAAAGGATGATCATGGGAGAAATTCTAAAGAATTGCATCTTTCTGTGAAGTGTTAAAGGGGCACTCTGCCAAAAAGAATCCCTATTGTAAGAAAGTTCATATGCCTACTATTGCTACAAGGGTCAGATTCACAGGCTCAGGTCTACACTCTGGCCTCAAACCAGTCTCCTGGGAGTGACCCCTTTAGCATGCAGGACCCCAGTGATCCACAGTTTCACAGAGGAAGGCCTGTGGCTGCCATCACTTGCAAACTGGCCCCTTGGGCTCCAACAATACCCTCCTATCTCTCCCTGGCTCTCTGTGGTGAGTCCAGATGAATCACAAGTCTGTGAGAGACTTAGTTGCCTCACTCCCATTCGGAATGCAATGTTTTTCATTAAGTAGCATTTGGATAACAAGGGGATCTTTATTAGTCACCTGGAATCTGTAAATCTTTGGGTTAGCATGACAGTGATAGGCTTAGTACAGAGGTCATATTGGTAGAAGCCTTCTCTCAGCTCTATCTTTGCTCACCCCACTGTCTACCTCCTCTCCCTTTGCTTTCCTGCTAGGGCTTTTGCCCTGCTTCCCTGCAGAGAGGTAGTGGTGTTGGGAAATAATTTGCTCTAAAGAGTTAATGTTCAGTCACTGAGGCTTCCATTCAAGTGGGTTGATCCCAGCCCAGACAATCCTAGTGACTATATTTCTCAGCTACCTAGGCTGATCTCCCATGTCCTAAGCAGAAAATAAGTTCTCCTCCTTCCCTCCACAAAAGGGAGCAACGCCGATCAGACAGATCATTTATAAAAATATTAAAATTCCCCCATTTCTCATAACAAGTAGCACCTAATTAGTAGGACAAAATATTTTTCTGTATTTTTTTCAGTTTGTTTTCTTTGTGCATTTAACTGCACTTTGTGTATAGTCAGTTTCCCCGATCTGGATAGTCTGTCAGTTAGAGGGGAATAATAAAGTAAAATGATTTACTTGATCAAAAACATTTTTACCTGCAAATAGTTTCCACTTCCATGCCAGAAAATCCAAAAGCACTGTCACCTTCTATACAGATCACTCGCTGCTCGGGTGTCTGATCTTTAGCCACCATTGCAGCTGCTATAGCAAAACCTAGTCCAACTCCCATTGTTCCAAATGTACCCGCATCGAGTCTACAGATAGAAAGTAGAATTATTGTCTTTCTTCACTGCATTATTTTTCCTGTACAGCCAGGCAAACAGTTCTCAGCTTGTCCAGTTTGTTCTTGGCTTGTAGTAATTTTGAAACAACCCAACTACTTATAAAACAGTATCTGGATAGTAAAAAGACATTTGACACATGTATTACTATATTACATATCAAGTGTCTAATAGGCTTGGTTTTCATATAAGAATCTGATCAAGATTTCATAATAGTCTAATGAACACACATATAATAGAACTTTTAAAAATAGAGTTGACTGGAATAAGAGATGCTTCCATACTGTATATAAAGAACAGGAGTACTTGCGGCACGCACCTTAGAGGCTAACAAATTTATTTAAGCATAAGCTTTTGTAGGCTACAGCCCACTTCATGCATCTGATGAAGTGAGCTGTAGCCTACGAAAGCTTGGGTTGGCTAGGGGTTAAAACTGGTCCAGGGTCAGCCAAGGTGCCACAAGTACTCCTGTTCTTTCTGCGGATACAAACTAACACGGCTGCTACTCCGAATGCTGTATATATTCATTCCTAAGCTGAATTTTGTTAGTAAAAAAGGGAAGCATCAGAGAAGGGGGTCGGCTTATGAACGGGTATAGAGAGGCAGAGAGGTGGGACACAGCCCCCAAGGTCCAACACAGGGGGCAAGGAGAGGCAGCACAGAAGAAGCAGGGCCAGAATCTCTGCTCTTCCGGCCACGCTGCTCTCCCCCAGCCTCTGAGGCAACTGTAGCTCTGGGGCTGGCAGGCTGTGGCTGCACAGCCCAGTCCACCAGAGCACACTGCAGCCATGCCACCCGGCCTGCCGGAGCAGCTCTGGCCAGGCCAAAGACATCCTCCTCTGGCCTGCCCTAGCTAGGGTGGGAAGGGATGGGATGGGGGGGGTGGGGGTGGGCAGGGAAATGGGACAGGGAGGGGTTACATGGTGAGGAGTCATGTGGGGAGGACCTGGGCTAGGGATAAGGTCACGTGAGAGGTGGTCACAGGGGTTACTTCCCTGACCCCCATGTTCTCCCCCCAAAATTTCCCCATCAGTTGCTGTCCCAGCCCATCAGAGTAAGCAGCTGGCGGGCTGGGGCACTTTGTTTACTTAGGTTTACCTCTGGACTTGTGGATGCTCAAGGTAAAAACAAACATCTTGGCCCTCCAGTGGCTTATCCTGATGGCCCGGGACCCAAAATTTGCCGACCCCTGAATTATAGGGTCGGCTTATGAACGGGACATAAAAATTTGTCATTTTTACTTATACATCTTGCAGGGGGTCGGCTTATAAACAAACTGATTTATGATCGAGTATATACGATACTACCAATTACAATGTACTGTATTCCTGATTGCCTTCAGTCTGCATTGTACTGGTATTTCAAGACGTCTAATTAATATGTGATTATATGTTTCAAGTGGCAGTAAAATAGTTGTTCTATTTAGTCTTGCAACCTGTAGTGGGGTGGCTGCCCCACTCCAGCACAAAAGGGGTTAAAACAGCCCAGCAAAAGGCTGTAGATAGGGCTGTAGCTGGGGGCAAGCAGTGCCCAAGCTGATGGGACAGAGCAGCCACAGGTATGGCTGGTTCAATTAAGGCCTAGCTGACCCTGATAAAAAGAGCTCAGTTGGTGCACAGAGAGACAGTCTCCTCTGGCTGCAGAGGCAGACTGGCCTGGCTGCTGGGGGAGCTAGACAGGGTACCCAGAGTGAAGCAGGGCTGGGGCTAGGCAAGAGGAGCTGGGGGAGCTCCTGCCTGGAAACCCTCAGGCTGCAGGGCCTAGGGGAAGGCCCAAAGGGTACTGGGGTTACAGGGGGCAGCCCAGGGCTACAGAGGTAGAGGCGGCAGGCCAAGCCCCCTTGCCAGTGATGTGCGGCAATTAAACTGCAGTCTGCCCCAGTGAACAGGGGTAAGTGGAGACTGGTGGTTGCCTAGACTGAGGCAAGGTGGGGATAGGGAATGGGGGTTCCCCTTGGTAGGGGAGACCCTGAGACTGTGGGGGTACTGCAGGGGTGCAGCACCTTCAGGAAGAGGGCGCCGGGGTCCAGGGAGCAGTGGCAAGCGGGACATCAGCCTGCAGAGGCGCTCCAGAGGCTGGACAAGAGTTAATTCTCTGGATGGACCAGCAGGAGACGCCGCAGGAGAGTCGCCACCCTGCTACACACCCCGAAGGTCAAATTAATAGGCTACATGAAATATTTTCCTACATTTAACTTCCTGGAAATCCAACTAGAAACCTGAAAACTTTCAGGCAAATAATTCTTTTCAAATTCCAGTCTTCAGGTTCAACGTCTGAAATCAAATTGCAAGCTGTAATTAAATAAGACCATTTCAACCAGGCAAATGCAAAATGCATAAATGCACGATTATAGGCCTAACTTTTCAAATTTGCCCTCCTATGTGCACAATGCAAGGAAAAAAGTGTCAGTCACCGTGCCAACTTTTAAGGGAACTTAATTTAAAATTAACTGTGGGAATAAACTTTATTTCATCTCAAATATGTAGTTAGGTTCATTTGTGACATATCGTGCTGTTTTTGAAAGGAGGTTGTAGATGCTACAATCAGATCTGAAGGGTCACCTCAGCAAAGATTGTGCAGTTTTCTCTCATACAATCTAATGAACACAGACTAGCTCTAATTTACAGTCATCTATCTATCTATTTATATAAAAGTCAAATGGTGTATGTATGTATGTATGTATGTAAGCTTACTCCTTCCACACCGTTTGAGCTAGAGACTTGAAATTTGGTACAGTTAGAGGTCTTGGGGTCCTAATGACCGTAAGAGTCGAAAATTTTTCAAATCTCACCTCTGACGCCCCCCAGGGGTGAAATTCTTTAAAGGCCAATCACATCAGCTGGGCAGCTGCTGTTCTCTGTGACATAGTTATGATGTCATAATACCCCCTCCAACAGACACCGCACTCGCTCAGCTCTCTGCCCCTCCCCCCTCCAACGGAACCCCGGAATCCCTCAGCTCTGTGCCCCCTCCCCCCTCCAATGGAACCCCGGAATCCCTCAGCTCTGTGCCCCCTCCCCCCTCCAACGGACCCCGGAATCCCTCAGCTCTCTGCCCCCTCCCCACCTCCGACGGACCCGAGTTGGGTTTGGTCGGAGGGTAAGTGAGGTAGGGGTGTCTGGTTTGGTCGGGGGTGAGGTGGGGGTGTCGGGTTTGGTCTGGGGGGGGCGGGAAGGTGTCGGGGTGGGGGTTGGGGTTGGTCAGGGGGTGCTGGGTTTGGTGGGTGGGGTAAGGTGGGGGTGTCGGGTTTGGTTGGGGGGGAAAGTGAGGTGGGTGTGTCAGGTTTGGTCTACGGGGGGGTAAGGTGTGGGTGTCGGGTTTGTTTGTGGTGGTAGGTAGGGGTGTCGGGTTTGGTTGGGGGGGAAAGTGAGGTGGGTGTGTCAGGTTTGGTCTACGGGGGGTGAGGTGTGGGTGTTGGTCAGGGGGTGTTGGGGTTGGGTGGGGGGGTGAAAATGTGAGTCGGGGTTGGTCGAGGGGTAAGTGAGGTGGGGGTGTCAGGTTTGCTCTCTCCCCCCTCCAACGGACCCCGCACTCGCTCAGCTGTCTGCCCCCTCCCCACCTCCGACTGACCCGAGCAACGCCGGGTATTTTCGCTAGTTCTGTAATAAAAGGCTTTAACAGAGTCACAAATCAGAACTTCAGAATCTGCATGTCTACATTTAGGCACCTCATCTCCCATGTAGAGGCCCAATATATGGTCTGCTTTCCAAAGATGCTGAACGCGTGTTGCTCCAATTGGTTTTACGGGGATTCTGCATTATAGCAACTTTGCGTGTGTGAATCTGCTTGCAGGACAGGACCCTAGCCTATTTAAATTTTTTAAAGTAAATAAGTCCTAACATTTTTAGGCACAGCGTCACACACCAAGTATGGGACTCAATAATACACTCCCATCCCCAAAAGAACTGAGGTCTCTGCTAAATAACTTTCACCTGTTTGAAATATGACCATTTATTACCATTGTACTATGTGCTGAAGTCCCACACAAATCAATGTGTATTTGGTATAAAAATCAATGACAGGCTATGACAAAAGGAATAAAGACAAAGTTGCCTTAACCAGAACAAACCCACCCCGAAGACACATTAGACCAGGGGTCTCAAACTCAAGTGACCACAAGGGCCACATGAGGACTTGTGCATTGACCCGAGGGCCGCATCCCTGACACCCCCCCCCCGTCGCTGCCACTGGTCCCGCCCTCACTCCACCCCTTTCATGAGGCCCCGCCCCTGCCCTGCCTCTTCCCATGTCTTCCCTGCCCCATTCCAACCCCTTCCCCGAAGTCCCAACCCCAACGCTGCCCCCTCCCTGCCCCCAAGGTGCTGCAGGGGGCTCAGGGCAGGACGTTGGAGGTGCAAGAGGAGTGAGGGATGCAGCAGGGAGTTGGGTGCAGCAGGTGGGTCAGGGCAGGGAGAGCAGGAGAGGTGCAGGATGCGGCAGGGGGCTCAGGACAGGGAGTTGGGGGTGCAGGAGGGGTTCAGGGTGCAAGTTCCAGTCTGGTTTCCCTTACCTACAGTGGCTCTGGCCCCACACTCCACTCCAGGAAGCCGCTGCAACCAGTCGGGGGGGGGGGGGGGGGGGGTGAGAGAAGAAGAGAGGTGCTCAGGCTTCCCTGAATGTGCTGCTCTTGCTTCCTCCTGATAACTCTCACGAAGCTCCCCTTGGCAGCGGTTCCCTGTTCCCGGCCAATGGGAGCTGCGACGTAGGAGCCTTCTGCTTCCTCCTCCCCCTCTGCCTCCCGGCCACAGGGATGTGCTGACAAACACTTCTGAAAGTGGTGCAGCACTCGCAGCACCCGAGGTGGACGGGGCCCCCCACAGGGAGCTGGGGGGGGGGGGGGCTTCGCAGGCCGCAGGGAAGGGCTTGGCGGTCCGTATGTTTGAGACCCCTGCATTAGACATTTACTTTACTTAAATAATTTTTTTATTTAAAAAGACACAGCATCAGTCACCTATAACCCACACATGCACATAACTGTTACATCATGGCAACAAAGAAAATACTTTACCTGTGGCGAGGATGATAGTTTGGAAGCATAGTGCGTCCAATGTCCATAGTATTAGCTCCCTCGCTAACCAGCATGCAGTCCCTGGGTAACAGTTCTCTGACATGATGGAATACTGTGTAATAATTCATAGGCAGGGACTTTTGTAATGCCAATGCCTTAAAAAAAAAAAAAAAAAAAAAAAAAAAAGACTATAAATCATGTCTATATGTACTGCTTAGCATAAAGGCAATGTGCAATGCCATGTGAGACTATTACCACTAAAGTCAGGAACTATTCTCCCGAGTAAAGGTTGCAGAACTAGACTCCCTCCCAATGGCCGAGATCATCAGAGTCACTTTCGCTGACAGTGCCTTTGTAATTCTGAAGACAGGCCATTTTCAGCAGAGGTTCCCTCAGGTGTGCGACCTGCTCCCTCTGGTGGTGTGCCATCGTCAACAGTTTATTGACAGAGCAACGAGCAAGGCACCTCAGTTTGTTCAACCATTATTATGACTATTTATTATCTGCATTGCCATGCACCTACTCATGGGCCAGAACCTTATCTTGTGAGGTGCCATTCCGAGTAAAAATGTTGGACTGTTTCTAGTCACAGGGTAGCTGTGTCATTTGTGTGTTGGGTGGTTCAGGAAGAGCCCCTGTTTGTGCTGTCTACCGAGAGGAGTCTAATTTAGGCTCCAATCCTGCAGACACATATGGGCTTAACCTTCCAGGCATGAACAATCCAATTCATCTGCAAAAATGTAAGCACATCTATAAGTATTTGTAAGATCGGGGCCTTAATGTGTCACTTGCTTTTAATGTACACCCTTGTCACAATAACTGCACATACAAATCCATAAATAAAATAAAAAATAAAGGATCTACCTTAGCATATGACAGCTCAGTTTTGCTAAGAGTAACACCACATCACCTGCAAATCAATTCTGTTACCATATCATCTTCTCCACAAGGGCCTCCTTCTAGCAGTATGGTTGTGATCTAAAGCCCAATAACTTCTATTGGGTCTGGATGACAATTAGCTCTTAAGCCCAGCCTGTCCATACAGTAGATAAATCTGAGCACACTAAGTCTACATGAGACTTCTGAAACACTTTGCAATTCAGAATTTAGCAACCTGAAAATTCCAATTAGTTAGAGAGACTTAACTATAATATTGACAGGATCCAGAAAAGGATCAAAAGCCACTTTTACTGAGCCATAGTATTACCTTGGATGTTTCTTCATTGCTTGTCATTTTCTCTCTTAATCCCTTCCACCACTCTGAATAAGGAGGATATTTCCATTCCATTTGAACAAGTTGTTCTAAAAGCTAACACACACACACAAAATTTATTCTCTTTCAAAACAACATAAACATCAGAATAATTTCTTCAAGAAAATCTAACAATCACACAAGATCCCAGGACAATACTACATCTACTTTTAAATTTTAAGTTTTGATTAGATACTGGATGCACAGCATAAATATACTGCATAAAGTATACCGCTTTTCCTAGGACTACATATTTTTTTTAGAATTTACTCTCTTTCTACAAGTCAGAGAAAGTTATAGTGTATTACATTACCTGCTCAGTCACAGCATTTATGTCACCTAATAAATTTGCAGCAGGTCTCACGTTATTCCCCAGCTCTTCTGCACAAATATCAACCTATTTTTAAAAAAATTGTTTTTAGACAAAAGAACACTGAATGAATTAGGAATATTTTTAAGTCAATAAGACTTGCACTGTAAAATAGGAGAGTATTTTCTCATTAGTTCTCACTTTGGCTTTAGAAGTAATTTCCTCTAATCTTTACTGGAAGTGCTATTCAAGAGATGATTTACTCCAAGCAAAAACCTACTGCACATTCCCATTTTCAGACATTCATCTGTACCCTCAGCACCTACTTACTGCTTCTGTTATACCTCCGACACACGGAACAATCTAGAACTTTGTTATTACTAGTGCAACAAGCACAAGCTGGACACCTTTGGAGGAGATCAGATGAGGACTAATTATGTGTCAGACTACTTAAAGCCAGCTAATCAGGAGAGCAGAATTGACTGTTTTCCTTGGACCCATGATTTACAATATTTTGAAATGGGAAAGGGGTAAAATTGTGTTTTATGTCCTACCCTTCCTAACACAGACTGCTTGCCGGAAGTATTCATTTGTTAAGTAGCCTTTCCTCCTCTACTCTCATTGTTTTCAAGTGGTCAAGCTCTGATAGGGAGCAGCAAGACTTTGTTTTGTATTGACTGCAAATACGAGATACTGTTTTTAAAGGAGCCTGTTGAGAGAGAGATCCATTATTATGAACAATTCCACAATTTCAAACTCTTTGGTTCTGATCAAGGAAACTATAGACATACACATAGTACATGTGCATTATGGGCCTAATCCCTGTGCTTTTGTACTGGATAGGAGCTTTGCCATTAATTCAATGGGAGCAGCAGCAAGTCCTATATGCTTGGAATAACATTAGATTGATTTTGAAAATATCAAGGGAATTAAAAAACAAATAATTATTTTGGAGAACTACAGTGATCACATGCATTGTACTGCACTGTCAAAATGACAAAGATCACCACGTAAAAGAGCAGACTATTTCACAGAGCGAGCTAACCTACAGAGGATACTGTTCAAATTACTCTCCTAAATTACCTGGATAATCTTTACATCTGGTCGAAATCTTGGTGGAAGTCCAAAGTGCAAAATCCAGTTCAACCTGGCACCAAATAATATTATTACATCAGCATGTTGCAATGCCCTAATAATGGAAAACAAGAGAAAAACATGAAATGTAAATATTTTTTATATTTACTTGCTTTTAAAAAATGGCAATAATTCCAGATAGCACAACAGCCCTATCATTTAGGAGAATACAACAATATATCTTGCTTCCCTCCAGTCTATATTTGTTTAGCTCACCAAACTAAAAATCTTCTATACAGACAACTGTATCTTCAATTTATATAAACAGAAGATTTTCTGAATTTTCAAATAAAGCACTAAATTCTCTTTCTAAAAATGTTCATTTTGTGAAAGTAAATATTATTAGAGCAAAATCCAAACAAAACAAATGATCAAAAACCCTACTTTAAAAGAATGTTGAGGTTGCAAAGTCAAGCATTCAAAAGTTAGGAAATACCAGAATGAAGGATGACCATGTAACCTTAATTCAGCCCTCTGGTGTGTACGCCCAAGGTGCCCCAGCTGCAGAGCAAAATACCTTGGTTTAAGTATATAGGAGTTTCAGCTGCAAAGTAAGTCCACTGTACACATATATCTACAAGTGCTCTATAAGCAAGTTCACATTAATTTCTCAGTGACTACAATCATTTTTTTAAAACACAATCTTCAATATATGGTCTCTTTCAATCCAATTAAAGGATTTACAGACACCCTAGTTCAATTCAACTGGATTGTACTACAAATGCTTTTATATATATTATATATATACGCGCAAGGCTGCATAAAGCAAAATACTCCATTTTATGTAGCACTTTAGATCCATATTCAGCCCACTGAATATGCCAGTAGTTTTCTGCTACACGTAATTTAACTTGTTTACATACTTCATTTTGTGCTATAAACTACATGTTAAAAATACTATGTTGTATGATATAGGCTTAATATTTATACAATAAAACATAATTCAAAAGATTTCAGCCTAGCTCGTGCCAAAAATTTCTAGTGACTCCCAAGCTTTCATCCTGGACTCAGGTCTAAGCAGCATTTGACATCAGCTGTGTAAAGCTACTGGCTTTATCCACAGCCATAAAATAGGGCATGAAATGCGGCTGAACTTAAACTCTTTTTGCGTTAGGCCTTCCACAGAATTTGTAACATGTTGCAATTTGCTGCATCTTTAATGGTATGTTCCTATTCGTTTCCCAGAAGATAAGATTGGAAGCAAAGCCTTGGTTTATACTGACCTGGATCTGGCTGCAGCTACACAGTTTGGATGATTGTCGGGAACAACTCCTTTTCCCATTGGGGTAGGCAAAAATGGTAGCCCGCACTGGTCCACCAACTTTCGGATGCTGTTTTCAGCACGTGAATAAGCAGCGCCTACAGGAAACAAAGTACAAAGAAAGGTTTAATGCGATCTCTAATTGTGTCTTTTCATAGCCCCATTTAAACAACGTGCTTAAGTAAGGGCTTAACTTCAGGCATGTGAGTGAATAGTCCCACAGATATAGAAATACTCATATGCTTAAAGTTGTATATATGCTTAAATGTTTCTCTAAAACAGGAGAGCAATGTGGCCTCTGAAACATATAGGATACATATACTCTTCAATTAACCTAAATCTACATATATAAAAGTCAAATGGTGTATGCGTGTATGTATGTGCACTTACTCCTTCCACACCGTTTGAGCTAGAGACTTGAAATTTGGTACAGTTAGAGGTCTTAGGGTCCTAATCAGGGTAAGAGTCGAAAATTTTTCAAATCTCACCTCTGACGCCCCCCAGGGGTGAAATTCTTTAAAGCCCATTCACATCAGCTGGGCAGCTGCTGTTCTCTGTGACAGTTATGATGTCATAATACCCCCTCCAATGGACCCCGCACTCGCTCAGCTCTCTGCCCCCTCCAACGGACCCCACACTCGCTCAGCTCTCTGCCCCCTCCCCACCTCCGACGGACCCGAGTTGGGTTTGGTCAGAGGGTAAGTGAGGTAGGGGTGTCGGGTTTGGTCGGGGGGTGAGGTGGGGGTGTCGGGTTTGGTCGGGGGGTAAGTGAACCGAGGGTGTTGGGTTTGGTCTGGGGGGGTGGGAAGGTGTCGGGGTGGGTGAGGGGTGGGGTGTTGGGTTTGGTTGGGGGGTGAGAAGGGGTGTCGGGGTTGGTCAAGGGGTAAGTGAGGTGTGGGTGTTGGGTTTGTTTGTGGTGGTAGGTAGGGGTGTCGGGTTTGGTTGGGGGAGGAAGTGAGGTGGGTGTGTCAGGTTTGGTCTACGGGGGGTGAGGTGTGGGTGTTGGTCAGGGGGTGTTGGGGTTGGTAGGGGAAGACGTGGGGGTGTTGGGTTTGGGTGGGGGGGTGAAAATGTGAGTCGGGGTTGGTTGAGGGGTAAGTGTGGTGGGGGTGTCGGGTTTGGTCGGGGAGGTGAGGTGGGGTGTCAGGTTTGCTCTCTGCCCCCCCAACAGACCCCGCACTCGCTCAGCTCTCTGCCCCCTCCCCACCTCCGACTGACCCGAGCAACGCCGGGTATTTTCGCTAGTAATATTATATAGATGGGGCTGGTTGCACCACCTATTATTAAGGCTGCCTGACACTTCCCATTATAAAATCCTATTTTCAGTTGCTTGTAATTTGCCAACCTTTAATGGTTTGTCTGATACTTTCCATAGCGGGTGTCTGCCACAGGCAGAATGTGTTCAGAAAAATTTCCACCAAAATGGTTCAGCTGTTTCTGAGAAAGAGGTTGGGGAAAAATACATTTTGCCTATGGAATACAATGCTGGCAATCCTTTCTCGGAGAAGTTCTAGCACCCTCGTGCTTTGGGGCAGGGCCTGGAAAACTGGCATGGGGAAGAGATAGGACTGGAATATGGTCACATTGCAGGGAATGGGTCAGAAGGGGTCAAAAACTTGGGGTGTATGAGCAGAAGAGTTTATGCCCACTAGAGCTCACTCCTCTCCAGAGCCTGCAATGCAACACAAGATTTAGGAATCTCATCATTCCTCTTCAGCCAACAAGCATTTGTGAAACTCATTACAAATTGTGTCTCTCATCTGGTTCACACAGAGGATGATAATCTACTACTGCTATAGTTATTCTATTAGCTCAAGTGGCAGAGGTCCGTGAGGTAGTTCTGAAGGTTCTAAACTTGTTCATGAACCACGTGCATGTCAACAGGATACCACATGATGGAATTTCTGTTTTTCAATTTGTTTTTTTTTAAAAAAAATACTTAGGAAATTACGCACACAAAAACTATGTTAAAAGAACATTCCGGTTGCAAGGTCAAGCACTGGAAAGTTAGGAAATGCCAGAATTAATGTTGTCTGTACAAACTTACGTCAGTCCAGCCCACCATATGTATGCATTACGATGAAATATTTAACTACATGAACACTTGCTATTTTTTCCACCACACCGATCTCAGACAGTGCACAAAATGAATAATACAGAATTGCTCATTAAATGAGCACCATTTTATTTTCTCCTCACTGTTCAATGTGTGGTCCTACTCCTTATTTACCGTACACTATTCAAACCAGGCTCTGAAAACAGATTACTTTCCCAATGGGTTTTTCTGTGGTGCTTGTTATGATAGTATCTGAGTGTTTCACAAACACTACTTTAATTTCACAGTGAGATGAAAGGGTTTTATTCTCATTTTAAAGACTTATCTGAGATCACAGACATTTAAGGTCAATATCATCCACTAATTTTGGGTGCCCACTTTGAAGCACTTAGGAATTTTTCAGAGTACAGGAACTTGTTTCTGACAGAGGTGATCATCATGAGCTTCAGAGGAAGGTTCAAGAAATCCCATAATAAGCAGATGTGGGATAAGTTGACCCCAAAGAAAGTCATTGGCTTAAAACCCAAGGAAACAGGTTTTATAACCTTCCCAATTTTTTTTTAAAACTATAACAACTCTGGATATGCGTGTTATCCATACAAATGTCCAATTTCTCTTTGAATTTTGCTGTATTTTTGGCTTCAGCAACGTTCTGTGGCTTGAGTTCTGCAGTCTAATTACAGAACAGAGAGAAGAGATGCTCCTAATTTACCTTCTCGATACAATCTGTTATTTTATATACTCTTATGTCACATATTTGTCTCCATTCTATGAGTAAACAATCCAAATATTTCAATTTCTCCTTATGTGAGAATATACAATCCCCCCCTCTGATATCAGAGCCTTTCATCTCTCATTCACTTGTTCGTATTCAGCCAGCTCTATAGTAACTGGCTAGCAATTCAATGGTCTTTCTGAAATAAATTGGTGGTTTCAATTCAGTTCCTGGTGGACATATGTTTTCATCACAAAAAGTGAGAGGCAAAATGACTGAATGGGCATGGAGTCTGAACTACCCTCTGATCCACATCTAGATCCGAAATGAAGTGCACTGGCAGAGTGTAGTGGAAAGTCTGTAATATAGCAATGGCAGCAGCAGTTGATGTGTGGTTACAAAATTGGCTTAATGATCGAGCTCTGGTAGTCTGGCACATTCAGTGAGTAGAAATCAAATAATAAAGATCACTTTGGTTTGGTGTTATGATTCGCACAAGAGTATTAGACTGGTATATGTCAGAGGAGGGATTTTTACATTTTCACAAACACGGTTTGTTTAGGTGTTAGTTGGAACAGGCTTTAGGACAATAGTTAGGACAATATTTACCCATTTGTTTTCCATAAAGATTCAGTGTATTGTATTGACTTGACTTACTCTAGATGAAAAAAATAAAGGGAAAATCTAGAGCAAGCCAGTGCATATACAAGACAGAGGAAAAAAATATTCCAGTAGTAAAACAGATTTTAGTTCCAAGTTTAAAGATGCTATTTTAAAAACAGTGAAAGGAAAAAGAGGTTTTAAATCTATGAAAAATATTACTTTGGTCACTATTCTTTCCAACACTTGGTAAAGTTCAAAGCTACATCAAATCATATTACCTTTGCCAATGATTAGGAGAGGCTGTCTGGAATGTGCGAGGATAAACGCCGCTTCAGATACAGCAGAGCGTTCAGCTGTGCAGACAGGAGGCGGCAAACAGCACGTAATGTATCTGGAAGATAGGCCAGCATCTTCAAAGGAAATGCAATGCAAAGCAAGCAATTCTCAAAGGTAAAATCAGTCACTCACTGTAAAATAACAGAGTTTGTATTTCACAATTTAAACAGTCCATGCTATTTGTCAGAGCAAATTTATTCTACAAACAAAATGTAAATTGCTTGTCATATTCAAACCAATTTTTTCTGAGAATATGCCACTCCATAGAGCAAGCAAAATATTTAGCATGCTGCAAAAATAACCCTCTAATTTTAATATCTCCTTATTTCATATGTGCCTTACACTGTGAATGAATAACCTATGCACATTTTTATTAACACATATATAGTAATTTTAAAACAAATTATTCGTCTTGGCATGGCCTGGCATTCTGAAGCTTTCCTTTTCTTTCCCTCGTAAGTCGGCAGCTACCTCCCTGCAGAAACCCCCTCTTCTCATTATAGCAATAAAAGGGCTGCGAAGGTGGCCCACTCTAGTTTCCTTCCCACCGCTTTTAACAAAAGTAAAAAGATATTTTCTTGAGGAACCTGCCAAAGGTTCATGATTTCTGCAAGTGTCCTGGAGAGGGCAGGGGAAGAGAAGGAATACATGGAAACCTCCCCTACCACCTTTTTAATTGCAGGTTCTACCATGTCCCCATATAAGCCTGCAAAACCTAGCACTTGATATCACAGGAGTCTCTCAATTAACACAATACCAGCCATTCAAATGCCACTCCATTAAGTCAATGGGACTTCAACATGTAATTAAGTGCTTTCTTGAATAGGAATGTGGCTAAGTACATGCATAAATGCTTTCCTCCTCCCTGATGTAAAATGTCCCTGTATTCTCAGTCTCTCATCATACATAAATTTTTCAATGTCTCCTAGTAATTCATTGCCTATCATTGAACTCATCTTTCTCCTATATATCCTAGAATTCTAGGTGAGAATATACCACTGCTTTACACAATGGTATAATATTTCACGTGTTATAAATTCACCCCTGCATGACACAATAGAATACTACATCCATCGGCTGGACTAAAAGTAATAGAAATTCAGTGTGTTCAAAACCCTATGGTAAGTTGTGCAACGTTCCTTTAAAAAAAAAAAAAAAAAATTAAACTTCAAACAGATTTTTTTGCTAAGTGCAATGACCAATGGATTAAAAGAAGATCATGCAGGAAAAACTCCATATCTAACATCATGACCCAGGCAAGCAACTTGTACTCACTTGACAGAGCTCTTGTTCACCTGTAGATTTACAAAGTCTCCTGGCATGTCAACATAACAGGCACCTGGACGACCATAGATACTGCACCTCACTGCCTAGATGTATTGAGAAAAGAGAAGGGCACCATTTTAATCACTGTTTAAGAGAATTTTTTAAAATTTTGATACTTAAAAAATATATATCATAGTCTAATGAAGAAAGTGAGCTGTCTTATTTGAACCTGCAGTTAAACCTCCTGGACACAATATATAATGGAATATTTTAACCTAACACTACGTTTTGTTAACTTTTTTAATTCCCTTCCACCTCATTTAAACCAGTTGAAGTGAGCAGCAGACAGAAGGTATTGGATTGTAAATGCTTTGTCTCATTTGCCTAACTATCAGCTGTTACAGCTGCAGTTAGTAAGTCAAAATTTCTTGCTGAATTTCTGTTTAAAGTAGCATGATCCTTGAAGCCTCCATCTTCTGTTACTTAGAACACCAGTGCTACTGTTCCATAGATGCTACTATGCTGACTGGCACTTCTGGAAACAGTATTGCTTATGACAGGATTTAAGTTAAGGTGACCAGATTTCCTGATTTTATAGGGACAGTCCCGGTTTTGGGGTATTTTTCTTATATAGGCTCCTATTACCCCACACCACATCCCGATTTTTCAGATTTTCTGTCTGGTCACCCTATTTTAAGTTGACACGGCTAATGTAGTGCTGTAGAAGTGGCATGAGACTTTTCAAACCCAATGCTGGAGAGCTAAGATAAGGATGTGTCTGTGGAAACCTAAATCTCACAATATTCTAGCAATACTCCTCAGCCAAAACTGAAGAGATGAAGCTGCACATACAGCATTCCTAACTCCTGCACCTCTGTCACATAGAATGTCTTTTTTAAGGCTTTATCCAACTCCCACTGAAGTCAACCAAAAGATTCTTGTGGACTTCAGTGAGAGTCAGATTGAGCCCATACGCTGTTCGTAACCTTCTTCCATGAACTAACATATGAGAAAGATCTCCCGTGTTTATAGCAGAGGTGGGCAAGCTATAGCCCGTGGGCCACATCCAGCCTGCAGGACCATTGTGTCTAGCCCCTGAGTTCCCAGTCAGGGAGGCTCCCCCCTGACCCCACCCCCACATTTTACCCTTCCCCAAAGGCTCAGCACGCTGTGTGGGCAGCGCTCTTAGGGGTGGGGCTGCATGTTCTTGCAGGGCAACATCTCTGACTCCATACAGAGTCAGACACACTGCTCTGAGCAGCACGTTAAGGGGGCCGGGGGATTGGATATGGGGCAGGGAGTCCCGGGGCGCAGTCAGGGCACAGGGAGCGGTTGGATGGGGTGGAGGGGTGTGAGTGTGAGTGTGAGAGAGAGAGAGGAATGGGGTGGGGGAGGTTGGATAGGTGTGGGAGACCCAGGGGTCTGTCAGGGAGCAGGGAGGTTGGGTGGTCTGGGGACAAGGAGAAGGGGGGCTTAGATAGAGGGTAGGGTTTGGGGGGAGTTAGAAGCGGGGGGGGGTCCTCTGGAGAGGATGGTCAGGGGATAAGGAGCATGGGGTTGGATGGATTCTGAGGGGGAGTCAGGGGGCACGAAATGGGAGGGGGTCAGATAAGGGGTGGGGCCAGGCTGTTTGGGGCCTTCCCTACCCAACCCTCCATACAATTTTGCAATCCCGATGTGGCCCTCGGACCAAAAAGTTTGCCCACTCCTGGTTTATAGCGATTTAACTAATCAACAAGCCCATAGTAAATTTGCTGGATTAGGTAATTAAATGATAATTACAGTATTTCTAAAACTTGAGGAATTAAAGAAAAGCTGCCTAGAGCAACACATGGGTAGCATTTATACTGTTTTGTACCTTTTCAATAACAGCAGGAATAGCTTCTAGGCTGCTGGGTCGGGCGGAAAATTTGCTATATAGCCTACAAGCTTCAACCTGCAAATTTTTTAAAAAAGGAAACATTACAAGAATAGCATACTTTTCCCTTTCTTTAAAAAAGAATCTTGATGATTAATTCACATTTACTGTTTACAAAAGAAATAAATTCCACAGAATATCAATGTTTACAACAGCTTGGAATGAAACACTACAAAGAGGCACTTGATATGACAAGCTCTACCTTTCTTATCATAGCGAAAGAGAATCTTTATCCTGAAATTATTTTAGTCACCAAAACTGATTCAATAAAGCGTTTTGCCGATTTCTATCTTACTTAGGTATGAATGAGTGTCCTGCATGCTGTGATAAAAAACAAATGGCCTTCCAGAAAGCAAAAAGTTATAATTCCTACAAACTCAGAAAGTCAGATCCCCAGTGAACTTCAGTGGAGTGACTACAATTTATACTAGCCGAGGATCTGCCTTCATTTATTTACCTGAAGCCTTTACACAGAAAGTTATACATCTGTGTACCTGTGGGAATTCTTGGAAAGCGCCCATGATTTCCTGATTCCTGTCAGAGGAGCCTCCAATAACAATCAAAGGCCTGAAACGAGCATAAACATTTTTATTTTTAAAAGCAAACGAAGTAAAAGCCCCAAAACAACACCACATCAAAAATCTGATTCTTAAGATATATATTTTAGGACCCTATTGATTAGAGTATGGCATAATAGGAGTACTTTAAGGCAAAATTTGAGAGCTCCCAGTGCATAACTCTAATCCTGAACACCACTGGGGACATTTGGATCTAAACCCTAATTTCACAAGCAGGCTACTTCTCTATAGTTAGCCAAATTAAAACTTCAGATCCAAAAGTTTTGGAAAGTTGAAATTGGTCTTATCTCTAATAAAAATCCCCATGGAAAACAGATTTGAAGCATACAAAAACACCCACTTTTACTATTCTGGATGGTTTATTTTGTTGGATGATGGTACTTTACTTTTCTCTGAGGCATAAAATATAGGCGGACATCAGAGAAAGGATAACAGCCTAGTTACATCATTGGTCCACTTCAGGATGAAAATTCCTATGCCAATTCCATTTAGCTTTTCCAGATTTCATTTATGAAGATTACTTTGCAACCCCCCCCCCCCCCCATAAATTCATTGTACATTACTACAGGTATAATCCCATAAACGTTACCAAGAGTTAGGGTGACCAGATAGCAAGTGTAAATATTCCGGACAGGGGGTGGGGTGGGGTAATAGGTGCCTATATAAGAAAAATCCCCCAAATCAGAACTGTCCCTATAAAATCAGGACATCTGGTCGCCCTACCAAGAGTGGCACTTACTACTGTGAGCAGACTAGCTGCAGTCAAGAGTGGGTTAGGTAGGGAGAATATTGAAGTTAATGGAACTATTCACATTACTATTATGCTCAGCAGTAAGAGTCTGTAGGACTAGAGCTTTAGCTAAGAAGAAATGCTGATGCAGCCACAGGTTAACCATTACAGTAGCATTATGAAGTGCTGCTCTTATCTGTAGCTTAATCTTGTAATTGTCATGAGCAATAATACAATCTTTCATGGCAGCTACAGCACGATAAATCTACATGCACTCAAAATGATGCGGACAGAAAAGCAGGAAATACCGTAGATCATTTTTAATAATGGCTTATATTTTTTTCTGAATGGAAGAATTAAAGGTTTTCCCTCTTATAAGCATCATTTACAAGAGCTTAAGTGTCTACTTTAATTGAGCTCATATAATAATTAGTAACAGGGTACGTCTACACTGCAAAGAAACAACCACCCCAGGGCAGTGAGTCTCAGAGATTAGGTCAACTGACTCGGGCTCGCACTACAATCCTGGCCCTCTGAAATCAACAGGATTTCACTCTCAGACTCTATGCTCAGATGTTAAACCTTGTACGGTAAAGCTGTGCTGGCAGATGGGTCTAGTTAATTCCAACCAGAGCATTAAAGGTCTAGAACAGTCACTGCTTGGAGGAGGAAATTAGGACAGAGGGGACCCTGAAGAGAAACCATAGAAACAGACTAGCTCAGTGAGAAAAGCTTAGGCCAAGGTTTAGGGTAGGTTGTTATTTCTGAGTTACTAACAATAAATAAATAAACAAAACAAACCAAACAAATTAATTAATTAATTGGTGTGTGTGTGTGTGTGGGGGGGGGGGGGTAGTTTGGACAATAATTCAGGGTCTGTATCTCTGCTGGAAAAGGGGGTAGAGACTCAGGCCATGTCTACACGATGGGCAATATAGTGCCATAGCTGTGCTGCTGTAATCCCATAGTGTAAATACAGACTACAGTAAAGGTTCCCCACCCCATCTCTTTAAGAACTACATCTCCCCAGTGACAATTGCATTCTTCCATTGACCTAGCTGTGTCTACATCAAGGGCTAGGTCAGCATAGCTAATGCACGCAGGGGTGCGGATTTTTTCACCACTGAATTAATGCATCTATTTCCATGACACCTACTGTATGTAGGGGGCAAAAACATAAGCATCTTGGCCTAATGGCTAGTCAATTAGTGTGTAGGCTAGTCTGAGTCTCACTATACTATCAAATCTTCTGTCAAGCTAGAGGATGATCTTCTGCCAAGTCTTTTAAATCAGGCATGCACAACCAGTTTCACCTAAACTGGATTTTCGGGGGGAAAGTGCAAACACCAGCCAAACATGGCTTACAAATTAACCAAAGTGCTCTGAAAGCTTCTTCCCAGTGACCAAACTCAAATTATTTAAAAGCAAAGTCACACCAGAATTTCTTTTGATCGGGTAGTTTCATATATAACCAAGTATTTGCAGGCAATTCTTATGTAAAAAGCAGTTTGGACCCTACAAAGTTTTATTTCCATTAAGTGATTCTGTCAGCATACACAAATACAGTACTGCAGCCAACATATGGAAATCTTCTTTGCCAGCCAGCTGTTTATTAACCTTATGGTCTGATGCATATGTACCTAATGCTATGTAATCTTCTACTGAAAATGTTTCACGCAACTTTATTTTTATTCACAGGCCAGTTAAAGTTGCCATGTTGAAGGGAAGACTAGTGGGGATAAACACTACTGCTACTGCACTTGAATTCAACATTTAACAGTTTAATAACATGCAACAGAAACCAAACATTTGGTTATTACAAGGGGCCAATTTGTTCGCCCATGAAGGGAGGAAGTCATGAACCCAAAGGCATTTGTAAGCTTCTTTTCTGACTCAGAGCTTCTTCTACCTACTGCACCCATCTTGATTTTTACATATATCTTGGTGCATTACTCAGGAAATAACTGGATTTTACAGAACATATAATGTAGTGAGGCAGGATGATTTTTACCTCTAAAAATGAGAAAAACTAAACAAGATCAGTTGTACTGAAGAAAAACAAAGTCACTTCTCATTTCCTATGACAAACTTTTTATTCAATATTAAAAAAAAAAAGAAGGTAGAAATATCTGCAATGAAGAGCAATAAACCAATAAAAATCTGAATATCAGTTTGGACAATGATTGTGCTAATACTTAGAATTTAAGAGAAAATGTAGTTACATTACCAGCAATTCATGTTCGCATTTGCCATCCCGCCCAGAGCATGTATGAGACCTGGACCAGAAACTACAAGACATACTCCTGGTCTAGAGGCAAAATAGATCAGAAGGAAAGTGAAAACTACAAATACAGGACAAACAAGAATAAGAAATGCTTCAACTTCAAGAATATTAAACGTTTACAGAGAAACAGTCAAACTGCAGCATGCAAATGGTCGCACTTGGAGGCAGAGATACAGATTAGGGATCTAGGGCTATGTCAACACTAGAAATGCTGTAGCGTAGACACTACAGCAACAGAAGGAGTTTTGTCATAGTAGCAAATCCCCCTCTCTGAGAGGGGGTAGTTAGGAAGAATTCTTGTATTGAATTCTTAGCGCTCTTTATACTAGAACTTAGGTCAGTTTAACTACATCTCTCAGGGGTCTGAATTTTTCAAACCCCTGAGTGGTGTAGCTGGGTTGACCTAACTTTCTAGTGTAGGCCAGCCCTGGGATCCTCCTTTAACCATATTAACTTTATGAAAAAAACATGTGGCCATGGTATGAAAGTAGTTTTCTTCAGCCTTGCAGCTTGTTCAGGCTGCACTTGTAGTTAGCCCAGGACCACATAACCTATGGCCTGGTGGTCAAAAAGCTCCATTACTATAACTGCCTTTTACCTCATCTGCTCCATCACTGGCAGCCTATTATTTGGAAGACAGTGGGAGGTTTACTCCCTAGCTTGAGTATCAGAGGGGTAACCGTGTTAGTCTGGATCTGCAAAAGCAACAAGGAGTCTTGTGGCACCTTATAAAACTAACAGATGTATTAGAGCATAAGTTTTCGTGGGTGAATACCTACTTCGTCAGATGCACCAACGTTGTATTCACCCATGAAAGCTTACGCTCCAATACATCTGCTCGTCTATAAGGTGCCACGGGACTCTTTGTCCTGAAATTCATTTGGCCATTTTTAACTTAGATGCAAGTTTAAAGAAACAAAAATGTTGGTGGGTTTCTGTACATGAAAATAGTCTTATTTGAGGTAACTAAATCAGATCACGGAGATGGTGCATTTTTGAGCGTATACGGTAGTTAGTTTATTTAAAATAGTAAACTAATCTAACTTCCATTCCCCAATGGATTATTCACTAGTGGCTAAATCGCAACTCTTAAGTTAAGGAAGCTAATAGATACAAAGGTAAATTCAAAATGATACACAGAAGGTAAATGCACTCAATCTGTGTAAATATAGATATAGCTATGCACTTCTTGTGTGTCATTTCAAAGAGGCACCCTTTATCTTTACAGTCTTACTCATTTTGTTTAACTTGTACATAATTTTAAAACAGAACAGAAAATGCCCTAGCTCAAACAATTGCATAAAATAAATATGCAGCTTACCTTCCTGTCAGGTACCCCACAGCAGAGGCAGCATAGCAAGCCTATTAAAGAGAAACTCGGGGTTACTTACAGATATAAAAACTTTTAATCATAAAATTTAAATTAAATAGAATCTTAAAAATAAGAATCGTTCTGATTAATGGATCTTGCAATAAGGAGGCAACAGCCCACAGTCATCCCTTCCAAAGGGGCATGAGTAAGGGTGCATTGTATAGACAATAGACAATTAAACATGACATTCCCAAGGGTCTGCAAATATTCTTTAGCTAGGAGTCTGTAGCCAAAGACAAAACACAAAAACAAGCATCCTCCTTTTCCCTTCAGGCTCTTCTTCCTCATGCTCATTCATGTCATGGAGGTTGATGACATTTACTCCCTCTCTCCGCTGCCTCACCTCCTTCTTGTGTGTTCCCACCTGCTACTGCCCCAGGATATTGCATCAATAGAATCTGTAAGACGGATTTTAATATAGGAGACCGTATGTGATTTGGTCATTAAAATCATCACTTTGCCTAAAGGCTTAATCGGATAGTCTTTAGGCAAAGTCTGAAAATGTTGGAAAACAGATCTTCCCAACTGAACTTCTACGGTCTTAGACTTGGCAAAGTGGTTGGCATTGGGACAAACAGGAAAGGCAACTAACAGGAGGGTATGTCTCTTCAACTAGATATCCTTAGACTCAGTGAGCCAAATTCAGAAATTATGTGTAAGGAGATTTAAATTACACTTTGGTAAGCAGATACAAATCCAAGGGAGTGTAAACTATACAGAAAGGGCCAGAAAAAGGTGTAGGTTTCACAACTTAGAAGACTGGGCCAAATTAATCAGAGTCTGTGTACAGCAGTGCTCCCTGGGACAAGTCCAGAAAATTGTCAAACTGCCCCTCCTTTACCCACAGACTCTTTTTGATGCCATGCTAAATCTGGGTTCCTTCTGTACTTAAGTTGTTTTTCTGCCACAGATGAACAGGTCATAAAGTAAACATCTGGGATTTAGTAGAACAGCAATAAGCATTTACATCTTGTTTTCCTTAGTGGGATTGGGGGAACTTGACAGAAAATAATTGCAGAATATGTTCTACTGTTTGTACATTTCATAAAGCTTTTACAAAGAGGTGAGAAGAAACATAATTTAACTGTCATCTATTTCTTGAGTATTAATGTGACATGCATTTTTTCCCCCTCTGGCTGAAAATATGTCAACATACAAACGTTTACAGTTGACATTTGGAGTGGGAGTTGTATTAACAAGGTTCTTTGTACCTCAGAAGCCGGGTGTCATGGCAACAACACATTTTCTAAATGAGTGGCCAAATAAAACAGCACATAAAATACTAATTCAGATACAGTGATTGCCATTAAAATCTTCACAGTTTTGCTTTTTCTAGTGGATAAAGTTGCCAGTGCTACCTGTACTAACTACAGGATTATACCGTGAACATCATTGTGATGGCAACTGTAAAGATTTTATAGTGAACACTGTACATAACTTAGTACAGGCCCAGGCACTTTCTCTTTCACAAAAAAACCCAAACCCCTCAAAATAAACAGGAACTGCACTCATGTTATATATTAACTTAAACATTAGAGCTGAACAAAATTTTTGCAATAAATAGTAAATTTGCAGAAAAATGCATTTTTGGGGCAACAAAACTATTCACAATTTGGGCCAAATTCAACAACTGATTTCAGCTGAAAAAATTTGGATAAAAAAAATTAAACCATGCTGAAACAAAAAACATTTTCATTTTGAAATTTTGTGCCTTTTTTAAAGCGTGAAAAATGCCTCAAAATGAGAGAGGCAACGGGGCAAATTTGAGTGGAATTGTGACCCGATGTGGCAGGTCGCAACACCTGGAGGGAGCCACTGATGCAGATGAATGCGGGGTAGGGTGGTGCTCCAGAACCCCCTTCTGCACCACCGGGGCTGCCCCTCCGCAGTAGACTGAGAGAGATTACTCCTGGGGGAATTCTGCATCACTTCAAGTGCACAGAATTCATATCCTTAAAAAAGGGAAGGAGGAGGATCTGGGGAATTACAGGCCAGTCAGCCTCAACTCAGTGCCTGGAAAAATCATGGAACAGGTCCTTGAGGAATCAATTCTGAAGTACTTAAAGGAGAAGAAAGTGATCAGGAACAGTCAGCATGGATTTACCAAGGGCAAGTCATGCCTGACTAATCTAATTGCCTTCTATGGCACGATAACTGGCTCTGTGGACGAGGGAAAAGCAGTGCATGTGTTATTCCTTGACTTTAGCAAAGCTTTTGATATGGTCTCCCAAAGTATTCTTGCAGCAAGTTAAAGAAATATGGGCTCAATGAGAGGACTAAAGATGGATAGAAAGCTGGCTAGACTGTCAGGCTCAACGGGTAGCATCAATGGCTCCATGTCTAGTTGGCAGCCGGTATTAAGTGGAGTGCATCAAGGGTCAGTCCTGGGGCCAGTTTTGTTCAATATCTTCATTAATTATCTGGACTGGAGAATAGCATGGACTGCACCCTCAGCAAGTTTGCAGATGACACTAAACTTGGAGAAGTGGCAGATACACTGGAGGATAGGGATTGGATACAGAGGGACCTAGACAAATTAGAGGATTGGGCCAAAGGAAATTTGACGTGGTTCAACAAAGGACAAGTGCAGAGTCCTACACGTAGGATGGAAGAATCACACACACTGATACGGACTAGGGACAAAATGTCTAGACAGCAATTCTGCAGAAAAAGACTCTGGGGTTACAGTGGACGAGAAGTTGGACATGAGTCAACAGTGTGCCCTTGTTGCCAAGAAGGCTAACGGCATTTTGGGCTGTATAAGTAGGAACATTGCCAGCAGATCGAGGGATATGATCATTCTCCTCGATTTGGCATTGGTGAGGCCTCATCTAGAGTACTGTGTCCAGTTTTGGGCCCCACACTACAAGAAGAATGTGGAAAAACTGGAAAGAGTCCAGCAGAGGGAACAAAAATGATTAGCGGGCTGGAGCACATGACTTATGGGGAGAGGCTGAGGGAACTACCGGTATGATTGTTTAGTCTGCAGAAGAGAAGAATGAGGATGGATTTGATAGCTGCTTTCAACAACCTGAAAGGGGGTTCTGAAGAGTATGGATCTAGACTGTTCTCAGTGGTACCAGGCAACAGAACAAGGAGTAATGGTCTCAAGTTGCAGTGGGGTAGGTTTAGGTTGAATATTAGGAAAAACTTTTTCACTAAGAGGGTGGTGAAGCACTGGAATGGGTTACCTGCAGAGGTGGTGGAATCTCTTTCCTTAGGAGTTTTTAAGATCAGGCTTGACAAAGCCCTGGCTGGGATGATTTAGTTGGGGGATTGGTCCTGCTTTGAGCCGGGTGTGTGTGGATTAGATAACCTCCTGAAGTCTCTTCCAACTCTGAAATTCTACGACTTCAAGGAACCATATCTTTTATTTCAACTAAGTGATGCTATATGCTCGCTATTCCTTTGCAAGTCAAAGTAAATTTGCCTCGGAGTGCCTCAAACAATAATTTTAGTCCATTCCCTTGATGTATTCAACTAGTCCCTTTCAAATTAAATGCCAGAAATAGCAGGAAACACATTCATAAGAGTGCCTTAAATCAAGGTGCAGCCTCATTCCCTGGAAAAATCACTTATACTGCAATAAATTTGAGAGAGATACTAAAAGGACTGATAAGTGATGATTATAAGTAAATGTAATAAGAAATATTGGTGATTTATGGTCTTCTATGATATAGCTGCTGGGACCCAACATTGGTCTGTTAGTCACTTGCAAGACAGCATGTGTATTTTGTGTTCAGTAAATGACGAACATTTGGTGTATCTAAACTTGATCTATAAAAATACTGATTATATACCCATGTGGTTCTTGATGAATTAATTCACTTGTTGATTGGCTAAGAATAACTAAGTTTCCTGATTTGAGAAATAATGTCCAAGTTTCAAGTTGACCTGAGAAGAAACCAGTATTAAAATTAGTAATTTATCACTCTCTGAGGTTAAAACAGTTATCCTAATTAAATACCATTCACATGTTAGCTTTAATATTTAACTACAGACATTTGAAAGAATGAGGAATTAATGATAACAGGATGAGGGAGGATAACAAAGAACAATGAATGAAATTAAGAAAAGGAACATTTAGGATAAATGATAGTGAAATATGTAAGACTGCAGAAAGGTCTAAAGGAAGGGGCTGAAATCATCACTTGGCATGTTTAAAACTACAGTGCACAGAACACTAGAAAATGTATTAGAGAGAACATTTGTTCACATAGAGTGAGATGGACTAAGTCTTTCCCATTTATAATTTCTATTGATGGGACTGGGAACACAAACTCCAGAAAGACTCACCAATTTTATTGAAACTCCCAGTAAAACAAAGGTCCCTTATGACTAAGGCTGAGATTTTGTCACAGATATTTTTAGTAAAAGTCACAAACAAGGCACAAGCAATAATGAAAAATTCACGGAAGCTTGTGACCAGTTGACATATCCCTTCTGGTGTTATCTGGACTGGTGATCTGCTAGGTCACTCCAATCCTCAACTCTGGGAGCCAGCCTTCCCCTGCTCGGCTGGGAGTACCCCACAGCATTATTAAGTCCCTCCAAGCAAGGTTGAGCAATTCCTCAGTGTGGCCTCATGGACGTGAATCATTGCATTGTAGCTCCCTTGCTGGACAATGACGGTTGATGGGTTGTTTGATACCCTGCCAGGGCATTGGTTACTTTCCTTGCTGTTGCTTCTTGGGAGCGAAGATCTAGCTGATTCCCCAACTTACAGCATGTTTTATTGACCACTATACAACACAATTCTCATAACTTCATATGCATTAATGATACACATATATGGATAGAAAAATGACTTTCAGCAGATCATAACCTTTCCCCAGATACATATAAAGCATGCCTTGTAAGGTAAGATCACAATTATATGAAAGCAAGGAATATATGGGTTACAATATGCCCCATGGTATTGAATGTCACACCAGTCCCTGACTTTTAATAAAAATATCCATGACAAAATGGGGAGCTTGGGCATCTGCCAGTGGGTTGGAAGCTCCAGGGCCCCCCTCCGCTGGTGGCTCTGAGCTGTGGGGGTCCCCCTTGCAGCTCACGGTGGCGAGGGGTCCCCACAGCTCCCTGCCTAAGCAGGTGGCAGGGGACCCTGCAGCTCCTAGCCAGCGCTGGCTGAAGTCACAGAGGTCTTTGGAGGTCATGGATTCCTTAACTTCTGTGACTAAATTGCAGCCTTACTTATGACCTCTACCCTAACAATGATTACAACTGCAGAAGGACTTGGGAACTACAGCAAATACAGAGCCTCAAGTTCTAGTCCTGCAGAATTCCTGAGTTCCAAAAGCATCTGTGCTACTGCACTTGTGTTGAGTTTGGGTACTCGATTACTAGCTCTCGATTACCCAAACCATGGATTTTAGGAGTGTTTCATGGGCACTTGAAAGGCATCTATAAAGCAGAGATTCAACTGTAAAACATATAGCTAATATGAAAATAAAAGGAAGGACGACTAGCCCACCAGATATTTACTTACAGCTTGCTCATTTCTCATTCCGATATACTTTATTCCAATTGCTTGGGCTGCAATTGCAATTTCAGTTACTGGAATACCAACAATACCAAACATATATTCAATGTTCTGAAATGAGAATTTAAAAAAAATTAATTTCCAAAATTGATGCACAATGATTAGATCTCGTAAGTTTCTTCTGTATAATGTGCCTATCTTCATAAAGTGCACAATCACATAAAAGCAAAGTAGAGATTGAAGTGCAATACCACCATATCAAGATCGCAAGAAAAAGATAGGCATCACTTATGAATATTTCTTGTTCTCGAGTAGCATGTAATTACAATAGATTCTTTATACCTTGATCTCAAACAAAAAAAACCCACAAGGTTTCTATTATATTTTCCTTTAAAACAACTAACTTTTTTCTCCACCCAACTATATTTTAATTGCCATTTCAATAGTGATTCAAATACAAGATTACTAGCATGTTCTTAAATACAGAGACCAATTGTGAATAAAAGTATAACAAAAAGAAGAGACCAGGTGTGCTTGTGTAAAATTAATTGCTGGACAGGGGATGAGCAGATGTGTGGTTGAGAGCTCCTTCAGGAGAGGCCAAAATCACCTTACTCAATGAATCTGAGCATGTTGATAACACTACTTGTTCAAAAACCAAAAGAGAGACCAACACCCCCACTCTCCTCCCAAAGCCTTTTTAATTATTATTATTTTATTATTAAAACCACCATGATTTTTTTCTCTCTTCAGAGGGTTTGACTCATTTTTCATCTCTTACAGCTGGCAATACTGGCATCTCTCTGCTCCATCTCATTTGGGTTTCCCTAATGTTCTGTGAGCTGGGAAATATGATGACTTTGCTTCAGTTACCAGGATATTTTACCTGAGATAAACCGATAACCAACAAACTAGGGGTATTCTCCTTTTGTGTAACCATATATTTAATAATTAACTTAATAAGAGTGCCAGAGTACAAATGTCACTAAAAGTTTTTAGACAAACTGTCCCAACTTTGAGTTGTTCCAAATTATGTGGACATAAGCTGCCTTGTGTCAACCTAGCTGAGGAAGCATCTTCACTTATATCTGGCTCTTGCCAACATACATGCCTTGCTAGCATGACTTAATAACACCATCTCCTCCAGCAGCATAGAGCCATGGTCAATGTAATTAGGCTGATGCAGAGTTAATGTGGACCCTATGTTGCTTGGGTCAACTGTTACTGGCTTTGGAGAGACATTCCACAATGCCCCACACTGAGAATACAACCGATATAAGTGTTCCTAGTGAGAATGTGCACCACTGACACAAGGAGCTAAATGTGCACACACTGTACAAGTGATTTAAGAACACCAGTGGCTGCATACTGATGTCAATTAGGTCAACATCAGTTTGTACTGTAGACGTGGCCCAAGAGGCAGGGAGTGGGTAGGCTGATCATTCAGGAAAGCTGTACAACTGGCTGTAAAGGTTTCTCTGCAGGAGAGCAAAAAGACATTTCCAAGTTACACTAGCCTCTGGACAATGACACCACCAGATTATTTTAAACTGTGTATAAACACAGACATGAAGAGAGGTTTTCAATCTAAAATAGATTACAGGAAAGGGATGTGCCCCTAGTTCACTGGTTATGAGTTTTTCCCTGTGTAAAATATCGGGCTAACAGCAGCAAAGTCATGATACTTCCCTATTGTACTGTGAACTGGGAAGCCCAAATGAGACTGAGCAGAGGGATGCCAATATTACCAGCTGCAAGAGATCTAAGCCTATTAAACCCCCACAAAACATGCCTACCTGAACAACTTGGTCAGGACACTGGACTGCTGCAGCCCCAGGGCTAGTTGCTCAATCTTTTTGCGCCTCCCTTACCCTGATTTTACTAATTGTAAAGTTATTTTCCTCCCACCCTTTGCCTGCTCCTCTCTCTGGATCGTAAAGAGCTGGGACTGTCTGACTGTACTGGCCATGCCCACTGTGCCTCGCTGTAATGCCAACACCACCTAACTCCCTTGGCTACCGTCCACTGCGGCCCCCTGGATGTCTTCACACCAGGGCCACATACCACGGCGAGGGTCTCAGCATGTCACTACCTCCCAGGAGCTGATTTTTCTGGGGTTGGGACGCAATTTGTCCCGATTTGAGGACTTTACAGAGGAGCCCTGCCTGCGCAGGGGTCATGTAGGCAGCATGGCCCACTGCCCAGGCAGCCACGTGCTGCTGCCTGCATGACCCCTGCGCAGGCGGGCTCCTCTGTAAAGTCCCCAAATCGGGACAACGAATGCTAGTAGCTAGCTGCCAGCCCAGAGTCCCGTCCTCCCCCCCCCCCCCCCCGCCTCCGGCCGGCAGAGACAGGCGGGGCCCGGGGAACATGCAGGGCGCGCAGAGTGGATCCTCCCTGGATGCAACCAGCGCCCGCAGGCGGGGAGCCCTCCCCCTCGGCACCTCCCCAGGCAGAGACAGCACAGCATTCAGGGGTAGGTGGGCGGGCCACGGCAACGGCCAGGAGACCTCCAGGAGCCAGGGCAGAGAGAGAGCCCACTGCCCCCCGCAGAGAGAGCCCCCCGCCGAGAGAGCCCACTGGCCCCCGCCCCCCGCAGAGAGAGCGAGCCTCCAGCCACTGCGGCCCGCTCCTGCTCCCCGCCTCGGGCCCCGCCCCTACCCGTGGAGTGTGTCCTGATATTTCACCCTTCCCATCTGGTCACCCTATCTGGGAACAGGTTCGCCACCGTTCAAGCTCTTAGAGAAGCTGGTCTTCCCCAGCACCTGCCACGCTCAGCTACCTGGGACCACACACGTCCCTCCCGCAGGGCCTTGGGAGGGGAGAGCTGGTGGCTGGTTTCGAACCCACAGCGCCTAGGTGCCAGCGCGAAGCGCTAATTGCTATACCGCGCGATATGACCCTTCCCACTCCCCGTAGGGGACTTATTTCCGGGTTACTGTCCGGGGTCAAGGGTCAGACTAGAGCTCTTACTTGCGTCTTTAGGGCCTCGGCGATGAGCTGAGCCCCGCTGATACAGTCTTCCTGCCCAGCGCCGTGGGGAGCCATTACCCTTGTCCCGCTCGCTCTGAGCCAGTCGGCATTTAACACCAGCCAGCAAACGTCCTGCAGCACAAGGCCACCCCCGGGGCGACGGGGTTGTAGTGTCCAACCAATCAGCAAAGTCTTTCGCTCTGATTGACACTTACTGCCCCCCTTCAGTGTGACGGTAAAAGGAAGCGGGAGAACACCTGTGGGCGGGGCCCATTGGTTGGCTGGGGCGGATACGTTCCATGCACGGAGGCTGTCGATTGGATCGCCTCTGTATCGGAGCTGACCAATCAGAGGCAGGGACATGTTTGCAGTTAGCTGTGAGCGACGGGATAGGAAGGGACCCTCCCCTCCCACTGTTGCTGCACGCGGAGCAGGCGAGTAAAGGGCTAACGGTCGTAGGCGCGTGCGCGAGAACGTGGGCCGCTCGTGATCTGGGGAAGCCTACCAATGAGAGGAGCGGCGTGCAGAGCCCGCGCCGCGAGGAGGGGGCGGGGCGGGGCGGGGCGGGGCGGCTCCTGAGGCGGGGTTGGGCTGGTTTGAGTGCTGGGCTCAGACCGGTCCTGAGCGCCCGCCGGTCTAGCAGCGCCCAGCGCCCGGCTGCGGAGCCATGTTTCCCCCGTGAACGGCGCCAGGCCGACCCGCCCTCAGTCACTGGTCGCAGCCGGGAGCAGGAACCGATCTGCCGTTGCCGCGCTGAGAGGTGACGACGCCGTGTCGCCCTCCCCCGTGTCGTCCACACGTGAGGGGCTGGGCCGAGGCTGTGCTGTGACCTGTCCGGGGGGTCTCCGCACTGCACTGCGCGCTTTCGGCTCAAGGGACTCAGGGCGGCGGGTTTTGTATCGCAGTGTAGACAAGAGTGGCTAGGCCCATGTCAAGCCCCATAGTCTAGGGCTGCAGGGCCCACTGAGCCTGGTCTTTGACTCAGATCTGAGCCCAAGCGCCTCTTCCAGCCACGTACAAATCAATCTGGATGGGGGGTAGGAAGCACTCAGGACCCAAGTCCCAGCACCCTGCTAGAGGGGAGGATCAGAGGCTGTCTCAGTCTGACTCAGGTCCCAAGACCCATCATTGTCAGTGTGGATTCGGCTACAGCAGCACACCCGACTCAGGTCAGTCTAGTGCAGTCTGGATGTGTTAGCATGACTGAGACCCTGTAGGCCCAGCAACTGCAAACCCCGCTTCGTAATGCAGGGTGGATGCTTAAGCCTGGACATAGGAACAAACCTGAGTCCCACAGACCTAGACTTAGTGTGAACTGTAGCCCATATACCCTTAGTGCTGGGTTTCTCAAACTTCATCAGACGGTGACCCCCTTCTGACAACAAAATTGCTATACGACCCCATGAGGAGTGACTGAAGCCTTAGTCCGCCTAAGCCCTGTGGTTCTGGCTAGGGGCCCAAGACCCACTGCCATGTAGTGGGGGCCAAAACTGAAGCCCAAGAGCTTCAGCCCCAGGCAGGGGGCTTATAACCTAAGTCCCGCCCCACAGGCTGAAGCACTCAGGCTGCAGGTGGTGGGGATCGGGGTTGGGCCTCAGCAAGTCTAAGCCAGGCCTGGCAACTCCACTAAAATGGGGTTAGACCCACTTTGCAGTCCTTACCCACGATTTGAGAACTGTTTCCTTGATGGTTCTAGGAGCACATAGACCAGCCTGTTTATTCTTGTATCTCCACTCACAGCTCCTTTTTCTGGGATGCTCTTGACATGCTAAAATCAAAATTTGTCAGCATTTACTGGTTATTTTCTATAGTAATAAAAAAGAGTGGGTATTAGATAAGGTAGCTTAGGAAATGCTGACTTTCATAGTCCCTCACTTGGTACAACTAGACTAGATAAGACAAAACACTAGTAGCTGTATAATAGGGAACAGATTTATATTGACCCACAGATGAAGTAGATTAGGAGTTCTCAATCTTTTTCTTTCTGTCCCCTTCTCCCCTCCCTCCAACATGATATGAAAACTCCACAGCTCACCTGTGCCACAACTGGTTCTTTGCATATAAAAGCAAGCAGGGCAATTGCCTGAGTCCCCATGCCACAGGACCCCACAAAGCTAAGTTGATCAGGCTTTGGCTTCAGGCCCAGGTGGTGAGGCTCAGGGCCCTGGGTTTCAGCCCCATATAGTGAGGCTTCAATTTTCTGCCCTAGGCCCTCACGAGTCTAATGCTGGCCCTGCTTGTAGTATCCCCACTAAGTTATTCACAGACACCCAGGGTGACCTAGACCCCATATTGAGAACCACTGGAATTTATGACAGGTCTCTGCCATCTTGAGTCTGTTTTGTGCCTTTCCATTGCAGCCATCTTTTATAGGTGACAAATCTGAGGTATTGTCACAGATTGAAGTGTCACGAGAGGAGGTTTTGGAACTAATTGATAAACTTAACTGTAACAAGTCACCTGGACCAGACGGCATTCACCCAAGAGTTCTGAAAGAACTCAAATGTGAAATTGCAGAACTATTAACTAGGGTTTGTAACCTGTCCTTTAAATGGACTTCTGTGCCCAATGACTGGAAGATAGATAATGTAACGCCAATATTTAAAAAGGGCTCTAGAGGTGATCCCGGCAATTGCAGACCAGTAAGTCTGACATCCATACCAGGCAAATTAGTTGAAACAATAGTAAAGAATAAAACTGTCAGGCACATAGAAGAACATAAATTGTTGGGCAAAAGTCAACATGGTTTCTGTAAAGGGAAATCATGTCTTCTTTGAAGGGGTTAACAAACATGTGGACAAGGGGGACCCAGTGAACATAGTGTACTTAGATTTCTGGAAAGCCTTTGACAGGTCCCTCACCAAAGGCTCATATGTAAATTAAGTTGCCATGGTATAAGTGGGAAGATCCTTTCATGGATTGAGAACTGGTTAAAAGACAGGAACAAAGAGTAAATGGTAAATTTTCTGAATGGAGAGGGGTAACTAGTGGTGTTCCCCAAGGGTCAGTCCTAGGACCAATCCTATTCAACTTATTCATAAATGATTTGGAGGAAGGGGTAAACAGTGAGGTGGCAAAGTTTGCAGATGATACTAAACTGCTCAAAATAGTTAAGACCCAAGCAGACTGTGAAGAACTTCAAAAAGATCTCACAAAACTAAGTGTTTGGGCAACAAAATGGCAACTGAAATTTAATGTGGATAAATGTAAAGTAATGCACTTTGGAAAAAATAACCCCAACTATACACTCAATATGATGGGGGCTAATTTAGTTGCAACTAATCAGGAAAAATCTTGGAGTTATCGTGGATAGTTCTCTGAAGACGTCCATGCAGTGTACAGCAGTAGTCAAAAAAGCAAACAGGATGTTAGGAATCATTAAAAAAGGGATAGCAAATAAGACGGAGAATATCTTATTGCCCTTATACAAATCCATTTCAGCTAGCAGTTGTGTGTCTGATAGGAAGCAGCTATCTTCTGCACTGGGTTTGGGTCCCATGTTGCTGAGATGTTTATACTATGCTAGAAGGTTTCACCACTGAACTGAGGACTTTTTTCAGTGAAAGACACAATAAAGAGATGCCAGTAATCAATTGTATAATATCCGTTGTCCAGCTGGCCCTCCTGCATCCCAATAGAGCTAAAAAAAGTTCACTGCTCAGTCCCAAATGTCACTAACGATGCCAGAAACATGATGGCAATCAGACCATATTGTATTTATCAAGAAGAGAACATATGAAGAGCAAAATAGGACTCTCATACTGCTTCTCATGTTAAAAGCATTGGAGAGATATTAACTAGTTAATTACTCTCCTGCCTCATGAGTGCTGTAAGGATTAAGTGTTTTCCTTACTTTATAGATGAGAAGATAGCCAGAAAGGTGAAGTGACTTGCCCAGGGCCATACAGCAAGTCAGTGGCAGACTTAAATTAGAACTCAGCTCTGTCAGAGTCCCAGTTCCTGTTTGCATTTTTCCATGCTGCCTGCCAGCCTTGGGGTCAGTAGATGTGATAGACACACTAGAGAACTCAGAATATAGGTACACTTGGGTTGCATTCCACTTCTACCTATAGGCTGCTATTGTGGGTATGAGGGAGGAGTTTGACAGGAAGAGAAAGATGTCTTAAAAGAAAAGAATGAGCTCAGTGATTCACAGTCAAGTTACTAATTTGGGTTTTACTTACTTTGCTGCAACACCTTCAAATTCCTACTAGCAATTATTTTAGCACCTAGAACACCAAAACTATTTTTCCCCTTGGAAACAGGAGGAAGAACAATTTATTAGAGAACACCAAGCATAGAGATAAAAAATGTGTGCAGTGTTTTTATCGGCAGCATATTTCTTTTTATGCCTGTAATAAAAAGCAGTAATTTCAGTCTGAGCTACAGTCAGCGCTTTTCCTAGCAGTTTATGAAGAGTTCACTGAATCAAATGAGATTTAGTCTACATATTATCTACTTTAAAAAAAAAATCTTGCAGGATGATTATATAAGTGCTCAGTCTGATTCTTCAGGAATTATCTGTTTCTTAGTTCATGAACCCAGCCCTGTAAATGCGATGATAGTTGCACTGGGAGTTGGGTTGGAAAGTGAGCAAGGAAATTACTGCAGACATAAATGCAGTGGAAATGAACATGGTACTTTTGAACTGTCACCTGAAACAGATTAATGTGAATTTTAGGAGCCACACATTTATCCAGTAACACGGTGGGGGAACCCTTTAGGTCCAGTATTGTTGAGAGTCTGAATTTAGCTGTCACTATTAATAAATCACAGCTAAGAATGTGAAACCTTTCAATTGGTATGATTTGTTGTTCAAATGTTTTTGTCTTGTCTGTTTCACTATAGATTTATGGACAAAGGTCATGTTGGAAGCCTGCTGTACAGTTTTTCTTTTCCTTTTCTGCTATCAAGTTGCCTCAGCAGAAGTTTACAGAGAAGGACACTATGTTGCTGCTGTGTACGAACATCGACCCATACTGAGTCCTAATCCAGCAACCCTGACTGATCGACGCTCTGCATTAGAGTTGATGAGCAGAAACCTATATATATATGAAGAGCAAGTAATAGCTGCAGCCAAACAGGTCAGAAAATATGTCCACAGCTTAGTGTCCATCTTAAGTTGTATATAACAAGTTCTAATTACTGAGAACAATCCTTTCAAACTTGGATGCCTAAAGTTAGACAACTATACCTGGCCGGCAGGGCCACCCAGAGTGCAGGGGTTGCAGGGCCCTGGGCTAAGGAGGCCCCGGGGCTGCAGCTCCACAGCCCCTTTTGCGATGCAGTCCTGCGATCACGGGCCGGAGGACTCAGGAGGAGCAAGGGCAGCCGTGCAGCCAGTGGCCGAGGAGAAGCGGGTTCACAGTGATGTGATCGCAGGGCCGCATTCTGAAAGGGGCTTTAAAGCTGCAGCTCTGTGGCCCCCTTGACCCAGAGCCCTGCAGACCCTAAAATCCCTGCGTTCTGGGTGGCCCTGCCTAGCCAGGACAGGGGCAGCTCCCAGAATTGCAGCCCTGCGGGTGGTGCCACATCGCACAGAGCCACCTATAAAATTGGGACATCTGGTCACCCTATCTGCCCCCCCCCCCCCCCAAATTTCCTTGAAATCTAACCCCCCGCATTTACATTAAATCTTATGGGAAAACTGGATTAGTTTAACATCATTTTCTTAAAAGTTGCATTTTTCAGGAACAGAACTACGACATTAAGCTGGGTGTTACTGTATAGGTTAATGTGCATTTTAAAGTAAATAGTTTAAAATACTTTCTACAGTGCTACCTAAAAAGGCAAGAAATGGTCGCTGTATATTATGGTCATCCCAACACACTCAAGCAACCTTACTTTTGTTTGTTTGATCACCAAAAGAGATGTCATTTTGCTTTCCTTGTTAGCATTGGATCATTTTTCCCACATGTAATATTTGGCTACAAGGTATGTGCTTGTTTTGCTTACAGGGTGCACAGATCATTGTATTTCCTGAAGATGGAATCCATGGCTTCAACTTCACCAGAGAGACCATTTACCCTTATTTGGAGTTTGTTCCATGTCCCCAGTCTGTGAAATGGAATCCCTGCAGAGAGCCACATCTGTTCAGTGATACAGAGGTATAGCTTTTAGAACTGCCTACTTTGGCAGTGTAGTGAACAACAGACGATTTATACTCCAGCAGGAGCCAAGGAGCTCTTAAAAATGTAATTAGTTCTAGTTTAAAGAAGTAACCACGAAAATATTTCATAAGGACCAGACTGTGTACCCAGTCACTCCCCATTTACCCTGGAGTAGCTCTGTTACTTTAAAGAATTGTTCTGAATTTGTACCAGCCTAACTGAGATCAGTATCTGGCCTTAAGTAAGCAAAACTGGTTCCACATAGACAGTTTGTGAAAATTGTTATTGTGGCCTCTGGGTTTCTAAAGCAGCAAACTGTGAAACTTTAGTGTCAGTGTTTAATAGGATACGTTGTTATTAATGGTTTGATTTTTATTCCGATTAAAACAAGTCATATGTAAGAGATGCATCGAGAGTTTCCCTCTAGACATTCACATTATTTATTGTAAACCATTATTTATGGTTTACTGAAGGCAATTAACACACTAGATTAAATATTCCAATTGAGTGGTAGCACCAAGTGTTCCCTCACCTGTGTTTTTTAACACTAAAGAACATTATCAGAATTACAAGAAATAGCTCCAAAATACTCAGACTTGTGTACAACAGATGGTTTGATTAACATGATTGGTTGCATAACCACATACAGAATTGAAGCCTGCTGATCATATATTCACACAAGTAAACACAATGGGCCACAATCCTTGGTATAATGCCACTTAAATTAATGGGGTTAGACCAAAGATAAAACTGACCAGTGATTTCAGTGGGACTACTCTGTTGGTAAAGGGAGCAGGATTTGGCCTACAGTTTACTTTGGTAAGTGGATTTTCTAACTCACACAAGAATCTTCAATTGTTTTGAAACTGGTTCTGTTAATAAACAGATCAATTTAAAATTAATATAAAAATAGTATCTTCCCACTCAACTAGTCCACTTCTTCTATGAATAGAGTTGTATCTGTCAACTTGAGTACCACAAATATGTTTTAGCTACTTTTGACTCCCATTAGCCCTGAAGGAATCAGCACAACAGAGAGAGAGCATGAACAAGCGCAGGTGTGCTGGATTCTATTCTGTTATGTGCAACAGAATGACTAATTATGCTCCAATTGCAACACCAAATTCTGCCTTCAGTTAGGCTTGTGCAACCACAAACAACAAAAAGGGTTGCAGAGGTGTTAATGAGGCAGAATTTGAAGACATGGTGAATTACAGGTATAGCTGAGGGCATAATTTGCCCCACAGAATCTTTATTACTGGTGATAGATGCAAGACGGAAAGAAGCTAGCTTGACTGTCAGATCCCATGTAGAGTTTGCAGGCAGCTAGAAAACTCCTTTTTTAACTTACAGACGTGGCAAACTTGAGATGAAGTCATTGAAATACACATATGGGAACAAAAGATGTTTGTCTTAAAATATAAAATGATATTTAAAGATAATGCCTAATAGGGCCTATTGTCTTCAAGGAGAGGAACAAAGCAAGCCAAAAACCTAGCTCATTCTATTTCCAGCCATGATGTTACTCATGTCATCCAACACAACTTTAATGCAATAGGTAAACTTTTTACTGGTATTTTACTGAAGTTTAGTGTTCAGAAAAAAGATTAATATAAATAATCCAAATATAACTAAACTGCAAGGATACATCTATTTACTCCAAAACAGCCAATTAAAGACTTACAGCCAAGAAGGAAACCTTTTCCTACAAGCATCACTACAAGGTATTTCCTTGGAACAAAGGGCATTTATTTAAAGCTCTTCATGACCAAAATAAAAATCTCAATAATAGTTTTCGTATTTATTGCTTTTTCATTTTCCCATAATTAAAAACTAAGAACTACCAGTTCATTCCACTGCTTCCCTAAATTCAGATTTGTGTTAGTCAGTTGTTTATAGCATTCTGTTATTATGAGCCTGGTGAACCACAACACAACCTCCAGATGTACCAGCAAACAGTTGCAGGCGCAGATCCTCATAATTATGCTTCTCATAGCTGAGTGCACCTGCAAATCCGTTACACTGTCACGGAAATGCTTTCATCTGGCCCTCATTATTTGCAGACATAATTGCACCCACAAAACTGAAGGCCATTTCTGAAAAATCAGGCCCTTAAAGTGCAAGGGAATGTTTTTTTCTTTTCAGTGACTAAATAGTGTGAATAAAACCCTATTTAAGTGTTTCTAAATTGGTTTGGACATCATGAGACATTCAAGTCAGAAATAACATGCCTTTTGTATAAAAAGGAACTGCCCCAATCAATTAACGATTTCACCACTTATATTTAATTTTTCCACAAATGCTGAAATCTTAATATTTTTGCAAATGCCGAGTGAATAATCTCAAGACATTTGAAATGCATCATGTTTGATAAAATAATAAATATCCACATTCATTGTAAAATGCTTAAGTATTCCTAAACTTTCTCCAGGTTCTTCAGCGACTGAGCTGCATGGCACTGAAGAGCAAAATGTTCCTAGTGGCAAACATAGGAGCTAAGCAGCCCTGCGCGGATAAGGATCCTCTCTGCCCACCTGATGGGAGATACCAGTTTAACACTGATGTGGTATTCAACACCAATGGCACTCTGGTAGCCAGATACCGCAAACAAAACCTGTATTTTGAATATGCTTTCAATACGCCTCCAGAGGTTGATCATGTGGTTTTTAATACACCTTTTGCTGGCAAGTTTGGCATGTTCACTTGCTTTGATATACTCTTCTATGAGCCTGCTGTAAGTCTTGTCAAGGAATACAATGTGAAGCAGGTTGTGTATCCAACTGCATGGATGAACCAGCTCCCACTCCTGTCTGCTGTAGAATTTCAGCAAGCTTTTGCAACTGCTTTTAATATCAATATTTTGGCAGCTAATATCCACCACCCTATGCTGGGTATGACAGGTAGTGGCATATACACTCCATTAAAGTCTTTCATCTACCATGACATGGAAAGTCATGCTGGCAAACTTATAGTAGCAGAGATTCCTGTGATGATACCAGAGCATGAATCCCATCTGGAGAGCAATGCAAGACCTGGAAAGAGCATTGAATATCCCTACAACAAGTTTGCAAGCCTTAACACAGATGATCAGGTTTGCAATAAGGAGGAACAAGAGGCCCCCTGCTGGATAGCAGAAAAAGAGGACACAGAAGCCCCTCTGATATTTTACAGGGAGATGATGTATGACAATTTCACTTTGGTTCCTGTAGGGGAAACTAAAGGGGAGCTCCAGGTTTGTGCCAACACCCTCTGTTGTTATTTAAGTTACCAGAGACCTAGTGTATCTGATGAATTGTATGCTTTGGGCGTCTTTGATGGGCTTCATACAGTCCATGGCACATACTATGTTCAGGTTTGTGCCTTAGTGAAGTGTGGTGGCCTCAGCTATAGCACCTGTGGGCAGGAGGTGACAGATGCCACTGCTTTGATAGATTTTCAGCTCGGGGGAAATTTTAGTACTTCCTATATTTTTCCTCTACTGCTGATGTCTGGTATTAACCTAGACTTCGCTGATCACTTTGGTTGGAAAAACAACTATTATTTCATGAGTAAAAGTGGAACATCCTCTGGTTTAGTGACAGCTGCTTTGTATGGACGATGGTATGAGAGAGACTAGTGCAGATTTGACCAGAAATCAAGCGAGGCTCCTAAAGCAAATGGCCTTCTTTTCAGAGGTGCTGAACACCTGCATCTTTAAGGACTTCAATTATGTATGCTTAGGACATGACTATTACTAGACTCCCAAGTTTGAAAATATTGACCAAAGTGCTTTATCCAACAATCCGTGGTCTGTACCGTGCTAATATTCAACTACCAGCAGCAAGACCACCTCCTTATTCCTCAGGAAAAACAGGGTTACTTACCTGTTACTGTTGTTCTTCGAGATGTGTTGCTCACATCCATTCCACTATAGGTCAGGCACGCGCTGCGGGCCTGGTTGCCGGGTAGATTTTTCCCCTAGCTGCAGACTGGGTGAGCAGGGAGCTCTATAAGTACCCCTGCGACACAGTCTGGCCCTCAGTTCCTTCTTTGCCGGCTAACCTGACAGTGGGGAAGGAGGGCGGGTTTGGAATGGATGTGAGCAACACATCTCGAAGAACAACAGTTACAGGTAAGTAACCCTGTTTTCTTCTTCAAGTGATTGCTCACATGCATTCCACTATAGGTGACTACAAGCAATACCTAGGAGGTGGGGTCGGGTTGACCCATTGCTGATCGTAAGACCGCTGACCCAAACGCCGCATCGTCCCTGGTCTGCTGGACTATGGCGTAGTGGGCGGCAAAGGTATGGACGGAGGACCAGGTAGCCGCCCTGCAGATGTCCGTGATAGGGATTCCCTCCCGGAAGGCCGCAGAGGACGCCTGCGCTCTCGTGGAGTGTGCTGTTACTCTCTCAAGCGGCTTGCCCGCGAGTTCATAACAGGTGTGAATGCACGAGGTGATCCAGGAGGAGAGCCTTTGGGCTGAAACTGGCTGGCCCTTCATTCTCTCTGCAACTGCCATGAAAAGTTGCGTTGTTTTCCTGAATTGCTTTGTTCTGTCTAAATAAAAAGCAAGAGCCCTCCTAACGTCCAACGTGTGTAATTGCTGTTCCCTTCCAGAGGTGTGAGGCTTAGGATAAAAGACTGGGAGACAAATGTCCTGATTAACATGGAAGGGAGAGACCACCTTAGGCAGGAAGGCCGGGTGGGGACGTAGCTGCACCTTGTCATTGTGGAAGATAGTGTAGGGCGGCTCGGAGGTAAGTGCACGGATCTCTGACACTCTACGAGCCGAGGTGATAGCTACTAGGAATGCCACCTTCCAGGAAAGGTGCATTAAGGAACACGTGGCGAGGGGCTCGAACGGGGGCATCGCGAGGTGTGAGAGCACGAGGTTGAGGTCCCAAGGTGGGATGGGACGCTTAACGTTCGGGTACAGCTTATCCAGGCCCCTGAGGAAACGGTATACCACAGGATCGGAAAAGACTGAGTGGTTCGACTGGCCCGGATGGAAAGCCGATATGGCAGCAAGGTGGACGCGGATGGTGGAGGTAGAAAGGCCCTGATTTCTAAGGCCTAAGAGGTAGTCTAATATGCGTGGGATAGTAGCCTCACTTGGGACTATATCATGTTGTCTGCACCATGCAGAAAAGCGGGTCCACTTGGCCGTATAGGTACTTCTGGTGGATGGTTTCCTGCTTCCCAGAAGGACGTTCTGTACCTCGGTTGAGCATAAGAGCTCAGGACCTCTCAGCCATGGAGTAGCCACACTGTGAGGTGAAGGGACTGCAAGTCTGGGTGCAGGAGGCGACCGTGATCCTGCGAGATCAGGTCTGGCCACAGCGGGAGGCTGATGGGAGGGGCCCTGGACAGCCGGAGGAGGGACGCATACCAGCACTGCCTGGGCCAGGCTGGGGCTATGAGGATGACGTGTGCCCTGCCCCGTCTGATCTTCAGGATCACCTTGTGGAGAAGCGGGATCGGAGGGAACGCGTAGAACAGGTGTCCCGTCCAGGGTAGGAGAAAGGCATCTGTCAGAAACCCCGGGGAGCTGCCTCGGAAGGAGCAGAACTGGAGGCACTTCCTGTTCTGTCTGGAGGCGAAGAGATCGATATGGGGAAACCCCCACCTCAGGAAGATCGGTCGGATGACATCCGGCCGAAGGGACCACTCGTGAGACAAATGACCTGCTGAGGTGATCCGCCAGGGTGTTCTGGATTCCGGGAAGGAAGGAGGCCACAGGGTGAATAGCGTGGGCTATACAAAACTCCCATAGGAGAATCGCCTCTTGACACAGGGGGCTGGAGCGGGCCCCGCCTTGCTTGTTTATGTAGTACTGGGCCGTGGTGTTGTCTGTCAGCACCGCTACACAGTGGCCCCGTAATGTGTCCCGGAACGCCTGGCACGCGAGCCGGACGGCTCTCAGCTCCCTGACATTGATGTGGAGGCAGAGATCTGACTCCGACCAGCGGCCCTGGGTCCTGAGTTCCCCGAGGTGAGCTCCCCACCCTAGTGACGAAGCGTCCGTCACCAGGGACATGGACGGGTTGGGGGGGAAGAAGGGGACCCCTTGGCACACATTGTCCTGGTCTTCCCACCAAGCCAGAGCGGATAGGGTGGCTCTGGGGATGGAGAGGAGGGCGTCTATACTGTCCCTTCTCGGTCTGTAGGCCACTGCGAGCCACGACTGCAGTGGGCGTAGCCGTAGTCTGGCGTGCTGTATGACATGAGTGCACGATGCCATGTGGCCTAACAGGCTGAGGAAGACCCTGACCGTAGTCATCGGACAGTTGCGTAGCTGTCTGATGGCCGACTGGATAGTGAGGAACCGAGGCTGGGGCAGGGATGCCCTTGCCACCGTGGAGTCTAGTAGGGCTCCTATGAACTCTATGTTCTGGGTACCGGTAGGTTCCAGGGTGGACTTCTCCTTGTTGAGGAGGATTCCCAAGCGGTCGAACGTGCTGATAACGAGACGCACGTGTGCTGACACTTGGTCCCTGGAGGTGCCTCGGATCAGCCAATCGTTGAGGTATGGGTATAATTGTACCCCGCGGCGTCGCAGGAACGCCGCCACTACCGCCATACACTTCGTGAACACCCTGGGTGCGGTGGACAGGCCGAAGGGTAGGACGGCAAACTGATAATGTTCTCCCGCTATCAGGAAGCGGAGGTAACGCCTGTGTGAGGGTTTGATGCTCACGTGGAAGTAAGCGTCCTTCATGTCGAGGGCAGCGAACCAGTCTCCCGGATCCAGAGAGGGAATAATAGTGCCCAAGGTGACCATGCGGAACTTGAACTTGATCATGTAGGTCAGGGGTCGGCAACCTTTACCACTCAAAGAGCCATTTGGACCCGTTTCCCACAGTAAAGAAAACACTGGGAGCCACAAAACCCTTTTGACATTTAAAATGAAATAACACTGCATATAACGGTTTTTTTGCCTTTATGCTATGTATAAACAAACTATAATGTGTTGCATTTATTAAATCAATGAACAACTGCAGAGAAAACAAAATTACATTTCTGCATGCAACAAAACATTTTGAGCTCCGAAAAAAAGACATTGACGTTGGGTTGAAGGTTACTTTCAAGTAAAATACTCAATGTCTATTTGAGTCCTTCTTGTATTTATGAAAAAAAACCCGCTGAACTTAAATTATCCACCGTCAGCAAACCAAAAATGCCGTCCTCTCTCTGTGTGCCGTCATCCTTTTACTGGCGCGTGCAGTCAGCTGTCAACCTGAAAAATAAAAGGACTATTTCACTGAACAATGAAAAAATATGAATATGTGCAAAATAATAGGCAATTAAAATATTTATCATACTTGGTTAATGTGATTTCTGCTCCTGAACCTCAGCGCACAGCGTCTGCACATCAGGGCTGTATGCCGTCACCTTCATCTTCACACAGGATCGTAAGCTGTCATCTGTGAGGCGTGCGCGATGTTTGCTTTTAATAAAGTTCATGTTGGAGAACACCTGCTCACATACATATGTGGATCCAAAGATCGACAGGACTCCAAGTGCATACTTTTTCATGTTCACATAAGCGTCGGGGATAGCATTCCAAGTTTCGAACACAAGTTGGTCCGTTTTGGGGAGGTTTTCAATATCACGCCATTTGTGATTCTGAGCAAGAACGGCCTTCTGACGGGCAACATCTTCAAGGTCTGCTGTCAAGTGTTTAAACTTGGATACCCATATGTCTTTGTCGGCTATGTCGGCCAGTTCCATCTCAAGATCAGGTTGACTCACACCTGCCAATGCAGTCGTATTCAGCAGGGATGGATCGAGGCTTAGGGGAGTGATAGGGAAGGATAATGTGGTTTTTTCCTCTCTGAACTCACAGAATCGTTTCCCAAACGATGTTTGCATTGCGATGATTGCAGAATGTAAATACTCCGAATTTATCATGTGAGCTTCTTTGAACTCTCTCAAATTGGGGAAGTGTGACAGTGTACCTTTCTGTAAATCTCTGGCAAGCACTGTCAACTTGCGCTCGAATGCCAAAACCTCCTCCAGCATGTGCAGGGCTGTGCGTCCTTTCCCCTGAAGAGCTGTGTTCAGCGTGTTCAGGTGCGCTGTCATGTCTACCATGAAGTGTAGCTTTTCCAGCCACTCTGGCTGTTCCAGCTCAGGAAATGTGAGCCCTTTGCTGCCCAGGAAAGTTTTCACTTCTTCCAGACACGCGGCAAAGCGTTTCAGCACCTCCCCTCTGGACAGCCACCGGACTTTGTTGTGCAGCTGGAGATCAGAATATGTGCTTTCCAGTTCGTCCAGTAACGAACGGAACTGACGGTGATTTAAACCTTTTGCCATTATTTTATTGACAATCTGAATGACAGCATTCATTACTTCTGTGCATTCCGGAGGAAATGTTTGAGCACACAGTGCCTCTTGGTGCAGGATGCAGTGAAAAGTCAGCAGCTTTCTGTCCAGCGACTTCTGCAGTAAAGCCACAAAGCCCTTCTGCGCTCCTGTCATACTTGGTGCTCCATCAGTAGCCACTGATACCAGGTGGGTGGTGTTTATTCCTTTGGCTCTTAAACAATTCAAGACAGCCTCACAGATATCCTCCCCCCCGTGTTTGGCCTTTTAGTGGTATCAACTCAATAATTTCTTCCTGTGGCCCAGCAGAGTTTACATACCGGCAGAACAGCGCTATTTGTTCAATATCACCTTTGTCTTTAGATTCATCACAGGCAATTGAGTAGGCCACAGCTGAATTGATGTCTTTAATTTGCTGTCTGGTGATGTCTTCTGCCATTTTTATGGTTCTGTCTTTGACAGTCTTTGCAGAGAGGGGCATATCCTTGATTTTCTGCACAATTTCACTCTTGTTTTTAAAGTCCGTGAATAGATGTTCTGAAATCTTAATGAAAGATTCTTTTATATATTCTCCATCTGTGAACGGCTTCCCGTGCCTGACTATTTCCTGAGCGGCTACAAAACTCGCATATGTACTTGAATTTGCAGACTTCATCCACTTCTTGAAGTGATTTTTACTCAGATCAACCTTCCGCATCAGTTCCGAAATGGCTTTTTTTCTCTCATCTCCATCCGGATATTTTTGAGCAAAGGCTGCGTGTTTATTCTGGAAATGTCTTGCGACATTTGACTTTTTGTTGCTTCCTAGTTTCTCATTACATATTAAGCATACTGGTAAACCAGTCTCGTCAGCAGTGAAAGCAAATGAATCTGTCCACGTACCATTGAACATTCTGTTTTCTTCAGACACTTTTCTCTTCTTAGAATTCTCCATAGTTGTCCTACCTGGGATTCGAAAAGTTCAAGAAATCGCGCGCTGGCGGGTGTTGCACATTGGCGGTTGTGACGCATAGTAACAGCGTAACAGCGACATAACATTTTTAACACGTTTTATTTAGATGTTACAAGATCACCATAATCTTCAAATTTAGAATTACATTTTAAAAAGGAACAAACTAAAATAAAATACATTTTAATTAAATACTCATTAATTATTTTCAAAAGCCACAGGGAGCCGCATCAGAGGGATGAAAGAGCCGCATGCGGCTCCGGAGCCGCGGGTTGCCGACCCCTGATGTAGGTGTTGAGTTCGCGCAGGTCCAGGATGGGCCGAAGGCCCCCTTTTGCCTTGGGGATTAGGAAGTAGCGGGAGTAGAACCCCTTTCCTCTGAACTCCTGTGGTACAGGTTCGATGGCTCCTAATGCAAGGAGCGACCTGACCTCCTGTACGAGCAGTTGCTCGTGAGAGGGGTCCCTGAAGAGGGACGAGGGAGGTGGATGGGTGGGAGGAGTGGAGGAGAGCTGGAGGGAGTATCCTACCTCCACCGTGTGGAGGACCCACTGGTCTGATGTAATGTCCGACCATGCACGGTGGAAGTAGGACAGGCGGTCTCCGAAGGGAGGATCCAGGATTGTGGTTAGTGAACTGCCCCCAGGCGCACCATCAAAAGTTGGGCTTGGGCCCCTGGGGAGGCTTAGAGCCTCGCTGTTTTCCGCCTTGCCTGGGCCCCTGCCGCTTGTGGTAGAGGCGGCTTCTCCTGTTGGAGGAGTCCTGGGGCGGGCGAGCAGGTGGGAAGAACCTCCTGCGTGGTGGGATGAAGGGGCGTCTTTGTGGGCCTGGGGTGTGCATACCCAGGCCTTTGAGGGTCACCCCTCTGTCCTTGAGGGCCTGGAGACGGGCATCCGTGTCCTCCGAGAAAAGGGACTGTCCCTCAAAGGGGAGGTCTTGGATCTTATATTGCATGGCCGGGGCGAGGCTGGACGAGGAGAGCCACGCTGCCCGGCGGAGGGCTATGCCCGAGGCCATTGTTCGGGCCGCTGAGTCGGCCGAGTCCAGGGCCGCTTGCAGGGCATGCCGAGATATGTCCCTGCTTTGAAGTAGTAGGGCCCTGAACTCCTGTCTGCCCTCCTGGGGGAGAGCGGTCTCAAATTTGGTAAGGGCCTCCACCCTGTCGAAGTGGTGTCTACTTAATAGTGCCTGATGGTTGGCGACTCTAAGTTGTAGGCCCCCGGAGGAATAAACTTTCCTGCCAAAGTGGTCCAGCCTTTTGGCTTCTTTGGCCTTAGGAACTTGCGCCTCCTGTCCATGGCGCTCTTTGTTATTAACTGACTCCACCACCAGGGAGGAGGGCGTGGGGTGAACATATAAGTATTCATATCCCTTGGCCGGAACAAAGTAACGTTTTTCTACCCCCCGGGCAGTGGGGGGGATAGAGGCGGGGGTCTTCCAGACCGACGCCATGTGCGCCTTGATGGTGTTAATGAATGGCACTGCCACGCGTGCCGGGGTGCCCTTTGTTAACATGGTGGTGACCGGGTCGTCCACCACCGGGACCTCCTCTAAGGGCAGATTCATGTTTTTTGCGACTGCTTGGAGGAGGTGTTGATAGTTGGAGAGCTCCAGGGCGGGCGGGCTAGTAGAAGAAGTGCCCGCCACTGCCTCTACCCCTACTGGGGAGGCGTAAGGACCTGGCTCTCTAGGGCTCTGCACCGCGGAGGGCTGGCTGGCCGATGGTGGTCTTGCCAGCACCTGCCGAGCACCCTCTGCGCACACTGGGAACCCGGGTTCAGATTGGGTTTCCCCAGGCTGGTCGTACTCCCATGCCACCCATTCTGGCCAAGCAGGGTTCTGGGTGGCTGGGGCTGGTCCCGTTAAGCGAGGGGACACTGAGGCAGAGGAGTGCCATGGGGCAGCTGCAGTGGCCGACTGCAGGGCCTTGGGCGGAGAGTCATGCCGGGTTCGCGTGCCGACAGACTCTCTACGCTCTCGGTGCCGTGGGCTTCTCGACCGGTGCCGGGAGAAGTGATGGCCCTCTGAAGAACGGCTTCTGCAGGATCGGCTCCGCCTCGGGGATCCGTGGTGCCGAGATGACGACCGGCGCCGGGAAGACCGTCGGTGCCGGGACGGGGTCTGGTGCCAAGGCGAGCGTCGGTGCCGTCGAGAGGTAGAGCGACGACCTCTGCGGTGCCGTGATGCCGATCGGTGCCGAGGCGACCGGTGCCGGGTCGAGTAGGACCGGTGCCGTGACGCCGAGCAGTGCCGGGATGACGAGCGGCTTGGCGAGCAGCGTCTGGAGCGGTCCCTGCGGCAGCTAACGGACCGGTGCCAGGAGTGTGACCGGTGCCGAGAGTACGACCGGCACCTGGCTGTACATGGGTGCCGGGACTCCGATCGGCGCCAGGACTCAGACCGGCGGCCAGAGCGCGATCTGCGCGAACGGCCATGAGGAGACCTGGAGCAGGGTCTCAACTCCATGCGGCGCCGAGACTGCGACCGGCGCCGGGAAGCTGACCGGTACCGGGAGTTCGATCGGCGCCGCGAGATCGATCGGCGTCCATGCCCAGCCGGGCTTCGAGCCGCGATCTCAGTCATGGGCGGTTTGCCCCTAGACCGGACAGGTTGCTGAGGGGTATCCCCTGCGAGCAACCTCCTCGCAGCAGCAAACGCCTCCGGCGTGGAGGGAAGCTGCTGCGGAATCGGCACCCTGAGTGGCGAGACCACTGGCACCGGACTCGACGGGGCCTCTTGCGGCGCTGGAGTCATCGGTGCGGGTGCGGGCGGCTGGGCCTCAGGTCGGCTCCCGGGCGGCGATGGCGGTCGCGGGGGCGGTGCCGACGGCTGCACGCGGTCCGGTGCCGGAGCGGAGCGAGGTTGGGAGTCCTTCCTTCGCTTAGCGCTGGGGGAGCGCGACCGGTGCTGAGGCTTCGATTTGGCCGGCTTGGGTGCGGGGCCCGGTGCCGCACACGAGTCCGGAGTGAGAGCCGCCTCCATCAGGATCTGCCGCAAGCGGGATTCCCTGTCTTTGCGGGTCCTGGGTTTAAAAGCCTTGCAGATTTTGCAAGAATCTGCCAAGTGCGCTTCACCTAGGCACTTGAGGCACTTGGAGTGTGGGTCCCCCACAGGCATGGGCTTCCCACACTCCGCACAGTGCTTGAATCCCGGAGCCCTGGATGACATGGCTCCGGTGGCAGGGAAACCCCTGCACTTAACTATTTACACTATAAACCTATGCAAACTAACTAACAACTACTTAACAAGAACGATAGGGATAACAATCGAATCAATAGCTAGGAGATAAGGAGAACGCTTAAGAGCGGGACTCCTCTTCCGACTACCAGCACGAGCGGTGAAGAAGGAACTGAGGGCCGGACTGTGTCGCAGGGGTACTTATAGAGTGCCTCAGTGGCGCCACTCCAGGGGGCTCCCTGCTCACCCAGTCTGCAGCTAGGGGAAAAATCTACCCAGCAACCAGGCCCGCAGCGCGTGCCTGACCTATAGTGGAATGCATGTGAGCAATCACTCGAAGAAGAAAAAAGGGTTATCAGTGTAACATGTGACAATGTTTTATATTATGAAAATATAGGACTCAGTTGGCCTCCATGTTCTGTTTTTATCTTAAAAGGTGATAAAGAGGCAACTGTAAGTAATTCTTTTGGTCCCCTTTTTGTGTATCTTAAAATCTGAATATTCAGTTATAAGAGCTTCCCACTTAGACTTTTGTTTTTGTCATTAATATTGATCATTCTACCTCTGAATTAAAAAATCCACCCCTATTCCTGGTTTAACTTCTGCACAGATTATTGAGGAGATCAGTCTAGATGAAGATGACTAATAAAAATACTCCCTAAGCATAAAAAAAATAAAGTAATCCCGGTTATAAAAAGCAACTGCTTTAGATTTCTTAATGTTTGCTACTGCAGCATTGAAGTTGTATTTTCTATCAGATATAAAAAGTAATGGCTGTCACTCATATTTAAGTATGACTGGAAATCAGTTTCCACATGTAGGGTTCAGAAAACACACCAGGGCACTTGGTGTGTACGTTCCCTCCTATTGTCGGTCAAGTTGACGCAACAATATTCTGTTGCACGCTCTGCTTCCTTTGTAGCGGAGGGTCAAACTCGCCTATCATAGGTTGTATCCTCTCAGGTCATTAAGTCCAATCCGGCAGACTATGTGGCACTTGATGCAATTCTTGTAGCAGAGTTTGGGACAGCCAACCTTCCTACTGCCTATTTTAAATTCACAGTACAGAACTCTCTTAGGCAAGCAGTTTGCTTCCAAGCTTAGCATGGCTGCCATCTGTAGTACTTCATTGTTGATGATTTTTGAGACAATTTGATTCCCATTATGCTGCACAGGTGCCATTGTGGCAGGAAGTTAAGTTTTGGATATGGCAACAAGTCTCTAACAAGTATAGAAGACCAGGAGCACAACAGTGCTGTAAACTTGGCACTTTGTGGACACTTTGGACAAGATGGGGTCCCGGGGGAGGGGAGGGGTGGAAAATGTCAAAGTATTTTTTTGTAGATGCCTGAAAGCTGAGGCATTTGACTTTAAGCCTGCTGAAAGTTATTTATCAATGCTGGTGTCGTCGGTAACCGTGCTACCTAGGTAGCAAAAGGGCTTGACGTTGTTTAATTGGCAGCCATTCAATGTTATGTCTTTTGGTGATGGAAGTAATGAGTTTCTGCCAGGAGATGGTTGATACAGGATTTCTGTTTTCTTTACATTAATACAAAGGCCATGAAGGGATAAAGGAATGGGCAAAGGAATTCAGCAAATGTTGTAGGTCATTCTCAGAAAGGGTAACAAATGCTGAGTTATCTGCATACAGTAGATCCTTTATTTCACTTTGCTGGGATTTGCTTTTAGCCTTGATTTGGTGGAGGTTTGGAAGTCTGCCTTTGAATCATGTTGTTAAAGTGACACCTATAGTGGTAGGTACATGCAGCAACTTCTAGTTCTCCAGCCAAGAATAGAGTAAATACTGTGTAGGGTAAAGATGACAGCCCTGTTTAACCGCATGGGCTACAGAAAGCGATCAGATGATTCAGCACCCATTGATACATGGGCCTGCATATTGTCATGGAAGCAGAGTATAAGGTAGATTAGTTTGTTTGGGCAGCCAAACTTCATGAGAAGGCACAAAACAGCAGCTTTACTAAGGTCAACAAAGGCAACATACAGGGGTGTTTGTTGTTCAGCAGCTTTCTCCTGTAACTGGCATAGGGTAAATATCACATTGGCAGTGCTGCGTGATGACAAAAAAAAAAAAATCACACTGGGATTCAGGAAGTACATAGTCTGCAATAATCTGAAGCTTTTTCTTTACCAAGGATATTACCCGCGATGGAGAGGAATGAAACGCCACAATAATTGCCGCAATTCTGCCTGTCCTCTTTACACTTGTAGATTGTAACTATTTGGGGATCTTTGAAAAACCTTTTTCGCAGCAGAAAGTAGTAAATAAGTCTAGTAAAGTTTGTGGAGTGTAGGACCAACTTGTTTCAGCACACGAGCTGGGATTTTACCAGCTCCAGCGCATTTGCTATTGCCATAGGTGCATTCTTAGTCTCCTCCAAAGTTGGTGGATTTAAAATCAAACTGGTCTTTGCTTGGTTGAGCATACTGTTTGATCAGTTGTGCTCTACTCACAATTGAGTCACAAAATGTTCTTTACATCTTTTTAGTATCATACTGTGCTCAGTCAAAAGGGTTCATTTTAAAAGCACTGTTAACTACAGCATCTAGCACATGCCACTACGTTGTCTTTTGGTTCAGATACTCCAGGAATAGAGGGGAAGTAAAAAGGCAAAGGAGCTTGAGGGGAGAAAGATGTTACAGAAGAGAGAAATTAGTAGAAGAGAGAAACAGAAAAAGGGAATTGAGTAGAGGAAAAAACAGGCAATATAGAGGTGAAACAATAAAACTGGGCATATGAGCCTGTGACTTTCATCAAGTATCTGGTGACATTAGTTAAACCCTAGTTTCATATCAACACGAACTCCCTTATTGGAATTATACCCTTATTTTGTAGTAAGTTGGCTGAACATAATTCCAAGTGGAATCATTGCTGAATTCACACCTCATTTTCCCAGGTGTGCTGTGTCAAATAACAGTTGGAAGTGATCATTGCACAGTTTCAACCGGCTAAAGCTCCTGCAGCATTATGAATATTTATAGAAGGATTTTAGTAGTTTAGAAATTTTAAAAAATTAATCAAGAAACCACTGTAAAAAAATTAGGCAACATTGTGAGACTTTTGGTTTATATCCTATTATGCAAGCCATTGTACTCAAAAGGCTTAAGTTAAATCTGCATTTGATATTCATAACTGCATTACACATACTATTCTGTCTCAGTCCGTTCCTATTTAAAGACATTTCTCTGAGATGCTTGTGATAGGTGATTTATATATAGTTCATAAAATCATTTAATGGGAGCTGTGAAAAACAATGGATTGTGGGAGAAATTTTTTTACATAAAAACTGCATGCGCCAGATGACAGAAGCCTAGTGATTACTCTGACTGTTACATGATTAACACAGTTTCTGAAGCAGTATCTATGATTAACTGCGGTAATACTGTACCACACTGACACATTATTATACTGCAATGTAGTAAATGAAGTGGAAAAATGAGGCAAAGAAAACACTAAAAGATCTGATTAATTCTTTGAGTTTGACCATGAGAAAATAATCTTGATCCACAGACAGCATATTATTTCATGATTTTATAACTTCATTTCTGTTATAGTTGAATGGTTGACCTGCAGATTTGGTCTGATGGATGCTGGTGCAGTAGCATGACAGTTGCTCACTTTATATCTTTAGATAACGGCATACTGAGTGGCTAAGGAGATGGATGGAGCACATAAGTCTAGCAAGAGACTAGTGATTCCCAGACTTGATTTGGTCATATCAGGGAAGTACTGAGATGTTTGTGCTCTTGATTCTCATCTTATTAGTGTGCCTAGGACAAGCCATCTGGATTTTGGCTAGATATCTGATAGCACTAGCATGGCAAGCAAAACGTGTACATGTATTGGAGGAAATGGCGAGGATGAGTGAGGATCCTATGCTTTGAAAGATTCCTTGTCAGGGTTTCAAAAAGGATGTTGATTTCAAGAAAAATGTGAGTTTGCATCTGAGGATTTGCACATCTCTGTGGTAATTCTGTGGAATCCCTTAGTCCCCCATGTCTTGCAGTCTCCTTCAGGCTATACCCACAGAGATCCAGTACAGTATAGATGGCAGCTACACAACAGAATTGTTTTTCCTATAACACTGATTTGCTATGGAAGCGTCTACCTCGTTAAGCGTTAGACATAACATGGGTTACTTAAAAAAAGCTCTTATACCAAGGATGTGTTTGATATGCTCAGAAATGAGAACTAAGGTAAAAGCCACATCCTTTTGTGCTTCCTAAATCATACCCAGATGCTGAGTACGCACAGCTGTTTGTGTAGAACACAGGAACAGTTTATTTTGATGCTGTAAGGGAGAATGTTGGGAGAATCCCAGCCTTAAGAGCTAAAATAGAGTAACTTAATAATCACACATTTCATACCAAGTTTCACCTGATGCAGGAAAGTATCAGCACAAACATGCTACTTACTAGTTTAGCTCAGTTAATAATAGTGTTGCACACTTATTTCTGAGTCTTTCTATCCAGTAATTTCAGAACACTTTACAAACACGAATTAAGTCTCAACTCCCATGTTAAGTAGGTAGTAGTGTTACACCCAATTGAGAAACTTGAGACACAAGATGTTACGTAAATTGTCTTAAGGCCTTGGCTTTGATGCTTAAAGGTACTTTCTAACCTCAGGATAACTAACACACATGGGGTATCTCAAGGTTTAAAAAAAAAATTGTTTACAGTGAAGACCAGACACTTTAGTTTCACGGCAAGATAAACAGCCCTGTGTGCCCTCCAGGCACTGATCTTTGTGAATTTACTTCATATTAAAATTCAAGTGCCTGGTCTTCACTGTGTTTTAAACTCAGGGTGGTTTACATATATTAGCTATAGTGAGGTAAAGAATGTACCTTTTTAGTAATGAAGACAAGGCATAAGATCATACAGCACTGTAAGTGGTAGACATGGGAAGAACCAGCAGTCCACTTGGAACTCTCCCAGTCCCACTGTTCTAATCACTACAAAATTCATCTCCCTGTCAGTGTTTCTATTGTCACCTAACCTGCAATGGTCAGACAACAGAGACTCTAGTGCCAGCAGCATGCAGATGAGGCACTGCTCTAATCTCCTTTACCACATAGGATATTACTACTATCATCAAGATGGCCCAGTGCTTGGACAGGATTAACTAAAGGGATGAAGAACAGCTGGCTGAAGCTGAACCCAAACATAACAGAGGTTGTGCTGGTGAGCGCAGGAAAGTATTATGAAGAGTCTGCAGCTTCCGCTTAATCTCCTTTGGTTGAAGATACACCCCCACAATGGGGAATTCAAGCTATGGTTTAGGAGTGCTCACTGACGCTAAGCTCTCACATATAGTAGCATCCACAAATAACACTTTCTACTATCTCTGGTTGGCTGACACACTCCATCCCATCCTGGCAGTCAATGACCTGGTTTCTGTTACTCATGCCTGTGTCACTTCTTTCCTGGACTACAGAAGTGCAATATAGCTGGCCATGAAGCCTTCATCCCCTCCAGCAACAGTGTAAACGTATTGAATCTGTCCTCCCCTCCGTAGTCTGGCTTCATAGACTATCGCATCAAGTTCAATGTCTCGATCCTTCAAGGCACTCCATGACCTTGGCCCAAACTATCGAAAAGAAAGACCCCAAATCCCTAGGATGAAGACCATGGTCTGCAACTCTCTGCTTCTGGCTCAATGGAACTGTGTATAGTATAGGTAAAGCTCAGTTGGAACTTTCTCAGGGGTCAGCCCAAGACCAATGAACTCCCCCAGGAACCAAGGACTATCAAAAACCTCACCACCTTCTGCTCCAAGTGGAAGTCCCATTTCTTTTGCTTTGCCTTATCAAACGAACATATAGCAGTTTGTGGGTGTAATTTATTACCATTATAAATTCCAAAATAAAACACTCCATCTACATACACACACATTCTCCTGGGAGAGGATATGAGAGGTTAGTCATGATGCTTCATATAGAACAGTGATGAGCACAGCATAGGAATTTATATAGAAAAGAACCATATCTAGATCATTCCTTAGTATAATGGGAAATAAACTCTGATATGCTATACAATGAACCATGCTAAAAGAAAAGTTGTCTTGTATTTTCTCAAATATGTGGGGCTGTACCGACATCATCTGGGAACATTTGCCAAGTTTCTCTGGGAATGTTCACTATTTAAAAAAAGAGTTTAAATTTAGGAATTAAACAGATTCCAGAAATAATCAGTTTGCATCACCTTTAAGAGTGAGAAAAGCCACATTTTGTGTGTCAAGCCACTAAAAATACTGAGCAGTTTTAAAATGTAATAAAAAAAACCTGCTCAGCTCTGCCAAATTTCCCAAGGTAACCACATCTGACCCCTTCCTAGTCTCCTTGAGAGCACCCCACTCTCAGATTTCAGGCCTCTAGCCATCATCTCTCTCAGAGCAGAACCCTATAATGCTCTTCCTCCTGACCAGGGACTCAGGCTGCAGCCTCTTACAATTCACGGTGATCAGGCTAGGTTAGTCTGACTAATTCAGCACCTGCAGTCCTGTTCTCAGGGGCAATGACAGGGTTAACCAGTGACCAGCCAACCTTCATCAAACAGTCTCCTTTATTCTGAACCAAAGCACTAGGGAGAAACAAAAGCAATAAGGAACTTATATGCAGGCGTAGCTAATGAGGCAGTCATTAGTGTCTCCATGTGGAAGATGGATACACTGGAAGAAGTCCAGAGCCTGTCTCTCTTGGTTAGTTTCATGGTCAATTCTTGGCTTAATGCCAGTTGCCAGTCTCCTTAGGTCAGGGTGTTTACTTTATACTTTCCCAAAAGTCCTTTATGTTCTTAGGTTTCTTGAACCAGGCCAGCAGGAGCATGTGATTTCCCCGGATGAAACTGCCAGAGACTTGTTATCTGCATTATGGATGTGCGTTCATTGCCCCTCAGTAGTTTTATTCCTGTCAGAAGAATAATTTAGTTCTCCCGGTGAGCCAGAAATTCAATAATTAGCCAACCCATAAAGATACACTTAACATTTATAAAAATCAGTACAAGTCTTTGAGTAGTCCCAGTGTCCCTAGCATGTCAAATGCCCATGACAGGGACACTTATTAAAATCATCATGAAGCTGTTGCCCTTCATAGATGGATGTTTCAGATCCCTAGCAGATCTCGTTTGTTTAAACCGTTAATAGATCTAAAAGGTGACTTCACACGGTCATGTTTGTTGTCCAGGAATAAATAAGAGCTTTGCCTGTCTCTAGCACCTGACCAGTAAGGGAAATTCACTTAGTTGTACTGATTGGCTTGAATCTTGTGATAATTAGGAAACCTTGTTTAACTAATTCAATTCATTCTCAGGTGCTTAGAGAATAAAACTTCACACACTTCACCAGTTGAGAGCCGACTGGGGAACTTTTTTATTGCATTTCCTTAAATCTGCACAGCAACTCATTTGGTACTTCAAGCTGTAATGGAGAAAAATGGTGAGAATGTAAGATGTCTGTTCACTTTTTTAAAGACTATTTAATGATATTGCAGTGATACTAATATAGCTGGAAGTGCCCATGAGGCTGCATATTGTTAAGACTACTCTCTTTATAATGACATACCCAAATGCTTCAAGGATTTGTCTCTCAACCACGGTTTGAAATTGCTAAGAAATAAAAGCAAGTTTAGATTGTTAGCAGCTCCCTTCTGCATCACATAAAATGAACCAGAATACACTGAAAGCTTGAACCACTTCAATGTAGTCAATGTCAGATGACCCATAATGCTAGGAGATTGTTCTGAGAGTGCACTCATATCCCAAGGTAGTTAATTCAGATCTTCACGAAGGTACAGTCTTTAATCTTCTTCCCTCTCACTCCACAGTAATATTTTAAAGAAAGTCTGAAGCCAAAAAATACCCCAGTGAAAGGATTTTTGTCCTTTACTGCTCCGGTCACATACAGAAAGGCAGACTTACTTAGAAAACAATTCAGACAGCAGCAGCAACCTCAGGCCCTTATATAAACTGCAGGGGGAAAGGATGCTCTTTCCTAGACTGAAATTTTAGACTAGGAATTGTCCTCATCCTCTCCTCCTCAGGCATAGAGAGAGCTGAAGTTCAGATGACTGGCATGAGTGTTATTACTATTCAGTTCCTCCAGCCAAAGGAGAGAACCTGATACTATCTCCGAGCAATGGAAACAAACATTTGGTCCCATAGTAGAGTTCAAGATTAGGAAAGCCCATCTCATCATTATTTTATTTACAGAGTTAAATTTAGAATAATTAACTTTTTCAAATAAATATACAGTATCTTGGATTTTAATGTCTGAAAGTTGATTGCTGTTACAGTTAAAAGATCTGCTGTCGGTTTGTTTAATAATGAATGAAATTGGCTTTACATTTTTTATATCTGGTTAAGAATTTTTCCATGATATTTAAGACCATTGTGGTCAGCTTGTAAAAGACAGCCCTGTTTAATGAATCTCTTTTCTATCAGATTTGCACAAAATATTGGCTGTAGATTAATATTATTTTTGAATCCTGACTTGAGATCATTATTGACCAACTGTAATATGTATGTCTGGAACACAATTTACAGGATCAGACAGTTAAAGCAACATCATCAATAGCGAGGAATACAAGACGGGAAGAATCACCCATTGGAATAGCCATGATTTGGGAATTTAAATGAATCATGTAAGGCAAAGCTTTCAAAAACTAGAATAAAATAAAGAAATAGCAGGTAGGCTTAAGTGGTGCTGCTTAGTCATTCAAAGGTGCAGAGTCACCCTCAAGCAAGGCACAAAGAGCATAGAAAAAATGTATCGTTTTGAACTCACTTTCTATTTTAATATTTATTAGCCTGTGTCTTTTCATATTAAAATAGATATTCCTGAACTTAAACCCAGACCTTTGGGGCAGGGACTGAGTGGTAGAAGAAAGGTTGGCTGGCTAATTCAATATATAGGAGTCTCTCTTTTGGGTTACTGGTTCAAATCCAGCCAAAACTGATAGTAAAAGTTGTTGTCATCCATGTCTGTGTGATGGTAACATGTGAAATGAGTTGGTGTTAAATGTCATGGCAGATGTGTCCACCAGTGGTGGGCCGTCAGAGCCTGCAAGGCCTTCTCTACTGGCCTAAGAAAATATCTGAATCACAGACTGATGTTAATTATATTTTGTCCATGAACACTTATTAAATATTTCCAAATGGTCTGTCCGCTTCCTTTCATAGCTTTTCCCCTGGTTGTGCTGCTTCCAGACATGAATTTTCATATTAAAGCATTTAACCAATCACATTTCAGCCATCATTTGTTGCTAGGCAGGGTCAAAGTCAAAGATGTCTGCCTGGAGGCCTTCACAATCCGTTCTGCAGGCCCTCTAACAGAAAAAAATGTCGATTAAACTGTTGCTTTAACCAATCAGATTTTAAGTTGGTGACACCAGGGCCCTCTAGCAGTTCTTGATGGAACTGAAGCGCACGGATAATCTGTATGACAGAGTAATTGAAGTCTTTTTGAGGAAAGAGGAGGATGGATTTTGTCTACAAATAATCCGAATTTTTGGTGAGTAAAATGTTGCTTTTTTCCTAAATAATATTGCGAGTTTATGAGGATATTATTGATGTGTTTTTGGGGGGGGGGGTCGCAGCTGTAGCTGCAGTAGTAGAAGACTTGTGCACCCCTAATCTTTATACTGTATTTCTACATAATAAGATGATTTTTATAACCATAAAATAGTTATTGAGGGGTGAATTGATTCAGACGGAGCACTACTGAAGGCCTAGGTGTGAAATGCATGGTCCGCCACTGGTGTCCACATCACAAAAATCACCACACCACTGGTACTCTTGTAGCCAGCTAAGCAGAGACCAACGGCAGAAAAAGTTATTCTTACACGTATGCACCTTCTTCGCTCTTTAAATAAAGTAGGCCTGCCAGTTCAGGGCTAAGGCAGACTAGTGGGAAGGCTTACACAGCCATTCCCAGTATTGTACCAGTTCTACAGCGAAAACGGACACACAAGTCTCTAGGTCTGTCAAATTATAATAGATCCAAGACTCACTTCACGCAGGATTGCAGGTTTAGACTTTAACATGTACCCCACCAAGCCAACCAAGAAATCTAATAGTTAATCTAGAAGACCATGACCTTCAGCATAGTCAAAAATGATCTATGATTATGCATAGGAAGTTAGACTTACCACATCTGCACCCATAAGAGCAATCCTTTGTGCCTTCTCCATTTCAAGTACAATGTAATCCCCTCCTTCCACTTGCCCATTGATAGGTCAAACCCAAGAAAAGAAATCCTCTCCCAATAAAGGTAACAAAGAGTCCTGTGGCACCTTAAAGACTAAATATAAAGTTTTGAAGCATAAGCTTTCGTGGGCTCATACCCACTTCGTCGGATGCAAGCAACGTCTTCCACTGCTTGCATCCGACGAAGTGGGTATGAACCCACGAAAGCTTATGCTTCAAAACTTTATAGTTAGTCTTTAAGGTGCCACAGGACTCTGTTACCTCTACTACCCTGTTTCCCTGAAAGTAAGACATCCCCCGAAAATAAGACGTACTTCCAGTTTTGCCTCTCGCTGTAATATAATGTAATGTAATTTTGGGAGCAAAAATTAATATAAGACACTGTCTTATTTTCGGGGAAACACGGTATTCCAGACTAACACGGCTACCTCTCTGATTCTCCCAATAAAGAAACTCTGAGTGATACCACTGTTCTGTCAAAAAGACTAGTTCTAAAGAACTGCTTCAATATAATTTTTTCTATGGCTGGAATGAGAAATTTGTGTTTTGTTGGGTTATTGCATTATACATTCCATCCAAACTGTTAAGAGTTTCTGGGATAATACAGGCAGGGCATTTACATTTGAAAACAATTATTGGGCTGATGAATTTGAGAACAGGAAAACTTATTGTGATCAGAATATCAAAATAATATGGCAACACTGTTCAGCTTCTTCCCACGGCAACACTGTTCACAGCTCCACCCTTTGCAAATACGCAGCTCCTCGCGTAAAGGAAAATACCGCTGGCCATTAAGATCCATAGCCAGCCTGACAGCATGGATTGACCATTCTTTTGTGCCTACATATGCAGTGCTATCCCATTACATATTACAATAGCACCCAAAATGTATTTAGCGTTGTATAAACAATAGACAAGTTCCTACTCTGAAAAGCTTACAGGTTAACCATCCTAAACCCTCCAAATCCAGACAAAAGGTAGATGAAGGGGACAATATAAAGAAGTGGTCAAGGCTGTGTTTGGACATATTTTGACAGTTTCGTGTATATAGATGTGTGTGTTTTATAACTATTCCCAGTTACTTAGCCATTAATTGGCTAATTTCTGAAGTTGGTCTTGTAGAGGATTTGACGGCAGGAAGGTAACGAGCGTGGTGCACCTGCTGAGGAAGAAACTTCCAGGCTACACATTAGGCACAGAACAAAGGGCAGATGTAGTGAAATGCAGACAGAGGGCATCATGGCTTGCATCTGTGCCAGAGCAGTTTGTATTTGTGTACTAGGGGCACAATAAGAGCCAAGAGTTCTGGTTGAGTAGATAGAGAAAAGGTTGGATCTTAGCAGTGTTGTGGTGTACTCAACAGCAATACTTGGAAACAACCTAGATACTAAGGGGAAAGGAAAAGGGGTCTGCTGAGACACCCATCTTACTTGGGTTCCTATACTGCCAGTCATTTGTAAGTCACCATAGGCCATAGGTACCCATGACAAAGGACAAAAGTCAAGGAGGAGAGCCAAGATTTCCCAAAAGTCACTATTGATTTTAGGTCCTAAATATGAGACACTTAAAAGAAAGCATCCGTCCTGGAGAGCAGGCCTGATCGAAAACTGGGGACCCAAAATGGTAGCACCTACCACAGCAAGTCAGTTTTAAAAAGCTTAGACAGAATAAACTTGACAAAAAAAAAAGGGCAGTGTTTTGTATTTTGCGTGCAAATTCCACATATGGTGTAACAGCAGCAAAGAGGCTTTGATTCTGGCAAACAAAGCCCAAGCCTGAGACGTCGACTGTAAACCCATCCTGATTCCTCACCTTTTATTTAAAAAAAAATTTTTTTACACTAGAAAAAAAGAACCCTCATGACTTCTTGGGGAACAAAAACTCTCACTAAGTTCAGCCTTTGGTCATTTATGTTGCTCTAGCTAAACTTTGTAATTCTTGGTAATTTCTGTTCAACTGTTATCAAAGTGGGTCTATAGCTAGAGGCAACAGCCTCAAGTCATAAATTTTAAAAATGATGGTTTTTAAAGCAAAAAATCTAGCTTCATAATTTGAATGAAGGGATGAGAGGAGTTCGGGAGATAATCCACACATGCAGAATTCTCAGAGGTACAGTGTAAGCAGGAAATATACTTTTGTTAAAGGGTGTTGGAGTGGGTGTGAGAGAATTCAAATTCTATTCGTACTATTCTGAGTTTTGAAGTAAAACATTTGGGGTGGAGGGAAGCAGAAGACAGAGAAAAAGAAACAAATAAAGGGCCAGATCTTGTTAAATCAAACCCACGAGAACAGATTTATTGATTTTAATGAGATTACGGTTTGTACAGTCCACACACAACAGACTGTGGGTGACCATTTTATTTGTCAAATGCATATATCACTCTAAAGTCAAAGTTCCCCGGAGCCAACAGCTCATTGGGCTGCTGTGGTTAAGGCATGTCATTCTGTTCCCTCTTCTTAGCAAGGCAAATGTATTTGCACAGCTGCAGTTTCCAATGGTCCATTGATAAAACAATTCGGACTAGCCTTGGTGATAATCCCAGGCTTCTTGGGTAAAGCCTGTTGTAATAATCATGTATCAGTAATCTGTACATTGAGAAATTCTACTAGCAAAACACAGGCTGCAATGTTCTTTTCTGGCACAAATTACTTAATTTTTGGCAGGGCGTGGCAGGGCTGAGCCCCAGCACCTCTAGGCTTGGCAGTTTCATAGCCCTGGTACCTCTGGGCTTGCCACATCATTTATGGAAGTAAAAACATTGCTTAACCCCCTGCACCTCATTCATTACAAATTAAGCTCTTTAATTTAATTCTCTATTCAGATGATGAACTTTGGAAATAAGTTTGATTCCAACATAATTTAATCTTAAGAAAAAGAGCACTGAGGCGGGCACCTGATAAAAACAGTCTTCAAATCTGTGAAAGGCTGGGATCAACTGTTCTCCACCTCCACTGAAGGTAGGCCAAGTAGCAATGATCTTAACCTGCAACTAGGAAGATTTAGGTTAGATATCAGGAAAAACTGTCTAATTATATGGGTACGTAAGGGGTAGAAAAAAGGCTTCTTTGGGGGACTGATGGCCTGCCCTAAGTGACCTAGTGTTCAACCTAGGAGCATTTCAAACTAGGTAACTGTCAGCCATCCTATGCGTTACTGCCCTTTCCCTCTGGGCGCAGGATGAAGGACACACAGGCCAAGGTGACAGACCATCTTGACACAACTCTTCAAGGTGTGATAATTTTAAGAGCAGAAACATTTGCTAGTACAGACGTCAGCTGCATTCAGTACAACCGTCTCACAGTTCTTATGGAGCAGCAAAAACTGAAAAGCACCAGTAACTGAAATATCTCAGATGTTACCTTCTAGACAACAAGCATGTGACCTAATCTTCTTCTTTGTAGTGTGGGGAAAACCTTGTCCCAGCTGGTTCAAATCATATCACCACAGAAATTACCAGGTTACTAATAAGATACTAATTAGATGTAGTGAATGAAAAGTGGCTAAACAATAAAAAACTCCAAAGAAGATTCAGAGGGCAGTGTGGTGGTATCAAAAAAACATCGACTCCCCAACTCTCTCTATAGTGTGGAAGGATCATATATGCAATATGCTGTTTCTGCCATTAATCAATATTTATCAACTCCTAACAAGAAAGTGATGCTTACACAGCAATCTAGATTCTAAACAGTAATTAAGTATCACCAAAGTCTTCCTTGTAAAGTGATTGTAAATCTGAATTATTTACATGCACTTTGGAATTAAAAGGACAGCAAAGCCTTTGTAAAATAAATTTTATAAATTCTAAGTTATTCAACAAAAGAATCTTTGAAATTACTGCTTAAATATGGTACACAGATACAAATAAATTATTCATTAAATACAACTCACATCTGGGTTTTATTATACTCTGTAAAATATACAGGAATCTTGATGTACTGAAAGAGTGCAGGTAAATACAGTATTCAAGCAATCACTATTTCTATGTACATGCTCATTAATTCTTCAAAAATCCCACAAAATTATCAAATAGATCAAAATACTGTCCTGTGTTTCCACATTTTATATTCAGAAAACCAGCTGATAATTTACAATGGCATTAAGGTTTCCAGTTTCACAATACAAAAAGGATATAAGGTAATTGGGATTCAGTTTATTCGTATTTTACCTGGACATGCAAGAATCTCTTGCATGTACGTAAGCAATTTCACTTTAAAAGTAATAGTTAAGCAGAACCCAATAAACAAAATACTCATTTAACAGACAAACTTCAAAGTCTTCTATTTTTCAGGCCCCCTTTTTTTTAAACAGTAGTCTGTTATAAATAAAAAGACTGAGGGTAAGTTTGTACTATACTACAGGGGCCCTGCATCATCTATTGATTTTTTAAATGGAGAAGACCACAGATATTTCTTCCCAAAGATCCAACATTGTACCTTTTGATAACAGGGAAACTTTCTTTTAAATTCACCTCCCCCCCACCACTCAAAACTGGGATTTAAAATAAATGCAGTATGGAGGCACAGGCTTCATCTCACAAACTTTATGATGTCAGTAAGTGGGTGAATTGTTGATAAATCCATTCCCTAAGAACTTTCACCCACAACAGGGTGTCAGGAGATCACATTTCAATTTTTATGCAGTAAAATTTCAATTTCATTTTCTCAGTAAATTACCCTTCATGTAGTTAAATAAAAATATCTCAATTTAAAACCCAGAAGTTAAAAATCTAAAACTGTGCAACAATTACTGCTTCCCTCCCCCTGTACATGTTTCACCCTGACTGCACCTTGTTAGCTGGTTTCTGTTAAGCTTTATAAAAAGTCTAACAAGTTTATTTTTGTTTAATCTAAAAGAAAAAACAAAACTGAAAGATACATCTGCTTTTTCATGGTACATTTAATATTGTCGGAAGGCTTTTAGATTATAAAAAAAATCAACATTTAAAACCAAATCTAAGCTTCATTCCCAGATATAATTAAGGTTTGGTTAAGACAACATCTCATTTAACCTATTCCAGTTTCCACAAAAAGGTATTTAATTAAAAAAAATCTTTAAGTTATTTGGTCCTTTGGCAATTTGCTGCACACACAATGCCTACTGTACCAAACTCATTTATTGCCTTCAAAATGGTTTTAGTTTTATTGATTATAGTTAAATCTAATGTCCTTTTTTTTGTACAATAGTGTTCATTTCCAGACCAGGGAGCAGAGTCTGGAGAAGTTACTCCTGGCACCACAAATAAAATGGTAATGTACAATTAAATAAAACAGTTTGACATTCTTAATTATTTTTTTGCTGTAGATTCCAAGTATTTTTCAAGAATTTATGCTTCTTTTGCAAAACCTGCTCTTTAAAATCCTGCTAGTGTCACACCCAGATCTTTCATATGCACCCATAATTTAAAAAACCCCAAATCTTCTCGTAGGTGTCCTTTTGTAATCAAACACTGACTGCTTTTTTCCAAAAACACAATTCTGACCATCAGCTGACTGGGTTCACTCTTCAGACCTCCCGATGAAGCTTCTTAATAGGTCTCAGAATCTGAGTCATTAAGCTCATCTTCTTCTGTATATGGGTAGCCATCTTCCCTGCCAATGTTGTTGAAACTACAATAAGAGCTATGTTCACTCCTCATGATTGGCAAGGAGTCAAACGTGACAGTTTTTGAGGTGTTGGTGTAATGATTAATGGCATTGAATGTAAGGGAAGGTAAAGTGCTGCTTGAGGAAACAGGCATCATCGTGGCCAAAATGAGAGCTAGACAATCAGCCACATCCTTATTGGGAGCACAGGCCAAAGCAGGTGTGTAACCTAGAATCAAAATAAAATCAAAACCTTTGTTTAAAAAACAGGAAGTGTACAAATCCTTCAAGAGCATTCCATCAGACAGCTGTAAAAACCTTTACATTGCTGAGTTTTGTTTAAAAAGGAACATTAAACAACTGAAAATTACAATATTTATTTTTGTAAAGTTCTGCTGTTACAGAAGTATTACAATGTTTACCTGCTGATTACAGTCTATATATAAGCACTTTGGATAAACAGGTTACAGTACACCATTCAGGTAGCAGGGCTCAAGATCAGGAAGAAACAGAAAACCCTGGGAAATCAGAAGACTTGGGAGGGTAGGATTTGATTGTTTTATTAGGCAAAATTAGGATTTTTTGGGTCCGGGAGAAAAACTGGGATTTCAAGCAGCCAGGAAATTAACTGAATGAAGACAGGTAATTCCTGTTCCAGTTAACTAACTGCAACCAATAATTAATTTTGCAGAAAATCTCTAGGTATTTTAAATAGCCATTATAAAAACCAATTGAAAACATGTAAATGTCTGTCTGATGATCTTCTCTTTCTAATACAGCCTGGCAAGAAAATCCTCCAAATATTAATGATTAACCTGGTGAATTGGAGATAGTTCACCTCCCAATGACTTCATAAATATCTGCTTCAATTACCTTTGGTAAATGAAATAACCAAACAATTATTCATTTTCTGAGATAGCTGTAAAACTAATCTGAAACATTTTCAAAATAAATTACTTAAATGTACAGTGTACGCCTTCTAAAATGAAACCTACAACTCTCTGAGTTGTGAGGAATAGGTATTAAGGTTACAACAACCAACAAGAATGCACTTTTATGTAGAAATATATGATTAAATCGAGTCTTCCTAACTAGTGATTTAAATCAAATCCATGCTGATCAATGCCAATTAGCCAGGATGGTCAGGGATGGGGTACCTAGCCTCTATTCGCCAGAAGCTGGGAATGGATGACTGAATGGATCATTTGATGATTACCTGTTCTGTTCATTCCCTCTGGGGCACCTAGCATTGGCCACTGTCAGAAGACAGGATACTGGGCTAGATTGACCTTTGGTCTGACCCAGTATGGCCATTCTTGTGTTCTTAGGTGCAAAATATCAATGTGGGAATGGACACTTGTGGGAATGGACATGAGCAAGCACTCGAAGAAGAATATCAATTTCACAGTTTTTTGGGTAAATATCAGGGTTAACAAGGGCACAGTAGGGAAGAAAAGAACTAATAGAGAAAAGTAAGTAGAAGTGGTTTAATATTGTGCATTCTTTCACAAAAACAGTATGTTAACATGTACATGTGTGCACCTTCCATTACATAGCCTCACATTTCCCCTTTATTAACAAAGGTATCTAATATAATGTATTAGATTTTCTTAACATAATTGGTATTTTCATGTATGTGAGTGGTCCAAAATTCTGGTGAACTTCAGTAAAAAACAAAACAGCTTTTTTAAAACCTGGGAATATTTTGTTAAAAGTTCTAAAAAAAACAACAACAACAACAAAAAAAACTGAACAAAGGGCGTTAACTATTAATTTAAAAAACACTGTAAATAAAACAAAACTTTAAAGGAAAGCCATGTGTTGGATTCATATCAGCCCAATTAAGAAGGTGTCATCAAGGAGGCAATTTTTATTTGATCAGCACACTCTCTACATGCCAAGGAATTGTGTTTGTTGTAAAAGTAGATCCAGTTGCTCAAGCTTTAAGGAAAGCTCAACAATTGTTACTGGCTGTTCAACTGATGTTGTACATTAGGTAAGTGCACAGACAACTCTCGCTTGTCACATGAAATAATATTTACATGGGACAATATTAAGAACAGCAAATGAAGAAGAGCTTGTAGTAAAATTATTATTTATTTGCCGAGTACAGACATTGTGCTCAACACTACAGAACAGAGCAAGAGACAGTTCCCCAAGGAATATACAATCTAGGAAAAAAACTCCAAAAGCACCAGCTGACCATGTGACAGGGATATTCAACAGTGCAGCAGATTTTGTTTTTAGCGTTAACAAATCATAGCCACTCCAGGTTAACGTGAACAATGACAGTCTTTACAGCAGATGTGCATTTTGAGAAGGATTCAAAGGGGAAAAAGCAAGACCCATTATTCATATTCTAATCAATAAAAAGAATTATTGAGAGAGGATTGAGAGAGCACTACGATGCCTCAAGCATCTCCATAGAGGCATTCTAAACCAATTTAAACAGAGCATGGGACGAGCTGTGACATACTCAGACTTTGCAGCACTGACATGACAATGAATCATGGTGGAAATATAAAGTCCAGAAAATGATGTTTAGCAGAAATAGAAAACTCATCTAGATGCTCTGCACACCTGAGCTGCTATCACTAGTATACTATTAATCACAGGCACCTTTAATATGACAAGCTAAAGGCAGGTTAGCTCAAGTTATGTAGTCTTGCAAACAATTTTTGACAGTTTTCTTAGATCAAAATTTACTTAATGTTGTGATGCCAAATGAAGGAAAAACTCAAATTTATGTCTGGGTAGCATTTGCCTGATCCAATAAATGTCAAGAGAGCTTTTCAAATTTACTTGGTGACAAAGAACTTCACAAAGACAGACGTGGAAGCAGAGGAAAATTATTGAATGATTAAAGTGGTAACAGATGGAATTTAGGATTAATTTCCACTGATTTATCTAAAACTTAGTACAATCAGTATATCAAGTGGATTTAATCCTAAGAGATTAAGCGCAAGCTAGGAATAAATGTTTAAAATTTAAATATGAGGTCACAAGAATCTAGTGGCTCAAAAAGAGTTTTTATTAAGGATATTAATTGCCTATTATATTGGAGGCTATTACTAAGAAGATTTAACAGTTTTAAACACAACAATTCTCTCATAAATTGGAACATGGAGGGCTAAAGTGAAGTTGGTCTATCTTTTCCATATTCATAAAAAGCCCAATTTCTGTTAAATGAACACAGGGAAGATACCTGTAACCTAGACGGGCCAGCACAGAAGATATTCCAGCAGTTTTTGCATAATGTCCATGTAATGATCCACTTACATTGATAAAACAGTCACCATGCCAAAGATTATAGACTCACGCCTGCAAAGGTTTTTGTTGTTCCCATTTTGTACTAAGGTAAAGAAAAGGCTTCAGTAGTAATGAACGCTTCCTGTTTTCTCTTTCCTACCAAGCCTATCATGACTTCCATAATCCTGAACTGGATTTATCAGTCCCTTTAAAAAGGCCAAGACAGATCTGAAACTTGTGCTCTGTCAACTAAAAGCATCATCATCTTGCTATCTCACATCCTAAGCTGACATGGCCATGCCAAAGACAAAGTCAGATTGTATTCATAATGGACATCCAGGGCTGCTGAAAACAAAGAAATCAAACTCTCGCTATAAAGAAAAAACCAGAAACCCAAATGATAACTAAATTAGATAAAACCAACAGGTCCTTTCAATTTAAAATTAAAAAGTTAGACATAAGTGTAGCATGTGAACTTTTTTTGAGTCCCTCTGACAACTGTATGATTTTTTACTAAAATGTTTCTCTCCCCTGTTGCAGTGTGAAAGATCCAACAGACTACATAGAGAAAACTGATCAAATAGTTCTGTCAAATTCACAAGCTCCACAAACCAAAAAATCCCCCCCACCTCCCTCCAAATATTTTACCCTCCTAATCTTTTTTCATTTTAGAGATCTACTGATATGGCAACCACTACCTATGATAAATGATGTTTCAGATAGATTAATCAGTGAAATATCAGAAACATAATGGGAAGTTACAAGAAAGAGAAAAAGAATCAGAGAGGTAGTCGTGTTAGTCTGGAATTGCAGAAGTCACAAAGAGTCCTGTGGCACCTTAAAGACTAACTAAAGTATCCAGAGTTACCAGGTTAGAGATAACGAACCTTGTTATCTCTAACCTGGTCCTTGCCTCTTATTTATTCCTGCCTCTGGATACTTCCACTGCATGCATCCAACCAAGTGGCTATTAGCCCACGAAAGCTTATGCTTCAATACTTTAGTCTTTAAGGTGCCACAGGACTCTGTCACTTCAAGAAAGAGAAAGAGAAAAAAGCTTAAAAAATGATTGGAACTATAAATTTCAGAGGCATTTCTGTTGAAAAAAGCAGCAACCACTCAAAATCACTTTCCTTGCTGGGAAATAGAACAGCACAAGGACTACAGAGCTTTTCAGATAGGAGAAAAGAAAGTGACAGTTGATGGAGGTAAATTCCAATATGCTCCTACAAAGTGCATGATTTTTTGAAATGAGACAATTCTGTTTCCTTGCTTCTATGTGCTGCAAAGCTTGAGCCCCAAAAACAGGGATCTAGGCTACATACTTGCTTTTAGAAATTTATACTCAAAAGATTTTAGTTAACTACATGCCTATTAAACCAAAGTCACTAACGTCTGAAAGTAAAAGTATACGCTGATATTGTGCTCCTACGATTGTTTCCAATATTGCTAAAATGATTGAATTTACACCCAATATAATCAGACTGCAATGTGAAATCAATTATTTGTGTTTAATAACCTTCATTAATGTTCCAAACTTTATCAGGCTCTTCCATTTCTCCTGCTTTGCTAATCTGGCCCAGCATCCACATGTCCCATTCTTAGAGGGAGACATTCCATCACATAACCAATATAAAACTTAAGAAAGTTTACCACTTTCTCAACCAAGAGCATAAACTACTGTTCCTTACTGGAAAACAAGGTAAATTTTATTCTTACCATTTTCATCTACAGCAAGTACACTTGCTCCCTTGCCTAAAAGTTCTTGAACTACAACTGTTAATCCATTTCGAGCAGCAACATGCAGAGGTCTGTGAAGACAAACAAACCTGGTTGTAGAATAAACTTCAAAACAAGATATGAAAGAATATTTTAGGAATCAAGTGCCCATCTATATTAACAACCACACTATGTATATCCATTATTCGTTCTGTTCCTTAACTTCTTATAGAAGGTAAAAAATAAAGTAAAAACAGGAAACAAAGCTGAATACTCATTCCTCTCAACAGCAAAAAACATTTCTGCAATAAAAATTATGTATTAGTAATACTTGTTCCTTTTTATGACACAACTTTGTGAGGGAATAATGCTTGATCTGACACGCCTTCTTATAACAAAAATATTAAAAATAACTTGTTAAAATGGTAGCAACAAATGTTCCCCTTTGCACTTTAGTGTTATTACAGCAGCTAGTTGTGTCCATAATTAAAATAATTATTTTTTCACTGCAATTTAAAAGTAGATTGCAGCACATCTGCGGAATTGTGCAGATCATTGGCGACTGTTTTTTATTAGAGTACCACTAGCAGGATGCCAGTTAAAATCTATTTTTCCTCTAATTTTTTAGATCCATGTGCAGAATGAATTTTGTTACATGCACCAGTATGGAGGTTGGAAGGCGTGGAGGGGTGGGAAAGGGGTTCGGAGTGTGGGAAGGGGCTCAGGGCTGTGGCACAGGGTTCGGGTCCTGGCCTACAACTCGAATTCAAGTGATTGCCAGGTGAGGTGCCGAGTCAGCATACCTTGGTTCTGTAAGTGGGATATTTTTCCAAAGCACTCAACATTGGCTTAACTCTGCTCCCACTGAAGGTAAGCAAACACCAAGTGCTTCTGGAAATCCCATCCAGAAACTCTAATTCTTAGTTCCTCCAGAGCAGGTTTACCAACACAAATTGGAGTAATAATAATTTTAAAAGAACTCTGTCGTACCTTCTACATTGAAGCTAATCATTTTAAAAAAAATAACCCAGACAAAACTGGTGTTTTCTTTTTAAGTCTGAAGATATCTGTAGAGGAGTTGATAATATTTGCTGTTAAACTAGCTTATCCCGATCAAATCTTTCTTTGTGTATTTGAAAACACAGCTGAGTGCTATCACCTGCTCTTCCTAACGAAGCTACATTTTATCAAAGGTTCTCTGTTAACAGCTTGCTTGATTGGGCATTGACCTCAGGATGTGCTCAGGGACAGAGCATTGCTGACATAAAACCAGCAGAGGGAGCCAAATTACTTTTCAGGGTAGGGTAAACCCAGTAATAGGTTTTTACTACAGCTGGTCAAACTTTTTCATACAAAAATGTGAAAAGCCTTTTTTCTTGTAATTTTTACAAACAGGAATAAAATTATGCAGAAATTCTCAGTTTTTCCCCACTCCTGCCCAAAATATGTTTTACTGGCTTGTTTTTATACCAGACTTGCATGCATTTCATCTGTGATGGTATACGGAATTTTGCTTGATTATTTAATAGAAATCTTTAAGATAGAGTACCAAATTTAAGACAGCACAGTTTTTTGTGCTCATACTATTTAATGATATTGTTTGTTATAGTTGAAGGTTTTGCATCAGAAGTAGTCATTTAAATTACACATACTCTCAGTGCTAGTAAAAAGTGGCAACAGTAGTTACAATTAAACTGCAGCTAGTGGTACAAAACCATATAAACTGTGCTGTGAACATTGTTTTGCACTCCCAGAGATGATTGCCTTTGTAATTAGTGATCATAAATAGGTCCTAATCTTTTAACCATTAGTAACCGCAGCACCCTTTCCCAGGAGTGTGATAGTCTTAAGAGCCAAGTTTTACCCTGACTTAACCTACTGTCAAACTAGTTAAAGGGAATACACTGCAGCCTGAGCTGCTCCAGCAGGGAAAAGGCACCTTTCTTCTGCTGCAGCAGCTCCAGGGCTGGGACTGTGGGAGAGGAGCCTCTCCCCAGCTGCAGCCCTGCATGCCCCAAGTATCTTGCTCTCTACCCTAACCCCTACCTCTGTGCGGCCCTTGGTACCCGAGCTTAGAGAGGGAACTTAGGTTGAACTACTATTGCTTTTCTTTTAGACAGATTAACTTCTGGATTTCCAAAACCAAAGATCTCCAACTGTCTCAGCAGATGGAATAATTTTCTCACAATACAAGGCACAGAGTGGCAAAAAGAACACAGAGCACAATGATTCATTACCCACTCAAAACCTTCAACTGTTAAATGTAACTTTAAATTTTCAGGGCACATCAATCCATCAGGCAAAGCGGACAGATTTACCTCAAACATTATAACTGCATCTTTTAAAGCAGTTGAAAAGGACTGGTATTAAAAATGTGTCTAGCTGATTTTAAAAAGAAACCACAGCAGGGCACACAGTATACCTAATAACTCTGGTAGTTCACCTCAGTTGTATATTATGAAGTATGTAAAAATCCCCAAATTAATCTCACTACGCTGGGAATGAAACAAGTTCATTATTGATAAATCCTAGACAGAAATAAAACTGTGTGTGGGGGTGTGGGGGTGGAGGGGAAGGAAGAGGTTACACACTTCATGCAGTAACTGTGGTTCTTCATGTGTCTCCTTTCAGATGCAGATGCACCTCTCAAGCCCTGGTTGGAGATTTACAGTTAGTGTCCATCTGGCCCCTACATGTCTTAATGCTTCCTCATGTTTAATACCAAGGCTGTATAAGGGTGCCTGGGCAAAATGCCATCAGCTCCTTCTCCCCCCAATGTCCCCTAAGGAACAGTCTGAAGCAGAAGGGAAGGAGTGCTGGTAGCAGAGCACCCATAGGGACACACATCTCAAAGAACTGCAATTACTGCACCAAGTGAGTAGTGTGTCTATGGGTGCTCCACTTCAGGTGACTTCCAAGCAGTATTCCCAGATGGAGGAGGGAGCTTTAGAATAGAGTCCAGAACTGAAGACAGTACTGCAGAACCAAGTGCTGCATTGAATCTGGCAGCATGGATCAGGGCATAACGTTTCAAAAATGTACATGTAGTGGCCCTACATATTTCAGATATTGCTACATTCTTCAGTAATGCTGTAGATGTTGCCTAAGAGCTAGCTGAATGTGTTATCACCCTTTCCGGAGAGGGAGATGAATGCCTGCAACATCGTAACAAGTGACAATATATCCACATATGCATCTTGATAATCTCTGAGTAGAAACTGAGGACCCTGTGGATCCATCCAGGAAGGAAATCCTTGTTCCTTCCCTCAGAGGAATCTGAAGACTGTCAGCTATCCTCTTTATGAGATCCTGAATTGCCAAAAACCATCAGCCATGGATAGTGACAGAGACAAACACCCTGTCCCGTGACAAGGATGAAAATAGGAGTTTGAGTGATGGCTTCCTTATGTGCTGTAGCTTCCTGCTCCTCAAATGTCTCCTGCTGGTTAGGGAGGAGAGAGCTGTACAACCCTGGCCTCCCTATGAGACAGTATCAGTAGTTTGGCAAATTGTTGATAGGCAGCCCAGGGAGGGGGGAGAAGCATATGGTATGCAGGGTTGGTTCCACCACCCTTGATAATGAGCCCAATCTTCCCTATGACTTGCGAACAATGTGTTCCTGAAGGGATATGCTGCGGAACCCTGAACAGAAACATGAGATCAGCAGGGACTTCCCTTCATCCTCCCCTCCATTACAGTCCACGGATGACCACCTGCAGAAAATAGTGGAGAGTCCTCCAGTCTTGGAGAACAGTACTTCAGAGTCTCAGTACTCAGAGACACTCAGTACCCACGAGGGGCTGGGACTTCCCTGAAGCCACCAAAGAGGTGGGAGAGGGGATGGGATGTCTCCTGACTGGACTCAGAAGGGTAACTTCTGCCTTGCTGAAGGGAGAGTTCCTTCATTACCAGTCTGAATTTAATCTCTGTGTTTTTCTTTACCCTGGAGGTGAGGGCCAGGCAGAAGTTACCCTTCTGGCAGAGACAGGACTCCCTCAAGCACCAGACACACACAGTGGCTGTCACTCTCAAGTATAGTCTCTCAGCATGAGAGGCAAGGTTTGAAATCTGGCAAACCATGTAGGCCCAGCCAGGAATAAGATACATCTCCCTGAGGGGAAAGAAGGGAGTAAAATAATCCTCTTGTTACTTATCTAACCAATTATAAGAACACTAGCAACTAACATAAAAACTATTGTAATCACTATAGGAGTATTAGAAAAGCCAAGGCACAGTCAACGTGGACGTGCTAGGGTTCTGTCTTAGGCCAAGATGAGAAGGAACTGAGGGTGGTTTGCCCGCGCATCCTTATACAGTCTTGGTATCCAGAACAAGGAGCCACAGGGCCCATGTGTGGGCTGAACGGATAGTGCTAACTGAAATTATCCGATCGTGGGCTCGAGCGGCATATGTGCAACTGAAGAGCATCCACAGGGACACTATTTGAAGAATTGCACCCATTGTCTGGAGCTCGAAATATTAAAGATCAAGAAGTAAGAAGCATTTAACACCATGAATAAACTGAAAATTTGAAAAAAAGTTATTTACAATTTGGGCCTATTGCTGCCAGCATTCCTCTTGCCAAAAAACATTACATAATTTGTGAGGCACTTGGTTCAGGAACTCAGTATAATGGATTGTAAAATAAGCTTCCATACCAGTAAAATATTTTAAACATTAAAATTATTCAAGTTTTGTGCAGCTCAGTGCATACTTGATACCAGTGAGAAGATTTTCCCCTGGAGATGCACATGAGCCACATGGTTGATTCAGGTTGTTTGGAAGAAGTTAGAAGAGACTGTCCCCATCCTCCTTAGTGTGCCCTCATTCTCTTTATCTTCTTTTGTTCCCCCTTTTGTCTCCCAGCTTGTTTTCTCTCCACCTCTTTCTGCGTCTCATTAGCCAGGCACCAGGGCAACCAGCCATCACCTCATCTACATTCTTCTTGCTTAGTGTGTTTCATGCTGCTTAAGATCCAACATGGTGAGCAGCAAGAGCAGAAGTCTAACAGTCTCTTTCCCAAATCAAAGCAGCCCTAGTTGAAAGAAGGTGATACTATAATGCTAAAACATCCAAGAGTCGTTTAGCAGCCCTGATACATTTTTATGTTTTTTTCTGATTGTTAAAGCCTAATTAAAAGATTTCAGAAATCCATGTGGGTAGGTGTCAATATCACTTTTTAAGAAAAAAGAACAAAAGAAGAATCAGTTATTAAAATCCTCCATCCTAGTTCCAAATACATTTAACAGTTTTATAGTACAAAATGCTTCTTAAATTTTGAATTTCCCCATAACTGGGCTCAAAAAATAGAGTGCTGAGATAAAAGTTTTTTAGACGCAATGTTAGCTAGAACACACCATATTGTCACATTGTTTTAATAAAAGTAAACAAATTACTCTCCAAGTAGTATTTTCATAATTAGTTAAGTCACTCTACTTTTTTTTAAAACAGCAAATTTGTAACAATCATTGGAATAAACTACTATTTAATTTTTAATAGGAAAATCTGAATAGTGCTTATAAAGAATCAACACATGACTACTGTCCTCTAGATCAGCTCATAGGTTATTGTCATTCCTGGTAGAATTCCTTGAGCCTGGCGTAAGATTTTTCCAACATTCTCTCTCTTATTCAGATGGAAACCTGAACACTTGAAATTGTTTATATAAATTATTAGCTTTACTAACAGCGGAACTATATTGAAAATCCAACTGTAAAATATTGTTCAGTGACCATACATACGTTTGCAAGGCTGCATTGGTGGCATTGATGAGGTTTCTATCCATAATCTTCTCCAGTATTAACAAGGCACTAGTTTCATGACCCTAAGTATACAGGAAACATGTTTGTCAGATAACACTCATTGAAGAATTGTTTTGTATTTCTTTCTGAAGTAGTTTCTGGAGATTTTTACAGAGTTTGAGGAAGATCATAATGAAAAACCATTTTTTAAAACAACAACAAACATGCAAAAAAGGGTCCAAATAGAAACTGACACACACCTTGCTGCAAGCCAAATGGAGTGCTGTGTTTTTACTGCTATCTTGCAAGGTCAGATCAGCCTTAGCACTGCTAACCAGCACCTCTGAAGGAAATAAAAGTTTGAATTAACTAAAAAGTGCGTTCCTAAAGGAATCATCAATTTTTCCACTTTATAAAATGAAGATTAAAACCTAAAATGATATACTTCTAATAAACATTAGAATGTGAATGCATAACATATGGTAATTTTAAAGCAACAATATCTACAGTAGAATATTACTGTACATTATTAAAAGTTAAAGTACAAGATATTTAAGCTCTCTCTTTACCAACGGTGTTAGTTTGCCCATTTTCTGCAGCCATCATTAGAGGAGTCTTTCCAGAAGAATCTACAGCATTTACTTGAGCATTATGACTGAGTAGAAGCTGTAAACACTCCACATGATCTGTAAAAGCTGCTGCATGAAGCGGGGTTCTAAAAGAAATCAAGAGGAAATGGGCTTACATCCAGGAAATGTACATAATGTTTTATTCACAGGTGCAAACTTTGGCTGCGATCCTCAAATTGTATCAGTGTGGGCAGTCATTACCATAAAAATACACTGAGACCATTATTGGTAGAGTGGTCACAGTTGCTATTATAAGATCATTTTTCAGTTTTTAAACATAATTGGTTTCAAATTTAAAATGAATATTTAGCAACCAGAAAGTCCATAAAATAGACAAAATACTGAAATATAATTAATGGGCATAGAGATTTATATTGTACACATCTTTATGCAATTATAAAAATGCCTAAACTCTCCTACAAAATAAAAAAACAGTTCAGCTCTATTAACACAATACATGGTTTTTAAAAATTCCCAACTTTTTCAGTATATAACAAAAAAATCCTTTCAACAGAAAGAAAATTAATATGCCAAATAAGTTTAAAAATCATTAAGGCTATGACACAAAAGCAGTGAGATTACTATTTACAGTACACGGTTTCTTAAGTGCAGTTGTTCTATTCCTACCTTCCTTTTGCATCTGTTGAATTTACAATGCCAGCACCCAACGTATCAATTAACATTTCAGCAGCACCTTCATTGTCATTTATCCTATTAAAAATTAAACAGGCAGTTACTTAGAGAGTGATTGAGCTTTTGTTAAATATTGTAATGAAATCTGTTACAGTAATCTTGGACTTCCTTACACAGCACAATGCAATGGGCTGAAAGAATTTCCTTCCATTTTCTGGAAAATTTCCTGTTCCAAAAGAAGCTCTACACAGCTGTCATGACCTGAAAGTTTTAAAATCAGATATTAAAAACAAAAAAACCACCACCACACACAGCTAAGGTAAATTAAATTACATTTCATTTGAAAGTCTTACATGCACACTTGAATTATTTTAGATGTGGCAGTACCTGGGGATTAACAAAAACAAGGTGCATTTTTAGGGGTCTGGAAGCCACAAGTACAATCAGAATACTAGGCCCAGTACTGCAGGAGTTTATGAACTTTGAAGTCATGATGCATTGTCTAATGAAAAATGTTTAGCTAATTTAGTTCTTATAATATGGTAGCTTTACAGTTCATTCAATAGACTAACGACTTAGTTCAGTTGGAAGATTTTCTTCTGCTGTACTCCTTTCTCTAGTGGAAACAAATGTTTTTGGGGTTTGTTTTTTTCCCCACTGAACTGCTAAATAACATCCAAAGTCACAAACTGAATACATCCTCTACATGGGCTGAAAGGTAATCATGACCCAAACTTTAAAATTGTCTGTTACAGCTTTCCCCCTACTCCATTTTGTCTGTTACAGCTGTCCCGTTCTCCATTTTGTTTTTGCTCTCCTGTGGCCGCCCCTCCCTGGCTGTTAAAATTATTTACCAGGGCCACTGCCCTTCTCAAAGGGAGGGCCCCTTAAGTTGTTTACAAAGAGCCATTGCCCTTCTGAAAGGGATGGCCACTTGTGCTCAAGTGGGATAACTGCCCTGTTCAAAGGGTTGGTCCTGTTATCACCTCGTTAAACCTGGGCTCGGTGTAGGGCAAGGCTCTGTCCAAGCTGTAAGATCAATGTACTTTGAAGATCCTGGGCATGAGTCATAGGCCTCATGTGCTTTTGAGTCATGAGGGGGAACTCTGTCCAGGCATGTCTCTATACTCACCTGTAGTTTTTCTCTGAACTCCTCCCCTGTGACAGAAGGAGCCTATCAGCATTACTGGCAGGGAAACTGCCTGAGTTTGCTTTTAAGAACAGGCATTTTGAAACTAGCATCAGAAAGGTTCCTGCATTGCTACCTGGCCTGATCAGGCAGGGGTTCTGGGGGGTCCTTTCTCCGCTCTCGTTTTATTTTTGAGCGTACCCCCGTTTTTAACCCCCCACCCCACGAAGAACGAATTGCTGCCTGAGAGACCTATTGCTGATCAAGACTGTGCTGAGCCCTCCTGGCTTCTTCTGATGTTGATTGCTGCTTCAGTCTTTGCTGCTGTCTGGGGACTGGTGAGAACCTCTCTTCTGTGAAACTTTCTATACTTAATTACTCTAGCTGCTAACTCTGTTTCCCCAACACAGAGACTTAAACTCCTTGCTTAAAGCCTCTCTTAAACTCCTCCTTAAACTCTGTTTCCCCAACACACAGACTTAAACTCCTTGCTTAAAAACCTCTCTTAAACTCCTCCTTAAACTCTGTTTCCCCAACACACAGACTTAAACTCCTTGCTTAAAACCTCTCTTAAACTCCCCTTGGTCTGTGTCTTAAAACCTCTCTTAAACTCCCCTTGGTCTGTGTCTTAAAACCTCTCTTAGACTCAAACTAAACCTTGGTCTGTATCTGTAATCTGTTTCCTGTGTCTTCCTGGACTGTACCTGGGCACACACCACTCTGCCCTCTGAAACTACCCCTAGTATAAGGTGCACTCATTAGGTTAGATTTTGTCTTTTAGTCTAGATAAGTTGTAATTTCATTTTGCATTGTGTTTGATATTTGCTAATTTGTGTAGTTTGGTTAAGTTAAATCATAGATAAGATTTTGCTGTGTTTGTATAATTGTTTCTCTGCAGCCTGTCTGCTCTGTGTCTCCCTGAGTTTAAATCTCCCCCCACCACATGCTCCTCTTTCCCCATTCCCCAACCTTTACTTCTCTGCTGTTTCAACTTACAGCCTGTCTTCTCTCTCTCTCTTTCTAGCATAAAACCCCATTGGTTACCCCTTTTCTCTCTAATACACCTCACATTTTACATTTACATTGTTACCTGAAATTGTTGGTTGTTTAACACATTTTATCCATGCTGTTAGTTGATTATATGCTGCTGTGACACACTTTTTACATAGGAATTGTTAGCCACCTGTTACATTTATGCTTCAGTATTAATTGGTTGCCTACTGTATTGTACCCCACTGTATTGTACCCCACTATTGAAATCCCCTATCCCATTTACTAAAAGAAACCTCTCCCCAATTGTCCACTTTAACAAACCCCATACCCCTCACTATTGAATTTTCCCTGTTTTTGCATTTTCTTAATAAATTTATTTTGCACCCCACCTGTGTGGTAATTGCTCCCCAAGATCCCATATACCTGCTGGCAGGGACAAAAATAATTTAAACCGTAAAATTATAAACAAATATGTTCTTGTTTCTATATTATTCACTGTAAATAATTATCCCAGTATATATTCCCTGCATACACAGTGATATTTATTCTAACATTTGCAATTCTCTCTTACGTGTAAGCTCCCTCTATTTAAATACAGTAAGAAAACATCTGCCTCATTTGATTTTGGTAAATTTCTTCTCTCCTGAGCTGTTTGCTCATAAGTTTGAGGGTCAAGGATCTCCCCTGCATCCTTACCTAACTGAAAAAACTTTTAGATTGCAGTGTTTCATCTCTCTCTGAAGTTTTTCCTGGAGTTTGGCCATAAATAATGCCACAAACTGATATGGATGACAATGCTGATAAGCCTGTGTTTGTCATATTGGAAATTCTCTCACTGATTCTTCAGACAAATATCAATGTAGCAAGGATATATGATGATATGCATATTTAGAATAAAGAGGTGAAATGTAAGTATGAATTAATGTTGTAACACAGGGCCTGTAAATTGTAAAATTGTACAAACAAGACCTCAGGCTTATAGACAGGTTAGTTACTCATGTCAGCCAATGACTGACCCTATATCATAAGATGTAACAATCAACTGCTGAAATTTAGGAAACATATATGGCAATGTACCAGGTAAAGCTGCTGAGAGTATTTGGGGGATTTTGCAAACAAAGCCTAACCAACCGTCAGTATGGTAACTGAGAGATGGACATGTTAACAAGTATAAGGGGAACTAACAAGTTAGCCTAAGAAATGCCAACAGTAGTGGGATGTGGAAGTTCAAATAAGGAAAAGGGGTTGAAGCCTTCATCAATAAGTATGAACCAAGAGGGTGTCAGCAAAACACATTATAAAAGATGTATCGGACCCTGCGTGCCTGAGGAGATCCCAAGGATGACCACCACTGGTGCTGCTGCTAATGCTGGTGAGAATGACAACAATGAGGATGATGAATGACACTTTTGGGTTTCTCTACAAGGGATGGTGTAAGCAAAGCAAATGCTAGATGTTCCATATTGTTCTCACTCTCCTTTATCAGACTGCTGTGTGTATATTATTGTTTGGTTGGCCAACAAAAAGTAATTATTACAAAAAAGAGACTGTTGTCCCTGTTATGCACCATGGTCCGGCTTCTATTGATAACCTCTCCACTGTACTTGATTTTGGAACTGAACCCTCGCAGATTGGGTGTAAACCCTCAGATTGGAGTGGATAATTATTTAAAATAAGCTGTAACTTTAGATAAGGCTACACCAAACATCTTAGTTTTCTCCACTCAAGCAGAACTGCAATTTTCATCTTTTAATTGACTGTTAATCAGAGCTTTTCAATCACATAACAAAAGCAAAGGAAAACATTAAATATTTTCAGGATCTGTCTCAATTTGTAAAAGGATATTTTGTTCCTTGACTCATTTCCTGCATCAAAGATATTTTAAACCAACATTTGTAAATTACCGCACCGTAAAAAGAAAGATTTGAAAGATTCTCAATAAAGAAGCCAAATCTTGGATGCCATAACATGGTGTTTCTAGAGCGGCGTTTCTCAAACCGGGCGTCGCGACTCCTTGGGGGGTCACCGTCTGCCTCCCGAGGGGTCGTGAGCTCCTTGCACGCCGAAAAGCCGCCGACTCTATCACTTCCGCATTCAGCAGCTTTTCGGTGGACATGCCGAGCTATTTCGGGATCGCTCGGTATGTCCGCCGAAAATAGCCGCAGAATGCGGAACTAATCAATTTGGCGGCTTTTCAGCGGCTATACAAGGGTCCACTGCGCCGAGGAAGAAAGGGAAAAGGGGTCGCGGTTCTCAATAGTTTGAGAACCCCTGTTCTAGAGTTTAGTACTGCGTGTTCAAGGGTCCTTTCCAGGATATCATCATCACTGGCAAAAACAAAAAATATGCTTACTCTTGTCCCCAAATCATCATCAGATACATTACTTAACTACAAATTAAAAAAATACACCTTTGAAATCTTACAACCAAACATGTTTAATTTGCTTATTGTCTATCACATATTAGCATGTAGCAGGCTGTATATACTAAGAAAGCTATTGTGAGAAACTCTACAATCTGTTCGAACAAGATCAAAGCTCACATTCTAACCCAAATATCCACCCTGTACAAGCAGGTTTAACTCAACCCAATTGCTGTTGTCACCTCTCTTTTTCAGGGACTAAGCCCCCATAGAAGTAAGAGCACAAATACACAGTAGTTAGTCAAAATTCAACTCCAATGCACCCTTGCAAAACACACCAAGGAAAATGTATTTATTACTTCTTGCTTCAACAGCAGTCTCAGAGCTAGTAAACCTCAACTTTTCCCCTCCACATAAAACTCCCTGGATTTATTTTATTTGATATTTCTGGGAAAATTTGCCTATTAAGACCAATTTTAACTAATTTCTTAGAATTTCTTTTATCTGCTGCCACCTCTGCAATTTTGACAATTTTAAAGAAACTGCAGTTTAGAAAGCTAAATGTTTTTATTTTTCAAGATATAGATAATGATACTGCACATATCACGAAGAGATGTAAAACAGATTATGCAGAAATGGAAGGTAATCTTTCTTCTCTCTAAAACTTAACTGTTGACTAATTTGATTTTTTAAAATTAGACAAACTTATACACATGAAACCTAAACAATGCATATTACTTTAATTTTACTTTTTGCAGAAATAATTCTAGCTAGACTAGTGATTGCATATATGTTCTCATCTGGCAGTAGTTTGACATGAAACTAAAGGCTAGGTGGTTATGGAATGAAAACATCCAATCTTTCTGTCGCACTGAGACACTGGTCAAATTTAGAGTGGATCACTCATCAATAAGGCTGTGAGTTTGTCATGGAGGTCATGAATTCCGTGACCTCCATGACTGCTGTAGCTGTTGGTGTGCCTGGCCCAGGGCCTGGACACGCCTCCACCAAGGAGCTTCTGGGGAGCACCTCAGGTAAGCGCCTCCCAGAACCTGCCTCACCCCATCCTGTGCCCCAACTCCCTGCCCCTTCCCACACCCAAACTCTTCTGCTGCTGCTGGGTGGGCAGGCAGAGCCAGGTACCCCAGCTCCAGTGGGGGTTCCAGGCCGCACACCCTTCTAACCAGCACCAGCAGGGGTCTTGGGCCATGCTCCCCCCCCCAGCACCCTCAGGCAGCCCTCCCTCCCCCAAGTTTCAATGAGGGATATCTATATATATATATAAAAGTCAAATGGTGTATGCGGGCGTGCGTGTATGTACGTTCCCTTACTCCTTCCACACCATTTGAGCTAGAGACTTGAAATTTGGTACAGTTATAGGCCTTAGGGTCCTAATCTGGGTAAGAGTCGAACATTTTTCAAATCTCACCTCTGACGCCCCCCAGGGGTGAAATTCTTTAAAGCCCATTCACATCAGCTGGGCAGCAGGTTAACACCTGCTGTTCTCTGTGACATAGTTATGATGTAATAATACCCCCCTCCAACGGACCCCGCACTCGCTCAGCTCTCTTCCCCCCATCCAAGGGCCCCCACACTCGCTGAGCTCTCTCCCCCCTCAGGAAAGAATCGAAAATTTTTAAAATCTCACCCCCCTGCCTCCCTCCAACGGCCCCCGCACTCGCTCAGCTGCCCCCCCCCCCCCAAATGGACCTTGCACTCGCTCAGCTCTCTCGCCCCTCAGGTAAGAATAGAAAATTTTTAAAATCTCCCCCTTCATCCCCCACTCCAACGCCCCCCACCCACTCGCTCAGCTCTCTGCCCCCTTTCCCCCTCCAACGGACCCCACACTCGCTCAGCTCTCTTCGAGCAATGCTAGGTCCCCTTCCCCCCCTCCGACGGACCCGAGCAACGCCGGGTATTTCTGCTAGTATATAATAAAAGTCATGGACAGGAAACATGCCGTGAATTTTTGTTTACTGCCCATGACTTTTAATAAAAATACCCACGACTAAAGTGTAGCTTTACTCAACCAATCACAATTTAGTTTTGGAAATCTGGTAATTTTAGCTTATTCTTATTCAATAATATTAGTCTTAGAGACATAGGCTGTAATTTTGCCAACAAGTATAGATTGTATCTATTCCCTTACCACTAATTAGGAAAATGAGCTTTAAGCTCTTACTTCTCTGATTAATATTTTGGAGCAGGGCAGCAAATGAAGTAAATGAGAATCTTAATTACCTGTGAAGATTAGGTTGCAGCTGTGTCATTAAGCAAAAGCTCTGAGTGAACCTCTCACCCTCCAGAATGTACTGAGGCAGCAAGCAAAAGGAAGGGGAAATGCTATGATCCTTCCTGATGCCTTTTGTTCTTCAAATACTTGTACATGTGGTTTGATCTGAGGCAGAAGGGTCTTATGATATCAGCGAGCTACTTCAAGATGAGTTAATGTGGAATTATTTTATTCTGATTAAACTACTTCCTAATGAAAATAAATTCTTGGGATAAGTGGACCTTATGCTTCAACAGTGCTATTCCTATTCACATTTTCTCTTATTGTTCAACATTTTTACTATTTTTTAAAAAGTACATATTAAAACACAAATGATCACAGACAGAATATCATATTAGATATTGGAGTTAATATACAAATACATTCAACTTATTTAAAAATTATTTAATGGCTTGACCCTGCTCCCATTAAATACTGGCTGTGTTCTGTTTCATAATATTTAGAAAAAAAAACTCAAATATGTATCAATAGAATGGTATATATAATCAGTGATTCACGATAGTTGAGAGCCTTTCCTATAATGAAGATTTATCACAGATAGTACAATAGTACCTCAGAGTTACAAACACCAGAGTTACGAACTGACCAACCTTCTTTGGAACCAGAAGTTTGCAAACAGGCAGCAGCAGAGACAAAAAAACCAAACAAAAACTGCAAATACAGTACAGTAGTGTGTTAAATGTAAGCTACTAAAATTATAAAGGGAAAGTTTAAAAAAAGATTTGACAAGGTAAGGGAACTGTTTGTGTGCTTGTTTCATTTAAATTAAGGCCGTTAAAAGCAGCATTTTCTTCTGCATACTACAGTTTCAAAGCTGTATTAAGTCAATGTTTAGCTGTAAACTTGAAAGAATAGCCAAAATATTTTGTTCAACTATAAATGAGCTCCATGCCTGAGGTGTTCTTTACTCTGAGGTTCTACTGGGGATGGATGGATAGGAGTGATATTAAGAGATATACTTAGATCAAATTTTTTTGATACACACACAAATCACGAGTTTGTGTCCAGAATTACCTTTTTTGCATATCTGAAAACTGGGTATGTAATGATTTGTGGTTTTGTGAATGATATTTCCCCCCCCCCCCAAAGATGATATGAATAAAAGAACAGGTTACTGTATGATTAAACATGCCCTGTGCCCCATAATATAAGAACTAGGGGCCACCAAATCAAATTAATGGGCAACAAGTTTAAAAGAAATAAAAGAAAGGTCGTCTTCACACAGCACAATCAACCTGTGGAACTCCTTGCCTGAGGAAGTTGTGAAGGCTCAAATATACCAGGGTTTAAAAAAGAACTGGATAAATTCATGGAGGTTAAGTCCATTAATGGCTATTAGCCAGGATGGGTAAGGAATGGTGCCTCTAGCCTCTGTTTGCCAGAGGGGGGCGGTGGGTGGTAGGAGAGAGATCACTTGATCATTACCCTTTAGGTTCACTCACTCCTGGGCACCTGGCACAGGGCACTGTCAGTAGATAGCATACTGGGCTGGATGGACCTTTGGTCTGACCCAGTATGGACATTCGTATGTACCTGCTTAACAGCTAGAAAGATTCTAAACCTTATAAAGAAGTGGTGTCCAATACTTTCGCCACTAGCCACATGTGGCTAATGGGCTATTGAATTATGGCTATAATGCATATGGCTTTTTTATAATGTGGCTAATAAGAAAAATTCAAAACCACAAGTGTGGCTAGCATCAAATTTCTATTGGACACTGCTGTAAAACCTAGCTTGTAAATTGGTTCTATTTTTTTCTGAACTTTTCCCCTTGATCTGTTTGCTGCTCCATTATCTTATATCTGCAAGCTTTGAAAGAGTTCTGTCTTCTTCCTTCTGATTGTGCTTAATATTGCAAGACAGAGAATGTTTGGAGCACTAGACAGATAAAGTCCAACTCTCTTGCAAGTGCTAAGTATACTGCTTTGGAATGAATGGAAAAAATAAATGCAACTAATCTGCCCAAAAAGCTTATTCACTTTTTAGAATTAATAACAATAAAAGACTCCTGTGTCTTTAGTTTGCTTTATGAATAGTGCTCCATCTGTTTCACACTTTTTCTTATTAATATTTATATTATAGTATTGCTTTGATGTTCTTATCAATATTGGGGCTCCACTGAGCTAGGATCTACACCTACATACAGATTTCTGCCCCAAAACCTTTGAATTTAAGACCACTTTACCATTGTACTTACCATTATAACAGGCCCAGTGCAGTGATGTATATCCATGATTGTCTGCTATGGCAGGTACCGCATCCACAGATGTTGCTGACTGCAAGAGAGCTCCTAGAACACCAATATGTCCACATGCAGCTGATAAGTGTATAGGTGTTCGCCCTCGGCAGTCTCGTAGTAAGGACTTAGCACTATGTTGAAGCAATGCTTCCACACACTCCTCATGCCCAGTAACTGCCTGGAAAAGAAATATACAACATGTATGTGTGCACAAACACACACGTACAGTGGAAGAAAAAAAAATTGTTACTACCTTAACATATAATATCGAGAGCAGACAACTACAAAATAAGTCCAGTCATTTTTACTTCAGTAAGTGGGGATTGCGAAGAAAAATTCAGTAATTATTAGCTTAATGATAGGGTACGTTTTTCTTTTGCAATGGCCTAAAGTGAGATGCTAACGCCCAGGGACTCCTTAATTGTAGTATCTGCCATGGACTTTAAAGAAACATTTGGCATATTGTACATAGAAATCAAACAAAAAAAGAATTATTTTCTTCCTCCCTCCAATACTTCCCTCACCCCACTCCCAACAATAAAGATACCTTGGAATTTTCTAGCTAATGTGCTTCTGCAAGTTGAAGTAAATGAGAAGGTACAAAGAACACTGAAGGTGAAATGCAAAAGGACAAAAATGTAACCACGTAAATGCAATAAAAGAAGACCAACAAAGCACAGAACACTTATGTTAGTGAAATAAAAAAAAAATTCAGCAATGATGCAAACTGCAGACATTCTCAATTTGTATTTAAAATTGGTGCATATTTTTTTGGAAATGGCAAAAGGGAAATTTTCTTACCCCTCTATGTAATGCAGTTCTTCCCCATTTATCTTTGGCATCTACGTTTGCTCCTTTGTTAAGCAATGAATAAACACAGTCTGTGTGCCCATTGAGAACAGATAGCATCAGAGGAGTCCTGAACAGTAAGCCAAAAGAGTAAGAAAAAGTTCCCATGCAGGTTACACTTTAATAGTTCAGTGGTTAGCTAAAAAACTTAAAACTCCAGAAACAACTGTTGTTCTCCTAAAGAAAGCTCTTCAACAACTGATCCATTAGTGAATAGTACTTCGTAAACTAATCACAAAAGCAGCACTGATATTTTGTTTAGACATAAGAAGGTAAACTTATTTCTAAGAGTATAACATAGAAAAGCTAATTATATCAACAGCCTATTTTCTCAGTGTTTAGTGAACAGAGTAATCTTAATTTCTTTCCTGTGGAATGATTATCAAAATTCTGTCGAATATGCATCTGTGGTACTTAGAGACACAAACTACATTAATTATAGTTAGAATATTGTCCCTCCATAAAAATAATAATAAAATAAATGGAAAATAATGGGTTTTTTTCCCCCACTAAGGGGTCCAGAAGCTATAATGTAAATTACATGATCTAATATCTTGTGAAAAATCAGAATATGGACTTCTTAAACTTACTGTCCATTTCCATCTTGAATGTCCACTGCATTCTGTGGTTCCGCATTGCCTATCAACAATCTCAAGCATTCTGAATGACCATTTGTAGCTGTAAAATGTTAGAAAAACAATCAGCATATCATGTTTGTTATCCTTGGGTATGAAAATATAAATAGCATTAAGGAACTGAAGATGTCAGCTTCTACTCGAGTAATTAATATGCGCAGTCATTGACCACAATGGGGTCAGCATTTATAACTTAATTTGAAAACAGGAAATCTTTGACCTTATATCCAATACTCAAACATGTTTTTAACACATTTAAATATTCAAAATCCATAGAACTATATTACAACTGAACAGAATATGATGGTTTCAAGATAAGTGCAATTGTGAATGACTATCTTCTTTGACATGTAAATAAGGATAAGGCTAATAACCAAAACTATAGGAACAGTTCATACCTATGATAGTTTAAACAAGAAATAGTGCTTCACTTTCATTCTTTATAAATACTCATTAACACAACTATTTATTTAAAGTGAGTCTTTGTCTAACCTACCACACATTCGTTTAAATGCTAATATATTGTGTGTGTATTTGTATGGGGATGGGAAGTGAGATCATACTCAAGAGAGGGGTGGGAGAACAGCTACACAAGTAGTAGGAGGGATAAGCCAAGAAGAGGAAAGTTAGGAAAACTATATTTAAAAGAAGTTCTTGAGAGGTAAAATTTGCTTCCTGGGCTACTGCACTCAGCCCCTGGAAGTAGGATACACCTCAGGTTGCTCAGCAACGACCTGTCTGGCAAATCTGAGAATGGTGCTACTGGAAGCTGAAAGGAGGAAAAAAACCAGAAGAATAAAACTAGTGTTCAAGGAGAAAAAAAAGTGGAGCTCTCTCTTTTAGCCATATAATATTGTTAATGGATTACTCTTTTCACCAAGATATTTTAAATGACATATTTACTACTATGCCATTGCCAACTTAAAAATGGGTAAAGTTCACTTGCAAAAAGACAAAAAAGGAATGAATAATTAAGTATCTCTTAAAAAGGCATCTTTGAAGGAAACCACAGGGAGAAATGAGAGAGGGAGAGAGGATTAAAAATCATCATCAACATTAATTTTTTTCAAATAGTCAGTGAGAGCTCAGTCTCTTTAGTTTAATCCTTGAAGCCCTGAGTAAAAACTATCAACCTTCTCTTCTCACAAAGCTGTCAGAGTTCTTCAAGATTCAGATTAAAAGCAGAACAGTGATGTTATTCACAAATTATGACAGGTAAATTACACAACATATTTCAACACTACAATGTCCTACCCATCATGCCCATCATGGCCTTGCCATGTTATTCACTGTGGCAAAGCTTTGGCCTTCTCCCTGTGGGTACTGCACTGTGCTAGCCTCAGAGGCTCACTGAGATTAGTTAGGGGAGGTAGAAAGGGGGGGAGCCCAGGCCCACCCTCTACTCTGGGCTCCAGCCCAGGGACCCTAATAGTATCAGCTAAGATGGCTGACCTTTTAGGCACCAAACACAATACAATTCCCTGGGCTACTTCCCCACAGCAGTCCCCTGCTTCTTCAAACTTCTCTTCGCCTTTACCTCGGAGTCTCCTTCCTTGCGTATGATATGTTGTCTACCACTCAGTCTCACCAACAACACAACCTCTGCTCACAGCTCCTGACATACACACCCACCTGACTAACTAGGAGGGTTTTTAACTGGTTTCAGCCAGTCCCTGATTGGCTTCAGGTGTCCCAATCAGGCTAGCTATTTCTACTGCCTTCTAGAATCTTCTTGATTGGCCTGGAGTAGCCTTTGTTTGGCTATCAAGGGAACAGAGACCTGCACATCCTGAGGCTGATATACCTGCCTTCCATCACTCTCCTATACCCTTCTGGCCTGACTCCGTCACATCACCCATACACATTCAAGACAGCACAACTGTTTGACATGGAGAGAAATGCACACTCCATTCATTTAATGCAGGGCTCGGCAAACTTTTTTGCCCAAGGGCCAGATCTGGTAATAGAATTTGTATGGCGGGCCATAAATGCTCACAAAATTGGGGTTGAGGTGTGGGAGGGGGTGAGGGCTCTGGTTGGGAGTGTGGGCTCCAGGGTGGTCCAGAAATAAGGAGTTCAGGGTGTGGGGTGGGGTTCCGGGCTGGGATGGGGTGGGGTGGCGAGGGCTCTGGCTGCAGGTGTGGGCTCTGGGGTAGGGCTGGGGTTGAGGAGTTTGGAGTGTAGGAGGGTACTCTGGGCTGGGACTGAGGAGTTCATAGGATGGGAGGGGAATCAGGACTAGGGGTTCAGGCTCTGGGGGGGCACTTACATCAAGCAGCTCCCAGAAGCAGCAACATATCCCTTCTCTGGCCTCTAGGTGGAGACGTGGCCAGGTGTAGAGTTTGCCCACCCCGATTTAATGGATGGCAGAGGTACTACTCTCCTCCAGAGCCCAAGGAAGACATCGAACTAAGGCACTCTCTCTCTCTCTCTCTCTCTCTCTCACACACACACACTAAGGGCTTGTCTTCACTACATGCAGGAAGGATCGATCTTCTGGCGATCGATTTATCGCATCTCATTAAGACACGATAAATCGATCGCCAGCGGCTCCCCTGTCGACTCCGGAAGTCCAGCTCGTCAAGAGGCGCAAGCTGGAGTCAACGGGGGACCGCGCCGCCGCTTGCCGCCACCGTGAGGACGGGAGGTAAGTCGGCTGTAGAGACGCCGATTTCAGCTAAGTTATTAACGTAGCTGAAATTGCGTATCTACAGCTGATCTACCCCCCTAGTGAAGACCAGCCCTAAGACACTCTCACTACCTCATGCTCTTCCTCATCCACCACAGTGCAGAACATAATTTAAGACATAATCTAGATAATCTCTGTTAATGCCAGAGAAAGAGACTGCTGTGCGTTATTACATGAACAAAATCATATAAATCCCCAAACCCATGCATTTGTGTTCAGCACAACATACCTGCAGCATGTATTGGGGTTCTCTTTACAACATAGTCTTTCACTAATATTGATGCTCCTTGATTAATAAGTACATCCACACACTCCACATGTCCCTTAAAAGCTGCAAGATCCAATGGTGTCCTTCCATTATTGTTCCTCACATCAAGGTCCAACAAAGACTGCACCAGTACTTCCAGAGCTTGATGATGACCATGATAGGCCTAAGAGAATATTAATGCATTAATTAATATTAATGCAGTGCAGTATTGTTTCATTTACATCAGAAAAAGACACTATGAAAATGGTGTGCAACTGAAGCATTTAGAAGAATACCTGCTGTTCTAAGTAAAAATCAGTCATTTTGTTTGACCCCCCAAGGGTCAGTCCTGGGGCCGATCCTATTCAACTTATTTATAAATGATTTGGAGGAAGGGGTAAACAGTGATGTGGCAAAGTTTGCAGATGATACTAAACTGCTCAAAGTAGTAAGGACCAAAGCAGACTGTGAAGAACTTCAAAAAGATCTCACTAAACTAAGTGATTGGGCAACAAAATGGCAAATGAAATTTAATGTGGATAAATGTAAAGTAATGCACATTGGAAAAAATAACCCCAACTATACATACAATATGATGGGGGCTAATTTAGCTACAACCAATCAGGAAAAAGACCTGGGAGTCATTGTGGATAGTTCTCTGAAGGCATCCACGCAGTGTGCAGCGGCAGTCAAAAAAGCAAACAGGATGTTAGGAATCATTAAAAAAGGGATAGAGAATAAGTCGGAGAATATCTTATTGCCCTTATACAAATCCATGGTGCGCCCACATCTTGAATACTGCGTACAAATGTGGTCTCCTCATCTCAAAAAGGATATACTGGCACTAGAAAAGGTTCAGAGAAGGGCAACTAAAATGATTAGGGGTTTGGAACGGGTCCCATATGAAGAGAGATTAAGGAGGCTAGGACTTTTTAGCTTGGAAAAGAGGAGACTAAGGGGGGATATGATAGAGGTATATAAAATTATGAGTGGAGTGGAGGAAGTGAATAAGGAAAAGTTATTTACTTGTTCCCAAAATAGAAGAACTAGGGGCCATTCAATGAAATTGGCGTGCAGCAGGTTTAAAACAAATAAAAGGAAGTTCTTCTTCACACAGCGCACAGTCAACCTGTGGAACTCCTTACCTGAGGAGGCTGTGAAGGCTAGGACTATAACAGGGTTTAAAAGAGAGCTGGATAAATTCATGGAGGCTAAGTCCATAAATGGCTATTAGCCGGGATGGGTAATGAATGGTGTCCCTAGCCTCTGTCTGTCAGAGGGGGGTGATGGATGGCAGGAGAGAGATCGCTCGATCATACCTGTTAGGTTCACTCACTCCGGGGCACCTGGTATTGGCCACTGTCGGTAGACAGGATGCTGGGCTAGATGGACCTTTGGTCTGACCCAGTATGGCCGTTCTTATGTTCTTATGTAACCAATGTTAAAAACACACTTTCAACTGAACAATTTGTACCTATTTTTATTTACTTTATACCAGTAATTGGAAGAAATTAGAGAAAAATGTGTCATTTTTCCAGTTTGTTTACTTTGTGATTTTGATAACTTTTAGGTGCAGTGAATTTCACAGATTTAAGATCAGGTGTATGACTCTTATCCATTGCTCTAGTTGCGGGCTCACATGCACACTCTTCATTACCCTTTGCAGAGGGCATTTGTAACAGCAGCAGCAAAGCTGAAACTGAAGAGGTAGATGTGCTCATATATTTAAAAAGAACGGGGAAAAAAGGAGGGCCACAACATGTTCAGTGTTGCGCTCAGGATGCTCATAGGATCTTAAAGACAGAGTCATATAGGAAAAACACATTTTAAAAATAATTTCTTTAAAGGCAGGACAATTATGAAGTGATGTATCAAAAATTACTCTTTTTAAAATTGACATTGGCAGTGGCCCTTTAATGGGGCAAAATGTTCAACTTTCTAAAATACAAATAATATGGTAGAACATTAAGAACAGAAGTTAAAAAGCATTTCTTCAAGTGCAGTGTATTAAATGGAATGAGGTCACTAGATACACAGATCCATTATTTATCCTACATTATGTTTTTTTCAGATTTTATCTTTTCTAGACTTTATATACCATAGCCCTGTAAATCATCTTGTGCAAAAACTAAAGGATGATTAATACATAATCACTGCATTTAGTCTTTTATACAAAGCACATAACATTTTCATATAAGGACCAATTCTACAAGAAGCTCTAAGTGGATGAACTCCTGCACCCTTGGGGAGCTCCTTGCAGGATCATGATTACCTAAAGTGATTACCTAAAGACAAAAAAAGTTAGTTTATTGCAATATAGAATCAATTTTTTCTTTAATTTTTTTTTTTGTAAATTTTATATTTTATATTTATGTAATACTTTTTTTCCTTCAAAGAACGTGCTAAAACTGGAATGACAGGAAATTCCCTGAGACAAGGTAATAACTTCCATGGCAGAGGTTCCCAAACGTTTCTTATTTGCATACTGCCTTTCAGATCTACCAGCTGTCCATGTACCCCATCCAGATTTACCAGCTGCCCATGAACACTACTCTTCTTATCATTGATATTTGTGTGTTCTTCTTAACACTATCTTTCTTTAGCCATCTATCCAGATTTCATGGTTACATATAGATACTGCTATAGTACGACATACAACCAAAAACCCCCTCTGATTAAGTTCTGAGCTCAGTTAGACTGGACAGATGCTGAGCAACTCAACCTGCGCTGTACAGCGGTTGGAGATGAGGGCTCTGAACGTCAGCATCTCTGTGTTCTCACTGGTACATCCTGAAGTAAGTAATTACTGTACTTGATATAACACACACTCAGTTTTAAAGCTTCATCTGAATAGCCTATTATGAGAATGCAATAAATAAAACAAACTATTACACAATTTCTCCCACAAATCTCCCAGAGATGTCTCGCATATTCCTTTTGGAAACTCCCATTCATTCTGTTGATGAGAGTGAAGCTTTCGAGCCACACAGAGGTCTCCCTCAGGTCTGGAAAAGGTACTCCCAGCCTCATAGCTAAATGCAAGATGAAACAGATTGATTACCAGATTAGCACATATTTTAAGGGCCCATTCAGGGTAGTGTGGCCCATTCACACCTACTAGCCCCCTCTTTTTTGTCCTATGACTGTAGAGGTGTCAATGGATCACTGTACCTTGAATAGTCCCTTTTTTGCTAACTGCTTATGCTAACCAATCTGTTCCACCTTGCATTTAGCTGTGATGCTCAGAATACCTTTCCCAGTCCTGAAGAAGAGCTCTATGTGGCTCCAAAACTTGTTTCCCTCACCAACAGAAATTGGCCCAATAAAAAATATCACCTCACCCACTTTGTATATCTCTGATATCCTGGGACCAACACAGCTACAACTACACTGCATAAATAAAGATAGACCAGGTAGTTGAAGTTAGCATTGTTGGCAGAATGGAGAAGATTTGGAAAGTGATACAATAAGACTAGAATGGATAATTGTGGGAAATCTACTGTGTAGATCTATTGTGATAATGTGTCAAATGTCATGGTACAGCTGTAAGAACAATGAACAACTTCAACTGGTAACAAAGAGTCCTGTGGCACCTTAAAGACTAACTAAAGTATTGGAGCATAAGTTTTCGTTATCTATACCTGCCTCTGGACACTTCCACTGCTTGCATCCGACGAAGTGGGTATTAGCCCATGAAAGCTTATGCTCCAATACTTTAGTTAGTCTTTAAGGTGCCACAGGACTCTTTGTTACCTCTGCTATTCCAGACTAACACGGCTACCTCTCTGATTCTTAACTTCAACTGCTGGTCCAAGCCATTACCAAAATAATAATAATAATAATAATAATAATAATAAAATAATAATAATAATAATAATAAAATCACTGTTTATTTAAGTTGTCAGAGGTCCTTCATACTCCCTTGGGCATCTAGCCTATAATGGAGCAACACACTGTCCCCATTATCAGAAACTGCTCAGACACATTTTCTTTTAGTGTTCAGGCTATATTTTAATCTAAGCCTTCCACTCACGCAAGTACAGTGCAACACCACAGTTTGAAGTCTCTACATCTTTCAGCCCTTCTTTGCTAGGGCCCTAGAAGAATAGGGTGACCAAATAGCAAATGTGAAAAATCAGGACAAGGGGTGGGGATAATAGGAGCCTATATAAGAAAAAGATGCGACTGTCCCTATAAAATTGAGACATCTGGTCACCCTACAGGAGGAAAAGAGATCAGATCACCCTCTTTCCTTCTACACTCAGCTAGCCCTGTCATCATCAACTTTGTAACACTTCCTTCCTGGCCTTTATCGGCTTTTATAGCTAGCTGAGGGCTAATTAGTTTCTGGCAGCCCTAGCCAAACCTTCTGATTAGCTAATTGTTCAATTAGCCCTAATTGGGGAAACTAATTGAGGCTACAGAGATGGAGTGCTGACTCACCTGTCAGGTTTCAGCACTCTGTCACAAGCCAGTATCCTCATGTAATTCCAGGACTAGTCCCCTCTAATTTTTTCTCTATTGCTAATTTTAGCAGGCACCTTAATGATCTCCCATCATTTCTTTTGGTCCTGTGTATCAAAAACATGTGTTGTGTCATACCTGTGCACCATCAATGTTTAATATTTGTTAAATATTTACATTTATTTAAAAAGGGGCACTTTTCGATTATTTTAACCTATTCATTTTACAAGTAAAACAATGATTAGAGAAAAAAAACTTAATTCAAGCTTGCTTACTTTGCATTTCACTGAATTTTTATATGATCTTTCATATAATCAGTTTCACTGTTTTCCCCGTGTAGTCAGTTCCCTGATAATTTGTGTATGTCTTTCACAAATAACAGGGGAGAGAAAAACATTTTTTAAAATAGGAAAAGGTGGCTCTAAATAATAAAAAAATTGGCAGGGGAACTCAGCAGCAGGTACAGTACTTGAAACCAGTTTTAACTTTTTTTTTTTTTTAAATATTAACATAAGAACATAAGAAAGGCCGTACTGGGTCAGACCAACAGTCCATCTAGCCCAGTATCCTGTCTACCGACAGTGGCCAATGCCAGGTGCCCCGGAGTGAGTGAATCTAACAGGTAATGATCAAGTGATCTCTCTCCTGCCGTCCATCACCCCCCTCTGACAAACAGAGGCTAGGGACACCATTCCTTACCCATCCTGGCTAATACCCATTAATGGACTTAACCTCCATGAATTTAGCCAGTTCTCTTTTAAACCCTGTTATAGTCCTAGCCTTCACAGCTTCCTCAGGCAAGGAGTTCCACAGGTTGACTGTGCGCTGTGTGAAGAAGAACTTCCTTGTATTTGTTTTAAACCTGCTGCCCACTAATTTCATTGGGTGGCCCCTAGCTCTTATTGAAAGTGTTTCTTCAAGAGCACATTTACAATCGATACACAAAATCTTATGCAACACAAGAGCATGTATATTACTAATTGTGAACTGTTATAGATCTGCGAATAAACCTCTAGCATGAATCAAAACTATCTTGTATCAGTCAAAAATTTGTTGTGCATACATTTCTATGTTTCGGTAGATCAACAATCACTAGTGAATGAAATACTTACAGCCAAGTGCAATGGACTAATTGGTGCTCTGTTGTCGGAATCATTCAGCATGTCAGTACCTGATGTTTCCATTAGCTAGCAGAAAATACAAATACAAGAAAACTGTTTTAAAACACACTCTCCAACGAAAGTATGGGAATTGCTATCCCTCACCACTCACAGATTAAAATGCACAAAATTCCACAGACACGGTATTTCCCCCCTGCAACTATACTAGACTCTCGATTATCCAGGATCAGGTTAACCAGGTTGTGGATTAACCAGGATGTCAAAAAAAATAAAAATAAGCATAACTCACAGGGCCTTTGCACACAAAAAAAGCACACAAACAAAAAAAACCCACCAGGGCGCAGGGCAGTCACTGAATCAACACCCCTCTACCTCTGGCGCAGGGTGGCTGGTGAACCAATCCCTTCTCCCATATTTCCTATGGATGGGGATTATCCGGGATTTTATTAACCAGGATTAATTTTTTCCCTATCATCCAGATAATTGAGAGTCTACTGTACTGAATAAATGACTATTTCAATCTTTTAACAACTTTGGGCTGTAAAGGCAACACTCTTCCTGCATCTCCTGCATGTAACTAGCAGGTGTTTGGCTTCAGATTGAACTATTAAAATAAGAAATTCTTCCCAAATAAGGTGTTGTTTTTTTTAAATAAAAGCAAGCAAACAGTTTTTCCAATAAGAAACACTGTATAGTTGTGGAACATATGGCAAGTAAGGGGAAGAGTAGAAGAAGGAAAAGCAACAAAGAAAATAGAGAGGGAAAGCCTAATGGAAGTAATCCTAAACAGCAAGGGGAAGGAGGCGAGGAAAACCACAGATTTACATGAAAAGGAAAAAATGAATCAAGGCACATATAGTATTATAAAATCAGATTAAAAATCCCTGTGTGTTTTCCTGTGGCGGCCCATTCAAAGTTTGTTTGGTGTGGTAATGTAGATTCTTTTTCAGGACTGCAGCTAATTAATGCAGCAGAATCCCAACTATTCAAAATGCTTGGACACCACCTAATACATCTGGATAACTGAATTAATAGACAGGAACCTATTCGTTTGTTTAGAAAGATTGGTTTCAGCCACTGAAATTCCACTGTACTTGAAAAGTAATTGCAATTCGCATGCTACGCATTTGGGAAACATGGTCATGTAACTGGCTTAAACCAATCCAAACTGCTTTAGTATTTTCTGAATTGCAAGAACTGAGACTAAGCCTCTTGGGGAAGGGACTGTCCTTTTTCCTGTTTGTACCTAGGTTGTACAGCACCTAGCACAGGGGTAGGCAACCTATGGCACAGGGGCCAAAGAGGGCACACAAGCTGATTTTTAGTGGCACTCACATTGCCCGGGTGACCACTGGTCCGGGGGGCTCTGCATTTCAATTAAATTTTAAACAAAGCTTCTTAAACATTTAAAAAACCATATTACTTTACATACAACAATAGTTTAGTTATATATAATGGACTTATAGAAAGTTATGTATTGTAGACTTATAGAAAACGTTAAAATGTATTACTTGCACCCGAAATCTTAAATCAGAGTGAATAAATGAAGACTCGGCACACCACTTCTGAAAGGTTGCCGATCCCTGAGCTAGCACAAGTTCTTGGTCCATGACTAAGGCTTGTAGGTGCCACAATACAATTAGTAATAAGTAATAGTAGTAGTATAAAATGCATATCTGTTCATTGGAAAGCATACAACTGGACACACTAGGATAAGCAACAGTATTCTGAGACAGAATGCTCTATTTTGCTATACAATACTTAATCATTAAAGTTTACACACTTACAACATCTAGGGGAGTTTCACTTGCAATCTGAAATTAAAAAAAAGTTCATCAGGCTTGAAAAAATTGAAAATACAAGTGTAATTTTCATATAAGTACTAACTGTAAACATGGAACAGATAAAACAAGTGTCAAATCATACACTTTTGTGCCAAATGCTGATCAAAATGTACTGTGAAGTTGTTATTTAAATATGTATTATGTAGCCATTAGTCACTGCAATATTACGATCAAAATATTTCAAAATTAGGCCCTTTGCTCTCACATAAGTAACATTCTCAACTAAAACATATTATTCTCTTGTTTTTAATCCACAGGAGCTCATATTAAATCAGTTAACACATCTCAGAGGGCTACTAGTGGTTTTAATACTTTAGCTAACAGAAGAAAAATGATTGCTTAAAAAAAACCTAAAAATATTCTGTGTTATCCCACTGTCTAGAACAACAATCCTGTCAACCGCTAAATTCTGTCTGTAAGTTATTTACATGTCCCCATTAGCACAGTATGCAAGTGTGTCATAATCTTTAAAGTTTTTATATTCAAAACACTCTTCCTCACTTCACAGTCGGGGAACAGACAAACTCAGTAATTTGTGCAATGTGTAAGGTTGCACGCAGTAGGGATTTAAACCTGCATCTTAACTTCCAGGCCAGCAGCCTAACCTAGAAGAACTCTACAAGTAGATAGTAACTACAGTCGGACCCCGGAATACCGCACCGCGCGATAGCGCAAATCCATTTATAGCGCAGGGTGCGGCTGGCTCCTGATGTTGGTGGTGGGCGCTGCTTTGATGCAGCGGAACCCCGTAATACTGTGACCCCGCGTTATCGTGATTGAGTTTTTTTGGATCCCGATCGTCGCAGTATGGCGGGGTCAGACTGTACTTCACAGTAAGTTGGGGTTTTCTTTCTTTTTTTTTTTTTTTTTTTTTTACCAGTTCAAGACACAAGCGATGACCATAAGCAGCAGAATAATGAACTGCATTGTATCCTTGTTTGTCTCGGATCCCTGGATTTGCATCATTTCTTAGTAAGTATTCCAGGCACCTGTGTGAAGTGACAAATGATAACCCTATTAATATTAAAACTCAGCTTTTCACTAATTGGTAAACTTGTACTTGCTTTGAAAATACAAAAAGTCCAATTTAATTATATGTAAAAAATAGGAGCACCAAATTTCCATCGCTTACTACATCAAACAGTGATCATGTATCCCAGTATTCAGAAGGACAAAGAGCAGTACCAGAAGATGTAGAAGAACATGTAAGATCACCACAACAGACATTTATGTATGTAATCTGCCTAGGGAGACAGTGTCCTCCTAACCCTAGACAGTCAATGGCTAGCTTATGCCTTGTTCCATTTAGGTTGATATATCCCAAATAAAATTTCTTCTTCAGGTCTGAGAAAAGTACGTCACAGCAAAATGCAAGGTGGAGAAGATTGTTTAGTATAAGTAGTTAGCATGGTTTGTAAGGGACCATTCAAGGCAGAGTGATGTGTTAATACCTCAGCAGTCATAAGATAAAAAGTGGCGGTTAGTGAGTTACAGATTGTATAATAAGCCATAAATCTAATGTCTCTGTTCAGTCCATGGTTTTTTTAGTGTCTAGCAAAGTAATGAATGTAAGCTCCCAGGGTTGTCTTTTGAAAGTATTGTGCAGGTTTCCTTTGAGGATGAGGGCTGATAGGTCAGATATAGAGTGATTGCTTTGTGAAAACTCATCACCCAGAGGTGAAAGGTGTTTTTGTCTTATTTTCCTGTGTGTGTTTATTTGAAAGCATGGTGATTGTCTGGGTTTACCTACATAGTTGTCGCTGGGGCATTTAGTGCACTAACACACCTTTCAAGATCCATGTGAATACCTCATGTGGTAAACAGAACTAAGTCCATATTAAATTATGTCTAACTCATTCATTTATTTGCTAGCCTGATGACTGTCAAATATCTCAAAGGGTTGGAGAAGCATGACTTTCCATGACTATCCCTATTGTTTTATAACTGTCTTTATTTTTTTCAACTAATTTATCTGATACACATGAAAGGCTTGCTAGTTTGATTCCCAGGAATACAAGTATGTGTTAAGCATACCCTGAATATGTCTACACTACCCGCCGGATAGCGATCAATTTACTGGGGATCAATTTAGCACATCTAGCCTAGATGTGATAAATCGATTCCCAAGTGCTCTCCCATCGACTCCACTACTCCACCGCTGTGAAAAGTGCAGGCGAAGAAGATTGAGGAGTGGCAACAGTCAACTCAGTGCCGTGAAGACACCGCAGTAAGTCAATCTAAATACGTCGACTTCAGCTATGCTAGTCTCATAGCTTAAGTTGCGCATCTTAGATCGACCTCCTCCCCTAGTGTAGACCAGGACTTAATCTACACTACAGTATTTACAGCAGTGCAGCTACGCTGATGCAGCTGTGCTGCTATAGTGCCAGTGATGGAGATGCTCTAGGCTGATAGGAGAGAACTTTCTCATCACTTAAATACTCCACTTCCGACGAGAGGCAGTAGTTATGTTGGCAGGAGATCCTCTCCCACCAACCTAGTACTGTCTACACTGGCACTTCCGTCACTATAACTTGCGTTGCTCAGTGGTGTGGATTATTCTGAGTGATATAAGTTATACCAAACTACGTTCTAGTGTAGACAAGGTCAAAGACTCAGACTTTAAGGTCAGAAGGGACCATCATGGTCATCTAGTCTAACCTCTTGCACATTGCTGGCCACAGAACCTCACCCACCCACTCCTGTACTAGACTCCTAACCTATGGATGAGTTACTGAAAACTAAAGTTACTAAAGATGTCAAATTAGAGAATCCACTATTAACACTAGTTTAAACCTGTATGTAACTCTTACCTCATGGTGCAGAGGAAAGAGGGGAAAAAAACAGGGTCTCTGCCAATCTGACCAACGAGAAAATTCCTTCCCCACCCCAAATATGGTGATCAGTTACACCCTGAGTATGGGGGCAAGACTCAACAGCCAGACACCAGGAAAGGAATTCTCTGTAGTAACTCAGAGCCCTCCCCATCTAGTGTCCCATCACCAGCTGTTGGAGATATATGTTGTCAGCAGTCGGAGATCAGCTACACGGCATTGCAGACAACGTCATCATACCATCCCCTCCATAAACTTGTCAAGCTCAGTCTTGAAGCCAGTTAGATTTTTTTTGCCTCCACTGCTCTCCTTGAAAAGCGGTTCCAGAACTTCACTTCTCTGATGATTGGAAACCTGTGCATAATTTCAAGCCTGAACATGTTTGATGGCCAGTTTTTATCCATTTGTTCTTGTGTCAACATTGGCATTTAATTTATATAACTCCTCTCCCTTCCTGGTATTTATTCCTCTTATGATTCCTCTCTATAAATACATATCTCCTCTCAACCTTCTTTCAGTTGGCTAAACAAGCCAAACTTTTTGAATCTCCTCTCATAAGATATTTTCAAAAAGCTGCTTCTCAGTTTACACTACATGGCAATCTGTCTTCCAGAGAGACACCAGTTCATCAAAACAATAATATTTCAGGGATTTTTGGGATTATTCTTTGAGTTATTTCCCATAGCACTGAAATATTACTATCATAATCTAGCCTCTGCAGGACATCTGGAAAAACAATTTAATCAGAAGACTGACTTTGGTAATGAGGCACTGAGGTCTTTGACTGCAACTATGAAACTTAAATCATTCCAATCTCCAAGGTTCTAGATGATAATTAAAGTAAATACCCCTCAACAAATGCCAGGTATGTAATCCCACTTCCTGCTAGCAGAGAAGTATTAAGTAAACCTGGGATCAGCAACCTTTAGCCCGCAGCCCGCCAGGGTAAGCTGGGCCTTTGGCAGGCCGGGCCCATTTGTTTACCTGCTGCGTGCACAGGTTCAGCCTATTGCAGCTCACATTGTCAGCGGTTTGCCACTCCAGGGCAATGGGGGCTGGGAGAAGTGGCGCGGAGGTCTTACCCTGGCAGGCCATGTGCCAAAGGTTGCCAATCCCGGAGGTAAACAATCAAAAAACCTAGACTTTACATGGAAGGGTTACTCGAATGGCTATTCTAAGGGGCACTTTAATGGCTATTCAAATGGCAAGTAGCGATTACTGATATCGCTACTCGTCATTTATACTTCAAAAAAGGCCAACAAGTTATGCACAGCTATTCTGCATCACATGTTCCTCTCACTGTTACCATCACCCTCTCTCTTTTTGTTACTGCTACATGTTGCTTCTTGAGCCTGCAAGCTTTATGCAGAACATCTCTGCTTATATGGTCCCAGAACAATGGCAGTCTTTTGGGTTTTGATGTAATGCAAAAAGCTTCTGAGCACATTTTGTTAATTAAAAAAACCAACAAATGTGACCAAACTTGGCAGCTATAACAAGAGAATCCTTTTTACTGTTACCATAATGAAGACAAAAGTCATACAGCAATCTTCGCCTATAAATGTTAAAATGTTTATGTATTTAAATAAATATTTTACATTCAGCGCCTCTCAGGATAAGGAATACTCAGACTGGTCTTACAACATTAAGTCCGGTGATCCAGCAAGGGAAACAAATGGCAGAGTCAAAGACCTATCACTTAAAACATATTGCCTCCAGTCCTCTAGAGCTATAAATATCGGATTTTTTTTTAGAAAAAATGCCTCCTCTAGTATAACTACCAGGAAGTCTCATAAGGAGCCACGACCAGATCACATTTACTTTGTGCAGAGCAGGAATTTAATCCACAGTGTATAACCAATTAAGATTTCAACATTAAAATCCAAAAGATTACAATACAACTTGCTGTAATATGAGGTGAGGAGGAGAAATATGTTTAAACCAAAGAATTTCTTATATTATGAACAGCCCAATAATCACATTCCATTTAGCCATCTTCAAAGAAATATAAAAAAATACATTTGGCACAAATGTTTACAAAAAATAAGCAAACAAAATAGAGTAGCTCTGAAGTCTTTAAATAGTCAGTGTTTCGTATAAGACATGACACTTACTTGCCATCTGTGTCTGATGCAGCTGCATAGTGTAATGGTGTACAACCCCTCTCGTCAAGGTCATTCACACTAGCTCCAGATCCCACAAGGGCAAACAGGCACTGGTAATTACAGTTGGCAGCAGCATAATGAAGTGGAGTTCTTTAGTATACAAATACAAGAGAAAGACAAACAACAGATTAATGACAAAAATGCAAAATAAACATTTTAAAAACATATTTATATTCGGTCTTATTATTGGCTGAATAACTCAGTTCTGATGTATGTAAATATTACATGGTTCAGTAAAAATCATTTAAAAAGTGTAATAGCAGTCCAAGGTACATATTTGTCAGTCAATACAAGGACAGCTTGTGTGTGTTAAGAGATGTACATGTGTGTACAGGAAAATTAAAGGAAGTATAATTGAAACATCTATTTGTTCAAACAATATAATTTTAGGTCATTCACTGAAAACATGAGCAAATCTGATCATCTATCATGAAAAGCCAGCAAGAAAGACCAGAACAAAATTGAACTGTTTATGAAGTTTAACCCTTCCTGCAGAACACCTAAAGTAGTTGTGTGTGGAGTGCTCAGTAGGATTTTGAGGACAGAACTGAGGTCTAATGTGGAGTTCTACAGAGCGTCTATTGTTTCATCCTGTCTTAATGTACCAAAAATATATGCTTGTACAGAAAATAAAACAAATTATGATTTTTTTAAAATACACATTTGATTTTAAATAAACTTGAAATTTGCATTTCACATAAAAATATAATATTGATGAATTACTCAGCCTTTGGGAAAAAACCCTACAAAATATAATATAGTATATAAACAATTTTCAGATGTCCGTGACTTAAGATGCTTTTGAAAATTTTACCCCAAGTGACTGATGGGTCTATGGGCATGTTTACACTGTTCCGCAATTTGGACAGAGGGACTGTGAATAGCAGTGTGCACAGTTCCTCATATGGACACAAATTTAAAGGTTCCAAGTTTGCACTAATGTGGACTTCTTCAAGGAGTGAGAACTTCAGATCTTTAAGTTCATCTCTGCAGCATCCACATGGCAGAGTTACAAAGCAGCACTTTCAAGAGCAGTGCACACCACTACTTTTTAATCCACACTTCAGGGCAGTGTAGACATGCCCGCAGTTCCATTTTCAAAAGTGACTTAGTAGCCTAAGTCACTGCTGAAAAGGGACATAGGTGTTATGAACATTTTCCCCTATATCTTGTTTTTTTAAAGTTACTACACTACTCTGATCCCCGTTATCTACTCCCTACTATCATAGCTCTTTTTAAAAAATCTCTTTCCCCACAGATCTTTTCATTATCTTTCCATTGGTTGTAGTACTTGGATGGGGTCCCAACAATTTATTATGAATACAATCACTCCAAAAACAATGTATTGTGATGGCTCTTTCACACACAACCACTGTGCTACTTATGTGCATGTTTTAATAAAGTTCTAAAATCCACAAACTTAGAATGTTGTGTCCTACCTCCCAAATTTGTCCTTTCTGTTGAAGTCTGCACCAGTGTTGAGCAGAAGGTTTAGGCACTCCAAATTCCTATTAAATTAAACGCAACATTGACTGTAAATTAAAATTATTTTCAAGCACTCAGTACCCTTTTCAAACTATCTCAATTGCTGCACAGTTATTTATCAGACAACAAATTTTTACTGATGAATCAAACTATATTTTACATACAAAACATCACCAAAATCAGACTTTAAAGCTGTAGAAGAAACTATTAAGGACCTTAAACTGTCCTTGGTCCAAATGTGGGAATTTTGAAGTTTATGTATAGTGCCTTTTTAAATCAACAAGAGCATTGTCCTAAAGTAGTAAATACACTTCTAATTTGATGAGAACTTAACAGAAAATGAATGCATGCTAAGAGCTTTTTGCTAAGGTTCAGCCCATGGCAAATTTTTTACTTGTAAATGTTTTGTTTGTTTTAAAGCAATTTAATAAGTGCCAGGAAAAATAAAGTTTGCAATGCATATGCTATCTTTGATACTGTATTATGAAGAAACTATCTTAAAGAACTGTTTATGGCAATAGCTGTAAATATTGTTCTGAGAGAGAGGAAAATTACTAAGATTATAAATGGACACAAATCTGACATCAGGAATCATAACATTCAAAAACCAGTAGGAGAACACGTCAATCTTCCTGGACATTCCATTAAAGACTTGATGGTGTCAGTTTTGAAACCGAAAAACTTCCAAAACAGACTCCAACGAGAAACTGAGGAACTGGAATTAATTTTCAAATTGGATACAATAAACCACGGTCTTAAAAGAACTTGCGAATGGTTCTCTCATTACACTAATTGATTGCATTTCAATAGGTGTTATATCCTGCCTGACAGATATCCATTTCAAAAGGTATTTTTTTCTCCTACTGATAATGGCCCATCTAAATTTAACAGCCTCTTAGACTTAGTATGCTAATGCACAACTTTTTTTTCTTTCTTTCTGGGTGTATAAATGCATCTTACTTCTGTTCCATTCTATGCATCCGATGAAGTGAGCTATAACCCACGAAAGCTTATGCTGAAATAAACTGGTTAGTCTCTAAGGTGCTACAAAGTCTTCCTCATTTTATTTAAGATTACAATAGGAATTCTAAAGTAAGGATGGAGGTGAGATAACATCACAAATGAGTAATTTTTATTCCAAGGATAATATTTTATACCAGTAAATAGAGCCCAGGCAGATAAAAAAAATTGTATTCCACATCCGATCTGCAAAAACAATCTGCAGATATCTGCAGATTTGCTGGGCTTTTCATATAAAATATGGATCCGCATCCACTCACGATCACAAAAATGGTCAGCAGATATCCACATTCATGGATATAAAGTGGACATCCTCCACCAATTTGCAGGGCTCTACCAGTAAACACCAAAAAACCAAACCCTGTAAAAAGAGAACCCTTGGTTTTATTATATTACTTTAAAATTATGTGTGTATGTAGCATTGGCCATTTGATTTCTTAAAAGCTGTGTGCACGTGAGCATGTACAACAACCTATTGTCCAATTTTTCTAAGCAATACTGAATAGCACTCTGTACACTGATTTTATAGTGACTAATATACTGATCCTCCAAATATTTATGCACATGCTTTATTAATGGGCGGCCTCAATGTTAATGGGACTAATATTGTGCTTTAGTCACATGCATGAAGTGTCTGCAGAATCAAGGCCTATATGTTTACATGCACTCCTTAAGATGCCCACCTAGAGAAACGACGCTAGTCAAATACTAGTTCTTCTACAGTCTGACTCTTCAGATCACAATTCCTCCTTGAACACTATTGATCAAAATTTCCTTGCGTCTGGTTAACTGAACACCAGAACATTGGCACTGCATGCAAAATTTAGCTTGAAAAATCTATGTGCAGGGATATGCTAAACATACAGGTTTTCCAGGCTCTTACTGTTTGCATGCACATTCATGCTATCCTCAGCTTCCCACATATGCTGGTAAAAACATCGAAAACATTTTTTCTTATTGAATAATCAAAAATAAGTTTCAGAGTAGCAGCTGTGTTAGCCTATCCACAAAAAGAACGAGGACTACTTAGAAACTAACAAATTTATGTGGGCATAAGCTTTCTTAGGCTACAGCACACTTTATCAGATGCATAGAATGGAACATACAGTAGGAATAACATACACACACAAAGAACATGAAAAGGTGGAAGTTGCCATGCCAACTCTAAGAGGCTAATTAAGATTAACTATTATCAGCAGGAGGAAAAAATACCTTTTGTAGTACTAATCAGGATGACCCACTTCAGAGAGTTGACAAGAAGGTGTGAGTAACAGTAGGGGCATTCTAAACATAGGGAAACAGATTCAAGCCACTCCAAGTCTTTATTCAAGCCTCAATTATTGGTATCCAAATTCATTCCAGTTCTGCAGTTTCTCATTAGAGTCTTTTTCTGAAGGTTTTTTGTTGTAGAATTGCCATTTTTAAGTCTGATACTGAGTGATCAGAGAGGCTGATGTGTTCTACTCATTTTTGAATGTTACCGTATTTTTCGTCTTATAGGACGCTCCGTCCTATAAGACGCCCCCTCATTTTTTAATAAAAAATCCGGGGGGAGAAAAAAAAAAAAAAAAAAAAAAAAGCGCCTTGCTCTCCCGTCCCCGCCGCGCGGGCGGGCTGCCGAGGTTCCCCCCTCCCCGCTGCGGGCGGGCTGCCGGGGTTCCCCCCTCCCCGCCGGACCCACAAAAAAAAAAAAAAAAAAAAAAAAAAGCGCCTCGCTCTCCCGTCCCCGCCGCGCGGGCGGGCTGCCGGGAGCGTCCCGGTTCCCCCCTCCCCGCCGCGGGCGGGCTGCCGGGAGCGCGCCCGCGGCGGAGAGGGGGGAACCGGGACGCTCCCGGCAGCCCGCCCGCGCGGCGGGGACGGGAGAGCGAGGCGCCTTTTTTTTTTTTTTTTTTTTTTTTGCATTCGCCCTATAAGACGCACCAACTTTCCCCCCCCCCCCGTTTTGGGGAAGAAAAAGTGCGTCTTATAGGGCGAAAAATACGGTATGTTATGTTTCCCGATGTCAGATTTGTGTCCATTTATTCTTTTGTGTAGAGACTGTCCAGTTTGGCCAATGTACATGGCATATCTTCCTACTGTATGTTCTATTCGATGCATCTGATGAAGTGGGCTGCAGCCCACGAAAGCTTATGCCCAAATACATTTGTCAAAAATAAAGTTAGCACCCTGCATTTGTTGAACGAAGTAATCTAATAATCTAGTAATCCTAGATGTTTATAAATACAAGAAACAGCATATACTATAAAGATATACACACACACACACACACACACACACACACAGAGGGTAAAGTTGTAGCTAACTCATACAAAATTGTGCATGTGGAAAGGCAGCAAGGAGCCCTTCTCTCCCCCAACTCTGCACAATCTATTTCAAACGGCTGCTCAGAATTACAGCTCTGATGCCCCACTATGAGAAACTCGATGGAAAGCAGATAAGTGAAGAAAACAGGTTAGGTGGTGGCACCATCCCCTTCACCATGTGTCTCCAAAGTGCTCTTAACATATGGCTCTAGTAAATATCCTAAATAACATGATCTGTACTTTCTAGGGGTAGTAAAACATGCAAGTAAAATTAATCCATTTTGCACCAATCCTGAACCTGGGATAACACTGATTACTCCTCTGGGAATTCTGCCCCCCAAAAATTAAAAACTTTGCACACAATATTTTAAAATTCTGCAAAACTCTGCATATTTTATTTTATAAAAAAATGCAATATAATCACTTTGGTATCAATTATTTCAGTATAATGGATGGAGAATAGAAGTGGAGAGCATTGTAGAAAATCCCCAAACCCCCTTGCCTAATAGTAATGTAGATAGTTTCACCCTTTATTTCTAGTTATTAGTCAACAAATATATGCAGCCATTTGCTTAGGGTTACATCAAGCAACTGAAGAGAAAGTGAGTGCTGGGGAAATCAAACTCACATTATATTGGCTACTGACAGTCTCCAGAAAAGGAATTAGAAAACAGTTCATGGAACACATTTTGATAGGAACTTTTTTCAGTCCAAAAAGTTAGACCCATTCTAATCATGAAAGCAACATACTGTCCTTTACATCACTCTGGTAATGTAAAGGAGCCTTAAAACTTTTACACCTGTTTTATACTCCCGGGAGAATTCATAAAAACTATGGGAACAATTCACTAAGCAGGCAGGCTGCTGCATTCTGCACTGCCCAAGGGGACAGAGGTTGTCCCATGCCTACCTCCTCAAAAATACCCAGAAGCCCTGCCCCTCCCCCCAACACCAAACATGCTGCAATAGTGAGTAAGAGAGACCGTGTATGTCACACCCACACACCCACACACACCCCTACCTACCCAGCCCCCAGGTGATTTACATCTCTACTGGCTGCTTTGGGCACCTGAACCAACCTGCCTCCACTGCTGGGGAGGGCCATGTGACCGCTCTTGCCGTTTCCCGTTGGTTCCCCATCAGAAGTTATTTTTCTGTGGGGAAGCAAAGAAATCTGCAAGGGACATGAATTCTGTGCATGTGTACCGATGCAGAATTCCCCCAGGAGTAACTGATTGTGTTTGCTCATTACAATAAAAGATTGATGACTAAGTAGAAATTGCAGTTTCTGCCTTTTTAAAGCTTGTAGAAAGAAACCATCTTGAAATTATGTTCATACTTACGAAGGTCCTTGGGGAACAAAGAGGAGGAAAACACTGTCAGGATCAATGATTTAAGAAAAGAATTAAAAGTGAAGGCAGAGCTTCTACCTACCCTCCAGCTGCAGCTGCATGAAGGCAGGTCCTCCCAAAATCATCTGGGGTATCTATGTCAAAGCCTATAAAAATAAATTAATATCTTGTGAAACCACATATGTCATTCAACCCCTTCAGTAATTAAGATGTAATACCATGAAGTAAGTTTGTTATTTACAACAGTAAATGTTGAAACACAAAACTATACTACATCTGAAATAAAACCATGTTGTATGCAAGAAACCTGTATTCCGTTAAAAATGACAAAGGTAACAATAGAAACTGGTCTTTAATGACATTTAGGCTAAAATCAATTTTGATAGGAGTCTCTTTGCTTATCCCTTCTGTTAAAAATACCAACATTTTTATATCTGATACCGAAACATTTATTTATGGAAAAATGCAATAGCAACTGAAGCATAAGCTAGTACTACTCACCTTAACATTCAGTGTTCTGCATACCAATCTTAAGGGAGGAGATGTCAGCACTACTAAATCCAGAAGCTAAACACATTATTTCATCTTTCATCTTAGTTCTCTATTCCCAGGCAAATAACTTTATTAAAATGGAGTGAAGATTATAAACACCAGTTACTTAAGGGGAAAAAAAACCCTTTAGAGAATGATGTAGGTCTGAACCAGTATGGCAATTCCTATGTCCCCAAGTGACCTATGAAGACTTCTTTCACCAAAACGCCACTGTTTTAGGCACAATGTATTACAGGCATGCAGGATGGAATATCAGTAAAGGAGAATTACAATTCTCTGAGTGACTTTAACAGTGCAAGTCCATACTTAATAATTATTTAAAATTAAAGTTATAGTTCAAAACAATTTCCATGCTACATTTATAGTTGTAGTTTTCTCAAATATTCTCTTAAAAGTTTCCCTTTTAAATAACTGATAGAAGTTCACAACCATAACTCCAATTTCAGTTTTTCTGCCTGGGATTCAGGTTTTTGTTATGTTTTTTCTGTAATTTAAGAATTTCTTAGTGACCGGAATTAGTGAACTACACAGGGATGAAATCCAGTTCTCCCCACGCTACGCATCCCCTCTTTCTTCATCCCAAACTGGATGGGATGAAGAAATGTGTCCCCCATCTCCATTTCCCTCTCGTGGAGAGGGCACATAAAGCTAGTTCATGATCTGATCTGAGAAGGGGTTCCTAGATTACTAATATGGGCTGCCTTTCCACTGCCCCGATTTGGCACTCTCCCTCCTATTACCCCCCTAGGAGGCCTCACCCAAAAAGTACAAAGTATTTCTCAGTTCTGCTCACCGAACAATCTGTCTCATCACACTAATACCTTGCCTGACACCACTGTCTCCATAATGGCCATCCATATAGGGACAAGCGGACTTTGCAAGCTTTGCATTACTGTGGTGGATGAATTCAGATTCCAGGGGGGTTCTTAATATATGAATCAACTAATTTCACCCTCTCTCTGCAAAAAAAAATACACTAGTCAAAGAAACCAATCTCCACCAACATCAAGTTATTAAAAAGGAGTTTTTAGGATAGTGCTGTCCAATCTTTTCAGACTGAGTGCTGAACATATAATTTTCAAATGGTCAAGCAACCATGACTGATGCTTTACATGATGTGTGCTGATCCACATCCCTCTGTGCAATTAACACACAGAATGGAAATCATCTGCAAGTCCTCTGGTAGAGATTACTTTGACATGGGGAAATCTCCTGTAGATATACATCTAGTACAACTTTGTACTGTGACAGGAAGGGGAAGTGGCTGGAGCATGCTGAGCTTTGCCTATCCTCCAGCTGCCACATGGTACCTAACAGAGTTGTCAGCTGGTGCACATTACAGCAAGATGCTCTAACCAGTGCTGAAGAGAATCAAGAAGCCCGAAGTTCCTCAGCTTCTCTTCCTTTTCTCCTTCTCAAAAATATCCCTACTTCCCTGTGGTGTGCTAATCACTCTCCAAAGCTCAAGACAGAGACAGTCAAGTTTCCTTGTTGAGCTCCCTGGAGCGTCCATATCTCATCAGGGAAGCAGACTATGGAGCAGCCAAAATTAGTACGTCTTCCCTTCCTTGCCATGCAGTAGGTATTCAACTGAAAAGGAACGGACACTTTTCAGCATTATTCCAGCTCACAGCAGAGCTGATCCTGGGGTCACAGGGGAAGAATTACCCTGTACAGTTTCTTCATGAGGGGGCTGATTAAACACTTCAGTTTGAAAGTCGTGGAGTGCTGCTCAGGGAATATGTTTTTAATTCATAATCAAATACAAACCTTCTTAATGCAGTTGCCCTCAAGGCCTACATGCTAGAGCCTGGAGGGCCACAGGCTGATCACCATGTTTTGAACTACTATAGTTCCTAAACTACTTGTCTAATTTGTCTCAGTCCCTCCAGAAAATATATGCATAAGAACACACTTTTGAAATTTCAGGCATATTGCTTCAGTTCTGGCTACGTTTTACAAGTTTTCAAATTTAGGCTTACCACAGAAAGCTTGTTCCATCTTTAACTATGCAAGGGAGCTCAGACTAGCTAGCACAATCCTTAGCTATAAATAAGCTAACTGACTATTTCTATGTACTATTGAAAAAGGTCTTAAATACTGTGAAATATAATGAAAGTACTAAAAGGTTAATGTATATATAGTAACAACAACACATTTTTAAAAGTGTATCGTACTTACCTGATGAAAGGAGCTTTCTGCAACAGTCCGAAAATCCACTTAATGCTGCCAAATGGAGAGGAAACATCCCATGTACACCCCTCCTAAGATACATCATAATCAGACATCATAGTCTCATTACAATAAAAGAATCAAGATTGCATGCCAAATTGCACTTGTATAGGGTTTCCCCAACAAATCTAATTAGAATGATTAGATCTGAGGAAATCTCTTAATATGTAAGAAGCTTACTTTCAATCCAAAAATAATGTGTTCATTCAGAGTGACAATCAGTTAAAATGTATGAGGTTTTGGCTTACGTATTTCAGCTATTATATTGAAGTACTAGTTGTCAACACAAGCTACTATTTCTTTTCTGATTTATGTTTGACCTACGATATGTGACACTAACAAAATACAGCATCTTCAAAGAATTTGACTGAATGCATTTCTAATCTCATGTTGAACATTTAAAGATCTAATAAAGAAATGTGGAGCAATACATTACTCTGGCTTTCTAATTAATGCATTTCTGAACAATTTTAGCCTACATCCAAGTTAGTTACTTACTTTGCAGTGTCAGCACCACTTGTAATTAGAGTGTTGATTAGTAGCTCATGACCATATCTAGCTGCAATGTGCAAAGGAGTATTTCCATTCTTATCTTCACAGTCTATTTCAGCTCCTACAATATAAAAGTTAGTATGAATGCACATAAACGGTACATGTACATATGCTGGCAAAATGGTGTTCAAGACAAATAAGTTTAAAGTACGAGTAATGTGGAGCATCAGTATAATGGACAGTGAAGTAAATGCAGGTCTCTTGTCATGTATCTGTAGAGCGGGGGGTTCTCAAGCGGGGGGTTGTGACCCCTTAGGGGTCACAAGGTTTTTACTTGGGGGGTTGTGAGCTGTCAGCCTCCACCCCCAAGTCCTGCTATGCACCCAGCATTTGTAACAGTGTTAAATATTTTTTTTAAATTAATTTATAGGGGTGGGGGAGTCGCATACAGAGGCTTACTGTGTGAAAGGGGTCACCAGTTCAAAAGTTTGTGAACCACTATTGTAGAAGGCAAACTGTTTCTGTAACTCAGTGCAGTAGAAAAGAGATAATGATACAAATCCCCTTGCTTTTCCATCTTTAAAGTGAAGATATAGATGGGTCGAGTCTATATGCATCTGATCAGAGTGTAAAAACCACACTAACTGAAGTACTGGCCATAGCAAAACAAGAATGTGAAAATGTCATTAACATTTCAATATATGTACATAAATACTTTTTTTTTTCTTTTTACCATTCTGGATGATGGTTTGTGATCTTGAAAATCTACCATGGATTGCCGTCATATGCAATGGTGTTTTCCCATCTTTACTCTGGAAATAAAAACAAACAAAAATAAAAAACTATCAACCCACAGCCAGCTTATCACAATTACCAAGGAGAACTGATCCTTTTCTACCCACCCCTTCAATTTCCTCTCCACCGTACTATAAAACAGTTGCTGGTAGTAACAAACCAGGATGACACTGCAAGCTATTCAACACTGCTGTTATCTTGTTCTTGTTAATCCCTTCTCTAGCTCTGACAACTCAATGATGCACACTCACTCAGAATGATGCCTTTAGGACAATCAAAAGGAAAGTAGCAACTGACAATCTTTGCACCAGGAACTACATTTACTTCCTCCCTAAACCTAAAGCCAAAAAAATAAAGCTTCTTTTAAAGAACTGACTTGTATTCAGTCTGAATACGAGAACCTTATTATAGAACATTAAAAAATATGTTAGAAGACTGACATTAAAATATTAATCTGTTTCTTTGATGTTACTTTAAAATGAAACTCATAAGTAATTAATCACAAACCACAAGTAATCCTTGAGGCGAACTATTCAACCGTAGAGGGTACTGTACATTTAACACACATATGAAAAGTACAATTAACTACTCACCCAGAAAAGGTACCCTGAAATTAGGTCAACTTTAACACAGGAGGGGATTCTAGTTTTTAGCAGCACTACCTAAATGCATTCATAAACTGTCTCTCCTATGAAATTTAGTCCATAGTTGGCTCATAATAGGTAAATGAAAAACCTAAATGCACAAAAAAATCTTACGTGCACACACGCACAATACTAGGTCATGTGACCTAATTTGCAACCATCATATTACCATATAAAAACTATGCCATTTTCTATTCCCTTTGGTGCAAATACACATTAACGACACACAGTAGAATGAATACAAAATTCCCTATTGCAAGGGTACAAAGTTAAACTTGCTGTGGGAACTTCCCCACTAAATATCTTCACAGTGTGTGTCATAAGTGTAAAAGGCTGGAGAGTGATACTCTGCCTGTATAGAGTTAATGTTATCTGAGAACAAGTGATGTAAGAGCCTCCCGACCATGAGGTTTATTCCCCTAAGGTTTTCTCTGCTTCCAGTCTGGGAAGGGAGAAGGGAAGGGAGTAGGTAAACGGGTCAGCTCTGTGTAGGAGCAGAGGAACAGAGTCTGTCTCCTTCTACCTTCAGACAAGAAGGGGGAGGGATGGGGGAAGGGAACAGCCTCTGAGGGTCCAGCTCTCAGGTAGAGACACGGAGGGTGGGGAAGTTCGGGGGCCCCTCCAAGGTTTTGGAAGTACACCCGAATGGTGGCAGCATTGGCTAACCCCAATTTCCCAGCTGGCAAAGTGGGGGTGTTGGGGAGAGAGACTTAACTTAGCTGGGGAGCAGTTAAAGTTTAGTTGGTCTGGCCTACAAGAGTTCTTTTCTCTGTACTCAGGAGCACAGGGATCAGGGTACCACTCTTACAGTGTGCAATTAAATTCAGAACCCAGAACATACAGGTGAAATAACAGGAATATACAATTTCTTCCATGAGGTTTTTTTTAAGTATTCTAAAATAAATAAGTTGGGAAGACGTATACACAGAACTACAAGAACAGATTCCTTAGGCAATGAACAGCTGCTTCAATCCACTGCACCAAAAATATGAGCCTTTCAAATATTTCCTTTCTTCCTTGGAAGTCTTCCATCTAAGTACTGATCAAGCCTCCCCTTGCTAAGCTTATGAGATCTGACATGATCACAGCCCATGGTAAAATGGCTGTAGGCTAATGGTTATTTCGTTGCATTCACTGAAGCTCAATGAAGTGAGATAATAGAAGATTAAAACACAAGTCTCTTGTATAATGTACTATCAGGCAATATAGCTCTATAAAATACTTATTTTTTTCCAAAACACAAAAATCTCTAGGAAAAGTCATTATTATTACACAGCAACAAGCCCAGAACACCAGGTATTCTCAACTGAACAACCATCCATGCCTAAACATGGTTTCACTTAAAATTAGATATATCAAGTTTACTCAGACCACTGAGACCATTTCTTTTCAAGAATCCCGCTGATACTAGTTCAAATACAATTTATAGTTTCCCATATACATCTAGTAATATACTTCTACACATGCAAAATCGTTATTTGAATTTGCTATGCTCTTTTTAGACTGGATGTTGCAGGAAAGGAATAGAATTTAAAGATCTACATTACTGTTCAGATATTGACAATTTTGTACCTGCCAAAACAGCCTATATTTCCCCCTCCTGTGGAAAATAGACAAAAGGGGAAACACATCAAAAGTCCAAAGTTTCTGCTAGCTCACTCATCTGTTGTATGCTTTCCTCCCAGAGGTGAAGCCAACAAGAATGGAGTGAACATTTCAGTCTCCAGAATACCCACTGATCAAGGTTCACAGCATAGGCACACCTGCATCATCCTCTATCTATCCTAGATGCCCACCTATGCCCCCTTCTATATCTCTAAAAATCTGGAAGTAGGTGACAATGGAGAGAATTATAGTCGATACAAAGTAATATATTTGTGATTATAAATAGACTATTGTATTTTTTTTGACAGTTGCCAAAAACTGTACAAATATTTCAAAGTTTATAATCTTGATTTTTGGCTTTTAATGCTATTTAAAAATAAAAATTGAGCACAGCTGAAATCCTCTCTCTCTATATATATATTGCTGAAAAGTTTTACAATAAACTCTACTGAAAAAGAGTAGTCTAAAGAAGCGAAAACCACAAGAGTACAAAATCCTGCTATTTTAACTAAAGGAATAATCCTTAGTGAAAGCAAGGAATCTAAAGTGGGTATTTGGCCCTAAACCAGAGAACAACCATCCTACTCAATATTTGAAAACCAGAATGGACTAAGCAAAGCTGGAATACTCTATTACTGAGAAGTTAAAACTACTACAACCACCGCTTCAAAGTAAAGCTACTACAATCTCCCTCCTTTCCTGCAAAAGTGTATCTAAATAAAAAAGAAGAGAATCCACTGGCAAAGCAGGAAAGAAATACCAATCTTAGTTACATCAGTATAAACCCATAGCATCTCCATTAATTTTAATGCAATTACGCTGCATTTATACCAGTGTAAAAAGAGGTTAGGCCCTTAAACTTCTCTTGTAAGCTAATATATACCCTTCCCCGCAAATGGATCCAGCAAAGAAAAATGCTCCGGGATCAGCCGCAGATCCAGATCTCGTTGGTGTGAGGTGCATCCTCTCTTTTGCAGTCATCAATACCCGCGCCAAGGTCTTCCCCAGCACAGAAAAAAAACAGTTACTCACCTTTCGTAACGGTTGTTCTTTGAGATGTGTTGCTCAATGTCCATTCCAACAAGTGTGTGTGCACCGCGCATGCACTGTCCCGGAAGCTTTTTCCCTAGTGGTACCCGTAGGGTCGGCAGGGGAGACCCCTAGAGTGGCGCCCTTATAGCAACGTATATATGACCCTGCCAACCCATCCCCCGCTCAGTTCCTTCTTGCCGGTACTCCGACAGAGGGGAGGCGGGAGGGATTTGGAATGGACATGAGCAACACATCTCGAAGAACAACCATTACGAAAGGTGAGTAACTGTTTTTTCTTCTTCGAGTGATTGCTCATGTGCATTCCAACAAGTGACTTACGAGCAGTCATCTCGGAGGAGGGTTAGGAGTGCCCCTGATTCCCATTGTAAGGACTGCTTGTCCCACGGACGCATCCTCCATAGTTTGTTGCACGATGGCATAGTGCGACGAGAAGGTGTGAACCGAAGACCATGTCGCTGCTCTACAGATGTCGACAATCGGAATATGCGCCAGGAACGCTGTGGATGTGGCCTGAGCCCTGGTTGAATGGGCTGTTAACGCCGGAGGAGTAATGTTCGAGAGGTTATAACAAAGTTTGATGCATGATGTAATCCACGCTGAGAGGCGTTGAGAAGAAATCGGTAACCCCTTCATCCTTTCTGCTACTGAAATAAAAAGTTGTGGAGATTTACGAAAAGCTTTTGTGCGTTGTATATAAAAAGCTAAAGCTCTCCTCACATCCAAGGAGTGAAACATCCTTTCCCTGTTAGAGGCATGGGGTTTAGGAAAAAACACAGGGACGAATAGGTCTTGATTTAGATGAAAAGACGAAACCACTTTGGGAAGGCAGGCCAGGTGAGGACGTAACTGGACCTTATCTTTATGGAAGACTGTGTAGGGCGGTTCAGAGGTGAGAGCTCTGAGCTCGGAAACCCTACTAGCAGAGGTAATAGCTACGAGAAAAGCCGTCTTCCAAGAGAGATAAGACAGTGGGCAGGTGGCCAGAGAGATAAAACAGTGGGCAGGGGCTCGAAGGGGGGGTTTCATTAGTGCTGTTAAAACAAGGTTAAGGTCCCATGGAGAAACAGGGTGACGAACCGGGGGGTACAACCTCTCCAGTCCCCTCAGGAATCTCACCACAAGTGGGTTGCTAAAGACCGAAGTGCCCCCGAAGCCCGGGTGAAATGCTGATATGGCGGCCATGTACATGTACAGTGGAAAGCGCTAAGGTCAAGGAGATAATCCAGGATAAGAGATATTGGAGCCAAGGTAGCGTCCGTCCCTTTACCCTGAGACCACAAGGAAAAACGTTTCCACTTGGCTGCATAGGTTGCCCATGTCGATGGCTTTCTACTACCCAGGAGGACGTCCCTGACAGGGTCCGAGCATTGAAGCTCCGACGGATTCAGCCACGGATATTCCACGCCGTAAGGTGGAGCGATTGCAGGTTGGGATGTAACAACTGCCCGTGGTCCTGGGAGATCAGTGTCGGGGATAGTGGAAGGGTTATGGGCCTGGTCACGCACAGGGACATCGGTAAGGTGTAGCAATGTTGACGAGGCCAAGCCGGCGCTATGAGGATCAGGGACGTCCTGTCCTGCCGGGCCTTGAGCAACACTTTGTGAATTAGAGGAAATGGGGGAAATGCATAGAGTAGGCCTCCCGTCCAAAGGATCTGAAAGGCATCCGCCTCCGACCCTGGACTGAGGTTGAGGAGGGAGCAAAACCTCTGGCATTTCCTGTTGACCCTCGTGGCGAACAAATCCAGGAGGGGAAACCCCCGCTCCAGGAAGATTGAGTGCGCGATGTCCGGCCTGAGGGACCATTTGTGACCCCGAAAGGAACGGCTGAGAGTGTCTGCCAGCACGTTCTGAGCCCCCGGGAGATAAGTAGCCAGGAGATAGATCCCGCGAGAAATGCAAAAATCCCAGAGGGCGAGGGCTTCCCTGCACAGTGGAGAGGAGCGAGCACCACCCTGTTTGTTTATATAGAACATTGCGGCTGTGTTGTCCGTCAAAACTGACACGCACTTGCCTTGTAGGTGGTCCTGAAACATCTGACATGCTAGACGAACCGCTCTGAGTTCCCTGACGTTGATGTGAAGGGACAACTCGCTCTGGGACCAAAGGCCCTGGGTTCTGGCTTCTCCCAGATGTGCTCCCCAGCCGAGGGCGGAAGCATCCGTCACCAAGGTCATTGATGGCTGAGGTTTCTGGAAAGGGACCCCGACCCCGAGGGAATGGGGTTGGAACCACCAGTGGAGGGAGTGCAAAGTATGGTTTGGGAGAGTCACAATAAGGTCCAAGGGGTCTCTGCCTTTCCTGTAAATGCCCGCTAACCAGGTCTGCAGAGGCCGAAGCCGTAGCCTGGTGTATGGCACCACGTACGTGCAAGCTGCAATATGGCCCAAGAGAACCATACAGTTCCTGGCCGTGGTAGTGGGAAATTGAAGAAGGGAATGGATCATGTCCGAAATTGTCTTGGCCCGAGGAAGAGGTAGGAACACCCTTGCCTGTTGAGAGTCTAACACTGTCCCAATGAACTCGATTCTCTGAGTAGGTACGAGAATCGATTTTGGCTCGTTTAGCATTAGGCCCAACCTGAGGAATGCAACTCTGGTGAGAGCTATGTGCTGAATTGCCAATTCCTTTGACTTTGCCCTGATGAGCCAATCGTCCAGGTAAGGGTAAACATGTACCTGCCTCTGTCTCAGGAATGCTGCCACTACCGACATGCACTTTGTGAAAACCCTTGGGGCAGTGGAGAGGCCGAACGGGAGCACTGTGAACTGGTAATGACAACTCCCCAACACAAATCTTAGAAATCTCCTGTGACTGGGGATGATTGAAACGTGGAAATATGCGTCCTTTAGGTCGAGGGCGGCAAACCAGTCTCCGCGATCCATAGAGGGGATAATGGTCGCAAGAGAGAGCATGCGGAACTTCAGCTTCTTTATGTAGGAGTTGAAGCCCCGCAGGCCTAGGATAGGACGAAGACCGCCTTTGGCCTTCGGAATAAGGAAATAACGGGAGTAGTATCCCTTGCCCCGAAATTCTCGAGGAACCTCCTCTATGGCACCCAAAGACAAGAGGGTGTGGACCTCCTGAAACAGGAGTTGCTCGTGAGAGGGGTCCCTGAAGAGGGACGGGGAAGGGGGATGGTTGGGTGGGGGGGAAGAGAATTGGATAGAATATCCCACTCTTACCAAGCTGAGGACCCATTTGTCCGAGGTGATGCGAGACCATGCATGGTAAAAGTGAGGCATGGTAAAAGTGGGACAGACGGTTCACAAAGGGTAGGGAGGGTACAGAAGGGGAAGCTGGTTTGTCGTCCTCGGGCGCAGCTTCAAAAGTTGGGTCTGCCACCTGACGATTGTCTAGGGCCCGAATTTTGTTGTCCCTGTCTGGAGGCCGAACGTGGACGACCACTATTATTTCCCCTACCACCCCTCCTAGGCTGATCACGTCTGGGGGAGCCTGATAAAAATGAGATGTGGGGGCAGGAGGGGGTCTGAACGGTCTCCTAAGGGGTTGTGGGGTATGCAGGCCTAAGGATCTCAGCACGGATCTGGAGTCCTTCATGGTATGCAGTTTCTTGTCGGTATCCTGGGAAAATAACCCCTGCCTGTCGAAGGGCAAGTCCTGAATCGTAGCCTGGACTGGGATACCCGAGACCTGCAACCAAGCCCTGCGGCACATCGCTATAGCTGTCGCCATTGTCCTTGTTGCTGAATCTGCGGAATCTAAAGCAGCCTGGAGAGCGGCTCTAGACACCACCCTGCCTTCTTCGACAATGGCCTTAAATTCTGTGGTCGATTCCTTGGGCACCTGATCCTGAAATTTAGCCAAAGTCGACCACGAATTAAATGCATATCTCCCCAAGGCTGCCTGTTGGTGTGAGATCCTCAACTGCAGGGCTGCCGAGGAATAAACCTTTCTGCCAAAAAGATCTAGCCTTTTGGCATCCTGTGACTTGGGCGTAGAACCCGTCTGTCCCTGACGCTCTCTATGATTAACAGTGTCGGTCACCAAGGTCCCCGGTTGAGGATGGGTAAACAGATGCTTGTAACCCCTTTGTGGTGCAAAATATCGTCTTTCCACCCCCTTAGCGGTTGGTGGTATAGAAGATGGTGTTTGCCACAGAGTATCCATAGTGGCCTGGATAGTCTTGATAAAAAGGTAGGGCAATTCTCATTGGACCATCAGAGGATAAAATGTCCACTGTAGGGTCCACGTCCTCCTTAACCTCCTCCACTAGAAGGTTACGGTTCTGAGCTACCCTACGTAGGAGGTCCTGATGCCCCCGAATGTCCATAGGGGGAAGGGTTGAAGAAGAACCTGCCACCGCCTCGTCAGGTGAAGAGGAGGAGGAGGTAGCAAATGGAGGGTCCCTCCTGGTGTGGCACCCTTAGGGGTGGTTTGTATGCAGACTCCTCCTGGGCATGATGGGTTACCCTGGAGGAGGGACCCTCAACTCCCGAAGGGCCCGGTACCGGATCTTCCGCCGCTACCTCGGAAGGCGGTGCCATGACTGTTCCAGAGATAGGGCCACGCGGCACCGAGGGCAGTGACGCCGACGCTGAAGTCGGCCCTTGAGTTTGATGAAAAGCCCACGGTGTCCAAAAGTGCCACTGCACCGGACCTTGGCCCTGCGGAGGCCATGATGGAAGGCTTGGGTGGCGGGATGAGCGTCGGTGCCGCGAGTGGTGGTGAGAGCGAGACGTGCGGTGACTATGACCAGACCTAGAAGAAGCCGCGTCAGATTCAGATGAATACTCCGACGTGGACCACGGTGGTGCCGATCCTTCCGGTGCCGTGATGCCCTGTCTTTGAAACATCGTGGATTTTCCAGGATGTCTCAACACTGGCGCTGGGGGGGAAGGGAGGGGCTGCACCGTCTCCGTCGGTACCGGTAGGATGGGTGCAGAGGGAGCCCGCACCATCGGTGCCGGTACTGTCAACGGCGCGGATGTTAACGGCACCGTGGCTGTCTGCATTGGCGGTATGATCGGCACCACGGGCCTGGTTACCAGTGCCGGAGCCACAAACGGTACCGGAGTCACAAGCGGTGCCGGAGCCAGGTCCTGCGTCATATCAATTAGGTCTCTAGCAGCTTCGAAAGTGTCCGGGGTCAAAGGCATATCCAGCTCTTCTGCGACCTCGTGCAGAGATGTTGCGGCACCTGGGGAAGTGTGTGCACACAATGAGGTGGACACTCTTGGCACTTTACGGGACTCACTGGTATGTCCCGAAGTCTGCCGCACCGATGAGGGCTCACCCTGGGTTCTACGGGCCAGAGAGCGACCTCTAGGTTTCTTTGACGGCACCGGCGATTGCGACCGATGCCTCTGGGAACCCCCGGCATGGTGCTGCGGCGATCTGTGCCGGTGCGTCCTTTGATCCCTCTTTGGTGCCGCAGGGTCCCGAACCAATGCCGGAGCACTGCGCACCGTGGTGGATGGGGGATCTGGTTGGGGCTGCAACGCTGACTCCACTAAGATTAGTTTCAAGCGAGAGTCTCTCTCTTTCTTGGTGCAGGGTTTGAAGGCTTTGCAGATGGTGCACCGCTCAGCTTGATGACCCTCTCCCAAGCACTTAAGACACTGAGAGTGAGGGTCGCTATTTGGCATAGGCTTCCCGCACTTCTCAAACCCCAGTGCCCGAGGCATACCCTGGTGCCAGAGAACAAACGTACTATGTACAACCTTAACTATATACAACTATAACTATTTGAAGAAATTTAAATATTGAACTATGACTACAACTACTGAACTATTAACAACTATAGACACGATACCGCTAAGAGTGACTAGCACAAGAACGCTGTTCCAGCAACCGTCACGAACGGAAAGAAGGAACTGAGCGGGGGATGGGTCGGCAGGGTCATGTATACGTTGCTATAAGGGCGTAACTCTAGGGGTCTCCCCTGCCGACCCTACGGGTACCGCTAGGGAAAAAGCTTCCGGGACCGTGCATGCACGGTGTGCACACACTTGTTGGAATGCACATGAGCAATCACTTGAAGAAGTCCTGTATTTTTGGAGTGCTGGAGATAGTGCAACCAACAGTTCATTGCTTGAAACTGCTGGATCCCATTGTTAATGCATCTTTTTGAGTCTGTGAGACATGGAATGCATTCTATCCTCTTGGGCCAAGCTACTAGAGGGAATGTTGACTTCCTTGGATTCTGAAGAAGATTTAGTCCCATACATATGGGACTGCACCCTAATCTCCACTATCAGGTCAGTGGGGGGTGGTTTTGCTGGCCCTGGAGTTGGACATAGTAGTGGGAGGCACACTCTTCGCTGAATTAGCCGTGATGTGAGCATCTCCCAGGCAGTAGAGGCAGTGTTGGAGGTCATCGCTGATAGAGAAGGATCGCATGCAGGAGGTGCAGAGTTTGTAACCTGTAGGTCTGGGCATAATCCAGAACCCATGTGGGGTACACGACAGTGGACAAGTCCCTAAAGTCTACTCTAACCTAACGTTAAAACTATTAATTACTATAACCAGGAAAGAAATAAAACTAGTAAAACTACCATTAAAACTGCTAAAACTATTTACTACTACACTTTTTACAACTGCGTCAGATGAGGACAATGAGGGTTCCGACTCAGGCCCTGCAGCAGTGAGAAGGAACTGGAGACACAGTTCCTGCCCTTTACTGCTTCGGACAGAAGCACAAGGCAAGCCAAGGCACATGCACAAACTAATAGACACCACTCGCAAACTCTCTGACTCTGGGTGCAGGGTGCACCTACGTAAATCCCCAGTGGAATACAATAGGGACCATCACTTGAAGATTAACCCTATGTTTGGGGAGGATGGAGAGAAAGATACTGGGCATCAGAGTAGTAGTTTAAATATTGATTTTCAACCTGGGAATGATGTGATCCATCCTATATCACTCATTTGGCTGGAATATAAATATCAGTTGGCTTTGAGATTGAGTGTACCAGGTTATTTTTGGGGCTGATAGCTGACCAAGATCTGCTGGCTTCCCAAATTATATTAATATAATTTATTCATACATTTATTTTTATGGCTTTTGTTAACCTCATTTATTTAAAATAAATCTGGAAATTTGTGTGGGTCAGATAACCCCCACCAAACATTAGGGCCTGTAGTTAACTGCGAAGACCTCTTCTTGCTGCTCCATGGAACCTGCTCCCCTTAGTCCTCATTCTAGGCATTTTGGTAGCAAGGAATGGGACCAATTAGCGCTTTTGGCATCTGGAAAGGCACGGGAGCTGCACAGGATTTTGGAGGTAGTTGCAGTCTTTGGTGGGATGTATCTCTTCAGTTCCTCTTATTTGTGGGCAGGAGCAGAGATGACAAGATTTTGGGGGAAGGGGAGGGAGGATTTGGACTCTTAGTTCCATAAAAGACAAAATTTCCCCTTGTCTCTACTTCAATAGCCAGCCACACACCAACAACAATGGACAGGCACATTACCTGAATGTTTATGAGGACAACTGTCATCATCAGACTTGAGTGAGCCTCATGCTGAAATAGTTAGGGCAGTTCACACCTTAGGAAGACCTCTCAGCATTTTCCTATATTCAAACTTATTTTTTGTAACCATAAGGGTTAGAAATTTAAATTTTGTAAGTCAAAGGAAATATTTGCAACAGAGGTGAATTCTATAACATGGCCATAATTCTATGGCTGTTGGACTTGAGTACATTTTTTCTCTCAACCCACTTGGACCTATGTCAGCCAGCAATCTGAGTCCTTCGACTGGCTAGGTCTCCACTGCCTCAAATACAAGTTTTGGCTCCTTACCTTTAAGGCCCTTCACAACTCAACCCCTCCCTACTGATTGACTCTAGAATCTTCTGATGCCCTTCACCACTCTACTAATGATGACAGCCTCATTTTCCTGTGTACGCATATGGGACATATGTATGCATATGGGACACTTCTAACAGATAATGGCCAATATGGACTTCTGACATTTATTTTGCATTTACGTGGGCCCGTGTATGTTCTTTCATTGTCTCCCTCATTCCCCCCCCCCCCTTATTCCTTCAGATTGTATCCCTACTATCTGCATTTCATCTTGAATTAGATTGTAAGGTCTTTGGGGGCAAGGACTGTTATTTACTCGTTGTCTGTAGAACCCCTACTACAACAAGGTTCCACAATCCTGACAGTGGCATATAAGTACTATTGTAATAAAAATATATTAAACCTTGTAATTTAAAATAATATACCTGATACAAAGACATAGATGTATTGTATATTACAGTTTACTGAATCCACCTTTATATTCATTTCCTTACCTTTATATTTACATCTGCTCCATTACAGACCAAAAGTTCTAAACACAATGCTCCATGTGTTGATGCAGCAGAAAAATGCAAAGGTGTAAAACCTTTCTCATTCATCTGATTTACATTAGCACCACAGTCTATAAGTTCATTTACTACAACATCTTGTCCATTGTAGCAAGCTACATGAAGCGGAGTATTTCCATAGGCATTTGGTTCATTCATCTGATGGAAAAAAACAAGACAATTAGTTAAGATACTGTGAAATTCTTCCCCATTTCTTTTATGCCATCATCCAACAGTATTTAACTAAGTACAACAGAACCTCTTTTGTTGTTAAGAATCAGAGATGTAGCCGTGTTAGTCTGGAATAGCAGAGGTAACAGAGTGTCCTGTGGCACCTTAAAGACTAACTAAAGTACTGAAGCATAAGCTTTCAGGGGCTAAAACCCACTTCGTCGGTGGCCACTGCTTGCATCCGACAAAGTGGGTATTAGCCCACGAAAGCTTATGCTTCAATACTTTAGTTAGTCTTTAAGATGCCACAGGACTCTGTTACCTCTTTTGTTGTTATGCAGGATGTCTTAATTGCATTCTGGAATACCACAAAACAGTGTTCTGGACTGGATTTCCTTGACCAAAAAAACCTTTTTAGCCTCTCTGAGAGGAGATAATTAAAGTGTTTGGAAGTGGTTGTGTGAAAGGAAGGTATTCTGCCATTTGTAAATAGTATTCTAAGTTTATTATTATAACAGGTCCACATTTTTGAGATTATGTACCTTAATTGTATGAGCCCCAAAAGCTCCTATAATGCAGAGACATTGGTGGCAAGTACATACCCTTCCCTTGATCTAAACTTCAAGATTGTACACTAGAGGGTGGCACACTTTCTTGCTTTTGTAGGCACACCCCATTGCACACAACAGAGGCTCCTCGCAATCCTTAGCCTCTCCTCAAGATGCTTGTGTGCCACATTTCCATTCCCTTCTATTTCAGGGGCTCTCTGCAACCTACCTTTCATGCCAGAGGCTGTGTGCTCTCAGAGTTTCTTCCCCCCATACCAGGATCTCACAATTCTGACCCCAAGCAAAGCCCCCTGTGCTCTCCTTGCCCCATTCACTCTTTTGCCACATGCCAAGATATCTGTATGCATCTCTACCCATCCCTTTCTCCTATGCCAACGTCCCTCATTCTCCCCACTGCCAGGATCATCCATTCTCCCCCAATGCCACCAAGGGTTCTGTATGCCACCAATTCATCCCCCATGCCAGGGCTCTGTGAATGTCCCTAAGTCCATACAGTATATTGGAACATGTTAATGGCTACCATCAATCGGTTCTTTAATTATAGACAATTACAGAAGTGGCTGAACTGTATGCAAGTGTGCTAGATTAATAGAACATGGTGTGCTAGATGAATGCAAAGGGCTCCACGTGCCCCTTTTCCCTCTCTTGTTAAACTAAAATTTTACTCCCGATGGAATTCTGCACCATCGCACAATGCAAAATTTGCACATAATTAATGTTCTGTGCAGAATTTTATTTTTTTCCCCACACAGAATTTGTGACAGCTGGGAGTCCAGCTGCCTAGGGCCAACAGCAGTAGCTCTGATATTTAAAAAATACTATTTTGAAATAAATTACTAAAATAACAAACCAATGTGATATTGTTATTTGACAAATAAAATGTGCAGAATTTAAAAATATTCTACACAGAATTTTTAATTTTGGGGTGCAGAATCCCCCAAAATAATTAAATATAGAGACTTAGGTGCCTAGATCTAGTCATCTAAATAAGCAGCCTGTTGTTCGATGGTACTAAAGGTGTGCGGGGCTGTAACAGGGTGCTGGCTCAGAGGATCAAGCCAGGCCCCCGTTCGCCCTGACTCAGTGAAAAGAAGGTACTAGCTGGAGCTGGCTGGGAGGCCATGCCCTAATTACCAAAGGGGAGACACCTGCAGGCCTGAGTAGCCAGCTATAAAAGCTGTCAGGAAGGAAGCCAGGGAGACCAGAGAGGGAGGAGACCAGGGAGACAGGAAAGGGAAGAGTGTGGTGCTCTGGATCCTTGTAGGCCAGGAAGCTAGCTGTCTCCCTGCGTGGTGGTCTGTAGATACCTGTAAATAGTAGGTGGTGGGGACAAGACACAGCTAATAAAAGACACAGGTGCTGCACATAAGTTGGTCTCCGGCGGTTTTTGTGAAGAGGACCGGCAAGGGCCCTACTGAATTTAGTAGGAATTTTGGGTGCCAAATACTTCTGAAAATCAGGCCACATATGAAGGTGCCTAAATATGGATTTAGGTGCCCAATTTTAGGCACCCAACTTTGCAAATATTTGTATTAGCCCCCAAGATATGAAAAGCTTATACAGTAAACCCTTGATTTAACGGACTTCGGATGCAACGGACAAAATTTCTGAGCAAGTCTGATGCATTCCTGATCCATTTCTGGCAGGCTGGCTGCCGGCTCCCGGCTGCCGCCCGGGTCCAGGCAGCGGGCGGGCTGGCTGCCGGCCGGGACCCAGGCGGACTGGCTGCCGGCTCCCGGCTGCCGCCCGGATCACAGCAGTGGGAGGGTTGGCTGGCGGGTCCAGAGAGCCGGGACCCATGCAGGCTGGCTGACGGCTCCCGGCTGCCGCCGGGGTCCCAGCAGCCGGGACCCGGGCGGGCTGGCTGACGGCTCCCGGCTGCCGCCGGGGTCCCAGCAGCCGGGACCCGGGCGGGCTGGCTGACGGCTCCCGGCAGGCTGTGGAGCTGCTGCCCCAACCCTGTGGCGGGCGGGCTGCTGCTCTGACAGCTCTTTTTTTTTTTATTATTAAATAACGGACTTTTTGATTTAACGGACACCCCCTCGCCCGAATTAGTCCATTAAATGGAGGTTTTACTGTACTGCATTAATGTGTAAATTGAGCTCCATGTTACATTATACAAAGAAGCAACTTCAGAAGCAACAGTCACTCTGTGCAAGATTGCAAGATGACTCAAAATGTGGAACTCCGATAGGCTTACAATTCACTTTAATAAATGTATTTTTATCTCAAAAATGCTGACAATATTTTTGTTAATATATTTTTATAACTAGGTACTTATATGTCCATCATCAGTGTAGTATCAGAGTATCTCACAATCAGTAATGATTTCCCTCAAAACTCCTGCAAGATAAGGACGTTTTATCCCTGTTTTACAGAGGGAAACTGAAACAAGAGAATAAGTCACTTCCCCAAGGTCACAGAAAACATGTACGTCAGAGCTTGCAACAGAACTCCAATCTCCTGAGTCCCAGTCCAGTGCCTTAAACAAGAATCATTCTTTCCCTCCTGGAAGATAATGAAACCTTTAAGTGACAAGTTTATCTTTAAGTGAAAATCTGTAGAAGAAACTTGAGCCTAGGGAGGGAAGTTCTGTAAACAATAGAAGGAATACCTTCTGAAGTACTCTACCACCATTATTGATCATGAAGAAAGGAGCATTCTCTGCACCACTATATTCCTGATCAGTAATATTTTAAATTTTTCTTATGTCTTTTGCCTTTGGCTACATGTTTACTTACATCAACTCCAAGATCTAGAAGATATTTGACTACACTGATCATTCCACTAGATGCTGCAGCATGTAGGGGTGTATATGATTTCTTGTCTTTGCATATCACTTCGGCTCCATGGGTCACAAGTAATTTCACAACTTCAATGTGACCTGGGCAAATAAAAGAAAAATAAATAATATTAAGATAATTTGATTTATCAATTGTGCTCTGACACTTTACAGAAATATCAATTTATTATAAGCTGCACTTGATCATCTTTTCAACGTGAAACACCTAGTACAGACTCTCCTCATTTAAAAGAAGCAGAGAACCATATTCTTTCCCTACCTCATTTCATTATGATTTATAAAGGCAGTTTGAAATATTTTCTCCATGAATTTTCTCCTACTCCAAACACTCTCTCTAGCCTTGATTTTTATTTTATATAAAAAAATATCACATCTTGTCTTCTGTTTCTGCTGAAGAATTTTTTGGAAGACTTAAAACCTTACATCGGCCCATTAGCTCTCAAATCCAACTGAGAGAGGAGGGATTTTTAGTAAGCTATTTAAAACTGTTTGCTATCTAACTCAAACTTCTGTCAAAGATTTGAAAGAAAAGCTCAGAACCTTGCTCCTTCAAACTGAGGACTAAGGAACAAGAAAACTTCCATTTAATTTCTTACGGTCTCTTGCATGAACTATGAAAAGACTTCTTATTCCTGAAGTTTCTAAAGTAGAAATAAGCAGAAAGATGTCTCTTTTTTTAAGAAAACATTTTTAGACTTTGTAATATAAAAAAATCAAAATTATTTTTCCTTTACAGATACGTTTTTTGAAAACTTTACCCAAAGTGATTTAGAAAACCCAACTTCCATTTTCAAAAGCAACTTAAGAATTCAGAAGCCTAAGTCTCACTGAAAGTCAATGGGACATATGCTCCTAATTCCCTGTCATTTTTAAAAATAAAGGCTTGTCTATGCTTAAAAGGCTGCAGCAACACAGCTGCACCAACACATTTTAATGCTTAAAGTCAATGCTTAAATTCAAAAAGGAAGTTTGCAAGAAGTGGAAATTTGGACAGGTGACTAGGGAGGAGTATAAAAATATTGTTAGAGCACGTGGGGGCATAATCATGAAGGTCAAGGAACAACTGGAGTTGCCGCTAGCAAGGAATGTGAAGGGTAACATGAAGGGTTTCTACAGGTATGTTAGCAACAAAAAGGTGGTCAGGGAAAGTGTAGGACCCTTACTGAATGGGGGAGACAACAGTGACAGATGATGTGGAAAAAGCTGAAGTACTCAATGCGTTTTTTGCCTCAGTCTTCACAGAGAAGATCAGCTCCCAGACTGCTTCATTGGGCAGCACAGTATGGGGAGGAGATGAGTAATCCTGAGTGGTGAATGAACAAGTTAAGGACTATTTAGAAAAGCTGGACATGCACAAGTCCATGGGTCCAGATCTAAGGCATCCAAGGGTGCTGGGGGAGTTGGCTGATGTGATTGCAGAGCCATTGGCCATTATCTTTGAAAATTCATGGCGATCGGGGGAGATCCCTGACAACTGGAAAAAGGCAAATATAGTACCCATATTTTAAAAAGGGAAGAGAATCTGGGAACTACAGACCGGTCAGCCTCATTTCAGTCCCTGGCAAAATCATGGAGCAGGTTCTCAAGGAATCCGTTTTGAAGGACAAGAAGGTGATGAGGAACAGTCAACATGGATTCACCAAAGGCAAGTCATGCCTGACCAATCTGATTGCCTTCTATGATGAGATAATTGGCTCTATGGATATGGGGAAAGTGGTGGATGTGATACATCTTGACTTTAGCAAAGCTTGAGATATGGTCTCCCACAGTATTCTTGCCAGCGAGTTATAGTATGAATTGGAAGAATGGACTATAAGATGGATAGACAGTTGGATAGATTGTTGGGTTCATGAGTAGTGATCAACGGCTCAATATAGCGCCCCAGGGGTCAGTCCTGGGGCCAGTTTTGTTTAACATCTTTATTAATGATCTGGATGATGGGATGAATTGCATTCTCAGCAAGTTCACAGATGACACTAAGCTGAGGGGAGACATAGATGTGCTGGAAGGTAGGGACAGTGTCCAGAGTGACCTAGACAAATTGGAGGATTGGGCCAAAAGAAATTGGATGAGGTTCAATAAGGACAAGTGCAGAGTCCTGCACTTAGGAAGGAAGAATTTCTTGCAACACTATAGGCTGGGGACCGACTGGCTAAGCAGCCGTTCTGCAGAAAAGGGCCTGGGGATTACAGTAGATGAGAAGATGGATATGAGTCAGCAGTGTGCCCTTGTTGCCAAGAAGGCTAATGGCATATTGGGCTGTATTAGTAGGACCATTGCCAGCAGATCAAGGGAAGTGATTATTCCCCTCTATTTGGCACTGGTGAGGCCACACCTGGAGTATGGCATCCAGTTTTGGTCCCCTCACTACGGAAGAGATACGGGCAAATTGGAGAAAATCCAGTGGAGGGCAATGAAAATAATTAGGAGCTGGGGCACGTGACTTATGAGGAGCAGCTGAGGGAATTGGGGTTATTTAGTCTGCAGAAGAGAACAGCGAGGGGGGATTTGATTTTCAACTACCCGAAGGGAGGTTCCAAAGAGGGTGGAGCTAGGCTGTTCTCACTGGTGGCAGATGACAGAACAAGAAGCAATGGTCTCAAGTTGCAATGGGGGAAGTATAGGTTGGATATTAGGAAACACTAATTGGGTGGTGAAGCACTGGAATGGGTTACCTAGGGAGGTGGTGGAATCTCCATGCTTAGAGGTTTTTAAGGTCCGGCTTGACAAAGCCCTGGCCGGGATGATTTAGTTGGTGTTGGTCCTGCTTTGAGCAGGAGGTTGGCTTAGATGACCGCCTATTGGCTCTTCCAATCCTAATATTCTATGATTCTATGATCTGCGCTGCTGTAGTGCTTCAGTGAAGACACTACCCACACTGATGGAAAGTCTTCTCCCACTGGCGTAGGACAGTAATCCACCTCCCCAAGAGGGTAGTAGCTATGTTGAAGAGAGAATCCCTCCTCTCAACACAGTGCTTTCTACACCAGGAGTTAGGTTGTTATAGCTGCATTTATGTCAGTATATCTTATGTTGCATAGGAGAGTTTTTTATTCATCCCCCTGTGTGACACAGGTTATGCTGATATAAAGCCATAGTATAGACATAACTTAAGTGAGAATCAGGTCCATTGTATATGAACATACATACACTGATTTCCTTTAAAAAAATAAATAGTTAATTTTATCCCTCCTTTTCGACTATCCCCAAATCTATTAAAAAATTGAAATTAGACAAGTGATATGCTCAAGGAATAAAGTATCCTATTACGAGTCTATAATAGTAGCATGTGCTAAAATTGGTAGACAGAATGTAACTTAGCTGAACAAGAGAAAGCATTTGTTTTTCCAGTTGGGTGAGCACACACCAGAAAACATACCAGTCCTCATTACAACCCCAATAATACTTGTGCATAAATAGCTGTGGCATCTCAAGCACTGAATTTCATTCCCTCAAAACTACTTCTGCAGGCAGGATAAATCAGATCTTAAATATTAGCTTATATCTAAGAACACTGGATCAATACCAGTCAAACATCAACCTCCTGGCTGAAGTGATTATCAATAGTTCAAGTCTGATATCAGCATAGCTTCAAACAATGGCGTTAACACTATTTAATTCACTGGCAAGTGTCAGCAACTTTTTAGCTGCCATAAGTCCCCCTCTACAGAAGAAAGTCTGTGGTCTTGTTCTGTTTTACTTTTTTGGCACTATGAGTATGTACATATTTTACACTAGTACTGGATGGCTCCAATCCCCTGATTTCATGGATGAAAGACTAATGTGAAACAGGTTTCAAACACAGATTTCTGAGAAGTGGACCATTAATATTCTTACTTGTATAAGTGAAGCAATTTCTAGGATAAGAAATCCAGATATTTGTGACTGGATCACTTTTACAACCATTTGATCTATCTATGCATTTAAGTCCCTCCCCCCATATGCATTTTCTACTTTGTAAACTACAAAAGACTTTACAGACTGTAGGACCAAGCATACATGCAATGCTTTATAAAGTTACTTAACAATTGTTCCTCAATCCATTCAAACACATTTAGGAGTTTCATTTATTGGGCATATACCTATTCTGACTTCTTTATATTCAAACAGAAACTATATGTACCATGAGCCCCTCCCCTCAATTATTATTATTAATAGTTTGAGTAAAGAATTTTAAAATTGTATTTTCCCTGTTTTCAGCTCCTGTCTCCACTTTCTGTTTCAAGTCAGGATTTGGGAATATTGTCCTGACTAAACACTCTGCAGATAAAATTAACACTGAAAGAGCAAACAGTACCTTAGCACAGGCCTGGGCTGACAATGCTTCTGCGGTAACAGATGGGAAGTTTTACTACTCTAAGGCCTTATCTGGAGTAGTGAAGGGAGTGGGGGGTAAAATCAATTTTTTAACCCCATTTAAAACATTACTTAGCATCTAACATATAAGCAGTTTAATATCTTTAAAATCATGTTAGAGTTTGATCAGCAAATACAAGTTAGGTATGTTAGCACCTAGCATAGATGCAGTTTAAGTGATGTTTCAAATGGAGTTAACTAACTCAAGGAACCTAGTTTACAAAAAAAACAACCCAAAATATTAAACACTTTTTCTAACCTACACAAGGCTTAAGAAACTAGACTGAAGATGACAGGTTGATACCATAGTTCTAGATTCACTGGGAAGAAGAGAACTGAGCAGTGGTGGGCAAGCTACAGCCCGTGGGACAGTCCGGCCCAGCCTCTGGGCTCCTGGCTGGGGAGGCTACCCCCGGTCCCTCTCATGCCATGCCTTCCCCTCCCCCCCCCACCCCGGAGCCACGCTGCCGTGGTCAGCACTGTGGGGGCCAGGACTGTGCAGAGGCGTATCTAGCTCTGGCCAGGCCACACAGTTGGCAGACATGCTGCTCTGAGCGGCGTGGAAGGGGGCTGGGGGCACTCAGGGGACAGGGAACGGTGGGGGAGGGGGGGAGGGAATTGGATAAGCGTGGGAGTCCTGGGGGAGGGGGGCTGTCAGGGGGCAGAAGTGTCGATAGGGGTTGGGGCAGTCGGGGACAGGGAGCAGAGGGTTTGGATGGGGGTGTGGTTCTTGGGGGTGATTACGGTCAGGGGGGTCTCAGGAGGGGTCGGTCAGAGGACAAGGAGCAGGGGGAGGGGTTGGATGGGTCAGGGATTCTGAGGGGGCAGTCAGGGGACGGGGATCAGGGGGAGTTGGATAGGGGGTGGAGTCCTGTGGGCAGTTAGGAGTAGAGGTGTAGACAGGTGTTGGGGCAGTCACGGGACAGGGAGAAGGGGGAGTTGGATAGGGGGTGGAGTCCTGTGGGCAGTTAGGAGCAGAGGTGTAGATAGGTGTTGGGGCAGTCACGGGACAGGGAGAAGGGGGAGTTGGGTAGAGTTGGGGGAGGTCGTTAGGGGTGGGGGGTGGGGTCCTGGGAGGGGGCAGTCAGTGGACAAGGAGTTGGGGGGTTTGGATGAGTTGGGGCTTCTGAGGGGGACAGTCAGATGGCGGGAAGTGGAGGAGGTGGATAGGGAGCAGGGCCAGGCTGTTTGGGGAGGCACAGCCTTCCCTATGCAGCCCTCCATACAGTTTTGCAACCCTTTATGTGGCCCTTGGCCCAAAAGGTTTGCCCATCCCTGGAACTGAAGTACCAAGAATGGAGTTGGGAATGATAGAGGGAGTGATCACTTGCTTCCATAGCCATGGCTGGTAGGCAAGGGAGTAGAGCCTGTGCAGTCCCCATCTAGGAACAGTGCCATGAATCAGTTCCTTTCCCTGCGGATGGCAGCATGATCACCGAACCTTTCTGCAGAAGCAATCAGAGGCTCTGTTTTCTCTTATGCTAGCGGTTCTTAAACTGTGGGATGGGGTGGACAGGCCTGACAGACTTGCTGGGGCCGGAGGCCAAAGCCGCCCCTCCACCCAGGGACCACAGGGCTCAGACTTTAGCTCCCCCACCTGGGGCAATGGGTCTTGGACGGGCTCTCCCCACCTCCTAAACTGGAGTAGCAATTTTTGTTCGCAATGCATAAGTTTGAGAATCCCTGCTCTATGTAAATTACTCCTACAGTGTTTTTTTTAAAGTGTGTATTACACACTAATCCTTTAAATTAAAGCCTTTTTGAATCTCAGTTGAAAAAGTATGCTAAACTGCACTTCTCAGTAAAAGTGAATATGCACAACTTTGTTCTTTCTCTACAACTTATCTCAGAGCTTGTTTCTGAAGTAGCTCCTAAGGTTACTACTTCAATATAATCTTTGCTATATTTATATCAGCACAAGCTTGACCAAACGCCTATTCAAACACAATGTTAAATGTCTGTCCTACTGATACACATGATGGACATCTGTCCAAGCAGCAATCTCTCTTGGTACATATGCAGTACTAGGATTGAAAATGGGGCAAATTATAAAGATCTATGCTACTATCCCTATTGACAAACTGATATGAACAAGACTCATATAAAATTATGAGTGGTGTGGAGGAAGTAAATAAGGAAAAGTTATTTACTTGTTCCCAAAATAGAAGAACTAGGGGCCACTCAATGAAATTGGCGTGCAGCAGGTTTAAAACAAATAAAAGGAAGTTCTTCTTCACACAGCGCACAGTCAACCTGTGGAACTCCTTACCTGAGGAGGCTGTGAAGGCTAGGACTATAACAGGGTTTAAAAGAGAGCTGGATAAATTCATGGAGGCTAAGTCCATAAATGGCTATTAGCCAGGATGGGTAATGAATGGTGTCCCTAGCCTCTGTCTGTCAGAGGGGGGTGATGGATGGCAGGAGAGAGATCGCTCGATCATACCTGTTAGGTTCACTCACTCCGGGGCACCTGGCATTGGCCACTGTCGGTAGACAGGATGCTGGGCTAGATGGACCTTTGGTCTGACCCAGTATGGCCGTTCTTATGTTCTTATGACCAAAGAGTTAAAACATTGCGGTATCAAAATTTTATGCTTTGTGCAATAACTTTAAGGTAAACTTGTCACCAATCATAGAGCTTCCCATTATTAACTGCAATTCAAAGTTTCTATTGGGACAATGATATTGAAGAATACTTCTTTACAAAAGCTGTAAAAATGACACACAAGACAAGCTGGAAGGAGTAGGGACATGTTCTTACGTTAAATACAGTGGCACAAAATGGCATAAAATCAGCTCCACAATCTGTGTCAGGGGCACTGACCAACAATGATTTTTCCCTTTCCCCTCCCACCCTTTTGGCTTTTATTCTTTTCTATTCTCCTGAGACTTAACTCCCCCACATCAGAAAGTATTTAGTTCCCCTACCACCACAAAAAAGTTAATATGAATTGTTAAAAATAAACACACATTAAGGTTGTGTTTAAATAATTTTGAAAAACAGAAATGTTAATGATTAAACAATGTAAGTCATTATATAATATATTGCTTAACATCGTTAATTCTGAATTAAGATATAGAATCATAGGATTGAAAGGGACCTCGAGAGGCATCTAGTCCAGTCCCTTGCACTCATGGCAGGACTAAGTATTATCTAGACCAGGGGTCTTAAACGTGCAGACCACCAAGCCCTTCCCTGCGGCCTATGAAGCTCCCTCTCGCCCCTCCCACTTGTTTTCTGGGGCCACTAAGCTCTCCGCCTCCTCTCCCCGTCTCACGCCCTGGCGCTCTGCGTCCGACTGCTCTACCTACCGCCAGGCAGTTCTCTGGCGGCACAGCAGTTTCCAGGAGGGAGGGGCCAGGAGTGGTAAGCCTCGCGCAGAGGGGAGGAGGTCCGCCAGGCTCCCCGTGGCCCCCTGCCCCGCTCTGCAGGTGGCTTGCCACTCCTGGCCCCTCCCTCCTGGAAACTGCTGTGCCGCCAGAGAACTGCCTGGCGGCAAGTAGAGCAGCAGAGAAGCAGCATGCCAGGAGCAGGGCAGGGTGGGCACAGCTTAGCAGCCCCATAAAACAACTCGCGGGTGGGGGGGGGAGGTGTCCAGGGCTGAGGAAAGTTTGTCCCCTCCCATACACACAACCCCGTAACCTCCCTCCCTGTGGACGACCTCAGGCTCACAGCTTTCCACCGGCAGAGTGGAGCCTGCAGGGAAATTTCTCCCCGGGACAACTGAACTCCCGGGGCTGGCTCCAATTCCCCTCCGGCAGCTCTGTCGGCTCCAGCGCTGGCTGCAGCCCTCGGATGCTCCCCAGCGCAGCTGCAGCTCCAGCTCCAGCAGAGCAGCACCTCAGTGTAGAGCCCTCAGGCTGCCTGGTGCGGGGTGGGGGAAGGGTCGGGTTTTTCTGGCTGTCTGCAGCCCTTGGATGCTCCCTGGTGGCTGTAGCTCGGGCAGAGTCTGGCCAGAGCCCTCACAAAGGAGGCTGCCTGAGGAGAAGGGAGAACAGGGGATTTCCTCCCTTCCCCTCCCCTGGCAGGAGGGAGATTCCAGGAGTGGCACCCTGCTGCCCCTAGCCTAGGGCCAAGTACAGCTCTCCAACATAAAGTGCTTTTTTTGAGTGCCTGCATATGTCACTGCTTTAATTGCTGTATCAAAGCCCTGTGCCAAGGAAGGGAGGAACAGATAAATAGTTACAAGGCTAAAACAAACGCAGCAAAGCATGATCCTACAGTGGGGTATCTGAGAACACTGTCAGGAATTGAATCCTTGTCTTAACTCTGATGCAGACTTACTGTCCAGCGACTTTGGGGAAAGGGTTTGAAGGGGACAGGGAAGGGGTTGGAAGAGGTGGAGCAGGAGTGGAGTGGGGGGTGCAGCCCAGTGCAGGGGTGAGCTTTAACAGAAGTAAAGAAGTTAATTTAAAAAGTGAGTAAATTTAATAGCACACTATATTACTCTTCATTTTTGGCTATACTTTTGTATCGTTGTATGTGTAACACTGAGGCTGAGTATGAGGCTCTGATTTGTTAGGTGGTGGAGTAGTTCACCTAAGGCAGGGGTCTCAAACACGTGACCCACTGGGTTATTTTCTGCGGCCCACCAAGCTCCCCGCATCCCTTCTCTCCCCTCACGTGCTTTCCTGCAGCTGCCAAGCTCCCCATGCCCCCCCCCCCGCCTCCTACCCTGCCTACCTCCAGGTGTTTCCCACTGACAAATAGCTGTTGGCAGTGCTTAGCGCTTTCTAGGAGGGAGGAGTGGGCAGCGGCACACTCAGAGGAGGAGGCAGGGCAGGGGCAGGAGCGGGAGCTCATGAAAGGGGTGGAGTGGGGGCGGGGATGAGGTGGCGAGGGGGGCATGTCAGTATGCGGCCCTCGGGCCAATGCACTAGTCCTCATGCGGCTCTCGTGATCATTTGAGTTTGAGACCCCGATCTAGACTATTCCTAACAGGTATTTGTCTAACCTGCTCTTAAAAGAAGTGACAAAGAGTCCTGTGGCACCTTAAAGACTAACAAAAGTATTGAAGCATGAGCTTTCATGGGCTAATACCCACTTTGTCGGATATTAGCCCACAGAAGCTTATGCTTCAATACTTTTGCTAGCCTTTACGGCGCCACAGGACTCTCTGTCAGTTCTGCAAATCCAGACTAACACGGCTACCTCTCTGATTCTGCTCTTAAAAATCTCCAATGATGGAGATTCCACAACCTCCCTAGACAATTTATTCCAGTGCTTAACCACTCTGACAGTTAGGATTTTTTTCCTAATGTCCAACCCTTGCAGAAATTTAAGTCAATTGCTTCTTGTCCTAACCTCAGAGGTTAAAAACAACAACTTTTCTTCCTCCACCTTTTATATACTTGCTATCATCTCCCTCTCAGTTTTCTCTTTTCCAAACTAAACAAACCCAATTTTTTCAATCTTCCCTCATAGGTCATGTTTTCTAAATATTTAATCATTTTTGTTGCTCTTCTCTGGACTTTCTCCAATTTGTCAACATCTTTCCTGGAATGTGGCACCCAGAACTGGACACAGTACTCCCGTGGAAGCCTAATCAGCACGGAGTAGAGTGAAACAATTACTTCTCGTGACTTGCTTACAACACTCCTGCTAATACATCCCAGAATGATGTTCGCTTTTTTTCGCAACAGCTCATATTTGTTGACTCATATTTAGCTTGTGATCCATTATGACCCCCGATACCTTTCTGCAGTACTCGTTCTTAGGCAGTCATTTCACATTTTTAAGTATGCAACTGATTGTTCCTTCCAAATGGAGTTCTTTGCCTTTGCCTTTATTGAATTTCATCCAATTTCACTTCAGACCATTTCTCCAGATCATTGTACCAAGACAATGTACAGTGAAACCTCGATTTAACGGACTAATTGGGGCGAGGGGGTGTCCGTTAAAGCCAAAAGTCCGTTATTTAATAATTTTAAAAAATCATTAAATAACAGGACTTTTGGCTTTAATGGACACCCCCTCACCCGAATTAGTCCCTTATATAGAGGTTTTAGGAGCTGTCAACCCCCCCCCCCCCACCTGCCTGGCTCCCCGCAACGGTGGGGGGGTTGACAGCTCCCGCCCGGCTCTCCGCTGCGGGGAGCCGGGCAGGAGCTGTCAAACCGGCCGCCGGGCTCCCCTCTGCGGGGAGCCGGGCGGGGGGGGGGGGTGGGGGTTTGACAGCTCCCGCCGGGCTCCCCACAGCGGGGAGCCCAGCGGGAGCTGTCAACTCCCCCGCCCGGCTCCCCACTGCGGGGAGCCAGGCGGGAACTGTCAACCCCCCCACTCCCTGCTGCTGGGAGGGGGGGGGGTTGACAGCTTCCGCCCGGCTCTCCGCTGCGGGGAGCCGGGCAGGAGCTGTCAACCCGGCCGCCCGGCTCCCCTCTGCGGGGAGCCGGGCAGCCGGGTTGACAGCTCCTGCCCGGCTCAAAACCCCCCCGTCCGTCCGTCTCCCCGCTGCGAGGAGCCGGGCGGGGGGGTTGACATCTCCTGCTTGGCTCCCCCCAGCGGGAAGCCCGGCGGGAGCTGTCAAACCCCCCGCCCGGCTTCCCGCTGCGCGGAGCCGGGCGGGAGCTCTCAAACGCCCCTCCCCCCCCCCCGGCTCCCCGCTGCGGGGAGCCGAGCGGGGCCTCTCAAACGCCCCCCCCCCCCCCCCGCCCGGCTCCCCGTTGCGGGGAGCCGGGCGGGGGGGGTTGACAGCTCCCGCTCTGCTCCCCCCAGGGGGGAGCCGGGCGGGAGCTCTCAAACCCCCTCCCCCCCGCCCGGCTCCCCATTGTGGGGAGCCGGGCGGGGGGGTTGACAGCTCCCGCCCGGCTTCCCGCTGGGGGGAGCCGAGCGGGAGCTCTCAAACCCCCCGCCTGGCTTCCCGCTGCGGGGAGCCGGGCGGAGGCCCTCAAACGCCCCCCCCGCCCGGCTCCCCATTGCGGGGAGCCGAGCGGGGGCTCTCAAACACCCCACCCGCCCGGCTCCCCGTTGCGGGGAGCCGGGCGGCGGGGGGGGAGGGGGGGGGGGTTGACAGCTCCCGCAGGGGTCCCTGCTGCGGGGAGCCGGGCGGGAGCTGTCAACCCAGCCGGCTCCCTGGGGCGGGAGCCGGCAGCCCCAATAACGGATTTCGGATGCATCGGAAATTTTGTCCGTTGCATCCGAAGTCCGTTAAATCGGGGTCCGTTAAATCGAGGGTTTACTGTAATTGTAATGTCTCATTGCAAATGATCCAAAATAACGGAGTAAGATTTTCCTCCCCCCACCCCCAGCCTCTCCCAAATCCTGTCCTGAAGAGATTTCAGTCTATTTTTTTTTAAAGGTGATGTATAAATACACAATCTAAACTGATTTCAAAGCATTTTCCATATTTTTTTTAGTGAATATAAAACCTATGCACAGCATAGAAGAATAATTTTTATCTATGATGAAGTGCAACTGACATTAACAGTGCTATAGAACACTGCCCAAACGTTTAGGAATAACTGGGAGTAGGGAAACGTACAGTTGGACAAAATGTAAACTACCCAGAATAGAATGTGATCAGCACATTAATGCAAAACTACTACTCTACAGTGCTATGGGATCTCTAATAATTGCAAATGGATCTTGGTTTTATATCTCAGCTGATGAATTCCTGTGCTTGCAGAGCACATATCAATTTTTCTGTTTTCATTCTTCTCTCCTGGGTTGGATAAACTATTATTTTTGAAAGTCAAACTGCACCACTGAATAGTCAAGACTATGGAATGGCATCACTTAACTTTTTCCTGCAATTGATAATAAAACTCAGGTTGATCAATGCTGATTTAATATGTTCATCACATAATTTACATTTTGAAGTGACACCTGCTTCTAGCCAATTTCCTGGAAATACGTATCCGTTACTGTTTCATACTGTGGCCACCACCATAAATTCTTCAGTGAAAATTAATACAAGTTATAAGAAATTACAACTTTTTGTGATGTCAACAGAAAGTATTTTATAAGCACACAGATGCCACAGATAAAAAAAGACATCTGAGGAAAAAAAATGTGTTGTACGTGCTCAGAAGTCAAAGAAAACTGGTTGTTGCTGGAAAGTGCATCAGTAACTACCTAGGATTTATTTAGAATTACAACTGAGTTATTCAGCCAAGGCTAAGAAGCTTCTGTCAGAGTATCAAAATTAAAAGCCCTTATTTGCTTTTCTTTTCATCTTTTCATTTCTTGAATAAAGCTGGAGGTGAGGAACCATGACCACAAACAAGCTGAAGAAAAGAATTCCCATACTTATTATAAACAGCAAAGCTCTACATCAGGGGTGGGGAACCTTTTTTCCGCCAAGGGCCATTTTGACCATTATAAAGTCATCCGCGGTCCGCTCCTCCGTCCCCCCCCTTCCCCCCCGAAGCCCAGGCTTGCAACGGGAGCTGAGACCCAAGCTGGCAAGAGGCCCAGCAGGGGAAATCCCAAAGCAGTGGCAGGTGGAGTCCTTAGCCCTGCACTGCTTGGGGTTTCCCCCACTGGCCCCTTGCCAGCCGGGGTCCTGCCGCCTGCCTGACCCGCCCAGCCCAGCCCAGCCCTCCCCCCCCACCCCAGCCTCCTTCCCTCCCTCCCCCCCAACTGACCCGCCCAGCCCGGTCTCCAACCGTTGGCTCCCCACAGCTCCTTGTTTCGCCGCCCGGCAGAGGGTGGCAGCGGCGGCGCTTCCCGGCCCCAGCGCGGAGCCGCCCCCGGCCGGCAGCGGCGGCGCTTCCCGGCCCCAGCGCGGAGCCGCCCCCGGCCGGCAGCGGCAGCGCTTCCCGGCCCCAGCGCGGAGCCGCCCCCGGCCGGCAGCGGCGGCGCTTCCCGGCCCCAGCGCGGAGCCGCCCCCGGCCGGCAGCGGCGGCGCTTCCCGGCCCCAGCGCGGAGCCGCCCCCGGCCGGCAGCGGCGGCGCTTCCCGGCCCCAGCGCGGAGCCGCCCCCGGCCGGCAGCGGCGGCGCTTCCCGGCCCCAGCGTGGAGCCGCTCCCATCCGGCAGCGGCGGCGCTTCCCGGCCCCAGCGCGGAGCCGCTCCCATCCGGCAGCGGCGGCCCGCGTGGCGCTTCACGGCCCCAGCGCGGAGCCGTCCTTGGCCGGTGGCCGCGGTCCGGGTAAAATGATTTGGCGGGCCGTATAAGGCCCACGGGCCGGAGGTTCCCCACCCCTGTTCTACATAAAGGGCTAATGGAAGGAAGTCTACATAAAGGAATCATTCTGACATGATAACCAACCCATGTGGACAACCTCATAGTCAGAGGCAAGACAATGATTGAGAAAAAGACGTTAAAATCCTGGAATAAAAGTGGAAGTGAAATAATCTGAAGTCTTGTTCTGGGTCCATTTCCCTGTTGAGCAGGGTGCCAATCAACCAGAAATACAGCTGTCTTAAAAGACTATTATGCCTCCTTTTTGAGTCCGCTTCTGATACTTTACTGGAAAACTTCACATTTTTAGTAAGGCTTTTGACATAGTCCCACATGACATTCTCATAAGCAATGAGGAAAGATTAACTAGGGAAATGTGGCCTAGATTAAACTACTATGAGGTGAGTACACAACTGATTGAAAGACCATATTCGAAGAGTAGTTATCAGTGATTATCTGTCAAACTGGAGGTTTCACAGAGGTCAGTTGCAGATACAGTACTATCAATATTTTCATTAATGATTTGTATAATGTAGTAGAGAGCAAGCATGCTTATAAAATTTGTGGATGATGTCAAGCTGGGAGGAAATGAAAGCACTTAAAGAACCGGATTAAAATACAAAATGGTTTTGACAAAATAGAGAATTGATCAGAAATCAACAAAATGAAATTCAATAAAGATAAGGGCTAAACTTAAGGAGGAAAAAATTAAATGTACATACACAAAATGGAGAATAACTGAGTAGGCACAGGAATTGCTGAAAAGGATTTGGGAATCAGAGCACATCACAAATTGAAGGAGACAATGTGATGCAGTTGCAAAAAAGCTAATATCTTGGAAAAGAGGAGACTAAGGAGGGATATGATAGAGGTATATAAAATTATGAGTGGTGTGGAGAAAGTGAATAAGGAGACGTTATTTACTTGTTCCCATAATATAAGAACTAGGGGCCACCCAATGAAATTAGTGGGCAGCAGGTTTAAAACAAATAAAAGAAAGTTCTTCTTCACACAGTGCATAGTCAACCTGTGGAACTCCTTGCCAGAGGAAGCTGTGAAGACCAGGACTATAACGGGGTTTAAAAGAGAACTGGCTAAATTCATGGAGGTTAAATTCATTAATGGCTATTAGCCAGGATGGGTAAGAAATGGTGTCCCTAGCCTCTGTTTGTCAGAGGGGGGGTAATGGACGGCAGGAGAGAGATCACTTGATCATTACCTGTTAGGTTCACTCACTCCGGGGCACCTGGCATTGGCCACTGTCGGTAGACAGGATACCGGGCTAGATGGACCATTGGTCTGACCCAGTACAGCCTTTCTTATGTTCTTATGTTATGTTCTTATTTTTCTGGGGTGCATTAACAGGAGTGTCATATGTAACACATGGGAAGCAACTGTCCTGCTCTACTTGGCACAGGTGAGGCCTCAAATGGATTAATATATCCAATTCAGTATGGCACATTTTAGGAAAGATGTGGATAAATTGGAGAAAGTTCAGTGGAGAGCCATAGAAATAGAAGGTTTAGAGAACTGACCTATGAGGAAAGATTAAAAACTGGACATGTTTAGTCTTGAGAAAAAAATAGTCTTCAAATATGTTAAGGGCTGTTCTAAAGAGGATGGTAATCAATCTTTCTCCACGTACATTGAAGGGAGAACAAGTAGTAATGGGCCTGATCTGCAGAATGGAGAATTGGATAGATATTAGGAAAAAAGTTTTTAACTGGGGGGACAGCTCAGTGGTTTGATCACTGGCCTGCTAAACCCAGGGTTGGGAGTTCAATCCTTGAGGAGGCCATTTAGGGATATGGGGCAAAAATAGGGATTGGTCCTGCTTTGAGCAAGGGGTTGCACTAGATGATCTCCTGAGGTCCATTCCAACTCTGACCTTCTATGATTCTATAAGGGTAGTGAAATTCTGGAAGAGGCATTCAAGGGAAGTTGTATATCCCCCATCTTTGGAGATTTTTAAGAACAGGTTGGAAAACACCTGCCAGTAAAGGTCTAGGCTCACAGTGGGCTGGACCTAATGACCTCTCAAGGTCCCTTCCAGTCATATTTCTAGGACTCTATAACCACTTATAAGTAATGGAGAATTATATTGATCTCTATTCAGCTTCCTTGTACATCAATCTTTCCTCCTAGTAGCCATGTGATATTAGTGCACAAATTTTCAATCAGGAATCCACATTAAACCAAAAAATATTAATGTTTAGGGGAAAAACTGTTTTCCTTTCATTTCTTAAAATAAATTAGCATGTCATTTTTTCTGCCACAGAAGCATTCATAAAAAAGACAGTTTGCTGTATCCTATTATATGAGATATATAGATACCTTTCTCTTATTCACCTACTAAATAACCTTGACTAAACCTTTTTGCCTAGAAATTAAAGTATATAAATTCAACAAAATGAAGTGACTGCCTTTCTTCCTAATGCACAGAGAATCAGTTGCAAAAGTGTACATACCCATATATGCTCCCCAGTGTATAGCTCGTCTGTCTTTCTTGTCAAATGCATTAATATTGGCACCTCTAGACAATAACAAACTCACCATCTAGGGTGAAGAAAGAAAAATAAGTAAAATACCTCTGCTCATAATATAAAAATATGCATAGAATGTGGCATAATAATGAAAGCAAAGAATAAATCTTGGGTGAAATGAGACCATGTTTTTAAACCCTTTAAAACTATCTTTCCATTTACATAGCTTCTGAATTTTGTGCATTTAAGTATGCTGGCTGCCCACACTGGTGACAATGTTGTGATCATGGGGTCTTCTAAATATTTTGTTTGTCACTTAATAGATGATTTAGAATCTAAATCATCTATCAAGTGACAAAATATTTCAGATTACCTATTTTATGCAATTGTTTAACAACCAAGGCATACTATATATACTGTATCTGCTACATACATACTGTTTATTAAAACTAAAAAAGTTAGTTAAAAATCTATGCATTTAAGCACCCTACAAATTTACATCTTAAAAACCTTTCCTCTCCATACAAATTGCTGAAAGTGGATCAATTACACCATGGCTTTAATCACTAAAAATTAATTTACAATTTAAGTTTATGCATCTTAGCAGCACCCAGACTATAAATAAAAGGTTGTTGATTTTTCTGTGGGGGAATGCAAAAACTAGAAAAAGCTAGTTTCAACAGGCTAGTAAGAAGGCCATACCTCACCACTGGAACTGTATTCTTCAGGGCTTTAGTATGGGGATCTTAATGCTGTAAATTACTTTAGTGTACATATTACCATTACCAGATCATGTACAAGTATGCAAGCAACAAATAATCAGAGCTTTGGTGGGAGACAAGAGGGCTAAGAAACAAGATCTGGAAAATAATCCGTACCTCAACATGTCCACTGAAGGCTGCATGATGTAATGCTGTTCTACCTGCTCGATCCGACACATTTACATTACTTAGAAGAGGCACCAAAGCTTCAGCACATTTAACAGCTTTATTTGCAGCTGCTATATGTAGGGGTGTCTGCCAATTTTTGTCACGGGCATTGACATCTGCTGAATGCTTTAACAACACCTGAACAGCATCCTGAAAATATTTGCAATAAAAAAAATTTACATTGCCAAAGAACTAAAAGAATATACGTAGAAACTCCATGTAAAGTACAACAGAATCTCACTAATTCACACTTTAAGAGTTGATTCTCAAGCCCAGCAAGATTCTGGGATGGTTATAGATCCCTCAAACACAGCTAAGGCACTTACAATTGGCATTTGACACTGGTGAAATTCCCCATTACAAGATCAATAATGCTCAGGACTCCCTCTATTAGTATGCATTAGTGAGGCACTACTGTACTTAAAATATATTACTACCAATTATTAAACACCTTTTTGCAAAGAATAAAAAGAGCTGCAAATGGTATATTATTGATATGGAGAGTTTAATAATCATACTTTTTTTTTTTTTTTTTTACAGATGTGCCAGTTTATACTACTATCATATTATAAACAGACATCTGCAAGAGAATATAATTTTTAATGGTGCCAAACTGACAATCCTGTATTAGAGTTCTATATCACAGTAATTTTGTAAGTAAGAAGTTTCATTCCCCTTTATAAAATCAAATTTAAACAGCAAACTTTTATAGCTTTCCTTTTACATTCCTACAGAAAGTAAAACCAAAAACAATCCTGTTAATAAATATGAACACAACTGCACAAAAAGGAAAACCGCTTGTCAATACAAATATTAAGATGTAAATGCAATACTTCATTTTTTCATTAAGTCCACAAAGTTTTCCACAATTCATTAAAATTGTTCTGATTGTTCCTTTAGTCAAATGCAAAGAGAGTGCAAAAGTAAGGTTGCCACTCTGAACTTAAAACAGTCTACTGAGGCTAAATATTGAAGCCGTCTCAAAATACAGAGCAATGTTACGCATACACGTCTATGCTGCAATACCTAGACATCGCTGTGAATCATGGGTGGAGCAGAAATATTACCACTACATTCCATATATTTATTCTATTAGAAGAACCTGTGAAAAGTGATCCTAAACTATATATTTAATTTCCTCTCCTCTTAAGAAACAAAAAGTGTAAGAGCAACCTAGAAAATACTTTAGCCTTACTTGATAATTGTAAATTGAATGAATAGTGAAATGAATATGGACCCAAAATGTATTTAATAGTTTACTAAGAAAAATCTGATTACACATCATGCCTTTGGCTCGTTTGACCTTAACATCCATGAAATCATTACAAGAATCAGGAAATAAATACTAGAAGAGCTTTCAAATTGGTTGGGCACAAACTTTCAAAGAAAACACTAATTTTACTGTAAAAAAACCTACTCTGGTCTTAGCATATAGTAAGTATGTGTATGCACAGTGATGTATTTTAAAATTAAATTAATTTTTTTTCCCCAAAACACACCACAAAAGGAGTGCAAATTGGTTGGATAGGTGTGGGAGTTTGCGTGGGAGTAGGTGTGGGAGTCTTGGGGGGTCCGTCTGGGGGGCATGGGTGTGGATAAGGGTCGGGACAGTCAGGGGACAAGGAGGGGCGAGGATTCGGGTTCTGAGGGGAGCAGTCAGCGGGGGCGGGAAGTGGGAGGGAGTGGAGGGGCGGGGCATGGCTAGGGCAGGGCTCCCACCCCCTGCCACTCCAACATGTCCTCTTTTTTGATTCTTGAAATATAGTAACCCCAATAGAAACAGACTGCTTTACAGTGTATTAGTTGAAGCTTTTGGTATATCTAAAGCGCAGGCGGGAGGGGGAAGTGTCAAAATGAAGTCCTGCTAGAGTCCAGTTCCTTGTGGGGAGAAGGGGGGGGGGGGGAGAGGAGGGGAAGTGGTTGTCCAGACCCTGGGTTGGTCCATTGTGTGAGACAGAAGTGGTGCCCTCTGAAGGCTGGGGAAAGATATGTCCCAATCTCCAAATTTTTATATAGTTTTGACATAATAAAACCAGTTCACTCCAAGTTCTTATATGCTAATATTATGTTAATACTATGCTAATGTAATTTACAGTTTTCATTTTATTATACTCACAATCCTAAAAACGTGGCAAGACAAATGAGAAAATAATATTCTTATTTTAGGAGTGATAACTGAATCTTAAAAAGTAAAATGTTCCATAGATCCAAAAAATCATTAGCCAAATTGTGACAGATCCCAGTGAGGCTATTCACAGAAGAGGAGGAAAGGAAAGAGAAAGCACACAAAGAGCATCCCATTCCCCTGCTCAAGGGGTAGAAACAACTATAGCCCCAAAGCTCAGGAAAGTGCAAGGACTGCTTCAGTGAGGCTCCCTCAGGGGAGCATACGGCATTATCCTAAAGGATAGTGTGGCCTATGCACCAAACCATTCATAGAAGAATTGTGCCCAAGGTCCTTACTGGACAACAGCTCCACATTACAGTACAGACCCGTGTACGCACAGAGTCAGGAGTGAAGTCATCACGACCGCGTGTTAACAGACCGCGGGTTAAGAGGGCCATGCTAAAATATCTTAAGATATCTATATATACACAGTACATAGATAATTATCTAGGATTATGCACAGCGTCCCAAATACTGAAGGATTTTAACTCCGCAGGAAACGCATTCACGGCCGATTCATCGGCTGATCTGCTTTCTCCAGAAATCAACACCTGCGCTATGCCATGACACTTCTTAGAACTACTTATAAACCCCTTGCTGGCTTGGAATGATTCATCCTTGTTAAATTTCCAAATTTTGTCACTTGGGCTTGAAGAATTGGCCCACTTAGTAGCATTCCTTTCAGCCTTTCCTGAGCAAATATCTCTCTCTAGTGTGATTATGACTAAGCATGCGTGATACGTCTTTACCAATATCGGTGACCAAAAGGAAGAGAAAACGCCAGTAGGCCTACAACTTGTTTCCGCTCCGCACTTCCTGTTGATTTCTATGTCAGTGAGCAAATCTGTAGTGCTACATAGCAAGTTTCTTTTCTGCGTGTTAACGAGTCTCACATATTAAATAGATAGCACTGGGAGGCATGGTGCTACCACGTGTTAAGCGGATTCATGAATAAATGAGTCTGTACTGTACTACCTACTTAGGCTAATGGCTAAATGCTATTTGGCCCAAAAGCAAAATCTAAAATGGATGGTTTTAGATCCAAAGTCTGATGCCTGAGACTCTGCAAACCCCAAACGATCTCTGTAACAAGGATCCTGCAGGGCCCACCTGGCTCCTGCCCCAGCTTGTCCCAGAAAGTCACTCAGGAGGTCCAGTTTGCAGTGTTCACCTGTGCTTTATTTGTACAAGCCATGCTCCCACCACCTTCACAGCACAATATATACAAAGTTCCTTCTTCCCCCTCAGAGCAAGAGAGAAGGGCAGGCTAAGTCCTTCCTGCTTCCCCTCAGGGCAGCTTCCCTTCTTCCCAGCTTTTCTCTCCCCCCCCCCCCTTACTTTCCTATCAAGCCCCCACTGGCTTCCTTCCTCTGAGGCTTTTAACCAGCCCCAGCCTGCAGAGACAGCAGCTGTTCCTGCTCTGCCAATGAGGGCCAGGTGGCCTCCCCAGCTCTAATTTACCTTCCCTCAGGGTAGCTGGGGTGACAGAGGGTTTTCTAGCAGTTCTCCTGCTGGCACCTTGTCATAATCTCATTACACACACACACACACTCTCTCTCTCTCTCTCTCTCTCTAATAAAAGTGAAGCAATAAGAATTCTGATATGACTCAGGTAAAGTACTGTGCGTAGGCAGGTTCTGTGAAATTCTCCCACATGACTCTAGCAACAATACCTCTCAATCCTAACCTACAGCATTTTTACAGAGCTAATTTTATGACACTTCATAGAATTAAAATTCCAGTTAATGACACGTTGAAACTCAGAGAGAATACGATATCTGAACAATGATATAAATGCACCTCTTAATTTTTCTTCCTACAATAGCTCTATATTTAGCAACATAATTGATAATGCTTCAGAAACCTTGATTTTCTATGACGAAACAAGATGTTAGATACAATTTTCTTAGCAGCTTGCTCTGCTCTACTCTGTACATTTGAGTATTTTGGATGAAACAAACCAACAAGCCCAAACTAAATATTTTATGTATGTTAAATCACTTAAAGCTGCTAACTGCTATGTTTTCAATAAAGAAACTATGGAAATGCCTATTAAAAATGAAAAAAATTACAAAATTGTACCATATAGGCGAAAACAAACTATGTAGTTTCTAGGGTATTTTTCCCTTATACTGAACCACTTTGGTTATCTCATCCCAAAAGAATCATGGACTTTATGTTCTGAATTCAGAAATATTCCCTGTCATGGGAATAGCATTCATGATTTGTACACTGAAATAATAAGGATTTCTGGTTTTCTGTTGTATTAAAATAATTAAAAAAACTATCTGTACTTATTCTAGATTCTTTTAATGAAAATTTCTTAAGAGCATGTTATTTTTGGAAAAATAAAAATAAAAAATCTGTTCAGTGCCTCTCTCTATTCTACAACCGGAATTATAATGTTATGTTCCCCCTCGTTTTTTTTGTTAAATTTAAAAAATCTGTTGCAAACATTCTGGACTTTAAACATGTTCAGTAGTTTCACTCTATAAGAAAATTGAATAAGAAATAGAAGGTAGTCTGAGATGCTGTATTTTACTTGAAACTCTTCCTCTTAAAAAAAAGTGTTTATTTCATACCTCACTACATGATGCAACAGCTCTGTGTAAGGGAGTCAACCACTTGCTGTCTTTGGCATTAACTCTAGCTCCTGTAACAAAAAATAAATAAAATTAATGGACACTATATTCACACAAAATCTAAGTGTTCCAATAGACAAATTACTGTACAAAGTTACTACAGCATTATATGATAGACTAGTTAATGCAGGAGGTTGTTAAGAAAAATACTTTTTTCCATGGACTTGGGTTATAGGATTCTCCCTTTGATAAACAGATGGAATTCTGTAATTCTTTGTTCACCAATATTGAAGTGTATTTAATCAGTTATCCACACTAGTGAAATCTATTTTCCCAGTGGTACTTCAAAGGGTTGCTGTGGCAGGAAAAAGAAGCACTGGGTATCCCTGTCTTCATGCAACACACATAACTTTATGGTATTTTGAGAGAGGATGAGGGGAAGAAGATTCATGATCCCCATTTCCTAATACCCTTTTGTGGTTGGGCAGATTTGTCTGTCCCTGCTGTCAACAGATAGGAGTAGTGCTTGCTGTCCCCCTTGGGAACTGGAGTGCATGAAGAAATGAAGAGCAACATTTGATCCTTTCCACTAGGCCCACCCAGTTGGCTTCAGGATGCTCTGAAGCTGCTTACTCCTGCCCTACAACTACTAGAAAGCATGCTTCTCTTCAGCAGCTGGACTGCAATGATCCTGCCTCCTCAACCAGAGAGAATATTCCCTCCTATCAGCTAAGCAATACCCTAGAAATCCCTAAATGCCTTTAAAAAAAAAAAAGGGCCCATTTTGGGCTCGATCCTTGTTTTTTAAAACGTAAAACAAAATAATAGTCAAAAACTACTAGAGTCCATTTGGAAATCATGCCCTCCCACATCAACAATTTCAATGAAATAACTTTGCTTTTATCAAAGTTCTTCACTTCTAAACTGATTTTTTAATGAAAATTTCCACTTAACTCAACCACCTTTTTTTGCAAAAAGTGTTTGGCAATTGTTTTGACCAGCTCTGGAATCCAAATGTTAATGTTAAATCTCTATATATTAAGATGAGCGTACAACTCCAATTATCAAGAAAGGCAAGCCATTTATTGAGAAATAGATGTTAAGGGAAAGGATAACTGGGACCGAATCATCTAGTATAACCATGTTTGGCCAACACAGGAGAAAATTACTGTTCTTTTATTTTTGATATTTTGATATTGTTGACACGTAATATCTTTTCTTTCAGCAATTTAAAGACCAACACTTCTTTCTGATAAACAGGCATGTAAATCATGTGCCTCATTTAAAAAAAAATCAGCTACAGTGTGCACCATACTCTTTTAATGCACATTAATTTTAAACTTGCATAATAATTTCACAGTTGAACAATCCACTATAACAGAGCAGCCTAGAAGTCAATAAATTATTAAAACAACCAACAGTTGATTTTTTTTCTATTTATTTATAACTGCATTCATTTGCTTAACTCTGCTCCACTATCTCCACTACTCATTAACAACTATGGAAGCTACTGAAAATAGAATTCACACTATTTTCTACATGGGCATATGAACAGTCTCTGTGTCAATTTCCTCCATTAAGTGAGGATGAACTCCTTTGAGTACAGTAAAACCTCCATTTAACGGACTAATTCGGGTGAGGGGGTGTCCGTTAAATCAAAAAGTCCGTTATTTAATAATAATAATAAAAAAAAGCTGTTGGAGCAGCAGCCCGCCCGCCACAGGGTCGGGGCGACAGCCCCGCAGCCCGCCCGCTGCCTGGACCCGGGCGGCAGCCGGCAGCTCCGCAGCCCGTCCGCTGCCTGGACCCGGGCGGCAGCCGGGAGCCGGCAGCCAGCCCGCCAGAAATGGATCAGGAATGCATCAGACTTGCTCAGAAATTTTGTCCGTTGCATCCGAAGTCCGTTAAATCGAGGTCCGTTAAATCGAGGGTTTACTGTAATACATTTCCTGAATGCATTTTTAACAATGTGTTTTCCTGTTTCCTGATATAGCAATATTTCTGATTGCAAAATTGTTTTGTGCAATATGCTGTACTGCAAAAACAATATTTATACAACTGGAAGACAGCTCAGTAAATACCAGTTAACCCAATTAATAAATTTTACTTCAGTTATAGAGAATCAGCAAAACTAGATTACTTTAATACTAAGTACTTGGTGTTCAGAGCGAAACAAAACTAACCCTAGAAAATTATTCATTTGTTTTACATCACGTGCATCGAAGAATGCATAAATATGAAAGTCTGTAGTGTGTGGGGGGGGGGGGTAAATTGTTACCTTGAAAGGTTATTTTATAATGGCTTCCTTCAAACAATGATATGTGTCTGAAAAGAGAGGGGGTGATATATTGTGGGGAGGAAGGAGGTGGAAAGAGGGAACAATCACAGCTATGCAATAGTCCAACCAACACTGATGAAAACCCCCCTGGCAGCCATCTGTCACCCACAGTCAAATGTCCCGCTCCTGAGCAATCTCAGAGAAGCTAGCAGCAAGCCAGCTACAATTCATGTTACTGATGGCAACATTCTAGAATGATCTAGCACAACCTATATTCAGGCCAAAACACAGAACTGGCACTGATGAATGATCCCCTCTATCAATGGACAGAGGACAGACATCCACTGTTAACCATGAGATACAGTTGTCTCGCCTGAGAAATGTGGCAGGAATCCCAAATAATCTGCTAAAATGGTTTGAGTCCTTCCCTGGAGGTACGCACCCAAAGAGTAGAGATGGAAAACTGCACTTCCACTGCTAGAACCCTCACTTGTGGAGTTCTACAAAGATAAATTCTCTCTCCTGTCCTCTCATGCCATCACTAGGTGAACTTGTCAGATGACACAGACCCCAGTGCCAGAAATATGCAGATAACACAGCTCTACGGATCCTTCATCACACATGCCCACACCACTACAATCCAGATGGCTCAGTGCTTGGATGAGATCAGCTCATGGATGACCAACAGCTGGCTGAAGCTGAAGCTCAGCAAAACAAGAGGTGATGCTGGTGATTCGAGGAAAATATTTTGAAGAGTTTGCAGCCACAGTGTAGTGAACCTTCTCTCAAATGAGACATCCACAATTGGTCAACTCAGTCCGTAGTCTAGGAGTACTCCTTGATTCCTCACTGATGCCGAGCTGTCACATTGCAACGCCAGCATGCAATGCCTTCTATCATCTCTGACTGGCTGGGAAACTCCATCCCATATTGCTGGACAAAGACCTGACCTCAATTATTCATGCCTTTGCCACCTGTCAGCTGACTACAGCAAAGAGATATACCCGAGCATGAAACCTTTAGCATTTTGGAAACTCCAACTAGTAGCTTACTTCCTCAGCAACATAGGCTACTGTGAGCACATCACAACCTGTCCTTTGTGCTCTATACTCATTTGCCATAGAATTCTAAATTAACTTCAAGGTCTCGTTCCTTAATTTCAAAGTGTTCCCATGGTCTGGGCCCTGGATACCTAAAAGATTGTCTAAAGCTGCAGGACAAAACCAATGCTCAACAACTTCGTTCCTCTGTCATAATGGAACTCTCGATATTTAGACTAAAGTTTGGCTGTACAGGAGATAGAACCTTCCCTGGGGTGGTCCAAAACTGCAATGAACTCCTCCCAGAACCAGGGATCATCACAAACCTCACCACTTTGCGCTCATTTCTTTGACCATGCCTTCTCTAATATAAAACACATAGCAACAGATATTTAAGAAATGAAAAACCCTACCAAAACATGGCACTCAATTGGACAAGTTTCTCCAACTGGAAAGAGGAGGAGAGAACAAAAAAAGAACAACACATGACAGATGTGAAGTTACATTGCTTAACACACTACTAGGAGATACTCACATACTATGGGCATAAATGTGGTATAAAAACTTAGGTAGGAGAGATTCAAACATTAAAATAATTGTTGAAAACCTTGTGGAAGAGAATGGGTGGCATTTAGAAAGATTTTTTCCCCCTTGAGAGGGAAAAATTTCTAACATCTAAAGAATCAGCAATGAAATCTTATTTTGTCTATCAACATGAAGTCACCCAAAAACAATCAGCCCAGACTAACAGTCTCCATACTATTCTATACCAAGAGCTAAAATCAAATACATCTGAGGACTCCAAATGTTGCTGGAATTGTCTTACAACAGACTTCTCAGGAACGGTCTCCCAAAAAAGGAATATTTGAGACTGAACAATAATTAAGACCATAAATCGTCTGCGCCCTACCAGGCATAAGCATACCTGTCATGCTTCCAGTTACCCTCCAACCCCTGCCCAGGCCACCCATTGTGACTGGCAGACAATAAGATACAAGCAAGAGCCTAAAATATAGATGAGACACTATGCTGTTAGTAATTTTCCCCTCCAGCAATTTCATATGCAGCGTACTACTGACTCTCCAAATAGCAAAAGAAAGAAAGCCCAGTAAATGAACAAAGGGGAAAAAATGGAAGCAAGAAAATGGAAGAAAAAATTAAAGGAAAGAAATACAGATTGAAGAGGGAAGGAAAGATTTTAGCGCTATCTGCCCTAAGAACATGACCCTTTTCCATCAGCAGTTCAAAGTAACTGATCCACCAAACTGGAGTTGAAAAACTCTTTACCCTTTAGGGCTGGTCTTCACTAGGGGGGTGGATCAGCTGTAGATGCACTTACCTGCCATCCTCATGGCGGTAGCGGTCAGCAGCGCGCTCCCCCGTCGACTCCAGCTTGCGCCTTTTGGCGAGCTGGAGTTCCGAAGTCGACGAGGGAGCCGCTGGTGATCGATTTATCGCGTCTTGACAAGATGCGATAAATCGACCACCAAAACATTGATTCCTCCCCGCCGTAGTGAAGACAAGTGGTTGGTAAGGATGACTGAGTCCTTGGATCTCAGCTTGGTGCATGAGATAGGCAGAATTCCCTTAGCTCTCAAAGAGTTCAGATGCTTTGGAAACACGGGCTGCCCAATCTTATTCTCAGACCAACTGCCATGGTGTCTCAGGCCATTGCCATTCCCTTCTGTCCATGCTTATATAAAGCGCTGTCAGTTGGAAAAGTGGTTAATTAGTCATGCAGTTTCAGACTTCAATGAAGCTACAGACTTCTGCTTCAGTTTGAAAACTGAACACATTCTATCATTTCTACATCCTTTGGCTGATTTCTCCTCATTCCCACGGTTTCCTTGGAGTGGTTCCTTATAGAACTAGTTTTCTTTGATGATTTTAGACACATAGCTGAAATTGTCCAAGTTGTTGATGCCTCTATGGCCTCAGTCATGCATTGTGGGTCATTAGCCTCATATTCCTTTAGCACTTGGTGCACTGACAGCTTAAATACTCTGTTGACAGCATCACTGTCTTGGCATTTGTTCTTCTACAGTCTCTATATTTATCATCATTAATCATTGTGGCAGCACTACAGGCCTTATTCAAGGCCCAAGACCGCATTATGCTAAGCACTGTAAACACAAAGAGATGGTCCCTGCCCCAAAAAGCTTAAAATCTAAGTATAAAATAGGAAACACTCAGCAGCTATTAAAGATGAGAGAACACATGGAGACAATTATAAATGTAATAAGTAATGGGTACAGCACACAATTGCCTAACTTATCTTGGAGTGCTGAATTCCTCAATCTAACTCAATAACTTGATGCATTCTTAGTACTTGGGGATAGTTAATCTATGTTCTTTTCTCGTCTTCATTTAGAGCTGGTTGAATCAACACTCAGATAAAAAGTCTTTAGTGGATGTATTGGAATCTTTTGCCTTTGGAAGCATTACACAAAGCTCTCTGAAGACTGGAGCACCTCTAACTAAGTTCTCCTTAGGCCTCTATTTATATTTCTGCATGCTGAAATGCATGCTGCAAGCTTGGCCTGCAGTACTTCAGAGTTATTTGTGTCAAAGCAGGTGCCAGATCTAGATTATAAAGTGCAGCCTCGCATTGTCTCCCTCCCTCCCCCTCCACAAATACTAAATATACTTATACTCTTGAATCACAGAACTGACCTTGAGAGATCATCTAGTCCAGTCCCGTGCACTCATGGCAGGACTAAGTATTATCTAGACCAGTGGTCCCCAACCCCCGGTCCGCGGACCGGTACCGGTCCGTGGAGCATTTGGCACCGGTCCGCGGCCGCGTTCCCCTCCGCCCCGCCCCTTCCGGCTTCCTGGCCGACGTCCCTTCCGGTTCCGGCCGCCTTCCGCATTTTTGATGCTTTCCCGCCGTTTCCCTGCGGCTTTTCGGCGTACACACATGATCCCGCCACGCCGAAAAAGGCGGGAAAGGAGCAAAATGCGGAAGGCGGCCGGAACCGGAAGGGACGGCGGCCGGAAGCCGGAAGGGGCGGGGCGGGCCGCCGGGCCGCAAGCCTCACTCGGATGCGTGGCCCGGTCCGCGGCGATGAAAAGGTTGGGGACCACTGATCTAGACCATCCCTGACAGGTGTTTGTCCAACCTGCTCTTAAAAATCCCCAATGATGGAGGTTCCACAACCTTCCTAGGCAATTTATTCTAGTGCTTAACCACACTGACAGTTAGGAAGTTTTTTCTAATGTCCAACCTAACCTGCCCTTGCAGCAATTTAAATCCATTGCTTCTTGTCCTATCCTAAGAGGTTAAAAACAGTATTTTTTCAACTTCCTCCTTGTAACCTTTTATATACTTGAAAACTTATGTCCCCTCTCGGTGAGGGGAAACTATTCTGTATTGGGTTATAAGACTTTCCTGTGTGAATACACAGATCTAACTTTGGTGGATGTTTACTATATGCCTATAATTCTGAATTAAATGTGAATTATACAGGAAAACAACAAAACAGCTTTCCAGATAAGAATACCTAGTTACACTAGGCAGACAACAGGGAGCAGATGTTCGCTTCAAAGATACTGTATTTTGTCTCCAACACACTGTAAAAATTAGGCTAGAAATCAGAGATCAAATGAAGGCTGAACAGTTAGAAGATCTCTCAGAGGTTGAAAAGTGGGCCAGGATTTATTTGTGAGCAAGTGTAGGCAGACGTGCTGGCACAGAAAATGCTCTGTGAAGGAGATGGACATCCCAGACCCAGGGAATCGTAAACCTTAAAGAAGAACAAGATATATTTTACCTTAAATGGTTTTAAATAAATTATGCTTTGCTTTAAGGAAGCTCTTTGGTCACTAGTTACCAGAGGGATTAGAAATACAGGTTCTGAGCCCAAGTCAAACCTACGGTGGTCAAGACTGGGACACAGGTGACCACCACCCAGCACCCTATGTGAGTGAGTGTGAAATGCACAAGAAAGGGGTGCTGGCTTGAAGCCTAGAGAAAGTGCATCAGAGAGACCAGGAAATGTTAACTGTGCAGTTAGCCTGATAACAATGACATATTTTTGCTATTCTGTTTCTTCCATTCAAAGGTCATGATCTAAAGTGACCAGTCTGTCTGGACAACAATACAGCTTGATAGTTTCACAAACTCATTTCAGGTTTTCGTAACTTAAGGGCACGGTTCCCTCTAAGCTGTGCGCATGTGAACTCACACACAGATCCTAAACTGCGCGCACACAGCAAAACACTGCACGCACAAAAATTTGTGAAGAAGCATAAAAATTTGCACAGAAGAAATTTTTTGTATACACGGCCTGTCAAAAATTAGAGGGAACATTGCTTAAGGGTTAGGGTCTGTATATTCTATGCCTAAAAAAAGCCTGAGATCACTTCAGAGGAGAATGGGGATGATATATTGAGAAGAGAAAATTTAGAGGATATTTCAAATGGATATTCTACGCACAAAAAATATCCTCCACTTGACAGCAAACCAGCTTTGAGAGAAAAAAATACATTTGTAAGTGCCCTTCATGTCTGAAGTGGATGCCTAACTGTCCAAAGAAGAAACATCTAAAGAATTCCTGCTCAGTATTGCTTAAAGCAACAGGGCACCATGAAAGACAGTTTTGATGTAGTGGAGGAAAACTGCTACATTTTTTCACATGACAAAGTGAAAAACTAAAAATGTAATACCAATTAGATACAGACCAGACAGCTGTTCCTTTCAAGTAAGCAATACAAAAAAATGCTGTAAATACTCTGACAAAAGAATATCAAAGCCTGTTTCTCAGAAGGGGACCGAAATATCAGATTGACTTGAATAAGGACGAATAGAAAAGATTGCCTTTTCATATAAGCAACTGCCAGATCTCTAAAATGAAATTCTTACTGAAGCTAGTTGATAATTATGCCACTACTATAATACCGCATTTCATGGTATGTGTTACTGAACTCAATTCTTCAACTGTGAATGGGCTTGGCTGTGCATCATGCCTCAGTTTGCACGCTGAAGGCAAAATGCAGCACAAACCAATCCCATTATGTTTTATTAGTTACATTGACACTAATCCTTCTTTCGTTATAGTTCTCACTGTAGAAGAGTTAGCCCATCTCCAAAGTGTACTTAAATAACTGGCTGGTACAGTCTCTCAGCATTTATTACTATTAATATTATTTTATACCCTTTATCAGTAATGAACTAAGGAGGCCATCAGTATCAGCTTTATTGAACATCAATGTGTTCATTTACGCTGTTTTCATACTCATGATAAAATTTCTTCAATCTAAATACCACTGATAACACACTAATTCTAATGCAGTACAAAAAGTGTTTCAGGCCAAAAAAATGAAGACCTTACATGGGATGCAGGGCCCAAGTGGCTACTTTCTTAGCTTGAAATTAAAATATGGTCCTATACTGAAGACAGACTACATTAAAATGGCATTTTATATTGAACAGAACTGTTGCTTATGTGCATTCAGTCATATCTTTTTACTCTATTGACAATTTAATACTGTACTGCTTTAATTCCTGTTGACACTGCAAAACTACTCTCCTGTGGTGGAGCAAGCTGAATTCCATCCTAGTATTCTATCCAGGGTACCCTGATCAGAAATGCCAATCAAGTTCTTTCCTTGAAGCAAACTTGTTCACAGTTACACCTGTTAAATTAACTGAACAGGCAAAACTGAAAACAGAATTTGTTTGGTCTTGGCGATGCACAAACCAGAAAGAATCTTAGCAAAGTTGAATTTACAGGACTGGTCATTAGAAAGCTATTTTTTATTCAGAAATTTAGCAAGGCTAGCACAGTTGAGACAAATATAAATCCAAATAGGCTATTTTCACAGTCATTATTTTGAGAAGAACCACATTTTAATACTGGTCACATGTACATAGAGTTCTCAGAATATGCCGCCTGCAAAGTTTCATATTAAGGAATCTTTAATCTGATCTCTTTAGTCCTGGAATCTTTAATAAAATTAGTCTGCATAGCCAGTGGCCATGTGTGTAATGCTTAAAGGTATGCATTAGCCTATGCTGAGTCTTGGAGCCAAATGTAATGCTGGTGTAACAGCTACCTGTTACCTCATAGCTGAATCTGGACCCAAGTTTTTAAAAGGAGGTGCACAGAACCCAGAAAATGTAATTTAGGTCTGTCTGCCCACAGAAGAACTCTAAAAAGACAAGCAAGGATGGAGGGATTGATTTGCCAGTGAATAAGTAGCCCATGTGACAGATTTTTTTCCTGCAAAAAAGGCTAACTGCATACAGGGCTAATAGTTCCATTGTTATTCTTCCTTCTCAAAATGTAGACACAATGATTTTTCTTCAGTTATCAGGTGCCATGGCTGACTCATGACTTATTCAATATTACTTTCAGAAGTTCTGAAATGTCCTCCCTGTTAGTTCTTTTTTAAATTAAAAGGATATATTTCAGACTTGTTTATATAGCACATATAAAATATGTCTGCTATGGCAGGAACATATATTTTCAAAAATATTACCATGAGACTTACTCAAAGCCATTCTGCAAAAACTAAAAATGCCTGCAGATCTGGGTAACCATCTTTGCAGTGTTTAGATTTCAGCCAAACACGTGTACTGTATTGCGTGGTTAAATGTCTCCTTAAAGATAATACAGTGGAAATTACTTTAAGGTAGGGCTTTCAAGCGATTAAAAAAATTAATCGTGATTAATCACGCTGTTAAACAATACAGTACCATTTATTTAAACATTTTTAGATGTTTTCTACATTTTCAAATATATTGATTTCAATTTACAACAGAATAAAAAGTGTATAGAGTTCACTTTATATTTATTACAAATATTTGCAGAGCAAAAAACAAAATAAATTGTATTTTTCAATTCACCTAATACAAGTATGTAGTGCAATCTATCAGGAAAGTTGAATTTACAAATGTAAATTATGTTCAAAACAATAACTGCATTCAAAAATAAAACAATGCCAAACTTTAGAGCCTACAATCTTAGAGCCACTCAGTCTTACCTCAGCAAATCGCTCAGACAAACAAGTTTAGTTACTATTTTCAGGCAATAATGCTGTGGGAGACAGTATCAAAAGCTTTGCTAAAGTCAAGATATATCATATCCACTGCTTTCCCCATATCCACAGAGCCAGTTATCTCATCATAGAAGGCAATCAGGTTGGCCAGGCATGACTTGCCCTTGGTGAATCCATGTTCCTGATCACTTTGTTTTCCTCCAAGTGCTTCAAAATGGATTTCTTGAGGACCTGCTCCATGATTTTGCCGTGAGGCTGACCAGTCTGTAGTTCCCAAGTTCTCTTCCCTTTTTTAAAATATGGGCACTATATTTGCCCTTTTCCAACTGCACCTCCCCCAATCGCCTGAAACTTTTAATTGGAGTAAATGTTCCAGGAGACATTGAGCTGGTGCCAGGTTTGTCATGCATCCACTTAACAGTCCACTTGAGGTGAAAGCTTTTTCTAGTCAACTTATCTGGAGTGAAGTAATACCTGTTGAACCTCTAAAGAGCAATATTTTTCCAAGGTCCACACAAGTCTTATAAATTCCCTTATAAATCCCCTCCAAAGGAAGCAACAGAAGGTCAAAGCGGTAAATTCTGCACTCTTAACACTGGAAAAAGACTGTGGACTTCTTGAGAAGTTGCAGGAGGTCTGCATGTCATTGTTACCTTAGCTCTGCTGGAATCACTAAGACTATTCTGCCCCACATCCTGCCTTCTCTTTCTGATCACCTTCTAAATTAATGGGAGGATTGGGGGAGGGAGCAGCATATAGCCAGATCCTTCTGCCAGTTCAGGAGGAAAAAATATCTGATACAGACAGAGACTGTCCCTGTCTGTTCTCGAGTAAAACTGGAGACGCTTCATACATCTAGTGACCAACAAATCAATCTCTGGAAACCATCATAGGCTGAAGACGTCACCTATCACCACTTTCTTTACTGACCATTCATGCAGCGTGGAAAAGGAGGTTATGAAACATGCTAGTGCAATATGCAGAAGCAGAATTTCCTAACAAAGACCCTGAACTTCCTTAGATTTAATATCAGATCAAACCTTCCTCCTTTCTTTGGTATGAAGAAACATCTGGATTACAAGACCCTTGGAACGGTCTTTATTGCTCCCACTTATAACAAGGATTAAAACCCTGATCTTAACATGCTCTCATGAGTTATGGGGCCCCTGAACACAGAAGGAAGAGAGTTTTGGTGAAGGTAAGGTCACAACAGAAGATATTAATACAACTCCGTTTATTTCCAAAATCCTTTTTTCTGATGTTATGGACTTCCATTCGTTGACATAACAAAATCTGTTCTCAAAGATAGTGTCAGTGCAGGTTAATTTGAAGCTCATGGTCCTGGTGTCAAATTTGAGGCCTGCTATTTTTACCTGGAGTTGAAACGGAAGGCTGCTTTCACTTCATTCATGGTTTTACGACTTTCTTCTGGTGCATTTGCACAGGTCTGGGTTGTTGCTGTTGAAAGTGACGTCCCTGAAAACGAAGACAAAAGATGATGGTGGATAAATGGTCTATGGTTTCGGAATATAGGACTAGAGGTCCTCCTTCTCACTAGTGGAAAGACACCTAAAGAGCATGCCACAGACCATGTGTCCAACATTTCATCTTATTACTAAGGGCAGGTCTACACTACCCGCTGGATTGGCAGGTAGTGATCAATCTATTGGGGATCGATTTATCGCGTCTAGTCTAGATGCGATAAATTGATCCCAAAGTGGTCTCCCATTGACTGTGGTACACTGTTGTCTCTGGTACATCACCGTGAGAGCTGCAAGCAGAGTTGACGGGGGAATGGCAGTAGTCGACTCAGCGCCATGAAAACGCCACAGTAAGTTAATCTAAGTACGCCGACTTCAGCTACGCTATTCTCGTAGCTGAAGTTGCATATCTTAGATCAGTCCCCCACACATGCAGTGTAAACCAGGGCTAAATAACTGATTTCCTTCCAAAGGAATATCTTCCAATCTTCAACACAGTTTCTGGAGGGAAAAAAAGACCATATGACTCTTAAGCAACGTAGCAGATGCTATCGCCCTAAGTGATGGATGTGAGAGCTTCTTTTGATGCGGAGGACACACTTCGTTAATAGTCCGACCTTCAGTTATTAACAAGTTAGTCAATGTATGTTGACTAACTGATTTTCCAGAAGCAAATACAGAAATCTTTTCCCATAAGTTAAAATGTTTCTGAACATGATTGCTTCGTAATGTTACTCTTTTCCCAAGTGAAGCAGAAGAACACTTCCTTACCAACTGCACTGACTACTGCAGTAGTCAATCTAATATTAGAAGAGTAACCTCCAATGTGGCAAACAATGTTAAATAATGGATAGATTTCCTCCAATATTACAGATGGAAGTTTCAAAGTCATTGCCATCCGGTCTACAAGCTTGTGAAACGGTCAAGAATCCTCAGAGAGATAGGAAGCTGAAGTTACTCCAACTTTTTCATGTGGTGAAAAAACAGTTTCTACATTTGGCTCTAATTACTGGTATTCCATCTGGACCACAGGATCCTCATCTTCCTCCAACAGAGGGTCAGGCACTATGGTGGGAGAATGTGAAGCTCAGATTTGATAGGCAAGTTTTTTCCTGACCTCAAAAGCGAAGGGAATTCTTATGCCAATGATGCTTATGCCCATGTTGTCTCTCTACAGTGTTTAGATGGCTACCAATATGGCCACACCACCCAGAGTGGAATTTGTCAAGTTGCTGCAGTACTCTTATTCCAATAACATATCATAACTTGGAGGATAAAGTATATGCTCCATATCTAGAAATACTATCTTTGAGGGTGAAATCTAGGAAGGACCTCTGGAAACTTAGCCCAATCCTGTTCATTTCTGGACTGCAGATCTGACCTTGAATCTGCAACAGAGAAATCGGCAAATGCAACATAGTGAAAGACAAGACCACTTTACTGACAGGGCTTGAAGATGTTACTGGCAGAGGTAGGGAAGTCTCAGGAAAACATATATTTAACCTCTTCCATTTTTCAGGAGTGAGATCAGAGAAGGATAATTTGAGAGATGTTTCATCCTTCCTCCTTTAGATATCAAGCCTCACAGTTATAGCACAGGATCCGTGTGACTTATTTCACTGATGGAGTTGCATAAATTAGCAATGAAGAAATTGTTGCTGGTTCCAGATCTATCTTTGGATCTGATTCAGTTCTTAGATCAATTAGATAAGATTTATGCATGATCAGCACTCCTAGCAGTTGGTTCAGAATTTGATGCTGACTGATCAGACTAATTTTCTGACTGGGACTTTGCACCGCCAGCAGGAACTGTTTAATTCTTTGCCTTCTTTTCCAGAACTGAAGTAGACTGATCCAATGACTTTTCTCAGAACTTGGCTAACAGATCCTTTGGGGCTTTTAGTATTGGATCTGATGCCTTGGAAACTGATTGAGGCAACATGGAACTCTATCCTAGAGCACAAACTAAAGCTTCCATCGTAGTATTCGTTTTCTGAACTTGTGCTTGGATCCCTTAGAGGTATCAGAGCTGAGTGGCTTCACTTCCAAAGCTTCTTGTAACACAGGAGTGCTCTCGGTACACATGCTCTCAGAATGAACATAATGCAGACAGAAAACCTCGGATACCTCAAAGGACAGTAGCCCTCATCAAGACTAAAGCACCTGACATTGGTGTCTGATGTTGGAAAGACCATCTGACATGATTCACAGCTCTTAAAACCACATCTCTGCCTTTGAATCCACCATGAAACTGAGACAGAACCAACCAACAGCTATTTAACTAATCTAAGAAAAAACAGCCTAAACAAACTTATTTTCCTAATTATCCCAACTACACCAAGAGTAAAATACTATGTAAGGCACTAAAAATTTTAAGAGAAGGCACCAGATCTGAGGGATCCAGAGAAATTCGTGTCCATGTGCTGGTGAGGTTGCTAGGAACTGCGATAACAGAGGGAACTGTGCACACTTTCACATCCCTCAGAATATTCAGGAACTCTTGAGGGGAGTGGTCAGAAGGGCATGCAAGCACTTCAATGCCACAAGAAGGTTCCATTGTCTGATTTTGTGATCCCTTCCAGCTTTAAATTCTATGACTGAGTTGCACCAGCTAGTGTAACCCATGAGTGGGAATATGCAGAGGATTCTCAAAGAATGCTTATTAAGATTATTCACAAAAGATCTCTTTTCAAGTACCCATTCATTAATTCTGTTCATGGAGAACACAGTGAATACTTCCATTCACCCATTTCCACAGAGCGCAGTCTCCTGACAATATTCTAGCCTGACCTATATTATGTCTGAAATGTACGAAGTTGGAAACCCTGACATCCCTCCAGCCTGCATGAGGCTGTCTGCAAGATCTTCTCCAACCAGCTTTTGTTGAAGCAAACACACAAAGGCAGGTAGGCTGGTATGGACGCTGGCACATTGCACAGATGGCCATCTGAGCCAGCGCTGAATCAGTTGGGAAGACCCTGGATGTTGGTTGGTCCAACGCCTAACATTCTTGGTTGTAATGTGATGAAACCATCATGTGCCTTCAACGTGTTGTTGCTGTTTCATATTTAATCATTGCTATTTCACCTACGCAGCCTCTCTGCAAATTTACAGATGTTTGCTAGAGATTTTAAATTCTATTTGGTCTAAAAAAAAATTGTCTATGACATGCTGGCTGTTCATCAGCAGGTAGGCAGACAGATGACAAAAGTAGGGGGTTAGCTTACTTTCAAGAGTTCTGAGAGGTACTGTTTAAGGAGAAAAAGGAAATACAATTGTCATGAAGTGAGCTGGGAGGAATATCTTTTCTCTGCTGGAAATTTGTATCAAAACTGTCAATATCAGGCCCCTTCCATCCTACAAGCTTGGAAATCAAGACAAGCCACAGCAGCAACAAAAATTGCAGGCAGAGGTTTGCTCAGAACAATGTCCTAGTGTTCACCATCCAAATGCAGAATGCTCAAGACATGTATACTAATGCTAAAAGCATTAAACTTTGAGCTAAGGGATGACTCAGTTATGCTCTGAGAATAAATATGGATCTTGTAACATACTTACACTTAGAGAAATTTGGTACAGAAAAAAATCTTAAATTATACAAACAAGTGAGAAAAAAGCCTCACATTTTCCAAAACCAACTATTTTAAAAAAAAAAATTAGACTACCAGGATTTTAAAAAAAAGAAGACATTTTAGTGTTTGTGGTGTGCTTGTTTTGGATTGGTTTTCTTTTTTTGTTGAATCTACCACTCTAGGCCTTATTTACTGCACACTACTCAAACCATGCTCTGAAGACAAAAATAATACTTTCCTCATGAGTTTTTCCATGGCACAATCATTATATTAGATAAGTGTTTCATAAACAATTTATTTTCACAATTCCCCCATACAGTGGAGATTAATAATCCCTATTTTAAAGGCTGAGAACCGAGGCACAGAGACATTAAGGTCAAAAGTATCCACTGATTTTGGGTGTCCAATTTGAGACACCGAAAACATGTTTTTTCAGAGTACTTAACATTATACTATATAATACCCATTAACTTCAGTTGCAGCTGAAAGTCAAACTGCAGGTTCTTAAGACAGACACCCATGAAATGAGGAATTACTGACCACTTGTGAAAAAGCTAGATTTTTAAGCAACTTCCTCACAGATACAGAGATAGGCTCCATTTCCTAAGGACAGCATTCAACTGCCTTAATCAGAGCCTCCTATCTCTTCCTGCAATCCCCTGCCTCATTCACTATTAAACCTTCCAACTGCAGCAAAAAATGAGGCAGGGGTCCTATAGAGTCTACAGTCTCCTTCACTACACAGCCCTGGTCCTCAAAGCAGGTCCATCCTGGGCACTGAAGGAAGCACAGGCCCTGTGGGAAAGAACAGTATGTGGCATGTAATTAAAGACTGAATCATAATGCAGATGCACAATGGGGCCAAATTACAGATGTCAGAATTAAGGTTGCCTATGCATTTCCTATCTTTCAAGTGCTTGATTTAGCAAGCCTAATACTGATCTTTTACAATAGTTTGTGCATGTAATTTCCTGGGTTTAAAAAAAAGCAAACTGAAAAAAATGGTGGATTTTCTCTCTCTCATCATATTGACACCCACATGGGTCATTAGCAAGGTTGGAAGGTTTAGAATCATAGAATATCAGGGTTCAAAGGGACCTCAGGAGGTCATCTAGTCCAAACCCCTGCTCAAAGCAGGGCCAATCCCCAACTAAATCATCCCTGCCAGGGCTTTGTCAAACCTGACCTTAAAAATCTCTAAGGAAGGAGATTCTACCATCTCCCTAGGTTACCCATTCCAGTGCTTCACCATCCTCCTAGTGAATTGTTTTTTCCTAATATCCAACCTGAACCTTCCCCACTGCAACTTGAGACCATTACTCCTTGTTCTGTCATCTGGTACCACTGAGAACAGTCTAGATCCATCCTCTTTGGAACCCCCTTTCAGGTAGTTGAAAGCAGCTATCAAATCTCCCCTCAGTCTTCTCTTCTATAGACTAAACAGTCACAGTTCTCTCAGCCTCTCCTCATAAGTCATGTGCTCCAGGCCCCTAATGATTTTTGTTGCCCTCCTCAGGACTCTCTCCAATTTTTCCACATCCTTCTTATAGTGTGGGCCCCAGAACTCGACACAGTACTCCAGATGAATTTAGATCCACACAGATTTCTGCTGCTTTAGCAGCATAACTGGTAACAGTAGTAGATTGTCAACCTCTACATGGACCAACATTAGAGGCAGATGAGATATCTTTGAAACTCTGAGTTAAAGTATTTGCTAACAGCAGAGGAATGGCAAGACTCAGGAACCTTGGGCTCCAGGTCAGGCTCTGAAGGGCAATGGGCACTAGAGGACCCAGATTCTTCTGCCCATTCCCACAAGATTGACCCCTTCTGCTCCATCCCCTCCAACCTGTCCCTGACTCAGTTCTGTCTGTCTCTCAACTGTCTCCTTATCCAAGTCCTATTTTCCTCACCTATGTGTTCCTAGTCGTCACTCAGGCATTTCATCCTACTCTCAATTTCCTTACCTACCCATTTCCCAGTTCCCCCTCACCTCCTTGTCTAATCTGTCTTCCCCCTCACCCCCAATTGTAGCCTCCCATTTCTATCTCCTTCTCAGAACTCCCCATCTAACCTTGATGTCCCATGTCACCCCTCAGACAGTCCCATTTGTCACTTTCAGCTCCTCATCCAGTCTCAGTCTTCCCTCCATCCACTGGCTCTCAGTCTGCTCCTCACTCACCCACCTCCCTGTTTTCCAGTTTCCCAGTACAAATCTCCTTATCAAGCCAGTCTGAGATAGACCATGCCACCAGGCTCCCTGTCCTAGTCTACTCCCCAGTCTGGCTCTCCAGGTCACATTTTTTTCCCTTTTGCATTCAAATAATACAGTTTCCTCTTTTCACTGCACTCAGCAGTAGGGCATAGAGAGAGTTGAGAAATAGGCTGGCTGCTCTCAGTTCTTGTGCCTGGACCTGGCACAGCCCTGAGCAGCTGGAAACTGAAATTGCAAGGAAAGTCCTACTTAGCCCTGGGCTAGAACATCCCCATTTTGGATGGAATCTTCAGGGAACTCCGAAGCTCTACGAAGTCTTTACTGAGTAGATGTGAACTCTGGTTTCTGAAAGGCTTAGAACTTGGCCAAATTTTTCACAGGGATGACAAAAGGCACATCCCTGACGGACACAAAGGCCACCCCCGGTCCCTAGTGCAAAGGTTGGGGTGCATTCAAACGTGTCAAAGAAAAAGTCACCAATTTTTACCACGGGCAAAATAACACACTTTTCTCTAATCTTGGGCTCAAATGGCTAAACCATTTTGGCTGAAAGTTTACCAAAAAATCAGTCCCAGGCAGACATTTGGCATGGAAGTTCTCCAGCCAAAACGACTGAAGTTCTGCAGAAGTATAGGCAACAGAATATGGGATGTTAAAATGGGAAGTGCTACCAACTATGCTATAACACACCTCAGTGAAGTAAATTCTAAAGCAGAGATGAGGAGAAAGATATGAAGGTTTTGAGTAGATAAGGTATATTGTTTAGTGAAGTGCAGATTAAAGAGATTCTACTGTACTTTATAACTCTGTAATTTCTTCCACTGAGGGATCTCAAAGCACTTTACAATCATGAATAAAGCCTCAAAACCACAATGGTGAGGTAACACATACAGATTATTAAGGACTTGTTCACGGTCACAGCGAATCAGTCACAGAGCTGGAATAATAACTCTGATCTCCTGCTTCTCGGTCTTGTGTTTTAACCACTAGAACATACTGCTTCACTACACGCATTCTGTATTGCAAGTGAAGAAGTAAACATGAAAAAGGACTTTTAAATTCTTATTTCACTCTTAACAGGTCCTAAAAATCTTGTGTGTATATGAGTTAGCAAAAGAGAAGTAGAAAAATAATGTTATTCTTAATCTGAAGAAATAACAAGCCCTTTTGAATGCCATTTTCAATGTTAACGTCTAGTCATTTTTCTAAATTCACTATGGTAAAAAATATATGCCAACATTTAGATAATAAACACACTCCTTTAAATACAGCTCAGTACAGACTTTTGAACCCATTTAATTTGGTCATAAACTACTAATAAATAGCAGACACTGAGAAAATTTACCACTGGAAGGTACTTTTTATAATAACAGAAAGTTATTAAAACAGTGGCTTGAATTAAGGAGTCTGTAAACTAAAGTTTAAGTACAAAAATCCCCACATTTAATTGAATTCTTAGCACATTAAATAGCCTGATAAAATTATGCAAATTAAAAGTACATTTAATGTATTTGTGCACAGAACGTTTTTCATTAACATGAACAGAACATAACATACCAGATAAAATAAGTAGTTCAATAATTTCTGCATCTCCCAGATAGGCAGCAGCATGTAAAGGGGTCCTCTTTTCATTATCCTGCAAGAGTAGGGGGGAAAAGGGTGTTTTTTAAATAAAGATATCTGTTTTAGCATTCTGTATGATTCATGAAAAAGTTAAAGAATAAAATTCCATCTTCCAAATACTGTACATTCTATATTTTAGGAAGCAGAGATATTAAACCAAAGAATCACTGAGTTATACTTATGTAGTCTGTAAAAAACATTCTCTCACTAAGCAATTATGACAGCACTGTATGGTCATTCGGGACATGATCCTGAAAAATGCCAATTCCCAGGTACTTGGCACATTTCAGGATCAGTCCATAAAGTAAAGCAAAATCCATTTGTTTCTTTGGACGGGGAAAAGTTTTGGTGCAATGTAAAAGTGAGGTTTTCCTAAGCAGCTCAGAGAATGTTAATATAATGAGTGTCAACAGGTGTTATCTATGTTTTGTGGCAAAGCTTTGGCCTTCTCCCTGTGGGTACTTCACTTCCAGGTGGTTTGTGCTCGCCTCAGAGGCTCACTGTGATTAGTTAGGGGAGATAGAAAGGGGGGGAGCCCGGGCCCACCCTCTATTCCGGGCTCCAGCCCAGGGACCCTAATACTATCAGCTAAGATGGCTGACCTTCTAGGCACCAAACACAATACAATTCCCTGGGCTACTTCCCCACAGCAGTCCCCCGCTTCTTCAAACTTCTCTTCGCCTTTACCTCAGAGTCTCCTTCCTTGCGTATGATATGTTGTCTACCACTCGGTCTCACCAACAACACAACCTCCACTCACAGCTCCTGACATCCACCCCGCACCTGACTAACTAGGAGGGTTTTTAACTGGTTTCAGCCAGTCCCTGATTGGTTACAGGTGTCCCCATCAGGTTAGCTATTTCCACTACCTTCTAGAATCTTCTTAATTGCCCCCAGGTGTCTTGATTGGCCTGGAGTAGCCTTTGTTTGGCTAGCCAGGGAACAGAGACCTGCTCATCCTGAGGCTGATATACCTGCCTTCCAGTACTCTCCTATACCCTTCTGATCTGACTCCATCACAGTTTGAAGTGACAAGTTGAAGGGTAACTCATGAAACCAGGCTGTAATATTTTCATCATGGTCACAAATGTAATGGAAAATGTAAAACTTGGATGCTGGACATAGAAAAAATAAGATCAGCAGAAAATATGAAATTCAAACTTTCACCACTTTTTTGCTTACAGCACATATGCACAGAAAAGCCCGAGATGTAGATGTAATTGACAAATTGATCTCACACACACAGAAAAGACACAGTTTAGAAGCCACATGTGAGAAATTAAAGAGGACAGCTGATTGAACAGAAGAAGATAACACTGACTTTCAGAAGCACAGAATATTTCCCAAATCTGGCAATGACTGGAATTAGTTTACTTGCATGAGTCCACAGTGAAAATGTTGAAAGATCATTTTCTCATTATGTCGACTATTAAAGGCTAACTGCAGGAAATTAAAATCTAATAAATTGCTTCTGTACAGCATGTTGGTAACAGAATTAGCTAAAAACAAAACAAAAATAAAAACCCTTTCAGCACAGCATTTTGGCTCATCTTCTTGAAATGTGTTGAGCTTTGGAACAAGTTACACACAAATTACTTTTGGATTCTTCGAATTTTTCACTGACGCCCTAAACATGCTTTAAAAGCAAGTGGAAATTCTTTGTTTTTTCCTCTAGGGCAGTGGTTCCCAAACTTTAACAACCTGTGAACCCCTTTCACTAAATGTCAAGTCTCACAAACTCCCTCCTAAGAATGAATATTTAAATTAGAAAAGCAGTGATCTTGGAAATATAAAATTTGTTTTTATGACATACTTATTACACACTACAGTAAACTCTCGATTATCCAGGATTGGGTTAACCAGGATGTCAAACAAAACAAAACAAAACAAAAACCCTGCGTAACTCACAGGGCCGGCTCTGGCTTTGTTGCCACCCCAAGCACACACAAAAAAAAACCCATCGGGGCACAGGATAGTCAGTGAACCAATACCCCCTCCCTATATTTCCTATGGATGGTGATTATCTGGGATTTTATTAACCAGGATTAAGTTTTTCCCTATCATCCTGGATAATGGACAGTCTACTGTATTTATTATTTATCGATGACAGTATTTTTATTATATTATGAAAATGTCAACACTCTTCCAAGATCTCACTTTCATAGTTTGTATCACTTCGAATAAGCTAGTTATAAGACAAGACTCCTCTGGGTCATCAAGGAGTATCAGATGTTAAAAGTATGAGGTATTTGAGGGCTTGGTTACACTGACACTTTATACCACAATAAAGCCTGCCAGAGCACTCTACTACTCATCCACACTGGCAGGGCACGTAGAGCGCTCTAAGGCCTTGGTTACACTGCCACTTTATAGCGCTATATAGCCTCCAGGAGAGCTATAACAAACAATCTACCCGTCCACACTGGCAAGGCACATATTGCGCTATAAGTCCGAGTTTATAGCGCTCGTGGTAATCCACCTCCGCACGGGGAATAAGGGCTGTTGCACTACCGCTGTTGCGCTACGGCGCGAATGTGAACACCCATTGCGCGTTAATTAGCCTCCAGCCTGGCCCATAATTCCCGTTCGAGCCACTCTGCTCATCAGTTTCAAACTCTTCTGTCACGTCCTCAGGTGACCACATCAGACCCGCCCTTTAAATTCCCAGGGAAATTTGAAAATCCCCTTCCTGTTTGCTCCAGCCAGTCGTGGAGTGCTCCTCAGGTAACCATTTTGCTTGGCCATGACTCCATGTACCATGCCTCCTCGCAATAAGCGATCTCCACCGTGGTACAATACCGAGGTGCTGGACCTCATCAGTTGTTTGGGGGGGGGGGGGGAGGAAAGAGGCTGTCCAGTCTCAACTGCAGTCTAGCCGCAGGAATTATGATATGTATGGCCTGATATCACGGGCCATGACGGAGAGAGGACATGACCGGGACACTCTGCAATGCCGGGCAAAAGTAAAGGAGCTTAGGATTGCATATCACAAAGCCCGCGACGCAAACAGCCGCTCTGGGACAGCCCCTGTGACTTGCAAATTCTACAAGGAGCTGGACGTGATACTTGGTGGTGATCCAACGTGCACTCCACCGACCACCCAGGACACTTCTTCCCAGCCCATTACTGAAGGGGGGGGTGGGAGAGGATGCTGAAGAAGAGGAGGATGGAGAGGAGCAGGACGAAGAGGAGGAGGAGGAGAACGCGGCAGCGACCCAGGGCACGGAGGAGTCATAGGACACATGCAGCCAGGAACTCTTCTCAAGCCCGGAGGGCAGCCAGAGCCAGCCACAGAATCCGGTGGTTGCGGGGGGCAGGGCAGCAGCAGCGGATTGCGCAGGTACAGCTACTTTTCTATTGGGAAGGCAGGCAGCTTGGCCGGGGTGGAAAGGGATGCTTGCCGCATGCTTGCCTACATGTGGAATAGTGCATTGATGTAGTCTATCCATCACAGTAATCGTCATCAGTAATTTCTTCAAAGGTCTCAATAACAGCTCTTGCAATGTGCCTGCGCAGGTTTCTCGGGAGACCCAGCGTGGTCCCTGTCCCGGCCACTAGTTCCCATCACTGTTCTAAGAGGGGTGGGAGGAGCATTGTTGCACAGAGGCAAGCTGCATATGGCCCTGGGCGGAAGCCGCATCTCATTAGAATTCCCTCCCTTTCTTGCTCCGTCACCCGCAGCAGCGAGATATCTTTCAGCACAAACACCTATACAGAGAATGTTGGGACAGTGCTCAGCGTACAGTTCCCGTAAATGCCCTCCGCTCCCCCCAAGCCATAGGACAGCAAGGCAGGGAAACAATCATTGCCCCTGCATCCTGAGACAACTCACCATGGCAGGGGCTCCGTTGCTGTCTCTCTGTGTGCTATAGCTGTGTGGGACAGGCAAACGGGACAGATGGAATGCGTGGGAATGCTAGCCCTGTCTGTTGTGAACAAGGGAATCCTCTGTGTTAACTTTGCACTAATAACTTTCCCTAGTTTCGGCCTTGAACACCCCATCAATGTCAGTCTTATCTCCAACTGAGAAGCTGAGGAGGATTCGAAAGAGACCACGGAAGAGCAAGGAAGATCTGTTAAAACAAGTTATGCAACAGGCTTCAGTGGAGAATCGCGTTGCACAGGAGTGGCGGGAGAATGAGAGCAAGCGGAGGGAGAATGAGAGGAAGCGGAGGGAGGAACAGATCCAGTTGAGGGAGATGGCTCGCGAGCAGCGCGCTGAGAAGCATGCTGACAACCTGTTCGCAATATTACAGCTGCAAGTAGAGACTCTGCAGCGGATCGCTGCCATTCAGGAGGAGAAGCAGCATTGTGCTCGCCACCCCCATTGTCAGTTGCCTCCTAACCCTTCCCCTTCTGGCCCTCTGTCCCCTTCAGGCTACTATCAACAGCTGCCTGGTTATTACCACCCACAGCTGCCTCCAACCCCCGTCTTCACCGACCAACCCACAGACCCAGCACCCTTATCGACTGCACTCAACCCCTAATAACAAGCATAACCGCCCTCCGCAAATGGGGTTGGGGGAACACAGCAACTCTGAGGGCATTGGAGGTTATGAGGACAGGACATACGCCAATCTCTGAGTGACCCCTTCCCACCCCAATTGCACACCCCCCCACACACACATTTACTTTTTTTCCAACTTTTATCTCAAATTCTGAAAAAGCTGTTCAATAAATGAATTCTTTATAATAAATGGGTTTCTTTATTCGGTGCACGTATGTATCTAATAGCTGCAGAAAAGCAAATGCCTTATCCTATTAACAGACTGCATCCTTCTTCCCTCCCTCCCTCCCTCTGGAATTCCCATTAGAACTCGCTTTCAGCCTCAAAATGCTCCCTCAAGGCATCCCTGATCCTTGTAGTCTCGCGCGGGGGCCCTCTAAGAGCCCTGCTCTCTGGCTGTGCATACATGGCCTCCAGCTCTTGAACCTCCGAGGACCATGCCCTAGTGAAGCCTTCGCCCTTCCGCTCACAGAGATTATGTAGGGCACAGCACGCAGCAATAACCACGGGGATACTTCCCTCTGCCAAGTCTAGCTTCCCATAAAGACAGCGCTAGCGTGCCTTGAGACGCCCAAAAGCACACTCCACAATCATTCGACAGCGGCTCAGCCTATAGTTGAACCTTTCCTGGCTGCTGTCCAGGCTCCCCGTGTAGGGTTTCATGAGCCAGGGCATTAGAGGGTAGGCGGGGTCACCAAGAATCACAGTGGGCATTTCCACTTCCCCCACGGGGATCCTCTGGTCTGGAAAAAAAGTGACTTCTTGCAGCTTCCTGAACAGGCCGGTGTTGCGGAAGATGCATGCGTCATGCACCTTTCCCGACCAGCCTGCATTAATGTCAGTAAAACGCCCATGGTGATCCACAAGCACCTGAAGAACCATGGAGAAGTACCCCTTTCGGTTAATGTACTCGTCTGCTAGGTGGTCGGGCATCAGAATAGGTATATGGGTCCCATCGATTGCCCCTCCACACTTAGGGAAACCCATCTGTTCAAAGCCAGCCACGATGTCACGCACGTCACCAAGAGTCACGATTTTTCGTAGCAGGAGGCGATTAATGGCCTTGCACACTTGCATCAACACGACTCCAACGGTCGACTTTCCCACCCCAAAGTGGTTGGCCACCGATCGGTAGTTGTCTGGGGTGGCCAGTTTCCAGATTGCTATAGCCACCTGCTTCTCCACTGGGATGACAGCTCTCAATCTGGTGTCCTTGCGCTGCAGGGCAGGGGCGAGTTCAGCACACAGTCCCATGAAAGTGGCTTTTCTCATGCGAAAGTTTTGCAGCCACTGCTCATCGTCCCACACTTGCATGACGATGCGATCCCACCAGTCAGTGCTTGTTTCCCGTGCCCAGAAGCGGCGTTCCACGGTGGTGAGCATGTCCATTAAAGAGACGATCAGTTTAGTGTCCAATGCGTTCCTCGGCTCGAGCTCATCTTCTTCAGACTCATCACTACTGTCACCTTCCCTGTCAAGAATGAACTCCGCTGTGCAGGGAGTTGTGCTGGCGACACTCGCCAGCATGCTCCTCAGCAGTTCGCGATCCATTATGGCACAGGAAAAGGGACGACGGAGTGTGCGTGCCTTGCTGAAACCGTTGAAAGATGGTGCCTGAGGTGGACGGAAACACAGGGATTGCTGGGATATGACACAAAGCATCACGGGGAGTTGGAACAGGATGCAAAATGGCCGCAAGTGACGGCCCCCTTCCCACAAGGCATTGTGCCAGATTGGGAAGAGGTGCTCTGTGGGATACCTGTGCTGCTCCTAATGCGCCTGAAGTGCCGCAAATGTGGCCATGCTCTAGCGCTGGCAGGTCTAAGTGTGCACAAGCTCTTGCGCAATACCTATTGCTGTATATGGGACGCGCTATAACCAAACGCGCTATAATCCTGTAGTGTAACCAAGGCCTAACTCCCTGGCTATACCGATCCTGATACTCCTCGCTGCCAGAGGATTAACAGCTGTTGAGTATTGGGTGATACACTCCAGCTCCAGTGTAAATGGGTAGTAACAATACTGCGCTTTGAGTGATCTCTGGAAACGCCCTCAATCGCCTTAAGTCAATTGACCGCTCTTCCCTTTATTTTGAACTCGGCTGAAGGAATGTGGAAGTACTTTTTCAGAGCTTATCTGCAACTGGGCAAATCAACAAAGCAATCGTTTACCGAGTGAGAGTGTGACAAGCAGGGGGGCTACCAGAGACTGAATTTACAAGACAGTGTTCTGACAATTTCAGCACTTCAAAAATCCACTCGCTCTCTCCCTCCACATACACACAACACACTCCACCCCACCCCCTTCGTTTGAAAAGCACATTGCAGCCAGCTGAATGCTAGAATAGCTTCCCATAATGTACCACTCCCAGTACCACTGCAAGTGCTGCAAATGTGGCCACGACAGTGCGGTTGTCAGTGTGGACACGCTCTAGCGCTTTTCCTGGAGCTGTATCCAAAGACTGCTATAACCTAAAGCGCTATAAAGCTGCAAGTGTAACCAAGCCCTAAGAAGCCAGCTCAAAGAGTTCCTCCTACACAAACATTCAAGTCTTGAGCAGTCCAAGCAAACAATACATGTTACAACAAAGCTTAAACTTGTTCTTCATAATAATTTTAAGAACACCACTAGCTGCCTATTTAATTTTAAAAACAGCAAAAAACCTCCCTTTCCATTTCTTAAAAGGAGCCTTTCAGTTTAAATCTCCTCAGTGCGATAGATATACTTGCTTTGGTCTGCTTATCTCTTGGAAGTCCAGGGGCTCAAGGCTACTGGCCCCATGCTGACCGCAGCCCCTAGGGACGGCTCTGTCCGCCATTAGGGAATTTTTTCTCCGAGAACCTTCTGTAACATTTTGCAAACCCTAGATTGGGAACCACTGCTCTAGAGGAATGTACCAAAACATTTCTAGCAGATTGCAAAAAGAATATTGATTATAATGGCTACTAAAATATGTTTATTAAATGTAATGTTATTACATATTAGCTACATTTTACCATTTAAAAAAAATCACTTTTTTCACTCTCACAACAAAAGGCAACTTTACTCATGAATTTCAGATTAATAAACATTGGCATGCAGGCATGCATTCTCACTATTTTTTTTAACCTATAACAATTTTTTTTGGCCTGTTTTCAAATAAGTTTGAAAAGAGAATGCAAGTAAATCCCCACAGCAATTTCAATTTCTCATCTTGTCCCCCGACCCCAAAGGTACTGTTTTTATTGTTTTAAACTTTCAGAGCTCCAGTACATGGGGAGGGGAGCACATTTTAGTGTTTATTACTCAAAGATAAAAGTCTGCACCTCAAAAATCCCTAAGGTAGTTGACATTACTTGGCAGTTATCTTCAAATTCACTCTAATGTGGGATTATTGTAGTTCAGTAGAAATAGTATAGTTACATGGATGAGAAGACAACTATTCTAAAATGTATATATTTTTTAAAAAAGTAAGCAAAATTTAAGGAACTACACTCTCATGCTTAATCTCCACCCAAAAGAGAAAATGGATTTAGGAAGTTCCAGAATTTATCCAGCAATTATCACAATAGAAAAATAAAGGTTTCTACTCTTGTTTTTTTCTTCTCTTAGATAGCTGAAACTGACTGCTACTGAATTTCAAACCTAGCATTGACATAACCTTGAATAAAAAATAATAATCTATGTTTTGTCTTGTTTAAATATTTATTCTAAAATAAAGATAACATTTCAAAATAGGAACACACAGTGTCAGAGCTGTCATATTTGGCTTATTGTTAGAGAGCTAAAACAGAAAATAGAGAACGTTCATTACACATCAAGTTTATAACCCATCTATAAAATAAGAATTTGAATTTTAATGAGTGGACTAAACTATTTTAAACTGATGCTATTAAAGAGTGTCATATGCTGGAAGCTTCAAAAAGCATTAATCTAAATGAACACCTAATCCTATCAAAAACTAACTAATGTCAAATTCTACCCACCTTAACTGCAGGACCAAACAGGACAAAGATAGGCCACTAAGAAACTGGCTTTTGATTATCTAAGCAATGGAACATTCTCTGGGAAGTATTTACATTCTCCAGTGGCCAGTAGGAAAGCCTGATTTGAACCCTACTCCACTCTGGCTGATTGAACAAGTTCCTCTAGTTTCTTACTAAGAAGCTAAGCTAAAGGAGCAAAACCTCTGCATAGATGGTATTTTGAAAAATTATAGTGATGTTGACTCCCTTTACAAACAAACACCAATTAAAACAAGACCAGTATTTTCTTAAAGACCCAGCTCCCTGGAGTCACATTACGGAGTAAAAACAATGAGGAGTCCTTGTGGCATCTTAGAGGCTAAAATTCATTTAGGCATAAGCTTTCATGGGCTAGAACCCACTTCAGATACATCAAGTGGGATCTGTATTTTCCACTCCATGCATCTAATGAAGTGGGTTCTAGCCCACGAAAGCTTATGCCCAAATAAATTTGTTAGTCTCTAAGTTGCCACAAGCACTTCCCGTTGCTTTTGCTGATACAGACTAACATGGCTACCACTCTGAAATCTGTTACTGTGTAAGAATCTTAAGTTTCATTAAGAAAAGTTTTTAGCCTTCAGAGTTGTGGAGAAAAGGTTGAAAACATGAACTCTAAAGGCTCAAAAGCTCAAAGGCAAATAAAAAGAACCCAAATTGTGTGTTTAAATGTGATTTTTAGGCCAAATTCACATTTTAAAGCCTAACTCATGATTTTGAATTTTATCAATAATTATTAAATCCATCCAAGCATTTAAATGTTTTTGCATTTTAATGGGATTAAGCACTACCCTAAAAAATTATTACAAACATGAGCTTAGATGACAAACAAAGACTAGCTGTTGTTCACTAATGGACAATTAGAACTGTGCATAGATTACAAGAATTAACATTACACTAGTCTTTTCAGCATTTGGTAGGCAAGACTCTGCAAGGACCTTTATGCAGTATTCTATACTATCAAAGCACTACAGTCAATACTGGCACAATACTTAAGTTTTATAAAAGCATACTGATATAAAAAGGTAGATCAACAGAAATGTTTCAAGACTATTGTAAATTACAAGGAAGAAAGATTTTATAAACAAAAACCCCTGCACTAACTACGATCCAAATACTGCCACGGTCTGACTAGGGCCCAACCAAATTCATGGCTGTGAAAAATGCAACACAGACCATGAAATCTGATCTCCCCTGTGATATCTGGCTAATGTGGGAGAGGTGGGTCTGATCTCCCCAGCGTTACTGGGGGCACACCAGCCAGTGGCTCCTACTGTGTGCCCAGCTCCAGCTTCTAATCCTGGCCAGGCTGGGGGACTTCCTCTTCCCCTGCAGGGGCCACTCCCAGGGCCAGGTCAGACCCAACTCCAGGAACCTGCCCCAGCTGCATGAAGCTCCACAACTGTGCTGCCTTTTTCCACACTGCCTTTGGAGCTGGACAGTAAGAGTGGCAATCCCGTGACCTCCCCTACAATAGCTTTGTGACCCCTATGACCACCTTTTGTGTCAGGACCCCCATGGTTATAACACCATGAAATCTATAAACACCTGAAACTGTGAAACTATTTTTAAATCCTATGATTGTGAAACTGACCAATATGGATCCTGAATTTGGGGTCCCGACCCACAACTTGAGAACCTCTGCTCTACAATACATCTGTAACTTGAAGTACGTGGAACCCTGCAATAGCACACCCTGCTATAGCGTGAATCCGCTTATAGCGCAGGGCTCCCGAAGGCGGCAGCACGCAGCACTTTGATGTGGTTCAACCCCGCAATAGTGCGACCCCGCGTTTACCGCGATCGGGTATTTTTGGATCCCGATCGTAGCGGTATTGTGGGGTCCAACTGTATTTAAATCAATATTTGAGAACTTCAGTAACTGAGTCAGGTGTTATGGGACTAAGTACAGGAGTGGATGGGTGAGGTTCTGTGGCCTGCAATGTGTAGGTTGTCAGACTTGATGATCAGGATGGTCCCTTCTGGCTGTAAAGTCTATGAGCTTGGCATTCAGCCCAAAATATAGTTACTATTTTATCTTCAGGTATCACTTTCAAATTAAGAAAAGGCAAACAGAATCACTATTACCAAAGAGAAGAGTCTATTTCCTTACCTCTTTAAAAGCATACATCCAAAAAGTAGAACAAATTCATTTTAAAACTTTATTAATTTGACAGTTAATGAAAAGTGTAAAAATTATTTTATATTTAGCCCATGAAGAGTCCTCTAAACTTGATATCTTAGAAAAGATGACATCTTATTACATACACTTAATTTAGCAGGCTACAGAATTTCCACCCTTCACTCAGGTTATAGAGAAGATATTAGTCCTGTTTGCTCAGGATACAAATCACACAATTCCAAAAAGTATAACTTTCTTTACAAGGAAAAAGACTTTAATTTTAAACTTTGCTGTGGAGCTTATATAACTCCTAAAGGCTAAGAGCTAAAAACAGACTCCACACTTGGCTTAGCTTCTGCACGGGTTCCTTATTTACTCATTCTTACAGGTCTTCACAGCAAGCAGGGTTTTGACATTTCTCTCTCTCTCTATTTTGAAATCCATCCTTCAAAGAGATAACAGCTCTGTGAACTCCTTAGCTTCTGGAAGGATTACCCCTGAAAAAGAATTCTCTTTGATTCAATTTTTTTCAAAATTCCAAATACAGTAGACTCTCGATTATCCAGGATTGGATTAACCAGGATGTCAAAAAAAAAAAAAAAAATACGCGCAGCTCGCAGGGCCGACTCTGGCTTTGCTGCCGCCCCCAGCACACACACAAAAAAACCCAACAGGGCACAGGGCAGCCAGTGAACCAACACCCCCTCTTCCTGGTGCAGGATGGCTGCTGAATCAACCCCCTCTCCCCATATTTCCTATGGATGGTGATTATCCAGGATTTTATTAACCAGAATTATTTTTTTCCCTATCATCCTGGATAATTGAGAGTCGACTGTAACTCAGACTGTTTTCTTAAAATGGCTTATGTTAACACTTTCTGCCAATGCATTTTCACCCCATGCTCCCTGCACATTCTGTAATATTGATACCATTTTTGCAGTGCTATCTGATCAGGCTTTTGCACTGTTCAAATACAGTTTATCAAATATTCCCATCCTAGATGCCGTCCTCGACACGGTTTATGCACAAGTTTAACTTTGCCCACATGAACAGCACAACTGAATTTCACATGCCTATAAAACTGCAGGATGGAAACCATTCCATAATGAGACTATGGGCATCTTAGAGGGTTTTTTGTTAATATATGAAATGGAGGAAGATAGCCGCCATCAACATCTTTTGATCTTGATCTTACAAGTCCAAGATTCCTTAGCAAGACCCCCCCACCAAGGACTGTTGGGACTGTTAACTTGCACAGCATTAAATACAATAATCCTGATGCCCTAGACTGCATCTCAAAGTACCAAACTGTCAGCTATATTTTTATTCAACATCATTCCAAATAGAACTCTCATATTTTCAAAACAGATGTGGAAAGCAGACATATTAACACCTAGAAACAAACTTCAATTTGGTCTTTTTTAAATAACACAATTAATGGTTTGAAATGTTTAGCTGCAACACATAGTTGAAAAAAATCAGATTTAATAGAAAAAGTTGGTGGCAAATAATACATTTATGAAATATGCCTCCAGTAAGAACACAAGTTTAAAAAACATTTCTGTTGTATAGTTTGTGAATATAATACTCATGGGATTTTCATAATGAGAAGGCATGGATGTCAGACATTCCATTACATAAAACTGCCTGCACTTGTGCAGAGACTAGAGTAGAGGATCCTAAATGTATCTTCTTACTCTGAAATCTATGTGGAATATATGCAAACATGAATAAAAGGAAAATATGAATAGTGGAAAAACAGTACAATGCAGTTAGTGTTTCCATTCCATTAAGAGAGCACACCACACTAGGTAAGGTATGTAGACCTCCATCCTAGTTTAAATCCACACATTATTTTCAGGCCAGTGACACCTTTGTCCAGAAAATTCTGTTTTTGTTGTCAAGGACCCAATTTTTTTTTTTAATTGCACTGACTATTGCCAGAATGAAACCATTGTATTCCTACCCTTTAGTGAGATGCCAGTGTCTAATAAAGGAAGAAGGTTTGTGGGTAGGATGAGGGTTTTTGTTTTGTTAAAGTATCTTAAACTTCCTAAAGTGAAACGCTTTATTTGCCATGCATAAACTACAAAAATATTACAGTTCTCTTGTTTAAAATGAGTTCTACAGTGCATAAGTACAGCAGACCTAGCTCATATTCTTCTGGTAATGAGCAAGGTCATTCTAGTAACAGGCCTTTGCGCTGGTTCCATGTACCTTAAACATTGCAACAACAAAGATATAGTCCTAGCTAGTATGGATAATGAAAGTGAGAGACTATCAGATGAGAAAAGTTATATGGCTGATATAAGAGCATATATTATGAAAGAGCAATAAAAAACCCTTAAACACATGGCTGAACCCTCAAACATAAGGCTATCCCACTGCATAGGAAAAATAGAAAGTATGGCAAGAGACCACCCTGGCTTAAACAGGAGATCTTCAATGACCTGAAACTCAAAGCAAAAAATGACATTAAACTAGCTAGATATATAAAGGATAACAAGAAAGCATTCTACAAATATATCTGAAGCAAGAGGAAGATCAAGAACAAGACAAAAAAATGTATAAATGGGTAGACGTGCTAAATGTCTTTTTTTTGTTTCAGTTTTCACCACAAAGATGAGTAGCCATCAGATACCTAAAATAGTGAATACCAGTGTAAATGGGATAGGATCTGAGGCTAAAATAGGGAAAGAACAACTTAAATATTACTTAGAAAAGATACATGTCTTCAAATCAGCAGGACCTGATTAAATACATCCTAGAATACTTTAGGAACTGACTGAGGAGATATCTGAGCCATTAATAATTAACTTCAAAAACTCATGGAAGACAGGAGAGATCCCAGATAACTGAAAGAGGGTAAAAATAGTGCCAATCTATAAAAAGGGGAATAAGGACAACCTGGGGAATTACAGACCCCGGTCATCTGACCTTGAAAGATAATGGAGCATATAATTTGCAAACTAGAAGATAATAAGGTGATACAGAACAGTCAACAGATTTGTCAACAACAAATCACGTCAAACCAACCTAATAGCTTTTTTGACAAGGTAACAAGCCTTGTGGATAAGGGAGAAGCAGTAGATGTAGTATATCTTGATTATAGTAAGGCTTTTTAAGATGGTTTCACATGACCTTCTCATAACAAACTAGGGAAATATAGCATACTATAAGGTAGGTGCATAACTGGTTGGAAAATCGTTCCAGAGAATAGTTATCAATGGCTCACAGTCAAACTGGATGGGCTTAGAGAGTGGGGTCCTGCAGGGATCGGTCCTGGGTCCAGTTTTGTGCAATATCTTCACCAATTATTTAAATAATGGCATAAAGTTTACACTTAAAAAGTTTGTGGACAATACTAAGGGAGAATGTCGCAAGTGCTTTGGAGGATACTATTACAATGCAAAATCATCAGGACAAACTAGAAAATGGTCTGAAGTAAACAAGATGAAATTTAATAAGGACAAACAAAGTACTCCACTTTGGATGAAAAAATCAATTGCACAAATACAAAATGGGAAATGATTGTCTGGGAAGGAGTATTGCAAAAAGGGATCTGGGTGTCATACTGGACCACAAGCAAAATATGAGTCAACAGTGTAACATTTTTTCTACAAAAGCAAATATTCTGGTATGTACCAGCAGGAATGTTGTAAATAATGCACAGGAAGTAATTCTTCCACTCTACGATAAGGCCTCAACTGCATCCAGTTCTGGACACTCTATTTCAGGAAAGAAGTGGACAAACTGGAGAAAGTTCTGAGGAAAGAAACAAAACAGATTAAAGGCCTAGAAAACGTGACTTGAGGAAATTTTGGAAAAAATTGGGTTTGTTTTGTCTAGGGAAGAGAAGAATGAGGAGGGATATGATAACAGTTTTCAGTTCCTGTGAAAGGTTGTTACAAGGAAGGGGGTGAAACACTGTTCTCCATTTATCTCGGAGGATAGGCCAACAAGCAATGGGCTTAAATTGCAGCAATGGAGGTTTAGGTTGGACATCAGGAAAAACTTCCTGTCCATCATTGGAAACTTTCAAGAACAGGTTAGACAAACACCTGTCAGAAACAGTGTAGTTATTACTTAGTCCTGCCTTCAGTGCAGGGGACTGGACTAGAACTAGATGACCTACCGCGGTCTCTTCCAGTCCTAAAAAAAAATTATTAAATAACGGACTTTCGGCTTTAACGGACACCCCCTCGCCCGAATTAGTCCGTTATATCGAGGTTTCACTGTAGTTGTTTTTTTAATCCTGTTATGGTCTTGGCCTTCACAACATCTTCTGGCAAGAAGTTCCACAGGTTGACTGTGCGCTGTGTGAAGAAATACTTCCTTTTGTGTGTTTAAACCTGCTACCTATTAATTTCATTTGGTGACCCCTAATTCTTGGTTTATGAGAAGTAGTAAACAACACTTCCTTATCCATTTTCTCTACACCAGTCATGATTTTATAGACCTCAATCATATCTCCCCTTAGTCCTCTCTTTTGCAATCTGAAAAGTCCCAATCTGAAAAGTCCCAGTTTTATTAATCTCTCCTCATACAGAAGTGTTCCATACTCCTAATCATTTTTGTTACCCTTTTCTGAACCTTTTCCAATTCCAATACATCTTTTCTGAGATGGAGCAGCCACATCTGCACACAGTAGCCACAATGTGGGCATACCATGGATTTCTATAGAGGCAACATTTTTTCTGTCCTATTAACTATCGCTTTCTTAATTATTCCCAGCATTCTGATCACTTTTTTGACTGCCACTGCACATTGAGTGGATGTTTTCAGAGAACTAGCAAAGATCTCTTTCTTGACTTGTAACAGCTAATTTAGACCCCATTATTTTATGTGTATGGGACTACACTTTCCAATGTGCATTACTTTGCATTTATAAACATTAAATTTCATCTGCCATTTTGTTGCCCAGTCACTCAGTTTTGAGAAATTCTTTTGTCGCTCTTCGCAATCGGCCTGGGTCTTAACTATCTTTAATAATGTTGTATCAGTAATCAAACTAAAAGAAACATTATGTAACTAATCTTCATAGAGAAAAGGTCTTCTGACTAACCACTTTATCAGAATCTCCATGTTAGGAAGGAAATGAGTATTTGCGGTGGAAACTTTAAGCAAGTTGGTTATACAGAGTTTCTATATTTAGAATAAATCCAGTCTTTCATTTAAAAAAATTATGTTCCATGTATACATCAAATAAAAGTTAAATATACAAACAAACTTATCCTGTCCTTTATTTATTGATACACTATAGCCAGCATAGAAGGTTAATCAGGCGAGGTAAGTTGAAAAGCTATATTTAACATGATTAAGCCTAAACATTTCACTTTTATAAAAATGTTGATTACTTTACCACAATATTCAACTAACTCTACCTAAACTTCTTACAAGTTAGAAGAGCTATCTGAACTCTTATTGGAGAAGAAAGCCCAGTTTTGATTAAAAGATTAAGCAAAACACTTGACTTTTAATATGAATAGCAAGGATATCCAACTGTCAATTAATGAACATAATTTTGGAAGGGATATTAAAAAAACCTCATTTCAGGGCTTAAGTCAAATCCTAAGTATTCGAGATCAGGATGAGACCTAATGTGGAGAATACATTTCCTCACGTCTGCCTAATGAGGGGTTCTTACACCAGATCGCTGAAGCATCTGGCATTGGCCACCATTTAAGACAGGATACTGAACAAGACAGACCTGGGTTCTGATCCAGTATGGCAATTCCTGTGTGACAGTATATATCGTTATAGTCATCAATTTTACAAGACTATGATAAATTTGGTACAAAGTGAGCCTTGTGAGATATCATTTGAAAACAATCTTCTGAAGAGAAGGTTACTCACCCTGTGCAGTAACTGAGCTTCTTCAAGATGGTTGTCCCTGTGGGTGCTCGCGCGGCAGAAAACTCGCACCACTCCAAGTGACTACACCTAGCACGTGCAGCCAACTGACACCCAGTACATTCTCTACCCCCGAGGACCAGCATAAAACTCCAAAGTAGAGAAGAGAAGGGATGGGGTAGTAGAGCACCCACAGCATATGGTGAGACAAAACCCTTGCTTTTAAGGATACGTAGCTTAAGTTAAGAGTAATATGCAAGCTAATACCTATTTCTATTTTTAACCAATCTTGACTTTTATGCATTATCACTTGTAATCAATTAAAATCCTATCTTTTTGAAGTTAATAAACTTACTGTTTTATCTTAACTGGTGTGTGTTTGGATTAAAGCGTCTAGGAAACTCCATGGGGGATAACAACATTGGCGCATTATTATTTTCCGTTGATGAAATGAGGGACTTTCTATGACCTTGCATTATTCAGTAGCATGCTGGAGAGTACAAGACACACATTTCTGAGGGAATATATAGGACTAGGAATTTGTAGGGTCTCTCCATATAATTCATGAGTGACCATCAGAGTGCTCGTGTATTTAGCTGGGAGTGAATCTACATGCTGAAGGCTGCATGAGCAGGTCAGGGTTGGCTGTCCTGGCAATAAAGCAATGTAAAAAGCACCCCAGGCTAGAGAGTTAAGGGGACACTACTGTGCAACAGTTCAGTTTGTACCTTGGGGAATTTCACATTGGGGCCCAAAGTCTTTTTCCTTTCCTCTCCTAGAATGACTTCAAAGCATAGTTTGTTATGAGGGGTGGGAACAATTTAGTATCATTGACATTAAAAAACCCAACCACATACACATACATCCCTACCTACCCAAGACTGGGGTTTTTTGTTTTTTGTTTTTAAATATTTTAAGTCATATTTTATCTCATAGTGCTCCTCATTTGCAGGATTCCATCAATTCATGGATCCAGACAGGGGCAGCAGGTTCGCTTCAAGGTTGTCTAGCTATAGGAGATTTATGATCTGAGATAGGGCATTTCCTGGGAAATGAGAGGGGAATCCGTGGAAGGTCTTTAGTAAAGAGAGTCAGGATAACCCTGGCCCAGGAAAAGTTTGGGGAAAGCAAGTACCTGTCATGCTGCCTACAAAGCAGTGACACCTGATAAAGTCTAAGAAAGTGGTACGCTAAGATGGTTTACTATGCACAATATTTCAATTTATTAATATTGCATCTTCCATCCACATGTTTTCCTTTTGTCCATGTCCTCCCTTTATGGTTTCTTGTCATTATACAAGAATATGAATCTCTGGAGTGGGGATTATTTTATTTATGTTTGTATAGCACCTGACAATTATTCTTAATTGTGATTTCTAGGTGCTGCAGCATTACAAATAGTAATCAGCAGTATTAATACTACGAGACACAGGACAGGGAGAGAGAAAAAAGAACCAAAGGAGGTGGCAAGGATGGGGTAGCACCCACCCACAGTTAGTCTCACATTCTGAGTAAGAACAGTTCTATTCCCCCATTTCCTTTCTTGATACCTCCAGCCAAGAAAAGTCTCACCCTACCCACCCTAATCAGCTACAGGTAGACTCCTTGAACTTTACATTGTTGGAAATTTCCCCTTCACCGTGGCATTTGCAGAGCTAGGCAGCCCTTGAAGTCTTGTATCCATTCTAGTGTCAACAGCAGAACCCCTGCCTAGAATCAGGAAGTGTTGGAAGACTACAAAAGAGAATGATCAATTTTAAATGTGCATTTCAATAAAACAGCTTGAGGTTTCAGTAACAATAACTTACATTAATTTGAGAGACCTTATGCATGAAAGCCACACTTGAAAAAGGTGGGGTTTTGTTGCAGTTCTGGAGAATGTAATTGCTGATATTTCCTTCTGACAAACAAACCCCTCTGGCAGATAGCCATTTAAAAAAAAACAACACTTTTTTCTCCAAATAAAATTATTTATAAGATCTCTGTGTATGCCTGTACCTCTAGGAGCGTGAATAGCAAGTTTATTAAATTCAAACCAACTGGCATAGGTGGATGAAGTACTGTTTATGCAAAAAGATTAATCAATGTTTGTATGACCATTTCATACACTTGACATTATTTCCATAGCACATTTCATGCCAGCCAGCTTCGGGTGTACCTGGAAAAATGTATTTTGCCTCATCTACAGTATATTTTTCATGACATTACTCCAATTTACATTTATTCAGTAATATTGGATTATTTTGGTTTAAAGTACTAGATATATCAACATTTAAATACTGCATTAGCCCTAATCTAAATAAAGGAATTCTCCTAATAACAATTAAGTTCATTTGTTTACAAGATTTCAGCACAGCCCCCTCACTCCTATTGCTGCAGAGAACATCTGGGTACAGTTTTGCCTACCATTTCTATTCCATAATTTGAATTAATGCAAGTAAAAACTCCTTCTCCCCCAGTATGCTTTGTGCTAGTAAACCTTCTATGCTTCCATTCATACTTAATAGTCCATTGTACTGTAGGTTACATATGGTGTAATAAAGTAATGGGTGCCTTGGAAGAGCAACATGAAATTCCAGTTAAATGCTTTTATATGTAACAAGCACAGAGCTCTTTAAAAAGGCTGAACTGAGACCTTACTTAGTACCCTTTGTTACAATACATTTGACTGCCAGTACTTAATTTGCATGATATTTCTGAGAAAACCCACGCATACAAAAAGTCACTACACAATCCAACAAAGGACACAACTGTCTTATTACAACTGGTACCAATCACGAAATCATCTAAACACATAGATCAAGACAAACTTTCCTAAGCAGAAGATATCCCGATATTTTCAACCACCCAAATAAATACAACGTCCCTTCCCAAGCACAGTATCGGCCACAAATCCACTCTTTTTCCAAATTTGGAAAAGATAAATGGACTCAACTATGTAAACATCTTTATACTGTATAAAACTTGAATGAAGCAGTTTTACCAAACAATTTCTTTGGCAGGATAGCCAAAAAGAGTTATTCGGTAAGTTGACCATTTTCCCCAAATAAAAACTAGTCAAAAATAGTTTGAAAAATAATACCAACTGCATTTAATAAACACTATTAACATTTTATGCAAAAAGTTGTACAGTACTTAAAATCTGTTTGGATTCTAAAAAAATTTTGTGCCAAAGTGAGCATATTCATAGTCAGGTAAATATTTGGCTGTTTACATATAAACATCACAAGTAAATTACTTAAAGATCACTTATTCCAAAACATAAATGTTTTCTGCAAATACTATTGATTTTTAGAATCAGAATACAATTGACTTGTGATTTTTGTGTTCTTTGAATTTTGTTTCTTACTTTTTGGGGGGTTTTTTCAGATGGTTCAACAGTGAGTTATTCCGAAACAAAATTGGGCCAAAGTTTTGCTTTTAGGTTATTACCTTAGATATTTACATTAATAGTGATTACGATGTATTTATGCATTAAAAGATCATCTGCCATTAAAACAGAATTCTGGTCAATGGCTCAAAGGACAGGCTATTTTGCTCTTTAAAAAGAGAAATTACCCCAGTTTTATACAGTGGCTATAACCAATTTAAGGAAGAGAGATTAGAGGATGTACTCAACAGGAAGACAGAATTTACAGGTTTTTTGGGTATTCTTTAGGGTACAATTTCTGTTTTCTAGTCTCCTCTTTAAAAAAAAAAATGACTTGAGCCAGCAGAGCAGCAGCTGTATAAAGAGTATTCCAGCTGAGGCCACATTTGGAGGCTACCTCTACAGCCCTGTCTACATTAGCACAACATACCGACCACAGTTGTCATCAGCAGGTCCTTCTGATTGCTGTTAACAATTTACTTGCGTATGTGAACACGGCAAAACCATTTTCAGCACTGGGACTTAACCCTTCTTGAGACAAGGTAGAACAGTTGCCAGCAACTGTTCAATTTGCTAGTATACTCTGAGCAGTAGCCATACTACCCCTCTGCTTCCCTTCACGATGGAGTCTGATTGACAGAAAAAGAGTGTACATTTGGATCTAGAGACCTTTGGCACGGGCTCCATCTGTGTCACATAAATAATGGGCCTACCAAACTCACAGCAGTGAAAAAAAATGTCATGGACCATGAAATCTAGCTATTGGAGAAGGGTAGCGGTATTGACTCCCCTTACTTCTGTGCTGCCTTCAGAGCTGTGCCACTGGAGAGCAGCAGCTGCTGACTGTACACCCAAGCTCTGAAAGCAGTGCCACCATCAGCACATACGTGAGAGTGGCAATGTATGGGGCTGAGGGGTCATCACTTTGGTGAGGGGGCCATGACCGGCCTTACGAATGGGCAACACCCCAGTGCACCGTGATAAGGGGTTGCTATGGTCACAAACTGAGTGCTAGGGCTGGAGCTGGGGATGGGCTGGATTGGGGCACTGCTGGGGGCTGCTGCCGTGCACCAAGCTCTAGCTGTGAGCCCTGGCAAGGTTGGGGAGGGATAAAACTTCTTCTTCCGCTCCTCAGGCAGCCCTGCGGGCCAGGTCAGACTTACCTCCGGGAACCTCCCCCAGCTGCAGGAAGCGCTGAAGGCAGCACCACCACCAACAGCAGCACAGAAGTAAGCAACCCCCTACAATAGCCTTGCGACTCCCCCGTGACCTCCATTTGGTCAGGACCCCTACAGTTACAACACTGTGAAATTTCAGATTTAAATATCAAACTGAATTTTAAGATTTTTTTTAAATCCTGTGACTGTGAAATTAACCAAAATGGACTGTGAATTTGTTAGGACTCTACATAAACAAATAATGACAGTTTATTCTTGCTAATATAGGCAGAGAGAAGACTTGTTATACCCATGGCTGTCTCTAAACCATAAAGTCTACCTATCACTAACAACAGGTACAGCTGAACTGGTGCCGAAATGGTTTGACTGCAACTGTAGACAGGCAGAACAAAATCATGTTTAGTTCCCTTTCAGCATTCGTGGCTGAACCAGTTCTCCTCCACCAGTGTTAGCAATGTTGCACACCCTACTTTAGACAGGCTGTTGTGTGCAAATACCATTTTAAATTAATTAATTTAATGTTAAATAAAACTGCTCTGACCGATCTAATCCTTTTAAGACAGCAGCTGGTAAGCTCTCACAATAGCACCTTTTGTAAACTGCAAAAACTATTTATTGCTTACAATGAATAACTCAAAATGTAAATATTTCACTTAGCAACTAATACGCAAATTCAGTTAACTTTTTGTCTTACGCTATAATAAAACTCTGTTTTATTGAAAAAAATAAAACCCTATGTGCACAGAACCATGCAGAACATCATTGTGATCTCTAGCCATTTGATATAAACAATAATTGGAAACAAAGCAAAAACAAACAAATGACTGAACCTAAAATGATCAATTCTTAAAACCTTCTTCCTTGCATCACATTCTATATTATATTAAAAGTGAAAAATTAAAGTTTACATTAAGGAGATATAGTACTACACAACTTGTTTGACCTAAAGTTTAAGATTGCACCCCCACCCCATGTTAACGTAGCAGACATGCACTGAATTATACAGCAACTATCAAGTCATTCAATAATTGCCAACATATATTTTTAGAATTATTGTAAATATCTCAAAGCAAAAATATTCAACATGCATATTTATCTATATTTTCAGAGTTCTCAAGTATACCAAATGTTCTGCTTTTCTGGCTTGCCTAAACTCAAGCTTGCCTGTTCGACTGTACTGGCAGGTATGGGAATCGTTCTGCCAGAAGGGGAGACACTCCCTATCCAAATTTCATATTCTAGAGTTCGTGCACAGAGATGGCAACCAGGTGGCCATGAGTTCAACTCATCTCTATTGCTGTTTCATCTATTTTAAGTTATATACTGCCATCCATTACTATATCATCTGAGCACTTCTTTTTATTGCTCGTTATTTCTGTCTTTTTTAAGTAATCTGTCATACATGTTAATTGTGTCACACACAGGTAGGTTTGAAAATTGGCATGGGCATGTCAGCACAAGAATACCACTCTTGCAAAGATTAGAAGCTTGGCAGAAGGGGTGTTTTTGGATTTAGTGGCTGCCTAAACTCATAAATGGCACATTAAGACTACAGACCTATTCTGGAGGAGATTAGACAAGGTTCAGCTCTCCTAAGAGAGCAAGTGTAATCAGGATTTTAATGGCACCTTTGGATGGAACCATAACTGTAGCAGCATCTGTTATCATGAACACCAATTAGATTGTGCATAATGAGAATATGAAAAATTCTTGAGTTCAACAACAATCTGCATAGTTCAACTTGCATTGTAATGCACTCTCCAAACCTCTACTGAAAACCTTTATTGACCTTTTTGCGAGTCACAGACCAGTTTGAGAAATTATATGTAAGGGGACTGTTAGCCCCTTACTAACACTCAGTGGGGTGTTTTCATTATTAGCTCCCAGGACCTAAAGGGGGAGGGTCAATGCTCAATCAGGACCCTGATACTGGCGGTCCCCAGGGGCAATGGGGAGAGGCCAGCACTCCTGACTGACAAGGCCGGGGGACTAATCAAGGAGTCAGGAGGGCAGGATGGGTCCCGTCCTCCGTGTGTGAGCTGGAATTGCCTGGGCCAGAGGGAGAGGAGCCAGAGCTGAGCTGGAGACTAGAGCTGGGCCAGATCCGGAGGGGCCAGGGAAGCAGCCCAGAGAGACAGACCCTGTGCTGGGAGCAGAGCTGCAGCCCCAAAGCCAGAGCTCAGCCCAGAGGGACAGACCTGCCCTGGGAGCAGCTGCAGAAACCAGAGGCAGAGAGGTCAGTGCTGGGGGCAGAGACATAGGGGCTGCCTGCAGAGAAGCCGTGTGCTGGGTGCAGAGCTGGAACAGCCAGAGGGGCTGTTCTGGAGGCAGAGCAGCAGCAGTCGTCGTGCTGAGGCAGCGTGGAGCTGACACAGAGGGTGGAGCTGGGCTGGAGCCGGGCTGGAGCCGTCCAGAGGCTGGGAGCGTGTGGACCCCACCAGAGGAAGCGTCCAAGTCACAGCAACCCTGCAGCACAGCTAAGGAGGAGGCCTGGGCCCTACAAGGAACAGACTGAAAACTGTCCTGACACTACAGAGACATTATGTGTAATGCTCCCTGCCACGGGGCAGGATTTCCCTAACTGTTCTATTTCTTCTTTGTTCATTTTTAAGATAAATTGTTAATTAAATAATTTTCATTTGCTGTAAGTTTTATGTGGGTCAGTGAAGTGTCCAGTGCAGTGGGAGCACCCCGGAGTGGGGACACCCTAGCCTCTGACCTGGGTAACCCCAGCACGGTTTGGGGTTGAGCCCCCCAGAAATCCTGGGCCCAGCCTTGTTGGGGTTACGAGGACTCCACCAGACGGTAGAGTGGAAGGGGAGTCCTCAAGGTCAGGAGGCCTCTGGGTAAAGGAAGTGGGAGCGAGGACTCAGATCCTTCCGCTAGCCCATTTCACCGGGGTAGTATAGAAGCCAGGAGAGTTCCCCACAACAGCGGGACTATTCCCCCGCTTACATATAGTTACTCTTTCACTGGTGTGTTACAATTCTTGTGCTGAGAGCAATTCAGAGTTTGTTAATCTAAGCCAGAAATGGGCAAACTACAGCTTGCAGGACCGCCTTGCCCGGCCCTTGAACTCCCCTGCGGTCCCCCCTCCCCTGCAGCCTCAGCGCGATGCGACACGAGTGCTCTAGGGCCTAGGCGGCATAGACGGCTCCAGCCAAACTGCGCGGTTGCGAGCTCCTGCAGCTCTGAGCGGCATGGTAAGGGGGCGGGGAGTGAGGAGGTTGGTTCTGGGAGGCAGTCGGGGGACAGGGAGCAGTTAGATGGGGCGGAGGTTCGGGGTAGGGGAGGGCGGAGGTTTGAGGGGGCGGTCAGGGGACAAGGAACAAGGGTTGGATGGGTCGGGGGTTCTGAGGGAGACAGTCAGAGGGCAGGAAGTGGGAGTAGGTGGGGGCCAGGCTGTTTGAGGCGACACAGCCTTCCCTACCCAGCCCTCCGCACAGTTTCGCAAATCCGATGTGGCCCTCGGGCCAAAGAGTTTGCCGACCCCTAGTCTAAGTTATATTATGACTCAAAATAAAGCAGCCAATGTTAATTCATAACAGTCTTTTTCCAGAACATAACTAAAATTTTCTATCTTGTTATTATCTCGCTGTTCTGCACAGCAGCTTATGATACGAAAGACGACCTGTAACCTGAGAATTCTTCTAGTGTGGCACCTTCACATGGGAAGATAAACTAGGAAAGTGTGACAGCCTTGCAAGAGATTGATTATTTTGTTGTCAAAAGGCATCTGATGCTATCTTTGGACATTTTCTTATATGTAATAGGTTTTACGCATTTTACATTTATTCCATACCCTATAACCAGATTTCCAGTGTATTTATCGTCAGTACACTCTCTACTAGCATAAACACTAAATTTTGACAGTTTATAAAAGGATTCACTCAATTTTTTGGGCCAGTCTGACTGGAAACCACACATAATCTAGGGATTGTCTCTTATTAGGTTTGTCAAATGCACAATGGAGCCGAACCTGGTCATGATCTGTAGGCATTTAATACTGATATTGTGGTAACCACAATCACCACTTAGTTTTAAGAAGTCAAACATAGATATATCTCACTTGGCATCAATAAGATAAACAGCTGCCACAAAACTACAAAAACATTGTCTGACTATTAGAATATGAAATATTTTATATATACATCCATAATCTTGAAAGATACATGAAATTGCATGATCAGAGAAAATGTCCCCCAAGATACAACATCAAAAATGGTCATGCAACATCCTTCTTGACTTAGGTGGCTCCATATGAGATCAAAAGTTAATTGGATAAATTCAGCTCAGACATAGAACTACAACCCACAGAAAAATAAGTTGATAAATAACCCACCCCACTGCCCACAAAAGGATACTATCCTCCAACTACAAGAATAATGACTGTACAATAGTTGTTCAGAAAAGCAGCAAGAAGCATTGTGGAGAATGAATAAGGAATTCCATAGACCACTGATGAAGTTTCTGGATGGTGATGTGGAGGAATATACACACATTGTTTCCCAATATAATTCTCAACAATTAGGCTAATACAACTCTTATCTTAATTGTCAAATTGTGAAAACTGCATTTTCTCCAGTTTTCTTTCCCACTGCCAATGATGGCACATAATTAAGGTAGAAATTTAAGGTCTAGATTGTGAGGGGATGCTCATGACACTAAGCATCATAGCAGCTCATAAATAGCCTGTTTCAGGAAGATAAAAATAGAAAACCAAAAACCAAAAACTAAACTATTCGCCAAACAGGCTTCCTCAGTTCCCTTAAAAAAGAAGGGAGGGTTTGTCTATTTGTCAGCAACTGGAAAACAGCCTGTGGTAAGGGCTGCATGTGAACATACTGTTAAGAACACTGTACTTCCCATCTCCCGCAGTCGGACCATCAGGCTGATAAGCACCTGTCTACATTAGAGAGGGTGGCTAGGAAGTTGCTCTGAAGAGAAGAGCATGCCTGCAAAGCCTGTTTCTAAGCACATCTTTACATATGAATAAGCTGATAAGCTTACAACATGTTTCCATCAATTATTGTTTTTGAGGCAATAAAGCATTAAAATCTAAGGTTTTAAACACAGTTATGAGTATTTTGTTTTCCCCCCAACATAAATGCTTATCAGTCAAAAGTATCTCTCTTTCAATAAGTTCTTTAACAATTATATGAGTGCCTACCTAATTGGATTGTGCATCTGTTTATCCATATTCATGAACTGATTCCTTTTGACTGACAAGAGGTTGTGCTGGAAAGACATTGCACACATGCTGAAAACTAAAATAGAAGCCTTTGCTTCAAGTAAAATAAACAGAAAATAATTGAATTAAAAAAGCAACTTCTACTAATAAAACGTTCTTTATTAAAATATAAAAATTAAAAATAGAAAAAAAAATATAAAAATTAAGTTTCATTTATGAACTGAAAAGCATGAGTAAAGTGACTAACCTATTACATACTAATCAGGTTTTAAAATAATAAAGAATGTGCAAGATGTGATCAAAGTGCACATATTAAAAGAATCAACTTTTAAAAATTGTAATAAGCATATTAAGTTAGATATATCACATCACATGATGCAAGCTTCCTTATGAAACATATGAACATCTATGGTATCCATAAAAAAAGGACCCTCTTTTAAAACTATCAGATGCAACTTCCATAAAAGTGAGTATCACAGAAAAGTCTGAAATGACATCAGAGCGCTGAAGTACTGCAACAGGAAGGCTTACAAAGGCATCCATCACGGTGTTCAAAGTCAAAAACAAAAAGTGGATCAACAACTTTCACCAATTTTTTTTTTCCATCTTCATATCATAAGTTACTAAAGCTCATTAAATTTAACCTTGTAAAACAAAACTTTCAAACCAACAAGTCATACAGTATTTATTCAGACAGGACACAATCAAAAGGTCCATCATGTCAATGGAGAAACACACATTTTATGAGCACTGGAGCAGTTCCATAAACTCATGCAAAATGCTTTCAAATGTCTAAATATATATTTTTGATTAAGCTTTTGCTTTAGGAGTCAAATATTCCCAATTTTGTAATTTTTTGGTGTTTCACTGGATAGCATCCAACTATGTTGGATCTAATGGTCAGTATTAACTCTTTAGGACAACTAATCACTTTAGGGCCAATTTTACTATGGCTTATCTTCTAAGGACACCATCAAGTTAAAAACTGTACATTACAAGAAATTCCTTACTGTCTTGCATCTTAAATTATTAACAGTTGAAGACGTACTTTACCTTTCACCAGGGATATGGTTTTAATTTTTTGTATTTCACTCAAATGAAGCTGAACAAGTCAACTTCATTTCAATATAACAAACAAAAAATCTGTTTGGGTTTGCACTGCAGGGTTCTATAACAAAAGAAACAGGGTTTCCAGTTTTAAATGAATGCATAAACATATTTGTTTTTAGAATTTGTACTTTAAAATCCACCCAAAATCATGACATTCAGCCTAAATAAAAGTTATGCATACATTTTCTCAGTTGTCTACTGTACATATATGCTGACTCTTGTGCATCCTTTGATTAAAAATGATTAGACGGACTCTACAAAACATCACAGACCTAAATTTTTCCCATTTTCCAGTCAACTTTAATGTTTAATGTAAACAAGCTTAGTGATTATTTTTTGTACAGTGAAATTGGAAGTCTAAAGGTTCACACAGTAAGATTTAGAATTCATTTTTTTCTTTAAATAAATTTAATACAAAAATCCAGACAAAGTGAGTTTCATTTCCTTCTCTCCCATAGGACCATTTTTACATTTAAACCCCTCATACGGCAGTGCTTCCCAAGCCAAAGTTATTAACTTCAAGGTGTGATTTGTCTAAATAAGGAGATTAGGATCATGATCTATGTGGTTATGCTTTATCTATCAGTCAAAATATCTGCAAATAAGCACACTTTCGAAGTGATAAGAACATTAAAAAGTTGGACTTGTACCCAAAATAAAATTAATTTATTACCAAAGCTAAAGGGTACGTTTCTTTTTACCTGAAAGTTAACATCTTCTTTCTTAAATATTAATGCTCGAACTTCATCAGGGTCCCCATTAAATATAGCTTGAACCAGCGGTGGCTGAAACAAAAGAAAGTAATAGTATTTAACAACAAATATTACATGCCATGCATTACTCCTACATGCATTTTTTTTTATGACAACATAATGGTCATATACCAAATAAAGGAAGGTGTTCCGGATAACAAAATGAAATATATATATATATATATATTGTAATATTGCAAAATCTGGCCTGAAGTCAATTAACTGCCTTTCCCACCCTCCCCACCCCCAATATACTTTACAAACTAATACACAAACTAATGAACCACTGGATTTTTTTAAAAAAAAGTTTTCTAGATTTTTTCTAGGTTTTTAACTAATGTTTAAAAAAAGACTTCTAAAATAAATTCTTGTGGCAAAGTAAGATCAGTTAGTCTAGGATAGCTTTTGAATAGTATAGAATGTATGTAAAACTCATTTTACATTAGCAAATTAGTAAAATTAAAAGTTCTCATGTGTTTAGATAAGAATAAGGAAGCAGAGTACATTTGAATGATATGGAAACAAATGCACACGTACACAGAGGCATTACTAAATATAACTAGATCGCCTAATCAGCATCACAAACTTCTGTGATATGATCATGATCTAAGTCAAACAACAAATTACGTGACAAAGTAAAATAATTTTGGTTTTCAACAAAGCAAATTATATCTATATTACATCCATATTCTGACTTTTGAAACTTTTATTTAGTGCACAACTGATATTCTTGAGATACCCTGGATACTATACCAATTCTCAAAATACACACATTGCATTATAATGGTTACATCAGTTTCTAAAGTGGTACTGAACATATAAACCAACAAGTAGGAGAGAAAATGTTCACTGCACATGTCATTTTGTCAAGCTCTCTGGAAAAACTGTATCATCATAAAACTAACTACAAAGTTGAGATTTATTAACTCGGCTTCAAAAATATTGTCACACACAAAAAAGGGAGCCCTTACAAGTTTAAATAAGTTTTAATTCCATCACTAAGTTAAATATCATGGCGCTTGACATAAGTGGTTTTGATTTCACTAAAGAACTATTCATTCAACATAAGTAAACCAGGTGCTACTTTGCTTAGTCATGTAAATCCTATGATAAGCATCACGAGACCTTTGCAGCACTATTACAGAGGACATATCTTACCAACACATTTCCAGAAGGTGAAGGACGTAGAGATGTATTTTCCTGAGGTAGTTTGGAAAAAAATGTGGGAGAATCATCTTCAACCTCCTCCAAAACAACAATACACACTCGACTCATTCGATCCGTTTGAAAAAACTGTATTCAGAACACTGTAGTAACCACAGCTGAGACAGCACAGAAAGTACTTTTGCCTCCCGAGTATACTCTCACAAACATAACTTCTTAGTACTATTGCTCATGTTTTAAATTTTTGAAGAGGACTTTTTTTCCACTATATTTCATTTACACCCTGAGATGTTCAAACAATGCTATTTTTAAAAAATATATACTTTTTAAAAAACAAACTTTGATCCGCCTGTACTACAACACTGAATTTGTGAAAAATGTACTAAAAATATTCTCTGCTCTAAGTAGGCTATAGTAGAAATTTCAATATTTTAAATATCTATAGTCTGTCCTTTTACCAGAAAATCTGCCTTTGTTAATATTGCTATTTCTACAGAATAAATTTATCCACACAATGAAATCATTGTTGTAGGTGACATGACACCATTCTGTATAGAATGAAACAAGGAACAATTGCTCTGACAGAGATGATCACAGCTATAGCCAGTCTTGCAAGGTCAGTCTCCAATTTACAGTACTAGGCTTTCTGATGACTGAAAATAAACACCATTGTCCTAAATGTTTCAGGATCTTATTTTGCAATTTTGGAACTTCATTTGTCTTAATGTCAGGAATACTTCACACAATCTATTTTTTCAGAAATGATTCACAACATGATACTCCAAGGCTGACAATTCTTCCCAATGTAATAAAAATCTCTGCAATGTACAGCAGAGCTGCAGTACATTTACATGCTATGAGTCAGACCACAAGGGACAATGGGACTCCTGGAATAATAAAATTGCCTGTTTAATCCAGATTTCCCAAGTGGCAGAATCATAGATAGTTTTACTCCATCAGTGATACAAGCAATGCAGAGCATTCATTTTTCCTCCATCAGGCAGTTGCTGTGCTGCTCCAACAGGGAACCCACTATGCAGAAATGCTGTTAAGGAAGAATGCTTCCGCAAAACAAACAAGCTACTAAAGCACGAAGAGCTCCAATTACTGCCGTAGACCTTTCCTGCAACAGCAGTTCATCACTCAAGTGTTTCTTTTGATCACCATGTGAATATAGCTTCCGTTGTAGTCTTCGACTGTGGGGGGGAAAAAAAAGACTCTGTGCATCTTCTTTGAGCCAACTTCTTTATGTGAACGGCTGTCTGTGCCAACCTGATTTTCGTCCAGGGTTAAATACTATATATCAATTTTCTGTCGCTGATTTTTAGATTGTTGTTCGTTCAGTAGATGATCTTGCAAAGCTTTGAAATCCTACTGCCTGAATTAGTCCTTGTAATGTAGAACATATTAACAGAGCACAGATCACATCCACAGCAGCATTCGAACTGTGCAATAGTCTAAAGAGCACAGACTGCAGACCCGCAGGATGAAATGCCTAGTAATGCTCACATGTTACTCTTACCAGAGAACTGAGCTACTGCTCTGGATGCAACTTCCTCTAGCAAAAAAATAAATAAATAAATAGTGCCTTTTGGACAGCCATCACAGTTTGAATGTTTGTGCCAGTTTTGTGACTAATTCAGCTCACACATAAAAACTCTATAATTGAAAAAAGAGTGAGTGTTTAACATTTTCCACTAAAAGCCACAAAAAAATCTGGTGTACTGGCTCTGCTGACTGACAATTCAAGCAAGTAAACAATTCCAACATTCTAACTGCTTTCATATGTTACAGAACAACAGAGCAGTCCTCATTTAACTCTCTGAAGACAAAAAGAGTATTTTAAACAGAAATCCACTAAAAACTAAGATATAAAGCTAGCTTTTAATGGCCAGTTACTTTAAAGATAACAACCATTATTTACCATAACCATTACTTTTGCTACTAGATAAACACACGCACAATTCTAGAAGTTTGAAAAATGACTCCAAGCATAACATAGCTTTCATAACTCTCTCAGGCCTCCAACAAGCTGAATTTATATTGTGACTTAAATTTGCTTAAAGTAACTGTGCTAGCATATTATACAACTGCATCACGTGCCATAAACAATTGGAAATGCTCCCCTGTTAAGCAAAGCATTTTTGTTGTTACTGTTGAGTCTGAACTATTGATTAAGCTTAATCTTATCCCAGACTTGATGTCTGAACTTTTAATCAAAGCTCTGACCTGCAAACTACTCATGACACCCCCCCTCCCCTTAAGTAGCCATCTCCTCTTTATCTTTTGTAACTTACATTTTAACCTGTTTTATCCTGTAGAATCTTGATTGATTATGCATGACCACTATGATCTGTAAATCACTTTGTTTACTTCTGTGTATAAATATTGATGCTCACCCCTAGTAAATTTGCCACACTACTCTGAAGCTTGGAGCTAAGGATAGTGTGAGCCCATTGATCAATGAATTGAAGTCTGTGTAAGTGGTCTCTGACAGTTTGTGAGCCCTATACCAACTCCGCACGAATCTCGGGTGCTGGAGAGGTGAGTAGGGACTTGCTTTTTACCTAACAATATGGGGGCTCGTCCGGGATTCCTTCTGATGCGGTGCCTCTGTCCAGTGGTCAGATCACTCATATACGAATTGGCAGGCGCCACGGGAGATTTCTCCCAGCCAATTCAATATTGAGGGGTCGTGTACTGGACAGCAGGGTAAACGCCAGTTGGAGGGCTCCTGTCAGACACCATGGGTCAAGGGACTAGTGTCCCTTTTCAGAACTTTTTTGAGCATTAGGAATAAGTTGTGTTATGAAGAAAGACTCCCAGTACAGACAGGAATGTCTAAGAAGTTGTACACGCTGTGTGTAAGGAATTAGACTGGGAATACCGCGGTATGGGCCAACCTGGAGAAAAGGTTGCCTTTGTATGGTTCTTTTGAGCAGGCTGCTTTAAAGAGAAGTGGAGAGCCAGATCAAAAAAAACCATCCGGGACAGTTAAGTTACTGATTTTGTTTGAACTCTGCAGCAGAGCTGTGGAAATCTTTAAAGATTATGACAGTCAGGTATTCTCCCGAGAGTGAACCCCCTCCATGTTATTTCGATAAAGGGTGTAAACCATGGCGTGTTTTGACCCGCCAGTTGGTCCCCACTGCACCTGCCCCTACTCCTCCGCAGGGGGACTCTCCAGGGAGCAGAGGGGAATCTGCAGGACTCAGGATCTGAATCTGTGCAGAGGGTAAGGAGGAAAATGGTACGGGAGAAACCTCGGGAGAAATAATCACTTGGCAATAGGCCAAAAAGAAAATCCCAAGCTGTGTGTCTAGGGTAGGAAAGTGTGTGTCTGTATCCTCCTTGTCTGTCTTTTTTTTGTCTGTTTTTCGGCTTGTAATAGTTAAATGCAGTAGTGTCAGAGTTAGTTATAGATTCAGATAGTTCTGTGTTTGTAACTGCAAGGGAAAAAGAACAACTCTAACTCTTTGTCCTGTGAGTTTGTAAGATTGCCTAAGAGGAGATTTTGTAGAGATCTGTCTGATGGGCCAAAGATAATCATGAATGTGAATAAATCCTAGTGAGAATTTGTTGTTGCTCAAGAAGCTGTTCTTTAGAAGCCCTAGAGTGAAGAGAACAAAGACAGAATTTCTGTGAGTAGTGAAGTGTTGCCTAGAAAAGTTCCTAAAGGAAAACAGGTAAACAGTTTGATGCAGTTAAAGTGTAAAAGTGATTTGATCAAAAAGGGTTTCAGCTCTTAACAGCTTGAAATTGTCTGTAGTAAATGCAACTCAAAGATTGTTTTCAGTACAAACAGACTGGTCACTTTAAATGTGAATGCCCCTGGGGACGTTACACCGGGAACGAATGCATCCCTGCACCACCAGCTCTTTAGAGAGACAAGGTTGTTCAAAGAAAAATGTCCATGCTAATTCTGCAGGTAAACAAGGTCTGTGTCCCAGGTTGAAAAGAAATAGTACAAATCTCACCTCTAGAGTCTAGACACTTTAAATGTGATTTGTAGTCTCTTACAGAATCTAACATCTGATCCCCTGTGAAAGCAAAAGTAAGTAAAGAAAGAACAAAACTTTGAGACTAGCTTATTAGTAAAAATAAATGGTATCCCTTTTAAAACTAGCCCCTGGGCTTACTTCTCTGTCTGTGAAAATGCAAATTACTTATCTGTTAAACAAGACAGCCCTTCAGGGCAAGCAAATTTAATTTTGTAAAATAAAACCTCAAAGTAACCCTAATAAACCGAAATTCTAATAGTGTTGACCCAAAAGCATAGAAAAAAATAGTAAAGAAAAATAATTTTAGTGAAAATAAGAAAATGTTTTAATGTCTTTAAAATGTCTGTAACTAAATCCTTATAAGAAGTAATCCAAGCACAAAGATTAGTTTGCAAGTATGCAGCTATGCATGGTTTAGCTAAATTTGTTTGTAATGCTAATGGTGTTTCAGATCAGTGTGTGTTACAAAAGAAAAAGTTAACAGTAAAAGATTCTGGTAAAGATAATTGTATCCTTTTAAGTTGTAACTAGCTTTAAATCCAAAAAGGCAAGCCAAAAAAACATCTGTGTTCATGCAAATTACCTAATTGATAAAAAGTGACTAAAACCTGGTTTGCCTAAAAACCAAAAGAAAATAATAACTGATTCCCTTTAAAAAAAAAAAAAAAAAAAAGTGGAGATATAAAAGGTTCAAAGAAAGCTGATGCCAGCTAACAAACTATGCACTTACTAGCACAATAAGAATTGTATTTTATGTTCTATGTTTGTCTTAAAATGTTTTGTCAATGTGGCCAAAACTGTGTTTGTAATAAATTGTACATAAGGCAATATACTGCAGAATTGAAATATAAATATTTGTTTATTCAATTTGTAATATAAAATTGTTTTTACAAAGTTAAGGTTTAAATATACTTGTTATAATTTCACTAGCTAAGAACAATGTGAACAATAATTTTCAATTGAAATTAAATACCAATAGACTTTGGAAGCATTAACATGACAAGTTAACTCACTCCTCAAATTGCACATGGAATTCTTCTGGCTACCCCCAGATTTCTAGCCAGAGGGCGAGGGAGGGAAGAAGCTATTAGACACCAGAGGTACCAAGTGGCCTCAACAGTTAGTATGCTTGTCCTGTTCTGTTACTCCAAAGCTCTGTAATTCAGTTATTTTTATTATAAAAGTGTATGTAAAACTAAAGTACTGTATAAAAACAATGTAAGATAAAGAAAAGTGTGTGTGTGTGTGTGTGTGTGTGTGTGTGTGTGTGTGTGTGTGTGTCAGAGAGAGAGAGAGAAAAAAGAGAGAAAGAGAGAGAAAAAAGGGCTAAAATGCCCACTCAGTTGTAAAGTTTGTAACACTGCCAAGTATTAATGAAATGTGTTAGTTTTTTTGTTGTTACTCACAGGTAAAGAATACATTACCTAAAGATCCTAAACAGCCTTGCTACATCTTGGGACTGATGTAAAAAGATTTGCCTGTCATATCAGCAATTCAAACAAAAGGAGTCACAAAGTCCATCCAGAACCTGGCCCTGAGCTGTCTTTCTTTTTAAGAAGCCTCAAATTAACTTTTCTGAACTGCCATCCTGTGTATAGCATTTCATACCAAAAGAGCAAATGCTTAAACTGTGGACAAATATCTCTTAAATGATTTTATCTCTAAGTATAGGTACCCAAGATGACAGACTTAAACCGTGAGTCTCATTTTACAGAAACAGCTTTTCAGCAAGTTATGAGTGCCTTAAAAGTTCAGTAGAAGTGCCACACACCTTGGCACCTGCAATCTAATAGCCAGGTTAAAAGGACAAATATGCAAAGACACTGGTCTTAACTGGATAAATGCATTACTCCTTGTGCTGCACAATCTCCATGACACTCCTAGAAGTCAAGTTATCACCTTTTGAACTACTTTTTGGCAGGCCTTCCTCAGTTTACCTAGTCAAATATTACATGACTGCTGATTTGGTGCTTGAAAAAGCAGAACTAACTTCTTTTGTTTTACAGCTCCAGAGACAGACTAACTCTCTCCGCAGATATGAGACTGCTTTTAAATGTAAAAGCACACCCGATAAAACCTGGTTCTTGAGTCTTTGTTAAAGCCTACAAGGAAGTTCTGCTCCAGCCCCTGTGAAAAGGACCATACCGAGTGCCTTGGCCACCCCAACCATCATCAAGGTGGCAGAAAAAGAAACCTGAATTCACCACGCCTGATGCAAGCATGCCCTTTTCCCAGATGACAACGAGGCAGCTGAGGCCTCCACCCTCAACGGACCAGGATAAGAAGTAGACGACAGCGGGGCAAACCCAAGCCCTAGCAACTGGAGAGGGGACGAAGAAGAACCCTGAAGAAAAGTGGCTAGCGAAGACCGTGCCGGGTCTCAGCCTGAAGATAAAATTCAAAAGGACTTAATAATGTTTATCAAATTGAAGTATTAATCAATTTTAAGTTATTAATCTTGTTTTAGATTAAGCAAGATTTATTTCATGAGTATAATGTGTTTTTTATTAGATATTTCCAGAAAGTCAAAACCTGTATTTTGAAAAATAGAAGTGATAAATGTGTACTCAGTTCTTAGTAGATGCAGGATAGAAACTCCTCTGTGTACCTACCCCTCTGATTATTGTTAACATGACTTGAATGCTACCAAAATAGAGATCTGGTCCAGCATAATCTAACATGGGACCAAACGAGAATAAGAAAACAAACAAGTATTTCATAGTAGCTAACAGAGTAGATGCAAAATCTACTTCAAATATCAGTGCCTCTGCATAATGCTGACTCGTGTAGAGTCTTTTTAATAGAAGTCACTTAGCATTTTTTGTGACAAGTTACTCCTGGTTGGATAAAAATAGAGCTTCCACCAGTATATTAGCACTTTTTAGAACATATTATGTACGTAAAGCTACAGTCTATCATGAATTGCCCTAAAACTAAAAGGGTTCATGTTCAGAATGTTTGTTTAAAAGACAAACCAAGCAATTAATCTCAGTGAGAGTCTATCCTGAAACAAGTGGGCAAGTCAAAATGGCCTGAAACATAATGTTAGCTGCCCAAGGAAGAATATATGCTCTCATAAATGAGAAATGCTATGTCTTTGCAAATAATATCTACCTCAACACCCCAATACTGGGTGTGCCTAAACTGAATAGGTGCATAATTTAAAAGCTGAAAGTAATTTGCTTTTAAAATATAAAAGAAATTATCTTTAAAGAGGAGGGAATTGTGAAGAAATTATCTTTAAAGAGGAGGGAATTGTGAAGAATGTTTTTCTAACTTAAAAGCAACTGTATTATGAATGTTGTGTAGTATGATTTTAAATACAACATGTGTTTTAATGGCACCTTTAGTAAAACTCTTAGTGAGTATTGTTGGGGCCATAGTAATCCTTATAATACTGTGTTGTTGTATTCAGTGTGTCCCCTCCCTCATAGACTCATGTAAGTCAGCTTGTTTTTTTAGGCCCTACTCTTTTTGAATTGGCACAAGCTGAAGTTGTCAAGCTGCCCTTAACTCCTTAAACTAAGATGTAGCTTTTTGATAAATAAGTTATATCAAAGCTACAAATGGGGGAATGTTGAGTCTGAACTATTGATTAAGCTTAATCTTATCCCAGACTTGATGTCTGAACTTTTAATCAAAGCTCTGACCTGCAAACTACTCATGACACCCCCCCTCCCCTTAAGTAGCCATCTCCTCTTTATCTTTTGTAACTTACATTTTAACCTGTTTTATCCTGTAGAATCTTGATTGATTATGCATGACCACTATGATCTGTAAATCACTTTGTTTACTTCTGTGTATAAATATTGATGCTCACCCCTAGTAAATTTGCCACACTACTCTGAAGCTTGGAGCTAAGGATAGTGTGAGCCCATTGATCAATGAATTGAAGTCTGTGTAAGTGGTCTCTGACAGTTTGTGAGCCCTATACCAACTCCGCACGAATCTCGGGTGCTGGAGAGGTGAGTAGGGACTTGCTTTTTACCTAACATTACTACTAGACAATATAAAGATTTGTTTGATGGCTGTCGATCACTGATCAATTCACAATCTATAAAAGGAGAACAGGCTGAATGACCTCGATGACTGGGCAACAAGATGGCATGTGAAATTCTATGTTGAAAATGCAAAGCAATGCACATTGGAAAACACAGTCCAAAATGATGGGGTCTAAGCTAGCTGTGAAGATCTTGGAGCCATCATCAATGGTGCTCTGAAAACATCATCTCAATGTGCAGCAGAAGTCAAAAAAGCTAACAGAATATTAGGAACCATTAGGAAACAGAAAATATCAAAGTCACTATATAAATCAGCTTGAATACCACATGCAGTTCTGATTGCCCTATCTCAAAAATGATACATTAGAAATGGAAAAAACAGAGAAGAGCAACAAAAATGATTAAGGGTATGGAATAACTTTCATATGAGGAGAGATTAAAAAGATTGAGATTGCTCAGCTTGGAAAAGTGATGAATAAGGAGGCATATGAAACAGATCTATAAAATCATGAATCATATGGAGAAAGTGAATAAGGAAATGTTATTTATCCCTTCCCAAACACCAGAACCAGGGGTCACCCAATTAATTTAATAGGTAGCAGTGTTAAAACAACCATAAGGAAGAACTTCACACAATGCTCAGTCAACCTATGGAACTCACTGCTGGGATAGATTGTGAAGGCCAAAAACATAACCAGGTTAAAAAAAGAATTAGGTAAGCTCCTGGAAGTTAACTATTGATGGATCTATTAGCCCAGATCATCAGGGATGAACCCACATGCTCTGGGTTTCCCTAAGGACTCTGACTGTCAGATGCAGGGAATGGACAACAGGGGATGGAGCACTTGGTGATTGCCCTCTTCTGTTCTTTCCCTTTGAAGCATCTGGCATTGGCCAGTCAGAAGCAAGATACTGGGCTAAATGGACCATTAGTCTGACCCAGTATGCCATTCTTATGTTCTTATCTGATGCCTCTTTAAGAAAGTATTCTTACTGCAAAGTCCTATGCATCAGTCCAGGACAAGAAAAAAAAACCCAAGCAAACAGTCTCAAGTGTTTTAACTGTTTTGGATATTAATAGATGCGATTTTTCAAAAGGTCAGGAATCAAAGTTATTCCTATTATCAGCACTGTGATTCCAAACGACAGTAGATATAATTTTTAAATATGCCCACCCTTCAAATAAATTCACCATACTATATCAAAATGTGTTAAACAATTGCTAACACTTCCTGGAAAAAAATTGAGGGGAGGAAGCATATTTTAAAGCATTTTTTGCAGATTATGTAGTCTATTGGTTAGAGGTCAGGACTTGCAGAATTTGACCTAGATGTCTTGTTCACTGTGCAACTCTGGGGCAATACATGAACTGTGTGCCTACATTTTCTCATTTCTTACATTTGAATAATGCTTTCTCACCTTTGTAAGTCTTTTTTATTTCCAGTTATTATAATGCCATATGAAGATTTTTGTGAAAGTTGCAACTAGGACATTTGAATAAAAGGAAGGATTGTGTGTTCTGTCAAGCTTATCTATTTCACTAGTCTATTTGGCAGTGGGAGGGATCATAACGGTTCACAGAATGCAGGATGACGGAGGACTTAAAGAACAAGGCTCAGGTACATTTCATACAGATGTTTTTAAGAACAAGGGAAGAGACAGAAAATGTAAACATTAAAATTATTTCTACATGTAACAAAGATTTCAAGGTGATGTCAGCAGCTCTTCCAAGATACGATACCCAGTGAAAGGTTTTCTGATACACTGCATATACGAAAAATATGTGCCTTCCATTTAGGAATACTCTTCCGAATAGCTTGCATATGTGACCCAAAAAATTACCTTAGAAAAAACAACAACACTACATGCTGTAATGTAGCGCCCCCACCCCACCAAAGTTCTGTTTTGGGGGGTGGATGCAGGGCAGAGGTTAGTAGTAGTCAATATCAAGGAATATTTTTTTCTCCTTTCTTCCCAGCTTCATAATGAGACTATAACTAGCCATTCATATACTAGGTCCATATGTTGTGTGGAAATAAGTTTTCAAAGATACACAAATATTTAAGGAGAAATATGAAGAAAAAAGATAAGTATTGTTTTATTGCAAATTACAATAATTTTATATGATAGCTAAATGGATTCACTGTGATTTGGGAATTCCCTGCTTACTATCTTTGCAATTCATGACCTATTTAGCTATGTCAAGAATCCAAACAAGAAATCCAAAGAATATATTTACTATGAGGAATATAACGCTTCATACTTATAACAAAAAAGTGGAAGTGCTGAGATTGGACACAGTGATTTAACTATAACTACAAAAGAGATTAATAAAAAATGTCTGGATAAATTCTGACAATTCTTTTGGAAATATTTTTGGAAATATTTATGTAAAGTTGGTATGGCAATTCACCATATTTTTTCTTGTACACGTTTATTGTAAGTTAATTTTTAGAATTGAAGTGTTACCATGTTCAAACTGCAGAGTTAAAATGCATTTACATCACATCTAGCCACAGCTTTGTTTAAATTTTAAAAAGATCAATATTGTATTAATTTCAGTGGCTATTTAACCCATATACATAAGGGGTCAAAAACACTTCATAAATTTGCCATTTAACAACTACACTACCACACATAGGGGAAAATGAACTCCCCAAGAACATTTTGACTTTTTCTTAATGAACCAGCAGCATAATTGTTATTTTTTATGTTATATCCCTCTTAACGTATCGGATCTAGGCTAAAAATACAAATGGACTGAGTGAATACCTACCAAATTACTACATACTAGAGTGGGTCAATCAGAATACTAAAACTTAATAGTAATTTGTTCTTTGTTTCTTTAAACAAAATTCACCAATTTTTGATTAAAATAATTTCTTAAGTAATTTCAAATGCACTCAACCAATCTACTCATTTTGAAATTTAAAATAGGCTGCAGGGGGATCCCTTTGCTTTACAAATATCTAGAAAATGCTACTGTTAAATTACAATGTCTACTCTGAGTACTAGATGCATAAGTTTTTGTTTTTTATAGAAGTATAAACAAAAGATCAAGACTTTAACCCTTAGCCTTACTGCATGTTTTCCAGTCCCAGTGAGAACTAAACTGTCAAACTGCATACCCAAATTCAAAGGAGTTTTTTCCTGTTAAAAAGTAGGAAAGTGTATTCTGGTGGTGCTTCCGTAATAGCAGACTGGGAGACCGCTCTATTTGGACTCTGAACTTTCTTCTCAAGAGGGAGAAAAAGCACATTCCTGAACTGACTTGAGGAAAGGGGCTACCATCATTAGAGTGCAAACACCACCTTACTCTATTTCTCAGGCAATTATTAATTGTCCCACAAGAAAGCAGGAGCTTTTCAACTTGCCAGCCAGAGTGAGTGAGGCAATGGTATGATACCAATGCTATGCTATGTGTGCCTACATTTTCTCATTTCTTACATTTGAATAATGCTTTCTCACCTTTGTAAGTCTTTTATTTCCAGTTACTATAATGCCATATGAAGATTTTTGTGAAAGTTGCAACTAGGACATTTGAATAAAAGGAAGGATTGTGTGTTCTGTCAAGCTTATCTATTTCACTAGTCTATTTGGCAGTGGGAGGGATCATAACGGTTCACAGAATGCAGGATGACGGAGGACTTAAAGAACAAGGCTCAGGTACATTTCATACAGATGTTTTTAAGAACAAGGGAAGAGACAGAAAATGTCTCGTATTTTAGGAGGTTAAATGGTTACAGCAATGGTACACGTATTTTAGGAGGTTAAATGGTTACAGCAATGGTCAATGCAGTACCCTCTTGCTAGCCAAATAAGATCAAGTAGATAGTTTAGTTGCGGTTTCTTCTGAATAGTGGTAGAGATTCAGTAACAGCCAACAGACTGAGAATTAAGCATGTATGTTCAAGTAGATGGGAGACAACTTATTTTGCGTTGTATTTAACTGGCAATCTATGAAACAGGTAGTGAAAACATTGTTTTTATTTCATGTCTGGAAGTACACTGCAGCTTCTCTATCAACTGTGGGAGTTGAGCACTTAATATTAGAAAAGAGTGCCACACATACTCAAAGTACCTATATTAAAAGGTAGGTATCACCTACACACCATGCACTGCACCACATGACACCTACAACTTTTAAGAACAACGCTCAGAAACACCTCAAGTAAACTAGATATGAGAGAGAAGAGCCAGGAGTCATTGAAAAGGCCAGATAAAGATGCTTTTATAATATTTTATTCAGTCAATTACGTTTCTGGTGATAAAAGTGAAGGCCTGCTGCCAAGAAGATCTTTCTATTGGCTCCCAAGAGCCACACCCTTTAGCTTACTTTTCTAACAGTTCCGTGAGGTGTAGCAGGTCAGAGAAGGAAACAAAAGGGAAAAAGGTGGTCATAGAGAGCTGGATCTTACCCACTTATACATAAAGGTGGCTCCTAAGCCTAGATATCGCATACAACAACTCAATTATTTCCATGCCACCATCTCAAACTTTTGCCATTTTCAGTATTCATTCAACCCATTTGTCATTTTCCGGGTTAGTCCTGATTTTATGCTATTCCCCACCCCCCATATATCCTTTTTAATTTTATTTTATAACTGCAAGCCTTTTATTCGTCTTGGTATATTGACGTTAATGGAAGATGTGTGGCTAAATCCCTTACACTGCTTTGTAAACACTCAATCCCTCTAAGCTAGTTCTATCCTGTATTGCTGCAGTATTTGGCACTTAATGTAGTTAATTATTTCCAGCAAGTGATTTTAAAAAGAGAAAATTCCACTAAACAAAGCTCAAGAATAGAAGCTTGAAGCCTGGAACAACAAACTAGGTCAACATCTAAAGAAAAGACTGTTAAAAAAAAAAAGACAAAAAAAACCCTAACCAATAGTTTTACAACCAATTGCCAGGACACAACACATACTTAGAGCTAGATCTTGAGTTCAGACATAGCCATGAGCTTAACCCACACCACCCCAGGAGGCATGATGACTCAGATACTCTTCTGAGTCACAGTTCCTCCCCTGTTTCCTCCTGGCTCCTGAGAGAATGAGGCAGAATGGTGAAGGAGTTTGTATAGGCCAACAGTAAGTTACTAGACCCCTTCCTTCTGTGGCTACTCTGGCTTGTCTGTGTGTCACAGTGGGGTGAAGGAAGAGATAATGGGGTATTGAGGAGATGAGCTAAGCTTTTGTTTTGTCGAACTCCCTGCCTTCCACTCTTTGGGTGGTGGGTCCTGTTTCACCCATCTCTGAACAAAAGGGCATTTAAGTGTTCCCTCATTTAATCTGAACAGAAATGTAACATCCATCCGCATCAACACGGTTTCTCACAATCCACAGCATATCGTTATTAATAAAACAAATAAATATAGTGTACTTTACTGCTGTGATTTCACATAGTTGTTAGTTATCAAGCCTGGCTAACAAATTGACCCATGAACCATAACTCGCAAGAGCACTGTATGAAGGGAAAAGGGGAGGGTATGGTTTGCAGGAGTCTCGTATTCTGACATCTACAGCAAACTCATGCCAGCACCATGATACTTATTTACAAGTACTGCACTTTCAGGTAAGTTTCCTTTCTTCTATTAAAGTCTGAAAACCTGTTACATTGGGAACATCAGCCTTTTGCAGCTTGGGGACAAAACCAGTCATTAATAACAGGGAAAACACCCAGATCACTGAAGTTCCCTCCAGTTCAGACAACTTCCACGGTAATTTCTACTTTCCTAAAAAATGGAATGTGTTAACTGTACTTTGAATTCCTACCCACCGCATGCTACCAATCTGGTATCTACCTCAGATAGAATTTGGATGAATCCCACATTGAGCGACCTTCTGATTTTTTAAAGGGAGACCAAGGGGGGGGGGGGTCTAAGAAATTAGGGCTAAGAGGCCCCTTATTGCTGGCTTGTTCTTCCATGTGGGCTGCTGTCCTCTCCGCACTCCATGCCGAGATGTGGCGATGGACATCCCAGGTCAACTGCAGCACACACTGGGAACAGTATTATGGATGTTATGGTATGGCAAACAGCAGCAGCAGCTGATTCTAACAGCCAAATGCTTTCCCAAGCTTTTAGGTGGAACAGGAAACCTCATCCCCTTCTTACATCTTTCCAGGGAGCATGAGGAGGAATATACAGATATAGCTTGTCTAGGACAGCTGTCGAGCTCCTAACATAACATAACAGTTCTCAAAACACTGCCTGAAAGAGGCTGATCTTTTTTCCATTATTACATACGTATAAAACGACATAACTCAGATTAGGACAGCTTGCCTGTCTTCCCTGAGGGGAAAGAACTCCCTTTGTGCACATACATTCACACAAAGAAGACAGCACATGACTGTAGTCTGGTCTTTTCTGCATTGACCTGCTATGCTCTGAATATGAGCTGGGGAAACAGCACTGATTTCATTTAGTTCCCTTTTGGAAGTCTGTCCCTATAATCCTATTTCAGAGACAAGCAAAACTGGGTTCAGAGATTGCTCCAAAAGTATTTCTAGTGCCTATCACCCACCACTTCCTAAACTAATCTAGGCTTACTGGCTCCCCTCCTCAACATGGGTCCCTGTTAAGTGTCTCAATGTCCTGGCTTGAGGTTCAACAACAGACCCCCCAGAATTTCTCACATTCTCTTCTGCATGGGATCCCCATGGGCCAGACAGATCTGTTTCCCCCCTTGGAGATTAAGCAGCTCAGCTTTGCAGTAAAGAGAGTGGCTATTGGCGTGGGCTCTAGGAACTCAGTTCTTCTAACTGTCAGTGTGCCTTTTTGCCTACTCTACCTGTGGAGATAGGGGAGAGGAAGAGCTTGCCCTTGAAGTCAGTTTTTTCAGTCCAGCTTGCCTCCTTTGCTGCTGAGGGAGAACACTGCACTCTGCCCACAGAGCTGGCTGAGCTCCACGTCAAGACATTTGATGACGTCAGTGAAGCAGGAGTCTCAGACCCTTGCCTTGCCTTTGGGCTTTTCTTAGCCCAGCTTTCTCCATGAAACCTGTGAACACATCAGAAGGGGAGGCAGATGTGAGCAGACAATGTCCCCAGAATGAAATCCTGGGACATGAATGGGAGTCAGAAAGACAACACTATTGAACTAAACTGTTAGGGCTTGTCTTCACTTGAGCCGGCAGGGATCGATCTTTTGGTGATCGATTTATCACGTCTCATTAAGACGTGATAAATCGACCACCAGCGGCTCCCCTGTCTACTCCGGAAGTCCAGCTTGTGAAGAGGCGCAAGCTGGAGTCAACGGGGGACCGCGCCGCCGACCGCCACGAGGATGGGAGGTAAGTCGGCTGTAGAGACATTATTAACGTAGCTGAAATTGCGTATCTACAGTCGATTTCCCCCCCTAGTGGAGACCAGCCCTTAGTCATCAATCTGAAAAAAAAGTTTGGTATTTCCTCAGAAAAGCTCTCCAGCAAGGAGATCTGCTTGAGCTGCTGGACACCATGAAAGCAGAAAAAACTGGAGAGAACTTCCAGAGGCAGGGCATTTCCTCTGCTCCCAATGATTGATAATAGTTCTGTTCCCATTCCCAAGCTGCAGACAGACAGAAGTACCACTGCAGTGGATCTGTGACTCTTATTACCAAGAAAAATGTAATCTTTTCCTAGTTGTACCATATTTGCCCTTGCCGAGGCATATCCCACTTTATCCTGAAGAACTCCTGAAAGAAAGTTTTAATCTGAGACAGAAGTGGTTAAATTATTTTATACATATATATCTAAGGCTATTTCTACACTACAGCCAGGATCCACGCTCTGAAATCAAATCCACAGTAATTCGACCTAAGGTACATTGATTTACCATGGTAGTGTAGACATAGCCTAAATCACCATACAACCAGGAGATAATGGGAGTGCGGATTGACCAGAGGCTTTCAGGTTTTTTTTTATTATTATTCATATGTACTAAACAAAACTGCCTTCTAAAAAGATAGGAAAACAATGTATTCATATGCACACTTTCAGTATATTAGCCTTTTAAAATTATTACAGTAATAAAGTGATTCTTGTAACTGAATTTTAGGTAACGTGTAAAGAGTTATATTTTAAAATAAAAACACTATCAAATCAGTTGTGCCAATCCATAACAGATTATTATAGGTTTGTCGCATCAAAAAGCAGCAGGAAAAATCTTTGTGGTTAAAATAAGTTGCTAGGGTTACAAAATGTTTGCCTTTACAATCCAAGTCTGTTTAAAATTCCTATGGAATTCTAATGTCTACAAAAGCTTAAATCGGGAATATACACCATTTCCATGTGAACTATTTGGGAAACACTAAAATATGATTCATGTCATTCTGGAAGGGTGGAGGACAAACACTGCATTCAACTATTTAAAATCTTCAGTGATGACTCATGAGCTACTGGCATTTCCAGAATCATCCACTTTTTCAAAGTAAAAGACTGCTGTTGATTATTCAAGAAATTATCAGCCAAGAGCTGTTAAACAGTAGATCTAGCTTTCTGCATAACCATTCAATTCCTACAATACTGTAAATAGATGGGAAAGTTTCCTCTAAACAAACAAGAGTGGACTGGGTGGAGTTGAACCTACCCCACTTCAAATGTTAAAGAGATATAGCTGTGAATCTCTTATCCCAGGCTACATAAAAGATTCAAAATTCAATATTACAGCTCTTTGATCCTCATCAGTAACAAAAAAATACCCTCTGGCAATCATTTTCCATGCCTGTGTAATCACGGAAATCCTTCCTGTTGGTCAAATTTTTAGAAGCCAACAGCAATCTCACATTTTCCAATAAAAACGATGTGAAATACTAAATGGATGCAGAAATCTAAGTTACAGAAAGTAGAAAGCAAAATCAAACTGCTTACAGAGATTTTTGTGAAGAGAAAACCTGAAAGAAATGTGCACTGCCAGATTCTTCCCATGACCAGCAAAGGTTGTGTTTTTTTGTTAATTCATGGTCTCCAGAAAAATCTCAAGAAACTCTTCCTATTAATGTTTGAGAATTACTGTTCTAATCAGACTTTTCCTTAGACAAAGTGTAATGGGTTAAAGACAAATGCCATCGATACACTACATTAATTCAACGCCATAATTTAAACTATAAGCCGAGTCAGGAAAAACAAACTTATGGTATCCATAGTAACCTTAGGTCAGCTTTTACTCACATGAGTATTTTCTGTTCCTATACATATTAGTAACAGGAAATTCCTCAAATTAGCAAGAGAAGTAAAATTACCATTGCTATGGATACCAATGCTTTGTATTTTATTTTCTCTCTTGTATATCTAAATTCTCAATCTTGCTGCACATGGCTCTACCCCAACTCACTTTGCAAAAGTAGAGAGCCAGGATTAGTAATCATCCCCACGTGCATCCAAAGCAGGGTTGACTTTGTCTGTCTGTTTTTGAGGTGTGTGTGGTTGTCCTAAATTTCTTGCAGGATCTTAGGATCCCTCAGGAGCCCTCATTCCTGTGACATCTGGTAAGGAGTCCAACTGGTTCTTTACTGGCAACAGGAAACTAGTCATTAGAAGCCACTACAGGATGAGGGAGCTTATCTGAGCTAAGTGAGGGCATGGGATGGAAAAGCCAGAATCTTTTCTCTAGGTACCTCAAACATCATACCGAGCCAATGTTTATTCCATATTTCAGAGAAGTGGACATCCCATCACCAAGATTTTTAATGATAGCCATTTACAACAAGTTATTAATGCCTGCCCGCCCTTTTTGCATAGTAAGGCTCAGGAACGAAAATTTGTGTAACTGTTTAATGTAGTGTATTTTATTTTCTTTAAAGAAAGACTGGTGGTCAGACATTGAAATAAATTAAATATGTAGGAGACATTCCGATAAATGGTCACAGAGCGCTGCACAAAGCAAGAAAACTTTAAACTGGTCCCTCTTTAACAAGCATTCCTATGAACTGGATATACTTACTTTGCTACTAAGAAAAAACTATTTATTTTGCTTAGATCTTCCTTAAGGACCCCCAAAGATCCCCCTCAACATCCTGGCAAGAAACTTTTTCCCCACGCTTTTGTTGGATTGTGCCAGCAATCCATTCTCTCTCTTTCTAATTTCGCAATTCCAAACAGCACCTCCTTATCTGAAGATCCCATAAAGCTATTCCTAAAGAAATTAACATAGCTAATTAGGAAACCTCTGTATGAAGAAAGCTTTCATTACCTTCTGGAAGTTTGACTTTGTGGCAAGTGTGCTTCACCTACAATACTAGCTCACTGCAATAAAAAGGCGTTAACAATTATACAAGTGTCGAATGAACATAGTTCCTTCCAAATCATTTCTATAGCTCTGCATTCCTCAGAATGACTGTCAAGATAGAATTTCTAGGGAGATGGGAATCTAAGTAGCATTGCATGTGTGGACCTGCATATCCTCCCTTCTCAAAAAAAGACCATTTCTGTAGAAGATTTTTTCCACAATGCTGAGTGAATATGAACGTAGACAAAGGAAACCTTTCAATTCCCAGGGGACCAGCCTTATAGTTCAAAAGCTTCACCAACCCTCTCTTGAAGGTTTCTTGCTGGCTTGGAAGAGAACATTTCCTGACCGAGTGGATAAGTGGATATGATTCACTTGGGAAGCATGTTTCGGGGGGCTTTATAGGAAAAGTTAAAAGAAGATAATTTTTTTAAAAAACCTCAATTGTAGTTTAAGTTAAATATGTTGGGCATGCAGAAAAAGAGGGTAAAAATTAAATAAACTGACTAATTTCTTCTCTACACCTCCAGTTCCTAAATCCCTTCCATGTGCACTTCTGGCTTCACACCCATAACTCCTATGCACCTTCTGGTCTTTATATGATGGTTATATCTTGTTTTTTCATTTTGAAAACCTCACTTTAGCAAGAGTATGAGTCAGCAGTAAAACACAAAAGGGAGGTGACCTCCTCTTAGGAAAGTGATGTACAAAGGCAACTGCAGGATAAAGGACCTCTTGGCAGGAGGGTTGGGGAGAAAATGGGACAGAGCATTGCTAGGCCTCTTATCCCAGACCACGTAAATCCTGTCTGTAGATCTGTATTCAGCATGCTACAGAATATACTCAAAGTATAAGAAGAAATGGAAAGTGTACAGCAGCAAAACAGACACTAAAATCAGAAAAGTGACCACGGACACCTGAATGCCTGTATGGAAATCACTTAAATATAGGTCTGCTATATTATGGATCCTATATTGTTGTGAGCTAGCAGGCTCTGCACTAAACATTTTGGCCACTGTAAATTTCACCAGGCAGGACAAAATAATGACATGGAACAATCTGCTGCCCCCTTGGGGAACTAAAACTGAATTCCATATAAGTAAACCTAGCAAATATTTCCAGACACTGAGTGTAATAACAAACAGAAAAAGTTGGTACTTCAGTATATAACTCAAGCACCTGATGCCACCAGGCACCTAGAGACTCTACCTAACTACTGATTCACTGCTGCTTCTATTTTTTATAATCTAGAATGCAATCAATGATTTCTCCTGCCTCAAAATATCCTGTTTTCATTCTCTGGGTCGTTACCAGTATTCCCCAACATATAATTTCACTTCTCTCCTTCCCTCACCCATCACTCACTACAATCTATTAGTTCATTTTCTTCCCCCCAATCAGAATTAGCATAAATCCCACAATTTTTTTTAGAAAATGACATAAAAATAAGTGTAGATATATATACCCACCAAAACAGTCAAGATGTAGACATGTCATAGCTAAAATACCACATGACCTATTTTTTGTAATCCTAGTATTCTCTTGCCACTTTGCTCACTTTTGTGTTTTGATTTTAGACACTAAGGTCTCCAGGGCAATGGCTATGGCTACTGTTTTGTTAATGTCATTTCTGGATACTCAGTGAATACATAAATTATAATTTTTGAAAATGAATATTTTAGTGGTGGGATGGGAACGTGAGCTGGGAGAATTAAGAGAAAATGGGCACAAGCTGTGTTTTAATGAAGTAATTTTACATTTTCCTGACAGTAGCTCTGCATTCATACTTATGAAGTCATATTTTCTTACATGCCAACTCCTTATGCTCCATAAAGACTTCAGTGCATAAAGAGAGCACTAAAGTGAATCAGCATGCTGATCTAACAGTAATATTCTGCATTCATGGACAAGAGATAAATTTGACTCAGTCTTAATGTTTTCCCAGGCTAGCAGGAGAGAGGTGAACCAGCACACAGGGCTTGTTTACACGGGAAGCTTAGCGTCTGTACTAATTCACATTAATGCAGATTGAAAATGCTTGCATATGCATGATGAAAACCAAGGGTGGGCAAACTTTTTCACCAGAGGGCCACATCTGGATGGGGAAATTGGATGCAGGGCCATGAATGTAGGGCTGGGGCAGGAGGTTGGGGTGTGGGAGGCAGTGCGGGGTATGGAAGGAAGTGCGAAAAGGGTGAGGGGTGAAGGAGGGGGCTCAGGGCAGGAGTGCAGGGTGCAGAAAGGGAGCGGAGTGCGGGAGGAGGCTCAAGGCAGGGGGCTCGATGCAGGGCTCAGGGCAGGGGGTTGGGGTGCTAGGTGCAAGAGAGATTTGGGCTCTGGACCAGCGCCACTTACGTCAAGCAACTCCCAGGTGGCAGTGGCTCGCAGTGGGGCTAAGGCAGGCCCCTTGGACCCACGTCACTCCCAGAAGTGGTCAGCATGTCCAGTGGCTCATGGGGGTGGAGTGGGGCAGGGTAGGCAGCTCCACCACACACTGCCCTCTGGTACCACCCATGAAGTTCCCATTTGCTACGGTTCCATGTTCTCAGCCAATGGGAGCTACACGGGGGGCAGTGCCTGCAGGCGAGGGCAGCACACTGAGCTCTCTGCCTTCCCTCGCACCCACCCCCCAGTGCCACAGTATGTGGTGCCAGCCGCTTCTGGGAGCGGTACAGGACTAGGGCAGGCAGGGAGTCTGCCTGAGCCCCACTGCACCACAGGGCTGGCAATCCCATGGACCAGACAAAGGCCTGATAGGCTGAATCTAGCCCGTGGGCCATAGCTTGCCCTCCCCTGATGTAAACCCTTAAAACACATTAACTCATTGTTTGGTGTGAATTCTGGGAGTACTCTTTAAAAGTATACTAAATTCAGTGCAAATTGAGTTAGTGTAGACTGCTGTTCATAATACTGCTGTGCACTACTTGGGCAATTCTCCAACTGTTAGCAGTTTAGCTTAGAAGGTACCCAGGACTGACCCTTCTGTATACCTGTGTGCCCTCCACTGCTCCAGAGTTGAGTGAACGTCCCTATCGCTGTGTAAAAAATGGCACAGAGCCAGGATAGATCCATTTGCTCCTTGGTTCTAATAAATCAGCATTGCAGCATTACTACTACTTTAACCCTACAACTTGCCTTGAGCATCTGATGGAGTTGTGGAGGGATCCTTGATCTCTTCGCATTCTGGGGAGTAGCAACAGGACAGGCAGCTCTGGAGGACAACCACTACAATAAACTGTTTGAGGCGATCTCAAAAGCAGATGACCCCCAAAAGGAACACAACCTAAAACGGACAGGAATGTTCCGTTCAAGAGTCACCACTCTGAGCAGCAATGCCAATGGATTCCAAAAAAAGTCCAGTGCTATTTCAAGCAGAGGGATGATGGCTAGGACGTGCAGTCTTGAAGTTGGCGGTACAAAGCAGAGGCTCTTAGGAACTTCAGTGATGCAGGATATACAGTGAATCTTAACCCAATATAGAGTAGGAACATACCGAAAAGAGACACAAGAAAAGTTAAAGTTCTGATAGATTATAAATTGGATTTATATTAAACGAATGTCTCTTGCTCTAACTGACATCCCATGATAACCTCTCAGTGGCCCAATATACTGCAAAAAGTGTCAGTTCTATTGAATTATAGTACATCACCCAACTTTTTATTTAACTACATTAAAAAATTAAGGATGCCAAGTCAAGTTGCAGAAGCCAGAAGTTGGGACTGGACAACATCACTCAAAAATTGCCCTGCTTGTTCATTCTTCCTGAAGCATCTGGCACTGACCACTGTCAAAAGACAGGATACTGGGGCTAGCTGGAACATTGGCCTGACACAGTATGGCCATTATGTTCTTCTGACATGCATCGATTCTGTTCCTTGTGTGTATTCATTATGACAATCTTTAGTTACATGATCACATACTATTTTCCCCCCACAATACCTGCCTTGTGCAGTGTACAAGTCCAAATATTTCCTTTCCCTCTTGTGAACCTGCATCTTGACTCTGAATTGCATGCTGTTGGGGAGAGAAGCAACCAAGCCAACAAACTGGCTGGGAAAAAACTGTTAAAAAGCCAGAAAGCTCCTTGCTGTTTTCTTCATGTGTTCTCACAGTGGGCACTATGTTGTGAATTCTCTCCAATACAGAAGCAAAGATATATTATATGAATGATAAAGAATCCTTACCCTTTTTCCCCTTTACATAGAAAAAAACATTCAATTTTCCAGGGGACCATTCAGTTAAACTAATTTCCCTGCCTTTGCAGGAGTCTGGGGATTGATGCACCTTGGTCCCTCCTGTTCTCCATGTGTAGCACATAAGCGTTCAGCCAACCGAGAGTTTTAATACTTTATCACTTTGGTCTAATTCTGGTAGTTAGGCTTGGCTATATTATTATTTAGTGATCTTTGATATACAAGAGATCAAATGAGAAGATCTGGTGGTGCCTTCTGATCTTAAACTCCCTGCCCATGACTTCGAAATTGCTGTGTTAAACTTATGTACTGGTAGTTTAATTAAGCATGCCTATGATTCAAATAGCAACAAAAAAAATGAGAACTGAGATGCACTAACATTCACGTTTGCCACTTGAAGAATATAGGTAGCTATCCATGAAAGTTTAAAATAAGGGAGGGGAGAAGGATCACCGAAAGCTTTCAGTTCCATTAATCTTCAAGCTAAATGGCAGAGTCAATGAGAAAATTTCCATTAAAATATGTATTTTTTGTAGTACGTTGGTTCAAAATGGAGGCTTCTGTCAGTCATATGTCTCCAAGGTTTTTTGTTTGCTTGAATTCATCACAATGTAAGGCTATACACAATATAGCCTTCGACTGTTTCCAAAGTACCTTTTTGATATTCTAAATGCAAGGAGTGGTGAAAACTCAGAAAATTAATATTTGGAATCCAAGATCGATTTTATGTATTCATATCCTGTATGGGCACAACAAGCAAGTTAACTGATTTTTAATGTGGTAAGAGTAATGAGATTTTGGACATCTTTCAATTTCTTTAAAGTATTCTTCCAAGTAGTTATTTTTATTTCAGCAGCCATACTAGATTTTAGTGTAGATGCTACTGTATGATTATTTGGATTTATCCCATCACATTCTAGGCACGGCAGAGCAATTTTGACAAATCTGTATCGTAGGAAGCTGCCTTCCTACGATGTTATGAAACTTGTACAGTTGACTCTCGATTATTGAGGATTGGGTTAATACAGGTTGTGGATTAACCAGGATGTAAAAAAAAAAAAAAAACAACAACGCATAACTCGCAGGGCCGGCTCTGGCTTTGTTGCTGCCCCAAGCACATGCAAAAAACACAACTCGCCAGGGCGCAGGGTAGCCAGTGAACCAACACTCCCTCCCCCTGGCGTAAGGCGGCTGGTGAACCGACACCTTCCTCTCCCCATATTTCCTATGGATGGTGATTATCCGGGATTTCATTAACCAGGATTAATTTTTTCCCCATCTTCCTGGATGATCGAGAGACTACGGTAACATCATTATTTCTCAATGCAAGTTAATTCCGTACTTCCACTTTTGTACTGTAGATGGCAATCTGTTTTAACATGTTTGCAAATCATTCTATGCTAAGCTTTGGAAGGTTTTTTTTTTTTTGTATATTAGTTTATTTTTGCTGCTTTTCAAATTTAACTTCCACATGTCTATGAAGGTTGAAACTAGGATGAAGAAAGTACCATGCATTCAGCAGGAACCCAACTACTGGAGCAATTCAAACCAAAGAATTTGTATTATTTCCATTGTTTTTCTGTGGCTTTAGAATCAAAGCTGTAATTTAAAAGTGTTTTTAGTAATCTTGGCTATAAAAGATAGCATTGCCTTTATTTACACCCTAACAGCTGTTTACTAGGAAAGACAGAGCTCTCTCAATTTTAACAGATGGTTGGACATTTGATTGTTTTGAAGTTAAGACAATTGCTTCTTTGGACAAACATCCTGGCCAATAACTGAAATGTGATATTTCAGTAGCTTAAAATGAAGAAACTGTTCCCCACCTTACGTAACTGTTGCTCTTCGAGATGTGCTGCTCATGTCCATTCCATTGTAGGTGAGCGCGCCCCCACCTATGCAGTCGTCAGAGACTTTTGTCTTAGTGGTATCCAAAGGGACAGCTATGGCACCCACTGGAATGCGTGCTTATGGTACAGTACATCAGGCACTGCCATCCTTACACCCTTTCAGTTCCTTCTTACCAACAACTCTGACAGAGGGGCACGAGAGCGGGTAATAGAATGGCCACGAGCAACATCTCGAAGAACAGTTACGAAATGTGCGCAACCGTTGTTGTTTCTTCGAGTGCTTGCTCATGTCGATTTTATCGTAGGTGACTCAAGCAAAATCCTAGGAGGTGGGCTTGGACGTCACAGCTTTGCAGACTGGCGCACTGCTCTGTCGAAGCCAGTGTCATCTCGAGCTTGCTGGGTCAGCACATCGTGTGACGTGAAGGTGTGGATGGACAACCAGGTCGCAGCCTGACAAATTTCTTGGATCAGCACCTGAGCGAGGAAGGCTGCCAAAGAAACCTGCACTCTAGTTGAGTGAGCCGCCACAACTGCTGGCAGGGGCACCAAGGGCTTGAAGGGAGGACCCATGAGCCTTCAGTAATCGTGCCATCATGGGATGGGCAAAGACCGACCTGCCTTGAAACAGTGGGTGGAATGCGGAAACGGCTGGCAGGTGTATCTTGACAGAGGACAATGACAAGCCCCGGAGCTTAAGGTGGAGCAAGTAGTCCAGGGATGTCCTGCAGCAAGGCCTCTTCTGCGCGAATGAGACAATCAGAGGCCCAACATGTGAAGCATCTCCACTTTGCCACATAGATCGCAGTGGTGGAGGGCTTCCTGCTGCCCAACAGAACCTGCTAGATCAGAGAACTGCTGATCCTCTCCACTCAACCACACTGTAATCAGGCTGTCAAGTACAGCGCCTCCAGGTTCGGGTGCAGCCGTGGCCCTGGGTGTGGCAGGGCAAGGGTAAAAACCCTGTGAATGCCCTCCCCCTATACAGGCTTAACCCTGCTTTCTAGCAGGAGGACCAGGAGCAGAGGCTGGGAGCAGCCTGCAAGGAGCCCAGCTGGGAGCCCTAACTTCAGAACACTAAGCTGGGCTAAATAGGGACAGCTGAGGCTGGGAGCTGAGAGGTCTAGAAAAGCCCTGGGCCCTACTCACTCAGGAGGGAAACAGGAGGCTGCTGCTCTGTCTCCTCACAGTGGGCAAGGTACCTCAGGGGCCTGGAGACCCAGGAACCAGGATAGAGAGGGTAACTGTTGGGGATGTGGGGAGCACTTTGCTTGCACCAAAATCACTAGACCAGCACTGTAAATAAAGGTCACTTGGAGAACACCAGAAAAGGGTGTGGAGACCTTCATTTGTGAAAAGCCAGAACACAGGGAGAAGCTAGAGAACCCTGTGCAGACCCTGTGCACTGGGACAGCAGATCCGGTCAAAGAGGCAGCAGCAAGGGGGTGACTGCTGAAAGGTTCAGCAGCATACCAAACCAGTGTTGCCAAGGCCACGCTGGGGCAACAAGGATGACCGTCGCCTTGTCTTGCTTCACTTTGAGCAGGACCCTGTGGATCAACGGTACCAGCAGAAATGTCTACTTCAACGCTCCCAATTATGGAATCAGGAAGAAGTCTGACAAGGGTCCCTGGTCCCTGCCCTGTAGGGAGAAGAACATGTGGCAATTCCTAGATCAGACACGTCCAAGACCAACGTGAGCGAAGGAGATGGGGTCATGAGGGGAACCCACTTCAGCATTGACTTGGAACCACCACCAGTCCAAGGGCAGCAGGACATGGTCAGCACTGTAACCACTAGGTCAATGGGTTGCCTGCTAGGAATGTAACCAAGGCCAGCTATGTTTGCAGGGGCCTCATATGAAGCCGGGTATGGCTGATCACATATGTACACGTGGCCATGTGGACCAACAGATACAGGCATATGTGAGCCATGGTGAGCAGATGAGCCTTTATGTGGGAGATTAAGTCAGCTATGGCCTGAAACTTTTCCTCTGGAAGGAAGGCCCTTGCTCACATGGAATCGAGAACGGTCCCAATAAACTCTATGTGTTGTATTGGCGTTAACATGGACTTCTCTACATTTATCAACAGGTCCAGACTAAGACAGGTGGAACAAAGCAGATCAAGGCTTCTTTGGACCCAATCTGGAGACCCATCTTTGATGATCCAGCTGTTGAGATACGGGACTAGGTGGACCCCACGCTGCCTGAGGTAAGCCGCTACTGGAGTCATCCACTTGATGAACATCCTTGGGGCTGACAATAGGTCAAAAGGGAACACCATGAACTGGAAATGGTGCCCTCCCCCTATAAAACGGAGGAAACACCTGTGTCCCGGGCATATGGAAACAAGCTTCTTTCAAGTCAAGAGCGGCATACCAGTCTCCCAGATCCAGGGAAGAGATAAAAAGAGGCCAGGGAAACCATGCAGAACCTCAATTTCTTGAGAGACTTGTTGAAGTGACATAGGTCCAAGATGGGTCTTGGGCCTCCTTTTGGCCACCTTTCAGAATTAGGAAATAAAGGGAGTAGAAACCTCTTTCATGTATGTCCCAAGGAACCTCTTCCACCTCCCCTATGCACAGGAGCTTGTTGACCTCCTGAACAAGGAGCTGCTCATGAGAGCGGTCCCTAAAGAGGGTTGGGGAAGAGGGGGAATGGGAGAGAGGGGCGGCCATGAACTTTAGGGTATAAAGCACCAGGATACTATATCCAGACCCAGTAGTCGGAGGTTACCCTTTACCAGGCTGAACGGAAAAGTCAAAGGCGGTCCAGGAAGGGGTGGAAAGGACCCACGGACTGACTGGGTCATCGCTCCTGGGCACACCCTCAAAATGAACTCTTCTGGCCCCCAGGGTGTTTAGAGGGCCCATGCTGAGCAGGCGAGCAGGAAGAAGGGTGACACCAGCTGAAGCTACTGTCCCTTCTTACAGAACTCAGGAGGGGCTGTTAAGGCGTTGGCAGTGGGAGAGATAGACGAGGGAGTTTGCCACAGGACCGTGGCAATGTTAAAAGACCCCTTCGTGGACTGGCAAAGCGACACAGGAGTGGAGAGGACATTGAACTATGAGTCAGTCTGCTCAGCCATCTCCTCTACCTCCAAGCCCAGATTGTTCATAACTCTCTAGAGCAGAGCCTGATGGTCCTTGAAGTCAGTGGGCGAACTAGCTGTTGAAGGACCCACCATCCATTCTAGCAAAACGGCCAAATCATTGTACTTAACACCTTTAGATGGCTGTAGTCTCCAGTGCACTTTCAGTCTACTACAAATGTCATTTCTGTCCATCTAGTTTTTTCACATGTATGATACCACACAGACATCTCACTTCAAGTGTTTACAGCTTTTGATCCAGACAAGGTCTGTATCCACGTTTTACAACCATAAAGTAATGTGAGTACATTGACCATTGCATAGAGTCTGATTTTAGTTGTCACCAACACTGATTTAAGATTCCAAATATTTTTATTCGGGCATGCAAATAATCTGCTTGTTGATGTCTTCTTTATAGCAGTTGTCATTTTACGATAGAACCAAGGAAGCAGAAACGGTTTACTTGTTTGATGCCTTTGCAACAACTATTAGTTTAGCCTGTTTATTGATTTTTGATGTTTACTAGCAAAGAAGTCATCTGACTTTCTGAAAAAGCCCTCTTGCTTTACTTTTTTTTTAAGCATTGTTCCAGCTCTTTGCCATCTCTCTCAAGCCAGTCTTTCTTAGCCTTTGAAACCATTTTTTTTCATTCCTCACTGAGCTGTCAGTATTTGTTCTTCCACTCAAAACAATCTTTAGCTTTCAAATGTTCTGTATAGTCTTCCTCTCTTCTTCTTGATTGAAAACCTCTCTCTGGTGTCATCCAGTCTTTCCTTTTTGCATATAACCTCATCCCTAAAACTTCCTTGCTCTTGGCATGAATATCATCCTTCGCTTGGCTTGTGCCCAGAGTTGCTCTGTTGTTGGGTCCTCTAGGTCCAAGAGGGGGACAAAACAGCCACCAATGACGTTCTGAATGGTCACCACAGTGATTGTATTTTCAAAGCTTTAAACACTACACCCCCCAACACACACACAAATTGTAATGTATTAAGTCTGATCCTGATTGCAGTGATCTCTGCCCAACTGTCGAGTCACATCAAGCTTCTGTAGACTGTGCAGTCTAGTATACTTGTGGGACAATGTCAACAAATAAGATGAAATTGACCATGTTTTTTGGTAGTACCATCATTAGAAATCCATGCTTCTTTATTAACTCATCTGTGTTGAAATATTGTGTTTATTACAGACAAATTACTGATAGCATAGAATTGAAGCAATCTTTAGTCTCGGTCATTTCTTAATCCTACTCCTTCTGTCCCCATGATGTCCTCCCAGTCTGCATTAGCACTCCTAATCTTGGTATTAAAGTCTCCCATCACGAAGAAAAAAATCTCTACATGGGGTTCAGGAAATCTGTGTTTGAATTCCATTGTAAAGTTGGTTTATGATACGGTCTTCTGCAATGTTGCAGGTATATATACGTCTATGATAGCTACAAGCCATGTTTTCCTTCCCTTTCCTTTGGTTTAATGTTTATTGTGTGTGACCTATATGTTTTCAAAGAACTGAAAAGTTTTCTGACAGCATGAAGTCAACTCCTCCTCTGTAGGCACTGTCTGTCCTTCCAGCATAAAAGATTTTATGTTACTTCATGGAAAGTTGGCTCCAATTTTAAAAAATTAAAATATATTTTAAATGATTTTAAATAAATGTTTACAATTATTTCCCTTGTAAATAAGAGTAGGAAAGATGTAAACAATCCTTCGCCTTAACTCCTCTATCCTGCAGATTTCCATTGATTTTAAAGGAGTGATTCCACAGATTTCTACTTCTAATTTATCAGTGATATATTTTGCAGTGTAAGTGTACAGAGCACAAAGTCAATATTGTGTCATAACAGACATGTGCCATCACCTTAAAGAAAGTAAGTTTGGTCAAAATTATGTCTTGCTAATTAAAAGTAGAAGTACACACTTTTGTCACTTGGTGGCACCAAACCAAAGAAAACCAAATACTTGAGAAAAAAAAAATCCATTTGTGAACATCCTGCAAGCCTCTATAATTTAAAGATAATTGGAAAGAACTCTTTCTAGCCACTGCACAAATATCAACAGATAGATGCTTAAAGATTTAATGTTGCTGAACTGCTGAAAAGATACATGAGATACAAGGGTAAAGTTTACTTATAGGTCAACTCTGATCTTCCCTCATGTTAACTTTCAGTTTCATCTGCTTCCAACATAAGCAGAACTCTACCCTGTTTCCCCGAAAATAAGACAGTGTCTTATATTAATTTTTGCTCCCAAAGATGCGCTACGTCTTATTTTCAGGGGATGTCTTATTTTTCCATGAAGAAGAATACGGTACACATTTATTGTTGAACAAAAAAAAAGGGAAGTTTATTACCTGTATACGGTACGGTAGTAGTTGTCATCACAAACCAGCATAACCAGACAAACATAACCAGCATAACCAGACAAACCAGCATAACCAGACAAACATTTACTGATATTTACCGGTATGAACACAAAGAGGGGATGGGAGGGTGCCAAAGGCTTCCCCCCCCCCCCCACTGGACCCATGAGGGCAGGGTCTGAGGAAGCCATGGGTCAGGGGTGCAGGGGCCCGGCTCCAGGTGCAGGGGTGCAGCCCCACCGTGGGTTTGGGATCCAGGGCCCCAGCTGCTTACCCCCAGGAACTGTTCTCAGCTGGGCCGGGGGGCAGCCAGCAGGTGGGTCAGGGGCTGGTTGGGGGAGGCGGCGGCCGGGGGCTCTCTGCCCCTCCCCCTCTGCCGGTGCAGGCTGCAAGCATCCCTACTTCCCCCTCCTTGCACCACGTGCAGTGGCAGAGAGCCTCTGCCTGGGGCAGCGAGACTTGCTGCCTGCTCCTGCTGGCAGGAGGGTGCTGTGGCCCCCCGGAAGGAGCGCTTAGTGAGGCGTGAGTCTGGCGCCGGCCTCTGAAGGTCCCTATATCGGGACAAAGGGCGTCCCGACCAAAGGATGATCGGGACGTGGGACAATTCCCCGAAAATTGGGACTGTCCCAAGAAAATCGGGACGTCTGGTCAGGTAGGAGACCAGCCGGGGGGGGGGGGGGAACCCCCACGGGCGTCGGGAGACTGGCGGGGGGGAGGGGCCGCAGCTGCCTTTGCAATTTGCATCCACACTTCTGCTCGCTCGTTTCCCCTCCCCCCACCCCGCTCCTCCGCCCTTCCCCCCACTTCGCTTCCCCTCCCTCCACCCCCCACCCCCACTTCTCCCGCATGCACGTCTCTCTCCCTCCCTCCTTTATCTCTGGGGCCCGCTTCACACGTTTGCAGGGTTATTGGCTGCACCTCTGGTTGCTGGTAATGGCTCTTTGTGTATTGGGGGCTGGAGGGCGCGGGGGGGGGGATCTAAAAAACAACCACCCCACCTTCTAGGGGGGGGTTGGTAAACAGATCTGCGGCTGTTACACACACACAGACACACACACACACACACACACACACACACTGCAGGCAAACAAAGATCTGAAGTTAGCAGCCAATTTGTGCTGAGCGAAAGCAGTTTGCAGAAGAGACTGAAAGTGAAGTTTGTCTGCAACTTCTGCTCTCGCTCCTCACCCCGGCTTGGCTCTGGCATGGTGGGGGGTTGAAGGCATTTTGCCAAGGGAAAATGGCCAGGGCGAAAGCTGGGGAGCGGATCTTCTCCGGGAATAGGGAGGGATTTAAAGGGGGGGGTCTGGTTGAAGCTACCAATCTCTTTGCCTCCAGGAAAAAAGTTACATTGAAACCCCTGAGCTAAGTTGGATGTTTAGTTGGGGATTTGTAATACTGGCTTGACACTGCTTTGAAGGGCTGGTTTGGGGGATGAAAATGACTTAAGTGTTGGAGAATGGCACCCCATCATTGTCATTTGGGGGTCTCAGCCTTCCCATCGAAGTCACCTTGTTTTGGCCCTTGATCTGGTGGGGCGAGTGGGAGTGAAACTGATACCGGTAGAGCTCCGGTCACAGGGTGTGTGTGTGTGTGTGTTTTTGCTTCCTCCACCAGAAGACACCTTCTTGGCTCCTGTCTCTCCGAGACTGGCGGGGGGGGGGGGCGGCCACGGGCGGCACGAGACCGGGGGAGGGGCCCCAAAATTCCTGTCGCCGGCCCTGCGTGAGTCTGAGAGTCAGCCAGACTCCGTCAGGGCAGAGCGAGCAGCAGGCGGCAGCTTGTCATGGTGGCGGCGCGGGCTCTCTGATTTAAAGAACAGCTCCGGCTGCGCTGCGGCCAATCAGTGAGCTGCGCAGCGGCGCCCGCCTCTACGGTGACTCCTTACGGCATCGGTAGTTTCGGGGGGATGCCTTATTTTTGGGGGGACGCCTTATTTTCGGGGGGACGCCTTATTTTCGGGGGGATGCCTTATATTAATGCGGGAGGCAAAACTGGAGGTACGTCTTATTTTCGGGGTACGTCTTATTTTCGGGGAAACACGGTAAGTAAAAATCTTTAAAAATCGCATTTACAGATTATAAGGCAAATGACAAAAGAGAAAAGAGCAGCCTCTCATACTGACATATCCAATATGCTGAAACTGTCTTGATTCTACCTTTAAAACATTTATTTGTCTGAATGGATTCCAAATAGATCTAAATAGTTCTGTGCTCTTCAAAGTTTACAGATGTGGAACTTAGGCAGAGGCTAAGTGACTTGGCAATTAACAAGATACCAGATCTTTATAAACAAAACATTACTACTGTCTGGCTTCCCTCTTACTTCATTATGATTTTAAGATCTCATGAGCTGCTGGAGCTAGAAATCTGTGCTGTATGCCCTTCAAAAGATTTCCAACAGTACAACAATCTTTAACTTTAGCTGTTCAAGGAATATCAGCTGCTGATATTGTGCTGGAATTAAAGTGTTTAATAAAAAAAAAAAGCAAGAAAAGCCAAAGGGTAATAAGGATATTTCAAAATTAAATCTCTCGTGATCTCAGAGGTCTAGAAACCCTCTGGTAGAGCAAATGTGCCAAATACCTGATGTCCCAGTATGTTTTTCTAAACACTGATCTTGTAAGAGTAAGATAGAGTTTCCCAAGCAGACAAAAATAAATCTGGAGTTTTGTACTAAATGGAGTATATGCAGCGAATAGTCCCATAGTTAAGTATTATTGCTGATCCACATCATGTTCCTTTAACAATTCTGCCCAATTACATAATGATTTTACCATTCCCAGTTCTGCAATTTATATATTTTATCTCTCTACTATTTCCTAGAATTGTACTCTGCATTACATATCAAATAAAATTCCATGTCTTCTAATCATTTGATTGTAAAGGTAGTGTTGCAGTCAGTGACAATGAGAACTCCCAACCTCCAGTAAATTATTTCTAACCGCTACCTGTCCAAATAATCTAGTATTGAATTTCTTACACCTCTATCCAATCATTACATCCATGAAAAGTATGAGTGTTACTAAAGCGGGAAGAAAATGTAATAGCAAAGTATTAAATCTGAACTACAATTTATTTGTTTTAAATAAATTTGTTCTACTCTAGCTAGAAAATAACACAATTGATAGCCATATGACATACCTAAATATAATCCTATCTGCGTACATAGTCATCCTGTCATGCAATCCATGGAATAAAGTTTTATTTCTGTAACCGTGTGATAAATGCCTTTATTTTGCATCACCACCTGCACTCTCCTCCATCTTTGCCAGAGCTACCTCTAACATTTTAAATTGCATGTTGAAATAAATAAATTAAAAACTGTCAAATATTTGTCATCCCTCAAGTGTCAAACACACAAAAGCAGGAACTGAAACTTCCACTTGCTATATTAAATATTAACCCAGTGACACTTAAGGTTTGATATCAAATTATAACAAGCTCTCCATCAAAGCTATGCTAATAAAACCTTAATAGCACATCATATATGTACAGTATATATGTTATAATATTATGTACAGGCCTATCAACTCTAACATAAGATGCCTTTGTATCAGATTTGCTAACTAGCTTTAGGGCATGTCTTCACTACTTTAATTCGACCTTAACAACAAGGTCGAATTAAACGTGTACCTGTCTTCACATACATGCCCTTAAAGTAGATTTAAAGGGCCCTCAAAATCGAATTTGTAACTCCTGCCTGACGAGAGAAGTAAGGCTAAAATCGACTTCTCTATGTCTACTGTGAGTAAGTGAAGAGGCATCTGAAGTTAAGCCTCCGACCTCCGAGGCTGCTGGGGGGGGGGGGGGGGGGAAGGGGAGCCGGCGCCGGGCTGCTTGGGTGATCGGGTCAGCTGCCTGGTCAATTTCACCTGAAATTGACCAGGCAGCTGACCCGATCGCCCAAGCAGCCTCGGGCGGGCGGGGGGGGGTGTCCAGCGGGGGGGCTGTTCAGGCGGGCGGGGGGGTCCGCGGGGCTGCTGGGGGGGGGGGAGCCAGCGCGGGGCTGCTTGGGCGATCGGGTCAGCTGCCTGGTCAATTTCACCTGAAATTGACCAGGCAGCTGACCCGATCGCCCAAGCAGCCCCGCGCCGGCTCCCCCCCCCCTCGGGCGGGCGGGGGGGGGGCTGTTCAAATGGGCGGGGGGGTTCGCGGGGCTGCTTGGGCGGGGGGTTGAGGGTCCAGCACGCATTGCACTGTGGGCTACCTACCCACAGTGCAATGCGGGCTATGTCGACCCCTGCAAAAGTTCTAGGACAGACAGTGTCGACCACTGTCGACCTGCTGTCCTGGTGGGGACACACTGATTCGATTTTCTAAAATCGAGTTTAGAAAATCGAATTAAGGGAAATCGACCTAGTCCTGTAGTGAAGACATACCCTTATACCGGCTTTCAATGGGTATGGGGGAATAGCAAATTATTTTAAAAGTGTGTTTATGCATATTTGTACAATTATGTCTCCAAGACTAAGTTAAAATTATTTTTTTGGAAAAAAATATTGAAATGTTATAGGCCAATGGTTTTCAAATGTGGATCAGAGGCCCTCTGGGAGTCTGAGAGCCCTTTCAGGGGGACCTCAGGGCCCCACAGCTGAAACCCAGAGCCAAAACTCCAGCGACCCACACAGGGAAAAAGCCTGAAGCCATGGTCCTGAAGCCCCGATCCCCAGTCCTCACCACAGGCTGAAGCCAGGAGCCATGGGCTGAAACTCCCAGGGTCAGTGCCCCACAGAGGGCTGAATCCCAAGCCCTGGTGCTTCCCAGGGGCAGAAGCCCTGAGCCCATGGGCGGAGTTGGGGGGCTTTGAGGCATTGCCCCCTCCAAACTGCAGTGCAAGAGCAGGGCAGTCCTGGAGGCAGCTCCATTCCCTCCCCCGCCACCCCACACATACACCTGCCGGGGGCAGGGAGAGAAGCCAAAGCTGGGGAGTATGGGGCAACTACTGCTCTGGCTGGTGCCATGAAACAGACAACTGCTGCATTCCCTTGTCTCCTGCTGCTGGTGGTGCCCAGGATTGAAGCTGCTCCTAAACTCCCATCCCCCTTTGCTTATGCAGCCACTAAGAGCTGCCCTGGTGAGGGGACTTGGTTCGTGGTTCGCAGAGCCCTTGAAGAACAGCAACTGCACGAGAGCTCTCCCAGCACAGAACCCTCGCTACTCCTCTCTCTACACCCTGAGCTACACACGCACACACACCCCGAACCCTGAGTAGGGATGTAAATATTGTTTAAAAAATTAAACTTTTAGACCAGGGGTGGGCAAACTACAGCCACCAGCCATTTTAAGCCAGCCCTTGAACCCCCACTGGGGAGCGGGGTCTGGGGCTTGTCCAGCAGGGGAGCAGGGTCAACGACTGCTCCACACAGCTCCCAGAAGCAGCAACATGGCCCAACTCCAGCACCTACGTGTACGGTCAGCCAGGTGGCTCCCTTCTGCATGCCACTCCCACAGTTCCCATTGGCCGGAAACTATGACTAATGGGAGCTGCAGAGGTAGTGCCTGAGGACCGGGCAGCGTGCAGAGCTTCCTGGACACAGCTCCACATCGGATCTGGAATGGGGACATGGCCGCTGCTTCTGGGAGCTGCTTGAGGTAAGCAAATCTCCCCACATCCCAATCTCCTGCCCCGGCCTTGATCCGCCTCCCACCCTCCAAACCCCTCGGTCCCATTCTTTTCTTCCCATAATGTCAAATGATAGGGGGTGAGAGGGTCATGGCATGAGAAGTTTGAAATCCACTGACTTAGGCCCCAACCAAAACTGGAGCTCTGCTTAGGCACAGTGTATAAAATGAGTCCTTACCCAAAAGAGTTTCCAATATAAAGGGTGCCAGGGGAAAGAAAGGCACAAAGATGAAGTGATTTGGCCAAGGTCGCATAGAAGGTCAGCCGCTGAGCCAGAAATAGAATCCAGGTCTCCTGATGCCCCAGTCTTATGCTCTGTTTACCAGATCATTCCCAACACAGTATGAAAACCAGTTAACTCCCTAGCTGCAGATTAAGACCATTATTTCTTGTCCTACCTTTGGTGGACTTATAAAAATGGTGGGAACCAGTTGTTTCCAATAGCCCTTAACATGTTGGAAGACAAGTCCTTCCTCAGCTTCCTTTTCCCTGCATGCCCAATTCCTTCAACCCTTCATCATAGATCATGTTTTTTAAACCTCTCAGTTTTGTTCCTCTCCTCTTGAATGTCTAATTTGTTTGTATCTTTCTTCAAATATGGTACCTAAAACTGGACATCATAAAGTTGAGGCCTCTCCAGTGAACGGAACGGCCTTCCGAGTCTTATGTACAGCACTGCTCTTATTACACATCCCAGAATTACATTTGCCTTTTTTGCAACAGCTATAACCCCCAGAGCCTTTTCTGCAGTACTGCTGCCTAGCCAGTCTCCATTTTTATTTGTGCATTTGATTTTTGTTGGGTTCCTCCCTTCGCTTTTGAAGGAAATGCTGCAGGATTTTGGGGGCGGGGGCTTAAGCAAGCTATCTGTTGAATATCTTTCCCCTTCAACATTTAGAACTGTATGTCTGAAAGATGTCACATTTCTGCTGACTCTGGACAGGTCACTTATAGACAGAAACTATGCAATACCGAAGAAAGCTGCCCTACAATTTCTATTTTGAAAGTCAGTCACTTGTCACGTTCTGCTGGAAAAGCCAAATACATTCACAATTTAAAATAAAGCTCAGCTACAAAGCACTTAAATTATTAAAGAAAATACATTTGCCTCTTTCTTTACTAACAGCAAGGGCTGCAGGCATGAACGTATAGTGTTAAATATCCAGTCTACAAAGGACAAGTATAAACGAGTCATGTACCATCTGCACTCACTTTCACAATACAGCCTGGCAGATAGTTGGAACTGAACACAAAGCAACATGATATTCCCTTCAAAGTATTACAGAAGCATTAAGGGTGCGAATGCAATTTAGAAATAAAAATCATCTACATTAAACTGCTGAAGTCCCTACTATACAAATTTACAATTAGCTGAAAAATACTACCAGCTAAACAACAGTACAGGAACTCCTCACATAACTCTGTAGTTATGTTCCTGAAAAATGCCACTAAGAGAAACGATGTTAAGAGAATGCAATTTCCCCATAAGAATTAATGTAAATGAGGGGGCTAGGGTCCAGGGAAATTTTTTTTACCAGTATAAGTTTTAAACAAAATTTAATACTGGTACTGGTACATAGTGATGATGATTGTGAAGCTTGGTTGAGATGGAGGAGTCAGAAGGTGGGATATTTCCCAGGGAATGCCTTACTGCTAAATGATGAACTAGCTTTTGGCTGAGCCCTCAAGGGTTAACACATTGTGGTTAATGTAGCCTCTCACACTACAATGCAGCACAAATGGAGAGGGGGAGGGGAGACAGCATAGCAGACAGAGACAGACACAGAGCTTGTGTGTGAGACAGAATGAGAGACAGAAAGGCACAGTGCCCCTTTAAGTAAGCTGACTCCATTCTTAAGTACATTGCCTTTTTAGTGGAACAGGAAGTTGAGACAGCAACTGCCCCAAGCTTTCTCCATCTGTGTCCCCAGCCTGCTTTATATGGAGAAGGGCAGGGGTGGCAGGTTTGTAGAAATTTTGGTGGTGCCTAGAACATACCCCTGCCCAAACTCTGCCCCCCACCTGCCCAAGTGAAACCTTTGTCCAGTATGAGTGGAAAAGATCCATCTTGAGAATTTCCCCTTTTGCTTTCCACTGATTCAGGAAAATAAAAATAGTCTTTGTGGCTCTCCAGCAATCAGTTCTTGTAACTGGGTTCAGCTGATAGCATTGGATTAGCTTGGGACCCCGTTAGCAAAAAACAACTATGACCAGAAAACAGAGTGGACTCTTTCACTCCAAAGCTATTTGGGCAAATTCTTTAACTCTTTAGGAAGCTTTGGTGGTAAAGATGATGTGGCGGAACGGAAAAAGTTACTTGAGAACACTTAAATTTGTGAACTTAATAAGAAATAAACCCACCAATACACATCTCGCCACTAACTTGTGGATAACTGGGCACTCAACAACAGCAACTTTGTTTCCACACCAAAGTTGATTGGCTTTCACATGACAACTTTGTACCATTTGTTTGAACTCAAGGAAGACACAGGATGCCCTTGCTGAATATTTCACTTACCAACACCAGTGTGAACCATGGCAGAGGGCGGTGATGACAACTGGCAGATGGTTTTCTCCAGGTCATATATACGCATAACAGTTCACTGAAGCATGTGAGGTCTCTATCAAAAGCCAGTAGCCCACTAATCATCAGAATCACTGTGAAAGTATGTATGGATATTTAAGGAGTTATGCATTTATTCTGAAAACTATACTGAAGTTAAGGCACACCGCGAAAAGATTCCTGTCAGCCAGAAGGTAACAGATCCCTATCTTCCTGTCTGATTGTTTACATATTGCATGCCTCAGTGTATACCTATTTGCATATTGATCCCCACCTGAAATAGGAGATTGCTACAAGAAAGGAAATCCACAAGATGAAATGAACATCAGATGGAGCTCTGCTATACTAAAGACAAAGAATTGTTCTGTGTTATGTTATGTGTAGTTGTGATCTGAGCTGGCATCGAGAAGCTGGGGTACTCTTTCTTTGCAATCAATGAACATTACAAGCATTACAAGCATCCAGTCAACAAAGGGCTGGACATTCCAAGGAGATACTCAGAGAGCTTGAGTGTTTACCAATCACTAACTGGTAAAGTAATAGTGAACCCTGTGAGGACTACAGGAGATTACTTGTGTTGCCAGTGGGCAATTGAGTTAGCAAGCTGACCCACGGTTGGCAGAGATAAGGCTTCCTCATGCTAAAGGGCAAGTGGTGGTAGCGAGGTGACTCAGCACTGGGTACCCCTGCGAAGCATCTCAACTGGTTTGCTCTAAATGATTTTTTTCCAGGGGAAATCACTGTTAGTGTCAGCACTCTGTGCTTCCCATATTGATGAACAGGAAGGGAATCAGGACACCCTCAGTATGGACAAGTCTGAAAACCACTGGGCTAAAAGAACTAAGTAAAGTCTTTCTACCGGTTTCCTGGTCAGCAGGACTTCTCTGAAGGAGGGCTGTTGCAGGGGGCTTATCTCGTTGCCGGGAGAAACGAGGCTTCACACAGGTGGCTAGTTGGAAAGTGGTGAGTTTATTGGAGGGAGTGGCATTTCGTGCTGGGGGGCTTATCTGCTGGGGGGCTTATCTGCCAGCACGGCCGCAAGACAAGATGTCTGACACACCCAGGCCATGTCCAGAAAGCCCAAAGAGGAAGCCCAACACACAGGGGCGTATCAGCACAGATATACCCATACTCATTTGCATCTCATACATACTCATCTCATTAATAGCAAGCAACAAGCTGATTGGTTACACGCTGTCCTGCCTCAGTTTCCCCATTTAGTTTCCCACGCATTCATTCTCACACAGACAGGGTAAACACTCATGCAGCTGGGAACTGGTTCCCAAACACACAGATAACAAAAATCCAAGGTCCTTCTCAGATTGATACCATCATTATGCACTCTCCTGGAGTTGACTCAGAAGCGTAACTGCACCTTCTAGTGGTTGCCCGTCACAATGTCTTCCGGTCCTAACAAGGGCATTATGTCAAGAATTATGTCAGACTGCCCTCCAAGGGGGCAATTCTCAAAAGTCTGAGGGCAGTTCAACTATACAGCCTCAGTGAGGTGCACAAGTATGCAAAGGGCACATGTGCAGGTCAAACAGGCACTACCACCAAAAATCCCTGATTAAAAAAAAAAACAGGGAGAAGAATGTCATGAATTACAATCGTTCAGAAATAAATCAGCTTGTCAAGAAAATAAATTCACAAACAAGAATGCAACCCACACAGATACTTCTCAAAAGTTTATACTTCTAAAGGCAAGGATCAAGCAATACCATCTATTCTGTACAGTGCAAAATATGCTTCTTGTTTTTAATTTTAAATCTCCTAAATGAGTACAAGAACTGTTGAATCTGGATAGACTTGAGATTAAAGCATGGGAGTCCTGTAACCAAAGGAGAAGGCAGGATTAATTTTAGAGAGGTATACAGCCCTATTTTAATTGGGTGTTAAACTGACATTTTTCTGTCCATGATAGTCATACCACACAAAATTGTTTCATCTGGAATTTCCATGAGGCTCATCTCCAAATACAACATGTACTTCAAGCACCGGGAAAGAGTAAGAAATCTCTGGTTAGTGATCTACTTGATATGTTAAAGGGTCAATACTCTACATTACACACCCACCACACACCCACACCACGTTTCAGAAGGTACATGGAAGAGAAGAAAGAAAAGTTTTTAGAGGAAAGGGGTGCAACCCCCAGACATGGGCAGAGGTAGAGATCAGGCTAGAATTCTGATATTTATGGGACAGTAGTACAGCAGTTGCTGGACCGGGGATTAGCACCATTAACATGAACTATTAAGTCTGAAGTAGTATTTGTAAAATGTAAGCATTGTGGCAGGGTGGGCTTGACCCAGCCTGCTGCCCCTTTAAGAGGGAGAAAAGCCCTCTGCAAACCCCCGGTGCAGCAAGCCTAATTAGCCACCTGGCTTGCAGCCTAATTAACCTGGATGGGTTGCACCTGGCAGCCTCCTCTGGGGGATAAAAGGCTGCCAGGAAGGAAGCCCAGGGTGGTGGTGGTTTGAGCTACTTAGAGCTGGTTTGTATGTTAGCTGGACTATCTAGAGTCCCTAGAGCTGTATAACTGTTAGCTGGACTATCTAGAGTCCCTAGAGCTGTGTTAACTGTTAGCTGGACTACCTAGAGTCCCTAGAGCTGTGTAACTGTTAGCTGGACTACCTAGAGTCCCTAGAGCTGTGTTAACTGTTAGCTGGACTACCTAGAGTCCCTAGAGCTGTGTTAACTGTTAGCTGGACTACCTAGAGTCCCTAGAGCTGTGTTAACTGTTAGCTGGACTACCTAGAGTCCCTAGAGCTGTGTAACTGTTAGCTGGACTACCTAGAGTCCCTAGAGCTGGATGCTAATGAACTGTTTTAACCTGTATATATTGGTGGTGGGGTCCTGCACTGTAAATTAAAGGGCACTGTTGGAGCAAAAAGGGGTTTCCTGCCTGTGTTTCTGAGAGGGGGGAGATGGCGGTCTGTCACAAGTGGTGTCAGAGGTGGGATCGCTACACCAGCAATCCAACTGGTGGCCCCGAGATGGAGGGAACCCTGCAGTGTCTCGTGGAAGAACAGGAGTGGACCCAGCAGGCCATGCATGCCTTGCAGCGAAACCACCAGATGCAGCAGGCTCAGTTGGAGCTGAAGGTACTGCTGGACTTTTTGAGAGGGCAGCCACCACAGCCGGGTGGGAGTGGACCACCCGGGCCCTCCGTCTTGCTCCGTACCTTGTGGGCAGAGGCCCAGGACTTTGGGAACTCATGGACTCCCTGATATTGGAGCAGTTTTGCTCTGCCTCCCCGAGACTGTCCGTACCGGAGTCAAAAGGCATCAGCCAGAGACGGTGGAGTCTGCGGTGCACCGGACCAGATACGTGGAGACAGAGGGACCTCGGGGAGAAGATGGACCACGACGGGTCCGGGATTTGGGGCGATGGCCCATGGACTGGGATTTGGGGGCGGAAACCGTGTGGGGTAATACCCACTCTGCGGGTGCAGGTGGGGAGGAGGTCCCAACCGGGGGTAGTGGACTCAGCCTCCCCCTGTACGCTTGTCCACAGAGCGTTGATCCGCCCTGGTTGATCCGCCCTGAGTTACCCACTCTGCGGGTGCAGGTGGGGAGGAAGTCCCAACCGGGGGTAGTGGACCCAGCCTCCACCTGTACACTAGTCCGCAGGGCATTGGGGCCCTTGTAGAGCTGATCGAAGGCTTGAAGGGTCTGAGCCAGCCCTATGGGGCTAGGCTAAGGGGGGAGGTGTGTGGCAGGGTGGGCTTGACCCAGCCTGTTGCCCCTTTAAGAGGGAGAAAAGCCCTCTGCAAACCCCCGGTGCAGCAAGCCTAATTAGCCACCTGGCTTGCAGCCTAATTAACCTGGATGGGTTGCACCTGGCAGCCTCCTCTGGGGGATAAAAGGCTGCCAGGAAGGAAGCCCAGGGTGGTGGTGGTTTGAGCTACTTAGAGCTGGTTTGTATGTTAGCTGGACTATCTAGAGTCCCTAGAGCTGTATAACTGTTAGCTGGACTACCTAGAGTCCCTAGAGCTGTGTTAACTGTTAGCTGGACTACCTAGAGTCCCTAGAGCTGTGTTAACTGTTAGCTGGACTACCTAGAGTCCCTAGAGCTGTGTAACTGTTAGCTGGACTACCTAGAGTCCCTAGAGCTGTGTAACTGTTAGCTGGACTACATAGAGTCCCTAGAGCTGGATGTTAATGAACTGTTTTAACCTGTATATATTGGTGGTGGGGTCCTGCACTGTAAATTAAAGGGCACTGTTGGAGCAAAAAAGGGTTTCCTGCCTGTGTTTCTGAGAGGGGGGAGATGGCGGTCTGTCACAGCATTCAAACTTGTATTACTACATTTTTAACTTTTGCATCTTTGACTACAACAAATTCAGTTTTTATCAGCCACAGTCACTTAAGGTGAGAAAGAAAAAGAATGCTGGTAAGGTTTCAGGGCACAGAATGAGTTTGAGGAGACTGGCATGGTAGGTTTACAGTAATCAGTCAGAATGACCAAAATATAAGTTGCCTCCATTTCACAAATATTGTTTGTCAAAGCAGAATGAAATGCTAAGAGAGTAATAATAATGGCCTATCAGTTATTTTCAGGTTCTCATGCACTACCAATGATACTATTCTTGTAACTCTAATATTGTAAAAGAAATGTTCAAATAAAAGACAAGTGAAAACACTAGTTAAAGTCCATAAGAACATTCCTATTCGTATTGTTTTATGATAATATATACTTCTAAAAACAAAACAGCGCGTGGGACCAGGTTGTCTTATAGTGTCTTTAATGAAAAATGGTTGATGTATTAAATATAATATATGGAGATATACCTATCTCATAGATGTGTAAGGACCTTGAAAGGTCATCGAGTCCAGCCCCCTACCTTCACTAGCAGGACTGAGTACTGTCCCCTGACAGATTTTTTTGCTCCAGATCCCTAAACAAACCCCTCATGGACTGAACTCACAACCCTGGGTTTAGCAGGCCAATGCTCAAACCACTGAGCTATCACCCCATTGATGAATATTGATGAATCTTGTTCTAAAGCAACGGAAAGAGAATTAACAAAACTGATTTTTTTTCTCAACAATATTGCAGTAGGAACAGTAATAAAATTTTCATTACTTCCTTCAGAATAATCATAGCTTATTAGAACACTTATTAAGAATTAAACACATTGCAGTCATTTCTTTATTATTAAGGCAAGTAAATAAAACGGAGTTTATCTTCTTAACGGTCTTCTTTTATGAAAAAAAGAGGATGCCATCTAAATTTTCCTATAACAAAAAAGCTCTTTGAAGAGCACACTTAAAGACCAGGAGGGGTGGGGAGGGAAGCGGGTGGGGAAAGAGGTGGGCCAAAAGTGTGTGCTGTCTCTGAGCAGACTCTGAAAATGCTTACATGAACTGCAACATTGTGATTTCACACTCATTTTCTTTGTCTCATCAGCCTTCATACTGCTATTAAGAGACAAAGACATGCCTTTGAGAAAAAAACTAAATGGAATTCAATTCTTCACTCCCACCCAAAAATACCAGTTTCAAAAGAAATATCACTGATTAAGCATTAATATAATTGTGTCATGATTTACAGAAATTATCCCTGCAAAAAATGCAAGCTCTGAAAGGCTGCCTGCCAGCAACTCTAGAGGTAGAAATCCTGAGCTACAGATGAAGTTGCATCCTCCTAAAGGATTAGCCAATGATTGCCAGCTGAAATATGAATCATAAGCATGATATGAATGCCTAATTAATTTGAGGACAGTCCTGGTATCAGAAGACAACTCTACCATTTTCTCCTGGATATGTTTTTGAGAGGGAAAAAAAGCATTCTTCACAGGACAAAAGAAAAAAAAGTAATGAAAATGCCTTACTGAAAGTTTACTAAATTCTAAACAGCAGAACCTCGCACATTCTTGGACCAGATACAAAGCGGTTAAAGAAATTTTAAGACCAACTCTGCCTATACTGAGAATTAAGAAACTTTCAACAATAAAAAAATAAATCAAACAAGATACAGAGGGCAGAAAGTGTTGACAGAGTCCAGGTTTCTCAAAGACAAAATGTTCAACTTGTATATAAAACTAGGTTCAGCACTTGTTACAAAACTGATTCTATTCAGGTAAAAATGGTATAGTGAAAGAACAAATCGAGGCATGATTGTGACACATCAGCACTAAGCTCAATATGATTTCTTTGGTGTCCACAGAGCTTCAGTGCTGCAGACAACTATGGGAATCATCATAAAGAGACCAAGAGTAGCTGTAATGAGCAGTATCTTAATAAGCATAACAAAAACCACCCGAATCCAGCTGAAATACTAAGCAAATTAGAGGGAAGAAATTAAAGAACCTATAGAATTATAGTACGTACTTTCATGTACATTCACTTGTTCATCCCTTAGCAAATATTTTAAAAGATACTTCTGCCAAATTTAAGGGTGTTTTTTTTTAGCGTACCATCTTTATTTAGGCTTGGAAGGATTAGATTTTTATCAATAAATGTTAGTAAACTATTTCATTGTACATACATAAACTAACAATTATTTCCATCAACAATAATCTAAATGTACATACAGTAAAACCTCGATTTAACGGACCTCGATTTAACGGACTTCGGATGCAACGGACAAAATTTCTGAGCAAGTCCGATGCATCCCAAATCCATTTCTCGCGGGCTGGCTGCCGGCTCCCGGCTGCCGCCCGGGTCACGGCAGCGGGCGGGCTGGCTGCCGGCTCCCGGCTGCCGCCCGGGTCACAGCAGTGGGCGGGCTGGCTGGCGGGTCCCAGGAGCCGGGACCCGTGTGGGCTGGCTGCCGGCTCCCTGCTGCCGCCGGGGTCCCAGCCGCGGGCGGGCTGGCTGCCAGCTCCCAGCCACCGTGACCCGGGCGGGCTGGCTGACGGCTCCCGGCAGCCAGGACCCGGGCGGGCTGGCTGACGGCTCCCGGCTGCCGCCCGGGTCCCAGCAGCCGGGACCCGGGCAGACTGGCTGACGGCTCCCGGCTGCCACCCGAGTCCCGGCAGCGGGCGGGCTGCGGAGCTGCCGCCCCGACCCTGTAGCGGTCGGGCTGCTGCTCCGACAGCTTTTTTTTATTATTATTAAATTATTATTATTATTAAATAACGGACTTTTTCATTTAACGGACACCCCCTCGCCCGAATTAGTCCGTTAAATGGAGGTTTCACTGTATAGGCAAAGAAAATCCTGCTTGGGAACTTAAAACACAAAGAAAAATCTTAAATCAAACTAACGTGATGTTGAGTTTGTGTTTTATCAATTACAAAACTTGTAACTTTTTCAATTTCAACATCTAGTTATTAAATAATTTTGACTCCCCCATAATTTCTCACAACTAAAAATTTAAATCCTTACAAATTAAAAAAAAAAAAAAGTTTTTAAGCAACTGTCAAAATTATAAAAATATAAACATCCAGTTTGGCCAGCAGAGCCTACCTTTATCGATTGATGACCACCTTCTAGATGTGAACTAAATGCAAATACATACAGGACTGTCCAACTCAATCTGCAAACAAAGCTTGAAACAAGAAAAGCATGAAGTGCCTACTGCCCAAATCATGGCCCCACCGCACAGTCCAAGCAGCCATGCTGCGCAGTGTGAAGTTCCTCTGGGGTACAAGCCCACTCCACAGTAATGGCAATGCTCTGTAGCTTTCTCTCCAACCAGTGTTAAAGCACCCTCTGTGTCACTTAGTTTTCCCTCCCTCAAGTACAGAGGACTGATGGATGCGTCTTCTGCTGCCAATGCCAAAGCCCTTAACTGGGACCTTAAACTTTGCTTTCAACTCTAAAGAGAATTTCCATTTCACCCTTCTTTTTCCAACAATGACAGTTTGTCATCATTAAAACAACAATGCATCTTCTAAATCCTTATTCTTGCATTGGTCATCTTCCTTTCAACTACTGCAAACAACCTCTACCCTGACTCTCCATAATTTCAGGAAGTCTGTTATGAATAGACTTTTTTGGATATGAAATAGGGACTACAATCGCTATCATTCACCAAAATTGCAGCTCTAGTTTTGAAACTTCCCAAAGACCATATCATCATGGCCTGATTTGCCAACCTGCTTACATTTTTTTTTTTGGTGTGTATTTACCATATTGTTTATACACTTCCCTTGTGCTAACCCCATGTTGAACACTCCCACATGCACACAAACCACTAAACCTGCTGAAAATGCACTTCAAAAATATTGTTTATCTTAGAACTGACTTGATGTTTTCACAACATTGTTAGAAACACCACAAAGCATACTGCATCTTGTAGAAGAAATGAATACAACAATATTAGGAGTAGCATATCATTAATCACTATATGTATATCATTTCATTTCCAGAGACAAACATGTACAGCCAAAATAGGTAGTCGATGGGTTCTCATAGTAGTATACTTTTACAGACTATTTTTTTTCTATTATCACTTTTTTCAGCTCAGCAAGCTACTCCAGATTTTGCTATCCTGTTACATTATCGAGTGTTCAGGATTATTTTCTTTTAATCAGATATTGTAGGCAAATCTGCTTTTATGCAAAACCACCTTTTCCAACTCATATCACCCAAAATAATCCTTTATCCAAAAAAAAAAAAGCTGTCAACACAGCTTTTCCTTCTCTATAGCTATAGTTAGTTATCAGTGTCCATTTGTCAGCTTCTGTTTTACAGTGTTAACAAACACACTCCTTCAGTCACTGTGTCTTTCACATTTTCATTTTTGACCTCTCTTATTCTTTGTTCTTAACTTCAGCATATCTATAAGGAGAATGCATTCTGAAAAGAGCGTAACTTTGATTGAATACCAACGTTATGCCAACACTTTTACAGTACAACACCAGAGTTACAAACTGGCCGGTCAATCACAGACTTCATTTAGAACTGGAAGTATGCAATCAGGCAGCAGCAGAGACCAAAAAAGGGCAAATACCATACAGTACTGTGTTAAATGGAAACGAATTTTAAAAAATGGAAAATTTTAAAAAAGATTTGACAATGATTTGCATGCTTCCTCTTCCTATCCAGTAAGAAAGTGCTAGGAAATGAAAACTCTGGCCTATGTGCCAGGTAGTCTCTATTAAACTCCTAATATGCAGTTAAAATCTTCACTTCTCTCACAAGTTAACATTGCAGGCGGGAGGGATAACACTTAAAAAGTTAGAAATACCAGCGATTAAATGTTTCCCAGTAAATTCAGCATAGTTTATTAGTAATTTAGTTGCATGGGGAAAAAATAAGATACTAGATTCCAAGGCAGGCTGAAACTTTCGATTTATTTAAATCTATAAACTCAAGTACTATAGTTCTGAAATATAGATCATCTAGACTTAAAAACTTTACACAGAACAGAAACAGACACATTAACACTCACTCAAATTAGTCCTCCATATATGTACACTGGCAGATTTATGTTATCGCTGCATTTTCCCCCAAAAAGCCTTTAAAAGGGATATAAAAAACACCTGTGCATTATGGACTCCGACACCTTGACTGGACACAATGCACTGAGATTAAAACAAAACTTCCTCCAACTGATCTAGAAACAGACTGTAGACCAAATTCTGCCCTCAGTTACATCCATGAAATTCCTTTTAAATCGAGTGATTGACTTCAATGAAATCACATCTCTTGAAACCTAAAGCAAAACTTGGCCCCTAGATGCACTTGAGAGAGAGAACAAACTCTTACAGCCATATAAATAAGTAGAAAACAAATGAAGTGGAACCACTAAGTACTGAGAATGGGGTAAAGATTAAAGATATTTTAGATATGGCCCAAAACCAAAATAAATACTTTGCCTCAGTTTTTAATAAGAGTAATGAGGAAATTGTATACAGTAGACCTAATCTAATTTGATTTCAGTAAAGCATCAAATATTGTTCCACCTAGGACTTGAAATTATTAGTTAAATTGGAGGAGAAGGGGATTAACCCAAAGATGGGTAAGGAAATGGTTAAAGGGGGGACTACAACTGTTCATACTGAAAGGTGAACAATCTGACTGAAGGGCAGTTTTATTAGTGGAGTTCCTAGAGGACTGGTCTTAGGCCCAATCTTATAAAACATTTGCAGTAATGATCTTGGCACAAAAAATGGGAGTATGCTAATAAAATTTGCAGATGACACAAAGTTGGGAAGTACTACCAATACAGAGGACGACCAGGGTATCATACAAGATGATCTGGATGACCTTGAAACATTGGCATTGCGAAACTATATGGAGGGACGGATAGGTAAGGCTGTGCCTCCACGAAAAGCCTGGCTCCTGCCCCCCATCTGCCCCCTCCCACTTCCTGTCCCCCCCCCCAGAATCCCTGACCCATCCAACCTCCCCACTCCTTGTCCCCTGACCACTCCCTCCTGAGAGCCTCCCCTCCAATTAACCACCACCTCCCCAGAACCCCATCCCCTATCCAACCTCCCCTGGCTGCCCTGTCCCGGCTGCCCTGACCCCATCCCCATTGACTACTGCTTGCCCCTTATCCAACTCCCCCACTCCCTGCCCTCTTATCATGCCGCTCAGAGCAGCAGGAACTTGCAGCCCCACCACCTATGCTGTCCATCAGGAGCAGTGGGCCAGAGCGCTGGTGGTGCGGTGTGAAGAGGCTGCAGGGGTTGGGGGGGGAATAGCAAGGGAGGGACCAGGGAGGGAATTGGGGGCTAGCCTGGCAGAGAGGTCAGGGGCCAGGCAGGACAATCCCACGGGCCGGACACAACCCGTGGGCCATATTTTGTCCACCTCTGGCATAGGGACTAACACACATTTTTGCTATAAACTAGAGATTTACCAGTTGTAAGTAACAGAGGAGAGGAAATACCTTGGTGTTTTGGTAAATCACAAAATAACTATGAGCTACCAGTGCGATGCTGTCATGAAAAAGGCTAATGCAATCCTAGGATGCATTAGGTAAGGCATTTCCAGTAGCAACACGGGAGCACAGTGTACTGTATTTAAATCAAATTGATTTACATTACTATTCAGGAAGACTCAATTTAACCATAGATTACTACATAAAAGTGCATTCTTGTTGGTTACCTTAATACATATTCTTCACAACTCAGATAGATGTAGGTTTCATTTTTAGAAGGTACACACTGTACAGTTTTAAAGTGATTTATTTTGAAAACTTTTTAGATTAGTTTACAACTATCTCAGAAAATGAATGATTGTACGGTTATTTCATTTACCAAAGGTAACTGAAGCAGATATTTATGAAGTCATTGGGGTTTAACTATCTTCAATTCAACAGGTTAATCATTAATATTTGGAAGATTTTCTTGCAATGTTATATTAGGAGAACACCACCAGACATTTAAATTGTTTTACTTAACTAAAACTACAACATTATGTATTCTGGATATTTTTCTTCAACAGCAAACATATAATACTCTAACTAAAGCATATACATTTTTGAATGTAGTTAAACATTCAATTTTTTTTAAAAATCGGGATTGTTTTGTTTAAATATTTTTTAAACTAAAATAGTTAAATGAAATATTTGAAAACAAAATTAAATCAACTGTGTCAGCCAGGTCAACATGAGAAACTTCAAATATTGGCTTCTGCAGTTAACTCAATTGTCTTCACATTCATTTTAATGTTTGTTCATAATCTGGAAAAGAAAACCAACCTTTCCTGCTTTTTCAGGTCCCAAATGATTTCTCTATTTGGAATGAATTAGTCCAAAGAAAGAAAATATTTTTTCTACACTGGCAGAAGAAGTTAGTGCTGTTAAAAATGAGATGATCACTTCTACAGTCTCCGAATCCAAGCGCTGAAATAACTTCCACCAGTTCACTGGTGTGACTTTCTTTAAAACATCATCAGCAAACACCTATTTCTTGAATGGTTCACCTTTAGCTCTGAAGTTTATTTTAGTTGGCATTACCGAGGGATGATTGCTGGATGTTCATGTCATAGCCAACTCCTCTTCTTCAGCAGTTAAGGTTTGACCCAGGCACAGAGTACTGAGAATATTTGCAAGAAAATGAGTTGGAGAGAGTCCTTGTCCCATTCGTTTTAATGTTTGAAATTTGGAAAGAACTGAATGAGAGCTTAAAAAGAAAAATGCAATGACAGAGTTAAATTACAAGTGTCAGCATTAAAATATCTATTTCCCTGCACTTTGTTCAAGGCTACAGAAATAGGCTTCAGGGTACTCAGTATGTGTTCAACATTTCTCTTAAGATCAATGTTGACAACTTTGGTTGTGTCTGTGTCATCTATTTGGTTGTTACAGAAATATTTTGCAATCTCAACATTAGCCTTTATTTCTGGAACACTGAAATCTTTGACTAGGAGGTGTATCAAATGAGCACTACAACCATATATTAGCTTTGGACTCTCTTCACTCAATTTCTTATCTTGGATACATTTGCAACTTTGTCTGTGATTAATCTGTGCACTAGACATTTGAATTTTTTCCCCCACATAGTTTGTTATAACTTTTACTTTTTGTATGTATTCTGCTGCATTTCCTGATGTAAGAATTGTTTCTGTAAGAAAGGCATTCCCTACTACAGTTGTCAAACAAGCACATACAACAAGATCATTGTGGACACTGCTCCACCCATCAAGATTCAGGTTAACAATTTCACCCTCTAGACCGAGCACGGAGTCCCATTGGGTAGATAAAAAATTAACCTAAATCTATACAGAAGCCCCTGGAACCCCAGAAGATTGGGTCCCTAATTCATGAAATATTAAAACTCATTTACAAAACTTTTCTCAAATGTTACATGAATATACTGTCTCATATTATAGAATTGGAATTTATAATCCCTATTCTGTGATGAGATCTTTGAGCTATAATGTATATTAATTAAAAGTATCTTTAGATAGGTTTTTCCCTCAAAAAGCATTTTATCAAAAAATGCAATTTAAATTTAAAAAATCCAAATTGAATTTTTTTTTAATAATTTATTTTTATCTGTCCTGTAGGGAAGTGTTGCTCCCACTTTACAAGGCACCATATAAGGCACTCCTCTGAAATACTGTGTGCAATTCTGGTCTCTGCTGATTGAGAAAGATGAACTGAAATTGGTACAGCTGCAGAGAAGAGTTACCAGGATGATCAGAAGAACAGAAAAATCATGGAGCAGGTCCTCAAGGAATCAATTCTGAAGCACTTAGAGGAAAGTAATCAGGAACAGTCAGCATGGATTCACCAAGGGCAAATCATGCCTTACTAACCTAATTGCCTTCTATGATGAGATAACTGGCTCTGTGGGAAAGCAGTGGATGGTGTTATTCCTTGACTTTAGCAAAGCTTTTGATAAGGTCTCCCACAGTATTCTTGCCAGCAAGTTAAAGAAGTATGGGCTGGATGAATGGACCATAAGATGGATAGAAAGCTGGCTGGATCATCGGGCTCAACAGGTAGTGATCAATGACTCCATGTCTAGTTGGCAGCCGGTATCAAGTGGAGTTGCCCCAAGGGTCGGTCCTGGGGCCAATTTTGTTCAATATCTGTATCAAAGATCTGGAGGATGGCTTGGACTGCACCCTCAGCAAGTTTGCAGATGCCACTAAACTGGGAGGAGTGGTAGATATGCTGGAGGGTAGGGATAGGATACAGAAAGACCTACACAAATTAGAGGACTGGGCCAAAAGAAATTTGATGCGGTTCAACAAGGACAAGTATAGAGTTCTGCAATTAGGATGGAAGAATCCCATGCACTGCTACAGAGTAGGGACCGAATCATTAGGCAGCAGTTCTGCAGAAAAAGACCTAGGGGTTATACTGGATGAGAGGCTGGATATGAGTCAATGGTGTACCTGTAGTGGGGCTGCCCCTCTCCAGGTAAAAAAAAAAGGGGTTAAAACAGCCTGCAAAGGACTATGGATACAGAAAGGCAGCCCAGCAGAGGGCTGCAAGTGAAGGCAGCTGAGGGTGTAGCAGCCACAGCTGTGGCTGGGTCAATGAGGGACCAACTGGCCCTGATAAAAAGAGTTTGGAGCTCAGAGACAGTCTCCTCCTCTAGCTGAGGAGACAGACAGGGCTGGCTGCTGGGAGCTGGATAAGATACCTAGTGTGGAGCAGGGTTGGGGCAAGGCTAGAGGAGCTGGGGAAGCTCTGGCCTGGAAACCCCCAGGCTGCAGGGCCTAGGGGATGGCCCAACAAGCGGTACTGGAGTTGCAGGGGGCAGCCTAGGGCTACAGAAGCAGCAGGCCAACCCTCCTTGCCGGTGATGAATGGCAACGATACTGCAGTCTGCCCCAGAGAACGAGGGCAAGTGGTGACTGGCAGTTGCCTAGACTGAGGAAAGGTGAGGATAGGAGATGAAGGTTCCCCGAGGAAGGGAGACCCTGAGACTGTGGGGGTACGGCTGGGTTGCAGCACCCTAGGTAAGAGGGCGCCGGGGTCCAGAGAGGGACACGGGGCCAGTGTCAAGCGGGACTACAGCCTGCAGGGGGTGCTCCGGACGCTGGCAAGAGCTAATTCCCTGGACGACCAGCAGGAGGCGCCGCAGGGTGAATCGCCACCCTGCTACAGTACCCTTGCTGCCAAGAAGGATAACAGCATTTTGGGCTGTAAAAGTAGGGGCATTATCATTCCCCTCTATTTGGCATTGGTGAGGTCTCCTCTGGACTACTGTGTCCAGTTTTGGGTCCCACACTACAAGAAAGATGTGGAAAAAAATGGAAAGAGTCCAAAGGAGGGCAACAAAATGATTAGGGGGCTGGAGCACATGACATATGAGGAGAGGCTGAGGGAACTGGGATTGTTTCGTCTACAGAAGAGAAGACTGAGGGGGGGATTTGATAGCTGCTTTCAACTACTTGAAAGGGAGTTCTAAAGAGGATGGATCTAGACTGTTCAGTGGTACCAGATGACAGAACAAGGAGTAATGGTCTCAAGTTGTAGTGGGGGTGGTCTAGGTTGGATATTGGGGGTGGGGGGGGGGGAATTCACTAGGAGCGTGGTGAAGCACTGGAATGGGTTACCTAGGGAGGTGGTGGAAACTCCATCCTTAGAGGTTTTTATGGTCAGGCTTGACAAAGCCCTGGATGGGATGATTTAGTTGAAGATTGGTCCTGCTTTGAGCAAGGGGATGGGACTAGATGGTCTCCTGAAGTCCTTTCCAACCCTGATATTCTATGATTTTATGAATGGAGAACCTGACTTACAAAAGGAGACTTTATGAGCTTTGTTTAGCCTAACAAAATGAAGGCTGAGGGGAGATAGGATCGCTTTCTATAAATATATCAGAGGAAAACACACCAGGGAGGAAGAGGAGTTATTTAAGAGTTAATCTTGTCACAAGAACAAATGGATGTAAACAGGCCATCAGCAAGACCAAGAGCAAATAAGACAAACATTTCTAACCATTGGAGGAGTAAAGTTCCACAACAGCCTTCCAAATGGAGTAGTGGAAGCTAAAAACATAACTGCTTTTAAGACTGATCTTGAGAAATTTATGGAGGGCCCAGGATGATGAGGATGCCTATAATGAATGGCCCATGGCCCATCTGCAACTGATATTTGCAAATATCTCCAAAAAGGCCAGAAATGGGTCACTATATGCGGAGAGCTCTCAATTACTCCAGGGGATTATTTCCCAGGTGTCCGGCTGGTGGGTCTCACTTACATAATGGGTCTAACTGATCATCATATTAGGAGTCAGAAAGACATTTTCACCCAGGTCAAACTGGCAGAGACTCTGGGTGAATTTTGCTTTCCTCAGCCATGTGGGGCCCAAGTCACTTGGTGATTTGAACTAGAGTGAATGGTAAATTCTCTAGAACTTGAAGTCTTTAACAAGATTTGAGGACTCCAGTACCTCAGACAGAGCTTATGGGCCTAGTGCAGGACTGGTTAGATGAGGTTCTGTAATCTGTGATGTGAAGGATATTAGACTAGATAATCCTGATTATCCCTTCTGGCCCTGAAGTCCAGAGTCTTACAGTATATACAGTAGGATATCGGTTGCACTCAAAGATGAGGAGCTGCTTTATTTAAATTTCCTTGCAGTTTTAGTATGTCAAATAATTCAATGGTATGATTTTTATTATACTACATGTAAACACAAAAATCATAAATAACTTTAAAAGTGCTTAGTCATTGTAACTAAGGCAGCTTTCGTCTCCCACTCAAGTTCCAGAAATATGAGAGAGAGGAATAAAAGCAAGAGGAAAATAAAAGATATATGGTAGAAAGAAGTTGGTAGGAACAGGAAAACCGATCATGTCCAGTAGTAGTTTGGCTTCACAAAATTCCAATGGATTAGGAAAAAGACTGCTGGAAGAGATGAGAAAGTGAAAGATATACAAGAAGTGCAGTAGAAGAGCAGATGCATTTCTTCCCCAAAGCCATGGTTACACTTACAGGATTATAGCGCTTTTGGTTATAGCTGTCCCCATATACAGCAATAGGTATAGCGCTATAACATGTCCTGGCGTGGCCACATTTGCGGCACTTGCAGCGGCACAGGGAGTGGTGCATTATGGGCAGCTATTCCAGCATTCAGCTGGGTGCAACGTGCTTTTCAAACGAGAGGGGTAAGGGGGAATGTGTAGTGTGTATGCAGAGGGAGAGAGCGAGGGGATTTTCTACGGGCTGAGAGTCTTGTCAGTGGTTTCCTTTGAAATTAGAACCTGCTTTAAGTCACACAGCTCCCTTTGTAAACATTTGCAGTGCTTATCTGAGGAGTTAAGAGAGAAACTCTGAAAAGGTACTTCCACATTCCTCCTGCCGAGTTCAAAACAACACGAAGAGATGTTAACTGCCTTAAATGGCTCGGAGGCGTGCCAGAGATCACTTATAGCGTAATGACTGTTTACACTTGCTACAGGGAATACGCAATAGTCGTTATTCCTCAAGGAAGAGAGGATTACCAGGAGCGGTATAACTGTGGGTTTATAGCACAATACATGCCTTGCCAGTGTGGACGGGTAGGGAGTTATAGCGCTCCTGGAGGCTTTATAGCGCTATAAAGTGCCAGTGTAACCAAGGCCCAAGTCTGGTCAATGAACAGACTAATAGTTTTGAGGATGTCAATGTCCGTACAGGAAGGAGGGACTGTTTGCTAGTTCAAAGTTTACAGTGATTTGCAGACTTCAGCAGATACTGGCAATTTTTCTGCAAGCTTTTATGAAGTTAGCTCTTTATTGGCAAGATAGGCACAGTTTGGTTTGCCTTATTTTGTTTCCAGATCCTTGGCTACTAATAACACCTGCAAACTTTCAACTGGATCTGAACAAATGGACCCTTATGCCCTCACAGAGGCTTCAATGAGGTCAAAAGGATCTGCTCTGCAGATCAGACTGCAACTCCAGGGCTTTTGATTAGGGTCTGCTTGTTTTTTTTAAATCTCTAGTCTCATTTGAGGAGGTGATGTTGTTTCCATATCAGTGGCTCTCAAAATCCTCCCACTGGGATCCATTTACTCAAAGACAGTAAAGATCTGTAACACTAGTTACTCCTTACTTTATATGCAAGGACCATGGAGTGGAAGCAATCCTGAGCTCTGTGTAGTGAAATGGATCAGCTCAGCTGTTTCTTCTATAAAGGAAAAAAGTTCTTTGAGCTACCTGAGCCCGGACATCATCTTGTCTATGTATATGGATATGCCAAGGGCAACAATTATCAGAAAGTCTAAGGAAAATACTAAAAAAGGAAAATATTTTGATATCTAATGTAGTTTAGATGCAAGTTTTAACTGGGGGGGAGGGGGGGGTTGGGGATTTGTGTGTGTGTTTTTATGCAACCAAAAAAAGGTTCCTAAGAGATTGGGAGGGGGGTTGTTTGCTTTTGTTGCTGCTTGGTATTTTAGATGGTTTTTTTAACTCAACTTCAACCTCTTAAATCTAATAGGGAAAAGACATGAATTCTCCAAAATTTGATATTTGCACAGGGTTTAAAGAGTGAAAAGTGGTATTTTTGCCCCCTTCCTATCCCAGAACAACAGGTCCTCTTCTCCCCCTCCCCTATCCCAATGAGACAATTTATCTTCCTGTCCAATAAGGAACTAGTCTGGATGTTAATCCGTTTTAGAATTCATGCCAAGAATAAAGTTTTACACTAGCAGTAATGAAAATAGCAACCATGTAAGCATTCAGTGTTCACAAGGACACTGCAAACGTTTGTTTAAGTGCCAACTGAATAAGATCCATCTTAGCTAAGAGAAAGATATAAATGAGCAATGAAAAAAAATCAGGACACTCACTTTTGAGGTGAGTGGTCAACCTAATAGCCTCATGAAGCCACTTCTTATTCTCTGCCTTATTCCATTAAGGAGAGTCTTACTTCTGGGAAATAAGGCATCCTAAACATAGCCTAATGAGTCGTCCAACAGAAAAGTAAAATATGTTTGCAAGTATACAGTGCACAGATGACCTTTAATTGCCACTATCATAGGCCTTAACCTTTTTCCCTTCCCTGGGGAAGAAAAAAAACAGCATGTGACTCATGTAAATATTGATGTCTTAAAGGAGGAGCCAGGTCTTTAACGATTACAATGAAGCAGCATTCAGTGAGAATTGCCACAAGTAGCCTGTTGCTAGACGAGAACAGGATGAGTGGCTATAGATTTTGATGGAAGAGGTCTCCAAGTTTCAGTAAAAAAAGGTGTACTGAAATTAAGTGTACTAACAGGCATGTAACAGGTTACTGTGGAAAGTATGGTCTTGCAGATCTTCTGAAATTAGAAATCATTTATCTACCTGTTTAGAATAAACAATACTTGACAAAACATTCTGGTGCATGCACTTAATTTAATGTTTAGAACTCTGTAAAATTTAATTCACAGGACAAGTAAACTCTTGCTTGCTCAATGTATCAATAGTTTCCTAATACTTCTCTGACTGAACTCTACAGCAGACAAAAACACTATTTGGCTTTCAAGATACCAAGTCCACAACTCAAAATATTCTCTCAGACAACTTAAAAAATCGTAGAAGATTAACAAATAAGTTTTATTCATTAATCGAGGCATACCAGAATGCAGGAAAAACTGCAACTACAAGTAAACTGCTTTTTTAAAAAAAGTTAAAACAAATTTCTTCTCTGATCAGCCACTTTACAGATATCAAGCATTGCTCTATGCAGTCTGTAGTACTGTCACCTCCATTCCAAGTGAAGGGAAGACAGATTTGAATACCAACGTTACCCACAAAAATTGTTGTTAAGCCTTTCTGGAAGAAGCTAGAACATATGGCTGATGTCCAAAGAAACAAGTCACATTTCTAGCTGCATTGCTTAGAGAAAGTTACCAATCTCTGCTGAACGAACGAGAATGACCTTGCATTTATCTAATATTTTATTAACTGGATTGTGCAGCAACCCATGGCAATCACTTTGCCCACCAATGACATGCCACCATCACTAGAGTAAACACAGAACCTCTAACAGCACACATATAACTGCAATATAATATTCACTTTGTCATATCAGAAAGGTCTTCTGTCAGGATAATGGAGAATGAACATTTCTACTCTTATGAAGATAGGCAAAGTTTAGTTTGGGTTTTTTTTAAAGGAGCAAAAGACTGGTGACCCTATTTTTTAACATCTCCATGAGTCTAGGGCATTGGTTCAGTGCTGCCCCAGCAAGGATTAAAGAAGAAAAGTTTCATTCCAAAAGAGTTTTTTAGACAATTTTTTTATTTTAGTATTTAGAGGCCGTGATGATGTGATACTCTAGAAACTGACAAGGTATTACTTACTTACAGGAATCAAAACAACTTTATTATATATATATATATATATATATATATATATATATATATATATATATATATATAGATTGATTGTTTTGATTATATATACACACACACAAACAGATTTAACTATAACTGCAATTTACAGTTACTGAAAACTAGAGTTTGCTGCTTGGCAGAAAATCGAGAAATGATGCAGCATTTGATACTTCTATTAATTTGGTATTAATATATCTTTTAAATTACATCTTTTCATCAAAAGATGCTTCCATTCCTCAGTCTTTGGAAATGAAAGTATGCTTTCATACCAAGATATCTATGCAAACTGGCATTCTTATAAGTATTTCATTTCTGCAAATTAATTATTATTTGTATTGTGGTAGTACCCAGAGGCCAGGCTCCAACCACACTGCCATTTTATCCTGCTGCACAGTGATGAAATTCAAAGAGATATTTGCATGCTATTTCACTGTGAATAATACTCCAGAAATTATTTCATACTTAGAGCCCTACCAAATTCATGGTCCATTTTGGTCAATTTCATGGTCAGAGGATTTTAAAAATGATAAATTTCATGATTTCATAGATTTAAATCTGAAATTTCACAGTGTTTTAATTGTAAGGGGTCCTGACGCAAAAAGGAGTTGTGGGGGCAGGAGTCACAAAGTTATTGGAGGGCAGGTGCAGTACAGCTATTCTTACTTCTGTACTGCTGCTGTCGGTGGTGGTGCTGCCACCCTCAGGGCTGAGCAGCAGGAGAGTGGCAGCTGCTGAGCAGGAGCCTAACTCTAAAGGCAGAGCCACTACCAGCAACAGCTTAGAAGTAAGGGTAGCATGGTACAGTATGGTATGCCCACCAGCTCTGAAGTCAGCACAGAAAGTAAGGGTGGCAATACCGAGACCCCTTAAAATAACCCTGAGACCCTCCTGCAACTCCCTTTTGGGTCAGGACCCCCACTTTGAGAAACACCGGCTTCCCCCATTAAATCTGTATAATATAGGATAAAATCACAAAGACGACCAGATTTCACAGGGTGAAACCAGATTTCACATTCCATAAGGCTTTATTCATGGCCATGAATTTAGCAGGGCCTTATTCATACTGTACATGTACACCTAACAGTGTGGAAGCTCTAGTATGAAGTGCTTGCATGTTACATAAATGTGGACAAGTCAGCCTCCTCTTCTCATTTAGAAGAAATCAGTAATAAAGTGATCATAAAATTAAAGCCCAAATAACTACTGAGAATATTACATGTATTTGGGGTTTTATAAGAATTACTAATCAAATTTCAGGTCTTCCATTAAATCGGAGTTTTTGTTAATTGTCTTGATTATTGTCAGTAAGTTATTATTTATAATTCATTAGCCTCAACTAGGCACTGTACAAGTAAACATACAGAGGGCCCCCGCCTGAATGAGCTTACAATCGAAGTGTAAAACATGATGCACATGGATATACAGTAGACTCTCGATTATCCAGGATGATGGGGAAAAAATTAATCCTGGTTAATAAAATTCTGGATAATCATCATCCATAGGAAATATGGGGAGGGAGGAGTTGGCTCACCAACCACCCTGTGCCGGGGAAGGGGGTGTTGGTTCACTGGATGCCCTGCGTCCTGGTAGGGTTTTTTGTGTGTGCGCGCGCTTGGGGCAACAACAAAGCCAGAGCCGGCCCTGTGAGTTACGCATATTTTATTTGACATCATGGTTAATCCACATCCTGGTTAACCCAATCCTAGATAATCGAGAGTCTACTGTAAATATACTGAGAGTTCAATGTAATGATGAGATATTGGTTAGCACAATAGGCAGTGGTCCACAGCACACCAGCTGCTTCACACTGCCAAGTATTTTTGTAAGCATCATAGCAAATTGTTTTAAGGCTGACAATATAGTGGGATTTGTGGATTTCACTGAGACAGCTGATGCACAAAGGGCAGCATGATAGAAAGCACAAACATCCTAAATCAAAAGTGGCACTATTTGCAGACCATAGGTGGGAGGTCAGCATCTTCCTACTGTATAAAAAAAAGAGGTAAGCCAGAGTGGGTCTTAGAACTGAAGACAAGTAATTTGTGTTTGATGCGGTGGAGGGAGAGAGAAAGCCAGTGAACAGACACAAAGGTCTGTAATGCGCTCAAAGCAACAAGCCCAGAAAGTTATCTTTGCAGCAGCATTTTAACTGGGTACATGGAACAGGATGAGATTTGTCAAGGCTAGCAAGGAGGAGTTTGCAGAAGTCAAGGCATGAAATGAAGGCCTGAACCAGGAGCTTTAGCTGTACCACGACAGGCCAAAACTTGGACGTGTTACATGGGAAGCAGGTAAGATCTAGACACAGAGCCAGCCCAATGTCAATGCTCGCCAGGGACACAGTGCCTGCCTTCTCCAACGCGGGTTACAAAAACGGAACGGTTCGATGAGGAGGAATCTAATCACACCATTAAAGCGGGGCGGACTTCCAGAGTCAGGGACGCTAGAACCGGGGACAGCAAGGCAGGTATCTCTCTAAAGTGATCCGGGGGAAAGGCAGTCACATGTCAGCGTGTTATTTAATCCCCTCGGACACTCGCACCTCAGAGGGTGGCCAGCGGGCGTGTGGCCGGGAACGAAGGCGGCTGGGGATGTGGGCGGGCGGGCAGGGGCAGACCCCCGCGGCCACCTGTTCGGCCTGGGCCGGTTCCCCGGGAGAAGACGAAGGGGGGCGGGGACAGGCAGCGCCGAGCCCGCCCGCTCCCCTCGCAAACCTGCCGCAGGGTAACAGAGACTCGCCCGCACCGAGCACATGGGCCCCCAGCCCGCTCCCCAGCGCAGAGCGGCGGGCACGGCAACTCCCCCGGCCGCTGCCACGGGGCCTCGCCCGGAGCCTATCGCAGACGGAGGGGGCGCGCCCGGGCCGGGAATGGAGGAGGCCGCCGCTGCCGCTTCACCGCCCTTCGCACCCACCTGCTCGCGGAGTTTAAGGAAAACCATGGCGAGGCCGCCGCACCGACCAGCCGCCGCCTCCGGCCGCCAACTGACTCCGCCTGCCCCGCCTCCTCCCAGGGGCTGCTCAGCCCGTGCGCAGGCCACGCCCCGCGCCCCGCCCAGCCCGGGCTCCGCACCGGGCACCCAGGGGGGAGCTGCGGGCCCTGAGGAAAGGCGCGCGCGGGGATGAGGAGGGGGGAGGGAGTCCCCCTCCGGCCCCGGCCCCGCCCCCGCCGGCCCCGCCCCCGCGTCGTTCTCAGAGGCAGCTTCCGGAATTAGACTCGGGCGGTATCAAAACGGCTCCCCAGCCGCCACCGCCACCGCCACTCACCATCAAGGGCGGCGCTTATTGGGCCAGGAGCGGGGGGGGGGGTCGGGCGGAGTAAGAACAGCGCCGATTGGCCAGGCAGGGGGAGCTAACGTGTGATTGGCGAGGAGCGGCAGGGGGTGTGTGGGCGAGGCGGTTTCGGGTCAGAGGGCGGGAGGCGAAGATACGAGGGTGGGCGGGAGAGAGTTTGGAGGGCGTGAGTGGGGAGAGGGGCTGAGCCTGTACCAGGAGCTGCGATGACTCCGCCCCCTTCTGCCCCTGGCCCCCGGCCCCCGGGGGAGAAAACCCCGAAGGCGCCGGGATTGGGGCTGCTGCCGCCAAAGGCGGGTTCATCGACCTCCCGCCCAGCAGCGACTCGCCCGGGAACCGGGACTCAGCCTCCCCGTGCCCCGCTGACCTTGAGCTCCTGCACTAGCCCGTCTAGCCCCTCACAGGGGGCCGGTTCGTCGTTATGTCCCATTGGGGACGGACAGTCCCATTTTTTTCAACCCTGCCCCAAACATCCTTTGGGGGGGGGGGGGCAATTTGTCTCCTTTGCTCTTGGCAGTTGCAGGCTGCGCTGATCAGTCGCCAAGAGCAAACCGAAGACGTGCCCTGTTTTGCCTAAAAAGGGAGTTGTGCCCCCTTAGTGGGGCGCAGCAAAACGTTTGGGGAGGCCAGTGGTGATCTGAAGAGCTTGGCAGCGGGGCTAAAGCAGTCAGCCCAGGGCAGTGCAGGGATCAGGTGGGTCTGCCCCAATCCCTGTCACGTGGGGCTGGGACAAGCACCAACACCAGGTGTAGAGTGACCAGACAACGTGTGAAAAATTGAGACAGGGAGTGGGGGGTAATAGGAGCCTATATAAGAAAAAGACCCCAAGATTTGGACTGTTCTTGTAAAATCAGGATATCTGGTCACCCTAACCAGGTGGCTCAGGACAGTTCTGTGGGCAGGTGAACTGTGATGCCAAGCACCTGAGGCCAGCCCCACAGAGTGTCCCAATTTTACTTTGGTAAATATGGGCACCTTACTTTTCATAGAGTGAGATTTGGGGTGTGGAGATGGCAACCAAAGTGCTGTCATATGTTGCCTGGATTTTAAGGCAAAGTTTCAGAAGATATGGAAGATGTTTTTCCAGAAACTGTCAGAGCGATTAAGTAATGTGAGAAGAAACCAGAACTACTTTGTGAAACTTTTAATGGAAACAACCAAATTCTAACTTGGGATTCATTTAGTGTCAGATACCAAGCCTTTTATTTATACTGAAGTGAACAGCATCTCTCTCCACCAGTGGCTCCATTGAGCCCAATACAACTGAGCTCTAGGTGGTCACTGAAGTGAGAAGAAACTACTTACAATGGTGATGAGTGCAATATATCTCAGCATCTTGATTAACATCTGTCATGTGTTACTTCTCTCATCCTCTACCCCAAAGGGAGAAGTATGTGCAATGGAATGTCCTGATTTAGTAAGGTTTCAGGGGGAAGATTCTTTGGGCACAACCACGAACAAATAGGTTTGTTATTAACTATGAATGCTCTGGCTTAGTCCTAGATTTTGAAGAGTCTGTTAAGATGTGTAGGGGTCTCTGATATGATTCTTATCTTCCAGGGGCCACAGACACACATACCAAGAAGGGGCTATTTTTTGGATTTGGGTATTTTTAATATATATGTTGCTATGTATTTATGTTAAAGAAGGTCAAAAAATGGAGTCTTGCACTTAGCAAGGAAAGTGGAAAGGTTTGTGATAGTCCTTAGTCCCCAGGGGAGTTCATTCCATGACCTCAAACCAGCTCCTGAGAAATGTTCTCTTTCTCTCTCACACACACAAGAGCTATTTTCTTATTATAGCTATTTCCATTGTGCCAGATAAGCATAGTTATCAACCAGAGTCTTCATCCCAGTACTTTAGGCAGTAAAGAGAGTACTGCTTGAAATAGGACTAAAGTAATTTACACTAAGGAAATTTTAGTGCACATCAGCAAGGTCCACCCATGGCAGTTAGTGCATGATACACCGGTGGGCAGTAGAATTTACATCCCTGATGATATACACTAAGGCACCGTGTAGACCAGCCCTTAAATATCCTGAGCACAGGCCACTGAGTGCCTTAAAGATAAGGGCAGAGACTTTGAACTTGATTTGAAATTCTATCGGAAGCCAGTATATGGAATGGAAGGACAGGTGTAATGTTTTTGCAATAGCTTGTGTTGCTGAGGAGACACGCTACAACATTCTGCGCTAGTTGGAGTTTAAGAGCTGAAGGCATCATGACCAGGTATATTTCATTGGTGTAGCCAGCCAAGAAGTGATAAAGGCATAGTGGATAAAAACCAATTATTTTCTAAAAAATATTTTTAAATGGATTTTTTCTGAATAAAGTTAACTTGATTTTTTAAAATTTGATCTAAAATTAAATTTGAAATTATGACAATCTATAGTAAAGCCCAAACTTACTATAATATATTAAAACAATTTAAATTAAATTAAAAAATCATAGTGAAGTAGTTCATGTTTGCTGACAAAGTTTTAAAGGCAGTCAAACCATGAAACTTGTGGAAATCTCTGGCTAATCACCCGGAATCAGAGTTTGTTGAAGTGCTAAACCAGCTTTTGAAAGCAGGAACTGCATCTGGAAGTGCAGAGAAAATGTTTACTTCATTTCAATGTATCCAGTTAGTTCAGTTCAATTATAATTTTTTCAAAGTTGATAAACCAGTCGGGAATTAAAAAGGCAGTATTGCTTGTTTTCCTCTTGCCATCTATAATTAAAATGAGGTGTGGAAAGATAGCTCTACTAGTCCTAATCTTGAGGACAGTATCACCATCATTCGATTCACTAACTACACATGCTTTATTTAATAACTTTAAGAAGTTAGTTTTAAATGCACAACATATTTTGATAAGCTTTTTGATCTTATTTGTCCAGCACATTTAAAGTAATCTTAGTTAACTAATAAACAAATTTGAAAAGCTGTTTATGTGCATTTTAAGTGGTTACTAATGTCCATTCAAATTCAGCTTGACACAAATCATGAGTTAAAAATTATTCATTGTCTAGTAATTGAATATTATTGTTTTTCTGACATAAAAGTCTGTGTAAAGTTTATAATTTGTTGCAAATCAACATGCTTTAATGGTTACCAATCAGTGACAATCCACCTTTCTTTAGGAAAATAACTACAAAACTAAACAAATGCAAAACAGGATTAAAATCAATTTAAATCAAGGTTTTCTACTGACTGATTTAAATCACTTAGAATTAAATCAGTCTACCCTGGACAAAGGCATGAATAACAGGTCAGATCATCATCCACCAGGAAGGGAAGAAGTTTCCTAGCCAACCATGGCAGTGTCAGTGAGGAATCCAAGAGTATTCCTAAATTACAGAGTAGTTGACCAATTGTGGATGTGTACATACAACCAAAGGAGACTGCACTATGGCTGTAAACTCTTTAAAATGCTTTTCTCTTCCCACCAGCATCAGTTTGGTCTTACTCAGGCTCAGCTTCAGACACCTTTTCTTTATTCAGGAGCTGATCTCAGCCAGGCACTGGGCCATCATGGTGATATTGGTGTGGATGTATGTGGTGAAAGATAGATAGAACTGTGTGACACTTGAGTCCATATTGTCTGACCAGTTCTAGTGAATGCATATAGGTTTTATGTAATGTAACTTATTAACCCATAGGAAAGTAGCACTAAAACGGGTATTTAGGAGATATGGCAAATCTCTCTGAATACATCTAATGCAGGGGTAGGCAACCCAAAGGCGGCACGTGAGCGGATTTTCAGTGGCATTCACACTGCCCGGGGCCTGGCCACCGGTCCAGGGATCTCTGCATTTTAATTTAATATATAACTAAACTATTGTTATATATAAAGTAAATACGATTTTTTAAATGTTTAAGAAGCTTCATTTAAAATTATAGACTTAAGAAAGACCTTCTAAAAAATGTTAACATGTATTACTGGCACACGAAATCTTAAATTAGAGTGAATAAATGAAGACTCAGCACACCACCTCTGAAAGGTTGCCGACCCATGTGGGAAAGAGAGAGAGAGAGAGGTTTTCAGGTACTAACAAAATATTAAGATGGGAATATGCATACAAAAAGGCATATGAGCAAGAGGCTACTCTTCCTAAATGGAAAAAAATTATTTCATGATACATGAAATTCACCACTGGGAAAAGTCAGCACAGGTGTTAAAATGATTGCATTTCTTTCATTAGTAAACACAAAATATAAACACAACACAAAAGTCTTTAGAAAACTAAACATAAAAATTGCAAAATTAGTCCTGGAAACACCTATATGCTCAAATTTAAGTAAATCTAATTAATGGGACATGCATAAGTGTTTGCAGAATTGTGGCATTATATACATATATACACACAGACAAAATACAAATTGACATGTAGATCAACTTCAAATGCAAGTCTATCCACCTTACATATTTTTCATTAATTAATAATGTTACACACTTTTCTTATTACATCCTATAAACAATAGTTCCAAGAAATAAGTCTTAGTACTTTAACAAAAATATAGAATTTGGTAAATACATTGTTTCCCTCTTGACAGTATCACTTAAAAATAAAATATTTTGATTCTCAAATAAACACCCTAGAAATTATACATATAAAATCTCAAAATTGCATAGATCAGAGGTAAGGTGGTTGTGAGGAAATAAGCATTTATTGTTATTTATGCAGACATCATACAATTTAGGTCAGCCTAAACTATATGCTATCTTTTATTTTTAAGTGCTTTGGTTTTGTAAATGATATGATAGATAACTATACTGTTGTCTCTTAGCAACCTTAACAGGTTTTTGACAGTGCTTTGGATTTGAAGTACAGTATGTATAAAATAAGAAATAGTGGCACTGATAACAGTAAGATTTTTGAATCCACAAAAGTTAAAAAAAATTCCACAACACCCTTATATAATCAATTTTGTAAATAGCAATGGAGCACACCTGAGGGCACACTTTTAGCCGTGTGCACAAGGATCTGACTACATGGCTTCCATTCATGTTAGTGTTAAATCCCCATGCTGAAATCTTACCCCATGATGTGTAACATTATCCATTGTTTTTGAAACAGGACCATATGTGCTGCAATTGAAAGACATAAGGGGACTGAATGAATAAAGATTCTGTAGAAGTCTCATGTATGAGATATTTTGTGAGTTTGTCTGTACTAAATTATATTAACAGTTTTTGTGATTGGTTTCATTTGTTGATAATAGTTTATTTTTATACTTTTTAGATGACCAAACAAGCACAGAAAGTTTAAGTGACTTACACAAGATATGTCACTGACAGAGGTAGGAATACAATCTAATAAAACCTGATTTCTAGTGCCCTGTTCCAACCACTAGACTATCCCCCAGTTTCTAGGCTGGTCTGATTTCATTTTTGCACAGAGTAGAATGGATCTGAAATCAATGAAACTTTATAATCTCATATCACATGGGTGCATACATCACTGCAATACTATCCTGGCATTGTCAAGAAACTAATCTTCCAGTATAAATCATTCTCATTTTATAACAGCATCGTCACAAGATTTTCATACAAGTGCTTTGAAATACTTTTGTCTGTCAAAATCCAACACCAGTTTTGTAACTCTGGCTCTACTAAATTGTTTTTGAATCATTTGACCTTCATACTTTCTAGTTGTAATGGAACCATAATGGTGCCATCTATCTGACCTATCTATCATCTTAAGTGCCTATCAAAATAGAGTGTAGGTGCTCTTTGGGCCAGTTTCATTCCTCCACTGATTCAGGGACAGTAGGTGGTGGTTTATGCCTTCCTTATTTAAGGGTCCAGTTCAACGCCTAGAGCAAGCTACAGCAACCCTGAGGGCCCTTTGCACCACTTTAGCTGGCACAAGTTCCCTTGATAGTTGCTCCATAGTCATCCACCATCTACTAGGAAATTCCTCTTTCCAATAAAAGTGAGAGAAAAGTAAGAGCACACAGAGAGAAATCAGGGATGAATAATGGCATCCTCTGCATTTTGGTGCAGAAGATGGTGTTGGATGTTTGAAATACAAGCTGAACAAAGCAAATATACTACCAGGTTACTGGCAGATCCAACAGTAAAAGGCATATGTGACAATAGAGCCAGATTGTTTTACAAAAGCAACTTTGTTCTAGTTTGAACTTTCTTGGTAGAAATTTTGTTTACTTTTCTGGTGTAAGTTACAGATAATGTTTTTTCTCCAGAACGTGAAATTCACTCTTGTTCAGATGGTCAGCACAAGATCTCATTGGGGTCTACAAGGGATGTAAGGGATACATAAACATTCTGCTGGCCTTCAGCACAGGGAGAATTGCATCTATAATGCTTTATGCTGTTTTTCAGCATTGAACAAACCTGGAAAGTTAGTACAAACATTAACTAGAAAAAGTTGTAAATCCCATTTGGGACTCTGACAATAAAATATTGTTTACATTACCATATATACTTACTACTAACTAGCTGTAAATCAAAATTATTCCTAGGAATCCAATTAATTATTACATGAGCGAAAACAAGCCATTGAGCTTACTGGGTGGCAGGGTGGACATCTAAGAGCTTGTCTACACTTAAAGTGCTGGAGCTGCACCATAATGGTGCCTCAGTGAAGACACTCCTATGCCCATAGGAGGGCTTCTCCTCTCAGTGTAGGTTCTCCAGCTCTCCCAAGAAGTGGTAACTAGGCTGATGGAAAAATACTCCTGGCTACACTGAGGGTTAGGTTGGCTTAACACGTCACTTAGGGGTGTAGATTTTTCACATGCCCAAGTAATGAAGGTATGCTGACCTGATTTCCTAGTGTAGACCAGGCCCACACATGAAATACAAGCACCCAATGGACTGGTTCTGTAAGTATTACTGCACTGGAACTGGAAATCCACCTATGAGAAAAAGGTACGTAAACTTTTTGTTTCCTCTTTCATATTTTATCTCTTAAAATGAGAACATTATCTGAACACAGCTTAGAAACAAATATCTTGAAAAATGTAATTTACTCACATTTTATGTTAATTTCTTGCTGCTGTTAACTGAAATACAATCTCATAAAGGAAATTCACCCTTTAAAAAATCTGACTTTTCTCTGATTAGAAATATTTATGAATACCTTTAATAATTTATGTATGCCTAGAGCCACCATAGATATATGTAAACGCTTCTCAGATAAATACTTTTATCATCTTAAGAGATAAAGAGCTTGAGGCAGAAGACAGGAATCTCTTGTATATACACCTCTGTAATGAATATATTTGTCAACTGAGTGCCACTGTGATGAATTTCAGGGAAGATGAAAAGCATTTCCATGACGGTGAAAAATCTGTAACTCGAAGAAGCAAGAATGAAGCAAATAGTTTGTATTTATCTTTGCATCTTAATAGACAACCTTATTCCTGTTTTTATCTTGTCTTCATTCTCACACTCAGATGTTTTCACTTGTATGAAATATTAACGAGAAAAGGAATTCAATTAGAAAGGCTTGGCATCCTTGTCATTCACAATTGGCTACAGAAACTTTAATTAGATGCATTTCACCTGTACTGATTTTACCCTTTGTTTTGATCAGAGAGCCAAGAGATACAGGAAGAACTTATCTAAATATCAAAAAATGTACTATGAATTATGATTTAATAAATGATAATCTCACCTTTCCCCTAGGAACACACTATCACAGTTGAGATCAGCAAAGATCATGGACTCAATGGGCACAAGATCAAGCCCTAAATGAGAGGGAGTTGCTGGCAGTGTCCTCTCTGTGAAGGGTTCTGGATTTTGGAATTTGAGTTCCACCGCGGTCTGCCAGAGACTGAGTTTGTTCACTTACTGGGCATGCTACAAAGCCCATATTCTCTTGGACTTTGAGGGTTTGGGCTGAAATCTGGTTATAATGATGTGTGAGGTATAAAATCCTATGTAGAATAGAGGTTAAATCATGGTCAGTGATTTTTTTTATTTTGTGTGGTTTAATCTATGGACTAGGTGGACAGAGCATACAATGGTCACCTCTAGCTATATAGGTCACCATCTACAGTATTATATATGAAGTTAAATAAATAAATATGACAGCAGTGCCCAGGATTGGAGTCTTGTTATGCTGGGCACTGAACAATCATAAAAGGAATGGCAACTCCTGCCTCAGAGAGTTTACAACAATACAACACTAAGCTATATATTAACTTCTACAAGAAAGATAAGAGCCCTAACACATAAAATGCAAGTTATGGCAGTATTATTCTATTATACCAGAAAAAAAGCTCCATCTTGTGTAATTTTTGCAGAAGTTAGTACCCCTTTGCAGTATAAAATTGTTCTCTATTTTGTAGGTAACTGTAGGATATCCTAAGAATTTGTTCAGTCATGTTTAGATCAACACACATTTTTAGCATGTTTTCTTATATTTTGTAACTTTAAAAAAATGAAAATACCATACTTTCAGAAAATGACTTATGAATCTGACAGCTTAGTGTAATTAAAATCATTTGCTGCAGATGTTAACACAAAATATTCCCTAAACTATGGGATGTAGTGTTCTACATTGTCATAAGGTAACTTGGCTAAATTTAAACATGTATACAGAGATAGCATAATGAAACTGAAAAGCTGGAACCAGTCCCTAGCACATATTTTGACAGTGGTTACTTACAAGCTATTAGCCTGTACAGCACAGTATTGACTTTTAGGAACACACACACACACACAGACGTAAATGAAGCAGAACAACATGACCGCACCAAGAAAATGCTCTAAAATGCATTTGTTCTCTAAAAGTCCATACTTCTCAGGTTTGTACGATATACCAAATCTGAATGTACAGGCTTTCAAGATTTATGTGATATAATCAAATTTTGTCTTTTAATAATAGACATTCTCTTGTAGTAATAGTAGGTTATAAAATCAACACACTGTGAAAAATTAATCTGTGGAAAGACTTGATCACCATACACCCTGTTGCGTAAACAGTACTATGTAGTAATCTGATTTGAAGTACGATTAAGGAAATGCAAAAAAATCTTACCGTTATAATGTTTGGTATGGCATTGAATTGTGCATATAGTTTTGACTTCATTAATTATTATTATTGCTTGTATTACTGTTACCCCTTAGTCATGGATCAGAACTCCACCGTTCTAGGTGTTGTACAAACATAGAACAAAAAATTATGGTCCCTGCCTGAGAGAGCTTACAATGCAAGTATGAGACTAGAGACAACTAGTAGATACAGACTGGGGAAGTACAAGAAAACAATGAGACAATATTGGTTGTGGTAACAGGCCATGGTCTATTGACAATTTTTTTGTAGGCCTCACAGCAAAGAAGAGTATTAAAAAGGGATTTGAAGAGGGATAAGGAAGTGACTTGGTAGGTTTTTATGTGGAGCTTCTCCCAAGTGTGAGGGACAGCATGGGAGAAAGCATGAAGGTGTGGGTGATGAAGACTCCATTGTCAATATAGTACTGCAAGGTTACACCTTTATCTAGTTGCTGAGGGGCACGTTGGGGATGTTGTCCTGTAGAGGAAGGTAATTAGATCTCAAAAACTGTCTGGCTGCTTCAGTGCTGGACTGTGAGAAAGACAGGATTGGACACTGATAGACCATGAATGACTGAGAGAAGGCTAAAGGATGTGATCAGGTTCTTTTCTAATTTTTCCTTTCTTACCTATAAGTTTGTACCTGTTTTGATGAATTATAAGGCTGGACATGCTTTGATTAGGGCTGTCGATTAATCACAATTAACTCACGCGATTAACTACAAAAAATTAATCACAATTGATCACATTGTTAAATACAAATAAAATGTATTAAATATTTTGATTTTTTTTTTACATATTCATATATACTGTATTCTATGTTGTAATTGAAATCAAAGTGGACATTATTTTTGATTACAAATACTTGCTCTATAAAAGGTAAACAAAATAAATAGTATTTTTCAATTCACCTCATGCAAGTACTGTAGTGCAATCTCTTTGTCGTGAAAGTGCAACTTACAAATGTAGATTTTTTTTTGTTACATATCCGCACTCCAAAACAAAACAATGTAAAACTTCAGAGACTACAAATCCTGTCTGTCCTACATCTTGTTCAGCCAATTGCTAAGACAAACAAGTTTGTTTATATTTCCAAGAGATAATGCTGCCCTCTTCTTTACAATGTCACCAGAAAGTAAGAACAGTTATTTGCATGGCACTTTTGTAGCCGGCATTGCTGGATATTTACATGCTGGATATGCTAAACATTCATAATGCCCCTTCATGCTTCAGCCACCATTCTAGAGGACATGCTTCCATGCAGCTGACACTTGTTAAAAAATAATGCATTCATTAAATTTGTGACTCAACTCCTTGGAGGCGAATTGTACATCCCCTTCTCTGTTTCACCCATATTCTGCCATATATTTCATGTTATAACAGTCTCAACCCAGCACATATTGTTCATTTTAAGAACACTTTCACTGCAGATTTCACAAAACGCAAAGGAGGTACCAATGTGAGATTTCTAAAAGATAGCTACAGCACTCGACCCAAAGTTCAAGAATCTGAAGTGTCTTCCAAAATCTGAGAGGGATGAACCGTGAAACATGCTTTCAGAAGTCTTAATAGAGCAACACTCCAATGCAGGAATTACAGAACCCAACCCACCAAAAAAGAAAATCAACCTTCTGCTGGTGGCATCTGACTCAGATGATGAAAGTGAGCAAGCATCGGTCTGCACTGCTTTGATCATCATCCAGCAGAACCCATCCTCAGCATGGACATATGTCCCCTGGAATGGTGGTTGAAGCATTAAGGGACATATGAATCTTTAACACATCTGGCACATAAATATCTTGTGACACTGGCTACAACAGTGCCATGTGAACGCGAGTTCTCACTTTCAGGTCACATTGTGAACAAGAAGCAGGCAGCATTATTTCCTGCAAATGTAAACAATGTTTGCCTATGTAATTGGCTGAAAAAGAAGTAGGACTGAGTGGATTTGCAAGCTATAAACATTTACATTGTTTTATTTTTGAATGCAGGGTTTTTTGTATATAATTCTACATTTGTAAGTTCAACTTTCACAATAAAGAGATTGTACTGAAAAATACTATTTCTTTTGGGTTTTTTACAGTGCAAATACTTGTAATCAGTAATAAATATAAAGGGAGCACTGTACACTTTATATTCTGTGTTATAATTGAAATCAGTATATTTGAAAATGTAGAAAACATCCCACAATATTTAAATAGATGGCATTCTATTATTAACAGTGGGATTCATCACGACTAATTTTTGTAATCGCACGGTTAGTCACAATAAATTTTTTAAATCTTTTGACAGCCCTCATTTTGATATGATTTTTCTCTCTGTTTCTAATAAAGTGTTCTTTAATAATATTCAGACAGTCTTACAGGGTGAAATCCTGGTCCCATTGAAGTCAGTGGGAGTTTTGCCATTGACCTCAATGGGGCCAGGATTTCACCCAAATTGGTTTGTGAAGGAAGTTCATGCACTCTGTCCCACAAGAGGGAAGTAACCTTCAGCTTTCAAGGAAAAGGAATAAGAGTAACTCTGCTCAGAATCCTAGGTCAGGGACATGATTGAAAAGGTTTATCCAATCACATGCAAATAGTATCAGAGCTGTGGTTGGCACAGTGTACCGGAAATGCCTAGAAACCACAGAAAAGAACGGACTTTAAAAGTTCCAAGATAAGAAAAATATACAAACTCGAATTCCTTATACAATATTTAAAAATATTATTAAAACTAATGTTTAAAATCAATTTTACACAAGTTAAGAAGGCAGCTACTGTACATTTGGGGTCAGGCTTGAGTTATGAGAGGTTACAAGTATCCGTTACAAACTTCACAAGATACATATATAGTACATAACCAGCATAGAGCCAGATGGGGTGTTGGAGTTTTTCAAGTGTCAGTGAATAAGTGATCTCAGGTATGCCACCCATAGAATGTATCATAATGCCACCATTTAAATCCATGGCATGCTTAAACTTTGAATGCTTGCAGTTCTGTTTGCTACAGATCAAAAAAGATGTATTAGAATTGGAAAAGGTACAGAGAAGGATAACAAAAATGATTAATGCTGTGGAACAGTTTCCATATGAGGTGAGATTAAAAAAGCCTGGGACCTTTCATCTTGGAAAAGAGACCACTAGGGGAATACGATAGAGGTAAATCATATTTGTGCGTAAATCATATTTAAGACAACACAGCCCTTCCCCATGTAGAAACATCACAACAGCAATATATATTTTAGGGCTATTTCAATTTTTTGTTCAAATCTCCCTATATCCCAGTGGGACCTCAGCCTGAAATACTGCTCCAACGGACACAGCACATAATCAATGCCTTTGAAACAACTTCAGTAGTGGTAAATCCATATAAGTGCTGATTCCAATTACATTAATGAAGCTGCAAGGGGACTGCATTTCTTGTAGTCCTAGGGAGGCTCTCTAACAATGCTGCATCATCATGATAAGATCGCATGAAGGCTTCATTCAAATTCACTGTACAATAGTGGTGTTTGATATTTTCACAGCCTGAGGCCTAGCATATTATTTCAAAAAGGTCAAGAGGGCCATAGTCAATAATTTGGAGCAGATTCTCCTGGTCTGCTCCCTTTGCGCTGCTGCAGTGGAGCAAAGGGAATGGAAAATTCCCCCAAGTTTCCTGCTGAGGAGTCCCTAATGTGGGAAAGGCTCCAATAGGTGCAGAACCAAAATATCCAGCCCCCACACCTTCCTGCCTACTGCCCCTAGTGCAGCAGGTGTGTCCAGAGTGGGAAGGGGGACTGGCTGAAGTGTTCTGGACTCCAACTATCTCCAGTTAGCATATGTGGTGGATGACTAATAGCCAGCTTGTGAAAGTCCTGCTCTCACCAGGGGCTGGTGCAGAGAAACATGATGCCATATGAGGATGCTGGTTCTCACCTTCTCTCCTGGGCTGTCCAGATTAGTTTCCTGGGGGAGGGGAGTCACTCTTTGCCAGGCACTCCCCTAGGCTCAGGCAGAACCAGTCAGGCTCCTACTTTGCTCACCATGGTGCTCCTATTGACCGGAAGGGAAGAAGGCTGATTCAAACATTTCTAATTAGAAATCAGAGGATGTGGTTGAGGGAACATTATCTGTTTGTAATCAGATGCAAATTTTCTTCATATAGTCATCCTCGAAGTGCCCAAGTAGCCTTTGAGTCACATCTTAGATAGATGTTCAGTGGGTATGTCTACAAAGCGCAGTAAGCCTGACTCAGGTTTGAGCCCAAGTCCCCCTACCATCCACACACAAATTAGTCTTACTCAAGTCAAGTCGCACTAAGGTCCCAGGTCCTAAAATCTTGCATGGCGGGAGTAGAGTCCAAGTCCCACTATGACTTGGGTCCAAACCCTTTTATTTTGCAGTGTGGATGCAGCTAAAATCACAGACCCTGTCAGAAGGTCTGTGTAGTGCAATATGGATGCGTGAGCACAGGTGTGAGACCTGTGTTCTGCAACTGTAAACCCAGATTTAAAATGCAGCATATAAGCTAAAGCACAGGCTTGAAAACACCAAGTCCACAAGCCTGTGTTCCACAGACCCAGCCTTAGTGTGCAGTGTAGACATACACTGGAGGATTTACAGCTCCAAAACACATACCCTGCCCCATCCAGTAGGCTGAAGAAGTAAATCCACTAGCTAGCTAATCAATTGAGCTAACACATACATAACAAACAGACACTTAAATTTTAGTAGAGGGCAGTGGAATACAGCCCTCAAAGCAGCACTACAGATCAAAGTCTCAAGACCAGATTTTAATATCAGCTGTGCAATAATATATGTGCATATAAATTATGCAGCAATGTAAACCTCTTATCTAAGTTTAGACTATCTCCATCAGCCCCTCAGAAGTGTCTCAATAGCATACCGTGGTCATACTGTTTCTATGAAAGTACAGTGACCCTCCTCTGGCACTGGGCTATTAGTTCTATAGTATACTAGCGAAAATACCCGGCGTTGCTCGGGTCAGTCGGAGATGGGGAGGGCGCAGACAGCTGAGCGAGTGCGGGGTCCGTTGGATGGGGGCAGAGAGCAAACCTGACACCCCCACCTCACCCCCCAACCAAACCCGACACCCCCACCTCACTTACCCCTCGACCAACCCCGACTCACATTTTCACCCCCCCACCCAAACCCAACACCCCCACGTCTCTCCCCTACCAACCCCAACAGCCCCTGACCAACACCCACACCTCAACCCCCGTAGAGCAAACCTGACACACCCACCTCACTTCCCCCCCCAACCAAACCTGACACCCCTATCTACCACCACAAACAAACCCGACACCCACACCTCACTTACCCCTCGACCAACCCCGACCACCCTCCTCACCCCCCCAACCAAACCCAACACCCCCACCAAACCCAACACCCCCTGACCAACCCCAACCCCCACACCTCACCCCTCACCCACCCAGACACCTTCCCACCCCCCCAGACCAAACCCAACACCCCCGGCTCACTTATCCCCGACCAAACCCAACACCCCCACCTCACCCCCCCGACCAAACCCAACACCCCGACCTCACCCCCCCAACCAAACCCGACACCCCTACCTCACTTACCCTCCGACCAAACCCAACTCGGGTCCGTCGGAGGTGGGGAGGGGGCAGAGAGCTGAGGGATTCCGGGGTCCATCAGAGGTGGGGAGGGGGCAGAGAGCTGAGGGATTCCGGGGTCCGTCGGAGGGGGGAGGGGGCAGAGAGCTGAGGGATTCCGGGGTTCCGTTGGAGGGGGGAGGGGCAGAGAGCTGAGCGAGTGCGGTGTCTGTTGGAGGGGGTATTATGACATCAGAACTATTTCACAGAGAACAGCAGCTTCCCAGCTGATGTGATTGGCCTTTAAATAATTTCACCCCTGGGGGGGCGTCAGAGGTGAGATTTGAAAAATGTTCGACTCTTACAGTCATTAGGACCCCAAGACCTCTAACTGTACCAAATTTCAAGTCTCTAGCTCAAACGGTGTGGAAGGAGTAAGCATACATCCGCGCATACATACACACATACATACACCATTTGACTTTTATATATATAGATTGTATGTCTGGAGAATCATGCCTCAGAATTTTTTTTTCATTCAATCCTATCAGTACTGTTACACTTCCAAAACTGATAATACCGTTTTCTGAAAGCCCCTTCATCAGTTCTTCAGACACAGCTGTAACAGTCTCATGAACATCTCATTACTGCCTTGAAGTCTCCATTGTGCACAGGATTCTGCTTGCAGTTCTTTGGGCTCTTTGTAGAGCTTCACAATTGCAGCAAACCTCTTTATAAAATCAATAAAAACCTATGAAATCTTTAGCCAATGGTTACTGTTTACAAAATAATAATCGGTGTATATGTTTTTTTCCATCCTACCAGCTAGTTTTAGAAAGGGATTCTCGCCAACCAGTATTTGTGAACTACTACAAATCTTTGGTATTAATGTTGCTGTTAATGGGTGGCAGTTCATCCACTGGTTAGAGCAGGGGACTGGAATCCAGCACACCTGGTGTCTGTTCTCAATTCTGACACTGATTCGCTGCGTGAATTTGGGAAAAAACACCTACATTCTTTATACCTCAGTTTCCTCATCTTTAAAACTGGGCTAATGATTTTTCCTTATTTCACAGATGTGTTGTGATATTTAAGATTTACAAAGCACTTTGAGCTTGGCTGAATGGGTGCTATATAAACACAAAGTATTATTATTTAGTAATGAAGTTTTCATTCATTCATTCATTGGTGATCTCTAGAAACAGGGCCAGCACAAGGAAATATTACTGGTAGGAGAAAAAGTGCAGAAACTATAGGTACATGTGTTTTTTAAAAATGGGCAAGAATAAACCCAATAAATCTTTCCATATCAGAATTCTGGAGACATTCTAAATCACAATGGAAATGGCAGGTGTAACTGGAAATGTTTCACTGCAGTTCAGCTGTTATTTTATTTACAGTCCTTCAATATATTGTTTGATCTTTTGAAATTTTAGATAAAAGTGATTGTATAAAAAAAAAGTTTAAATAGTCAAATGAAGTGGCTTTTTCAGTTACTATCAAGCAGGTATAATAAATTGCAACACATCTTTGTAGAATATCTTATTTTCAAGAGGAAATGTCTGCCTTCCTATACCTACTCAATTTCACAAACAACCAAGATCTGTTATAGAGACAGAAAACTACATGCACAGCTATTAAAAACTGCCCATATGAAAAGTTGGAAATAATCTGCCTACAAAATATATCTTGTTTTGTAAAATGTGAGAAGGATTTGGAAATAGATTATTAAAATTAGGGGGGGAACAAAGATACATAGGAAATTCCACTATGTATTTCTGTGCTATCTGCCAATATCTTATTAAAATATTTAAAGATACAGTTTGTTTATCTTCTTCATTGCTCCTTGCTCACTGCTCACTGCTGCCACCATGTGTTACCACTAATTTCTTCTGAAATAAGAATACCCCTTGAAACAGGTAGATACTGAATTTGATAATGGAGGCCTGCCTGGAAATAGGCATGATGCCACCCCCTCTTCCCCCCTCCCAAATAAAATAAAATGTAATGTTACAAGCAGGAGGGCAAGTCTTCCTTTAGAAAGAGTGGGCACTATTGGGAAGGGTATAATGACCTTCAGAAGCACCAATATGGCTAACCAGCAGCCCTTGCAGCATTCTGTGTTGCAAGCCTATGTTGTCTGCTGGCATACAGCCAAAACACAAATCAAATCTGCTCTTCTTCTGTGCACGCAAGGGTCATGAATGTTAGTGGAACTTATGCACATGCATTAAGAAATGTTAGTTTAGCACATTTCATATATATGCATGCAAACACAAATATCCTCGGATTCCTTCACTTTACAATAACGGAGTGCCAAGGACATTTGACCTTGAGCTAGTGCGCGACCCAGACGTTTCAAAGCCTCCTAAGGGCCTAAGTTGCCAGATAATAGATAATTATGGAACAGACTGCCCATAGGAGAAGTTTTCTCCTAACTTCAGGCAGTTAAAGGTTGGTTCATTCCCCAAAGTATGAAAGTCTATATCTCTTTTATTTTCTATCCTATCAAATGTAATTATGGATGTTCTCATTATTCATATAAATGGATATTTAAAAAAATCCTAATAACACCCAGTCCTCGATGTTAACTTGCATCAATATGTTCCACATGGCAGTTATGTGTTGTGTTTAAAAACTTAGTGTACTTAGGACATACTAGGGTGAGATGGCAATTTATTATACTGTACAAGCTAAACTTTCTTAGTACTGTTTGGTTCTTTGCTAAATTTACAGTTCTTTAGAGAACTCTTTTAAAATGAGATTAAGTGACAATTTGTCACTGGTTTATCATAATTAAACTTACAGGATGTAGTTTCAATTAGCATATGAGCTCCAGTTTGTGTAGCCCCAATACAGCAAAGCATTTGAAATACACTTAAATAAGGCCTCCATTTAGCAAGACACTTAAGCACATGCCTAACTTTAAGCCCTCCGTGCTAGCAATAGTTGCTGTTTTACTTTTTGCCCCAGCATCTGCGGACAAGAGATTCCATGACAATCTCAAGCTTTGAATTTGAAAATATGAACCCTAAAGACTTAAAAACCAGAAGGCAAAGAAATAGAATTGAAAACATTTTGAATCGAATGATTATTAAGCCAATCTCCTGATTTTTTAATGTTTGAGGTTGGTAGTTCTGTTGAAACCACATGCTTAAAGTCTGATCCTGCTTCCCTTAAAATGTAGCCTTATTAAAGGCAAATGCAGCTCCCATGCCAAATTTTCCATTACCTTAAATGCATGATCACTCAGCGCACACTAATCCTCAAAATGGCTAAGCACTCTCCAAATACAGTTGAAGACATAATCCCTGCCCTTGAAGAGCACACATGCTAAAATATACTGCATCAAGCTAATTACCTTAGTCTGTAGCTTCAGGAACTTTGTGTAGCTTCCTGCTCCCTATTGTCTCACCTCTAAAGAATTTTCCAAGTAAATCCCTGGCATTAAGAACACCACCACGCAGTTGGCGAGAGCACTGCCAAACAGGTCTGGGTACTCACACATCTGATCTGTCATAAACATCCTATTCAATTGTTACCCTGCCTGCCGCCCCACTACCTTGTTTGTCTCCTACACTGCTGATGGGTTGTCTTTCAAACTGTAAATACTTTGAGACAGGGACTGTCATTCTCTGTATGTCTATAGCACAGTGGAGTCCCAGCCTGATTTAGGCTTCTAGTTGCTACTCTGCTATAAAATGTTTAATAAAATAATAATAATAAAATAAAATAATTAATAATGGGAACATGGTAGCTGTCATGTTGACTAACATCTAGAGATTACATTGTGTACCCTTAGAACTGTAAAATTCATGAGTCTATTGGAGCCAGAGAGCCAGACTCTCACACTGAAAGTCACATCATTTTGCACACACACAGAAATGACTGTACAAGGGGTAAAATGGTGGAGAACCAGCCCCCCAGTTTCTGTGCCACGTTCCAGTTGCCCGTGTTTTCCAGTCGTTTCCACATAGTGCCCATGGTGGTATTTGTTCTTTGGTGTCAGGGAGAGGGGAAGTACACAAAGTTCCTGTAACTTGCTTCAGAACTCAGAAATAGGTGCTGCTGGTGTCCTGAATGCCCTATTGTCTGAAAACAATCAGCTTCACCCTGTTGAAGCAGGTGCCCCTGCACTGGGGGGAGGGAGAAAAAAAGTGCTTTGAAGGATGTGGAGGGATTCCATCCAAAGTGTACATGAATTATATTTAACTATTAAAGTGATCTATATGAGCCTCATACAAAGCACAAAAGGCTCTACATCAACTACCTCTGAGACAAATCTAAATAAAATATTGTAAATTAACTAGGCAGTCATTAAACGTGGCCTCTGTTCTTGGCAGCAGCATGGGAAAAGCTACAAATAATTAAACAAGTGGTTGTTCAAGTGACTGCTGACTGAATTTCTTTTCTGCCCCAGAATGTTGTTGCAGCCCATAATTTCACATTTCCATAATAAAAGTAAGACCCAGTTCAGTGTAGTTTCTAAAAATCTACTTATGGTGCTCAGCATTATTCCCTTTGAATAGCTGGTTTGGTACATCCTGTGTTACTGTCACACTTTTATATTTCTTATTTGGTTACAGAATTTTCAACAATTCTCATAAAGCTGTCATATAAGGATCAGTTTGTTACCAAGTGTCAGGGTTTGTGCCCCCGGGCGGGGGCAGTGAGGCCTAGTGGCCGGAGTCCCTGACGGCCCCCTGGTAGGGGCAGTTCAGCCTAAGGACCAAAATCCATGACAGCCCCACGACTGGGGCAGTGTGGCCCAATGGCCAGAGTCAATACCCGCCCCCTCGACTGGGGCAGTGTGGCCCAATGGCCAGAGTCAATACCCGCCCCCTCGGCTGGGGCAGTGTGGCCCAATGGCCAGAGTCAATGCCCGCCCCCTCGGCTGGGGCAGTGTGGCCCAATGGCCAGAGTCAATACCCGCCCCCTCGGCTGGGGCAGTGTGGCCCAATGGCCAGAGTCAATACCCGCCCCCTCGGCTGGGGCAGTGTGGCCCAATGGCCAGAGTCAATACCCGCCCCCTCGGCTGGGGCAGTGTGGCCCAATGGCCAGAGTCAATACCCGCCCCCTCGGCTGGGGCAGTGTGGCCCAATGGCCAGAGTCAATACCCGCCCCCTCGGCTGGGGCGGTGTGGCCCAATGGCCAAAGTCAATACCAGCCCCCTTCCCTGGGGCGGGGTGGCCCGGCAGCCTGAGTCTGTAACAATCCCCCTTCCCTGGGGCAGTGTGGCCTACCGGCCAGAGTCTGTAACAGTCCCCCTTCCCTGGGGCGGTGTGGCCTAGTGGTCCTGCGCCTGACCCTCACTCAGCGGGGAGATCCTACCGCAACACGCTGAGTGTCTTCGGGTGGGCAATACCACTCCCTCACTATCCTGGGGTCAGTTCCTACCTGATCCAGCGACGGGGTCCCCTGGCTGGTTGCTGATCCCCCGTATGTGGCTGGGTCCGTCGCCCCCTCAGTCAGGTAGTGGCCTAGGGCTCCTGGCTGGCTGTGGTCGGCTTCAGACTCTGAGGCAGGGTCCTGCCACGGCTCCAGTTCCAGCTCCTGGTGTGGCTGGGGCTGGTCCTCCGCAGGAGCTCTCCAGGCACGTCCTCCTCCTACGGCAGTCAGCCCAGACTGACCTGTGCTCCCTCCCTTTATACTGCCTGAGCACTTGGAGCATGCCCAGTGCAGCAGGGGCGGGACTTCCGCTGCTAGAACTTCCAGCCAGGGGCAGCCCTGGCCCGTGCGGGGCCGGTCCACCCCGTCACACCAAGGTTTAGGAAAGTTGCAGGGCTAATATACTGTGCTAAGCACATTGTCAGGGCTTAACAAAAATCAAACAAATAATACACCTTGCTGTGTCCCGCTCTCTGGTCTCAGTTATGAGGACTGGAATGATAACATTGCACAAAGAATAGCCTTTGACTTAGGCCCAGATTTTTAAAAGTATTTAGACATATAAAAATGCAGCTAGGTGCCTAGTGGAATTTTCAAAAGCCTCTAAGCCCCTAACTCTCATGTAGGCACCTTTGACGATCCTTTTAAAAATCAAGCCTGAGTCTTGTACTATAAACACTGTTAATGTGATCTAATACATCAGAATTCACTTTTTATTTTTCTATGACAGAAATGCTCTGAGGATTTAAAGGTGTGGTGTCTAATTAAAATAATTATAACGGGGATTAATATGTGCTGCTCACCTTTAATATATACTTTCTCCCCTCATTGTGTGTGTGCGTGTAACACCCATATTGTTAAGGATGAATTACATGTGTGGATTGTAAGGAGTGTGAATTCCAATGTGCATACTTTCTTAAAATCTATTACTACTAGGCCAGATGCTGGGCCACCTCAATGGGAAGTCCTGCTCAAAAACTCTAACATCTTGTGAAATATTAAGCACACAAAATTCCCATTAAGTCTATGAAAGTTGGTACCTCTCTGGCATGTCTATACTGCAATGGACCCAATGGAACTGGGGTTCAAACTCCATCACTTTGTTGTATGGACACAGCTCAGGCCCGGATCCTCAGATTCATGTTTTGAGAGTCCGCTAACACTATCCCAAAATCTTATGGGCCAGTGTTTCTTGTCTTTTCTATCCCAAGACTACACAATCGACTCTCAGGAAATATGGCAATCCTCCTGGTTCAAGTACAGCTGTTCCATGTTTAACCCTTCCATTTTATTCTGACTGCTGAAATACAAACAGCGAGAACCATCTCCTGTGTTAGCTATAGCCACCAATGAGGCAAAGTCCTTTGCCAAGAGTGCTGCTACTCGGTCATGGAACCACCGTCAGATTCTGGTAAATCTTTGATGTGAGGTGAGCAAGACATTTGACTACAGTAAGAGTACCAGAAATTACCTTGTATACCAGAAATAGCAGACAAGTTGGCAGTGTTGGGGATTCAGTGGATTGGTGACCAGTGCAGGGAATGGACGAAGCAGCTCAAGAGCAACTATTGGTAAGCTAGAGTTGAGAACTGCACTTCTGGGAATTCCCTGTCATCCTGCCTCTTTTATGAGGGCTTTTATGAGGGCTGCTAGATACTGTGCTGAACACTGAGTAACCAGCAGTTCACAATAGCCTGATCAGCCAGAATACTTCTGATCCCGAATCTAATATAGCATTGGAGAGGAGCAAGCAGCTGCCAGATCAGGCTAGCGAAGTGACCATGGTGCTCATGCCAGTACCTGAGGAATCTTTATCATTGGAGCAGCTGCAGCATGTCCTAGGTCCATATTCAGAGGAGCTGTTTGATGACCTCCTGGAGGAGCAGTCCACCGTGGAACTGCAGGAGAAACAGAAGAGGCAGAAGAAGTAGCCTTAGAACCTAGCAAGTGTCCGTCTCTGTTGTCATCAATGTACAAATGGGAGTGATTTCTGGGTTACGACCCAATTCCATTTTTATTACAAGCCATGGATCGAAATGTGTACCCATTACTGGCGGAATGCACACCAGTGCCTTGGCATCTCCCCAGGACTTCAACACCACGTCTCAAACAGTCTCAAAAATTACTGTGAATTCAAAATGGAACTGGGAAGCTCAAACAGTAATCAATTATATACAAGAATCAGAGAGGTAGCCGTGTTAGTCTGGAATAGCAGAGGTAACAAAGAGTCCTGTGGCACCTTAAAGACTAACTAAAGTATTGAAGCATAAGCTTTCGTGGGCTAATAACCACTTCGTCGGATGCAAGCAAGCATCCGACGAAGTGGTTATTAGCCCACGAAAGCTTATGCTTCAATACTTCAATTATATACAGACATTTTTACTAGATACTTGCATATTCTTATAAAGATTCTCCCAAAGGTTACAGACTGAAGAAGAAGTAAAAAAGCAACAAAGGTTGCAGGATCCCATCAACAGGCCACTTTTCTGTGCTCCAGAGAATTTCAGCTGTGATAGACCTTCAGAACAGATAGACTAGAAGCAACATTTTTGCAACAAAACTCCTTAAAGAAACTGGAGATACTCAGATATCATCTTTAATTCATGCTATGGGGAAGCTGGCAGAGCATATCTTTAAATCCCTTACCTTTACTGAAAACAGTCTCAAAGATTACTGTGAAATGGTTCTGGCTATGTACGATGCATACCTTATACCTCAGAGGAATGTGGTTTATGAAAGAGCATGTTTTCACCAGACAATCCAGGAACCAAGAAGAAATGTTTAATCTTTTTAAAAGAGCTTAGCATGCTTTGTCTGAAAACTGTGATTTTTGACTACAAAACAGCAAGATATCAAAGGCAGGTTGATTATTGGGTCAACAGACAAGAAACTCCCACAGCAACTACAGTTAAAGTAAGACTTAAATCCACCCACAGCTATACAGATGGCAAAGCAGTTTGAACTAGTCAAACAGCAGAACAAGAGTCAGAACAACTTGAAAAACCTGAAACGAGCTTATAAGCTGTAAACAGATATAGCATGAGTACTAAACGTTATTACCATAAAAGCCCTGAGACTATTAGGCAATCTGAGGCAAACAACAAAGCCTGTTAGACTAAATGTACAATATGTGGAAATATTGATAGCCCAATAAATGTAGGAGTATAAAATGCAAAAATATGGACATTCTGCAACTGTTTGTTGAACCAAGGCAGTCAGGGAGATGACTGATATTACAGACAATCAAGATACATTGAGCAGATGTTTTCAGAAAAATGTCTACAATGACGCTAAGATCTCTTTCTTGAGTGGCACAGCTAATTTAGACCCCATCATTTTGCATGGGATTATGTTTTCCAATGTATATTATTTGCACTTATCAACACTGAATTTCATCTGCCATTTTGTTGCTCAGTTTTGTGAAATCCCTTTTTAACTCTTCACAGTCAGCGTTAGACTTAATTATCTTGAGTAAGTTTGTATTGTCGGTAAACTTTGCCACTTTACTGTTTACCCCCTTTTCTAAATCATTTATGAATATGTTGAACACTACAGACCCATGCACCACTATTTACCTCTCTCCATTGTGAAAACTGACCATTTATTCCTACCCTTTGTTTTCTGTCTTTTAACCAGTTACTGATTCAGGAGAGGACCTTTCCTCTTATCCCATGATTGCTTACTTTACAGAAGAACCTTTGGTGTAGAATCTTGTCAAAGGCCTCTGAAAGTCCAAGTACACTACATCAACTGAATCACAACTGAATCCACTTGCTTGTTGACATCCTAAAGAATTTCAATAGACTAGTGAGGTATGATTTCCTTTTGCAAAAGTTATTTTGATTCTTCCTCAACGTAGCGGCACGATGACTCCCCTCTGCGGCACTTCTCGCTGGTCGTCTGGGAATTAGCTCTTTCCAGCCTCTGGTGCCTCTGTAGGCTGGTGTCTCACTGTCCGCTGGCTCCGTGTCCCTCCCAGACCCCGGTGCCCTCAACTGGAGTGCTGCCTCCTGGCAGTTCCCCCTCACTCTACCTCTGGGCATCCCATCCCTGGGGAATCCCCAACCCTCTAATCCCTACTTTGTCTCAGCCTATGGGCTACTGCCAGTCACCATCAAGCCCCCTTTCACTGGGGCTGACTGCAGTCTGTGTAAGCAAGGGTTTTTTGGGGGCTAGCTGCCTTTGCCTAACCCTCAGTAGCTTTGTGGGCCTAGGACCAGGCCCTACAGCCTGGGGAGTTCGCCAGGCCTCCCCAGCTCAGCCTGCCCCTTCCTCAGCACTGCTCCACCCTCAGTACCCTCTCACACAGACAGCCAGGCCCTGCTCTCTCCCAGCCTGGAGAGAGACTGTTTTTAGCTTCTGGCCCACTGTCCTCTTATAAGGGCCAGCTGGGCCCTGATTGGGCATGGCCACAGCTGAGCCCGCTTCCCCCAGTCAGCCTAGGAACTGTTTGCTCCCAGCCACAGCTCCCCACTGCTTTCTCAAGGTGTAGCCCTCTTCTGGGCTGCTTTTAACCCCTTCAGGGCCAGAGCGGGTAACCACCCTGCTACACCCAACATATCTCATTCACCTATGTGTCTGATAATTCTGTTCTTTACGATAGTTTCAACCAATTGGCCTGGTACTGAAGTTAAGCCCATTGGTCTGTGATTGCCAGGATCACCTGTGGAGACTTTTTAAAACATTGGCATTACATTAGCTATCCACCAGTCATCTAGTACAGAGGTCTATTTAATTGATAGGCTGCATACCAGAATATGTAGTTCTGCAATTTTGTTTTTGTGTTCCTTCAGCACATGTGGTCCTGATGATATATTATTGTTTAATTTATCAGTTTGTTCCAAAATCTCCTCTTTTGACACCTCAATCTGGGACAGTTCCTCAGGATTTGTTACCGAAAAAGAATGATTCAGGTGTGGGAATCTCCCTCACATCTCTGCAATGAAGACCAATGAAAAGGATTAATCTTGCTTCTCTGAAATTACCTTTTCTTTCTTGACTGCCCCTATGCATAGATGCAAAGGCCAGCTCTCATCTTTGGCATCTTGACTGTCCAGTGGCCCTCCTGATTGACTGCCAGGCTTCCTTCTTTTGGTGTACTATAAGAAAATTTTCTGTTAGCTTTTTGAATCTCTTGCTAGCTGCTCTTCAAACTCATTTTTGGCCTTCCTAATATGCTTAGACATCCTGGACAGGGCCAACAAGCAGCTACAGTACCAAGCCACACAGTCAAGTGGATAAATCCTTTCCAGGGTAGCAAAGAGTTCAACATACTGTCTGCCCTCACCAGGGTCTTCAGTCCCGTCTCGGGGCACCACAAATCCTGCCCTTTTCTTGAGCTTCCAAGTGAGCCTTCTCCCCTTCTCAGGGCTTAAGCCACTTTCCCAGAGGCTGGTGAGGGAACCCAGGCCTGCCTACTACTCTGTGCCCCAACCCAAGGACCTCGTAAACAGCAGCCATGTACTGCTGCCTCTAGTTTGTTGCTGCTATTCTCTGGGCATTTTCCTATGTAGCTCCTTGCTCTTTGCTCATACCTCAGGTTGAAGTTCTCACATCCTCCTAGCTAGCTGAACACCATCTTATGGTTCTCCCTTGAGCACCTGTGACCCGCACATAGCTTCCTTCCATGCTCCTCTGGCCCAACCAGAGGAGCAGGGAAGGAATTGACCTGCTTAGCCCCTGCAGCGCTTTTATCTGATCCCACTGGATTCTGATTGGCTGCTTCTATTCAGTATTTCTAGGCGTGGAGGACCCACTAACATGGCTCATTGCTGGGGCGGGCTGTAGTAGTACCATAGGGGCTCCAGCAGGAGGTCTTCAGGACCAGATATGCCTTGTCATTCCTCCATAGAGTGTGACGTCACATGCCCTGTAGGGGGCCCAGAATTAAGCCCTTGAAGGGGGCCCACACACAACAAACACTGCCATTGCTCCTCCATGTTGCTGGCTCCAGTTACCGGGAGCATGCAGACTCAAAGGATGTCTCAGCAGGATGTGTTGATGAGCTGGCACAACTTCTGGCAAAGAGCCATGGGACGGACAGTCAAATTTCTCCATAATTCACCATAAAGCTATGGAGGGCACTAGGAAGCCTGCAATAGACCAGATTGATTCGGGCCTGTGTATTGCAATGTGGGTGTGAGACTCAGGCCCAACATTGTAACCCCAGGGTGACTACCTAGTGTGGACAAATATAGAGAACTGCAGGCTCACATCCCGTAGACCCATGCTTACATTGCAATGTAGACATACCCTCAAGTTCTATTGGAGCAACTCCAAAATCTTTCAGTTTAAGTAGTATTATCTGGATAGATGGTGGCTGCAGGTGGCTTCTACTTAAGAAAAAATAGATCATATGAGAAAAGTTTATTATTTATCACCATTTTTATGTAATTGTTCACTGTGACTCCATTTACTGTTATCAGACCATGTACTATGGATTATGTATTATCCATAAGCTGTATTTCACAGTGCAGAAAGCCCTTTCTATAATTGTTTCTTCCAGAACATTAGCCTCATAATCAGTAGCACTTATACGCATGGAATAGATAGATTGATTTGCATAGCTGTCCTCTAAGGAGTGTAACATCAATCACATTACTAATTTGTTTCTGAGGCAGAAAATTAAGAGGGGTCTGATAAGAAAATTCATGTGTTATCACATTATTAGCTATTGGAGGAAGACGTCTGCTTCATTTTAATGTCTCTAAGTTTAGAACTTAGCTGTTCTGCAGTAGATTTATTTCTGTGGTTTTCTGTAGTCATCGTCAATGTAGCTGATGCCAAAAATGTAGGTTTTATTAAGATGGTTCAGTGAAGCTTGGGCTGATTAGTCACATTGGGCTGGTTAAACTTATGCTGGGAGCCATGTTGGTTCCTGGATTGGTCCAGAATTCTGGAGGTGTAAAGGTGAAAGAAAGCCACATTTCCCCTGCCCTGGGTTATGCATCTGATGCGGCACAGTGCAGAGTCTAGCTGAACTTTTCTAAGTAAGTCTTCTCTTTCTCTGAGTTTGGCTACCATCCATCCCTCAGCACTTCCATCTATCCAATGTTAAGGTTTTGGATTCACTAGCTCCTGTCAGCTGCAGAGATAAGAATTTCTGTTTTGTCAGCTCCATATCTCAGGGGAACCTCTGTTTCTACAGCAATTTGTGAAGCTCAGCCTTTTCAAAGCCTCTTTTGCAGCCAGTTACCCTTACACAAGAATACTGTATAGAAGCTGATACCTTTTCTTTCCTCTCATCATGCCAGAAGAGCTTCTGCCTTCAGGAAATACATTAGTTTAAAAGAAAACCAAGAACAGCTGATGCACTATCAAATCTGTTAGAATCCTACCATGTCTTCTGTGCTGTCATTATGTTGTTACTGCATTTCATGGTTGTTTTTCATCTCATCCTCTTTGAGAAGGCTTAGTTTAGAATAATTGTGTGTATATAGTTTGTGTGTGTGTGTGTCTGTGTATAGTTTGTGTGTATGTGTGTTACAGCTTAGTTCTAGTATTCTCATCTTTAATCTCCAGCTATCTAATTCAGTCATATCACTGTAATGGAAGGAAAGGTTACATGTTCCAAGTACCAGGCTAAGATATCAAAAGTTGTATTGTAAGGGGAACATGAAACCATCCACCAATATTTTAAAAGTCTAAACACTAGGACAAAGGATTATAATTTAGGTGTAATGGACTGAAATTAAGAAGGGGAAAATTTAGGCTAAAGATCAGAAAAAACTCTGAGAGATCTACTGTGTTGTAGTGTCCAGAAGGAAGTAATAGAAGCCTGGTCACTTTTGACTTCTATAACTAGATAGTACAGTAAAACCTCCATTTAACGGACTAATTCGGGCAAGGGGGTGTCCGTTAAATGAAAAAGTCCGTTATTTGATAATAAAAAAAAATGAGCTGTCGGAGGAGCAGCCCGACTGCCACAGGGTCGGGGCAGCAGCTCCGCAGCCCGCCCGCTGCCGGGACCCGGGTGCCAGCCGGGAGCCGTCAGCCAGCCCGGCCGGGTCCCATCAGCCGGGACCCGGGCGGGCTGGCTGACGGCTCCTGGCTGCCGCCCGCGTCCCAGCAGCCGGGACCCGGGCAGGCTGGCTGCCAGGTCCCGGCTGATGGGACCTGGGCGGGAGCCGGCAGCCCGCCCGCTGGTGGGACTCGGGTGGGACCTGGCAGCCAGCCAGCCCGCCCACTGGCGGGACCCGGCAGCCAGCCCGCCCGCCCGCCCACAGGTGGGAGCCAGCAGCCAGCCCGCTGGCGGGACTTGGGCGGGAGCCGGCAGCCCGCCCGCAGGCGGGAGCCAGGTGGGAGCCGGCAGCCAGCCCGCCTGCTGCTGTGACCCGAGCGGCAGCGGGGAGCCGGCAGCCAGCTCGCCCACTGCCGTGACCCGGGTGGCAGCCGGGAGCCGGCAGCGAGCCCGCCCGCTGCCTGGACCCGGGCGGCAGCGGGGAGCCGGCAGCCAGCCCGCCCGCTGCCTGGACCCGGGCGGCAGCGGGGAGCCGGCAGTCAGCCCGCCCGCTGCCTGGACCCGGGCGGCAGCGGGGAGCCGGCAGCCAGCCCGCCTGCTGCCTGGACCCGGGCGGCAGCCGGGAGCCGGCAGCCAGCCCGCCCGCTGCTGTGACCCGGGCGGCAGCTGGGAGCCGGCAGCCAGCCCACCCGCTGTCGTGACCCGGGCGGCAGCCGGCAGCCAGCCCGCAACAAATGGGTTTCAGATGCATCAGACTTGCTTAGAAATTTTGTCTGTTGCATCCGAAGTCCATTAAATCGAGGTCCGTTAAATCAAGGGTTTACTGTATGCATTATTAATTAATTTATTATTATTATTATGTATATGGCTGTAGTGCTTAAAGGCCTAGCTTTGTGTTGGATGCTATACAAACACCTAGTCAGAGACAGTCCCTGCTCATAAGAGCTTATCGATCTAAACAAACAAGGGTGGAGGGGAAAACCCTAGCTCATTAACGGGAGAATTGGTATTAGAAATTTAGTTTCTTGACTCCCTCTTCACTAGACCACACTGCTCCCCCAGAAGCAATAATCCTGCATTATCAATGAGATAAACTAGATGACCTAAGAGAGTTAGTTTCTATGAGATAGTGTAGTATTACAATTTCATATATTCAAAGTAACCCTCATTTAATTTCTATGAGACTTTAACATCTTTGCCTGGGTGCGATGTGTGTTATATTAACTGGAGATCTCAATAATTAGATTCTTGTGGCTAACCACAGTTTCATCCATTTAGTGAAAAATCAAAGCAAAAGATGATGAAAAAGAGAGGACAATTCAAGCTATTATTTTTTTGTTCCTTATTATCCTAGCACCATTCTTGCCACTCTTTCTGTTTTAGCTTAAGTGACTTGATTTCCTAAGCCAATCCTTCATCTGAAGTAATGCTCTAATTTTAGGCTTCTCATATGGCAACGAGACATATTCTTTGTGTGAGATTACAGTGTGGCTCTAGGACAGCTACTGCATGTTGTGTGGTGTCAGGATTTAGAAATAATTCAGAAACAATATTCTAAATCTTTTTCTAATTAATTTTCTATATTCTTATATGGGATTTTGTTCCAAGAGAATTCGGAATAATAAAATGCATATCCTCAGTATGCTACAAAGTGCTTATTATTTTACTATTCTAATATACTTTTACTGTCTTTGCAAACATATGCTCCTAAAACTGTTCTTAATTAAATACTAAGGGCTAGATTTGCATGAAGGTCTATGCCAGCAGAAGACAGTATAAATCTTGGCACAGGGCCCCAAATCCACCAAAGAAATGGTTGTGGATGCACAAGATGCTTGCAACCTTCCCTCTGTTGTAGGATCTGCAAGCCGCCAAGCCATCCCCCTCAAAAAGGGTGTGCTAGCTGGGGATGGGACTTGGCCAACTAGGGGATGCACTGATGCACAGCATTCTCATGGAGTCTTTGCTGGAAGAGATCCTGGAGCACCCAGCAGAAATGAAAGCTTCTATCCACTGTTTGAACCCCCAAAGAAGGTGGAGATGATGGATACACTGCTTGCACACTAAGCTGGGGAGAGAAGTAAATACACTGGAGGGTAGGAGTAGGGTCCAGAGTGACCTAGACAAATTGGACGATTAGGCCAAAAGAAATCTAATGAGGTTCAACAAGGGCAAGTGCAGAGTCCTGCACTTTGGACGCAAGAATCCAAAGCACCAGGATTCACATGATCGAAGGAAGTGATTATTCCCCTCTTTTTGGCACTGGTGAGGTCACATCTGGAGTACTGCGGCCAATTTTGGGCCCCTCACTACAGAAAAGATGTGGACAAATTGGAGAGAGTCCAGTGGAAGGCCACAAAAATAATTAGGGGGCTAGGGCACATGACCTACAAGGAGAGGCTGAGGGAACTGGGGTTATTTAGTCTGCAGAAGAGAAGAATGAGGGGGAATTTGATAGCAGCCTTCAACTACCTGAAAGAGGGTTCCAGAGAGGATGGATCTAGACTGTTCTCAGTGTTAAAAAATGACAGAACAAGGAGTAATGCTCTCAAGTTGCAGTGCGGGAGATCTAGATTGGTTATTAGAAAACACTATTTCACTAGGAGGATGGTGAAGCACTGGAATGGGTTACCTAGGAGATGGTGGAATCTCTATCCTTAGAGGTTTTTAAGGCCTGCTTGAGAAAGCCCTGGCTGGGATAATTTAGTTGGTGTTGGTCCTGCTTTGAGCAGGGCTTGGACTAGCTGACCTCCTGAGGTCTCTTCCCACCCTAATCTTCTCCTATGATTCTATGATTCCTCTGGGAGTGAATTTTTTCTAGGGTGCTGCAGACCTCAGTGAGAGGGGGAAGGGCAAACAGCATCTCCTGCACCAACCAGGGTGAATCTGACCCTGGGTCATGGTCATCAAGAGAGCACTAGGACCAGATCCTCTTCAATGGAGCTGTGCAAATTATACCAGCTAGTTTTTGGACCCTTAAGGCGTCAAGTCCTTGTGGGAAAGTTTTCTAAAAGACTAATTTTATTTTATTATAGTAATAAAAATAAAATACACTAGGAAGTGTGACTTTAGCCACAGCCAAAGAATATTTAATTGACTTCATTTTGTTGATTACTGTTTGTTGATATGCCTGTAGGTGGCTTGAAGCTTGTGACTATCACAGGAATTGATGATTTTTTTCAATGGAGGTTTGTGTGCTTAGAGTCATTAATTATTATTATTGTATATTTCATTATTTATTTATTATTAAATATGTATTACTTATTGTATTATTATTATAAATATATAACCCTATATATTCAGAGTCCCATTGTGCTGGTTGCAGACACCTTCAAAGACTTGGGCTCTGCCCTGAGGGTCTTACAGTCTAAAATAGCTAGTTAGATATAAAGCGTATCTAGTAAGTGCCCACTATCCATGCATAAAGGCAGAATGGAAGGAGTCATAGAGACACTTATGTGAGAAGCTGACAGACAAAGGCATGAGGCTGGCGGCATTGGCAGAATGGAGATGGGGAGCAATGTAATGAGACAAGAGTGGCAAGCAGACAGAGCTGTGAAGTGCCTTTAACATGAAGATGAGAAGCTTGAACTTGATGCAGGGTGGAGAGAGCCAGTGGAGGGACATGGTCAGAGCAACAGGCAAGGAAGGTGATGTTAGCAGCTGTTTTTTATTCACTGAAAGACTGATGTTGGTGTTAAGGAGGCCAAAGAGGAGGATAGTATAGTAATGTTGCCCCTTGCCAAACAGTAACAAAATATGGAGCCTCACAGGTTATTTTCCCCCAATGGAACAGAAATCAGGGATGCAAAGTCGTACTGCAATTTGTTTATTTATACAATGTCCTTTGTGGCAGACCCAGGGCAGACAGCTGCCAGTAAGGTCTGCAATTAGGAGGCTTACCAAGGGAACCGGGCCCAGCTAAGCAGGGCCAGCTGGGGCCAATTAAGGAGGCTGTCAGAGCCCTTGAAAAGAGACTCCTCCCCAGAGAGGCTTGTGGGAGTTTGAGGAGTGAGTTTGGAGGGAGTGAGAGTTTGAGGAGTGAGTGTGGAGGCAGTAGGAGATAGCGGAGCGAGTTTGGCAAAAGTAGAGGGGTGTGAGGGGCAAGTTGGAAGAAGCAGGGGCAGAGAGGCAGCTGACAAGCAGGAGGAGAGAACTAAGGGTCCCTCCCAGGGGGGGGGCCTAGCTTCCCTAGCTTGCAGGAGCCTGACCCTGAGAGAGAAAGAAGGGGAACGAGCTGCTAAGGAGCAGCAGGAAAAACCGGGTCTGGTGCCGTCTGGCCAGGGCGCCAGGGCCACACCAGCAACCCAAAGGACTTGAACTAGGGGGAGCAGAGGGGCCACCTTGTCACACGTGGTGTCAGAGGTGGGATAGCGAGTAAATAGACTTGGTGGCTAGCCCTTCCCCCCCCCCCCCCCATACTCAGAGGGAAGATGGACGAGGTGGTGAAGGCCCTGGTCCAGGCCACTGCGGCCCAGCAGGAAGCTGTCCGAGTACAGCAAGAGACCAACCAGTTGCTGATAACCCAGGCAGCCCAGGACCGAGCCACCTTGCAGGAGGTGGTGCGGCAGATGAAAGCCCTGAGCACCATGGGCCGTGGGGGGCCTGACGACCGGCCACTACGGGCCAGCCATTTCCTGCAGAAGATGACGGCAGGCGACGACACCGAGGCCTACCTGCTTGCCTTCGAGAGGACGGCCCTGCGTGAGGCTTGGCCCCGAGGACAGTGGGCAAGCATCCTGGCCCCTTTCCTCTGCGGGGAGGCCCAGAAGGCCTATTTCGACCTGGCACCCGAGGCCGCTGCGGACTACCCCCAGCTGAAGGCCGAGATCCTGGCCAGAGCGGGAGTGACGCCAGCCCTGCGGGCCCAGCAATTTCACGAGTGGAGGTATGAGGTCGGCAAGACCCCGAGGACTCAGCTATTCGACCTGATCCACCTTGCCCGGAAGTGGTTACGGCCCGAGACCCACAGCCCGGACAAGATGATAGAGATCCTGGTACTGGACAGGTATATGCGGGGGTTGCCATCCGAGCTAAGGGGGTGGGTCCGAAAGAATGATCCCCCCTCCTACGACGAGCTGGTAGCCCTCGTAGAGAGACACCTTGCCTCCCAGGAGTTGTCACGGACTACCACGGAGGGGCTGCGGGCAACCAGAAGGCCGGCCTCCAGACCAAAGCCCCGGATGGCCAAGACCCCAAGCCGTGATAGGGAGGAAGAAGAGGAGGCTGGGGGATGGCCAGAGAGCTTGGACAGACTTGGGGACCGGGGGAACGGGACTCGGGGGGTAGGGCCGAACAGCCCGAAGACTGGGGGGCTGTCCCGAGCCGGGAGGCGCTGTTACGCTTGTGGGGAAATGGGACACCTAGCCGCCCAGTGCCCAAACCGGGCCGAACCCATGGAATGTGGCCTGGGGGGTATGGGGGATCCGTGCGACCTGGTGAACCAAGTGGGGGTCGCGATGGCTCCCCATAGATATACCCGGCCCGTTAAAATGAATGGCATTAAGACCACCGCGCTAGTGGACTCAGGGAGCGCGGTCACGCTGGTCTCCGGGACGTTGATCAGCCAGGACCAGCTGTCCCGGGCCAAGCGCTCGGCAGTATCCTGTGTACATGGGGATATTAACTACTACCCCACTGTCTCTGTAAGCCTCGACGTCCTGGGACACCCCACGAAAGTAGTGGTGGGCGTAGTCCCGAGGCTCCCCTACCCGGTCCTCATTGGACGAGACTTCCCTGACTTTGACAGCCTGCTCCCCGGGCGGGGGACAGAAGGAGTTAGTGCCGGGGTCCCGGAGGTGGCGCCGAGAGGTCCCGGGGCACCAGCTTTCCGGGAATTTGACCCGGAATTATTCTCTGTAGGCGGGGGGTCCCGGAAGTCTCGGAGGGAGAGGAGGGCAGCCAAGGCGTTAGGGACGAAAATCCTCACCCAATATAGGAGGGCTGCTCTAGTGGGAGAACGAGGGAGCCCCCAAGGAAGGAGGACCAGGCGAGAGGGGGGGGAGACCGATTCCGGGCCTAGTGCCCCCCAGGCGGTCCCCGAAGGAGAGGCAGAGGTAGAGACCCCGGAGTTGGGGCCAATTGGCCCGGCTACGGAGAATTTTGGGCAGGATCAGGCCAATGACCCAATCTACCAAAATATCCGTAGCGAAGTGGTGGAGGTAAATGGGGTCCCGGTAGAGGGGAAAAGTAAGGGCCGAGGGCCATACTATATAATCAAGGGGGACCTGCTGTATAGGGTAGTCCCGATGTCCGATATGTTGGTGGAGCAACTTTTGGTGCCACAGAGACATCAGAGAGGCGTATTGGACCTGGCTCACAGCCACCTCTTCGGGGGCCACCTGGGGGTGGAGAAGACCCTCGATCGGGTCATGAAGAGGTTCTTCTGGCCAGGGGTCCATGCAGCGGTCCGGCGATACTGCGCCTCCTGCCCGGAGTGTCAATTGCACGCCCCCCGGCCCCACTTGCGGGCCCCTTTAGTGCCCCTCCCCATCATTGAGGTCCCATTCGAGAGGATCGCCATGGACCTGGTGGGCCCGCTGGAGAAATCGGCCCGAGGCCATCGGCATATACTGGTAGTGCTGGACTATGCCACCCGGTATCCCGAAGCTGTGCCCTTACGGAACACACTGTCCAAAACCATAGCTCGGGAGCTGTTACAGATCTTTGCCCGAGTAGGGATACCAAAGGAGATCCTGACCGACCAAGGGACCCCCTTTATGTCCAAATTAATGAAGGACCTTTGTTGCCTACTCCGTGTGCGGACCATAAGGACGTCGGTGTACCATCCCCAGACTGACGGCTTGGTCGAACGGTTCAACCGGACACTGAAGAGTATGCTGCGGAAGGTAGTGAGTCGGGACGGGAAGGATTGGGATACCCTGCTCCCCTACCTCCTGTTTGCTGTAAGGGAGGTGCCCCAGGCCTCCACGGGATTTGCCCCGTTCGAGCTGTTGTATGGACGCCACCCTCGGGGCATACTTGACATCGCCAAGGAGGACTGGGAAGAACAGCCAAACCGGGGGAGGAATGTCGTCGAACATGTAGCTCGGATGAGAGAAAGGATAGCCCAGGTCACCCCAATAGTGAGGGAACACCTCGAGAAGGCACAAGAGGCCCAGCGGACATATTACAACCGCCAAGCGAGAAGCCGGAAGTTCCAGGTGGGAGACCGGGTGATGGTGCTAGTACCCACAGCGGAGAGCAAGTTGTTGGCCCAGTGGCAAGGGCCATACGAAGTAGTGGAAGCCGTGGGGGACGTTGACTATAAGGTCCGACAGCCGGGACGCCGGAAGCCGGAGCAGATTTACCACGTCAACCTGTTAAAACCGTGGCAGGAGAGAGACGCTCTGGTGGTTGCGCTGGGGGCACCACCCCGGGAAGGCAACCCACCCGGCCGGGTGGGGATATCCCCGGACCTGACCCCGAACCAGCGAGCGGAGGTGGTCCGCATGATCCGGCGTAACCAGGACGTGTTTTCAGAGACACCGGGCCGGACTACTGAGGTGCACCACCACATCCTCACGGAGCCAGGGGTAAAGGTTCACGTCAAGCCCTACCGGGTCCCAGAAGCAAAGAGGAAGGAGATCAGAGCGGAGGTCCAGAAGATGTTACGATTAGGAGTCATCGAAGAATCCCATAGCCAGTGGTCCAGCCCCGTGGTCCTGGTGCCTAAGCCAGACGGCACGGTGAGGTTCTGCAATGACTTCCGGAGGTTGAATGACGTCTCTCGGTTCGACGCGTACCCGCTACCCCGGATAGACGAACTGATTGACCGGTTAGGAGCAGCCCGGTTCATGTCCACCCTAGACCTGACCAAGGGGTACTGGCAGATCCCCCTGGCCAAGGCAGACAAGGAAAAGACGGCCTTTGCCACCCCGGAGGGGTTGTACCAGTATACGGTCCTCCCCTTTGGGTTGCATGGGGCCCCTGCCACCTTCCAGAGGCTCATGGACAAACTGTTGCGGCCTCATAGGAAATACGCCGCCGCCTATCTGGATGATGTAATCATATATAGCCCAGACTGGGAGACACACTTGCGGAAGGTAGAGGCCGTCTTAGACACCCTGAGGAAGGCGGGTCTGACCGCAAATCCACCCAAGTGCTCAATCGGACTGGCAGAGGCCAAGTACCTTGGCTATATAGTAGGGAGAGGCGTAGTGAAGCCTCAACTTAACAAACTGGAGGCAATCCAGAAGTGGCCCCGACCAATCCGAAAGAAACAGGTCCGAGCGTTTCTAGGGTTGGTTGGGTATTACCGAAGATTCATTCCCCATTTCGCCACCCGGGCCTGCCCATTAACTGATCTAACGAGGGCCCGGGGCCCAGACATCGTAAAGTGGTCGGACGCTGCCGAGACAGCGTTTGGGGACCTGCAGACCGCCCTCTGCACCGACCCGGTGTTGATAGCCCCAGACTGGAAAGAAGAATTTATTTTACAAACAGACGCCTCTGAGGTAGGGCTGGGGGCGGTGCTCTCCCAGATGAGGGATGGAGAAGACCACCCAGTCCTATTTCTCAGCAGGAAGCTTTTGCCCAGAGAACGGAAATATGCCGTGGTGGAAAAGGAGTGCCTGGCGGTGAAGTGGGCCATAGAGAGCCTCCGTTATTATCTACTCGGTCGGCGGTTTACCCTAGTTACGGACCATGCCCCGCTGAAGTGGATGCACCAAAACAAGGACAGCAACGCAAGGGTGACAAGATGGTTCCTCTCATTGCAGCCCTTCCACTTCCGCGTGCAACATCGGTCCGGCCCCCTGCATGGGAATGCAGACGGGCTATCAAGGATACATTGCTCCGCGACCCAAGTAGCCCAACCCCATGGTGTTGCGCAGGGGGGGGGGATATGTGGCAGACCCAGGGCAGACAGCTGCCAGTAAGGTCTGCAATTAGGAGGCTTACCAAGGGAACCGGGCCCAGCTAAGCAGGGCCAGCTGGGGCCAATTAAGGAGGCTGTCAGAGCCCTTGAAAAGAGACTCCTCCCCAGAGAGGCTTGTGGGAGTTTGAGGAGTGAGTTTGGAGGGAGTGAGAGTTTGAGGAGTGAGTGTGGAGGCAGTAGGAGATAGCGGAGCGAGTTTGGCAAAAGTAGAGGGGTGTGAGGGGCAAGTTGGAAGAAGCAGGGGCAGAGAGGCAGCTGACAAGCAGGAGGAGAGAACTAAGGGTCCCTCCCAGGGGGGGGGCCTAGCTTCCCTAGCTTGCAGGAGCCTGACCCTGAGAGAGAAAGAAGGGGAACGAGCTGCTAAGGAGCAGCAGGAAAAACCGGGTCTGGTGCCGTCTGGCCAGGGCGCCAGGGCCACACCAGCAACCCAAAGGACTTGAACTAGGGGGAGCAGAGGGGCCACCTTGTCACACCTTGAACAACGGTAGTCACAAATGGCACACATGCAACTTCTCTTGGAGAAACTTCAGGCAAGGCACCTCTGTCCTCTCCTCAGAAACAACTGTTTTGTGTCTCTGTCTCTCTCCAAGGCCTTCCACAAGTCTTAACAATTTATCTCCTTTTCTCCTTCAACCCCTACATGCCAAAGGGTGACCAGATGTCCCGATTTTATAGGGCCAATCATGATTTTTGGGTCTTTTTCTTATATAGGCTCCTCTTACCCCCACTCCTGTCCCAATTTTTCACACTTGCTCTCTGGTCACCCTAACATACAAAGACCACATGGTCAAAGCAGTAGGTCCTTCATGCCACTGTTCTGCAACAGAACGGAACTTCAGAATTTTAAACACTAGACAAAGGAGAGCACATTAACCAGTGCAATCTCCCTAATGACTCTCTGGGTGCAGTTGTTGCTGCATCTTAGCCCTCTCTATTGAGAATGTTATTCTGGATGCTTTTCTATCAGTAATATCTAATGGGAAAGACATTAACATTGAAGTCCCCTAAAGGGCAAGCCATGACAATAGTCAAGATGGGAGATGGTGAGGGTCTGGATGAGAGTTTTGGCTGTATAGATAGAAATCAATGGATGCACCCTACAAATGGTTATGTAGGAAGCAGCAGCAAGCTTTGGAAACAGCCCTGATGTGCTCAGGAAGTGATAAGAAGGATTCAGAGATGCCCCAAAATTATAGGTCTGAGTAACAAGCACAGTAGTGGTGTTATCAACAGTGACAGAGGATGTAGGAAGTGGAAAGGGTTGAAAAAGTAGCTTCTAATTTTGTGTGACTATTTCTGGGTGCTCTATTTGAGGCATCTAGATTTTCAGGGATACTGAGCACCCATAGCTCCAACTGAAAATCAGAGTTAATACATGTACACAAAATACAACGTTAATGGATTTTACTATTACTGTCCTGTATTTATGCAATATCCATAAGCCAATATACTTCCATGATAGATATAAATGCCAGAAATCAATTGAATTAATACATTGATTTGTGTGTGTTAGCATGATGGAAAAAAATATTCTGTTCAACATGAAGTGAATGAAACATGATGGCAATGAGATGATTCCTTTGTTGGGAAGATCAGCCAAAGCATTTTGTAACAGCTTGACAGCCAGACTTGCACATATCAGTGGGCCTAATTAATACACTTATGCTTCCAAGAAGGAGGGAGCCTGCACCATAATGCAGAGATGGAAAGATGCAAAGACCTACTGATTAGCTTTAAACATGCTGAAGTGCCATTAAGAAAGATGCTTTACCAGACGACTATAAGCTTCAGAATGCAAATTTCTCTTACGCTTAAATGAATGCATAGGAGGAAGGAGCTAGTCTAATTTCCTGGGGCAGCATGGAATTACACAGGCTTGACAAAAGCAACGAGGAGTCCTTATGGCACCTTAGAGACTAACAAATTTATTTGGGCAATACATTTGATAGTCTAAGGTGCCACAAGGACTCCTTGTTGTTTTTGCTGATACAGACTAACATGGATACCATTCTGAAACCTGTCACAGACCTGGCAGTCTCCCCTATTATATCAGTTATAAGGTATTGGCACATACGTTTTAAAATTCGTGTGCGTGTGTGTGCGCGCAAAAAACCTGATGCACATATGTGATTTGGCTTTGCCACATACAGATATGTTCATATGCAACTACCCCACTAACTCATGTGCACTCATCAGGTGTTGCCAGCACCCTGACTTCCTCAATAATGTCAGTACCTCAGAATCCACATTTTTGGAGATTTTTTAAAATATATATTTTTACCCTGATGGTTCATTAGAAAAGTTTGGAAACAAACATGAATTGAGCCTAATCCAGTGCAGTGATGGGGGCTTCCCACAGAGAGGAGGAGTAGCCACTAGTGTCAGGGAGGAAGTTACTAGTTACTAGTGTCAGGGAGGAAGTCCCTGGTGGTGGGGAGCTACTGCCTCTTTGGGACAGCCTTGGTCACACTTCCCCGTTACTGGGGAATTAGGGTCAGGAGGTGTAAGAGTGGGGTACCCCAGCCTCTGTGCTCTTGAGTACAAAGACTGGGACTCTTTTTAGCCAAAACACTTAACTTTAGCTGCTTCCCAGCCAGATTAAGTCCCTACACCCCAATACTTCCCCCCTTTACCAGTGGGGTTTTTGGGGTACCACGGCTGCCACCATCTGAGTAGATATCCAAGGCCTTGGATTGGGGTACTCAGACTCCCCAAAACCTTAACTCTGTCCCCCTCCCTGCGAGCCAGAGTCAGACACCTGGAGGCTGCTTCCCCTCCCCCTTCACCCTTCTCAGCTGAAGGCAGAGACAGACTCCACTCCATTCCTCAGCTTATAACCTGAGCTGATTCTTTTACTAACCCCTTTCTTTCCCCCTCTCTTCCCAACCTGGAAGCAAAGGAAGCCTTAAGGGAAGTAAACCAAATGTTTTATAACTAACAAGATTTAATAAAGAAAAGAGCATAGAACATAGGCACAGTACAGCTTACAATTTAGAATTCTCTAACTTCTCATCTGAAATGGACAGAGACACCCCAGATAGGCAAAGACTTGATGCAAAATCAAATATTACTTACATTTAGCTAAGTAAGTATATAAGAAGGAAAGTTGAGCCATCTCCACAGCTAGAGATGCTCTCGGACCCTGGCCCCTGCTGCATGGCCAGCAAAATGAAACTGACTTTTAAACCCCTCTCTCCCTCATGGCAGGGAGCTCTTAGGTCACTTGTTCTCAGATAAGTGTAAAGTGCTGGAGAGAGTTAATGTTATGACAGGAGGTGTGCTGTCCAGAGTCCGTGGTGCACCCCTCAGGCAGGGGAGCGCCGGCAAAGAGTCAGTGGCGCGCCCCTCAGGCAGGGGGGCACCGGCTAGAGTCGGGGGTGCACCTCACAGGTGAGGGGGCACCAGCAGGAATCCAGGTCATCCGCCGCGGGCAGCTCTGGTCTCCCCTCACTGTCCGCCTCCATCAGCCAAGGGTCACTGCTGTGCTCCGGTACTCCCTCCAGGTACTCTGCGGCTGGCAAGTCCAGTTCCTCCACAGCGTCCGCCTCTGTCAGCCACGGGTCACTACTGAGTTCTGGGAGTCCCTCCGGGTACTCTGCAGCAGGCAGGTCTGGAAACCCCAGTCCTTCCTCTAGACCAGGGTTCCCAGGGTCTCCCCTGGCTCAGCAGCAGGGTGTAGAGGGAGCAGCCCACGGTCTGCATCTGCCTCCCTCCCTGGTGCTGCCCTGACTGAGTTAGGGGCCCCGCCCTTTATACTTCCTGTTTCACCCCGCCTCTTCCTGGGGGTGGGGCCAGCTTGGTCCGGGCCCGCCCACTCCAGCTGAGAGAGTGTTTCTTTACCCTCCGGCTCGGAGGGAGACCACACTGCCTCCTTACAGACACTCTGGGGCCCAGGAAACAAAGCCGAAGCCCTACTGCATGGGGCTGAAGCCTGGGGTTCTGATCCTGGCACCCGGAGCTGCAGCTGAAGCCTGAGCAATTTAGCTTCACAGGGGCCCCTATGGTGTGGGGCCCCAGGCAATTGCCATGCTTTCTACTCCCTAATGCCAGCCCTCACTTTTATATGCAGTAAACCAGTTGTTGTGACACAGGTGAGCTGTGAAGTTATGATAATATGTTGGGGGTAGGAAGGGGAGGCAGAAAAAAAAGGATTTAGAATCCCTGCTATAAGGCACTTAAAGAGTTAACATTGAATGTCTCACTAACCTGGCAGTAGTGCTGACTTTCACGTCAAGGTTATCATTTTCAAGGTGTCTATCCTGGTAATAATTGCATATATATCTTGCTGTGCAACAACATGGCACATAATTATTCATTACATTTCCTCATAAAGGATCATCTTGCCTTCATCACATAAGCTTTCAGCTACTTATGACAGTTCAGGTCTTAACAAGTGAATGGAATGACAGTCCCAGATGATTAATTCAAAGATGAACTCAGAGGAGTTTAGGGTCATAAATAGAAAATCAACTTATCAACAGGCTCTGATCTTGTTTCCTTCGCCTATCTCAGCGTTTCCCATCAGTTAGACACCCAGCCATGTTCAAGTTCTTATACAACAGGAAGCCTGGGAGCACTGGAAAAAATATTGGAAAATCCAGAAACATAAAGAACATAAGAAAATAAGAATGGCCCTACTGAGTCTGACCTAGGGTTCATCTAGCTCAGTATCCTGTCTTCTGACTGGCGAGTGCCCGGTGCCCCAGAGGGAATGAACAGAACAGGTCATCATCAAGTGATCCATCTCCTGTTGCCCATTCCCAGCTTCTGGCAAACAGAGGCTAGGGACACCATTCCTGCCCACCCTGGCTAATAGCCATTGATGACCTATCCTCCATGAATTTATCTAGTTCTTTTTTTAACCCTGTTATGATCTTGGCCTTCACAACATCCTCTGGCAAGGAGTTCTACAGTTTGACTGTGTGTTGCGTGAAGAAATATTTTTAAACCTGCTGCCTATTAATTTCATTTGGTGACCACTAGTTCTTGTGTTATGAGAAGTAGTAAACAACACGTCCTTATCTAATTTCTCTACATCAGTCATGATTTTATAGACCTCTATCATATCTCCTCTTAGCTGTCTCTTTTGCAAACTGAAAAGTCCCAGTCTTATTAATCTCTCCTCATACAGAAGCTGTTCCATACTCCTAATCATTTTTGTTGCCCTTTTCTGAACTTTTTCCAATTCCAATATATCTTTTTTGAGATAGGGCGACCACATCTGCACAGAGTATTTAAAATGTGGGTGTCATGGATTTATATAGAGGTAACATGATATTTTCTGTCTTATTATCCATCCCTTTCTTAATTATTCCCAGCATTCTGTTCGCTTTTTTAACTGCTGCTGCACATTGGTGAATGTTTTCAGAGAACTATCCACAATGATTCTAAGATCTTTTTCTTGAATGATAACAGCTAATTTAGACCCCATCATTTTATATGTATAATTGGGATTATGCTTTCCAATGTGTATTACTTTGCATTTATCAACATTAAACTACATCTGCCATTTTGTTGCCCAGTCACCCAGTTTTGAGAGATCCTTTTGTAGCTCTTCACAGTCTGCCTGCATTTTAACTATCTTTAGTAATTTTGTGTAATCTGCAAATTTTGCCACCTCAGCATTTATCCCTTTTTCCAGATCATTCATGAACATGTTGAATAGGACTGGTCCCAGAACAGACCCCTGAGGGACACCAATATTTACCTCTCTCCATTCTGAAAACTGACCATTTATACCTATCCTTTGTTTCCTATCTTTCAACCAGATACCAGTCCATGAGAGCAACTTCCCTCTTACCCCATGGCAGCTTACTTTGCATAAGAGCCTTTGTTGAGGGATCTTGTCAAAGGCTTTCTGAAAATCTAAGTACACTGTATCCACTGGATCCCCTTGGTCCACATGCTGGTTAACCCCCCCCCCCCCCAAGAATTCTAGTAGATTGGTGAGGCATGATTTCCCTTTACTAAAACCATGTTGACTCTTCTTCAACAAATTATGTTCATCTATATGTCTGACAATATTGTTCTTTATTATAGTTTCAACCAGTTTACCAGGTACTAAAATCAGGCTTACAGGCCTGTAATTGCCGGGATCACCTCTTGAGCCCTTTTTAAAAATTGGTGTCACATTAGCTATCCTCCAGTCATTTGGTACAGAAATTGAATTAAATGATAGGTTACAGACTACAGCTAGTAGTTCTGCAATTTCACATTTGAGTTCCTTCAGAACTCTTGGGTGAGTCCCATCGGGTCCTGGAGATTTATTACCGTTTAGGTTCTCAATTTGTTCCAAAACCTCCTCTAATGACGCCTCAATCCGGGACAGTTCCTCAGCTCTGTCACCTAAAAGAATGGCTCAGGTTTGGGAATCTCCCTCACATCTTCAGCCATGAAGACCAATGCAAAGAATTCATTTAGTTTCTCTGCAATGGCCTTATTGTCCTTGAGTGCTCCTTTAGCACCTTGATTGTCCAGAGGCCCCACTGGTTGCTTAGCAGGCTTCCTGCTTCTTATGTACTTACTTTTTTTTTGCTATCACTTTTTGAGTCTTTGGCTAAATATGCCTTAAATTCTTTCTTGGCCTTGATATTGTATTTTTACACTTCATTTGCTAGCGTTTATGCTCCTTTCTATTTTCCTCCCTAGGATTTAACTTTCACTTTTTAAAGGATGCCTTTTTGCCTCTCACTGCTTCTTGTACTTTATTGTTTAGCCAGCTCTCCTCTGAACTGGCTGAGTAAAACTCCCATAGTGCTCCCAGCTGCCCAATATTATACCATAGAGGGGAAATTTCTTCCTGACGTCAGCTCATTATCACTATGGCTACAAAGCATGAGAAATGAGGGCCATTAGAACACCCAGAAAGACCCGTCAGCACTGGAGAGCACCAGTGGAGTATGTGGGCAGGCCATTAATTAGCTGTAAGATGCATATTTTGGTTTGTGCTGGATGGTTTACACACTGTTATTATCATATCTCTGAGGGCACAGGTGTCCATCTGTCAAATGGATTATGGTAGGGAGAACGTACATGTCAATTTCATCTCTTTCTTTTGATGTGAAGCCAATAAACCATTCACTGTTCATGGTGTGAGGATTTTTACAGCTGCAGAGATCATGTAGTTCATGTCTGTTTCCTAACCTAGGAAATTCAGAGGAAAGTCTAGTGGCGCTCTATGGCTGAATGTCTTTGCCATATTGATCACTGCAACAGCAGATGGAATAGTAAAGCACCCAAAATTAAATAATCACATTTATCGAAGACCACCAGGTATTAACAAATTACAGAGGTTTAAAAATAACAGTTTTGGGGCAGGTGCTTTCAACAATCTTTTTCTGACAATCCAGCGTTGTTACATGTATAAAGGGCAATATTAACCATGGCCGTACTTGATTAAAGTGACTTATTCCAGACACTCAGTATTCATAGCCTTGGTGATAATTACCATAATCTCAAGAGATGTTGGGGGTGGGGAGACTTTCCATTGCTGCTGGGTTAACAGCTTTAGTCACACTATACAGTATTGTGGCATTTTCAGAAATTTACCCATAACTAATCATTTGTATTGAGGGTGATTCACAGCCTTAGCTTCTTCATTCTTTATGGGGAATTCTTGTATCGTGAGGCTTCTCAAAATCCAACAGGACTGGCATTTGAAGCAGCCTGTCATGAACATCAAGTTGAAACTGCTTTTTTTGTGTGAGTGGATGATAAGAGTCTTCAGAAGAAGAACAATAGATGCTACTCTGGGCAGATTATCCAAGCCTCGGAGAACATCACATGTATTTTAATTAAAGTGATACTGTCAAATAGAAAATCATGGGTCAAATCCTTAGCTAATGTAAATTAGCAAGGCTCCATTGACTTAACTAGAATCAATTGAGCTATGCCAATTAATAGCAGTGAGGGCCGTCTCTAGCTTTTTTGCTGCCTGTAGCAGGGTGGCTACCCACTCCCAGCCAGAAAGGGTTAAAGTCAGCCCTGGGAGAAGGCTGGGGCTGCAAGTGCAAAGCCCAGGCTGATTAGAAAGCAGGCTTAGATGGGTGGCCACACCCCAAACAGACCAGAAGGCCCTTATAAAAGAGCTGAGAGGCAGGGGCCTGAGAGAGATAGTCTCCTCTGGTCACAGAGGCAGACAAGCCTGGCTGCTGGGAAGCTTAAGGTATCCAAAGTGGTGCAGGGCTGGGGGGAGGCAAGATGCGCTGGGAAGCTCTGGCCTGGAAACCCCCAGGCTGCAGGGCCTAGGGGACGGCCCAACAAGGGGTACTGGGATTACAGGGGGCAGCCCATGGGTAGTTGCAGAGGCAGCAGGCCAACCCCCCTTGCCGGTGATGAATGGCAATGATACTGCAGTCTGCCCCAGAGAACGGGGGCAAGTGGTAACTGGCAGTTGCCTAGACTGAGGCATGGTGGGGATAGAGGTACCAGCAGGAGGCGCCGCTGGGTGAGTCGCTGCTCTGCTACACTGCTCCAAGCAAAAAAAAAAAAAAAAAAAAAAAGGGGAGGGCAGACTGGGGCGGCCCAATTGAGCCACCCAAAGAATGGCTGGAATGCCGCCCCTTAGAATGTGCCGCCCAAGCACTAGCTTCCTGGGCTGGTGCCTGGAGCCAGCCCTGACAGCAGCTGAAGATCTGACCACTTATAGGTAGAAAACATGAACATCCATGTTACCGCTAACTCTTCAGATGATTAAAACAAATCGTTTTAAGCATTTCAGTAACTTTTCTCCAGTTTTGCTGTTGAGGTACCGTTTGCACTCACTCATCTGGCACAATGGGGCTGGACACCTCCGGTCTTTGTTTTCAGCCACATTGTCTTTGCTCACCCTGGAGCAGCTCAATGCCGTTAGAAAAAGTGGGTTTTACTGAACTTAAAGAGTCACAAAACATTTTCTTAAGTGTTGGGGCCTCAACTAAACTGAGGGTGACATCCCCTTTGTGCTAAGTCTGCTTTGTGTTTGCTAAAGCAAATAGAGCAAATACTCAAGAAACATCAGCAGTTCTTGCTTTAAATGTATATCTCCAGCATTAAATCCCAGCAAACTCTCCCAGTCCCTCTGCAGCCACTGCAAACCCCCCAAACTGCTGTGGTTCTGCTACATAGGGGGAGGAGGAGCAGAGATTGCACAGGGGAACTCTGTAGTCCCCCTACATGCCACAAAGACAAGCTCCACATTGACTCTCTTTATGGCTGCATCTACCCTTGGGTGCTTTCCTGGGGTACTTAGCCATGTACTGCTGCATATGTACCCTGTACTCATGTCGACTGCCCACATATGGCAGGTATATAATATGCACAGTCATTTACCTATATCCACACTATCCTTTTTCAGTATGCAGTGGGCAGCACTAGTATTTCAGATTCAGTATCCCATGTCTCAGAGGAGACACTCTGGGAACCGCCTTGTTGCGTGTTGCTGGTATGGTGCGCTGCCTTCACACATTTGGTGACAGCAGCTTGTGGTTCTCTCTCCTTTCTGCCAAACTGCATTGAAGAAATGGTGCAAGTCCACAATGATGTGGTTCTGCTCCTGCTTGCAGGAGGAATGTTCATGCGGTGCAGTACCAGAGACTGGATGGAATGGGACAAAAAGTATCTCAGATGGTCAAAGACGGCAGACCAGCAGGACAAATGAAAATCCATTGGGATCCCACGGAACAGATGTGTTGAAAGCTGGGATCACAATGGTATGCTCATGGTTGGACCCCACATCCAGTCATGAAGAAGTGACATGGTGTGGTGGGACCACATTGTCATGGAAACTTGAGGTGATGACCAGTGGCTTCAGAATGAGGAAGCAGACCTTCATGAAGTCGTGTGAGCAGCTTGCACCAAACCTCTAGCAACAGACCAATTATTTTTTTGCAAATCCGTATCAGCACAGAAGTGAGTGGCTATCTGTCTATTGGTCAATTGCCAACCAGATCAGGATTGGGAAGGTGTTTGTACAGCTTTGCCACACTAGCAGTACTGTAATGGGTGGTTGCCATAATCAAAAATCCCTGAAATGGCAGGGGGATTTCAGAGGGTGGGGTTGCCAAACTGTGCAGGGGCCATTTATGGAACATGTATCCCAATACTTACTTTGGTCACCAAAAGGGACAAGTTGGTACATGAACTCATTCTCCAAGGCTTAGTGGACAAAAGAGCAGGGCCGGCTCACAACATTTTAGCATCGGAGGTGGGAAGCTCAAATGATGCCCCCATGTCCCTCACGTGGGCCAAAACTTTGAAAGGTCTCAGTTCTGCCTTCTTCCTGTTCTACTCCTCTCATGGTACTGCTCTGCTACCTACCCCAATAAAGGAGAACTAACAACTTAAAATGCCTTGTTCAAAAATTTTAAGTAATACTTAACTTTCAAACACGTGAACAGCAAATTTAATGTTTCTTGTTTGCACAATAAATACTGGCATTTTTATCTGTTTGAATAATCAAAGTGGTGCTTTCCCTGCCTTCTTGGTTGCAAAGATTTGAACTGCTTCCTGAAGGTCCAGAGTCTGGGCCAGCTCATGCTCTATTGAGATGATTGCAAGGCCGACCAGCCTCTCCTGTGTCATAGATGTGGCATGTGGAGCATAGATGTGTTTTTATTAACTTAAGCTTGGAGGAATCTGTGTTCTCCACTGGCAACTGTTACAGGAAGGGTTAGAAGCAGAGCAACAAAAGCATTTGGAAAGAGGGTGGTTATCTTATTCGTGCACATATATTCCAGAACAGCCTTTGGAGTTGATCTTGCTGAAATGTATCTTGAAAGAGGTTTCAGTTAGTCATCTAAATCACTCTTATCACTATCGCGCATGTCATCATGTGTCAACACTGTCTCTAGTGCCTGGCATTGCCAGTGTAGGTCTTTAGGTATAGTGAGGAGTTTTGAAATATCATACAACATTCCAGATATACTGCTGTGTTCCTTGAGCTGCATGAACCATTCTTCAACTGACTGCATTGCACAATCTAGCACCTGGTTAAAGAATTCAACTTTGAATTGTTGTTTAGGGTCTCATATGGGATTATCCTGTGCCTTGTAATCAAAATGTCGTCTTCTTCAATGACTCTTGTATTCTTGAATGGGTAGGAAAATAGCTTCAGTGTGAAGTTCCTCTGCCAATTTCTGTGCACTCTTCAGAACGTTTTGAAATCCCTCATCTGACCAGTAAGACTGTAGGTATGACTTTGCTTTGTCCAATTGTTCCATTGCTTCAGATATATCAAGGTCAACACCTTGGAGTCTCTTGCTTACAACATTTATTTCAAACAGTATGTCATGCCTCAACACTAAGCCACACAGAAATTTGAAGTTATGTATGCTTCTGGTGATTCCATTTCCCTCTGCCACTGTTCTCCCATGAACAGTTCCTGTCATAGCATTATCCTCAATAATGGCAACTATGGCATCATCTAGCTTCCCAATTTGGTGTTTGATAGGCTTTAACGCTTCCACTCAACTATCCCATCGTGTGGTACTCCGTGGTTTCAGTGTCAGAGAGGATGTTCCCAGATGTTACTTCAAAATTTGCTATCGATGAGTTGATGCAAAGAAAAATACATAGGTGCTTTGAATTACATTAAAAAATTCAGTTGCATCACTGACCACCAAGTTCAATGAATGAGAACTGCATGGGACAAAAAAAATCTCAGGACTTTAACTCTCAGATCCATGTCTGCACTCCTCTGTTCTTTCATTTCATGTTGTCTCCATTATCGTAGCCTTGACCTCTCATGTCAGCTATCACAATTCCTGTATCTTCTAGCTTTTTAAGAAGCACATTTGTCACACCAGCTCCTGTAGTATCATCAATGTCAATACATTCTAGAAAATGCTCTCTGACAGTCACCACTGCAGGGACATTTTCACTAGGTTCTGTTGTTAAAAAACACACCATTAAAGTCATTTGTTCTGCATGGCTGATGTCAGGTGTGCAGTCCAGAATAACAGAGTAATATCTTGCTGACTTCAGATCTGCCACAATCTTCTGTTTGACTTTTGTTGTCATTAACTGTCTGATCTCATTTTGAATTGTTTTTCCAAGGTAGTGATGTGTGTACGTTTCTTGGGTGGTGACTCTTCTTAGATGCTCCTGGACTACAGCATCAAATTCAGCCATCAGCTTCACAATTTTAAGGAAGTTTTGATTGTTTGGCACATACAGCTGATCTGAAGTGCCATATAGTGCTAGATGTTGGGTAGCAAGCATTCTTACAATCGTAATGAGCCTTTTCAGAACATTTTGCCAGTAAAGAGACTCTTTTGCAATCTCCTCTTGATGCTGATCATCTATGGTGGCCTTTAACCTTAGTCTCATCCCAAGCTCTTTCCACCTATGGAATACTCTGGTGATTTGCTGCCTTCTCATGGCATACCAGATTTCTAGCCAGATTTTTCCAGTCCTTTGTTCCTGAAGAACTCAATGTGGCTGGAACATTAGACTGGAAGAGTTTGCAACAAAAATAGTATGCAGCGTTCTGGATTTTTTTTAGTATCTAAGCCATCGCCTCTCCACTTTGTCACCATTGGGGATTTCACTCCAGTAATGTGTTGGATGGAAACTTCTATTTTCATTGTCTTTGGGCAACACAATGTTTTTCACTTGCTGTGGCCCATGCAGTACAAGGAAGTCCCTCAGGCTACTGCTCAAGTGGGTCCACAGTCCTGGATCATCTAGACTTAAGGAACTAAACTCTGCAGCAGCTGTTTCTTGAACCTCCACCACACTCTTCTCTGATCTACACTTTTCTTCAGGAATGTGCACGGTTACATCCATTTGAGATGAAGATGTGGATGCTGCAGTAGCTGCCAGGTCACCCGCACTCTGACTAACTGGAAGATCAGGCATTTCCTCATCACTCACATCCTCACTGGGGCCGGAAGGCTCACCATGGACATTTGTGTCTATGTATCTCAGGAGAGCTCCTTCCTGCTTAGATAGAAAAGCTTCCTTTGTTTTCTCTCTCTCTCTTTTTCTGAATGCTGCCCCAGAGGGGCATTTTCTTCTTTCACTCATGACTACTGTTCTGTGCCAGCTATCGTGGCTCTCAACATTCAGTTGAAGGGGACAAATAAGAAGGCTGGACCTGAGTGAGGGAAGAAGATATCAGCGTCTTAAGGGCCTAACTGGCTCCTAGTACTTCAGTTGACTGCCTGTTTTCCTCAAGTGGGTTCAGAGAGGCAGCAGGAAACAGGAAGCTCCATGAGAAGCTGGTGTTAATCAGTCCAGGCTCCTCGGGGTGTAGAGAGGTACATAAGAGGCTCCTCCTCTCTCTCTCTCCCTGCAGCTTCTACTGCTTTCTGTTATTTCCTCTCACTATTTCTCCTGCCTGCCTGTTATGTCTCTTGTGCCCTCCTTCCTCCAGCACAGCACTCCACCATCTCTGTGCATCTACAGCAGAGAGAATACCTATGCATCAGCAGCAGACATAATTTTCTGCACTCTGGGTCCGAGTGGCACCCTCTTCCTCCCCCTCCACCCACCGTCTGGCACCTGAGGTGTCCACCTCAGTTCGCCTTATGGCAGGGGTGTCCAAACTTTTTGGGAAGAGGGCCAGATTTGGTAAGGTGAAGATGTGTGAGGGCCGACCCCCTCCCCCCCCCCGCTCTCCTCCCGCCGCTCCGGCGTGCTCTCGCTCCCCCCCCCCCGACTTTATAATCAAGTGCCCTGTTGAATGAATGAGGTGTGAATGAGGAAGGAGAGACAGATCAAGGACAATCAAACTTGTCAAGTGGGCTGACTAAGAGCAGACATAACCCTCAGGGGTTAGCACCAGACCAGAGAGAAGCAGCAAAAAGGAGCAATGGACACAGACCCAGATTTGCAGGAGAGGGAAGCTGCTATAAAATAGCGAACTTGGCAAAAATTTTATCTTGCGCCTCTGCCCCCCCCCCCCATTCCCTTTTCCTGGAGCACTGCTTATTTTAAACTTTTTTAAATGAATATTGCATAAGGTAGCATTGCATATTAGAATATATGTTTGGTTTGTAATTTCATTATTTACCTTATATATTTAATGAAAATAAATGAATAATTTGATAGTCTTGATATTGTTGTTCTTTTTATTTTGCGCCCTCCACCAGACATCCTCCACAGTCCACACCAATCCTCACAGTCCAGCATCCCAAACACTCATCCACACTTGACCCTGCCCCCCTTCCCTGGCCACACTCACCAGCTCTGGAGGTCTCTGGCTCCAAGGGGACTCTCCAGCCAAAAGCACTAGCTCCATGGCTCCCATTGGGAGCTGGAGCAGGGCTTGCAGGGGGGGGGGGGGAAGAGAGCCAGGAAGTATCCAGCAGGTAGGTCCGTGGCTGGATCTCGGTTGGGAAGGTGGAGGGGGTCTCTTCCCCCCACCTTCGTCTGCTAGTGCCTGCAATCAGACCCCACACCCCTGCACTATGCATGCCCCGCAGGCAGCAGGAAGGTGAAAGACCTGTTCTCCTAGCCATCATCACCTCCTGGGGTGTGGGGCCAATTATGGACTCAGCAGGAGGGAGGGAGGGGGGGACAGGAGCAACCCCGGTAGCTGGAGGCTCTCTGTCTTGGCGGCCCTTAAGCCTCATATCTCATATCTACTGATTAATGGCTCTAATTAAGGAATGAAATCAAGCATGTGACGACAGGGGATCTTTAGGTGCTTGTTTGGTAGTTTTCTCTTCCTGGCACACAACTCATCTAAATATCACTGCGCTTTCATTTATTACAGAAAAAAGTTTTTAAATGCCCTGAAAACTATTTAAAATGCAATTTGCTAATTTAAAAATAGAGATGATGGTAGCTATTCCCTGCAAAGTGGGAAAGCACCCTGTTCCCCGGCAGACATGCGGGGCTCCTGCCACTTGCCTCCCCCCGGCACCGGCTCTTCTCCCCCCCCCCCCCCTCCGGCCGCGCTCTCGCTCTTCTTCCCTCCCCCTCCCCTCCAGCCGCGCTCTCGCTCTTCTTCCCTCCCCCTCCCCTCCAGCCGTGCTCTCGCTCTTCTTCCCTCCCCCTCCCCTCCCCTCCAGCCGTGCTCTCGCTCTTCTTCCCTCCCCCTTCCAGCCGCGCTCTCGCTCTTCTTCCCTCCCCCTCCCCCTCCCCCTCCCCTCCAGCCGCGCTCTCGCTCTTCTTCCCTCCCCCTCCCCCTCCCCCTCCCCTCCAGCCGCGCTCTCGCTCTTCTTCCCTCCCCCTCCCCCTCCCCTCTAGCCGCGCTCTCGCTCTTCTTCCCTCCCCCTCCCCCTCCCCTCCAGCCGGGCTCTCGCTCTTCTTCCCTCCCCCTCCCCTCCAGCCGGGCTCTCGCTCTTCTTCCCTCCCCCTCCCCTCCAGCCGGGCTCTCGCTCTTCTTCCCTCCCCCTCCCCTCCAGCCGGGCTCTCGCTCTTCTTCCCTCCCCCTCCCCTCCAGCCGCGCTCTCGCTCTTCTTCCCTTTCCCCCTCCCCCCCTTCTCCCTCCCTCCCCCCCTGCTCCGGCCGTGCTCTCACTCCCCCCCTCCCCCGGTTTGCCTTGCCTTGCCTCGCCTCGTGCCCCGGCCCCGGCTCTGACTCCACTCTTCTCTGCCGGCTCTGCCTCGCTTCGCCTCGTGCCCCGGCCCTGACTCCGCTCTTCTCCGCCTAGCTTCGCCTCGTGCCCCGGCCCCGGCTCCGCCTCCGCTCTTCTCCCCCGGCTCCGCCTCCGCTCTTCTCCCCCCCCCGCTCGCCTCTTACTGACCCCGCCCCTCTCCTTCGGCTGCGGCTCCGCGCACTGGTTGGCGACAGTGCTGGCGGGCCGCATAGTATTGATTTTAGAAAAGCGTCTGCGGGCCGGTTAAAATTAGAACACGGGCCTCAATTGGCCCCCGGGCCGGACTTTGGACATGCCTGCCTTATGGTAAGGCCAGCCCTGTGTAGATGCAGCCTATGGGAGCATGAAATGGATTTTGAGGGGCGATCAGGGGAGTAGCAGGGCATTGCCAGTCTATCTACAAACTGCATTAATCCACTCACCAAATATACCACATGGGGCAGAGGTCACAGAAGGTCACCACTGTTTGCCTACAGTAACGGCTGCTGTCCATCTGTGCTGGGGCCCCTGCCTCCCAGTTACAGAAAGGATTTTGTACCACTCAATAGACAGAATGTTATAACACCACCTCTCATGTTCTCCCTCCCACAGCTTTCTGGTCACTCAAGCCTGAAGTAATACAAAGTTCCACTGAGCTGGAGCCTGCTGTGTCAGGTGATGTTTCAGTCACTTGTTTTCTTGGTGCAGCTCAAACAGGATTTCTCTAGCTCTGACAGATTGTGGCTAAAACCTCCACACAGCTTGTCCTTCAGAAGTCCCCAGATGTCTCAGCTGACACTTCCCTGGCATATACTTCATGGGAAAAAATGGAAAAAAGCTGTCACTCATCCACTTTAAATTTTCCTTGTTACTGTGCTGCCATAATAGCATCAGTCAATATTTAGGAAGATTGTCACTAGTTCCAAATTTCTCTTTGAGTGCCAGGACTTGTAGATTTGATTCTTAGGGAACTTCCCTGTTTTTGTCTCCAGCATTTTGCAAAGTTGCTCTCTTCCTTTCATAAGTCATGTCACCCATCTTACTTCTAGACCTTTAAAGGTTGTCTTAGAAAACACCTTTACATCCATGACAGACAGAGCCACATATCAATAAGTATGTTTCAAGCATTCCCCTCTGATTTACATTTTCTCCAAAGTGATCTGATCACTTTTGCTGTTCATTTTATTAACTGTTTGAAATTCAACCCTGAGCAGTGGGGCCAGCACAGTCTATGGTGGGTGGAGAAGCCCTGGAACGGGTTACTTAGGGAGGTGGTGGAATCTCCTTCCTTAGATGTTTTTAAGGCCAGGCTTGACAAAGCCCTGGCTGGGATGATTTAGTTGGGGTTTGGTTCTGCTTTGAGCAGGGCTTGGACTAGATGACCTCCTGAGGTCCCTTTCAACTCTGATGTTCTATGATTCTGTGCACTAATTAAGCCATGAAAATAGGACTTAGTGGGATTTAAAAGTTGCATGTAGGCTTTGTACTGGCTCTCTGCACTGGGGTTTATTGTATTTTCCCATAGGTGTATTTTAGGAATCTCTTTTTTCATTCCTACTAATTCCACAGGGTCAGTTCTTGAAAAGGCTCTTTCAGCCCTCCATTTTGCTGAAGGTAGATAAAAGGCATTCTATGAAATTTACTGTGTGGGAGTCATTTGGATGAGACCTTATGAACCAAGATTCCGACTGCCTCTCTGCCCATTAGAGATCCTTTGGCACTTTTCATAGAAGTAGGGGTTTGCCCTAGTGTCTCTGGCCAAACATTTTGCTCTCGCTCCCTCTTGTGCAGTGTCCCATGTACTGGTTAGAGTGTCATCTTTTTAGTGTGGGGGCAATCTTCTTGTTCCATCTTTCTACATCACCTATCCCAATGAGGTCCAGCTCAGTGACTGGAATTCCAAGACACTAGCACAAGACAAATAAGGAATAATAATGGTTGGTTGACACCCTCCGCCCCAGAGGTGGTTGCATTTCCATGCCGCTTGAGATGTATAGCTGAAACCTTCATTTGAGATAATTTAGGATTAAATAAACATGCTATTAAGCTAAGATTTTGTTTATAGCACAAATGTGGTGGAGGGAGGGACAGCATTTTGGCATTGAGACAGGGGTCATAGTCTTAGCAATTTCCTATTTTCTTTGGAAGTTTTCGTTGTCTCAGATGCTTTTGGTCTCTGTTCCACTCGTTTAACACCAGTCTGGATATAATTTCTCCCGACATATGATCAACAGCAAATCCTTTGTGTTACTGTTAATCATGCTGCTGTAGGTGTCCTCCCACACCTCAAGAAGCTGGTGAGATTATCAATCCTCATTTTCTTAAATCTGCCTTGAGGAATGTCACCTCTGCTATCAGCATTTCAATTTCAAGATGAACTGTGAGCATGGCAAGCTCCCGGGATGGTCCTTAATGGCAGTATTTAGAAGCAATGTGAGAGCATGGAAATTTAATGTGGCTAAATGTAAAGTAATGCACACTGGAAAAAATAACCCCAACTATACATACACAATATGATGGGGGCTCATTTAGCTACAACTAATCAGGAAAAATCTTGGAGTCATCATGGATAATTCTCTAAAGACGTCCATGCAGTGTGCAGCGGCAGTCAATAAAGCAAACAGGATGTTAGAAATCATTAAAAAGGGATAGAGAATAAGATGGAGAATTATACAAATCCATATATGCCCTTATACAAATCCATGGTGCGCCCACATCTTGAATAATGTGTACAAATGTGGTCTCCTCATCTCAAAAAGGATATATTAGCATGAGAAAAGGTTCAGAGAAGGGCAACTAAAATGATTAGGGGTTTGGAGCGGGTCCCATATGAGGAGAGATTAAAGAGGCTAGGACTTTTTAACTTGGAAAAGAGGAGACTGGGGGGGATATGATAGTGGTATATAAAATTATGAGTGGTAAGGAGATAGTGAATAAGGAAAAGTTATTTACTTGTTCCCATAATATAAGAACTAGGGGCCACCCAATGAAATTAGTGGGCAGCAGGATTAAAACAAATAAAAGGAAGTTCTTCTTCACACAGCGCACAGTCAACCTGTGGAACTCCTTGCCTGAGGAAGCTGTGAAGGCTAGGACTATAACAGGGTTTAAAAGAGAACTGGCTAAATTCATGGAGGTTAAGTCCATTAATGGCTATTAGCCAGGATGGGTAAGAAATGGTGTCCCTAGCCTCTGTTTGTCAGAGGGGGGTGATGGACGGCAGGAGAGAGATCACTTGATCATTACCTGTTAGGTTCACTCACTCCGGGGCACCTGGCATTGGCCACTGTCGGTAGACAGGATACTGGGCTAGCTGAACCGTTGGTCTGACCCAGTACGGCCTTTCCTATGTTCTTAGCTGATGGAGCATAATGAATCTGAAAGCATTTTGGTGATCACTTTATGCTCAAAGAGGGATCAGCAAGATAAAGCCCTGATTCTGCACACTCTTATACTCATGAGCTTTACTCACTTAAGTACACTGAGCCTTTCATGCAAAATACCTCAGACATCACAGGAGCACCATCCCAGCCTAGGTCAGCAAGAAATCAGATCTTTGCTGTGGTGGTCCTTGGGATGTAAAAAATTTCTTCTCCTTCACGGCCTCAGATTATCCCTCCTCACCTTTCACCAGCAGCACCTGAGAACCATTCTTTTGCAACACTGCTTTTTATTATGACCTCTGTCCAGGGCCGGTGACAGAAATTTGGGGGCCCCCTACTCTGATAGTTTGGGCCCCCCCCAGCCCAGCCGGGCCCCCTCCAGCCCAGCTGACAGCGGCTGGGGCCCCCCCCAGCCCAGCCGGCCCCCCCCCAGCCCAGCCGACAGCGGCTGGGGGGCCCCCAGCCCAGCGGGCCCCCCCCAGCCCAGCCGACAGCGGCTGGGGGGCCCCCAGCCCAGCCCAGCCGGCCCCCCCACCAGCCCAGCCGGCGCTCCTCCCCACCCCCAGCTGACAGCGCCTGGGGGAGGAAGGCCAGCCGCCCCCCCCTCCCCGCCCAGCCGGCGCTCCCCCCCAGATGACAGCTGGCGGGAGCGAGAGCGGGGGAGTGGCGTGAGCCGCCCTTGCTGCTCCCCCCTCCTCCCCGCCCTTTCTCCCCCGGACTGCGCCGCCTCCGCCGGCCGGGCTCACTGCTCTGGCCGGGGACACGCGCGCTCGTCCGGAGGAGAGCCGCGCCGGATGACTACGGGTAGAGCTGTACCGGGGCCCCCCTAAAGTGCGGGGCCCGGTACAGCTCTACCCGTAGTACCCCCCTGTCGCCGGCCCTGCCTCTGTCAGCCCTCATATGCAGTAACTCCTCCCTTGTGTCATACCTCTATGCAGCACACCTTCTCTGCATCTCCTACAGGGTTCTAGTTAAGGAGATGCATAAGGCCCTGATTCTGCAAAAACTTGTGCACGTGCTTAATTTTACATGCCTGAATCCACTGGATCAAGTATGAACTGAAGCATGTGTAGAAGTGGTCCCAGAATCAGGCACAAAGTGAGCTGATCTACTCTGAGTGCTTGGTGTTCGTCAGAGAAGTTTGTAAAATAAGAAATCCAATATCATTGCTTAAATTAGGAGCCTCAAGATTTTGGGGCAACTTTTCAATTTTAGACCTTTTGAGATCTAAATTTTATAACGTTTTCAGGACCGGAGAATATAGGTGTGTGGGTGTTGAAGGTGTTTGGGAAGCTGATCCAAAACCAGATTTATCACAAAGCAACGTGGGACTATGGCTATAGTAATATAATATCAGTAAAACGTACACAGTAATCAACCAGTCCATCTACTTCAATGTTACATAGAAATATTTGGATCCACGTAACATTATCAAAAGCAAGCCACAAAGATGGTGGTATGTGCCAGGTCTAACAAGAGGCATACACTAGATGCTACATGAAAATTTTCCTATAAATATCTTTAAAGTGCCTAGCATATTGCTGCAAATAAATTATTAATAGTTAAAATAATTTCTGTTCACAGATCTGTTGGCAGAAAACGAAAGTTTCCGATAAGATTAGACTTTTTAAAAAGTCTATTCTATTAAAAGTTTTGTAGCTAGGGCATCACAGAATTGAAACTCTTTCTTGATGAGCTAAAACTAAACACTACTTGCCTAGATGTCAAATATGAAAAGATTTCTGCAGGCATAAAAGAATGTATTTGAAAAGCGTGTAAAATAGTCCTACCTTTCTGAATAATGTGGAGTCTGGAATCTGATCCTAATGAAGACACGGGGAATTTTACCATTCATTTCTAGAGGGGAAGGATCACATCATTTAAAACTCAATGCACAGCAAATAATGATTTAGAGTCTGAGGCAAAGCCCATTTAAATCAATAGGAATCATTCCAGCCTCATCTTATTTTGAAACCATTGTTAATCTACCCTGTTCAGATGTTCATTCCTAATAACCTTATAACTTCGTCTGTGTCATTTGATAAAAAATGTGAAGATTCAAATCCAGACTGTATTTCCTAAAGTCAAGCACCTCATTCAATATTTAATCACCTAAATGAGAGACCTGATTGGCATAAGTTCTGAGTCTTTGCAGCCCCATCAACTTCAATGGGAGTTGGGTGTACTTGACACCTATTGAAAATCAGGTATCTAGAGTTACGTATATACATATGGGTTTAGGCCCCTACATTTGAAAATTTTGGTGTGTGATGAGTGTACAGTAGCCCTGGTTCTGCAGCTTTTACTCACATGAGTGAAGTCTCATTAAAGTCAATGGGACTTCACATGTAAGTAAGAGATGTAGGCTACAAATGTTTACTTAATAGATGAACATAAAAAGGAGATATCTGGATGTCCGATTAGTCTTCAAGTTTGTGGAAATAATTTCCAAAGAGCCTGTTTCATTTTTAAACATGAACACATTCCTATTTTTCAATTGTTTCCCTCCTTCCCAGGCACAAGGGTTTGAGCTGCTGCAGGTAGTAGCGCTGCCTTGTCTATTGTAGTAAATGAGAGAGATTATTGGTAAAATATGCCAAAATGTCATTTGTTTCATAGTGCTAGTTCAAACATTTGGATACGTCTGCCCCATTGACTTGTAGCAAAGAGAGCATTATCTGGAGCAATTATAGTGCCGTCACTCTTCACGCCCTGTCAAAGCGAAGAGAGTGACATATACTGTATGGTACAGCCATGCAGTCTGTTCCTTGCAATACAAACCAGGCCTGATGCTTTATGGAAGAAAAGAGTGTTAACACAGTGTCAATTATGGTGCTATTAAGACACTTTCACAGAAGTCTCGGAATTAGTTTGCTCAATTGCTACAAATTCTGAATAACTCAGAGAATTTAATTCATGTATAATTTATTCCCGTTCTTTCCCCTTAGCTAGTTTTGTGATTTTTCTTTAATGTTTAAGTACTGCGTAATTTTTCTCCGTTGTGCTCTTCTAGACTTCCCTTCCTTAATTACACTCTTCATAATGCTACACTACAGAGGAGTAATTATTTCTAATCTTTGCCCTTATTTCCACTAAGTAAAAATCCAAGGAGGAAAAAGTGATGATTTTCTTGAAATTTTTGTATACATTCAGATCTGACAAAGTCATCAAAGTAAAATGGCTCCTAGGTCATCTTAGATAAGGAAGATGCATGAGCTCTGTTAATTTGTACTATTAGTCTAAATGTTAAAAAAAAAGAATAAAAATTAAATTCACACAAGGCGGAAACCCTATCTTTTTTGCCTTCCCTACTTCTGGAACTAGGTGGTGTAGAAAATATTTGGCCAAATTCTGTTCTCACTCACACCAGCTGCATCTCATTGAATTCAATGAGAGCAGAGTATACATTATAATATACAAGATAACTCTGTTTGAAGATCCTGAAGGAACATGGCTCAATGGTGAACTCAGGAAGAATTTAAGAATTAAAATTTCTTTTAAAACTATTTATTGAAGTTTGCAGTAAAATACAACATTTAAAAAGAGAATGTGGTGGTGTCACTTCTACAAAACATGGTACTACTGGTAGAGCATAAAGATGCAACAGGTATATAATGAGCCATATAAATACATGAAACAGCTCTCAGGGTAAGACATGAACAAAGAAAACATACTACTTCTGTGGAACACCATCAGAACTAGAACCACCTGAAACTTCTAACAAAGCAGCAGAACTCATGTAGACGTGGGAGGTTTGGTACACATTAAGAACATATTCTTTTATTCTAGAAAGCAAGAGGCTACAACTGTCCTCTTTGGACATGCACAGAATTCCTACCACAGTTAATAGGAGTAATGCACATAGATTAAGGGACACATTAACCCTACACTTCCAAAAGTTACTTGGGATTAGCCTAACAATATAAGTTTCTTATCTAAATCTCATGCAAAGAATCAGGGTAGGACACACTCTTTCTCGTGCGCATATTTGTGTGTTCACCCACCATCACTTGTCTTTCATTTCTTCTGAATCATATTGTTAACATCTTCCAGTATTTCATGACTGACAATCTCTAAAGGAAGCGAGGAATACTTGTAGCACCTTAGAGACTAATTAGTTTATTTCAGCATAAGCTTTCGTAGGTTATAGCTCACTTCATCGGATGCATAGAATGGAACAGAAGTAAGATGCATTTATACACACAGAAAGAAAGGGGAAAAAATGGTACATTAGCATAACAATTCTAAGAGGGCTGTTAAATGTAGATGGGCCATTATCAGCAGGAGAAAAAAATACCCTTTGAAATGGATTTCTGTGTCAAGTAAATTAACTCATGAAATGCAATCAATTACTGTAATGAGAGAACCATTCGCAAGTCCTATTTAGCCCCTGGTTAATTGTATCCAATTATGTACATTGGCCAAACAGGCCAGTCTCTACGCAAAAGAATAAATGGACACAAATCTGACATCAGGCATCATAACATTCAAAAACCAGTAGGAGAACACTTCAATCTTCCTGGCCATTCCATTAAAGACTTGATGGTTTCAATTTTGAAACAGAAAAACTTCCAGAACAGACTCCAACGAGAAACTGAGGAACTGGAATTAATTTTCAAATTGGATACAATTAACCAGGGGCTAAATAGGACTTGCGAATGGTTCTCTCATTACACTAATTGATTGCATTTCCTGAGTTAATTTACTTGACACAGAAATCCATTTCAAAAGGTATTTTTTTCTCCTGCTGATAATGGCCCATCTACATTTAACAGCCTCTTAGAATTGGTGTGCTAATGTAATTTTTTTCCCCCGTTTCTTTGTGTGTGTATAAATGCATCTTACTTCTGTTCCATTCTATGCATCTGATGAAGTGGGCTATAGCCCACGAAAGCTTATGCTAAAATTAACTAGTTAGTCTCTAAGGTGCTACAAGTATTCCTCGCTTTCTTTACGGATACAGACAAACACGGCTGCTATTCTTGAACCAATCTCTAAAGGAAGTGACAAAGAATCCTGTGGCACCTTAAAGACTAACAAAAGTATCAAAGCATAAGTTTTTGTGTGCTAATACCCACTTCGTCAGATGCATGAAGTGGAAGTGTTACTTTGAAAGCTTATGCTTCAATACTTTCGTTAGTCTTTAAGGTGCCACAGGACTGTTTGTCACTTCTGCAGATCCAGACTAACACGGCTACCTCTCTGAATCTCTAAAAGGGAATTTAGCAACAAGTGAAAAGTGAAGGGTTGTTGCATGTGCCTTCATAATGGAGTGGAGAAATGGCACAGATATGTCTGAGACTGAGAGAGAACTCAACCATTTTCACCACTTGAAACTATTTCTGGATTGTTGGGATTGCCTCCGAGACCTCTTTCCACCTGGCTTTCAATGAAATCATTTCAGCTGCGGACTTTGTCACTCTGATATCTTTATTTGGTATTGAGTGATGCTGTGCTGAGTGGATCAGACTCAAATGCAGGGGGTGGAGGCAGGGCTCATCACAGATCCAAAGTTATATGGTAAACCTCTCCCTTCATATACATTTACACATTCCATTGCATTTACACTGCATCACATGTTTGGGCTTTGGCTTGGTTCCTTTGCATGAACCAATCCCTGGACAGCAGGCTCTGTTCACGCACTGACCATGTCCAACATACCCTTTACCTCATCTTTACATTCCCGACTTACCTTCTTCATTGTTATCATGCCCATTGGAAATGGTTCCTGGGTGTTCCCCCTTATCTTAGCTAGTACAGTCTGTTTCCAGCCTGCTGATCCATTTATCTCCCAAGAAATGAGGCCTCACCCATGTCTAGTTACTCATGTCAAGCTAGGCCTATACAGATTAGTTCATCCTTGTGAAGACTACATTCCCCCCGTCAATAATGCCGTCCAAGAGAGTGTTAGCTAGAAGATTACAAAATGTAGACATGCCATATTGGCAAAATAATCTCGTACACCTACACTTTGGAAATCTTGGAAATCTCTCCTCTGTCATGTCAGTCCCATCTCTTTCCCTCCTCATCTTACAACTCCACTGTGCCCCTTATGTCCCAGTGTAGAAAAGGAAGCAGTTTGTCTATGGACTCCCTGCTTTCACCTACTGTGTACACTGGCAAATCCCCCAGCAGAACCTAAAATTCTGAAAATGCATACAGGAGCTGTATAATTGGTATATGTGAAAGGGCTCTTCCATTCTAACATTCAGTTCCCACTCAGGGAGGTTTTGAGCTATTCCTGTCTATTGTACCAAATCATAGATTAGTAGTAAATATGTGTCAGCCTGTAATTTGTTTCACAATGTGAGTTCTGAATGCTTCTGTTCTAGTCTCTTTCAGCAAAGCGAGTCCATTATTTGGTACAATTTCAGGCTCAAGTCTCCATTGCAGGCCTTCCCACACATCTCCCTAGCAGGCACTCACATCGCTTACTCGCTGACGACATCAACAGCCAGGGGTTCTTGAATTCCATTGTCATGCAAAGGCAAGGAACCACGTTCAAGTAAGTTATTTTACATAGGGCAGGGCCTGAGCCTGTGAAGGACTGAGTGCTTGCTGAGATGCAATAAGAGCCCTAAACTCCAATAGGAGATGAGTTGTCAACACCTCAGCATGTGTTCAGTGCCTAACAGGATTGAGTCCATGGTTAAATCACTTCCTGAAGGTCACGGGGTGACTCAAGAGCGGAGCCAAGAATTTGACCCAGCTCCCTGAATCCAGTCCTCTGCCAAGCATGCACACAAAGCTATGCTGTGTTTACATGGAAAGCAAACATTAACAGAGGCTGTATCTGCCATGTGATTAGAGGCCTTTCATTCACTTCCCCTAGTTAAGTTTTGTGTTTCCCGAGCAACAGTAAGGGGAATATTGTCATCCTCCCCATATCTGTGAATGGTGAAGAACTTCTGCCCAAGTGTCTCCCACCTCCTGCACAGTAGGAGGGCTCAGCCTACCAGTAGTCCTCTCCACTCTTCTGTTGGACCCTGTGGAAAGTGCTCTGGTGGCCATGCAAGGGGAGAGAGTGGAGCCTACATACAGCTGAGTTTATAATGCTCCTTTCCTTATCTTTTCTACAGAGACCCCTCTGCAGTGAGGTCAAGAATCAGAGAGGTAGCCGTGTTAGTCTGGAATTGCAGAAGTGACAAAGAGTCCTGTGGCACCTTAAAGACTAACTGGACTCTGTCACTTCTGCAGTGAGATTCTCCCTTCAAGAAAGGGTCAACTGAGCAGCCATGACCAAGGCACTGTCCTGATTTAGGGCCAACTCCTCTCTCAAAGGACAAAACAAGGGAGGGCAAAATCCACAAACTTTTTGTTGTATGATCTGCTTCAGGGGTAGTCCAGTAAATTGGTTTACAATCACACCATTAGTTATAACAGTGCAACTCTGGATGTAGACAAAGCCTAGAATGAAGGCAAAATAAAAAGGAACCTCTAGAATCCAGTCATGTTATTCCATAATTTACCATAGGGGATGCACATGGGGAACATGAGACCTTTCTCCCCAACAGAGGCTAAATACAGAGTGCGAGGTAGGAATTTGAAGATACTGGCTGATCTGTTGTACCCGATTCTGCACCCAATAAAACCGTAATTTCCAAGGTAGAGGTGCCATTACACACACTGATCGTTAAATGCAGAGAGATCTTGCCATGTGTTACTAAAAGGACTGATGAGCCAAACCCCAAAACCAAATGGCAAACCAAACTCCATAGACAGTCCCCCTCCCTCACCCACAAGGAAGCCAAAATAGATCACCCTGCACCCCACTGTTTCCTAGGAAGCAGACATACTGTAACACACCCATGGCTGCCTCTGATGCTTGCAAAGTAGCCCACTCTTGCTAGTTTGAGAACTGATTGCTGAAGATTGTATCAGGATTTTCTTCATGGCAATGCAGACCGCTTCTGCTCAGTCATCTGTCTAATCTATTGCCTTTTAAATTTCACTGCATTTCTTGTCCTTGCATTTTGCACGCTGGTAAGTTGTATATATGTTCCCACGGGGGGAATATTTAAAATAAAAGCAGGAGCTCGTTCCATTGCTTTGGACATTGTGTGTATGACTTCCCAGATGGAAAACATGCAAGATGCAGCCCCCACAAAAATAGCCATACTAGTCCTTCTGGTCTTTTCCACTATCACAAGTAAGCGGATGGATCCATGTAGTCACATCTCCAAGTGAGGAGGATGTGAAGATAGCAAGATAGTAAATACTTGAGCAGAAAAGGTGGGTAGCTCATTGGCATGCAGTTCATCTCAGGTGATTTCTCAAATTACAGCCATGAAGGAGCCCTTTGTTTTGAATTAATTTATTTAGCACTTGCATGTTTGAGGCAAGGAATTCTTTTCTTTGACTATTTCAAGCTGCTATCAGAAATAGAATCTCATACTTTCTAGGCCTTTTGCAACACTGAAAGCCATGGATATATTCAAATGGACAGTGCCCTAATTCTGTAACTTCCTCCAAACTCTATTTCAGGGGCATGATTCAGAGATCACATTGGCTTTCGACTGCTGCATCTCCCCTGACTTCAGTCAAATTACTTCTAAATAACTCCTGGTTGAAATGAAAGCACAGCCAGACCCTAAATGTAGGCAGGATTTAAGGTGATCTTTGTCCCGTGGGCTTACTTCCAAATAGTAATCAGACATTCAAAAAAATTTTTTACTGCTGCTACAGCATAAAGAGAAAAAGTGAAGTTGGTGGAACTGTGTGAGCACTGGGGACTCTCTTCCTCCATGTTGCTGTCATAGCACAGATGTTCTGTTCATGCCGACCAGGTACAGAAAGCAAATTAAGTGGTGGTGGTTTTTTTTAAACATTAGAAGAATGACATTATAACAGAGATTGGTTTAAGGACAACAATGTAAATCATTCCAATTAGAATCTTCAAAGCTAAAACCTTCTATATAAACCAGGGTCACAAGTGGGTCTTAGCCCACGAAAGCTTATGATCCCTAAGATCTGTTAGTCTATAAGGTGCTACAAGACTCTTTGTCGCTTCTACAGATCCAGACTAACACAGCTACTCCTCTGACACTAGATAATTAATTGTTAGGCTTAAAAATTCTGATGGTATCCTTTTATAATTTGTTACTATTAGGAGTTGTAATTCCTCCTCCTTTGTGTATAATTAGAGGTGTACCAACATAGGAACTTCAAACCAAAATCATCAGAACATTGCAGGGGAGCTGGGCTGTTGGATTTGAATTTCTGAATTGAAAATTGTTGTTTTGGCTTTGGGCAGACTCCAAACCAAAAGGCACTCAATTCTTTGGTTCCCGTTTGGATGACGTTGATAGCTTTTAAGAGCAGATTATGAAGTGCCAATACCTGAGTTGGACCGTAGCCTTGAAACTGAATTTTTAAAAATTCTTCCCTTCAGCCTATCTCAGCATATTGCACAATTCACATTTTTGAAGAACCACATTTCTCATGCTGCCACGAGGCTGCTTCTGTCACACATATTTCTGTCATTTTCCCTATTTTTCTATGAAAAGGGTCAAAAAGTAGAGTTACTGAGCATAGGAGATCACTGTTATTTCCCTTTGCATTTGGGTCAGGCTGCCAAGGGCAACAAACACATTCAGCTATAGTGATCTTGCCTTTTTAGAGAACTATTCAAGGAAAGAGGCGGCAATACTTAAAGAAAAACATTCAGCTAGCTAAGGGGTGAACCTCTTAGCTGTGCTGTTTGATAGGATGAACACCAGAGGGGGTCAGCAGAACGGTGTCTGTCCAACTTCACAAAGAAAGCATCAGTGCAACCAGATCAGACGGCTCGAACACTATCATGTTGAATCTGACTATTACCAATATCATTCACATACTGCATTTGTAGAACCCTGGGGTATGCAGCCCTTCAAAACAACAAGCCAAACATGATCAGAGCCAGAACACATGGATATTGTATCAAACTGACCTGTATCATTATTTATTATTTGTATTACTGTAGTGCCTAGGAGCCTTAAGGAGATCCTATTGTGGTGGGATCTGTGCTCGTAGAACAAATGCAGAAGAAATCGATTGTTAACACTATATTCTGTTCATACAGCACTTTTGGGCTGGATAGTGATTTTCAACGTATATTGGCCAAATTTGCAAACTGGTCTCTAAAACTTGGACCTGCATATTTTGCACATGAAACTGTTTGCACTTGCCAGAGATAGTTGTGTGAAAATCATCTATCCAGTGATATCAATGACATTTCTAGAGTGGATAGATTCAGCCCTGCAAGCGTATGTGAGAATGCTGTAATACACAATTTTAGAAATGAATACATATTGTTTATATTAAGTAATAATTTCTTATGGTGTTTGAACTACAGTTGCCAGGGGTCTGGTTTTTGACTGGAATGCCTGGTCCAAAAGGGACCCTGGTGTCTACAGTCAGTGCTGCCGACCAGGCGGGGCAGCAGGGCTAAGGCAGACTCCCTGCCTGCCCTGGCTTCCCATGGCTCCTGGATGCAGTAAGCATTTCCCTCCGGCATTTCCCCCCGGCAAAGGTGCAGCCACAGGAGCTCTGTGCACTGCCCCCACCCCCAGTGACAGCTTCGCAGCTCCCATTGGCCAGGAACCGTGCAGACCCCTGTGGCCATGCCTCCACTAGGAGTTAGAGGAACATGTCGCCACTTCCGGGGAGCTGCCCGATGTAAGCGCCATCCTGAGCCCGCACCCTGAATCCTCTCCTGTTCCCTGGCTTCTCGTCCCCCCCCTTTAATGATGGGCATATACATTAGCCCATTTCCAGTTTCCGGGACCTCTCTTGTCATCCATTTGTAAATATTATTGCCATTGGCTCCAAGATTTCTTCAGCTAATTCTGTCAATAACCTCGGGTGAATAGCGTCTAGCCCTGCTGATTTTAATTCATTCAAGTTGGTCAGAAGATCTCTGACGTGTTCTTTACTTATCCCAATCTGCATCCTTTCCCCTTTGTTATCTATGCTTACTTTGCTAGTCATCTGGTCACATTATTTTTTGTGAGAAGACTGAAGCAAAATAGGCATTGAGCAGCTCTGACTTCCTATCATCTCACGTTACCAACTCACCTTCTTCACTGAGCAGTGGACTCACTCGATCCTTGACCTTTCTTTATTGTCTGACATATCTGAAGAGACAGAAATTCAAAGTTTGCTGCTTGAGATTGAAAGCTTTCTATACCCCCTAACAGAGCTGGGTAAATTTTGTTATAGAAGTAGTGTATTTGCAAAAAAAACAAAAAACAAAAAAAACCCCACAAAAACAAACAAACAAAAACCAAGCAGTTCTAGTTAGCCCAAAACTATTCAGGAATTTGACAGTTACAAATAGTTTCAGACAGATTTTTTAGGCTCCATTCACAAGATTAGAGGGGAGGGAGGAAGGGGAGTGGTGTTGACTTTATAACTTTTAGCCCAGCAGTTAGGGGTACTCACCTGGGATGTGGGAAACTTGATTCAATTTCCCCCTCTGCCTGATGTGGAAAAGGGATTTGAACGTGAGGGTCCCATATTACAGGAGTCATTGGGTTATAGGGAAGTCTGGGGTATGGGTCCCTCAGTCTTTCCTGTTGAAACTGTTCTACTGTTTATAAATAATTATTAGTCACTGGTGAAGGGACACAAACAAGGGTGTCCTCATTCCCAGGCGAGTTCCCTAATCACTAGGCTATAGAGTCATATATCTGTTTTCTCTCTCTCTGTGTCTCTGACTATGCACCCAAAAAGGACAAATGAAAAGGCGTTACCGGAGATACTGTTAAAATGGGGCATATTTGGGACAAACATGTGAAAGGGGCAATTCAAATCAAGGATGTGATCACTGTGTGCTGTGTGAAGCAAGAGGATGTCATGTGCAAGACCAACCACAGCAACTGGGAAACAGGAGGATCACATCACAATCTAAAGGAAAAGTCCCAAGATACTTGTTCCTACTGCCAGGGGAAAGAAGAAAACATTGGAGAGGTCATGCTTTGTTCAGGATATCAGCAAGAACTGTAGACAGTCTACCAGATGCATCACTGTAGAAAACATTCTATGCCACATTCTGCAGGGAGCCACTGAGAATAGCAGCAATGAAATGCCCAATTCTGTGGTTCACCAGCATTTTGCTATCTGTGTTCCCACACAGCAAGGAAGTGAGGCCACATTAACTGGAAAAAATGTTTGCTCTGCTATCCCCACCACATGAAAGTAATGGTATTATAGGACACAGGTGCTGAGAAATCAATGATAATAATGGAAAGACGTCTAGTTCCAAGAAATGGTCCTAAGACCCATTGAAGAACTGTTAGCTATTGAAGAGAAATTAGGTGTAAAAGCAGTGAATGACAATGAACTTCCTTTAGAAGGCTGGATCAAAGCAGTGTTGCATGCATTATGAGGGGTATTAGCATTTTCTTGGATCACCGTAATAACTGTTTCAATTATACCAAAGCTCTATCTCCCCGTAACTCACCAGCATAGGAACATGTACAGTAGACTCTCGATTATCTGGGATGATAGGGAAAAACTTAATCCCGGTTAATAAAATCCTGGATAATGAAGAGTCTATTGTGGGGGTAGTGCCCCCGCTCCTCTGTGCCCTTGGGGAAGGGGGGTGGGACGTGCCGGCAGCCCTGCTCCCTGGGGGTGAGGAGGTGGTGTGCTAGCCACCCTGTGTGGGAGAGGGGGGGTACGCCGGCAGCGCTGCACGGGGGCGGGGTCCCACCACCTGCCCCAGTCAGCTCCCACTGCTAGCCTGGGTGTAGGAAGCCCAGGCTGACAGCAGGAGCTGAGACCCTGGCTGGCAGGAGCCTGCGGGAAAAACCCAAAGCGGCGGCGGCGGGTTGAGCGCTCAGACTGCCGCCACTTTGGGTTTTCTTCCCAGGCTCCTGCCAGCTGGGGTCTCAGCCCGCTGCCATCCTGGGCTTCCTACACCCAGGCTGGCAGCGGGCTGAGACCCTGGCTGGCAAGGAGCCAGCGGGGGAACCGCAAAGTGGCGGCGGGTTGAGCGCTCAACCCACCGCCGCTTTGGGGCTTCCCTGCAGGCTCCTGCCAGCCGGGGTCCTGCTGCCTGCCCCAGTCAGCTCCCGGTGCTAGCCTGGGTGTAGGAAGCCGAGGCTGGCAGCGGGAGCTGAGACCCCGACTGGCAGGAGCCTGTGGGAAACCCCAAAGCGGCGGCGGCAGGCTGAGCTCCTGCTGCTACTTTGAGGTACCTCCCCCCCCAGACTCCTGCCAGACGCGGTGTCAGTCCACTGCCAGCCTGGCTTCCTACACCCAGGCTAGCAGCGGACTGAGACCCCAGCTTGCCAGGGACCAGCGGGGGAAACCCCAAAGCAGCAGCAGGCTGAGAGAGCCAAAGCAGCAGCAGGCTAAGCGCTCAACCTGCTGCTGCTTTGGGGTTTCCCCCGCTGGCCCCTTGCTAGCGGGGGTCCAGCCGCCTGCCCCACTCAGCTCCCGCTGTCAGCCTGGGTTCCCTACACCCAGGCTGGCAGTGGGAGCTGCGTGGGGCAGGCGGCGGGGCCCCGGCTGTCAGGAGCCTGGGGGGAGAGCCCAAAGTGGTGGTGGGCTGAGCACTTAGCCCGCTGCCACTTTGGGCTTTCCCCCCAGGCTCCTGACAGCCGGGGTCTCAGCCCGCTGCCAGCCTGGGCTTCCTACACCCAGGCTGGCTGCGGGCAGAGACCCCAACTGGCAAGAGGCCAGTGGGGGAAATCCCAAAGCAGCGGCAGGCTGAGTGCTTAGCCCTCCACAGCTTTGGGGCTTCCCCTGCCGACCCCTGTTGTAGACATCCCGGTTAATCTGCAGCCCGGTTAATCGGGAGTCTACTGTATCTTGTTAGTATGATTACTAGCAGAGATAGGATGACCAGATATTCTGATTTTATAGGGACCGTCCCGATATTCAGGGCTTTGTCTTATTGTGTCTATTACTCTCCATCCCATCCCAATTTTTCATACTTGCCCTCTGGTCACCCTAGGCAGAGACTCTGAGTGAATCAAGTCCAACATTTTAATCCTAAAGGAGCCCAAAATTCTTTATGCACTGGATAAACAGGAATCATAGAATCTGCCACTGAAGCGCAGGCACCTCTTTTAGTAACTCATATACAATCCGTAACAGTTTAGAACAGAATTCCAGGAAAGTCGTATTTCAAATCCAGATGAAAGGCCAGGCAGCCCATAATAGTCTGCATTGGAATTTGGAGAGAATATTGGCTGAACATCCCTGTCATGGCAAAAAATGCCTTAGGCTGGCTCTTTAATGAACATCAGTGGCCAGAAGCTCTGTGTTAAATCTTAGCCAAAAGATTCTAATGAATCCTGTGATTGTTCCTTTCTTCTGATCTTTAAACACAATAACTAACAAACAGCAAAGTCATATTTCTCAAGTAGCTCCTCCATTTCAGGCCTAGCAGGAACAGAGTCCCAGCAGCCTCCATTAGTAGAAAACAAAAGGTTCCTCCTCTCTTTCATTTGAGCTAGAAAACAAAAGGACACAGGGGTTGAAAGAGAAAGAAGGCTAAAGGGAAAGGAAATTTGAAAGAAATAAGAAGATTAGGATGGACAGGGATGGGGAAAGAAAATTATGATGGAGTAATGTTCATCCTGCTTATTACTATTTTGTATTATGGGCTGCAGGATTACACAAGGCCCCTGATTTTTTTTCTTCCCACTAGGAGCACTGTCTAGAGAGAGTACAGACTCGTGCCAAAAGAGGCTTATGTCTCTATTTTGAATTTTGACTTAGCTGTGGTGCATAGTTGTTTTTCCCCCAGCAGATCATTTGCAGGATGGGTGTGTGTTGGCTTCACTGTCAGCAAAAAGAACATCCAAAATCCATAACCACATAATAACATCTGGGTGAAGTTTAGCCAGCCACAGATTTGGGAACAGATTTCAAATAAAGGCAGCGGGTTTTCCCTCATAACTTCTTTATTTGCTGTTTTCACACTTTCAGTTCTCAGAAACTGTTGGGCAGACAGTCGTACAAATATAGCATAAGCTCAAACAAAGACCCATGTATAGTAAAAACAGGAGATTCACTAGAATTTATAATACCATGTAAAATGTAGTGATCTTGTTTACTAATCTGCATAGAGTGCCTGCCTCTGTCAGAGCAAAATTCACCCAGCTATGGAGGGCCTTTACTTAAGCCATACCCTGGATTGCATGGCAGCGAAGGTGCCCATTGAGAGCTCCACAGGAGACCAAGGCACGCACAGAAAACCCTGAAGGAGAGCTCAGCCCTGGTGCTGAAGAGCCCCCTACAGGGTGTGCTGGAGAAAGGAGTATGGGAATCTATGTTTACAGACCTAGTGACCCCAAATTTCTGCACAGCAGGCACAGAGGGGGCAGTTCCAATTGAAAGTACCCCTGGCTCCACACACATTGGTGGTCGAGTGCCTGTCCTTTGTGGCACTTGCTTATATTATTCCCAAAGCCAGGTCACATTGCAGATTCAACATGGCCTGTGTGAAGCTTACCAACAGGGTGCTCTTGATTATCTGAATGCCAAAGGGCCCACGAATAGTTTGGATAACAAAAGTTTAGCTACTGTACGTTTCAGAGTTCTCCTTTTAGTGGAAACATCTTTGAAGGTGGACCCCTCTATCCCATCCAGGCACTGGCTTTGGATTTCTAGCACCACAAACACTCTATAAATCTCTGTGAAGCATAAGGAGAAATACAGACCTATAGGACTGTAAAGAAAGCCTATTAATAGCACATCAAAGTCCTTTGTATTGTTTACTGTGCTTTGCAGCAAGTACAAAGCTAAGAATGCATACTTAGGAATGGCAGTGTCCTGTGAATGTCCATACTGCTACAGGCAACACTACAGCTTTTCAGTTGCAGAACAATGACCTGACATATATCAAGGCAGCTGTATTTGGCTTTTTGAGGCCTAAGGATTTTCCAAGACACAGTCTAGGCAATGTTTTTGAAAGCCAAAGTTGGTTGGAATTTTAAAATTTTTCTTTTTTTTTTGCACTGGCTTTCAGGCCAAAAGCCACCACATTTTGTTCATGCTACAAGTGCATAGGAAATCCACTCCACATCTGGACAACTAAATTGACTGAAGATACTCAAGCTTTGAGGAAAACACATTTATGTTGAAAGAAAACACTGGTAAGCCCCCAAAAGTGAGATGGTGGCTTATATCAAATCAAAGTCTTTCATAAATTCAGAATAGTGCACGTGTATATTTTTATTTGCAGCATGCAGTTTTTGCTTTGTATTGCTCCATGCACTTACACTTTGAGAGACAACATCTCTCTTACTTTTTTAATTAACAGGATTTCAAACTGTTGAGATAACTGTCAGAGATAATTTTCAAAGATAATAATGGTTGGCACATGTGTCTGTATACAGCATTCCAAGACTTGATCTCTTTCATAGCAAGCAGACATTTCATGGCTTTCTTTCCTATGGGAAATGATGTTCCCCACACACACTTAAATTTCTCTTTTGGCTTCTCATATTTTGCTGGAGGGCTTTTAACCTAGTTGCAAGGGCTTGCTGCACTAAACATGTTTTCCGACTCTTTCTGGTGTGACATTCCAGGTACAGTATTAGGTCAGATCAGATATTTGTGAAAAAATGCATGTTGGCTCCAAAAGGAACGATCAACAGAAAAATCAGTCTAAACCTGCCAGGAAAATATTTTTCTCCTTCAGCATGAAAACAAAATGTAGAGGCAACTGAGAGATCTGTTGATTAAAGAAAAAGTAATGCTCTTTGTTTTTCTTTCTTTTTTTTTTTTTTTAAAAAAGAGGTATTTAAAAACTCTTTGGGAGATATAAATAAAGAAGCTAGCTGGTTTATTTCAGTGAAATCAAGTCAGATTTTACTGGCATGTCATACTGCTACTAATATTAAGGACACTTTTACCGTCAGTGTTATTTTTGGCAATGGAGCTAGACAAAAACTAAGTTAGAAAATAACTTGACAAGAATATAATACAAAACTATGTTATTGGCTTAGAAGTTACTCCCTCTATTTTTCTTGCAGGCAGGCGCAATTCCTATACTAAGGGGAAAGCAAAGTATTAAGGCATAGGCAAGCGTGGATGTTTATTGTTATTACATTTTATTAAACTGGCTACCTTGCAATATGCGTGACAAAAGCCAAATAAGTACAAAAGAAAAGCAAAAGCAAAGAAAACCCTTTGTTGGGGATCAAAGCAATGACAGAATTTCATATACATGTAGCATAACTACACAGGGAGAATGGTGCATTCTTACAACTACTGTAGGATACCCCAGGTCTCATTCAGGGCCCAATCCTGTTAATATTGAAGTAACTAGTAAAATTCCCACTGATTTCAATATGAGCATGGTGGTGCCTCTAGGCTGCTGTTGCTTTATATAGCCAAAGTAGCTACTTAGAATGTCCTGATTTGGGGAAGAAACACTCAGGGTAGGTCTACTTTGAAAACATACATTGGCCTATCTACGTCTCTCAGGGGTGAAAAATCCACACCCTTTAGCAATGAAGACCTAACCCCTGGTGTAGACAGTGCTAAGTCAATGGAATAATTCTATCACCTCGCAAGGAGGTGGATTAACTACAGTGTCAGGAGAACCCCTCCTGTCACTGTAGCAAGTGTCTACACTGAAGTACTACAGTGGTGAAGCTGCAGCTGTGCCACCGTAGCATTATAAGCATAGACAAACCCAGGGGGCTGACTTCACACTTACCCTGTGCAAGGCACTGCTGCATTCAGTTTAGGGAGAAGGGTGACCAGATGTCCCCACCTGAAGGGAAAATTCGACTGTCCAGGCTCATTCTAGGGAAACTGCGGTCTAGCTTCACTGGGACCCTGGGACATCTTCTGACCCTCTACCTATGCCGCTAAGAGTTGTGGCTTCAAAATAGCTGCAAAAGCCTCCTCACGCTGTAAGGGCTTCTAGCAACTGTTCCCTTGTGTGCCCACTCTCGGATTTCAGCAATGCAGGTAGGAGGGGTCCACAGAAGAAAACAGCACCTCAGTCCCGAGGCAGGGCTTCAAGAGAATTTTTAAGGTCTTTCTGGCTTTGGTGGGACAATCTTCTGGCTGATCCTGGAGATGAAATGAAGGGGCATTGAAGGAGAGGGACAGATATCCAGGGGAAAGAGCGAGTGGGTGATCTTTCAAAACCTTTTCAGGCTATCAAAAAAAAAAAAAAAAAGAACACAAGGAGCCAAAATAAAGGGAAAAACTGGGAGGTGGATGTAATATAAAACAGTGGTATAGCCACGGGTGAGACATGGCCCACCCGACTAGCACCCCAGTCCATCCAAATATAAGCCTGAGTTGACATGGCTCTGCTGCCAGCTCCCAGAGCGAGGGAAGGGGTGAGAGTCTCTGCCAGCACGGAGCATAGGACGGTGAAAGGGGGTGAGAGGAGACTCTCCCCCCCCATCTGGAAGAGGAGAGGATGCTGCTCCCCAGCACCTGCTAGAGGAAGGGAAGGAAGAGGTGGAAACTCCTTGGACGCAGTGGGCTCACAGCAGGATGGACTTGGCAGACAGTGCCCGGGGGGGACTGTGGCTTCTCATTGGCGGGGACTGGTGAAGAGGTGGCATTGGGGGCGTGGGCTCAGCTGCCTTCTTGGAGCTTGTGGAGCTGAATGTGGGCGAGCCAGGTATACATGGCACAGCATGGTTGTGTTGGTGCAGGACTCACTACTCCGGTGCATGTTCTTGCAGCAGCAGCTGGGCAAGCTGCCCCGGGGCAGCACCAGCCTCTTTTTACTCGACCACGACCACAGCCTCTGCTGCTCCATCGTGGACTATCTTTGGGACCTGCAGGGAGTGCTCCCTGAGCACGGCCACCTGCAGCAGGAGGTGGAGTATTCCCAGCTGACCTGTTCTGTTGTCTACCACAGGGCCTGGTGGGGGAACACACCCAGGTGCTCTGCACTGCTGGCTCCCTCTGCGCCAAAGAGCCTGCCCCTGTTTAGCTACCTGGAGCCAGAGATGCCCAAGGGAGGGTGCCACCTTGGTGCCTGCTCCCACCTCCAGCAACAAATCTGAAGGTCTCCTTTCCCCATGTAGATATAGGGAAACTGAGTCTCCAACTCCACAACCTCTCCCCAGGGCACATCCTTGACTATCCACCATAAACTGGGACCCACTCATACTTCCACTCCTAGACACACCACTTGTATAAGGGCCTGGCCCAATGCCTGTTGAAGTCAGTGGAAATCTTTCCATTGATATTGATGTGGGCTGGTTCAGGGCCCTAGTGAAGACTCTGAGTGGGGGGAAAAGACAAAGTGAAGTAGGCAGAGTTTAAAAATAAAAGTAAAGAGTGTGGTGCAGAAGAAAACAGCAGCAAGGACAAAGCGAGGTTAACATATTAAAGGACAGGATGAGATAGGCAGAAGAACAGAGCACTGGGACCTGATGTTCAGTTTTGAAAATAGTCACCCTAGGCAGCATTGGACTGAGGCATCTACAGAATCCAAGAAGTAGTGACCCCAGGAAAGTCTGTATCGCAGTGGGGAAAAAAAAATATCTTAAAAGCCAAAATCCTTATCTCCAAATCTGGGAATAATTCCCAGATCTGAATGCCTAGTACCTAGAGCAATACTTTTGATCAATCCAGTCAAGACTCTTGGCAAAAGTACTAGCATTTAACTGGATACATTATTTCCATATTTAATCAGCCAAAATCAAGCTCTATTTCTTAGTAGCTGTAAATCTTCTGACAATTTAAGAAGGGGTGTATATTTCATATTCTTTTCTAATACTAACAGATCATCACTATACTATTTCTATGGACTCTAACAAAGAATTGATTGGGTGGAATGGCATTTGAAGTTCCAAATTTTAACTAAATGAAATTTAGGGATAAATATTGTAGAATTTTCTATTCTATTTGTAGAATATTTTCTGCAATCCCACAAGCCACTGTTGTGAATGAAAGAAATATTGCTCTTCATCCTATCCCCTGTCTCAAAGTTGCTTGACTTAATTATTGAACTCCTTGAGTAAATCACCGAAAGTACAAGCCAAATCAAAGGGATCGATCCAATGATAGGACACAGAACACTGTCTACAGATGATATTCTTGTTTTCTTTATACAACTCAGTCACTCACATCCAGCTTTTTTAGTGCTAACTGAGGAATTCAGCAATTACCAGGCTAAATCAAGCCTCAGTAAATTAGCAGTCCTACAGTGTGGTGAAGCTATTCCATAACCGAGGGATCAGCCTCCATTTAAATTGGCTCCAAGGAAAATTAGATATGTGGAAATCAAATCCTTTCAAATCTGATCCAAATCCAAAAATTAAGTATTACCCTTTCTAATTCAGCTAGTTAAAAATTGTTGGGTAAACTTGTTTATGATGGATATGATTCTCCTGTTAAAACTCAAAAAGGCAAAAAGACAGGATCCTTGGCAAAAATCCATCAGAACATGAACTTTTAGGAAAGTCTTAATCTTCCCATCTTCAATTTATATTTTTGCACCGTCTAGATATTGGGTAATAGCACATTTCCAGCCCAGATGCCTGCTTGCCACCCGAGACATCCTCTCTCCTTTCCCTATCTGCCCAGAATCACAGTGACTTCAAGGTCAAGATCAGCAAGGTCTAGCATGAGTTTCTTTATTCACCCACTGCCATATCCCTTTCCCCCCCAACACTCTCTTTCCTCTTTTGTCCCAGTCTCTGACTCTTCGATATCTTGCTTACTCTTTCCCTACATCACTTTTATCTTTCCTTTGCCACTGGGGTAGAAAAGCCACAGTAGACTGGTGCATAAAGAAGTTAATGATCCATCCTGGAATGGGGCAGAGGCATGGCCTGCCAGCAATACGTAGCAGCAATATCAAGCCCGGAGGGAAGGCCTTCAAGCTGGGAGGAAATCTAAAAGGAAGGGAAAATATGCATTGTAGCTTACCCTCACCTGTGTGTCCTGTCTCATCTTCCTCTCTAAAGGGACTGTCTTTGTGTTTTGCACATAGCGCAATACATTATCCATGCTCAATAAATAATCATAGAAATTCAGGACTGGAAGAGACCTTGATAGGCTACCTAGTCCAATCCCCTGCACTGAGGCAGGACTAAGTATTATCTAGACCAGAGGTTCCCAAACTTGATTTGTGGCTTGTTCGGGATAAGCCCCTGCCGGGCCGCGTGATGCTTTATTTACCTGAGCATCCGCGGGTACAACTGCTCGCAGCTCCCAGTGGTCGTAGTTCGCCATTCCCCCGAGCCACTGGTTTGTGTTTGCTCATGCTTTAAAGAGGAATTGAAACTCTTTTTTCTTGCCATGGGTTTATCCATTCTGTTAATATTTGCTTTTTTCCCCCTTAATGGATTTACTTTGATCATTTAGAATTCTAGGCAAATGACAATTCACCAATACAAACCAAGTAGCAAGTACTGAATATTTGCAGTGAGGTGTTCACAATTAAGACAGCGTTAAACATGGTCCATTTACTATGTTCAAAAAAATCTGAGGATATAATTGTCCACCTGATTACAGTGTGTGAGTTAAGGCCAAGTTAATCAGATACATGATTTTCTGTTTTCCCCCCACTAAGATTCCTATTTGTCTGTTCAATTCTGATTGTTTTGTTACAATGTCCTTCCTCCCACCTGCCATCCCATTTGTTGGTTTTGTCCACCTGTTGCTTTCTGTCTGATACCTGCACTATGAGTTCTCCAGGGCAGAAACTGTCTTCTTAGTTATTTGTCTGTACGGTGCTACCACAAGGGGCCCTGATCCTTTATTGGGAAGCCTAAACACCACTGTAATGATAAAGTTCTGATCAGAAAGTGTGGCAGTGGGAGTACGCAATAGTAGGATTCAACAAGCATTGTGGGTTTAATAAAAAAAAAAATTCCCTATCCACATGGAAGCATCAGTCATTTGATGTGCCAGTAATAATCATTTTCAAAAACCTGGCATGCACACTTCTGCCAATGCTGTTGAAACCGGGACAGTTTGTGCTACAATATAGTATATGAGGGAGAGGGTTTGGGGTGGATAGCAGGGAAAAAGGCAGTAATTGGTGCTAATTATAGGCAAAAGTGAGAGCATGAAAGGTGCCTTCCAAATGGAGTTGGAGTCAAATTAGTCCAGTGTCATTGCTGTGTGCTCCGTGCATCTCTGAACTATAGCTCATAAGGGTGGTGTATTGCTAGCCTCTGTTTGTCAGAATGTGGAGATGGATGGCAGGAGAGAGATCACTTGATCCTTACATGTTAGGTTCACTCCCTCTGGGGCACCTAGCATTGGCGACTGTCAGAAGACAGGATACTGGGTTGGATGGACCTTTCGTCTGACCCAGTATGGCCGTTCTTATGGGTGTCACCCAGAAACACAGCACAAGTTTGGAAATACAGATATGTAGGGTATATCTGTAACTCACAATACAAAGGTGATACAAGTACATAAACAAGATCCTACACACCAACATGCAACTTCCCCGGGAGCTGCTCGACCCCCACTCTGTCCCAGGCCCTCTTCCCCCCAAGGCTCCACTGCACCCTGCCTCTTCCCACCCCTGAGCGAGCCCTGACCTTGCTCCTCCCTCTCCCCTCAGCACTTCCTGCATGCTGCTGAACACCAGAGCACGGGGCGGGCAGGAGAGGTGATGATCGGTGGGGCTGCAGATGGGTGGAGGCGCTGTGGGGCAGCTGATCCATGGGGCTACCAATGGGTCCTGAGCACCCACTATTTCTCTCCCATCAGTGTTCCAGCCCCAGACCATCCACAGAGTCAGCGCCTATGAACAAAATCATCATACTTGGCAAATCTTAACATTTTCACAGATACCAATATTATAAAATTGTGAGGAATCTAACCAAATATACCATGTAAGGTATCAACAATATCATGAAGTGTCTCCTTGATTCCGTACAGCTGCTTCTGAAACCAGTGGCTTTAGCTAATTTGTGAAGGGCAATTAAACACTGACGCAAAGATGTTCTACGGGCCTCCAAAAGATGAGACCAGAATAATAAATTATGCAAAAAGGAAACAACCAGAGCGGATTTCAGGCTTGGTGAAGGAGAGAGACGTAAGGGCTTGTCTACACATACAGGGCTACCCCAGCGCTGCTCTAGCGCTTTAGTGAAGACGCTACTATGCCAATGGGAGAGCTTCTGAGCAATGGGTCACTGTGCAAAATGAAACGCAAGGATATGATTTAGGAATGCAAGGAATTAACAATTTCATGACTTTACTGAACCTTTGTGACTTCACTTCAGCAGCTTCAGTCACGGCCACGGCTACGCCTCTCACCATGGCTACGCCTCTCACCATGGCTACGCCCAGGGCTCTGCGCTCCACCCCCTCCCTCTCAGCTTCAACTGAGGCTCAAGCCGCTGCTGTGTTCCCCCGCTCTGTGGTTCAAGCCAGGGCTGACGCCACAGCTGTACATTCCTGCCCGTGGCTGTGATGGGGGCTGGAGCTGGGTCTTCCTTCCCCCTCATTCTCCTCCCATTAATTTCAATAAAAGTCTTAGACAGCTCCTGTGAATTTCTGTTTATTGCCTGTGACCTGTTCCTGACTTTTACGAAAAATAACCATGACCAAATCTTAACCTTAGCTATGACAGAGCCCTTTGGCTCATATGAAAAGTGAAACCGGTCCAAGAGCTTGTAATGGCCTCTGTTCTGCAATAGTTCATTTTGCATTCTGTTGAATATCTCCTCCTGTGTCTCATATAGATCAGACAGAGGAAAACATTAAACATTAATCTTATTATGGAGAGTCTTTGCGTAGTCCTTTCAAAGCCGTTCACTGAATTTGAAACCCAACAACCATGGCAGTGGCAAGGGTAAAGACATCAAGTATGTGTAGAGTTAATGGTGCTAAGATGACAATGAAGAGATGGTGACTGCTACTGAAAACACTCCATGGGGAGTATTGTGGCACTGGCTGGATTTTCAGCCCAGCCACTTTAATATAATCTTCTACTCCAAAAGACCTTCCTTCCGCTTTGGCTAGGAAGTCAATAATTAATGGAGGGGGAATCCTTCATTGGAAACAACCCAATTTTAACTTCATGGTCACATAGAATGGTACTACAATTTTTGAAGAGAAAAACTGCCTTAAGCCTTCTTGCAAATCTTGAGACCACTGTCACATAGCAGCAGCCTGTTTGGACATTAATGAATCGAGTACTAATCTTTGCCTGCAGGAATCCAGTATGAAGGTTTTGCATAAATGACCAAACAACAAAGGGGAGCGACAAAGTCAAAACTTTCCCCATCTGAAAAAGTAATAAAAGTAAGAAAGAGATCATTTGTCTTGTTTATACAGTGCATGACTCTCTCTCTTCTGCTAAGGTCTTGGCATTTCAGCTAAACGGCTAATGTTAGTTTTTACTTCAGATTGAATTACTAGCAAGTCTTTTCACAGCAAAGCTGGGAATGCATGGCTGTGGCAAGGGCAAAACAAACCGAGATGTGGAAAAACTATTGATAGGAAACACTTTATAACTAGTGTCATAGCAGCAGGGGAAGAGCTAATATCATGGTCATAATAATACTTAACATTTACATAACCCCATCCCTATGAGCATTTCAAATGACTTTGAATGAATGAATTTAGCCTCACAGCATCTGTGTGAGGTAGGAGGCTACATAATTTGAAATTACACTTATTCGGAAAAATCAATTATTTGCTCGGCTGTAGAAAAAACTGTACAGGGTTAGTAAAAAGATTCTCTAAAATAAATGTCAAGATAGCTTTAAAAGGCACATTCCAGAATACTGATCTCTAAGCACTGACAATGTCTCCTGTCAGGGTGGAGAGTGGTGTGCTGACACCACGATTACTGTTTACTACACTACTTTGGGCCTTACCACATTGAGGTCCAATGGTCAGAGTCAAAGCAGCAGCCCTGGGCTGCGTGGCCAAGTAGCCAGAGTCAACCCCGTGGCCTTTGAGGGCAGGGCCTACTAGCCAGAGTCAATATAAATGCCCTCAGGTACAAGGCAGTGTGCCTAGTGGCCAGATCTAGGAGGCCACCCCCAGAGAGGATGGTGGTCAGGGGAAGCAGGCCCACCCGACTCCACCGGGACCCAACCCAGGGCCCTAACAATGGCAGAGTGGTCTGACAATGGGTCAGCAGGGAATCCAAGCACAACACGCTGACCTTACATGAGCGAGAGATACCACTCACTCAACCCCCCTGGTTTACTTCCTACTGGGCTTCACGAGGCTGCAGTCCATAGGGCATTTGAGTCTCAGGGCTTCTCAGCTCTGAGACCCAAATGCCCAATAGGTCTCCGGTCCAGGTTTCAGGCTCCTGCAGGCAAGGGCTGTAACACTCCTGGGCTGGAGCCTCCACCCAGCGTCCTTCCTCCTTGGCAGTCTGCCCAGTCTGAGCTGGGCTGCTCTCCTTTATACTAGCACAGCCCTTGGAAGAGTATGCCCAGCATGGTGTGAGAAGTGGAACTTCCTCCACTGATAATATGGGATTAACTCTTTCCTGCCTAGTGCGGGGTATGCACACCCTATCACAGGACTGCTCAGGACTCAGATAAGCAAGCTTCCAATACAATTTGAACAAGAATGATTTAGCAAAGGAAAAAGGTTTCTTCTTTAACAATAGCATACAATGCTTTAGGAGTGTCACATGTTGAACCATCTTGTATGTTGTGACATAAGTATATATTTGTAATCTCATTTCCCATGAGAAAAAAAGTCTGTATGCTGCCAAGAATCAGTTGTACCACTTAGTAAAACATGGCTGCTCAAAATGAAATATTCAATGTAAGATTTAACTTCTTTAGAAAGTGCCAGGGCTTGATTCTTTTCTCACCCCAGTGTAAATCAGGATTAACTCCACAATGAAACTGTAGCAGTGTAAGACCGATATAACTGAAAAGAGAATTGGGCCTTCTGTCGCTAAGCACCAAAACTGTTAAAATTGGGTTGGCCTCCCTTTTTTTTGTCACAATTTACCCTGGTTTAATTTATGTTTATTTAAAACTACTTGGGTTTCTATCAGGACTCTGATAGAATTTGACACCGCTTTTAAAAATTGTCTAAAATATTTCACAATATTATTATATCCAGACACTAAATTGCCTTGCTGCCTAAAGTTATTCAGGATAACACCAAAGCATGTCTGACTATGTGTTTCCTGATGCCCTAGCCCCACGGACTCTGGTCTCAGAAGTACATTTGGTAAATGTCTTTTTACTTCATTTTTCCTCTCAATAGAGAGTATGATAGATAGGTACGTCATTAAACTATGTATATGCAAGTCACATGTATGTTCAGATAACTAATCCTCAGTCTAACTCATTTTCTCAACACGCCATAGTCACCCAGGAGCTGGTCTGAACTAGTATGATTGGATGATGACCCTCAAATGATCAGAAAAAAGGAACATTCTGGTATTTTCCATCTGTAGTACATTGAAGTTCAAACTCGGTGAATCAAGAAAACCAACATTTTCCCATCCACTGATTATTTCACATGAGCCAAATGTATTTCTGGGTCTGTTCAGTGGAAGAACAAGAGAGCCCTCCACTGTCAAATTATCCCATTTTTTGTTACTTTCAAGTAACTTTTTCAATAGACATGGGCACCAATCATAAGATGTCCTGTACACAGTGGTCCAAGTGCTAATGTCTTTCCTCACTCGGACAAAGTTCTCACTGTCTCTTCCAATGGACTATGCCTGAGAAAGGGCTTCCCTCTTGTAAACAAATAGAGCCATAAATGATCAAAAGTATGAGAGTTTGGAGACAATTGCAAGCAAATTTGTTCTATACAACTCAATTGTGGAAGCATCCTAATATCAGAAAGTGCTGTTAGGTAATCTCACGCTGTTCCTTTATCTCCCAAGAGAGCTGTCCCTATAGAAGACTAATCATGCAAAGTGTTCCTGGTATTTTCCAGTCCTCCAGAATTCCTGCTTATATCAGCGAGAGTTGAGGGCACTCAGCACTTTGTATGATCAGTCCCTAGTTGAGGAATCTACTTCATCACTGGCAGAATATTATTAGTGACTAAAAATCCTGTTTAGTGATTGGCTACATCTTTGAATACTTTTAGTTATTCAGCAGTTCCTTGCTATTACATGCAATTGAGTGCAAATCATCAGTAAGTAACATGTAAGTATAACCAAAACTAACATCTCCAGCTTCACAACCAAAAGCACCCAATTAATTGCCATAGGGAAGGTTATATCTCCCGAAACGAAGGCAATGACTGGATGAGCATAACTGAAACGAAGCTAGCCAGAGCTTTTCCCTCTCTCAATCCGTGTGTGTCATTTAGCCATAGGACTTAAAAATATATTGCAACTCACTAAAGGAAGATTCCTGTAATAACCAGGGATTAGAAACCTAATTACTGGGATAAACAACTCTCAGAATTTATATCCAGATTATCTATTGTTACTATACCTGCTTAGAGCTAAATTCTTGGTATTGCAAATTCTTGGTTCCAACAAAATCATGGCTGTTTGCTCAGAAAACTTGGTCTCTGTTTCGGGGTCACGGACACTCGGGTCCAGATCTTCAATGGTATTTATGCTTCTAACTCCCTCTGAAACTAATGGGAGTTAGAGAATTTTGGCCTATGATCCTGAATAAAAATATAGGACTCTGCTGTTAAGTCATACTAACATGTAGGAATTATTCATTCAAACCAAGACAGAAAAGGGATTGGAACATCCCTTTTAAAAACAGGGAGAACTAGGGATTGAGAAGGGGAGGTTCTGCACACAAAATGATAGAAATAGCTGAGCTTGGGGAGAAAGTTTAGGCCAAAACTGAGGCAAGTCTTCTAACAAGAGAACTAGCTTTCTCTCCTGTTGTATAAATGATCCCTTTTCGTTTATGAGGAAAGTTTAGTGTGAGCAGCAAACCAAGCATGAAGTCAGCATCTATATTTCTAGGTATGATAGAGAGAGGACTATGGGGAAATAGGAAGAGGGACCTTGGACCTGTGAATCCTTCACCATGCATGTATCACCTTACTACAAAGAATACAAATTTCCCATGATAAAATGTCAAAGTCTGACAGGATCCAGAGAAAAATAACATTCCACTGACAACAAAAGCATGTACTAATTTCTAAGGAAATTCCACAGTTACCAGTTAAGCAGGCAGCACAGACCAAATCTGTGGTGGTGCGTGAGTGGTTGAAGATGAAACAACAACAACAAAAAAGATATTGGAAGCTAGCAAACTCATTGTACTTGCTTGTTTGCTGATGGGTGCCAAATTAACACAAACAACACTGCCCCTGTAGCCAGGGCCGGCGACGGGGGTACTACGGGTAGAGCTGTACTGGGCCCCGGTACACAGCTGTACCCGTAGTCGTCCCACCTGGGCACCGCATCTCCCTGGCCGCTCTTTCCCGGGTTGTGTCCGGGTGTCAGTGGCCGGCTGCCTCCCGAGCCCTTCAGCCAGCGGCTTGTCCCGCACCCCAGGAGCCGCCCCGAGGCACCCCCGGCTGCAGCGCTTCCCCCGCCCACCTACAGCAAGAGCCGGGCCATCGCCTCCCCCGCCCCGGCGGCTGCAGAGGACTGGCCGGGTGCGCCGCTCCGCGGGGGCGGGGACCAGCGAGCGGGGCTGGGGAGACCTGGGTGCGCGCAGCCCGGCCGGCGCCGGCTGAGGGGCCAGCGGGGAACCAATGGGGGTGGGGAGGGGAGGAGGTTAGGCTGGGGGAGGAGATTAGGTTGGGTGGGCCGGGTCAGGCAGGAGGGAAGGAGAATAGGCTGGGGGGGCCCCAACGATCAGAGTAGGGGGCCCCCAACAATGAGAGTAGGGGGCCCCAAAATTTCTGTCGCCGGCCCTGCCTGTAGCTGACATTTGATTCAGATATGGAGAGGGAAGGAGAAATAGAGTTTCTCAGAACTAGAACAAATCATTTGCAACAAATCACTTATTGATTTAATTTGGCCTTTTTCACTGCTAATGGAACATCCATAACTGGACTGATATTTCCTTGAATTAATTAATCAGTTAGCAAATATAAACACTCACCAAAAATGTGTGTTGCTAGTGCAGATCAAGAGTTAACAGCATCAAGGATTTCCACCTGGAATGTTGAGAAGAAAGTGACTGAGACTGGATTTAGTTACATTCTCCTTCTCTTATTTGCACCCTGAGAATGAAGCTCCCATTTTGATAGGCAGGAACTCCTTTTCCCTTTTGCAGACCCTCTTGGTTTGCTTTCTTCCCCAGAGTCTTTCAGAGCAGATTACATACAAGGATGAACCAAAAATTTGTAGGAAGCAAGACCCCATAAAATTTTCAAGCCATCTATTCCTATAAACATTCCCAGGCACATGCTACAACAGTACAGGCAGCCTCCAGCAATGTCTTTCTGCCCTTTGCAGTTCACACATTCAATGTTGGCACATAGAGTGACTGTTAGCAAGCACATAAGCCATCCCTGTCCCACAAAAGAGGCTTTCTGCAGGGTTAGACTGCCTGTTTTAGGCTGTCCCCACTCTATAGTTAAATAGACATAAAGTTGTGGCGGTAGCCGCCATATTATCTCAACAGATGGGCACGAGTATAATTATTCAAGCAGTCAAATGGACCAGCTTCAGGTGGAAGGGTCTGGTCATCTGGAGTTTTTGTACTTGTGGTTAAGGCAAGGATTCTCAAACTGGGGGTCACAAGGTTATTACTGGGAGAGTGGGGTCCTGCAAGCTGTCAGCCTCCACCCCAAACCCCACTTCACCACTAGCATTTATAATAGTGTTAAATATTTTAAAAGTGTTTCAATTTATAAAAAGGTGTCACACTCAGAGGCTTGCTGTTTGAAAGGGGTCACCAGTACAAATGTTTGAGACCCACTAGGTTAAGGGGACGGGGTCATTTTCACTCATTCAAATCACAAGTGGAAGGAGAAAAGCATTATTTTAAAGGACCTGATCTTGCATTCCTACTTCAGGCAAAACCATCACTGAAGTTAAGTGCTGCAGAGTTGGGTTCTAAGGGTCTGACACCTTTTGGCTTTCTTAGGTTTTCACCCAGCTGATTAAACATAAACCACATTGGAGGATCACATTTCTGCTTAATATAGTTCCAAAGAGTGAAGATCTACTATAAACATGATGTTTGCATCTCAGAGTGTGAGACGTTTTGGGGATCACTCAGACCAGTAATGAGTTCTGGCACCTCCTGCCCTATAGCCTGGGGTGCTTTAATGCTATACTGCTGTGGCTCAGAGCCCTGACATGAATAGCGATCCCACAAGCATAAAGGTCTCACCCTGGTTTCCACCAGCCTAGTTTCTCCTTCCAGGATGACCCCCAGAAGCCCTGCTATCATGAGCCTACCCGAATCCATCTACCCAGAGTTCTTAACTACCAGATACTTTGGCTTCCCCCCTTGGTTCACCACCCCTGAAGGAGTGAAGCCCTCTCCCAGTTAGTTATCTGTTCACTTTAGCCTATACACTCCCCACATGGTTTGGACAATAGAGACCTGCTTGGGGTCAAAATACACAAAATATTTATTTAATGGAAAACTCATAGATTCAAAAAAGAACTAGTAAGGGAAAGCAAACACGTACACGTTGTACTGAAAACAAAAATGGAACTTCAGGCTCTTCACGTCTACATTAGTGAATTTCTTTTTTCTAATACAAGTTACAGATTGCCTGGGAATAGCTTCCGAGCATGCCCCGTCGCTCTAAAGGGGGATCTAGAATTCACAGACAGTTTCTCTGCCTTCAAAACTATCTCTGAGTTCAGGATGGCCTTCACTTCAACCCTTTATTTTATCAGGATTTTTAACAGGATTTATATTCCATTTCTCCGACTATGGGTATTCATGGGTATTCAGAGAAGAAGGGGGCGGGAAGAGAATTCCCTCTTGACTTGATAGCTGGGCATCTCAGTATCTTCCCATTAGCTATAATGGTCCATCATTTGCCCTTTCCTGGGTTGTGCCATGGCTTATTACTTGCTGGTTTTGTGTAAGCCCCTGGCTTGGGAGGAGCCCCTGCCTGCTGTAAGGTGTACTGGAAATTGTAGTTCAGGGCATGAGCACAGTATTCTAGATACATAAATACACAGATTCACAGCCACACCAGTATATACAGATTTCATAATGACCAAGTTTGGAACATTACAAGCTTTCATAAAATACCTTACTCAACATATTTTTATACACAATAACATTGTATACAACCAGTCGATTCAATTGCTTACTCTTTGGGGCTCAGACCCCCTGCTCTCCCTTTGGGGTCTGGACCCTGGTTATCAGAGATCCTGGCTGCTCAGCAAAGGGAGGTAGTAAATTTCCTTCTTAGGTTAGCTACATTCTCACAGATCATAGAGCAGTCTTGGCACTATGGTTGTTTAATGTGTACCTATGCAATACAGAGGTTTGTATTTTGTGGTCTTTGATAATAAAGACATGGGCCCATTGACTTCAGGGAGTTGTCTTTATGTATCTCAGAAAAGAATTTGGTCCAGTATTCTGAAGGTTATTCAGACGCTTGTGGCAGTTTTTTATTTGCTTTTGGGCAATAACATGCTTTCCAGAAACATTTGTTGGCTAAACCCGAACACCTGTTTTGACCTTGAACCCTTAGATTTCCTTCATTGCTTGCTGAAACAAACAGGTTTTTCTTTTGGGAGTGGGGTGGGAGAATTAATAGAGGCAGTTAATGTCAGCCACATGTATGTACATTAGTGGTGTATTTTTACTACACTATTGAAACCTGGTGCATTAGAAAGCCTGCTACATGAATTACAGTTTGTAGTTCTTTGCCAAAGGCTTTCAGGAAGACCTAATTTTAACTAAAACATTCAATCTCATTCTTATTGGCTGTACTAATTTTCAAGGGATAAACTCACTGTAGTACTCTAGGATTAAAAAAAATAAGATTATGTGACTACATAGTGCAGAAACACTTGATTCATTACTGTTATTAAAAAGCACATAAAATCTCAAGTTTAATGTAGGAAAAGCTGTTGCTTTGAGAAGTGGGGGAGGTGAAGGGAAACTGAAGCAAAAAAGCCCTTTGGGATTTAGAGCATGACTTTAAAGTCATCAGAAATTATTCCTCATGTAAACGGATGCCTGCTACTATCTAACATAATGGAAACAGGCACAGTTGCCTGTGGATTTGGGATCCAGTGAACAGGACTAGCCAGAAAAACCATGACAGATAAACTCTCTGAAAACTTCTGGGGTCAACAAACTGTACAGTTGTTGGAGGTTTGTTTTAATCCATTTAATTGTTGTGAATTATTGTCTTGCTGGATACTGGTATTTAAAAACATAATACAACCAAAAGGTACACAACAAAGGTAATCTCCTAAAAAAAGGAACAGATTTACAGTACCCCACATAGGATGTTGCACACCCTTCTTTCTCTTAATAAAGAACTGTTACCCGACAGTAACTGTGGGTCTTTGATACTTTTGTCTGTGTGAAACCCATTCATGGTGTGCAAAATACACAATGGGTGTGACTCCTGCACAAGAGAGACGTGCCTACTATGAAGGGGATCCACCCAGACAATAACAAAGAAAAATGCCTGGTGCTACCATTTTTACACTGACACACTGGGGCTAGATCTATAGCAACATTATTCCAGCTCCATGTTAAATGTATTCACTTACAGATTATTTTTAGGCATATGAAAGAACTCACAAGTTTGTTTTTTTTAAACACATACATGACATTCTCTCCCCGTTCACAACAATGAAAAATCAGCTACAATGATTTCTTTTGGAAGCCTCTTCCAACAGCTACAAGTATTTTCAGGAAGTCTTCAAAGTTAGGTACAGCTAGCATGGCTTTGGATGGTCAAAAACAATATAGCTGCGGCTTGGTAGTAGGTCTGAAATGCAAACTGTGCACAATTTAGAAGGCATATTCTTGGTGAGTGAATGAACAGTATATTAACTTACAAAGAGGGGTTAGCACTAGACTTGGTTGGGAATTCACCATCAAAGTATTTTTGTAACAGAAATGTTTTGATTTTTATTAACATTTTTTCTGAATCTATTAGAATAACAGAAACAGATTATTTCATTTAGGATTGGTTGACCCAAATCAGCTTGTTGGACCAAACTGAAGTGTTTAGTTTTGAGTCCATTTGACATTAAGCTTTTTCCACCTCTAGTTTGTCATAGGAGCTATAGTTCAGCTGCCTCATTACCTAATCTTCTTTATGGGCCAGACTCCATGGCTGACTATATCTCTCAGGATGCACCAGAGTCTCCTCTCTGGTTGAACTGACACTATGCATCATGGGAATTGTGATTATGGTGCATCAGAGGATATATAGTCCAGATATAGAGCTTGGCCCTTAGAGGAAAATAGGAGCATGAGGCCTTTAGAAATACATTGGACCCTTGCTAGAAAGCATGTCTATATAAAGCGAATTTGGATAGAACACAGTTGCAGCCATTGATCCCAAATTTAGTTCGGTCACAAAAACATGCGTCTAAATAAGGCAATCCCCGCTATAATGCAGGACTTGGCATGGATCCCAAATCCCGCGTTCTAGCAAGTGTACAACTCCCATAAGGCACCTCAGCAGTGCAAAGGGTATAGATTAATGTTGAACTGAACTGAAACAAAAATATTTCAATTCAACAAACCAAAATGAAATATTTTGAATGGAAATATCTAAATGAAATCTTTAAAAAAAAACATTTGACAATTTTCCATTCCATGAAATATTTTCATTTTTGTTCTGATTTGGGATAAAAACAAATTTCAAAATACTGGAATTTTCCATGGGAGAGAAATTCCAATTTTCTATCAACTCCCAATTAGCATACTCCATCCCTGCCATTTTAAGGGAAAATGCTATGATGGCAGACTCTGAATGAGACTAGGGATGAGCAATTGGCAAGCTGCAATTCTCAGGAAAGCTGAGTGGTGACCACAATTTATTATTATAATATATTTTGTATAGTGTCAATAGTTAATCCTTTATAATTATGCTGTCTATAGAAGTCAGTGATGAAAATGTGTTGTGTTGTACTCACCATGTTAAGTACGTGTTGCTGTTTTTTTCGAATAGCTGTGGTATGTGCAGTATTTAAAAGCAGTGGAAGGACTGAAGTATAAGTAAATGAGAGAAGGACCTAACCTGGAAGGTTATGGAACACAACAGCCATAAAATAGCTGTAACCTAACCACATCAACAGAAAGTTGAATCCATGCCCCTGTGAAAACCAGAGTGCTTTAAATTTTACTTTGTAGCTTCTTTTGGATTAAAAGCAAACTAATTGCCAATGGCTGCAGCGAGAAATAGCTGAGATTTCATGGAAAGTTAACAGCTTGCAGATCTCAACTCTCTAATGGCCACCAGGCAGATATTGCTTGGTTGACTCCATAATGTCCTTAGGAAAACACCTGCACAAAAAGAGGACTCTTGTAATAATCCCTAAAGGAGGTAAGGATTGGGCTCAGTTTGGTCTGTAGACGGAGTGAATTCTGTAGTCAAGAGCCCTCCACTGAGAAAGTCATGGTGCAGCTCTGCAAGTTCCACCCTGGGAACTGTTCTTGGCCCTGGTCTATACTTGACTCTGGTCTACACGGGAATAGCGTAGCTGAAGTCGACGTATTTAGGTTGACTTACTGCAGCTTCTTTACGATGCTGAGTCGACTGCTGCCACAACCGTCGACGCCACCTAAGCCTCTCATAGTCCAGATGTGATAAATCGATCCCCCGAAAGATTGATTGCTACCTGCCAATCTGGCGGTAATGTAGACCTGCCATTGGTAAATTTGTTATTCTTTAGGATTGCTCTTCTCTCTGAGAGACCCTTCTTTCCAGCACCTTCTCCCTGGTGACAGAGTCGAGGCACTAAATCTATTTAGCTTAACAAAGAGAAGATTAAAGTGTGACTTGATACAACCTATAAACTACATGGGGAACACATGTAATAATGGTTTCTTCAATCTAGCAAAAAAGGTATAAATTATACAGTGGCTGGAAGTTGAAGCTAGACAAATTTAGACTGGAAATAAAGAATACATTTTTAACAGTTGGAGTAATTAACCACTGGAAAACTTTACCAAGGTTGGATGCTTTTAGAAAAGAACGGATGTAAGCCAAGATCGGATGTTTTTCTAAAAGATATGCTCTAAGAATGATTTTGGGTAAATTCCATGACTTGTGTTATACAGGCGGTCAGATTAGATGATCACAATTGTCCCTTCTGGCCTTGGAATCCAGGACTTTGCCCCAGGTGGCTGCTTTAATGGTTAATGGTAGTCAGTTAATCCCAGAAGGGCCTTCAGAAGATAGTTATGGGCAGACTGAGCTCTGACTCCCCTCAGTCACTAAGGAACAATATGCCACCGACCATGTAAGAGCCTGATCCTCAATGCCCGTTAAAGTCCCTAATGGACGTGAGCAATGTGCAGAGGGCACTACACATCTTGTAGAACCATGGCCTTAGACACTACAAATTCACTTTAGCTTTCTATCTGATTTTCCCTTCCTTGTTGAGAAGGATTTATTTGAAACAGTATACAGTATTATGCAAACATGGGGAAGAAAGTGACCATCTATGCAGCACTCTAGAGATTCAGGAAGATAACCCTTTGCCCTTGAAAAGTGGAAACTCAAAATAAGGGTAACTGGCTGCAGGAAAAAAAAGTCTAATTTATTTTGCCCTGTTAAAAGATCCACCAAACTGCATTGTGTGGTTAGCTGACTGATTAGAGGTAGTCGCAATATCCATCTGCTACCTATTGGAAACAAAGATATACATATACTTCATTTTGTTGTCTTCTTGTTTACAGAAATTTTCCTCAGTGAAAATGCTCAGCTAATCGCATACTTTAAAACAAATTATAAAGGATTTTTAAGAGAATTAAACATAGGAAGAACAAAGAACAGAGGCATTCATCAGTATTTTTAGGGTGAGAAAATGTGAGAAATGGTTCAAGAATAGCAGAAAACAACTAAAAAAAAACCTAACCCCACCACTTTTCTCCTCTGATCTGCTCAATATAGACAGACAAATGTTACCTCCATACTAAGGAGGATTAAAAACTTTCCCCTTGAGAATTGGGATTTCACATGGATTAGAAGCCTCGTTCAGACTCCTAGGTTAGAAAAACAATTCCATCTCATAGTTTCAACCCACCTATCGAAAGAATATAAAAGGAGAAAAAAAAAGGGCTTCAAACTTTAGGAGGTTTCTTTTGGTTATTAACTTGGAGTGACCAAGATCCCTGACAGGAGTTCAATGTGTAAAAGTTTCCATTGCTTATGGTTCCCTTCTGAACGTCCATTTTGTGGGAATACGTTTGGATCATTACATATAATACTGATCTGTCTCTAGAACAGGCTCACTGTATTTTGGCCTGGCTCCTTTCCATTTCTAGTCCCCTAAGTCTGTTCCCCATTTCAACATTGCTTATTGCCACATTCCCAAACATGTTACACAAGCTTAGAGGAGCAATTTATAAGAATATTAGTAATTTGGCTGTGACCAAACAAGCCCTTTTCTCATATAACAAATTATTCTGCCATGGAAACCGGCATTTTGTGGTTATTTGCTCACTTGTTTACAGCATTTTGTTGAATGTGATATTTAAACAGCAGGCAAATGATTCAACCCAATATAAATCCATGAAAATCATGCAGTTCTCTGCAGCAATTTTCAAATCTAATTCTGGCTAGAAATGTACGCTGAAGACTTTTCCAAAAGTGCCTGGAAGAATATAATATATGAATGTGTAATCTTTTCACAGACCGCCAAATTGTGCCAAATGTGTATATGTAGTGAGCCTACTTTGATTTTTGTAGCCTGAGGCAGCACCACAGTCTAATAACACTGCATAAAATAACCTGGCATATTGTGTGTATAGATGTTTTTCTACAACTGAAAGGGGGGTGTGATATAAAGGCTGCACAACTCAACCTCGAGAGAGAAATTATCCATAATCACACTTAGCTCAAATGCAGTATCATTGAATGTAGTAAATCTCACCATCTGGGTCACATCCAGCAACCCTTACTCGCATGATCAGGCTTTATCCCACTAGCTCCAATGGGACTGCTTGCATAGGTAGACTTGCAGGATCAAAGCCCTCGCTTTACGAGGTTTTGTCAGACAGATGTGTCATGATAAATGGCATAGTTAAAAAGAGAAATGTCCCATTTCATGGGAGCTCAGAATCCAAATCACAACCAGTATGTCTCTCCAGCTTTTTCATCCATCCTATGAAACAATGGCAGCATATTGTTACTGTGCTCAACTTTCTATGAAGCTAGTGCCTCCATAATAATCTGAAACTAGTGTAGGGGTGAAAATCTTCACCAAATCCCACAGAACTGAAGGAGTGGGTTTAGACAGGATCTTCAAGGCCTGGACCTATGGAGCAGTGAATCAGAGCAGGGGAGAAAGGTCAGCTGGTTGTCTAAACCAACACACAAAACTCCACCCAGGGCTGGGTCTACCTTTTTTACCGCCTGAAGAAAAAAAAAAAAAGCCACCAGATCTGTCAAACCAAAAAAAAAAAAAAAAAAAAAAAGGCAGCTGAATTCTGCCGATCTAAGATTGATGGAAATGCCACCCCTTACAATGTGCTGCCCCGGGCATGTACTTATGTACTTCCTTCGCTGGTGCCTGGAGCTGGCCCTGACTCCACCTAATAAAAACCAACAGGCAGGCAGTGCCAGTCACAGAACTTAGGTGATTTATGCTAATGGCTAGAAAGTACCCTTAAGAAATGAGCCATCACAGTCTTCACTAGCTTCAGTTTTCAAGCCGATTTAAGGTATTTCCCTATGTACACATTGCAGTCATCTAAACTCATGTTAATAAAGGCATAGTCACTGTAGCAAAGTCCTCATCTGAAAGAAACAGTTACAACCCCCTGACAAGATGTACAGTAGAACCTCAGAGTTTCAAACTGACCAGTCAACCACACACCCCAATTGGAACTGGAATTACTCCATCAGGCAGCAGCAGAGACCAAAACAATAAGAAAAAAAACAGTACAGTACTGTGGTAAACAACTAAAAAAGGGTAAGTTTAAAAAAAAAGATTTGACAAGGTAAGGGAATTGTTTCTGTGCTTGTTTCATTTAAATTAGGCTGATTAAAAGCAGCATTTTTCTTCTGCACAGTAAAGTTTCAAAGCTGCATTAAGTCAATGTTCAGTTATAAACTTTTGAAAGACATGTTCGGAGTTACGAACAACTTCCACTCCCAAGGTGTTCATAACTTTGAGGTTATGCTGTAGATTGAAAATACACATCCTGATCACTGTTGCCATGGGACCATCTAACAGCTGGGGATCCCACAATATCCACAGATTGTGAACTTAAGCGCCACATGGTGGACCCATCCTTACCATATCCAGTTACAAAGTCCCCCCTACCAACATCACTTATGTCTTATCTGGAGTGTCCTTCATCCAGATAGCTCCCATCCATACCTAACCTCTACAGCAAGGGTTCTCAGCCTTTTTTTCCCCTCCCCCGTTTTCTGAGGCCCCTCCCCAGGATGAAAGTAAAATATACCGGTAGGGGGCCCACTCTGTCCCCACCCCCGGGGAAGGGATAGGGCATTAGGCAGGCTCTGGGCACCGCCAGCAGCCGGAGCTCCAGGCGCTTTTAAATCGTGGTCCCAGGTCAGCTACTTCTCTGCCCCTTCCCCCATTGGCAGCTGTGGGGCAAAAGGGGTAGCAACAATGAACAAATAAGGGAACATGAAAATATCCCTCAGTTGTCTCTTGTCATATGATAAAATTGTCAGCTGTTTGGAGGCATGGATTGTCTTTATACATGTGTGGACAGAGCTTAGTAAAATAGGGCCTTGATCCCCCATCGGCACTCTAAGTGCTACTGCAATACACAAAATAAGGGCTTGTCTACACTTACCTCAGGATCAAAGCTATGGCAATCGATGCATCAGTGGTCGATTTAGCGAAGACCCACTAAATCGACTGCCGATTGAGCGAAGACCCACTAAATCGACTGCCGATTGCTCTCCCATTTGACTCCTGTACTCCACCTTATTGAGAGGAGTAAAGGGAGTGGATGGGAGAACATCTCTCATCGACATCACATAGTATGGACCCCACGGTAAGTAGATCTAACGTATGTCAATTTGAGTTACGCTATTCACGTAACTCAAATAGCGTAGCTTAGATTGACTTTTCCCTTTAGTGTAGGCAAGACCTGTGTTATCAGTAACTGAAAACACTTTAGCCCATAATACTTCACTGACTAGCCTTCACTAGAACCTATTAGGGAATCCTTGGGACAGAAGAGCAATTGGACCAAACTGACCTCTGGGATTTTCCAAGAGCTCAGAATGCTAGTAAAGAACTGCTTCATCTTCTGCTGGTAAGGTTTTAGGTGAGTCAACACCACCTCATGGTCAGTAAGCCATGTAAGTACACTGAGAGTTGTCTCATCATTCCTTCCTCTGGAATTATAACCACTAATGGCAGATTCCATACCAGATGGTAGTTGGCCAGATGATCAGTGTTAAATGAAGGTTTCCTGAGTGATGGCTGCGCAATAACTTCCTTTATAGAAGCTGCCAACCTGCATGCTCCCAGAGAGGCACTGTGAATTTACACCAACAATGGAACTCAGTCCTCCCCTGATGGTCTTTATTGGCCGAGGAGGACATTTAATACAAAGCAGAGGTTGAAGCACAATGCATTGCTGACACTTCTAGCACTTAGTGAATGTATCAATGGAGTTACCAGGGATCAATTTGCCCACATATGCCGAAGTTTCCTTTGTGCTTCATTGTAGACCAGGGGACGACAACCTATGGAACACATGCCGAAGGTGGCACACAAGCCTGGCCACCGGCCCTGCTCAGCCCGCTGCCGGCCTGGCTGAAGGAAACCCCAGGCCGGCAGCAGGCTGAGAGGGGCCGGGGGCTGAGTCCCCGTCTGGCAAGAGCCTGAGGCTGGAATCCCAGAGCACCAGAAATACCTAATCCCTGGGTAAAAAAGTTAAACAATAACTTTGTGCCTGTATCCACCTAACCTAAGAACCATTAAGCTGTAATAGCTTCCAGTCCATGCCAACATCATGGGGTGAGAGTCTTTGCCGCACCTCCAGGAGGCATAGCAAAGAACTTGCAGTCGAAGGGGCCATGGTGACTTTAAACCATCTTTGTACCTTCCCAATCCTGGGCTTCTGAGCCTGGACTGGAATCTCCATCACATGGTGGCCCTGCCTCCATCCTGCCCCTCTCACGTCCAGCCCTGCCTTGCCCTAGCAATATGTCAGGGCTTCCTTGGAGGACACCCTTACTCACTTACATGGCTGTCTTCCACTGGGCCTGCACCAGGGGAATGCTTCCCTGGCTGGATACGGGACTTTTAGACCCCATTTACTTAGCATAAAGGGTCCAAACCGAGGTCTGAACCTTGCCCCTGGATTTTAATTGCTGTCTTAGAAGTGAAATGCTTTGAGAGAGCCTAAACAAAGAGTCATACCTTCTGAACAAAGAACTGTTCAGACGAACTAAGCAAATTTTGGGAGCAGTGTATCCTTTTTCAAATTAAAGGTAACACATTGTGCATAACTGAAGACAGTGTTATGTAAAGTTCTTCTAAATGAAGCATTGCTGTTGTCCAAGGTGGAATCCATGTTCAGGTGCAATTGGCTTGTTTTTCCTCTAACATCAGATGCAGAATGCTTCCATTCTCCCTCACAGAAAAGATTTATATGCTGCCACTCTTCTGGTAAGATACTTGAATAATGTAGTACTATTTAGACAAGATCAATTTCTGGCTAAAATTAGTGTGTCACTGCAGATTATTCCTATCCTTAGCCAGTACCATATCACATAAATACATTAGGATATTTTTCTGGACTATGATGTCTTTATATTTACTAGAACAATTGCACAATTAGCAAATGGAAAGCCACTCACTGAGGCTGACCTATGATTCAGAGAGTTGCCTCTTAATTTCTTGAACTTTCTTTTCAGTGTACAAAAATCAAGAATACTGATGTTATTTCCTCTAGTATTCACCTATTTTCCTTAAAGTAATACAATAGAGAATATAACATTTTCACAAATAGATAAGTATGCCCCCAGTCCAATTTTTATACTTGTGTCAACAATTAGGGTGACCAGATGTCCCAATTTTATAGGGACAGTCCTGATTTTGGGGTCTTTTTCTTATATAGGCTCCTATTAACCCCACCCCTTGTTCAAATTTTTCACATTTGCCATCTGGTCACCCTAGTCAACATTGACTAGGTAAACCTTGTGTCTAATGTTAGATTTTCAGATTCCAACTTGGAAATCTATTACTAAAACTTAAGTCATGTTGACCATTCAGTTGGCCTCCAAGGTTCTGGTCAGCCATGACCAAGACTCGGCTATTGTTGCTAGATTTGAACTCTTGCTCCCTGGGGAAGCATGATCTGAATCATGGCCATAAACCCAGATGGCAATACTGGCTTTTTGTATGGTTTATTTAATGCAACTCACTATTTTGTGCCTTCAAGCGTCCCCTACTGCTGGTAGTTATGTTCTGTCTCTCCTTCATTTGATCTATACATAAGATATATATATAAGTATATAAGCACCAGAGAGGCTGGAAAGGTTAATATAGGGAAGTCCTAAATGACTACTCAAGTGAAGAATCAGACCCATAAAGGGAAGACTGACAGCCCTTTGTAGGTGGGAAGCATGCAAAGAGTTTCTACACCCTTGGTTCTGGACTGCTCACTTAGCACATTTTTAGGGACATGCAGAGGGAGTGTAGAGGAAGCAGAACCATTGTCCATGGAACAGGCTATCCACACCGGGGTGAGCAGATTGCATCTTCCTAAAGGATGATACAGCCCACACAGTCCCTCTGGGTACCACTGAAGAGCATGATGCAGATTGGGTGGTTGTGGTTCTACACTGCCCTTATTTGAGCCAGTGGATAAATATCACAATTTGGACAGGGATGCATGGGAATAAATGGTACATTCTCCATGTTGGCTGAACAAAATTCCTCACCCAAAACACATTGTTTCAGATCCTCAACCATGACTAGAAAAGGAATTCTTTACCCTGGGGTCCCACTTGCCTTGGACGTGTTGGATAAGTACAGGGTTAAAACTGAGTGAATAAAGCAGAAATTTAAGAAATAGGATCAGAGCTATGTATGAGAATCATTATGGGAAAAAAATCTGTTCAAAGTAAATTTCTGAAGAGTTTACTGATGGGGGGGGAGGGGGACTGCAGTTGGGTGAATACTTTAGCCCACATTGCAAGGGCAAAACTGCGAATACTTTATCGCTAGCTTCAATCTCACAGAGCTCCTACTAAAATCCTGTGCAACAGATGGCAAATTCTGACTCGTAAAACATTATTTGGCAACAAACTTATGCTTGTTCCAAAGGGATTCTTGCCATATTCTGCTCTGAAAACTGTGCATAGGCTGTACCAGTCAACAGCATAGTTCCTACCCTGGAAAGCAAAGCTCCAAATCAGTTTACACATGAACAGATATTTGAATACGAATGTCTCATATGAAAAATACAAATAGCAGTTTCTATCTATGAACAGATAATATTTTTTAAAGGGTGAGGTGGAATTTAACAAAATGTTAGGTGGTGAGTGAATTGTTAAGACATAGGCATTAATAGTGATGTTGATCTTCAGAGCACTTTACCCACATTTCAGAGGTGAAGACTGAGACACAGAATCTTGCCCAGGCTCTAGAGAGGGAGTTACTGCCAGCAGTGGAGTTATGAGTTCCTGGCTACAGTCCTGTCCTCAGGCCCATTAGGCCCCGTTTGTCTCAATTACACTAACAGAATTAATACAAAATCTAAAACATGTGACCTGTCTGTAGCACGGAGTCCTCCATAAGTTACATTTAAGCATAATGTGCAAAATTAGTAGAGGACATTCTAATAGGGATGTAATTCATGTTGTGGCGCACATAAGTTATGTACTGAAATCTTATATGGTCCTGAATGAATGAGAGCAAAAGTGCATGTGCTGCACAGTGAAATTTACAATAGAAGTTAGCTGTTTGGGGTATTATACACACACATCTGACGGGGGTAGGGGGAAGAGGAGGCAAGTGGCCAAATGATAATCATGTATTGACAATGATGTCATGACTTGAGCATCTGGAGGCCAATTTCTTCCTCCACAGGATATGGGTAAACACCCTGGCTTCAGTGGAGTTACTCATATCCTGTGGAAAAGGAGAATTGGGATCCCAACTGGGAAAGGGAAGAAAACCATAAATGACTGAAAAGCAGTGAATATTCACACAATTATGTGAGGAATAGGGCTTATTCAAACCCATGGGAAGAAAAGAGATTGCTCAGATCAATGTGAAGAGTACAGCCTCTCCTTTTCAGTAGATAAAACAAGTTCCATATGTACAGTTTATCAAGTGCATGGAAACTGGTTAAACTGCATCTTTTCCCAAGCAACACATCAGTAAAATCTAGGCACTGTCCACCATGGGAGCGAAAGCATATGCACCTACAACTAGTAGGACTCAATAGTATATTTAGCTGTTATGGCTGTTTCCTTTTAAAAGTTTGTCCATCCACAGGAGCAGCTGCCATTTTGTGACACAGAACTGACCGCATGTTACAGAGAGGGGATTCCAATAGTCAGCATCATGTGGTTTACATTTTGTTCTCTCTTGTTTTATTGCTTCTGTTAATCTAAAATAAAAGTTGACAACCTAGGTGCTGTGAACCAGTATCAAGAGTCACAACAATTCTGCTCTTTTCATTGTGCTAAACGTGAAGGGGAGCCCAACTAGATCCTGGCTAGGTGGAAGGAGGATCCTGGTAGGGGAAAGGTTGAGACACACTGATCTTAAAAAAATGAGAGTCATTTGGCCTGATCGTAGATAATTGTTGTTTCTAGAAAAACTTAATAGCCAGAACATGGCACATGGTAACCTTTTAGATTCCATCTTTGTAACTAAGAATTTCTCCAGCATTTTCCTTTTGTGAATTATATTTTCACTTCCAACTGCTAGAGCTGCTGGCCTGACTAAACATGTGCACTGGTTCAGTGAAGACCAACTTTATAGAAAGTGGCCTGGCACAGTTCAGGTTGTAATCTTGGTATCAAAACTATATGGGGTAAAATCCTGGTCCCCACTGAAGTCAAAGGGAGTTTTGTAGTTGATTTCAGTGGGCCCAGAATTTAACCCATCCACTAAGAATATGTCTAGACTAGGATAAAAGGTTTTTGTTTTTTGTTTTTAAAGTGTTACCCAGTATATTTTAAGACAGATATTAAAATACCCTAATACAGACAGTGCAAGTTGTATTTGAACACGTTAGTTGGTCAAGGTGAACCCTAGGGCTAGTGGGACTAGTTTTGTACTTGAGCACATGCTTGAATGCTTTGCTGAATTGGGACTTTATCATGTAACTACATGAGTCACTATGTGAGTGTCCCGAGACTCATTTTTGTCTCTATAGCCAGTACTTTGTTATCTCATGTTCTTGTGAAGTTTGATGGTGTGTCCATATAAAAATAAATATATAAATACAAATCCAAGAACATAAGAAATGTCATAGCTTTTCTGACAGTGGTTAGCAGAAAAATAGAAATAGCCGATATTAAACATTCGCTGCTGATTTTAACGTTGTCCAGCTCACTTTTCCTTTGCATGCTGAAGAGTTTCTGTATGCAAGATGTCAGCATGCATGAATCTCTGTGACGCATAGTCTTGCTTGTGAGGTTTGGCTAAATAACCTAACCCATTCAATGACAGCACAGAAAAATATTTGCCTCTAGTAACCTTCCTACTTGTTCTCCAGATGCTTGTTTTAAAGCCGCACACTTCCTGCTACTAGAAAAATTAAAAACTATAAACATTGACTCATTGAAATAAAAACCCAGAGTTTCTGAGAAATCTTTTTAAAAGGAGTGGAAGTTTTCTTCCCGTAAGACAGACTGCACACTATTTGGTTCTTCATTTCACTGATTGATATGTTCCATCTCACTCAGAACCATTTACGTCTTTTTCATCATTGTATATACTCAGTGATCTGTTCTCTGCCCCTGAGAGTGGAACAGACACCAGCTTGGTCAAATGCTGCCTCATGCTGTACAGAGGGACACAGAACCATTTAGTGCATTTCCAATTCCTTTCCCCTCCATTCTCTACAGCAGCTAGCCATTATTCTGTCTCTTCAGATATCTGACTCCTCAGTAATACTATTCATAAACAGCATCCAGATGTTAATAAACATGTCAGATTTATTACTCTTCATGTGCACAACCTTCTCCATTTCAACATCTTCTACAATTTATTTAATCCACCCTGAAGTCTTTGTTGCTTGCTTATGTTTCCATCACACCATAATATATTTTCTTCTCGCTAGAATGCACTATATGAGCAACGAGGGAAGAATTCCTTTAAATCTGAACCTAAATAACATTAGTTTCAAAGCCCCTAGACATAGATCCCACATTTAAATGTATGCCCTTTGGAGTTTCCACTCACATTTTCTGGACAGGAATCTAATGGGGAACGTCACTCAATGTTCTAGTCCGAGTTCAGAAGTAAACTTTTAATTTCACCATAACAAAAGGCTGCTGTGCTATATTTTTGAATGTGCTTCATTCAGTTGAAAATAAGGCGCCAGGTCAGTGGTTTATAAATCAATCCAGCCAGAACAAGACTGACAAGGGATAGAAATACATTATACAGCACCTTGTACAATGGGGTTGGGGGCCCAGCTGCTACCACATAAAAAACTTTTTTTTTAAAAAAAGTAAAAATAAATTAACCCTCTAGCTCTTTAAATAAAATGTAGACATCTAATAGCAGTTTCTATAATCAAGATCAGACTGTAAATAAAGAAAGGCGTACACAGGCCTGGAGTCTTGAGATTCTACTGTTCATGCAGGGAATTCCCTGATCCGCAGAGTGAATGCCACTGGCTAACACTGAGTTCCCAAAGCAGCCACAATCTTTCTGCAGGACAGGTGCCATTTTAAGGTTTCAGGACTTTCCTTCTTACTGCAGATTTTATTATAACGTAATTTAAAGCCGAAAATTGGAGTTTACTACTTATTTGAATTACTGTAGCACTGAGAGGCCCCAACCAAGTTTGGGGGCTCATTGTGTTAGGCACCATATGAACCCAGTCCCTGTCCCAAGGAGCTTGCTGTCTAAATAGACGGGCAGTGAGAGGACAGGAAGGAAACAGAAGCCCAGAGAGGTGAAGTGACTTGCCCCAGGGTCACATAGCAGGTCAGTGACTGAGCTGGAAATAGAAGTCAGGTCTACTGAGTCCTAGCCCAGTGCTCTCCTAATTAAATCATGAGAAACATGTTTAAGATTAGCAGCCATGTTAGTCTGTATCCGTATATAAATTGAGGAAGACTTTGTAGCACCTGAGAGACTAACCAGTGTATTTCAGCATAAGCTTTCGTGGGCGATAGCCCACTTCATCGGATGCATAGAATGGAACAGAAGTAAGATGCATTTATACACAGAAAAAGAAAGAAAGAAAAAAAGTTGTACATTAGCATACTAATTCTAAGAGGCTGTTAAATTTAGATGGGCCATTCTCAGTAGGAGAAAAAAATACCTGAGAAACATCAATCTCTCACTGAAAGAGGCAACAAACAAACAAACGACAAATATATTGAACAATTTTTTGACTGCTTTCCAGGTTCAGGCAGTGTTGCCAGTGATCTCTATAGGGAAGCAGCTCAGCTTCCCAGAAAGCTTAGAAAATTATCACTGTCCAGGAAAACCAGTCATTGGCATGAAGGTGAAATGACAGTCTGGTAGTCAGATACAGTCAGAATTACAAGAGGGTTAACAACAATGTATATAAAAACCAGAGTCACTTTTTTTTTTTTAAGGCTCAGCTGTGGCCTCAACTGAGCAATGATGCACATGAGTAACAGCGCATAAAGAGGACACTTACTCCCGTGCATGGTCTATCCACAGTCAGGGTCTGTGCAGGGGAGAGCAGCTTCAACCAGGCTGCTACTTACCTTCATATGCAGGTAGGTAGGAGTGGGTAGGCAGGAGCAGAGTTGTGAAGCCTGGTTCTGCCTGCACAATGTGGCAACTGCTGAACTGGCACAGAGGCGAGCAGGGACCAGACTGTAAATCTCCGATTCAGAAAATAGCTCCTGTCCTGCTCCTGGGGCGACACAGCAAAGTGCTACCCTTTATTGGAGTGTAAAATTACAATCCAGCCCTAATTCCCAGAGGAAAACACCCCCATCTCATCAGAGAATAGCCTCTCTCCTTATCTGCTTTAAGCCAGACAGGAGAGGTCATCATGTTGGCCAAATAAAATGAAGTAGTGTTCCTGCTGTAGTCTTGTTACTGTACACCAGGGGTCTCCAAACTACGGCCCGCGGGCCAGATGCGGCCCGCAAGGCCCTCTCATCCGGCCCGCGGCAGGGGTCGGGAACCAGCCACGGGGCCGGGACGCGCCGCGTGCTCCGCTGCCGCCGCCAGCCGCGGGGCCGGGACGCGCCGCGTGCTCCGCTGCCGCCGCCAGCCGCGGGGCCGGGACGCGCCGCGTGCTCCGCTGCCGCCGCCAGCCGCGGGGCCGGGACGCGCCGCGTGCTCTGCTGCCGCCGCCGGCCGGGACGCGCCGCGTGCTCCGCTGCCGCCGCCGGCCAGGGACGGCTCAGAGCTGGGGCCGGGACGCGCCGCACCGCCACCCAGTTACAGGCGGCGAAACAAGGAGCCACCCACTGCCAGGCGGCGAAACGGTCTGTGGGGAGAGACCGGGTTGAGCGGGTCGGGGGGGGGGGGGGGGGGAAGAGACCGGGTTGAGCGGGTCAGTTGGGGGGGGGGTTGGAGGAAAGGAGGTTTTGGGGGGAGAGACCTGGGTGGGTCAGTTGGGGGTTGGAGGAAAGGAGGTTTGGGGGGGAGAGACCTGGCTGGGTGGGTCATTTGGGGGGGGGGTTGGAGGAAAGGAGGTTTGGGGGGAGAGACCTGGCTGGGTGGGTCATTTGGGGGGGGGTTGGAGGAAAGGAGGTTTGGGGGGGAGAGACCTGGCTGGGTGGGTCATTTGGGGGGGGGGTTGGAGGAAAGGAGGTTTTGGGGGGAGAGACCTGGCTGGGTGGGTCAGTTGGGGGGGGTTGGAGGAAAGGAGGTTTGGGGGGGAGAGACCTGGCTGGGTGGGTCAGTTGGGGGTTGGAGGAAAGGAGGTTTGGGGGGAGAGACCTGGCTGGGTGGGTCAGTTGGGGGGTTGATGTGTAGTGTTCATGTGTAGTGAACAGGTGTTCATGTGTAGTGTTCATGTGTAGTGAACAGGTGTTCATGTGTAGTGAACAGGTGTTCATGTGTAGTGTTCATGTGTAGTGTTCATGTGTAGTGAACAGGTGTTCATGTGTAGTGTTCATGTGTAGTGAACAGGTGTTCATGTGTGGTGTTCATGTGTGGTGTTCATGTGTAGTGAACAGGTGTTCATGTGTAGTGTTCATGTGTAGTGTTCATGTGTAGTGAACAGGTGTTCATGTGTAGTGTTCATGTGTTCATGTGTAGTGTTCATGTGTAGTGTTCATGTGTAGTGAACAGGTGTTCATGTGTAGTGTTCATGTGTAGTGTTCATGTGTAGTGTTCATGTGTAGTGAACAGGTGTTCATGTGTAGTGTTCATGTGTTCATGTGTAGTGTTCATGTGTAGTGAACAGGTGTTCATGTGTAGTGTTCATGTGTAGTGAACAGGTGTTCATGTGTAGTGTATCAATGTGTTATTAAATAATAACTGAATAAAATAATATTAAATAATTAAAAACAACATCCATGTTTTGATTCTTTTTTATTTGGACCTCGAGTGTGTTGTCGGCCCCCGAACTGCTATTTGATAGTTAATGCGGCCCTCCGGCTGAAAAGTTTGGAGACCCCTGCTGTACACTGTTGGATCTCCATTTTTTCTTTATACTGTGAACACTTCATACTACAGGGCTTGATTACATGAAAGAATACTAGGAAACTGCAACAAGGTGAAAACACACCCCTTTCAGTATTCAGAGTAGCAGCTGTGTTAGTCTATATCTGTAAAAAGAACAGGAGTACTTGTGGCACCTTAGAGACTAACAAATTTATTTAAGCATAAGCCTACGAAAGCTTATGCTTAAATAAATTTGTTAGTATTTAAGGTGTCACAAGTACTCCTGTTCTTTTTACCTCTTTCAGTAGGGTTGCCAACTGCCTAATCACACAAATCCAACACCCTACCCTGCCCCTTACCCTGCCCCTTCCCTGACACCCCGTTCCTGCCTCACCCCTTCTCCGAGGCCCCGCCCCACTCACTTCTCCCTCACCATCACTCACTTTCACTGGGCTGGGGCAGGGAGTGTGGGCTGAGGCCAACAGGTTCAGAGTGTGGGAGGGGGGTCGGGCTGAGCCTGGGGCAGGGGACTGGGGTACAGGAGGAGGTGTGGGGTGAAAGCTCTGGAAGGGGGTTTGGGTGCAGGAGGGGGCTCAGGGCTGGGGTAGGGAATTGGGGTGCAGAAGGGGGTGCAGACTCTAGGAGGGAGTTTCAAAGATGCAGTGTTCAGATTCAGACTTGGGTTTAGATTAGTGTGCCAGTTCAAGGCCAGGCCAAATCGGTGCAGGCAACGCCAAAATCTCATCAGCATTAATCATAAGATTTCGGTCCAAAAAGCTAGAAATCCTGTGAAATCAGTTGATCTCACAGGAATTCTAACACCTGAAATGATATCAAGGGAAAATGAGGACAACTCAGCACCTCCCAGTACTGAAAACTTGCAATGTCTGTTGGAAAAAGTCCACAGGGTATGGCCAGTTTGCCATTTCAATGATGTTTTACCTGAAAACATTTGCTGTGACATTTCAAACAGAGGCAGCTTAGGAGAAAAATAATTTTTAACCAACTTCTTCACTGAGCTACTCCCTTCTTACATCCTCTTCATACAAATACAAATGCTGTTGATAAATACAGCTAGTGAAATCCCATTTCATCAGGGTAGACCAGGTCATCAGCTGGTACAAACTGGCATAGCCCCATTGCCCGCAGAGTCTACCTTCGACCTCCATTTCCTTCCCCTGCTGGTGTCTGATTTTGCTGCTGACTGAGCAAAAACAGTTGTAAAAATGAGTAATGCTGCGCCAGCAAAGAGTCACCTTTTGGAGAAATCAATAATTGGCCCATTCTGTTCTGCATGTGAAATATTTCACTCAGCTCCCGCTCTGTTCAGCACGATTATTTATTTTATGTAAATGGTTCACAGAGGTAAGCTATTTCTTTAAAAGCCCATGGTAATTCTACATAGTATCATATAAAATATTTATGAGGGTTACTTCATGAATCCACACAGCAGGTATAGTTTACCTGCCAGCTCTTGCCTCAGTTGGGCTGGATTGATTTCTTTTGGCTTTATTAGGTTTTTCTGTCCTCTTCCCCCCTTTTCAAAGCTATATTACCTTCCAACCAAAGTTCATAAATAAATCTCAAAGGGAAGCTTATTACAATCTCTTTCATGTACTGGTTTCACCCATTCAAAAGATTCACAGATCAGAATTCTTGACTTGGGCAGGGCCAGCTAATGTCATGAGTCATTTTTCATTTAAAAACATTGCATTATTCCTAAACCAAAGATAAGGGGGGCAGTGAAGAAGCAGGTTTTTTCACACTTGTTCAAGACACATCGCAGTTTAACAAGTTTCTGTCTTCTCTTTGTAAACAGAGCCCATTACTATACTAGGAAACAAACTCTGTCATTGGGTGTGTGGACATGGATAGCATGAGATAATGACAGCAGTGAAAAGAGTGTTGCCATACATAAATTCCATCTGCGTTAGTCTAATAATCCCTCAATAGAGAGATGACTGCATGGTAACTGTTGCCCTAAGCAATAATATTTCTTATCAGTAGTTTGTCCGATTGACTGATTTACACTTCAGAGAATTGTGATGGGATGTACAAACCCTGCACCAGGCAAGAAGGATTAAGAGGCAGCTTTGGGCCCAAGTAGCCCCGCCCCACTGTACCTGCAACTCATGTCAATCTTGGCAGAGGAGCCTTAGGCTAATATCTCCATTTAAAACACTCCGGTCACACCCCTGTACTGCTTCAGTGTAAGCACTTACTATAATGAGGGGAGCAAATGCTAGAGAATGAGTGGTAAAAAGAGACTGCTTTATCCCTGAGACCAGTGGGCGCAACGTCCTGTAAACACTAGCTGCCTACATTTTAGTTTTATGTGCTCAAACTTAAACTTCCAAACAACCTCCACAAACTGATTCTAGGCCAAAATAGAATTTCTTTGGGCATCAAGCAGCGTATTTTTGGGAAGATCAGCCTGTGGCTGAGGTGGTGGGGAGAGGAAGGGAGTGCAGATGAGTCACACTTTTAATTGGTTGCAGAAACTTTCACTGCTGCTACCCTCTTTTTTGGACATGAACCAGTCTTTCATTTTTTCTTCCCAATGGTAAATTCTGATGTTGATGTAGATTTGTTTGTATCCACATACAAATAATGTTGGCTGCTATTTATAGGGTGACTTTTTAACATCTTTTGTAATAATCAAAATATTAAGTACCTGCCTCTTTTTATCTTGATTGTAATGACTTCCATAGTCTAGCTTGCTGTGGGCCTTTTAAAGGTGCCAGAAGTCTGGCACTCCACCCCTCAGCTGAGCATGTGCAGCGAAGCTGTTTACTGAGGGGGAGGAAGGTACATTCCATTCTCATTTACTTGTGAATCCAGAGTCACTCCACATAATTGAAATCAGACTCCAACCCAAAGAGTGCATTGCACTTCGGAACCTAAAATTAATACACAAGAAAACAACAGGCATTTATAATGTATTCAGTCTCGAGTTACTGTAACCTACTGAAGTACTGGGTACAGTGGGAGAGATGCTATTAAATCTATGTCTCCATAAGGGACAGGTTCCATTTTCCATTCCTAGGCCCTATCTATTGTGCATTTATTGTGCATGATTTTTTGACTCATCTGCAGACAAGGTGAGAAAAAGGTGCACAAAACATTGCTCAGAATTTTAGGAGCAGCATGATGCTGTCTCCAGGAAATGGCATTAAATATGCTGGTGTGAAGATTACCAAACAGTAGCACAGAATAGTTGGATGAGGAGAGGGGGAGGGTGACGGTGACAGAACTTGTCCCATAAGGACATGCTACAACCCCTTTCCCACAACCATTTCTGTCAGCACAACGTTTGTATGAACAAACACACACACACACACACACACAGGAGAAATGGAAAGGGGGCATCAAGTCACTATCTGATCCGTCTATCCGTCTCTCTCTGCCTGAAGCGCAACATGTCATTCAGCTCTGAAGGCGGTAGAGGCCGGCTCTCATCTCGGTGTCACCACACCTGTGAGCTAGGGAAGGGGGAAATGGAGAGATGGGTAAGTTAAAAGACTTGCCCAAGGTCACGCTCTGGCCCAGATTCTCCCCTGGCTGAGCTACACTTGGTACTGGAATGGGATGGTGGGGGACAAAGGTAGATTTATACCACCTTTGTGGCTCCCCAGCTTTGAAGCCTGTTGCAGGTACTAAATTACTCTGAATCGCCTATAAATACAACAGGCTGTTTCAGAAATTGGGGATCACTGGGCCATGGTGGTATGATGGGCTTACCCACTATTCCCAAGCCACTTCTCTAATGCTCGGGAAGAGAACTAGGGGACCGATCGTGCTACACTATGAGCTCATCACTTGGAAATCCCAAGGTAACCATTTAAGAACTACCAAGCAAGGCAAAGAAGCTGGTTCATAGGAAAGAGCTAGGGCCATCAACTCAGCCAGGAATAGAACAAGACTACTGGCTCTTTACTTGAACTACTACAGCATAGTCCCTCCTTGGAGCACTCTCAACATGGTAAACAGCCACATGTCTCACTACTCAAGAATGAGAGTGCCTGAGAAATGTATTACATACTAACAAAGGAATTTATATCTTTCCATCATTCTTTAGTCCCTGACTTTAGAAGGCTCCCACCCCCCACCAGTAAATCGTGTTCCTCACTTTACCCTCCACTTTTTTTGATCCTTTGTTTCACACTGTATTTCTTGCCCCATTTGTTTTCATGTCTCAGAAAGCTGGCTATATGGACTTGTTTTTTCAGTTTGAGTTCTTGCACTTTTACCAAAAATTCACTAGCCCCGAGTTGAGTAACAAATTGTGTATTTGTAATCACGGGGGCAACATTTAATGCAGAAAGAGGAATGAAACCTAACTCTAGAGACAGTGTTACTGCTCTGGTTTCTAACTACAAGGGGTTGTGTACACAGACTGTGGCAAAGAATATCTTCAAATGCTGACAAATAAACAAGGTCTAAGGGAGATTTGATCAGAGGATGTGTCTCTCCTTCCCATCAGCTTGATAGTCAATACATCACTAAGATAACAGCTTAAGGTTGCAAGGACAACCGTTTGTATCTCTGACTTGTGGGTACCACACCTATGCCCTGCCAAACAGAAGTGTGAGAATGTTTGCAGACTTCTGGCCTTTGTATGCAGGGAGCAAATGAATATGTAAGTTGATCACAGGAGTTTCCAGGTTATACAAATACAGAAACTCGTATTTCAGTAACGCCATTTATTGTCCAATGTGTCTTTGAGGACATTAATCAGCTATGTGGTCTCCAGTCAAAACCTTTCCATTCCAATCAGAATGGACGTCGATGAGGATATGCCTTGTGTTTGGACAATACAGTTCCCAGATGTACTCTACTGTACCATCCTGTGGACCAAGACCATTCAGTGAACTGGTAGGGTCAAAGCTCTTCCTTTTTTGTGTTTATTGTTGAAGAGCAAAGGAGCTGGACACACAGTAGGAGCGGCCATGCCCTGACATGAAGTTATGGCAGCACACCCACAACTTAGCTAGAATCCAAGTATCAAATACCTTTGTGCTCAGAGGGTCACAATATGGGTTAGTAGAGATGTAGTGAATACTCAGGTGCCCCACATCTAGTGTGCTTATTTGGCTATACAAGTGACCATATAATTCACCTTTATGTCAAGCTGCCACATAGAAAATGTGGGAGAATTTATCTCCTCCCCACCCCATCAATAGGCAGGAGCTGCTGCTAGCTGGATCCCTGCCCACTAGCTGCTTGCCCATCAGTGGTGAGGCGGGGGTGGAGGGGGGGTAACCAGGAGCTGACGATGGGGGTGGGTGTGCAAGGTTGGTGGCAGAACAAAGATGCAATGTGCAGGGCCAGCCACTGCTCCTGCACAGCCCCCGCTATGTGCCAGTTCCTGTCCAGCAGGGCCACGCCCCCTTTCAGGCCGGCAGCGGCTAGTGAGCGCGGGCAGGTGCCAGGCAGCGGCCGCTTATGTCTCACCACCGCTGCCCATCCAGTGGCCCTTTACATGCTCCCCCTCTCGCTGTCCTCTCCCTCCTTTGCCTCTTGGCCTCCCCCCTCCTTCTGCTCCTTCATATTCCCCACCCAGGTGTTGCCTTGGGAAGACATGGTGCCAGGTACCAGGAGAGGTGGGTTCATCCCAGGGGAGGGTCAGGTTGGTTAGTCAACCCCCACTCTGTGAGAGGGGTGTATGGGAGTGTGGGGAGGTATGACACACGTGAACCCTAAAGCCTTAAAGATAAGAAGGTAAATAAAAAGACTCCAACTACATATTTCTTTTTAACAGAAGCTTGGTCAACTTGATGTTAATTTGAACATTTGTACGATTGCTTGCTACTGAACTTGCTTGAATACAAGTAATTTTACCAAGAGTCCCATATTCAGTATAGAGAAATATAGAAGTGTTCTTTGAACTGGTTCTTCAAAGGTTGGCCCATTGGGGAAATATTAGAATTTCACATGTGGCCATACAATTTAGGGCACTGTTAGCTTTGTGCAATAACCGTTCAGGAAATGCTTAAAATCTGCAGTACATCTTGTCTTTAATTGCCATGGAGACCAACTGAATGAGACAGAGAGATGCTGCATAAAAGACCTTTTTATGGAGGAACAGGAACGTAGCTAAAGTTGAATGCAAGTGTTGCAAAGCAGAAATTTCTCAAGAGGATGCTATGTCTGGATACTCTAAATGAGCTATGGAAATGTACTGTGAAATATGGAGAAGTCAGCCTTTTGAGGGGGTTCGAGAGCACCGCATATACAGAGGGTCTATAGACCATACACAAACCCCACATGCAGTGAGTGATGAAGAATGATGAAGCCAGAAGAGGCCCTAGTACATGGATTCGCTGGAGCGTGGTTAGACTAATAATGCCCATAGGAAGATAATGAAGAAAGATGTCAACTAGCAAACTTCAACTGGTGACTAGTAGGGGTGCTGTATGGCACTATGACCACTCCCCACCCCTGATTCGCAGTTGTCGCTTCCAGTGCAGGATATGGGTTTGGCTGTAGCAGACACAGCCTTGTACATGTGGTGGTGCAGAGCCACACTACCGCAGGGGGATATTGTGGGTAGGGCTTGTGCCTCAGAGTGGCATCCCTTCTGGAGATCCAAAGCACACCAAAGGAGCAACCATTCCTCTGGGCTATGCACATACTCCTCCTTCGCCATGCACAGATAAGAGTTTGTAATTTGTATCCAAGGAGGCACTAGTAGTGAGATTATCCTTGTACTAGGCAGGAGACCTAGGTTAGATGGGAGGCTTTTTATACCTGCTCTTTCTGCCTTTGCTCACTTTCATAACAACTAGACATTAGCTGGGCTTATTCTGTAGCTGTCCTCCCCTCTTGTAACTGCTAGAAGTTGCTCCTTATGAGACACTCCTCTGACTTTTGGAGACGACAGTTAAATCCAAATACTACTTGGCCCTTCCTCCCCAAAGAGCAATCTTGAGCAGTTCAAGAGCAATCTTGAGACTCTTATGGCTAAACACTTTTCAGAGAAGCCACTGGAGTTGGCAAATCAATTTATATTAGACCATCGAGTCCACCACCTTGCCAATTCAGGATTATTCTCTATAGTGCATCTTTTACTTTTAACAACCCTGTGTGATGATGCTTCCACCATCTGCCTTGGGAGACAATTCCACTGCCTAATAAACTTTGCTATCAGGAAGATGTTCAGCCTACATTTCCCCCACCCTTAATTTTGATCATTTATGCTAATATATGCATATACATTCCTTATATGCTTACATTAGCTTTACTGCACTGGGATTCACAGTCAATTCTTCAAGCACGTCCTATGCAAATATTAAAGAAATGGTAATATGGCAGCAAGAGTAATTAAGCATGGACATGTTACTAAGAGGAACTACAGCTGCTATGATGTGGTTTCATGTTTGTGCATAAAAAGTATCTTTTAAAAAAACAACCACATATTAAAAATACAACCTCTCAAACAAGTTCAAACAAGTAAAATAATTAACAAGTTGATGGGACTAAAGCAAGCTATTTAACAATTGCACAATAAGTCTGGTCTTTATGCCATCCAGTTTGAAATGATTTTAATACTGCCAAATAGAAAAAAAAAGATGAAAATGGACATTTAAAAAGGTGTGGCTGCAGAAATGCCTGTTAAGTACCTCTCTCATGCCATGTGTCAAGACACTTAAAGCCCTTTAAAAGTAAATGACTGTTCAGAATTTCAACAGGAAGAATGGACAGTTCAGTAGAAGACTGACTAACAGCAGTCAAACTATTGTATTGGGCTAACTGGTTCACTTAGTGACATCATCCTGCACTGCTGTCTGGCAGACCCAGGTCATTTGCTATTCCCAGTTTATCTGGATGCAGCATACTCAGTCTGTAGTGTCATGCTTGTGGGGTCTGGGTTTGGTGTTCAAGCTCAGCAGTACCACCTAGTGGCTATACTCTGGGCTGTGTTGCCTAGTAGCAGGAGTCAAGGGCCATGTTGCCCAGAGGCGAGAGTTGGTGGCTGGGGGTAGGGGAATTCCACTGTGAGCATGCCTAGCAGGGGTCGCTGGGCAGGGCTTTCTTGACCCAGAGCTGCTCCTTGTCTCCCCAGTGTGGGTTTTGTATACCCCATCGCATACCCATTAAACCCCCAGTGTGTCTTTCCAGTCACTGCATGACTATACAATATGAAGTGACTCTGTACATATAGCACTTGAAGACACATTTTTGTCATTACCATTTCAAGTGTGTTTTATCTAGAAGAAAGAATCTTTTTTCCTAACTACCCGAGATGTGAAAGGAAGGGCTCTTTTCGAGCATGATATCTGTACACCAAATATCACCCTACCCATGACAACCGCGCTGTCCCACACTTCTCATATATGCCCTGAAAACCCATTGAAGTCAGTGCATTTGCACAGGTGTGGAAGATTGGAATGTAATAAATAATTCAGTAGATGAGACATGTGAGAAGTAGAATCCAGCTCACGCTCTCTGAACTGGGCTGACTTTTGCAGGGCTAGCAAAGAAAAAATCAGTGACTAAAATAACTGGTGACCTCAGTAAAATCTTATGACACACAAGGAGCAGCTCTAGTGAGCAAGACAATGCCATTTTTTTATATAGTCACTTTGCAGAGTAGAATCACACACTTTAAAGAGTGATATTGATCGCCACAGAAGGAATTGTATCCAATCTTTTAAGCTAGAACAATTTAGTGTATGTATAAGGGAATGGAACGTGAATCTCAGATAACATGTCGAGTCCTAAACCTTTTAGTGGTGATGTCAGGATTTTAGGACTTTCTAAATATAGGAATATAACAAAAGCTGATTTATAGTGAGTGGGCCAAAGCTTGGCATTCCTTATTTCAAGGGAAATTTTCCCTGGGTAAACACTACAGGGTTTGACCCATTCTGTTTCAAAAATAGAAGGTCTTTGTGGTGATGTAAGCTGGTTGACTGGGCCACTTGTTCAATCTTTGGGTTGTTGCTGGACCATGGCTTAACCAAAGGCCTTTCGTATATACAGAAAATAATCGGATCAGGCTACATCTCAGCCCATCAACAATTATGAAGCTTTGCTCCCTCAACCAGAAATATCTGAAAATTTCCTTTCTTCAAATAATAAGGTCTACAGCTCCATTACAAGGGCATCTCAGCCTGCTTGCAGCATGGAGGCAGAACCAGACCTGTTAGTCACCCACAGCAGGAGAATGCCCCATCTTCTAGCGTTCCTGCTAGTTGAGAACTTCCACAGCCAGGATAATTCAAATCTACTTTCCTAAATTACACATAGCCTTAAATATACTTTGAAGAAAAAAATGCAACAATTTCTCCTACCGCAGCGCATGGTGAATTCTACCTAATAACATTTGGATTTGGGTTTGTGTCATTTCTATCTCTGTTGTGGGTGATCATTTGTCACTAGGGTGAGCTGGATCTGTGGACCTTATCATTCAAAGAAAGGACATTTTCAGGAAAATGTGGATGTATTTTCCTGTTCTCTACGCTGAGAGCCACAGATAAATGAAGAATGGGATTTTCATAGCAGTGTCTCCCCCAGGTTGGAAGCAGGATCATCCTTTAAATAGGCACATCCAAAACAAGGTAGATTATATATAAATATCTCCTCTGTTTTCCTTCGGATACTAAGTCATGGAGGAGAGTCTGCCAAAAGAAAGGAAATGGCTGTGACTATCACTGAGTGATCAGTATAAAGACTTTGGAGAAATGACCATCTAATAAATCTCAGTACAAGGGCTAAGATTACTCTGCTCTGAGATTGTCACTGCTCCTACAGACTGGACTTTGATGCTTGGCCAAAGGGTAAAATATCTTGAATTGACTTAGATAATGAATACTATTACAGTTGTGAGGACTACCTGTCTGGATTAAAAGTACCATACTGGGTCTTGTTATAGAAAGCACCCAAATTCAAATTAAAAACCCCTCTTCTGATCAGAGATAGTAACTATTTGGGGAGGGGTCCTACTCTAATGAATAACACGTATAATGACACCTCTTGCGGAGGTTCAATCTGGGTAGTGCTGTAGGGAACAGAATGAGGCTCAAAGGTCATAAGTTATGACCTTGTCATTGGAATAAGGTTGATGTCCTAAGGACATGGAGCTGAACACTTGTTCTAAAATTCTGAACTGAAAGCTTTCAATTTCCCCTCAGAGAAGCTCTGCAGCAGGGAGGTCGGGCTGAGCCAGCAGGTGCTGTGGATGCAGAAGAAAAAAATGGAGGGAATTTCCAGAGGCAGGGGCATTTCTCTGCTGCCAGTGACTGGTGGTTGTTTCTGCCCCCTAAGTCCAAGTAGCTATCTAGAGACCCATTGTAACAGGTCTGTGGACTTCAAAGAAAGTCCTCTCGCTGCATCCATAGTTATGGTATCACCACACTTAGAGCATACGGTCTTTCCTCAGCATCTGCTTGGGCTTTAAGTTCTCAGATCTACTCCATTACTCCACCTGGGATGCCTGTGGGAGAGGTAACCAGAAAATTAATTCCTTGACTGCTGACTTTTAGATCTAGAGACTTTATGCCCAGTCACCAGCAGGTTCACACTGCTTGCTCCAATAGGTGATCAATTACATTAGCACGAAGATCAAAGAAACCAGACCATTGTCACCTTGTACAATCCATATAGTAGCACTCAGGCATTAACTCTGACAATGGTGCATGACAGAATGGTGACAACAAGAGCAGGATATGAATGAATCCCTTAGCAGGCTTCAGTTCCCATATCTTAAAAATTCAGCCTCAGCATTCCAGTCCAGCAACTGTGCTGGGGAAATTTTATGTTCCATTAGAAAATAAAACAAAACCCACTAACGACTCCTCCCCACCCACACAGTACAATACTGTGGTAGTCTTGTTGTACATGGAAGGTAGGTGGTGGTATATTTTCTTGGTATACCTAGCAAATTAGCCAGCGGCGGCAGATATACTATTTATAATTTGTTGGATATATTAGATTTGCCAACTTCCTCCCTATTTTACAGTTGCGTCTTAGGGGCATTTGCCCAACTTCCATGGAAAGACTTACAGTTATTGATTTATGTTTCAGTGGGCATTGGAGTGGGCCAATAATCAGAACCCAGCCTGAAACAAACACTGATGGACTGACTTTTCAGGGTTTTTCATAAAATGAACAGTCCTATTGAAGCGTTCCCTGAACAGGTAGAACGATTCCCATGCTAAGATTTCCTCCTCCTCTCCCTGACCTTTTTACCACCACGATTCCACACTGCCTTAATTTGGAGTGGTTCGACATTTTTCTTTGCATCTAGATGCGGACACAAGCTCTTTAATGAAGCCACTTCAATACTTCCCTAGAGGAGTACAACATCTACCTAGACATCTGGAGCGATGACCTAGCTAGTCATTTGTCTATGTGTATGAGGAGGTTTTTTAATTAACTTCCATACAAAGTGACATTGGTTCTCATGGAATCATTCAAACAATGTGTCAAACAGAGTTTGTCTGAATGTCTCTGCTTCCAACAGATAAAACAGAATTGTAGATCGGATGAAGCTTATTGGGGGCTGAGAGTGGAAGAAAGGCATTGCTATGCTTCTGGAAGTACTAGTGGTAGCTCACAGAAAGGGATGTATTAGCTCTGGGGGGTTTAAAACTAAACCAAGGAAGTGTGTGCAATGGCTTTAATTTCTCAGGAAATAACTTACTAAAGCAATTCAGAAGAACTTGTATATTGTAGCTGAAACCCAAAGCCTTGGCAAAGCATTGCTATTGCTTCAGAAGCTGTAAGGTTAAAGATCTACATTCTTGTATTTTCTCCATCTGCCAGGGAGGTTTATATCCTCACACTGTTAAACAAGTCCTCGCTTCAAATCTTGGACACACAGGGCAAGGTTCTGTGTTGTGCCTCCTGGAACTGCAACACACACAAGTGCGGCCAAAGGGATGGAAAGCAAAGGTAGCTTTAAGCCTTCTCTGGGTTGCTCTGGAGCCTACAATGATCACTGATATAACCTGGGCAGCCCACAGAGCTGCTCTGCCCAAGCTGCCAATGGGCTGCTCCTGCCTCAGAATCTTGAGAGCACTCCAAGCTATAAACCTGATTTATCTGTGCAGCATCTGCCCCCGGGGAAAATTCTCCCTGAGCAGACAATTGAGTGTTCAAGGCCTCTACAACTGCCATGGTAGCATACAAAGGCTGCAGCAGAGGGGGGAATCCTTCCCAAAGAGTTTAGCAAAAGGAAGAGAGTTTATCAGAATATAGCTGCCTAGATATAGCAAGTTAGGGTTCAAGGAATATGGTGAGGGATGGGGAGATTGGAACAAGTAAGAGAATCTCGATTATCCAATGGAACTGTAAGGCAGAGAAATAACACATTTAAGAGTAGCCTCCCCATCCCCCCCCCCCCCCCCGAAACCATGGTATTTAAGATCCAAATACTTTATCCATTTCAGAAACAAGACATGGAATAATTATTTGACTAGAGTCCCTTTCTCTAACAAATTGACCACACTTCCTCTCCTGGATCTGTCTAAGGCCTCTGACAGATTGTTTCTACTGCTTTTAAAACTTAGCTGTCTCTTCCTGTCACTAGACAGACTTTTTCTGCCAAGTGAGGTAACTCAAGTCTACCCAAATAAACTTTATTGCTGCTTACTTCTCTGCTTCTGACACACTCTTGTATCCATCTTCTTCTGATATATCAGGGCCCCAAGCCCAGGGCTCCTGCCTTAATCCTACCTTGGCTCTAAATAATTGATTGAGCAATAGAACATCCATATCATCTCTCTTGTAAAGGCCAGAAAAATACCAAAGATTCTGTCTCACTGAAGAGGCATTGTATGGTGGAAGCATATAATTTATATGAAACTTTTAATGAAATGTCTAAGTCTTGTCTACACCAGAAAATTGTGGCCTTACTTCACATCCAGTTCAGCTCCACCTGGGAGAGCAATGGTGGAAGCTGTAGTGTAGTCAGAGTACCATTTTTTTTAAGCCACCATTTCAGCTAAGCCTGCCCAAATATAAAGAGCTATGAAGTTTTCCAATGTAGACACAGCCCCTCTAAGCCCATTTCTGTCAGTCATTTTAGAGACTTATAACAAGGTAAATTTTTAACACTTTTGGGAATTTCACTCTCTTTAGCTTGTCACCGCTATATTGAAATAAACTAACAAGAACACAGTTTACTGGACCAAACTTTACACCTAGGAAATTACTCCTTATAGGGCAATTTTAAAAAGTTATGAGTTGGGTGGCCTTTCAATACATAAAAGACAACACATTTGGCACCTCTGCTCCCAAGCTTAGGTAGAAGACACCTCAATGCAGTTCCTTAGTGCAAAACTCAGTACTATCAGTTGATTGCTCTAGGGCAGTAGTTCTCAAACTTATTTGATCATGCCACCCTGCTTTGTGTCCAAAGTCACGTCCTGTCCCTCCTGCCACCACCTCACAAGTACATATACAGATAAGAAAAAGTAAGTAAATATTAAAAACAGTAAGGCATTAATTCAAACAAAGCCAACGATCCATTGCAATAAGAGCAAAAGCAAAACTGCGATTGTGGTCAATGCTTAAAATTAAATGTGCATACCGCATCGTAGCAAATGGATTAATGTACAGACTGCAACAACTTTGTATAATGCTATGCAAGCTTCACAGAAGTCCATCAAAATGCACAGTGCCATCTGAGTACCTGATATGTCTGGAGAAATCAGCTTTGCTAGTTATTCATTTACTGCACCCTTTTACCCACAGTGGTTTTCCCTCCTAAAGCTTCTCATGTCCCATTCCCCCAGTTTGAGAACCTCTAGGGTGGTTGATGTTGCAAGTTAAAAACAAAAACCCTCATACTCCCCCAGTCTGAAGAAAATATATTCTTCCACATCATACCTTACCACATATCACTTCTCAATTAAAGATTTTCGGGTTGATAATCCATTCTCGCAAGTAGAATCAATAGTAATTTCATCATTAGGTACCCTACAGTAGGGTTGAGATCAGGGCCTGGTTGTGCTAGGTCCTATACAAACACAAAGAAAGAGACACCCCCTACCCCTCAGAATTCATAATCTAAGCAGACAAAGGATAGGAGGCAAAGTGAGCAGTAAGGTCAGTACTAGAGCCAGGACTAGAACTCGGATCTGCTGAATCCCAGGAACATGCTGCATCTCAAGTCTCTGAAATGACCCTGGTGCAAACCTGAATCAAGCTCTTTGTATCCACCTCCATGAAATTTCAAAATGCACTGCAGCCACCAACTGCATCTCTCTTAGGTTCTGGTCTACCCATTTGTTAGTTCCTTGAGTACCCACAGAGTTTATGCTCTAGAGTTATCACTGGTCATGATGTAGTTACTGTGCAACTTCTAGTAAGATTTATTATATATATATATATATATATATATATATAGCACTGTTATCTCATAATACTCAAGTGCATTTCCTGGCAACTGCTGTTTGTGACTTATTTTCATGAATGCCGAGAATGGATGACTATTTGAATGAAAACAAAGATTATAACAGAACTCAGGCTGCAACTATAGTTCATCCCAAGATAAAATTTCTTTCATTGTGCTTACATTATAGGCCACATTCTCAAAGTTAAACAGCTTCTACCCTTCTACCACTCCACTGGAGTGGTGCTGAATATTAAAAAGTATATACAAAATATGTGCATGGGACCCAAACAGATAACTATTCATGCAAACACCAAATGGATAACATGCATACATATCGTGCATATAGGTTTTTGTAAATTTAGCACCACAAAGCCTCAAAAATCCCAAGTATAGTAATTTAGAGTTAAGGCTAAAATCTGTCCCAATTGTAGCAACACATCCCAAACTAATCAACTCATATTTTCAGTGTGCAATAATCATTTCACCAAACTTTTCACAGAAATTTGACATGTAACTGATAATTTACACATGAGATTCTATAGTAAAAAAATAGTGAAATAAGTCTAACTATTGAAGGCACATGTTACTTAGGGGTGGTCTAGGTATCCTTACTCCTGCCTGAGTGCAAGGGGAAAAGAACTAGATGACTTCTTGAGGTCCCTTCCAGCCTGCATTTCTATGATTCTGCTCCAGACCTCAGGCTTGAGTTTGTTGGCAAACCTGGGAAGATGGAGGATGGGAGAGTGTCTGTGCATGCACACTTAAGGATGCAAATTTCACATCATCTTAGGATTCTTGGCTTTGTGAATGTAAATTAAATTCACAATATTAATTTCTTCTCCTCAAGGTTCCTTTTTCTTTTTCCTGCTAATGTTTTTATAATATTAGGGGTGTAACATGCAGGGGAAATTATTCACATCTGAGAAATTCCGGTCCTTGCCAATCCCTAATTATCTCCATGGAATTCTATCTGAACCCCCATTAGGAAAGCAAAATATTCACAACTAGATTGTACCATCTTCTGTATAAGGGGAGGCACAATGAGTCTTTTTACCAGGTTGCACTCCTGTGCAGGAGCCAGACACACGCCCATGGGCTTCAAACACGAACAGCTACACACCTCCAGCAGCACTGTCCACATTCCAAACTGCCCAGTAGACCAGGCTTACCATGGGGGAGTGTACACAGCACAGTGCTATGAGATTGTTCAGATCTAGTTTCCCAGAAGCCTTAATTCCGGTAGCAGCTGAACTTCCTCTTTTTTCCCAGCCTATTAGCAGGGTTTCACCCCACACCTTAACTTGTATCTTGACAGTCTCTTTATTCCAATGAATTAAAAGTGATGCTACAGGAAAGGGCAAGAGAGAATAAAGTGCAGTTTACTACCAGAACTAATCTAACTTGATGTCACATGCAGTGGGAATAAAAACAGAGTCACAAAATATAAATTTGACATCCCTGGAGTCAGTTACTGTACTTAACTGTTCTTTCCAGAAATTTAGCAAAGCAAGTGTACTGCAGCTGTAGATAAATAGTATACTTAACAACTATCATAACCCTGCAGTCTTAGGAGTTGGCTCTCCTTTTGCAGCTCAGATGCTTCATTTATATTACAGCCCATCTTCCCCAGTCCTGTAATACTTCGATACAAAATAGCCCTGTAAAATCATGACCCTAATTAGTAACTTCATTGGTTTCAAATGAATTACCCTGGAGCGAAATTGGTTTCCTTCTTTGAAGGTGAGAAGTAGTATAATGTGCTCTTTATTAAATTTACTATAAAGTCTCACTATTTTGTTCTTATGTACCTGAAAAGTGATACTTTCCAGACACCAGACAGTATCCTGAATATAAACAGAGTTTACTTTTTGTCATAAAGTAGGTCCTCAAAATTCTAAACTACTTCTTTCCCGACTGCTGATATACTGAGATCCTGCAAAACCACAGCATCATCCATATCTCTAATCCAGATTTACTACATGTTCTCCTGTAAAACGGGGCTATTGCAGACTATAGTGTAAACACAGGAATGAAGCTGGCTTTTTAATTATTGGAGAAGGTCAAAGGAGATAGTGTTCATATCCAGATGCTGATCTTGTCTGTGCTGAGGCTAGAGTTTAGTTTCAAAGCTGAACCAGGGCTAGGATTGAAGTTGGGGTTGAAGTTAAGATATGACAGTACTGAAATCTGACCATCTGGTATGATGAGATTTTGGCCCCAGGGAGAAAGCCTAACAGGGTGACCTACCCTTGATATCAAGAATCAGAGAGGTAGGCGTGTTAGTCTGGAATTGCAGAACTGACAGAGAGTCCTGTGGCACCTTAAAGACTAAAGTATTGAAGCATAAGCTTTCGGGGACTAATACCCACTTCATCGGATGCATGCAGTGGAAGTATCCAGGGGCAGGTATAAATAGGTAGGCAAGAACTGCATGTATCCAGGGGCAGGCATAGATTCAAGGATGCTGGCTATAAATTATAAACAGCAAAACAAGTACTGCTAGCAGCTGGAGACAGTGACACTGGAAAAATTTTAATGGTGGGGGTGCTGAAAGCCAATCCCCTTACCTCTATCTGCCTCCTCCTCCTGAACTGGGGTCAGGAGCAGAGCCGTGTCTCCAGGAGGAGGGGACCTGGACAGGAGTAAGAAGGCAGAGGCTGGGGCCGGCAGCCAGGTCCCTTGGGTGCTGGGCTGGGACTCCATGTGGGGGGCAAGAAGCAGAGCCCTGCATAAATCCTGAGGGTGCTGCAGCACCCCTTGCACCCTTAGTTCCCATGCCTATGGCTTGAGAGTAGCCAGTTAACGAATGCTTATTAATGTATGTTGGTACCAAAATGTACCTCGGTAGCCCATTGACAAAATCATGGTGTTTTGAGCACCATTCTCCAAGGTGCACCTTTAGAAATATAGTATTCTTTTTCTAACAAGTTATCTATGTGTCAGTGCCAGCAGTAGGTCTTCTCAGTAGGACTCGGTAGAATGATCAAAAAAATGGCTTTACCCCTTCTACTGTTAACAAAGCTTGTCTTCATAACCCTTTCCTCCACCCTTCCTCACCACATTCAGCAACTAGAAAGTTTACTTCGTCTTCTCTGAATATGGTCAGACACATGGCTGAAAGGCTTCTGGGACTAATGCTCTACTAGTCGGCAACCTTCTACCTTCACAAGCAAGTATCCTACCTTTGGCTTCCCATGTTGAAGGGACTTTAATTATAATCCATTGGCTACTCTCAAACTATTCATGTTCCTTCTATACAGAGGATCAAGACGTAATGCCAAGAATATGCTGGTCAGTGAAAGGTATCTGGATCATATTGTACATATTTATAATGGAACACTTTACACATTGCCCTTGATTAAATATGGGCAAAAAGAGCTCAGCTTATTACAATCGGCGTATTAAGAGAATGAAGTAGAACCCAAGTCAGAAGTCTCACTCTTGCATAGCTCAAAGGCACATAGTTTGGTGATTAGTATTACAAGGCCTGATGCTTGACAGACAAGATCCTTGCCTCAAAGAGTTTATAATCCAAGGGCATGTATAGAAATGTTTTTTAAAAGCTTAGTTACAGCTGTTAATGATCTAGTTTGCAGCTGGAGCACAGGTGACTGAACTGATCACTGATTTTAGTTTCTTTAAGCTTAGCCCTCAGGGTCTGGCACTCAGTAATGATCCCATCTACAACTGCTCCTGCTTGATTACAGTGCCAAGAAGTCACAGGTTTCAGAAATATGAGCTATTGTTTTGGCAATAATTACACTATACATTAGTTTCAGAAATCCCCATTACTACCTAAGACTTTCAGTTAAGGATGGGATGCGGGAAAGGAAATGGTGTAAACACACCTTTAATCTATAAAATACCAAAAGGCCAAAGACTTATAATGAGGTCACTTCACTTTCTTTGCTGCACATACCTACATATGTTAGGCTACAACACCCTTCCCATTGTAAAATCCCTGGGTGGGCCTGGATGCATCCCAAGCTTCAACTCTTTTGTATTACAGGATTTTGTTTAATTAGACATTTAAATCAATGCCCACAGTACTCCCAGAAAAGTGTTTCATCTCAGAGAAAAGTATTGGCCATTTCCACCGTTCTGCTCTTGAGGGACTGTGTTTGGAAAGGACCTCAAGTGGAGGAGACTGTTATATATTGATTCAGTATATCCCTATATCCCAGCCATTGGGCTTCTCAGTCACACCACCACCATCCTTTTAGTTATGTTAGTATATAGACACTCCGGTAAAAAAAAAAAAAAAAAAAAAAAAGAGGTTGGGGCCTCAGGTCCCTGCCAGATTTGATGCAACCAGGATCCTGCATCCGCGTTTATGACAAGATAAACCAGGGGTCAACCTACCTCCATGAAGTTAAATACAATAAGAGAGATATTCTGATAAAGAACAAACATAATGACAGGAAGAAATTAAAGTCAAAATCCTTTACATTCTTTGGCACATGTTGGAGTAAAGACAGAAAGCTTCTCCTTTGGCAATTAATACAGTGACTTTTACCACAGACTAATACACTTGGAGCTGTAACTTAACCTGTAGTCTAACACCCTGGAGACCCACTAGTGCCAATTAAATATCTTTGAGTCTTGCAAGATGAGCTTAATCTCTGGAATAGCCTATTGATGTGAAGATCAAAGAAAAACTGCCAGACAAAATCCAATGTTGCGAGTGTCTGTAGCCTCCTTCTTTGTTGCCATAATTCTAAACATTCCCGAGAGATCAATTGTGAATAATGAACAGCAGCACAATTTGGTGGATACAAACTGCTGTCTCCAGCGGGCTTTGCAAGAAATCCCTCTTCATAGCGGTTAGCTAGCTGCCCTGGCTTTGTGTGATGTCAGGAGGCAGGAAAAACACATCAGCACTTAATCCAGCCTTTATGAGCAATATCATGTTAGTCTGTGGTTTGGAATATGATTTTTGGACTAAATTCCACTGTGACACCCATGGAAGTCAATGGAATAAAGCAAGTGATTTCACTGGGCTTGCACGGGTGTAATTGAGCAGAATTTGACTCAATCTATCAAAATTCTGAAGCATATTTATTAATCCTACTCTAGTTCAAATGTCTGCCTAGGTCTGATTTTGCAGCCATCATTTACCTTCCTAGTGCTGTGATTCTTCCAATTGCTCCAAACTCCAGCTGTGTTCACCCCCTTCCAGGGGAGTTGAACTCCTCAAAACCATGGTAGTTTTCTCACTCACTGCTGCAGTACCCGCTTACCCAGCAGCTGATACAGAACCCAGGCCTGCCCTTGTCTCTGGGTTTCAGCCCAGTAATCCTCAGCTCAGCAGTCTGGGCCTTCTCTCTGGCCTCATTGCTCTATACCTGGGTTTCTTCCTACCCCTTTTCTTTCTAGGCCAACCAGTTCCCAAAGCTTCCTTCCCAGAAAGTGTCTGCAGTCTCCAGTCACTCCTCCCTTTCCCCTAAGAGTGTCTGACTTTTCCTAGAGTCCCTTCTCCTTTCAACTCCTGGGCTTTATAGGCCACCCCTACTCCTGCCCAGCTGAGCCTCCTTAATCAGCTGCCTAGTGGGCTAATTGGCCCATCTGGCCTATATTGAACTTTGCAGGGAGAGTGTGGGATAGTCACCCTATCACAAGGACAAATAAAGACAACCAGGGGCAATTGGTATTTTACCATGAACCTGTTACCAAAATGTTCAGTTACATAAAGTAGTTTTTGGCTGGACAACATTAAGGGAAGTCACAATTCACAGTAACACAAGGGGTCAAACCACAAGCCTATCATATTATTCTTGTGACCAGAAAGATTCCATTGTATCTTCTTCATAACAAAGACTGTAGCACTGAAAAATAGTATGCAATTTATGCTTATGACAGAACTCAGTTCTGTGTACATATACTGCCTCTTCCACCACAAAACTCCAATATATGCCCTCTTTGGTCCTGTTTATGCCTACCCAATTGCACCTTATTAAGCTGCACACCTGTAACAACTTTAAACTCAGACCCTATGGCTTTTAACCCCACTATAACACATCAACTGTTTGCTTGTCACACTCTTATTAACAACTGTCTTGTCATTGGGAGTTTTCCTAAAATTGTCCTTAATGCCAAAATTCTCTGACAAACCTCAAAAGTCTGATACCTCAGCAGGTTCCTGGTTATCAAATACTGAACACAGACAAAGAGACAGTCAAAGATAATCCCAATTCAGATGACAGGAATCTATAGCCAAGTGGTTTTCTTCAGAAATCTGAGGACAGATTATGCTTTTGCTGTACTAGTGCATATAGTATGTGTTATTTTTGTGTATCAGGATGAAGGTAAATATCAATTTAAAGAATTTTCTATTTTTCTTAAATACCATATCCAAACAGTAGTTGCTTATCCATGTGATCCATGCCAGTAGTAACACAGGGCTAGATCCACGATGGAACTTAGGCTTCCTGTCACCCAGTTGAATCCAGTCCTGAGTTAAGAACCAAGGCTCCCTATATAATGCAGGTGAAAGGTTAGTGGTGTGGTCCGCAAATGTATTAGGCACCTAAGTCCCATTTTTAGGCACCCCGGTGATCCACAAAACTCCCACTCTGCTGCTGCCTGTAGATGCTTAGATTCACTTTTGCCTAAAATTTTCCAATAAACATTTTTTAGATGCCTATGTTTTGGACTCTGAGCATGTGTCCTGCAGCCTCCCTGTAGGTGTCCAAGTACCTATGTCCTGAAGTGATTTACAAACTGTGGAAGATAGGCATTTGGCCACCTAAATTGTGTGCAAGGGTTTGATCCAGTAAACTCAGAGGCTGCCTACCAGATTGGGCCCCTGAGGTGTGTTCACACATGAGAGGGGGAGGGGCACCTCCCCTAAAACCTTTAGCCTCATGGATGAGGTATTCACCCAGACCTCTGAGAGGGAGAAGGGATTTGAATAGGACTTTGCTGCCTCACAGATGAGTGCCTTAATCACTAGGCTATAAAGTCTTTCTCACTCTTTCACTGGCCTAATATTTAATTATTCAAGTAGTTAATTAAAATGGAACAATAAGAGAGATTGAGGGAGCTCCACATCAGACTATTCTACTGCCTATGAGTTAGGGCACTCACCTGAGAGGTGACAGAGTCCTGTTCATATTCCTTCTCCCCTCAGGCAGGGGGACCTGAACCAGGGATCTCCTACTGCCAAGGTAAGTACCCTCTCCTCAAGGCTAAAAGTTATAAGGAAGCAGCAGCTGCTGCTGCTGCTGCTCCTTCTCTTCCCTGTCTCCCAGCTGTTTGGTGTCAGGCCCCTCATAAACATAGGTGGCCTATCTTACCCTGGTTTGTGGATTGCAAGTAGAGATAGATACCTCCTTGCAACCTGGACTTAGGGTGAGGCTTAGTACCTACCCTTCTCTTTGGCATCTTCCATTGGCTAGTTTACACAGCTCTGTGCCTAGCATTCTGGCTTTATGGATTGCATTGTAAGGTGCCTATCTCTCCCCATTCATTGTATAAGTCTAGGCCCCTACCTGAGGCTTTGTGGATAGCAGTGTTGTTTCTGTGCTTTTCTAGATGCTTAAAAGTTGGGCACCACAATGCTCAGCATTGCAACATAGAAGTCTCTTTGTAAATCTGAAACCAGCTGCCTCAGCCTGGGATCTACATAAATCAACATGATGAATGGGGAGCTGCCTAAGCTAGCCAATAGGAAATTCCAAGGAGAGGGGTGTGACCTAAGGCTAGGGTGACCATCCTCAATTATTCAGTTCAATGATTTGAAATGGCTAGGGTTTACTTATCTGTTAGACTCTATGTGCTTTCCCTTTAATTTTAACTGCCTACCTTGAATTTAAAAGTGGAAAAGATATTTGTGTGTTTGCAAACTGAACTACTTTACCTACCACTAAAATGCAGCTATCCTTAGAGAGAAAGATGAGCAGCAGCTGTTCAGCACTAGACAACATTTCAGTGGAGAACGGAGCTCCTGTTGTAACTCCTATTTCCACTACCAGCCCAGAATTATCTTGAACAGAGCTATTACAGCAGCAGGTTATAACAGTTTACCTGCTAAAAATATATTACAAATAAATGCATGTTGTTAGATCAACTGAGAAAAAAATCAACAATGCTTCACACACTCCCCTCTTCATTAATCCTTGCTGCTCCCTTCCTATGAAATTGAACAGTCTGCAAGTTGTGGGTGCCAGCTCTTTGCAAATTGCCTAGGACAGGTCTCTTCATTGACAGTTCATTCTGCCTTTCTGCAGCTGACATGCATTGTTATTTCAATAAAGGCTTTCAAACTCAGATATTTTTTTTATGCAAATGGGTAATGCTTCCCAGCTGAATTGAAGACATCACGTTTTCTATGACATCCAGCAAAAAGAGCTATGTTTTCTCATTAGGCAGTCTCTGAACTAGCAGTGGCTTGGGATGTTACTGATTATATGGGTAGAAGTGGAAAAGGCACACGTAATGGTGATGCATCCAAAACATTGGCTACATACCAGTTCTCCCCAAGATATGCTTCAGTCTATAACATAGCTTTTAATGCGCAACTGAGATAGGGAAGGAGCCAAGATTCAGCATACTAGTGTGTAAGGGTGCTATGGTAGTGCACTCTGAAGTGGCAGATAGTACACCCTTTTAAAAAGAGCCAGCCTCCAGCAACTAGAGCAGGAGTTGGTAACCTTTCAGAAGTGGTGTGCCGAGTCTTCATTTATTCACTCTCATTTAAGGTTTTGCGTGCCAGTCATACATTTTTAGAAGGTGTCTTTCTATAAGTCTTTATATAGAACTAAACTAGTGTTGTATGTGAAGTAAATAATGTTTTTAAAATGTTTAAGAAGCTTCATTTAAAATTAAATTAAAATGCAGAGCCCCCCAGACACGTGGCCAGGACCAAGCAGTTGAGAGCCACTGAAAATCAGCTCGTGTGTCCTCTTCGGCATGCATGCCATAGGTTGCCTACTCCTACATTATACGATGCTACATCACATCTTCTTGTTTAATGGGATATCACTCACTTTAGTCCCACAGCTATCTACATTCCATATTAATTTGGTGTCCCCTCATTTTTGTTGTCAAAAATGATATTACATCAGAAACAAAGACTCACGAAACAGCTGTAACTTATGACAAAGAGGCTATTACGACTAAAGGAATAATCTGGTAGCATTTTAAGTATCCTGCAGGAATACTTTTTTGTGTCCCACATTTAGGATCAGTCAGTACTGCGAACCCCAAGTGTTAATACATCATGCGTCAGGCCCACAAAATCATAAGATTGGCTTAAAATTCACGAGACTGTTCATTAAAAAAATAATTTTGGATTTTTTTAATTTGCTGTCTGCTTCCTGAACCTTTCAGATACACTCAGTTTATGTTTTCAGGCTTTTTTCTAAAACTATAAGGGCTGGAAATATATACACTTTAAAAAACCTGAAGCAGAGAGTCTCATATAATCACTTGCCTCCAGGAGCTGAGGCTTTAAGAAAATTACCAAATATCACAAGTCTCATTATAAAATTGTGATTTTTGTCCCATATTTGGGCCTTGCCAGGTTGAGAGGCACATGATTCCATGGGATGAGCAGTTCATCGTCTCAGCCCATTTCCTATTCTCATCTCACAAAAACAAATGCCCCAGTCAGCACCAACTAGCACCCTTGTTAGTAGTATTAGCAAAGAGGCCACAGAGACTCAACTACCCTTTCAGTCCCATAGGTGGTCCTTCCAGATCAGGGTTGCAGCACATTAGTACCCACTGGTGAAAAAGATTGCACTGTTGCTGCCCATGCAATATCTGATTTATGGACTCCAGTCTCCAGGTTTGATAATTCAGTACATTTTGCCAGCACTAAAATAACTAAAGATATAAATATTTATTACAAACAAAAATACCTATATATTCCAGAGTCAAGATGTTACTATGCAAACACATGTAGCATTCAATATATCATGTGCATTCAACCCTTTGTTCAATTCAGTTTGTTATACAGGCTATTCCCTGTTTAATAAGGATATTCTAAACTAGAATCATGTGTGCTTCTTGATTTATTTGCCAAAACAGCATTTGCCTCCTGTGAGTGCACCTCTAACAGTTCCATGCAAAGTTTTGATTTGATAGGACAAGAACAGTGAGGGCATTAGGACCAAGAGAAAGACACACACATTGCTTTGTATTATGTCTGGCAAAGGGTTCCTTGACTGAGTGCTGTAGTTATGTGTGAAAGAAAGTCAGGGACTGACTAGTTCTCATCTGTTGATCACAGTTAACTTGAAGCGTCAAAACAGGGGAAGCTGTCAGATCTGCTTGCAAAGATAATACCACTCCAGCCCAGGCAGCAATTGGAAACTTTGCAGTGGCAAGAAATAGTCTGGAAGGAAACTATAAAAAATGGAATTTATTTTTACTTTTTCTCAGAATTAAAAATGAAAATCAAAACTTAAACCACCTTTTAATGAGCTTTTTGGTCAGCTAAATACATTCTTTCATAGACGATCTGGGATTCTGTATAATAAAGGAACTCCTCTATTTAATTGGATCTATGTTATCTCTGATAAGTAGGTATTTTTGATTTTGTCTACAAATATATGGGAAAGGATGAAACAACATCAGTGAAATGTGAGGGGAGGGGAGAACCTCTCAGCAGACAGTTATGACCAGTTTTTGCTGCAAAGAAACTAGAGAGCTGGGCTGTAAGAAATATCCAAGTGATATTTAGCATGACCATCTGTCTTGTTTTGTCACCAGCAGTATGCTCTTGAAGAAGAGGTGCAGATATGGATCACGTAAGCTTCAGTTTCTCTTGTTGTTGCTGATACTGGGTTTTTTGTTACTGATGGTTACAATCCTGAACCCACCATTCCGGGATCTGAACAAAGATGGGACATCCCAGCCGTTAAAGTTCAGTCCCAGAGAAGGGTATCAGGTGGACTTTCCGGAACCCCAAGAAATGTTAGAGACTCAGGAGGAGAACCAGCAGTACTACCCCATGGTGGGGTTATCCCCTTTCATTGCCCTCCGGGAGGATGAGCTGCTAGTGGCCATTGTGTCACCCACAGCCAGGAGAAACCACAGCAAGGCTAGAAAAGGATACCGAATGGTGAAGCAGCAGAGCAAAAGGCAGGAGGAAAAGACTGAGGTCAAGCCAAGGGGAAACCAAGAATCCCAGCTCATGTCCTTTCCCCTGCAGGATGCAGAAGAGGCTGATGGGGGTGAGCAATTGGCAATCCTTGGCCTGGAAACTCATGGCTTTAATGAAGCACTCAGCAAGCGGATTTCTCTGCGCAGGGAGCTGCCTGAGGTGCGGCATCCTTTGTAAGTAAAACATCCTAATTATTTCCTATGGGACCCCTCCCCATTGTCCCCCTAAAAAACATTTCCCCTGACCCCTGAGAAACCTGTCTCCTTTCTATCACATCATCTCCCTCAATTGGAGCAACCAGCCCTCCTCCCCATAAGGAAATATATCCGTTCCCCCAAATCCATGTCCTTTTCCCAAACTCCATGCTACAAGCTGGGACCCTGAAACACGGATCAGAAACTGGAGCTCAAACTAGCAAGACTCATCCTAGTTAAATAAAGCACTTTCCTCTTCCTGTCTCCTTAAATAACTTAGGGTACAACAGCTTTTTTTCATTCCATTATATCATCCCCTGGGGATATTAAGAGCACAGCAAATGCTATAAAAGGAGCCATGAGAGACACTTGTCCGATTTTCTCCCTTTCTTAAATACTATAGCTGTGGAGATGTCGGTTTCCTTAAAACAATACTCTCAGACTCAAGTCGAAAACACCAAGTGACTTTGGGGCTTTTGAGAATTGTGTGTCGGGTAAACAACTGTACAATGAATTAGTGTTCAAGGCGAGGTTATTTATAAAACTCTTTTGTTCCTTGTTTATGTTTCGCTCCTGGCCTTTCACTTTTCGCAGCGGCAATTGTCCCACTTCACCCAGGTAGCCAACAAGTTCTGACTTTTCAACCTGTGAGCACACTTATTTATTAGCCTGCTCACTTAATGAGGAGTATGGCGGCCTCTGCTGGCACATATCAGAATGGAAAAATGTTGCAGTTGGCTGCTTTACTTAACAGGTGGCAGGTCCAGTGAGTGCTATTTAGCCATCTGTTAGTATGTGAGAACTACAGGGCTGATTGGTCTGTTGGGAAGGCAAGCCACGCAGATGAATTGGGCTAGCCATAAGATGCCAATGTAAGGGCCTTGTTTAGGTGTCTTTTGTTAAATAATCACATATACTTTATTCTATTCAGCTGACATCATCGTTTGTTCTCAGAGTGCTTCATATGTAGGCAATGGTTCAGATTCTTCTCTGACTTTCACTTGTGCGAGACCACTGACTGCTTGGGGACTGAAATAGCAAAACAACTTGAGCCAAATTCAGCACTGAGTTACCCCTGTGTATTGTTATTGTGGGCTTGCTTGGATGTCACTGTGGGCAGAATCTTAGTCTAAAAATGACTTCGCTCCCTGACCGCTGAATATTTTGTAGTACACATGATGGACACAGAATGCCAGGGGATTTGATGCATGTCCAAAGGGCTATAAGAGTGTTGATCTGTTGGGTGTCCATTGCCACTGTTAGTAAAGCAAAAATATTATTTTCTATTATATTCTGTACTCTCAAGTGGATGGTTTTGTGTATTCCTTGCAGGAACTGATGATACCACTAACATTGGGGAAAGGGCAGAAAATAACAGAAAATATCTGGGCCTCCTACACTTAGTCTTGTTTGTTTAGATTGTAAGCTCTCCTCTTTATGTTGTTGTATTCATATAACCCTCATCGACATAGTATCTGAATACTTTCCAGTCGCTAATTAATTTTATCTCACAACACCCCGGAGAGGTAAGGAAAGACTATTCCCATTTTACACATGGGGGAACTTAGGCACAGGGTAGAATAAAGGGCTATGGCCTGCTAAGAAGACCCAGTCAAAAGTTCACTGGTAGTTAGTCTGTGCATCAGTTGGTCTTGATGGGTGAGGTTCTACCTGGTACCTAGCCAAGTAGGTAGTAGAGGACAGAGAGCGCATCAATTCCCCTTCCCGAATGGATTCCTTAAGGAAGAATGGCAGCTGTAGAACTCACTCCTACCACCATTATCATCTGGGGATGTGTGACTGTGGTGGGGGAGGGGAGGAAAAGCATGTAGAGCCATGACTCTGCCTTCCTCTGATCTGGCTAGCAATGTGAGATGGGTTATGTAGCAAGTCTTAGAGAGATATAGCAGCTTTCATGCTCCCCGGAGCACTGGGGGAGCTCTGAGAGGCACTCTGCCTTTCTGAGGCAGACTATCTCTGACGCGTCCCTTTTGAGTAGTGCAGCATGCCAAAAAGACATGATATGGCCCTACGCAAGCAAGAGGTTTCACATAACATCTTTTGCAGTGGTTATTTTCTCATGCCTAGAGTCAAATGGCGGTTCATGTTTGAGGAGACAAACTTCAAGACTTAGGGGATGTTTTCCATATTTGCTAACTGTTTGATATACATTATCTTTAATTTTTTTTGTATTTCAGCTGTGTTACACTGATGGAAAACTAGAGCAATGCAGGGGTGAATCAGGCCCTCTGTAATTACCCAACCAAAACCAGCTAGAAATGTTCCAGAGAGTTTATTTCTTTACATTCCCACTTTGTTGCAACCTGTCTGAAGTTAGGTGGTAAACTATTGTGGCAGGGACCATACCTACTTATTTTGAGGCACCTAACACATACTTGCATGCTGCAAATAACAACGATAAACCCCTACATCTATATATTTCATCTACTAATAAATCAGCATTAAGATATATGGAGAACATATTCTTAGAAGTGCTGTCCCTTAGGGCTGACTGCAATCCATTGCATTGTCCTTTGGATTAAAGCAGTGCACTGGAACAACTACATGTTTTTTATTTGAAGATGACTTAGCTCAAACACAACAGAAATCAGTGCCTGCTGTTCACAGCAGCTTGCCACTTATGCACTGTCCATAAAGTCCTAGACCTGATCATACAGTATGGAGGGTGGTCCCTTTGACCTCTGCAGCCACACCCCAACCTTACACATCAAGAGTTGCTCCCTACAACCATGATCTTTCCTGTTTATCTCTGGTGGATGTCGGTGGTACTTTTCAAACATGTATGAATAGAAGGCCTGGATCTCTGCTAACATGCGCTCCAGGATCTCACTAAAACATATTATTTAATAAAAAACTATTAATTAAAAGTTGTTAATTAATTTAATTAACTTATTAACTAACATCATACCTCATGTAATCCCATTTATTTTTCTGGCTGAGGAAAGAGCAGGGCCCCGTGACTATGCCTAGTGTCTGGGAATCCTCCACTAATGGGACTAATTGTACTTTAACACTACTCTCATTTACCAGGACCCTGAAAGTACAAATGCGTAACACCCTTCCATTATCATCCCCCCGGGGAGTATTTGCCACCTTTGAGAACACCTGCTTTCAGCTTGCCCAGGTGCAGTTAGCATCCCCTTGGACAGTGGGGGGGGGGGGGTGAGTCAAGTTTGTCATCTTGACTTTATGACAAGGCCTTTCCACAAACCATGTTCTCTTTTGGGATTAAATATAGACTGACCATATTTCCTTGTGACAAAAACGGGACATTGGGATGGCAAAAATGGGACGGGGTTATAACTCCCTTCAGACCCCAAATATAACCCTACAACGCCCCCCCCATATCCATAAAGTCACCAATACCCAACCCTCACATAACCACCTCCATGCCCCCCAACACCATCCCACTACCAACCCCCAGCCCCTTATGCCCCCACAGCCTTCCCTATACAACCTCTCCCCATAGCCTCACTAGCAACCAATACACCCCCCCAGATCCCGCCCCCAATGGCCTCAAAACACAGTCCCACCCCCCCACCCCACAGCCTCCCACCTCCCCCATTACCTCCCAGCTCATCCCACCCCTGCAGGCCCCGGCGCTACGCCCCCCTCCCCAGCCACCACCTACGCTGGGCTCTGTGTTTCCTCCACGTGTGGGGGGGGAGGCGGGGAGACCGAGGCACCAGGCAGCCCCTGCCCGGCCAGCAGCTCCACTCTGCCGTTGCGCCGGGCTCTGCTGTAACCGGCTTGCGCAACACGTGGGGGCGGCCCAGCCAATCGCGCCGTGCGGGCTCTGCAGCTGGGGAGGGGAAGGGACTGAAGGGCTGCGGAAGGAGGCGGGACCCGGCCGTGGGTCCCTGAAATAAGCTGTGTCCCATTTTTTTTTACGAAAAACGGGACAAATTTTATATTTTTATTAAAAAGACGGGACGGTCAGAAAATATGTAAAAAACGGGACTGTCCTGTTCAAAATGGGACGTATGGTCAGCCTAATTAAATATCAAATATTATGTACCCAGGCAAATGCAAACATACAAAATGTCTAAAAGGTTTTAAATTACCTCACAAAACTACAGCTCCCACTGGAAGTGCTGCTGGGAACTGAATCTCCGCAAGACATTTTTCTGGAGCCGAGTAGGAGTCTCCTTTGGGAGTGCCTTTTCCTTGTCTGAATTCATGTAGTGTTGACCACAATTCACTATTGTCCACCGGTAAGATCAGACCCCTCTGTCCCTTATCAGTCATGACCTTTACTTGTTTTAAATGATCAGTCAGTTATGGGGCCCTTCTTGACAGTCTGTGCAGCTTCCCCAAAGTATAGAAAAGGAGTTTCATGCCAACAGCCTCTCTCATTTAACTAAAGACTAGTTATCTGTATTTTTATTCCTTGCCAATCACCATGGCAACTGAATGCGGCACCAGCTAGGCTTCATAGTCTAGAGCAGTCATTTTCAATCCTTTTCTAGTCAACACCACCCAAAATAGCACCAACTTTCTTGCCATGACAACACTACTAGTTGCAAAGCATTATGGGATTGTGGCAAAAATCCACAGTTGGTTATGACAGTATTTATTGCTCCTGGTTCAGAGGCTATATCAGTTTCTTGCTTTCCGTTCCCTATCTCCAGATACAATTGTTAAATCAGATTCTTCTGCTTGGAAACACAAATTGCCCCCTTCAAGCCACTTGTTTATCCCTTTTCTCTGGGCTGTACTGAAGACAGATTAATTTAGCCCAACAATTGGCCTTGAGTTGTTTGCCGAGCAATAGAACTATATAATCTCCATACAATCTTTATGTAATGCTGTGGTGTTTCCACTGAGGATTTCTTTCTATTGGAGATTAAATTAGCTAGACAAATTAGAGGGAGTCTAGGTGGAAAACTGAATATTTTAGGCCAAATTTTCACACTTAGGCAAAAGAAGTGCACATGCAAAATGTATGGAGACACATTCTATCTGTAAAATATATATTTGTGAACCAACGTTGAATAACTGTGTACATTGCTGCTAGTTAGTGTGTGTAATCATCCAATTTCTATGAGACAAAATCAGCTTGTCTATGCAATGGATGCATGAGTACTTTTGTCCAGCCACACATTGTGTCCATTCTTGGAAATTTGTCCAGTGCCTCAGCAGAGTTCATTAAACTGTTTCTGGTCCCTAAATACTCAGAGTTGCGTGAGGATGTAACCACCTAATTCTCACTAATGGTGTGACTTCCATGAGTGAAATTCTGGCCTCATTGAAGTCAATGGCAAAACTCCCATTAACTTCAATGGCATCTGGAATATGCCCCGTCACTCCATGTGGGACTGTCACACAAGATCTGAACAGTGAGCTTAGGTCAGAAATCCTGTCTCTGAAACTGGCCAGTACCAAAAACCTGAAAGGAAGGAGCAAGAAATCTTGAAGTAGACAATTATGAAATAACCTGCCCACTCAGGGAGTTTCTGCTTAATCCCCATCCATCAATGGATGGTTTATGCCTTGAAGCATAACCCTTTGGGAATTTATACCCTTTTTAGAAAAATATATATTTAATCTATGTAATGTAACTATAAGTGTTTTCATTATCCATATAAATGTCTGATCTTTCTTTGTTCATACTAAGTTTCTATAATATCATGTGGCAATGAGTTACACAGGTTTATTATGCATTGTGTAAATTAGTAGTATCCATATAAAAGTTGTTGCTTTTCAATTTCTTCGGCTGTTCCTTTTTCTTGTTTTGTGAGAATAGGAAAACAGGAGCACCAGACTGACGACCTCTATAACATGAATTAATTAATTTCTATTTTAGTCCTTATTTGCCACATCTTTAATTCTTTAAAGTCTTTCCATGCTTCCAATCCTTTTTGTTGTCTGCCTGGACCCTTTCTATTTCAGCTTTGTCTCTTTTAAAGTAGGATGACCAGAACCAACACAATGTTCCAGGTGAGAGCAAAGTATTGTTTTCTATAATGCCATTATAATATTTTCACTGTTATTCTCTATCCCATTCATTAGACATCTTAACATTTTGCTTGCTTTTTTAACCATCACTTCACCCTGAGCAAAGGTTTTGGGCTATCTGCAGTGAAGTAACGGTAGATTGTGACTTTCAGCCTCAGAGAAATGGATGTGTTCATAATAATAAGTAAACAAAAAAAAGTGTTGCAACCTTCCATTTTGTGTCACTCTCATTCTATCACATACAGCTGCCTGCAACAGGACTATGACCCCAACCTTCCTACAGCTAGTGTCATCATCTGTTTCCACGACGAAGCCTGGTCTACTCTCTTGAGAACTGTGCACAGTGTTATGGACACAGCCCCAAGGGCCTCTCTGAAGGAAATTATCCTTGTCGATGACCTCAGTCAACAAGGTAGCTCCCCTCTGCTCTCCCTAAATTCTAGTTTCAAGCTCTTGGAGGGAAGTTGTAAGACAGCATGGCAGGGTTGGGGAGAATATTTTTTCCTGTCATTCCCAATAGTTTTAAAGCCTTTATTTCTAAACACAGTTTACCAAACAGATTGCTCTGCCTGACTTCCCTGTCCTAGTCACTATGTCCCACTCCACCAATCTTTGTGTCAACCACAGATTTTTATCACCCGTGATTTTATATTTATTTTCAGATCAGTGATAAAGGTGCTGAGTAATGGTGGACCTTAAACGAATTTCTGCACTGAAAACATACCCATTTGATGATGATTCCCCATTTACAACTACTTTTTGAAATGCCTCAGTTAGCCAGTTCTCAGTCCATTTAATGTGTGCTTTTAAAATATTAGATAGTGCTAATTTTTTTTTAATGAAAATGCCATGTGGCAGTAAGTCAAACACTTTACAAAAGTCCAAGTATATTACATCCATGCAGTTACCATTATCAACCTAATTTGTAATCTCAAAGAATGAAATCAGGTTAGTTTGACAGGACCTATTTTCCATAAAACCATGCTGATTAATAAAGGATAGGAATATGATTAATGACAATCAGCTGTTCCATTATTTTCCCTAGGACTGATATCAGACTAACTGGCCTATAGTTAAGCCACTTCATCTTATTTGCCATTTCTGAATATCTGAGCATTCTTCCAGTCTTCTGGAATTTTCCCATTAATCCAAGATTTATTAAGAACAAACATCAGTGGCCTAGAAATCTCCTCAACCAGCTTTTTTAAAATCCCTGGGGTGCAAGTAATCTGGGTCTGCTGATTTAAAGATGTTTATCCCTAGTAGATGCTGCTTAAATACTCTTTCGTTACAAATGGAGTGGAAAGATCTGCCTCATCCTCACGTGACACAAAGTGCATCACCCTGCTTCCTTCCAAATGCAGGGGGGAAAAAATTCCCAATGAAGCCTGAGATTCTTACAGAATTCCAGGAGCTGCAACTTTAAGAAAAAGAGCAAATATCATGAGACTTGTGATCATTTGGGACAGCTGGTGGCAACACTCAGCGATGACCCGTACTTGCTGACGGTGGGGAGGGTGGAGGGAAAGCAGTGGCTTTAGCAAATGTTACTGAGCACGCTTAGTCCATGTGAGCATGCTCCGTACAAGCCAAGTAGCAAATGTGGGGGGCACGTGATCCACATTTCCCCTCCCCTCCCTATGTATCATTTCTGATAACACTGGGCAGCACCTTTCTGCATGCAGCGAGGTCTTCCACAGATTGCTTCTGAGGCAACATGGATTCTTCACTGCTAGTAAATTATACTCTCTCCTCAGAGTTTGTTCTTCCAGTCTATAATTGAAGGACACATAAGCAGGGAAATGTAAGGGAAGGTGACATTACTCCTGGCTTGTGCCTATTGAAAACAGAGAATTTCAGTCTCCACAACGGTGTTAGTTCAACCTCTGTTACAAACTCTAAATTCACTTCACTTTGCTTCTGCTTTTAAACCAACACCACCTTAAAAATAAAATGCGAGATTGTGCCCTTAGCATATAAATTGGTGTTTAAGCTTCACTGCCCAAGGAGTAGCCTCAAGAGGAACTGTGACAGGAAAAAAAAGTCAACATTCCTTTCCACTCTCCTCTTTCACAGTGATGTCAGGTGGGGAGAGTAAGTGTACTTCACTCCTTTCCAGGGGCCTGCACACCCCTTCCAGTTCCCCGGCTGACTTGTGAGGAGGCAAAACCATGGTTCCATCGTTCTCTACACAATTTCCTCACTAAGGGGAGAAGTGGCGGGAGAGAAGGGGCAACACAGCACAGCCCCCATGCCCAGAACTGCGAGAAAGGTCTGACATAGTTAACTAGGAGTTGGAAGTGAGGCTATGCTCCCCTTTACTCCCTGCATGGCTGAGAAGGACGAATGCAAAACTAGCCCAGAAATCGTTTTACTAGCTGGGGGGGAGGGGTACCATTTTTGCCACAAAGTGGGGTGTGGGGTTTTTTTGGTGACAGATTGAATCACTGCTAAAATCTGAATGATTATTATATTTATTGCAGGGCATCTGAAGTCAGCCCTGAGTGAATACATCTCCAAGCTGGATGGTGTGAAATTGATCAGGAGCAACAAGAGGCTCGGGGTCATCCGGGGTCGTATGCTGGGAGCTGCACGGGCCACTGGGGATGTGCTGGTCTTCATGGACTCCCACTGTGAGTGTCACACAGGCTGGTTAGAACCCTTGTTGGGCAGACTAGCCACTGACAGGTAAATATCCCTTTGGGCTTAGTGTACAAAATGTTTAGATGCTTCTTAGAAGGGAGTGGGTCACTGGGAAGGACTGTGACCCTTGAACTATTTAGATTGTTCATAATGCACAAGTTTATACTAATTCCTGATAACAGGACAAGACTCGTGAGCTTTAAAACTCATTTTTACCTTGGACTTTCATGGTCTCTTCATCCCTTTATCCCTACTGTGTTATTCAGATGTGCATAAACCTGAAATTTAGGGGACTAGACAGATCAGGCAATTAATGAGACACACTACGAAACCCTTTCTCTCTAGGGCTGCCTAGAGGGAATCCAGTCCATGTCTGTAGTGTCTGGAATGCATTAGCACAGGAGCATATGGTAGCCAACATGAATTGAGTTAGCAATCCCAGACAGCAAGCAACAGATGACAAGCAACGGATGACAAGCATCCATCAGAGAAACCGTTACAACAGCTGGTATTATTTGCCGCACTTCTCGGCAGTCTCAGTAGTGAGGCCAAGGATCGAATAGGCCCAGAGGCTGGATTACCTTCTCCTGTGAGCTGCTCCTCTCAGATCACAGCCAATGCACATTGACAGGGCAGGGTGGGAAGAACTTCACTGCTTTCTCCCATGTTGTACCTGTGGCTGTTCCATGGAAAAATAGAAGACTTTTCAGGCTGCCTAAATCCTAGCTGTTTCACCAAGTTCACAAAGACAAATAGAGATAATGCTCAGCATTCAGCAACCACCAAGAGGTTAGGTTAGTGAAGTGTTTCCAGAATCATATGCAGTAAGTACATACTTTTTAACAAAGAGAGAATTCTGAAGCCACTGAAAAGTAAATGTTTGAACATTACATTCTGTAACATTAACAGTAAACTAAGGCTGTTTGTAATACAATGAATTGTTGAGGGAGTGAGGGTGTATTTTGAAAAGAAAAGTATAATGCCGTCTTTAAAACACTTACTAGCTCAGTACGTAACCATAGAAAGAAGCTGCAAACAAGGTTGTTCCCAGGCAATGAAATGGGGTGCTTTTACTGCTGACAATGGCTGCTTTTAAATTCATTCATGTTCACTTTTCGAGATAATTGCATTGTTGAAATGCAAAATAAAGGATGCTGTGAGAATGTGGAATACAATACTACTCTAGGATTCCGTGTCTGTGCTTTCCTAAAAGGGTCTCCCAGTGAAAGCAGATTGCATTGTCTTTTGGATTATTTGTGGCTCATGCTGCTGAAGCTTCATTGCTATTGTGACTCAAGTTGATCTAGTATCCAGTGTCTGCTCATGCTGCAATTATACCTCCTGATTGCAATGTTGATGTACCCTAAAAAAGCTACAGAAAACCTTAAAGGAGAGTCACAGTGATGCACTGCTCTTATAGAAGCTTTTTACATGTCACTTCACAGGGGAATTACAAGAGCAGGAGAGGAGGTATGGCCCATGGATCCTATGGCACAAATTCATGCCACACCGATTCACTGGCTAAAATTCCCCATGGCAAGAGAGTGAGGAAGCCACCAATTCTACTGTCACCCTGAGGCTTCCATAGTCATGGACATGGGCGTTTGCAGCACATTTCGTTAGGTTGTCCACCCAGGGAGCCCCACCCCCATCCACTCCCTCCTACTTCCCGTCCCCCCTCAAAACTCCCAAACCTCCCCTGCTCCTTGTCCCCTGACTGCCCCCTTCGGAGACTCCCCCACCCTAACTGCCCCCCTAAGGGGACTCCTGTCCCTTATCCAACCCCCTCCCCCCATCTTGGTCCTGGCCCCTTTACCATGCCGCTTACCCCCACAATCCCCCTCTCCCGGAGCCTCAGCACCCCACTTCCAGTGCTTCAGCGGAGTGGCTCTAGCGGGGCTCCGCCCCCTTACCACATGTCTCTGAGCGGCAGGAGCTGAGAGCCCGCCAGAGCCATGCCGCTGTTAGGTAAAAAGCAAGTCCCTACTCACCTCTCCAGCACCCGAGATTCGTGCGGAGTTGGTATAGGGCTCACAAACTGTCAGAGACCACTTACACAGACTTCAATTCATTGATCAATGGGCTCACACTATCCTTAGCTCCAAGCTTCAGAGTAGTGTGGCAAATTTACTAGGGGTGAGCATCAATATTTATACACAGAAGTAAACAAAGTGATTTACAGATCATAATGGTCATGCATAATCAATCAAGATTCTACAGGATAAAACAGAAAATGTAAATTCCAAAAGATAAGGGGAGATGGCTACTTAAGGGGGGGGGTGTCATGAGTAGTTTGCAGGTCAGAGCTTTGATTAAAAGTTCAGACAGACATCAAGTCTGGGATAAGATTAAGCTTAATCAATAGTTCAGACTCAACATTCCCCCATTTGTAGCTTTGATATAACTTATTTATCAAAAAGCTACATCTTAGTTTAAGGAGCTAAGGGCAGCTTGGCAACTTCAGCTTGTGCCAATTCGAAAAGAGTAGGGCCTAAAAGAACAAGCTGACTTACATGAGTCTGAGGGAGGGGACACACTGAATACAATAACACAGTATTATAAGGATTACTATGGCCCCAACAATACTCACTAAGAGTTTTACTAAAGGTGCCATTAAAACACATGTTGTATTTAAAATCATACTACACAACATTCATAATACAGTTGCTTTTAAGTTAGAAAAACATTCTTAACAATTCCCTCCTCTTTAAAGATAATTTCTTTTATATTTTAAAAGCAAATTACTTTCAGCTTTTAAATTATGCACTAATTTATAGGTACTATTCAGTTTAGGCACACCCAGTATTGGGGTGTTGAGGTAGATATTTGCAAAGACATAGCATTTCTCATTCATGAGAGCATATATTCTTCCTTGGGCAGCTAACATTGTTTCAGGCCATTTTGACTTGCCCACTTGTTTCAGGATAGACTCTCACTGAGATTAATTGCTTGGTTTGTCTTTTAAACAAACATTCTGAACATGAACCCTTTTAGTTTTAGGGCAATTCATGATAGACTGTAGCTTTACGTACATAATATGTTCTAAAAAGTGCTAATTTACTGGTGGAAGCTCTATTTTTATCCAACCAGGAGTTACTTGTCACAAAAAATGCTAAGTGGCTTCTATTAAAAAGACTCTACACGAGTCAGCATTATGCAGAGGCACTGATATTTGAAGTAGATTTTGCATCTACTCTTTGTTAGCTACTATGAAATACTTGTTTGTTTTCTTATTCTTGTTTGGTCTTATGTTACATTATGCTGGACCAGATCTCTATTTTGGTAGCATTCAAGTCATGTTAACAATAATCAGAGGGGTAGGTACACAGAGGAGTTTCTATCCTGCATCTACTAAGAACTGAGTACACATTTATCACTTCTATTTTTCAAAATACAGGTTTTGACTTTCTGGAAATATCTAATAAAAAACACATTATACTCATGAAATAAATCTTGCTTAATTTAAAACAAGATTAATAACTTAAAATTGATTAATACTTCAATTTGATAAACATTATTAAGTCCTTTTGAATTTTATCTTCAGGCTGAGACCCGGCACGGTCTCCGCTAGCCACTTTTCTTCAGGGTTCTTCTTCGTCCCCTCTCCAGTTGCTAGGGCTTGGGTTTGCCCCGCTGTCGTCTAATTCTCATCCTGGTCCGTCGAGGGTGGAGGCCTCAGCTGCCTCGTTGTCATCTGGGAAAAGGGCATGCTTGCATCAGGCATGGTGAATTCAGGCTTCCTTTTCTGCCACCTTGATGATGGTTGGGGTGGCCAAGGCACTCAGTATGGTCCTTTTCACAGGGGCTGGAGCAGAACTTCCTTGTAGGCTTTAACAAAGACTTAAGAACCAGGTTCTATCGGGTGTGCTTTTATATTTAAAAGCAGTCTCATATCTGCGGAGAGAGTTAGTCTGTCTCTGGAGCTGTAAAACAAAAGAAGTTAGTTCTGCTTTTTCAAGCACCAAATCAGCAGTCATGGAATATTTGACTAGGTAAACTGAGGAAGGCCTGCCAAAAAGTAGTTCAAAAGGTGATAACTTGACTTCTAGGAGTGTCATGGAGATTGTGCAGCACAAGGAGTAATGCATTTATCCAGTTAAGACCAGTGTCTTTGCATATTTGTCCTTTTAACCAGGCCATTAGATTGCAGGTGCCAAGGTGTGTGGCACTTCTACTGAACTCTCAAGGCACTCATAACTTGCTGAAAAGCTGTTCCTGTAAAATGAGACTCACGGTTTAAGTCTGTCATCTTGGGTACCTATACTTAGGGATAAAATCATTTAAGAGATATTTGTCCACAGTCTAAGCATTTGCTCTTTTGGTATGAAATGCTATACACAGGATGGCAGTTCAGAAAAGTTAATTTGAGGCTTTTTTAAAAAGAAAGACAGCTCAGGGCCAGGTTCTGGATGGACTTTGACTCCTTTTGATTGAATTGCTGATATGACAGGCAAATCCTTTTACAATGTAAAACATGGGTCCAGACAGTTAATCAGTCTTTAGTATTTCACAAAAACAATGGTAATGGACAGTCCCAAGGTGTTGCTGTTCAGGATCTTTAGGTAATGTATTCTTTACCTGTGAGTAACAACAAAAAAACTAACACATTTTATTAATACTTGGCAGTGTTACAAACTTTACAACTGAGTGGGCATTTTAGCCCTTTTTTCTCTCTTTTTCTCTCTTTCTTTCTCTCTCTCTCTCTTACACACACACACACACACACGCACACACACACTTTTCTTTATCTTACATTGTTTTTATACAGTACTTTAGTTTTACATACACTTTTATAATAAAAATAACTGAATTACAGAGCTTTGGAGTAACAGAACAGGACAAGCATACTAACTGTTGAGGCCACTTGGTACCTCTGGTGTCTAATAGCTTCTTCCCTCCCTCGCCCTCTGGCTAGAAATCTGGGGGTAGCCAGAAGAATTCCATGTACAATTTGAGGAGTGAGTTAACTTGTCATGTTAATGCTTCCAAAGTCTATTGGTATTTAATTTCAATTGAAAATTATTGTTCACATTGTTCTTAGCTAGTGAAATTATAACAAGTATATTTAAACCTTAACTTTGTAAAAACAATTTTATATTACAAATTGAATAAACACATATCTATATTTCAATTCTGCAGTATATTGCCTTATGTACAAATTATCACAAACACAGTTTTGGCCACATTGACAAAACATTTTAAGACAAACATAGAACATAAAATACAATTCTTATTGTGCCAGTAAGTGCATAGTTTGTTAGCTGGCATCAGCTTTCTTTGAACCTTTTATATCTCCACTTTTTTTTTTTAAAGGGAATCAGTTATTATTTTCTTTTGGTTTTTAGGCAAACCAGGTTTTAGTCACTTTTTATCAATTAGGTAATTTGCATGAACACAGATGTGTTTTTTTTTTGCCTTTTTGGATTTAAAGCTAGTTACAACTTAAAAGGATACAATTATCTTTACCAGAATCTTTTACTGTTAACTTTTTCTTTTGTAACACACACTGATCTGAAACACCATTAGCATTACAAACAAATTTAGCTAAACCATGCATAGCTGCATACTTGCAAACTAATCTTTGTGCTTGGATTACTTCTTATAAGGATTTAGTTACAGACATTTTAAAGACATTAAAACATTTTCTTATTTTCACTAAAATTATTTTTCTTTACTATTTTTTCTATGCTTTTGGGTCAACACTATTAGAATTTCAGTTTATTAGGGTTACTTTGAGGTTTTATTTAACAAAATTAAATTTGCTTGCCCTGAAGGGCTGTCTTGTTTAACAGATAAGTAATTTGCATTTTCACAGACAGAGAAGTAAGTCCAGGGGCTAGTTTTAAAAGGGATACCATTTATTTTTACTAATAAGCTAGTCTCAAAGTTTTGTTCTTTCTTTACTTACTTTTGCTTTCACAGGGGATCAGATGTTAGATTCTGTAAGAGACTACAAATCACATTTAAAGTGTCTAGACTCTAGAGGTGAGATTTGTACTATTTTTTTTTTTTTTTAACTTGGGACACAGACCTTGTTTACCTGCAGAATTAGCATGGACATTTCTCTTTGAACAACTTTGTCTCTCTTACGAGCTGGTGGTGCAGGGATGCATTCGTTCCCGGTGTAACGTCCCCAGGGGCATTCACATTTAAAGTGACCAGTCTGTTTGTACTGAAAACAATCTTTGAGTTGCATTTACTACAGACAATTTCAAGCTGTTAAGAGCTGAAACCCTTTTTGATCAAATCACTTTTACACTTTAACTGCATCAAACTGTTTACCTGTTTTCCTTTAGGAACTTTTCTAGGCAACACTTCACTACTCACAGAAATTCTGTCTTTGTTCTCTTCACTCTAGGGCTTCTAAGGAACAGCTTCTTGAGCAACAACAAATTCTCACTAGGATTTATTCACATTCATGATTATCTTTGGCCCATCAGACAGATCTCTACAAAATCTCCTCTTAGGCAATCTTACAAACTCACTGGACAAAGGGTTAAAGTTATTCTTTTTCCTCTGCAGTTACAAACTTAGAACTATCTAAATCTATAACTAACTCTGACACTACTGCATTTAACTATTACAAGCCGAAAAACAGACAAAAAAAAGACAGACAAGGAGGATACAGACACACTTTCCTACCCTAGACACACAGCTTGGGATTTTCTTTTTGGCCTATTGCCAAGTGATTATTTCTCCCGAGGTTTCTCCCGTACCATTTTCCTCCTTACCCTCTGCACAGATTCAGATCCTGAGTCCTGCAGATTCCCCTCTGCTCCCTGGAGAGTCCCCCTGCGGAGGAGTAGGGGCAGGTGCAGTGGGGACCAACTGGCGGGTCAAAACACGCCATGGTTTACACCCTTTATCGAAATAACATGGAGGGGGTTCACTCTCGGGAGAATACCTGACTGTCATAATCTTTAAAGATTTCTACAGCTCTGCTGCAGAGTTCAAACAAAATCAGTAACTTAACTGTCCCGGATGGTTTTTTCGATTTGGCTCTCCACTTCTCTTTAAAGCAGCCTGCTCAAAAGAACCATACAAAGGCAACCTTTTTTCCAGGTTGGCCCATACCGCGGTATTCCCAGTCCAATTCCTTACACACAGCGTGTACAACTTCTTAGACATTCCTGTCTGTACTGGGAGTCTTTCTTCATAACACAACTTATTCCTAATGCTCAAAAAAGTTCTGAAAAGGGACACTAGTCCCTTGACCGATGGTGTCTGACAGGAGCCCTCCAACTGGCGTTTACCCTGCTGTCCAGTACACGACCCCTCAATATTGAATTGGCTGGGAGAAATCTCCCGTGGCGCCTGCCAATTCGTATATGAGTGATCTGACCACTGGACAGAGGCACCGCACCAGAAGGAATCCCGAGACAAGCCCCCAAATTGTTAGGTAAAAAGCAAGTCCCTACTCACCTCTCCAGCACCCGAGATTCGTGCGGAGTTGGTATAGGGCTCACAAACTGTCAGAGACCACTTACACAGACTTCAATTCATTGATCAATGGGCTCACACTATCCTTAGCTCCAAGCTTCAGAGTAGTGTGGCAAATTTACTAGGGGTGAGCATCAATATTTATACACAGAAGTAAACAAAGTGATTTACAGATCATAATGGTCATGCATAATCAATCAAGATTCTACAGGATAAAACAGAAAATGTAAATTCCAAAAGATAAGGGGAGATGGCTACTTAAGGGGGGGGGTGTCATGAGTAGTTTGCAGGTCAGAGCTTTGATTAAAAGTTCAGACAGACATCAAGTCTGGGATAAGATTAAGCTTAATCAATAGTTCAGACTCAACACCGCTACAGCGCTGTCCAGGGCCGCTCCTGGACGCGGGGCGCTGAGGCTCCTGGACGCGGGGCGCTGAGGCTCCGGGGGATGGAGGAAGGCAGGGATGGGGCTTGGAGGAGCCTCCCTGGCCGGCAATGCAGGCACACCGGGCAGGATGAGCTTACCCACCCCTGTACTAGGGTGTGCCTGGGCACACCCGGCATAGAACGTCCACACGCCTATGGTTATGGAGCAACTTCACTGGTGCCTTGTGACCCATGGGAAAGGCTTCTGCCCCTGCAGCACACACCAACAACCCTGATGCAGAGCCAATGTGCTGATTATTTACTCCGGTTTTGCACAGGGAGCCAGGATTTAGTCCTGAGTCACGGCTAGAGGATTTGCAGCCCATGAATAGAAAAGTAGTCTGATTTGGGAAACAGTGGAGGCCCAAATCATCCCTTTCTAAATACCATAGCAGAAGAGTTCCTATTCCAAGCAAGGGAGCCTTGTGTAGTAGTTAAGACACAGGGCTGTCAATCAGGAGAGCTGGGTTCTAGTCTTGGTTCTGCATTGACTTGCTAAGACAGTTAGCAAATCATCACCCTCACTTTTCCCATCTGTAAAATTATGCTAATGCCATCTCTCTGATGGTGGCCGGGGTGGGGAAGTTACAGCATTATTTTTCATAAAGTCTTTGAGGCGCTTGGATGGAAGGTGCTATGGAAGTGCAAGGCATTAGTATAATAAACTTGAATTAATTAAGTAGGTGGGGAACGGTAAAATTGAATCCATATTCACCTCCTTATACAATAGTGAAACAGAAAACAGAGTTTCACTGACTCACGAAACACCCACCTGTGTTCCTCATTGTGCACTAATTAAGTTGTCACTCACTCACTGTAGCTGTAAAAGTGCTTTAGCATGGGAGAGCGCTTCATCAGCTACAGAAAGTGACTCAGCAACTGCCCAGGTAATATGCAGCCTTTCTGAGGTCTGAACCTTTGCAGGAGTTCCAACCAATAACAATCCAATGCTCTCCTGGATCTAATGTTAAAAAGGGGAAAAAAGAACAAAACACTTATATATATATAAAAATACAAAACACTTTATATATATACTAGCATAAGTGCCCGGCGCTGCTCGGGTCAGTCGGAGGTGGGGAGGTGGCAGACAGCTGACACCCCCTGACCAACCCCAACACCTCACCCCTCACCCACCCCAACACCTTCCCACCCCCCCAAGCAAACCCGACACCCCCACCTCACCCCCCGACCAAACCCGACACCCCCACCTCACTTACCGTCCCACCAAACCCAACTCAGATCCGTCGCAGGGGGGGAGGGGGCCCAGAGCCGAGGGATTCCGGGGACCTTCGCAGGTGGGGGCGGCATAGAGCTGATGGATTCTGGGGTTCCATTTGGAGGGGGGAGGGGTAGAGAACTGAGGGATCTCCGGGGTTCCGTTGGGAGGGGGGAGGGGCAGAGAACTGAGGGATCTCCGGGGTTCCGTTGGGAGGGGGGAGGGGCAGAGAACTGAGGGATCTCCGGGGTTCCGTTGGAGGAGGGAGGGGTGAGCTGAGCGAGTGAGGTGTCTGTTGGAGGGGGGTATTATGACATCATCACCACCTAACTGCCCAGCTGATGTGATTGGCCCTGAAAGACTTTCACCCCTGGGGGGCGTCAGAGGTGAGATCCGAAAATTTTTCGACCCTTACCAAGATCTAGACCCCAAGACCCCTCACTGTACCAAATTTCAAGTCTCTGGCTCAAACGGTGCAGGAGGAGTTCGCAGTCATACATACATACATACATACACCACTTGACATTTATAGATATAGATATATATAGATATAGATATAAATACAAAACACTTTATATATATAGGTATAGATATCTCTCTCTATATATATATAGATATAAATATAAAACACTTTATATATATATAGATAGATATAGATATATATAGATATAGATATAAATAAAAATTCAAACTAACTTACTACAGGGAGACATGTGATATTAATGTAATATATAAAACATGAAGGCAGAGTCAGGTACTTTATCTACACATACAGCTTCAACTCTAGTTAAGTTATTCCTTTTGAAATACAAAATACAGGCTTCTGGCAACAGCATCATATTTTTGGTCATCTCTTTCCGATATCAATGAAATAGTCAAAGCAAACAATTTCAGATGTTTGTGAAAATCATGCAGTCCCCAGATTCAAAGTACATTTGTGAATCAATAACATTGCAACAGCAAGTTTGAAGTATAAGTAGCAGCAAGGTGGTTTACTAATACTTTGCACTTACAGTAGAACCTCAGAGTTACGAACACCTCGGGAATAGAGGTTGTTTATAACCGAACCAAACATTATGGTGGTTCTTTCAAAAGTTTACAACTAAACATTGACTTAATACAGTTTCGAAACTTTACTATGAACGCAGGTCTCCTGAGTTGCATTTATTATCTTAACGCAGTAAGAACTGGTGAAAATAGTAACCTAATACAGGTAAGCACAGATTCCTTGTCATATAAAATACTGACTAATTACATGGTAATCCCAAGCCAGCTCACTTTCTCACTGTTCTAGCTGCTCTGGTGCAACTGACCAAATTTCAAATCAGGAGCAAACCACAGTTTATGTCGGTGCAATACTACACTGAAGACTTGTATTAGTGTAACTATACTGGTGTATCTATACCAGTTGATAAAATTTCAGAGAAAAACACAGCCTCAGTCTCTTATGGAAAAGACCTGTACAATTTAACAGGGATGAAACCAGTAGGTTTCTATAGCAATTATTCTAAAAAAAGCCATATGGAATTATATCCTTTTCAATAGACTTTTTAACCATTAAAATAGAGAATATTGATAGGTTCTATTTATAGAAAGGTTCCCATTCTCCAAGATTCCAAGAGGATGGATGGCAGACCACTAAGAAATATTTAGGTGCTCCAGGAAGTGGAGCTGATGAATCAGGCCGATTGTTTTCAAAAGTGTGCACTAACTTTAGGATGCCTCAGTTTTTAGGTGCTCACCTTGGATGCCCAGGACTTGATTTTGAGACCTGCTGTGCACCTGCAGTTTCCACTGACTGGTAGGCAGTATGTAATTAACAGAGTTGGAATTTATGCAGGATATCAATGTTAACCTTATTCCTTGGGGAAAATGCCATGGGATCTTTAACTCAGACAAGTATATTTGTTTCATCCAAGATAAACTAATTTCCACAGTACAGTGCCCACAGGTATCATGCCGGTAACTCCGATACCCCACACAAATGCCAATGTCATGCTGTCTACTGCCTGCCTACATTTCTCTAAAGATTTAGCGAGACGTGTCATTTTCCATTTCTTGTCCTCAAAAGTTTGGTAGTGTTACTGTGTGCCACTGAATTCCATCCTGAAGGGGGCTACATTTCACTCGGGATCATCAAAGTGCTCCTTATATGTAAGTTTCAATAGGAAAATGTTAGGCAAGCTAAACTATAGGCGTGACTGCCAGCTCCATCTATGAATGTAACATATTATTTGTTGACTAAATAGTTCCTCTCTCCAAGGATTTCAAGTATTTTACAAATTACCATTTTGAGGCAGATAAACACGGTTATTCCCATTTCGCAGATAAGGAAGTAGGGAAATGAAATGATTTTTTCAAAGGAAGCCTTTGGCAGAGCTAGGAATGGAACCTTACCCAGAAAAACATCCTGCCTAAGGTTATGTAACCACTGCTTGCATCCGACAAAGTGGGTATTAGCCCACGAAAGCTTATGCTTCAATACTTTAGTTAATCTTTAAGGTGCCACAGGACACTTAGTTACCTCTGCTATTCCAGACTAACACGGCTACCTCTCTGATTCGTAACCCTTTGGAATATCTTGTGATAAAAGGTTCTAGAGAAAGGAAAGATTATTATGCAATTATTTCCATTCTTATTGAAAAAGGATCTTTAGACACCTTATTGGATTACTGAATTCACTTAGCAAGAGTACTTGACTATTTTGTGTTACTTTTCAGTTTTCAGGCTTTAGTTGATAACCTTATCAAAAAATTTTTCCAGAAACTACAAAATCTTCCTTAAGTAATTACCATGTGCACACACCTCAAGTAAGAATTGTTTAGGATAAATTCTTTGAACCATAAATATAGATTTACTGCGAGACAGTGCAGCAGTAAAAAGATAGGAAACAGAGGGTAAGAATAATGAAAATATGATCAGTTTTCACCATAGAGAGACGTAAATAGTGGGGTCCCCCAAGGATCTGTACTGGGACAAGTGCTATTCAACATATTCATAAATGATTTGGAAAAAGGGATAAACAGGGAGGTGGCAAAGTTTGCAGATGATACAAAATGACTCAAGCTAGTTAAGTCCAAAGCTAACTGTGAAGAGTTACAAAGGGGTCTCACAAAACTGGGTGACAGGACAACAAAATGGCAGATGAAATTTAATGTCGATAAATGCAAAGTAATTAGGGTCACCAGATGTCCCAATTTTATAGAGACAGCCCCGATTTTTGGAGCTTTTTCTTACATAGGCACCTATTACCCCACACTCCCTGTCCCAATTTTTCACACTTGCTATCTGGTCAACCTAAGTAATGCACATTGAAAAGCATAATCCTAAATGTATACATACAAAATTATGTATACATACAAAATGATGGAGTCTAAATTAGCTATTGCCACTCAAAAAAGAGATCTTGTTGTCATTGTGGATAGTTCTCTGAAAACATTTGACTGGAACAGCAGACAAAAAAAGCCAGCAGAATGTTAAGAACCACTATGAAAGGGATAGATAATAAGACTGAAAATATCATATTGCCACTATATACATTCATGGTACACCCACACCTTGAATACTGTGTGCCATTCTGGTCACCTCATCTAAAAAAGATATATTAGACTTGGAAAATATACAGAGAAGGGCAACAAAAATGATTAGGGGTATGGAACAGCTTCCATGTGAGGAGAGATTAGTAAAATGGCACTGTTCATCTTTGAAAAGAGATGACTAAGGGGGGATATGATAGAGGTCTACAAAATCATGAATGATGTGGAGAAAGTGAATAAGGATGTGTTCACTTCACGTAACACAAGAACCAGAAGTCACCCAATGCAATTAATAGGCAGCAGGTTTAAAACAAACATAAGTACTTATTCATAAACACACAGTCAATCTGTGGAACTCATTGCCAGGAGATACTGTGAAGGCCAAACGTATAACTGGATTTAAAAATGGGATATATAAATTCATGAGGGATAGGTCCATCAATGGCTATTAGTCAAGATGGTCAGGGATCCAACCTCATGCTCTGGGCATCCCTAAAGCTCTGGCTTTAGAAGCTAGGACTGGACGACAGGGAATGGATCACTCAATAATTGCCCTGTTCTGTTCATTCCCTCTAAAGCAGTGATCCCCAACCCCCGGTCCGCGGCCCGGTACCGGTCCGTGCATCGTTTTGCACCGGGCCGCCGCCGGAAGTGTCCGCCGAAAAGCCGCAGAAGTCAGACGCAAAAGTGAAACTGCGGCTTTTCGGCGGACATACAAGCGGTCCGCGGCGGCGAAGCAAAAAAAAATCCGGTCCGTGCCGCGAGAAAGGTTGGGGATCACTGCTCTAAAGCATCTAGCACTGGCCACTGTCAGAAGACAGGATACTGGTTTAGATGAACCATTGGTTTGACTCAGTATGGCCATTCTTAAGTTAGCTACAATATATTGTCTTTCCTTAAAAAACCTGTCATTGATTTGTAAAGGATTTCTTGACATTTCAGTTGTTCAGGGATGACTAATATAACAAACTGTATAATGTTTTGAAAAACAGTTCAGATGCCCCTCAGATAGTTTCATCCTACACCAGTCTATATTTCGGTCTACTTCCAGATCAATAATAATCTATAGTTTCATAGCTAAGTAATGATGACCGTTTCTTGTGTACTTCACCTTTAAATCTGTAGTTGTCTGCTGGAGGCAGCTGCCATTTTGTATTCATATCCGTGGCAGCCTGTTGCAGAGGGTGCACAGACTGTGCTCCATCATAAAGATCTGGCTTTGGTTATTTCTTGTAGAACTGACTTACTGCTATTGTGCCCATTTGTGTCTGGCTGTGACACAGTTGCTTTCTTTTCTAGTACCCCTTGCTGACAGTTACTCCAGTCCTGTCTCTCATTGCAATTTGACCCTCAGGCATGTCATTTTAAAGTCTCTCCTCTTCCACAGAGCTCCTGTCCCAAGTCCACATAAAAAGATACCAAAAGTTCCATTCTCTTCCACCCCTCTTCCTGGGGAATTACTAAGGCCCACGGGTCCTCAGCTGGGATCTTCAACATAGACCATCCAAAGAAATCCCCACACAAGTACTTCTAGCTGCCAGTACTTTGCAAAACCATGTCACGAAGGGAGAACCCAGCATCTCCTGACATCTTGGTACTCCATCAGTCTCAGCTCCATACCAAACCCTCGTTTGGGCCCACTGCAGTGGGCATCACCAGTTCTTGTAGCCTTTGTCTTTTAACGGTCCACACACAAGGCTTTCCTGGACTCTGGTGGCCTGGCCTAACACCCTCAGCTTCCTGGGCTAACTTTCCAGGACCCAGACCCTCCTTCCTCAAGTGGCTCAGCCTAATGATTGCAAAATTCTTTCTTGCTCTTGTTTCAAAGTGTGGGCTCTCAGATTTCTTCCTGGCTCAGGTCCCTCTACTTCTGACTGCAAGCTTCAGGCCTCCCAGCCATCTCTCAGCCTGTAGCCCAAGACTGTTAAAAGAAAGTTGATTTATCTTCTAACAGTCATGATCCTTTCATTTGGTTCTACAATGTAGATCACCAATTATTTATAAAATTGTTTTGCCAGGATGTGCAGGATCAGGCAAAAACGCTTCTATTGTTTAGAAGATTTGTGTGCGTGGGTTAGTTTTATGCTGATTTAGCATGAAGAATGTAAATATTTTCTACAAAAATCAAACAATGGCTTCATCTCATCTCAGCACAACTACTGAAATTCCCTTCTGTAGGGCGTGCAAATCCCAGTTTCCAGATTCCAAAATTCACAGGCTGCCTGCCTTCTTACATACACAAAGAAGCATGAACTCATCACTTCCATTCTCACACAATGCCTGTAGCTCAGCAGTCATTTCAGTATTCTGTTCAACACTGACCTTGCTTTTGAAACCTTCCACATACTTAGTCCCCTGCAACTCTTTAGCTGACTTCACAGACTTTGTCTCTCTTCCTGCTCTTCTTTTCATGCCCTCCACTTGTCTAGAATAATACTCATGAATATGTTTTGTACTTATATAGTATGTTCATCTGAAGATCTCAAAGCCCTTTACAAAGGTGCATACGTATTTCTCCCATTTTAGAAATGGTGGGGAAATTGAAGCAGAACGTTGAGGTCAAAAGCCAAGATTTTCAAATATGGGTGGCTAAAGTTAGGCATGATTCATGAAAACAAGGTCTGATTCTCAGAGCACCCAAATAGCTCCTAACTGACCCCAGCACCTCTGAAAATCAGGCCACTGATTTAGGCGATGATTACTATGGATTTTGATATCTAGTACCCAAATTTGAAAATTTTGATCTAAGAGACTTGTAGGCCACAGCGGGAGTAGATTTTCTGGAATTTTTAAAAACAAATATTGATTTAGGACCTGATCTAGCAAAGCACTTAAGCACATGTTTAACTTTAAGTATCTGAGTAGAACCATTGACTTCAAAGGGGTTTTTCAGGTGTTTAAAGCTAGTCCATGCTGAAGTGCTTGCTAAACCATGGCCTTAGCTATTGCTGCTTGCAGAAGCTTCCTTTTAATCCTATTAGCGCCACCTCATTTAAAGCTTTCTGCAGTATCATTTTTCTTAGGAGCTTATCCTGCAAGGTGATTTCCGTGGAAATGCAGGTGCCCAGACAGTGTCCAAAGGAAGATGTTTGTCCTAAATTGCCTAAGCAAGAGAGTCTACATGTAGCTTGGATTTCCAAGCCAAATCTTTTTTATAGGAAAAGATCCACTGTGAGAGTGAATTGAGGACAATAGGAACATTTTTACAGTTGGTTTCATTACCTGTACTCATTTTAACAATCTATTCCTTTCCCAGCAAAGCGTGATACAGATCAATACAAAGCCCTTCTAAAAGCAGTCTATATGAAACCAAAGGCTCCTACGTAAATTAAGTTGCCATGGGATAAGAGGGAAGATCCTTTCATGGATTGAGAACTGGTTAAAAGACAGGGAACAAAGAGTAGGAATAAATGGTAAATTATCTGAATGGAGAGGGGTAACTAGTGGTGTTCCCCAAGGATCAGTCCTAGGACCAATCCTATTCAACTTATTCATAAATGATTTGGAGGAAGGGGTAAACAGTGAAGTGTCAAAGTTTGCAGATGATACTAAACTGCTCAAAATAGTTAAGACCCAAGCAGACTGTGAAGAACTTCAAAAAGATCTCAGAAAACTAAATGTTTGGGCAACAAAATGGCAAATGAAATTTAATGTGGATAAATGTAAAGTAATGCACATTGAAAAAAATAACCCCAACTATATATACAATATGATGGGGGGCTAATTTAGCTACAACTAATCAGGAAAAAGATCTTGGAGTCATCGTGGATAGTTCTCTAAAGACATCCATGCAGTGTGCAGCGGCAGTCAAAAAAGTAAACAGGATGTTAGGAATAATTTAAAAAGGGTTAGAGAATAAGACGGAGAATATCTTATTGCCCTTATACAAATCTATGGTGCACCCACATCTTGAATACTGTGTACAAATGTGGTCTCCTCATCTCAAAAAGGATATACTGGCATTAGAAAAGGTTCAGAGAAGGGCAACTAAAATGATTAGGGGTTTGGAATGGGGCCTCTATGAGGAGAGATTAAAGAGGCTAGGACTTTTTAGCATGGAAAAGAGTAGACTAAGGGGGGATATGATAGAGGTATATAAAATTATGAGTGGTAAGGAGAAAGTGAATAAGGAAAATTATTTACTTGTTCCCATAATATAAGAACTAGGGGCCACCCAATGAAATTAGTGGACAGCAGGTTTAAAACAAATAAAAGGAAATTCTTCTTCACACAGCACACAGTCAACCTGTGGAACTCCTTGCCTGAGGAGGCTGTGAAGGCTAGGACTATAACAGAGTTTAAAAGAGAACTGGATAAATTCATGGAGGTTAAGTCCATTAATGGCTATTTGCCAGCAGGGGTAAGGAATGGTGTCCCTAGCCTCTGCTTGTTAGGGGGGGGGGGTGATGGATGGCAGGAGAGAGATCACTTGATCATTACCTGTTAGGTTCACTCACTCTGGGGCACCTGGCATTGGCCACTGTCGGTAGACAGGATACTGGGCTAGATGGACCGTTGGTCTGACCCAGTACGGCCTTTGTTACGTTCTTATGTTCTTATTGGTTAATTGTTTCTTCTTTTTCTCTTATTATTCATATTTTTACAAGAGGCGAACACAATGTCCACAGCTTATGTAAAGGGTAACAGGAAAACATTTCATTTGGAATTGTATTTAGTTCACAAATCCCCAAACAGGAAGTTATGTTTGTTTGCTTTTTTTGTAGGTCCCATGTGCTCCAGGCATTTGAAATATTCACAAATTAATAACGCCCCACTCACATTGGACAAAGCATCCTTGCCAGTTCTTTTTGAGTTTCCTTCCTCCCCCCTCCACCCCTTCTTCTTCAGATTCCATGGAATAAAATTAGCAGCTGTCTGCCAGCGTGAACATTTCATTTCAAAGTTCTGAGAAGGTGCTGACTCTCTGCCAGCTACTGAATTAAGATCAAAACAAATTACAAGCAACATCTTCCAACTTTCAATTACCTTTGGCTGAAAATGTGCCTTTCTAGCCATGCAAACACTAAATCCACCATTGAACATGCAGAAAACAGAAGTTTTAGAAAGGATACGTTAATATCACAAGAAAGATAAGGCAACACTTCATTAAAATAAGAATTGAATATTGATTAGTTTTACTAAAATTAAAGCTGCTACATTCCTTATTTATGATCAGAAGGACCTTCTAATAATTTGAAGTTTAAGCTGGTCTAAATTAGCACAGCTCCACTAGTTTCAATAGAGCTATGCTTAGTTACACCATCTAAGGATCTGACTCTTACATTTTTAAATGGTATCTTAAAATTCCGTAAAGCGTGTAATTCTGAAGGTGTTATCATTTACACAGTAATATTTTAAAAACACAGCTATCAGTTTGTTGTGCATATAATTCATTTGGAAAAACAGATTGCTGGTTCTTTTACTGAAGAATTTGAGGCAAGGTGCAATATGGCATATCCAATGAGTAATCATCAATTGCCTTCAGTTCCATAATTTTCCACATGCAAACTTTTTACTTAATGCTTATGCAAAACTCCTGATTTTTAAACTTGCTTGTTTTAGTTTTATATCAATCTTTCCATTGCAGAACAAATTTTAAACAGCCTTACTCTGCTTCTGACAGATCCAAGAGAGTAGGCTAAATTGTGCAAAATGTTCAGCATACTAGGCCGTTTTGGAAGCACATTTTTACTTGGTTTGGTGGTCGTGATAGGTTTGGTTCTGGTTTCCTGACTGGCTGAGTCCATTTCAGGTAGTTCAGAAGTTTTGTTTGAATAGCACCTAAGGTCTGGATCCAATATTTAAAAAACAGCAACAATATACAGTTTGAAAAAAAGGACCCCTTCCTGAAAACACTACTGGTTTTAGTGCTTATTGTCATGAACAATCCCATTGAAGTCAAAAGTGTTATTGGAGAATTGGGCTCTGATATTGTAACAAATTAGAGAACTAGATCCAGAAAGGATAAGATGTAAATGAATGGAAAATATAATAGTAAAAAAAATTATGCCACCATCACCCCTTAGATCCAGAATTTTATCTCAGTGATACCAGTGTAAATCCAGAGTGACAATAGTTACTTCAGTTCAGTTATTCTAGATCAGTTGTTTTTAACCTGTAGCATGTAGACCCCGGGTGGTCCAAAGACTAAGTCTAAGAGGGCTGGGAAAGGTGACTATGAAAATAAAATTTCAGATCCCCAAAAAGGCATTCCATTTTTCTGATCAATCATTGAGTATGTGAATACCCCCACCTACAGGTTAAAATTTGGAAGTATTGTCATTACTAGAGAAGCCCGCTGTTTAGTGTCCTTGTTGATTCACACTGTCTAATGCTGTGCTGAGCATGTTTGTCATTTATAGCTGAATACTGCTCAGTCAGTTATCAGTCTAAGACTTCTATGGTAGGGGTCCGGAGACTACAGGTTGAATTTCCAAAGGGGTCCACACCTCCATTCAAAATGAAAAAAAGGTTGAAAACTATACATACACTAAATACAAATCTGGCTTTCGTAGTCAAGCATCTTTGAATATTTTATTCTAAATAATTCTCCATTCATACTTCTCTTCCTAATCTCTCTCACTTTAAAATGAAATCATATTCTAAAATAAACTACCTCACAACAATTAGTTTATCAGTTCTCTATCTATGTAAGAATATTTAGACTAGAAGAAATAGAGTAGAGTGTGTTCATCTAGTAGCAGCAAAGTGAAGCAGGAGTGTCTAGTTCCAATTATAATCATCACTCCCATTTCCACCCCGGCAGCTGTAAGAAGCTTTGAGGTGTTTGTGCTGGAGGAGGACCTCAATAGTAAATTTTACTCTAACTGGCGCACACTTTGCTATTGCTTGCCATTGAAATTGTAGTTTTATTGGCTTGTCTTGGAGTTATGTGATGTTCTTTATGTTTTGAAATTTAGTCATGCAAGGTGTACTACATTTTTTAGCTTCATCTGCTATTCCTTAGTAAAAAGGAAACAAAAAAATGTATGAGTGAACCAATTAAACAAATCCAGCTATAAACTATTTTCAATTTTAGCAAATCCCAAAAGAAAGTGGTGACTTTCATTCCGCTTCTTTCCTTTTCCCTGGTGTTCTCAGTTGAAGAACAAGGATCGACACGAGCTTTCTTTGGAGAGACTTCTGTTGGCTTTCATTTGAGTGGAATGCTGGTATCCTGAATACAGGGAAATATCTCAGGATATCATCAAGGGATACAATGAGAATTTGATCTTTATTATTTGTATTATGGTAATACCATAAAACTGCAGTCAGGATTGGACTCCATTATGTTAGGTATTGTACAAACATATAGCCTATACAATATAATAATGCTTCAAAAGAAAGTGAAGCCCACTACCGCAGAATATTCCTGGTCGACTGTGCAATGTTGTCATAGATAGATTCCTTCCAGACCCCGACTGCAATTGGCTCATGTCCTGAAGCATGACAATTAGTTACTTGGTCTTAAGCTTTATGATTCCAAATGTTATAATTGGTCATAAAGTTATTTAATCTAATATATAAATCCAGTGCTTGTCTCTATGAGCCCTTAAGATTGTGAATTCAGCAGGCTGATGATATACTCCTTTATGAACAAGTATCTTCTCTTCTTTTATATCTACCTGCTTTCAACTGATCAGGTGACACTCCCTGTTCTCTTACTATGGAACAAAGGAGAGAATGAGCAGTTTTAAGTATACCCTCCATAACTCTCTCTTCAACTCCCCTCTAGCCATTGAAGACCCACGGGACAGTTTTTCGCCACACATTTCTAAAATCCTCACTAGTGGAATGACAACTGTACTAGAAAAAAGGATTGAGTCCCTCCCTACATTCACTGAAAACCATCACTATAGTGATTGTAAATGGAGCAAAAGTATGCCACGGTCATACAACCATCATGCAGAACTGCCAGTTCCCAAAGCTGGCGTCAGTCTCTCTTTCATTGCCATGGCAAACAGTGAACAGATAACAGGATACCGAAGACTATTATGTTGACCCTCCCCTGTTGGCTGGAGTGTATTTAAACTCAGCTTCTTTCAAGAATGACCTCAGACCAGCAGAGCTAAAACTTTTAAAGAGAAGGCCCTTGGTGTCTCTTTGTCAAAACGTGCCGCTTTCTACAGAGAGAGGGCCCGATTCTTCTCTCACTTAGGGCTTGTCTACATGTGGAGTTAGTTTGGATTAGCTGGGCACTCTTATTGCAAAATAGCAGTGTCTTTTTCTGATTTACTTTAATCTACAACAGCTATTCACACTTTATATGCATACCATACCTTATTCTGGAATAACTGCCCTGTGTAGGCAAGCCATTATACTCCAATTTGAGTAGCTCCTGTGTAATAGAGCAGAAATGGGTTACTTTGCTCTTCCAGACAGCTTTTTTCCTGCAGCTCTCAGATCTGTAATGCTGTAGGAGTTGAACTATTTAGATGGTTTCCAAATGTCATGCATCATTGATTAGGAAACGGAAGGTTTTGATACCACCGAATTTGTTCTTTCCTGACTTACTGATAATTTCAGGATGTCATGAGGTGCATTGTTAAATGTCTGACATGGAAAAATACAGAATAGTCCTATTCAGATAAATCCCGATTTAACTGAAGTTAGAAACGAATTAAAGGATATATGCCCCTGGGATCAGGGCCCTATTCTGGCTATTACAGACAGACAATATATGGGAACAGTACAGTCACAAGAAAATTACAAGAATATGCTAAAAGGGAGTTATAATGCAAATGTTAACTACACAGATTGTTACAAAGCAACCATTATAATAAGGTACAGAAAAAGGATAAGTATACTATATATTGAACACTTGTGTTTTCAATTTGACCTTATCAGATGAAAAATAGGTTTCTTTCCATGACCAGTCCATGGAAAAGTATAAGCAAAATATACCTCCTAAATCCCACATTCAGGAATAGTTCTACCCTTAGTCATATCCATGGAACCCTGTTGAAACCAGTGAGGTTATCAGGGCAGAATCTGACCCTTTGTCTATGCAACAGATATCAGAAGGCAGAATGTGTCCAGGTGTGTAAAATCCAGAGATTGTAAGCTTTTTGGGGCAAGGACCATCTCTTGGTTCTGTGTTTGTACATTTTGATAGTGCAGCCAAAGTAAGACCCAAATTAACAGTGTCTCCTACTTAGCTCACTTTAGGGTCAGTCTTCCAATAGGCAGAGCACACTCAACTCCCATCAGCAGAGGAGTTGAGGGCAATCAGTATCTCATAGGTGTGTTCAGCACTTTGCAGGGTCAAATCCTAGAACAAATGGTTTACTAATACACTGCCAACTTATCCCCCAACTTGCCTTCAAAAGAAAATAAATTCTTTTCAGAAATCGAATCGTCTCCCCTGTCATAGATGTCATTGACTGGAAGACCTTTCAGTATTATCGCTCTGTGGATCTGCAACGAGGTGGTTTTGATTGGAAATTAGATTTCCATTGGGAGCCGCTGCCAGAGCATGAAGAGAAGGTACGCCAGTCTGCCATCAGCCCCATCAGGTAACCGTTCATCAGCCGATATGTTTACTCTCACCTCAGCAGCACAATCACAAAATCTAACACACCCTCCAGCTAACTGAAAAGAGACAGGATTACATTCACAGGGGTTTTTGGCTCGTAATTTTTGAGAGGAGAGAGAGTTATTGGTTTACATTAAATTTACATATCCAGTAGGTTTTAACTGATTAATAATATTATTAGACTGCAATAGGGCCTATGTTATGGCACATGCTTTCCAGACACAGACATTGATCTCTAAACAATGTAAAATCTGACGGGGTGCTGGAACAATATGTATTGTGGGGGTGCTGAGAGCCATTGAACCAAACTGTAAACCCTGAATATGATGAAACCACTTTAAGCCAGGGGTGTGGCAGCACCCCCCAGCACCCATAGTTCTAGCACCTATGCAAACTGAAAAGACAAGGAATGCAGGGGGGAGGGGGAGATGCCACATACAAAGTTAATAGGATAATGATAGTCACTTGGTTTATTAAGTACATGTTGATGTGTGTGTTGTGTGTGTATAGGTTTAAAATATGCTAATTTCCCCATCCCTTGACCCTCACTCAACAATTCCTCTCTTGCCTCTCTCTCCTGTACTGATTTCCAGCTTCGGTTCCTTAGTTCCTTCCCTCCATAGGGATGAGCAAGACAGACATGCAATAAATGAAATAGATTAATAGTTGATGTACTCAATTAGGCCTATATCCTCAAGGATACTTAGGCACCTAACTCCAAATTGAAAGCAAAAGGATTTCATATGGAGTAGAAGAAAGTGTGGAAATCACTGTAAGAGAAGCAGATGACTGAGGTGGAGCAGGGAGGACAGAGATGACAAAATAAGAGACAAGGAGAGTAAATTGTGGCAGAGTTATGCAGAGCCTTAAAGGCAGCCACAAAAAGTTTGAGCTTAGTGGAGGTGGACAATAAGGAACCAGAGGAGGGCTTCAAAAGGGGAGATGTGATCAGATCAACATGTGAGGGTCATCTTATCTGCCCTACTTTTATGGCCTGGAGAAGGGGATAAGGATGTCTGAAGTAAGTGAGATGAGAATCTGGGCACGTTTTAGCTGGGTGAACAGAGAAAAAAAAAGATTAGAACTTCGAAATATTGTGCAGGAAAAAAAAAGGCTTGAAGATTTGGATATCACCTAGAAGTGTCCGAAGAGGGAGGAGTTGAAGTTCAGACCTAGATCACTGGTTGACAGGGAAGATGGTGATGTGTTTAGTAGTGAAAGAATGGGGGGAGGGGCAGAGGCATTCAGTGAAGGTGGTAATGTAGTGCTGGTTTAGCACAAAAAATGGCAAAATGAAGGGAGAAATATGTAGTGGAAGAAGTCCGTGCAACAATGAGAATGATTCCTGGGGCATTCGGTGGCATGGAACAAGACCAGACAAATTGGAGCCTGAGGTGAGCCAGGTTGGGGATTAGTAGGACAGAGGTTTATAATGGGGGTCAAGAAATGGGGAAGAGTCAACGGTGGAAGAGAGAAGTGAAGGGATTCAGCCACAGAGTTAGTGGAGAAAGAGGGGGAGTGAGCAGGGAGAATGGGGCGGGGTAGAGGAGCAGTCATGGACATGAATGGACTGGAGGTCACAGAGTGCTGGGGAATGTTGGAAGAGATGAGGCAATAGCATGAGAGACAGAACTCTGTTACTGAGAGATCAAAGGAGCAGCAGCCTTTAGTGATTCCAGTTTAGTTGACCCAATGCCAGGCATATCTCTTGGCCAGTCCACGCTGACCGCAAGCTTATGGCCAACATCAGGTCAGCTAACTCAGGTCTTCATAACCATGTTCAAACAGGGTACAATTGAGCGTAAGCCCTAGAATCTAGGCTAAAAGATATCCTTGGTGGGAAGACTGGGGGCAGGACTCAGAAACAGAGGGTCAGAGGAAGGAAGCAGCTTCTTGTCTGCAGAGGTTTACACAATAGTGTCTTACCTGTGGGGTCTGCAAGTGTAGTTTAAAATTTAAAAGTAAACAGCAGTTGTGTACATTTGTAAAATAAATAGATTACACTGGGAAATACCCCGAGTCCCATCTCTCTCCCACCACTCAGTAAGTGGAAAGCAACACACACACACACACATTTTTAAACTAGAAACACAGATGCCATTTTTAAATTCCCCTTCCACCCTACCAGTGATTATAAGGCCTGCCACAGGATTACACATTGTTTTATAGAACCGCTCCATGATCAGAGTAAATCTCATTCTCTGTTTAACTCTCCATCCTAAATTGCAGCAAGATTCACTTTTAAACTGTGCTCTGTCTAGAAGTCCCGTGGTGCCTGGTGGAGTAGTGGCAATGGACCGACATTACTTCCAAAATATTGGCGCTTATGATTCCGACATGACTCTGTGGGGGGCAGAAAACCTAGAATTATCTATAAGGGTAAGAATCTGAAGAGAAACGTTAAGTAACTATTGTGTGTTGAAGGGAACAGTATTTAAGAGCCCAGAGGCAACTTAGAAAATAAAAACCAAGTACAAAACTGCATCAGGTGGAAAGAAATTTCTGTTTTCTCACAGAAATCTACCCCTAAAGTTTTCCAGCAATATGTCAAGTGACAACACACAGAACCACTAAGTTAGAAGCAGTATGTCATCAAAACAAAGTCTCATTGGCTGACCCTCACCTCATGAAAGGACAACATATTTAGCAACTTCTGAAAGCTGCATTTTGTAAATGAACCCTTTCATGAATGTAGTATTTGGAAAGTGTTAGCTGCAGAATCTTAACAACCGGAATGGACAAAGCAATGTGCCTTTAACACATATTTAATGTTTAATGTTAAAGGCTCAAGTAAATCAACAAGTTAAACACATGTGTGACAGACCGCTCTCACCCCCCTCTCGGGAACAGGCAGGAAAACCCTTCTTTGCTTCAAACAGTGCTCTTTAATTCACAGTGCAAGACCCCACCACCAATATATACAGCTTTGTACAGTCCTTCAGCATTCAGCTCTTGATAGCTCAGCTCTACAGCTTTACAGACTCTATATAGTCCAGCTTACAGTTCTACACATACAGCTCTTAACATGCAACTCTAAACAGCCCCAACCATACAGCTCTGAATAGCTCAAACCACCCACCACCACACTGGGCTTCCTTCCTGGGAGCCTTTTATCCCCCAGAGGAGGTTGCCAGGTGCAACCCATCCGGGTTGATTGCCCTGCAAGCCAGGTGGCTGATTAGGCTTCCTGCACCGGAGGTTTGCAGAGGGCTTTTCTCCCTCTTAAAGGGGCGGCAGGCTGGGTCAAGCCCACCCTGCCACACATGTTAAAGACACGCTGCCTTGTCTACACTAGGCTGTTAATACGTGTTAGCTAACACCTTCCAAATCCTAGTCTAGATAAGGCCTCAGAACACAAGCAGCCAAATTATAGCTGCCTCCTTCATGGGTGTACTGGGAGAATGGATTTTTTCCTCCTTCTGATGGCCTCCTCTTTGGGGCACCCATAATTTGGCCTTGTCAGTATTGCTATCAGATAAAATGAACCCACAAGGCTACTGGCCAGAACAGATTTTTAGTTATGTCAGTGTCTATTTCACCTTGCTTTACACACATAGGTTACTTACTATTTGCTAAATGGTGTTGATAGCGATGTACTGTCTGCATAGCAGATACACCATGTTAGAACCCTTTTTGTCTTCATCTGTGTTACAGGCCTGGCTCTGTGGTGGTTCTGTTGAAATCCTTCCATGCTCACGGGTGGGGCACATCTACCGAAATCGAATCCCGCACACTTTTCCCAACAAAGAGGCTGCAGTAAGGAACAAAATCCGAATAGCAGAGACCTGGCTGGATTCTTTTAAAGAGATTTTCTACAAGCATGACACCGCAGCATTCCTAATTAGTAAAGTAAAGACATAAGTGATGGTCCCTCTCAGGAGGGAGTAAAGTAAATCCTTACCATGTGGGGAAGGGGAGGAGAGAGAGTTTTTCTTTTCGTAGCTGATTAATTCTGCCTATTATTTAGCCATGTCCAGAGGAAAAAAATTGTGTCTGCAGAGAAACAGACATTCAGTACACCAGGTTTAGGAAAGCTTTTATTGAGGTATAACACTCACAGGAAAGTTGAGTGAAACACTCAAAGGAATCCTGTTTAGCTCCTGGTTGTCCAAAAGAAATTGGCTGTATTCTCACAAAACTGGAGTGAAGCACACAGAAAGATCACAAAAGGGTTCTAAGAGCAACAGATACCCCAACCACTATACACCAATTAGATTTTAATTTGAGGAGCCATAAGGATGCGTTGCAAAGGGGATTGGATATGAGCATTCTGTTTTACAGTTAGGGTGTGGTAAAATGGCAAAGCATCACTACTCACAAATTCTCCGGGAGTGACTCAGAGTGCTCCAGTTTAGCTGGTGGCTGTTTGGGTTCAGCACTGCGATTGAAATATGTCAATATACCCAAACGTATGTTTCTTAAAATCTAAGAAGCAGAGTTGTTGACAATGCTGCTGCTGCTATCTTTGGCTCTGGTACATTTCATTATACCAGAAACCTTTTCCACTCACTGATAGGGCAGAAGTTCGAGCCGTTTTAGCAAGCTGATGAAAAAGGAGAATCAGTAAAGGAGAGAGGTCATTAATTTAAAAATGCTGTGCTTACAAAACTGAAGACAGGCAGCACATGGGTTGGCACTTAGCACTGTATGCATTTCCTCAAGCAATTTTGGCACTTCATTTCAATCCTGACCTGCCAAACCCCAGTTGCTGCAGTCCTGAGTTACCCAATCATGCTAAATTTGATGACAAGTTTGAGACTATATCAAACCATTTTTTTCATTTGATTTTTTTCAAATTGAATTTCCTACTGTTACTTATATTTCAGGACTTGAACCCCATTGGCCAAATTTCCATCTAAGTTATACCCCTGCAGTGTCTTTGAGTCAATGAGCTAGCAGTGTAACTGAGAGGAGAATGTGAGCCCAGGTCTGCAGAGATCAATGACTGGTTTCTTATTTCATTTAGTAATTAACTGAAGGTGCTTCTTGTTAACTTGATAATAGCTTTGTCCTGAGCTAGTAAACCTTTGGTGTTGCAGTTTATTTGCTATCAAAACCTTTGCCTTTGGCCTCAGAGTTTATTTTGTCCAGGTTACCGTTATTACCTCATCAAATATGAGGTGCCCTCAAATGATATTCATGTTCAGCTAACATAATATTAATCTAATACCTTCTTCCATATACAGTATTTTTGTGTCAGTATAACATGGTGTTTTAATCCATATAGGCAATGTATGAAATAATTTCCAGTGCATTTACTTGCAATCATCATAATAGTCTTGCCTTCCCGTGATTTGTTGAATTAATAGGGCAAATAGGGCCATCTACTGGTCACTGGAAAAATCCAGGTAATATTAGCTGAACATTGACTTCTACTAAGTACGGTAATTTTAAAAAATGTTACCCCAGTTTAGATTGCTTTATTTATCTTTTTCCATTCAGAATTCATTTTTTCTGGGCCTGAACTGTATTCTGTCCAGGATATCTATGGCGTGAACATTAATATTGATGAATAAATCTTTTCACTTTCAATTTTTTAGCTTATTTTGTTTCTTTAAACCAGTTTAAATTTATAACCACAATTTCATCTCAGATTGTTTTGGCTAGAGACTGACCCGCTTCACAATATTCTTCAGAGTCCTGCATGCAGCACCAAACCTAAACTGTAATTAATATGACAAAATGACACCAGCTGACATCTGCTTCCTAGACCCCAGTAATTCTCACGTGTACTGTCCCTTTTGAGGGAATCCCCAGATAAATTTTACTCCTGATTGATTCCTGTGATTCACTGGAGAGCTCCTGAGTGATACTGATACTTTAGAGTTGGTGACTTGCGTTGGTGGACTGGTATTAATGAGACAAATCCGCTGTGATTTACTCCTAGAGATGCGATTAGAGAGGCATTCAGGTTGGCGCTCCTTCAGTATAAATGACAGGGAGCTGCTAGCAGCATATTCTCCATGAGGAGTTCTTAGTTTTGGAACTTATTCCTTCACTTGGTCTGCCAGAACCCAGTCGTGTAAGCTTCCTGCACATGCTGCAAGGCCCGTATCTTTCTCTCTTCCCGAAGGCTATTGAGGAGTGGGTGGCCTGAGGGGGATATTTTTATGGGCAGTCCTTTGTTAATGTTGCAATTTTTAATGTATGGCACAGACACCCAGAGCAACAGGTGGGTGCCAAGAACTGTATTTTAAAAACCTGCAGAAATAAGTAAATCGCTGGCCAGAAGGGAGCAATAGCTTGCTAGGAACTGGGGGGAGGGTGTGTGTATGTGTCAGACTTTGAAAAGTATTTTGGCACCTCAAGACACAGAGAGATGTCCAATGGAATTTTTAAATGGGTCTATGCACCTGTCTCCCATTGAATCAGACACCTAAGCACTTTTGAAAACTCCACTCTGTGCCTATCTATATACTTTGGCATCTAACTGCCTTTAAAAACCTGGCTCCCAGATCTTAGCGTTAGTGAGTGCTCTCAACGCCCATTAACTTCAGTGACGGTTGAAAGTACATTGCGACGCTCAGGATGTGCTTTCTTATCGCAGGCTCAAAGCTGGAATTGTTTATATGACAGAAGAAAATAACATATCCTATTAATATTATTCAATCATTTATTGTTATTATTTGTAACCTGAATTACCGTACTGCCTAAAAACCCTACTCATGCACCAGGATGTCATTGAGCTGGGCACTGTACAAACACAGAACAAAATGATGGTTTCTGCCCCATAGAGTGTCTGCAGAAACAAACTATTCACATAATATGATGAGCAATTGATGGGGAAAACAGTTGAATCAATTGTTTATACATATAATCTGATCGGTATCACTGCATATATTAGACCAACTTCTAAGCTCATTTATCCACACAGCAAAGGGGATGTAAATAAGAGCAGATTTTGGTCAGTTAAAGCCAGGCCTTAAATGGCAATCAATACACCAACTTCTTACAGCCTACACAACCCCACTGGTTTCAGTGCAGTTAGTGTAGAATTTGTTTTTTGTTAAAAAGAGGGCAAAGAATTACTGATCTTGCAAGATAATTACACTTATTATGCATGATGAAAATCCTTATTCCCACCCCATGTCTCATCTCTGAGACATTCAATCCCCTTCCCACCCCAGACTAAATGTTATTTTAGTATAAATTTACAAAAGTGGTCTTTCTCATTTGTGTAACACATACGAGAGACACGACACTAATTGTAACTTGCTATACATAAGGGGTGGCAGAACTGAACCCTCCCTGGGCAGTTTATTTCTTTTCCAGATTCTCAAAAACAAATACTATATATTAGTGCTTGTTGACTATCTGTTCAATTGCCTTATGCTTTCTCATATAAGGCTGAGAAGCCAGACTGCAACGAGCGCCGTCAGCTGCAAAAGAGACTGGGCTGTAGAAAATTTCATTGGTTTATATCAAATGTATATCCCGAACTCGACCCACCAGAGTACAAACCAAGATTCTCTGGCAAGGTAAGAGGGAAATTATTATTATTGTTTGTATTACTGGAGTACCTAGAGACCCCAACTGAGATCAGAATCCCATTATGCTAGATGCTGTACAAACATATAGTAGGAGACAGTCCCTGCTCTGGACAATTTACACTCTAAAGAGACAAGGCAGATAAAGAATTGGAGGGAAAACAAAGGCACAGAGAAGTCAAGTGACTTTCCCAATATCATACAAGAAGTCCCAACTCAGGAAGTGAACCCACTTCTCCTGACTCACAGTACAGTGCCCTATTCCCTAGCTCATATTGCCTCCCCAAAAGTTATAGGATTTCACATCAAGAATCAGAGAGGTAGCCGTGTTAGTCTGGAATAGCAGAAGTAACAAGGAGTCCTGTGGCACCTTAAAGACTAACTAAAGTATTGAAGCATAAGCTTTCGTGGGCTAATACCCACTTCGTCGGATGCAAGCAGTGGCATTTCACATTTAATCATTATAACTTATTAAATTACACATTTAATAAACCTGCTTAATGGGCCAAATCCCGAGGCTCTTAGTTTCTATTCAGTCCTTTCTCAGGAAAGTTCCCATTGATATTAATGAGAGTTTGCCCAGGAAAAGGCTAAGCACCGTGTAAGGATCTCAGAATTTGACCCAATGTGAAAAGGCTTAGCTGCGCCTCAATGAGAGTGAGAGCAAGTATGTGTACATGAGCAGGGGAGCACATCCTGAGCTCACAGTAGCCCTAGCATTCTGCGTGATAGATTCAGAAACTACTAGTTATCCTCATATTGTACAGAACGATATATAATTCCATGTTAGTCATAACATACCAGCATATGTAGTAATGGTCATTATACTGAAAACATGCTTGTGACTATTGTATTCAATTCAGTACCGTATACACAAACAGAGAAATTATTAGAGCTCATCAGAAAATAGGGGTTTTTTTGTGGAAAACTGAACACCCAGAACCAAAAATGTGGAGAGTTTTGCGTGTTCAGTTTTTCTAACCAAAAAATCAGACATTTTCAGGGAATACACACTGTTTCTACAAAAATTTTAATTTAGTCAAAAAACCCAATTTTCCATAAAAAAAATTGTTGGAAAAGGTTCAACTGGAGGTTTAACTTTAACTTTGCCAAATAGCATGGAGCCAAGCTGATCTCTTGTGTCATTCTACTGACAAGGCTCCATTTAGCTCAATATGCGAGACTATTTGATCTTGCCTATGAGTGAAAGGACTCTACCGGCTGAATAATTAGCCAAAGCACGTACAATAAAAAGGATATAACCTAGGCATCATTAAAAGTTAATTAACAGCCATTTCCTTTTTAACTGATTGTACTTTATTTCAGTATAAATATTTATTTACAGCTGTACAATACTGGTGTTGGCTTCTGTGCAGATTACAGATCTGTGGGGGATGCTGCAGAAGGTCCTATTGAGCTCTCTCCTTGTAGTGACAACATTAACCAGGTATTGTATATTTAAAGCTTACGCGTACTGGCATCAAATTTAAGGCCCAGATTCAGGAAGGTATTAAAGCTGGTGCCTAACTAACTTTAAGCATTGACTTCAATGAGAGTACTCGTGCTTAAAGTTAAACACATGCTTATGTACTTTCTTGAATTAGGGGCTAAATGCTGAACAGTTAAATTTTTGCAACACTATGTCTTGCTGATTTTGGCCCATCCAAAAAAATACGGGATTTTTTTCCATTTGGAAATCAGTTCATCTGCACTGGACACTATTAAAATACTGAGATTCACCACACTACTATCCCAGTAGATATTTTCCGTACTCTCCCTATACTAAAAATAAGAAATGTATGTGACTGGACTGACACACAACAAATACTGCAATATATTGAATTATTGCAAATGGTAAATGTCAAGATTTTCATGATGTTGACTGTTATTTTTTTCAATCAGTTTTCAGAATCTTAAGAAAGGGTAAAGTCATATTTTAGTTAATATAACAGAATGGTTACTTAGCACACTGCTTGACAGTACAATAATTTAAAGCAATGATTTACAATACAGTAAAAACATTCATTCATTCAAATTAAATCTCAGTAAACCATCTTTGCCTAATGAAAATACAACCAGCATTGTGACAGCTTTACTGTATTTTGCCCCTCCTTTTTAAAAATAATTTCCCCTTCAACCAACTAATATGCAAGTGTAATTTAACTAACAACATACCTAGGATATGACTGTTCATTTTCCATAACAGATACAGTATTTAAAGCTGGCTTCTGTTTTTCACCTGAAATAGTTTGTACATTTTAGGTCATTTTGATATTTAGGTATTTGATCTGCAGGCACATTCAGACTAAAGTGTTTCTGTCCAGAGATTTGTGGATGCAAAAATGAAAGCCTGGTTTACATCAAACTAAAAATGAGATCTTTACCTTTTATCTCCATAGAGGTACAACAATACTGAATTCTGGAATAACATTAAGCAATTAAAACTCTACGCTCTGATCCTTATACATCCAAAACTCCCATTAAAGATAGGGGAAGTTTTGGAAGCTCAAGAAATATAAAATCAGGACCTTAGATTGTTTATGCAAATATTTGCATCCTAATTGGTTTGCAAAAGTTCTGCTTCCTGATTGACTCAAAGATAGATGTTTTTCCCCTTAACTTTTAAATTCATCTCTCTTTTTTGAATGCTGAGAATGAACTCAGTGGGAGCTGAAACTGTTCAGCACATGCAAATTGACCTGAGTACAAAATGATTATTTATTCTTTTCAGTAGCATCTGAGAAATAGAAAACTAGGAAGTTTAGGGCAAAAATATATCAACTCTAGAATAACAGAAATGGATTTTTCCCATATTCTGATGTCTGAGAATTCCCCACCAGCCAGAGTACCTTTAAAAAAAAACAACAGAGAAACATTGCCTCCAAATGTTATATTCTGCATCTATTTTATACATATAATCCAATCCTAAAAACATTTACTCATGGAAATAGTCCCAGGAAAGTAGTCGTGTAAGGACTACTTGTAAGAGGATAGGTTTGCAGGATTAAGCCTATTGTGTCGCCTTCATCATCTTGGAGTTGTATGTTAACAGACAGGAAATTATTTCACATACTAGCAACTAAAAATGAATTGGAATGTTCTTCAACTTCATTACTGTAAACAAACCCTTCCTCTTCTAGCATTTTGAATATAACAGTCTGAAGGAAATCCGGTTTGGTTCCGCTCTGCAGTTTTGCTTTGATGTCAGACATGAGAAAGTTATCCTTCAAAACTGTACACACGAGGCAGAAAATAATCAGCAACAATGGGACGTCCAGGAGGTGTGTAGTGATTTTGTCATGAAGCTAGGCTAACAGAAAACAATCCAAAAGTTATGGGGAAGGGGTTACGAGAAGTTTTAGAGTGCGGTTCCACTGCATCCCTATTTGCATCCCAGGTACTGTGAAGCTATTTGTCCTATTCACATCAACTTCTTCTTACAAATTTAGTTAAGAATAAGAGTTAAAGCAACCATTCTATAGAATTGCATGCTCTAGCTTTTTGCTGTACTAGACTAACCTATATATTTTACAGGGAATCCTGGAATATATGAACCAGTGGTTATAAAATTAACCTAAGGGCAAACCCCACCCCATTTCTGTAGGCACAAAGGACCTTTGCAGCAAAGGAACATGTATGGTCCAGCTATGCAAGCTGGGAGAGTTGCAAGAGTACCCAGAGTCTGGGAGCACATAAAGATGGGTTTAACCCCTTACATGACATGAATTGGATCTCTTTTGGGAGTAGGGTGGGGCCTTAGAATTCCTCCTCTACTACCGTATAGGGATATCTCCTTCTATAAGAATTCAGTATTATAAAGTGGAATTCACCCAGCAAGGTAGGAAGCTAGCTACAGCATGGATATGTTAAGGATCCAGGACAAAATATGGAAAAAAGTGTTAAAAGAGATCTGGACAGATTTATGAGTGGGATTGTATGACGGGTTGCTTGTCATGGTAGGGGGAAGGGCTCAGCATCCCTGGGACTCACCGGTTTATGTCTTATGTTTCTAAAAGCTGATGAGCCTAGGCTTCAGACAGCTACCTGCAGGGGTCAGGAAGGGATTCCCCCCCTGCTGCCAATGCAGTCTGGTTTTGGTTTTTTGTCTCCTTCTTGTGAAACATCAGAGATGCCCATGGCTGGAGATGGAACACCGGACAGGGTGGGCGAGGGCTCTGAGATGGCATCAAGTATTCTCTGTCTTGGGTGCTTGGCTGGCTGGTTCTTGCTCATGTGCTCAAGGTCTAACTGATGACCATGTGTGGAGTCGGGAAGGAATTTCCCCCAGGTCCGATTGGTGGTGACCTTTGGGGTTTTTCACCTTCTTCTGCAGCATGTGGGTGAGAGTCACTTGCCAGGATTAACTGGGTATATCTCACCTAATCATTTCCCTGCCATCCCAGGAGCCTTGGGCACTGGTGCATGTTGTTCCCGCCTATTCTCTCCCAGTGGCACATCATAGGCTAGTCCTCTGTGGACTGTCATACTTTGGTCTAATGTCAGTTGTTGGGTTTAGTGTGCAGATGCTGGGTGATGTTGGTGGCCTGGGATATACATACGGTCAGACTAGATGATCCCCCCGCATTGGACTAGGTTAGTCTTGGCACGACACAGCCCAGCAATTTATGCTGGGGACAACATTTACCCTCTAAATAGCAGAAGGCACTGGGGGGGGGGGGGCTGATCTTAATAAGTGCTAGGTATGTACAACTCCCATTGGCTCAATACAAATTATGGGTACTCACCACCTTTCAGGATCAAACCTAAGGCTCTTACAGTAATCATTAAATTTAAAGTACTACTCCAAACAAACAAATAATCACCGATCCCTACTGATTGCATTTCTTTGTTAGAAGTTTAAAATACACACTCTGATCTTTACTGAAAGTCCTTTACTTTTTCTCCATCCCTTCTTCCCCCTTTTTTGTCTTTTTGTAGAGTGGAATGATTGTCCACATCCTTTCTGGTAAATGCCTAGAGGCAGTGAAGAGTGACGCTGAGAAGGACTTGTCCTTACATGTCTGTAGCAAGAATGAGAATCAGCTGTGGCGATTTGATCACTCACATGTGCTAGATGAGAGATGACTGACAGGTCTACGTGAAGACTGCCTCCAAACCTCACGCTCACTTTCATTTGGGATTCAAGACGCACAGATTCCTGCATGCAAAAGAAAGTTGTGTGTGTCTGCCACAGTCTTCAGGAGAAGATAGAAAGCCTTGCTCAAGGAATTGCAACAGGTGCCTGGTTTATCCAACTCAAGCTAAAATGACTATTTGTTCTCTTCAACCAGAGAATAAAAGTAGTGTGAGTATCAGTAATGACTCTGCAGCTCTACTGCTGCAGAAGGCAAGAAGTTTGCCCTTTTAAGGGAACCTGGAAGACAAATTGTCTCTCTTCTAAAACTTCTAAGAAAACAGGAAGATGAATCTTTGTGAAACTTTAGAAACTCTCTCAAAGGAAGCCCGCCTTGCTAGGATGAGAATTTAGCTAAGCTGTACAGTGCACTTGACACATATAAAACAAAGTAGGTTTTGTATGTATCAAAGTCGAACACAATTACTTTGGTAAGAAATAGTTAATATATTCTTTTCCAAATACCCCACTCTCAGTGAGATTGCACAGTGTGTCTGAATTAGCACAGAATTGAGCTACATCTTGTTCTTGTTAAAAATTCTCATTGATGTCAATGGGAGTACAATCAGGCTCTCTGTCTTTGGCCCATTGTCTCTTTCTGCCTTAATCCTCAATCTAAATTGGATGGGACAATGACTCCAAGGTAATGGATATATGGACAATGTTCATGCTTTAGCTTCCTTTGGGTTTTAATAATTCTTTGTCAGCAAACTTTCCATTAGTAGGCTTCAGGACACCCAACAAGAGCAGAGTATGAAAGATTTAGGAGGAAAAAAACCTTCCAAACAACATGTACTTTGACAAGGAATTTATTGGAGGCATGCCATTTTGGCTCATAAATCAGTGGGATGAATTAATGTACTAAAGCAAAGTATCAATCAAGTTGTAAAACTTCCAGTCAAAAGCAGAAAATAGAAGGACTTTAGCTGCACAAGACTTTATAGCTACGTAAGAAAACATATTGGTGTCTGGATCCTTTTCCTGCATCTGCTGTTAGCTAATTTAAAGAATAAGAGTGTTGACATTGTTGACTCTAAACAAGAGGATTCCTATAGCCCCTTACAAGGGTCTCATAGATGATCCTCAAAAGTAACTCATCAACATTCTTTTATTGGGAGTGGGATCGTGCATCCCTTCTGACCTCAAGTCTCCCACTGAATTTAACGGCAATTATTATAATATGAGGAATATAGTGTCAGGCTCTCTGTGTCAGAAAGTCTGACTTGCATGAACACTTTATCTGGAGTCCTTAAATTAGGAATGAAATCAAATAGGCTGACACCTTCAGGTGCTTCCAAAATAGGAGAAGCTTGGCAAGACAGAGAGGTGATTGCAGGATGGAACCTTTTCCTAACTACCTGGCTTTCCTTTAGATCGGCTCACAATTCATTTCCATATCAGTCAATCGCAGCTTTCATAGAGTCATTAAGGGGGCAGCGCATCACTATTGAAACCTAATTTATTGCTGAGTTTTTTTAAAGAGACAGAAAATGTTACTTTTACCAAGATTTAGAGCAAATTGACTTTGCAGTGGGGCTTAGCACAAGGCTGAAAATAAGAGAATGTTCTGCTCAGAACAAGCCAGGGGTCAGCCTCTGGGAAATCAACAATAAAAATCAGTGACAACAGAAGAAGCGAGCATCATTGAGCGCTGTGTCATCAACAAAAGCATTATGGTATGGGTCCTGTTTGGTTTGAATGCCACAAATTCCACCTCTTGTGCAGGCACTACTCCATCCACCATAATCACCAAAGTTACCGCCTGTTCCTTCTATGATAGCACCACTGCCACAGCGGAATTTGATACTGTTAGCGGCTGTATCGTCTAAAATTCCTTGTGGAACTTCAACTTTCAGCTGAAAGGATGTTAGGAACCCTGTTGGACACCAAGTGATTCCTGACCATTGCCCAAACCTAGGGGGAGAAAGAGAATGTCAATATATTTTTCTCTACTTGTTGCATAAAAGCCAGTGAAATGTTATTTTCATCAAGTCAGATCAATTTTTAAAATGGGAAGCATGCCAGATTTTTCTGAATTATTTTGAATGCGTTATTTATTATGTGTTGAACATCAGCTGTGTTTGAACTCTACAGAATACACAGCGGATACCATTCCTTCCCTCCAGAGCTTACGTTCCAAAAATAAAGTGATAGCACAATGATGGCAGGTTACCACAAGCTGAACTTATCGCAAAGCAGCAAAGAGCTTTTCCTGTTTGAGGGCAGGAAAAAGTTGGAAGAAAACTGAAGGGATGTGAATGTCCTGTTCACAGTATATGTGCCAAACTCAAAAAAACCTGAGAAAACAAGATTCACTGTAGATATATGCACACCAGAAAAAAAGCCTTAAAGTAAATCCATTCACGTCAGTGGAAGTACGAGGAGAATATGTTTCTTAGTATCAATTAAAAATAGCTTGGAGTTTACTCTTTGTTGCCTGTAATAATTGTAAGTGTGTGCTTGGAAAAAAAATTATACCTATACTTCAAACTCTGGATTTATGTTATATCCACACTTTAAAACTTTGATATTTACATGAATATTCAGATTATCTAGAGTGTTCATAATTAATGGCAACAAACATTTTGGAAGGGCTATTAAATCTTGTGCTTCAGGACTCAGGCCAGTCTTTAACTATCAGAAACCAGGATTAGACCTATGCATGGTGCATTCTCTCATCTGCCTACTGAAGGATCATTGAATGTCTTCTGAAGCGTCTAGGGCTGGCCTTTGTAGGGGAGAGGATACTGCACTAGATGGACCTTGAGTCTAATCTAGTGTAGCAGTTCCTAAAATCAGGTAATAGAAACCCAATAAAGGGCTGAGCCAGGTATATCAGTGACCCACAGTGATCCTTTCATACACAAATTATATTTAAAAAACAAAGTCTTTACATTACATAAATACATTGATACAAACTGATTGGGGGTGAGGCATTCAAAGTTGAAACTGATAACTTGGCCATTAAAGGGACATCATCATCTTAAAAATAAACACATTTCTGTAATGAACATTTCCCTACTACTATTACAAGTAATATCGAAGACCATTATAATTGAAAAATGAAGGGGAAATATTTCTCTTTTTTTCCCATTTCTTTTCCTTTGTGCATTTGGCAGAAATCTGTGTATAGTCACTTTCACTGTTTCCCCTCTGAAGTCAGCCAGGTCTTGATCCTGCAATCAGATTTATTAGCTGGACCCCTCCACTTATCAGTGCCCCATTGGGGTGGAAGGATCTATGCTAATAGATCTGATTGCAATGCCAGGGCTTAGTTACTTAGTTTCCCCTGCTTGGGCAGAAATTTTACACGGCAAGGTGGGAAAAGGAAAAATATATAAAAACAGGGAAATGTGATTGCCAACATTTTGACCTCAGGAGCAGGTAAAGTACTTGGAATTACTTTTAAGTTATTATTTTTAAAGTGACTAGATTCCAGATTGACTGTGTCACTATAGAATCAGAGAGGTAGCTGTGTTAGTCTGGAATAGCAGAAGTAACAAAGAGTCCTGTGGCACCTTAAAGACTAACTAAAGTCTAAATAAAGTGTTGCATCCGACGAAGTGGGTATTAGCCCACGAAAGCTTATGCTTCAATACTTTAGTTAATCTTTAAGGTGCCACAGGACTCTTTGTTACTTGTGTCACTATAATACAAGTTATAAGATAACTGTAAACGCCAAATATTCAAGTGAGGATGAGGTGACAATTTTAAGTTTAAAGACCATCAAAGCTATGCTTGGGGAAAAGGTAAGAAATTCAAACACAATACAAGCAATGTCGGCTTGTTAAATTGTAGCGTTTTTTCCTCTGAAGTTTGCAAATCATGCATAATTAATACATTGCACTACACTGGTGTACCATAGACCATAACTTGGCTGCTTCCTCGGTAGTGGTAAACAGTTATATCCCAGCATAAAAAATTAAAAAGAACTATGTGCTACAAGTTCTCAGGTTCCCCATCATCTGGTTTACTATAGATCAAACAAAATATAAAAGGTTGAAGTACCATTAAACTTACTTTCCAGCATCAGATTCAATGGTATAGACAGCACTACTCGTACTGTTGATTTTTACGCAATATAAACGGATCCCATTTAGCGCAGTGTCATCACTAGCTCCTCCATACTCCTCCACCTAAAATATACAGAAACACAGTAAGATCATTAACATGGTAAGAACCTATAGCTCTGACAAAGGTATGGATAAAGTAATCAGGTTCAGATACCTTAACACTATATCCCATAGCATAGAAATGTTCTGGGCACATATCAAGCCATGTCCAAGTGCCCCAAGGTCCTCCATTGCTGACATTTATTGACTTGTAATACTGTCTGTCTGAGAAAGTGCCATTAGCGCTGATTTCTCTTCTACCAAAGGCTGGGGAGACACAAGCTAAGCCAACCAAAAGGAGAATTGGAATGGCCTTCATTTTTATAACAGCTGGATGAAGTAATGTGAGCCAGAGAACTAGTTCCTGCACTCTGCCCTTTATACCCTATTTTATCTGTGCCAATTTGATTAAAATAACAAATGTGTTCAAGATCGTCACATGGGAAAGTAGAACAAACAGTGTGTTTTGCAATGGTAATTTACTGGCTCGTGTTCTTAAATCTAGAAAGTTTGCAGCCCTCCGGTTATGCCCTGAATGTAATCTGTCAGTGCACAGAGAAATGTTGCATTTTTGTTCCTAGGAGTTATTTATTACATGATTTATCTAGTTATTTAGGCTCAGATTCTGCCCCCCCTTACTCACACTGACTAGTACATTATTCTGAAAGTAGTCTTGTGGAAGGCTCCTAATAGAATGGTGTCCACATCACAATTGATTAGTAGCCTCATAGAGACCTATAGGAGATTTGTATTCCCTTGGTGCCACCTTAACTTGGCAGCAAATCAGAAATTTTGTCTGAGTAGGCACCTGTGCTAATATGGCAATCTATGCACAACTTATGAATGCTATTTGATATTATGAGCTCTGTGTATGATTATCAGCAAATGCCAAAATCATGATTTAAACACCAAAAAAATCTTGAGATTGGCCCCCAAAAATCATGAGATGTTTAAAAAAGATTCTGTGGTGTTTTTTCAATATGCCTCTCGACTATTGAACTGCCCCGGCCCATTCTGAGTCTGGGTGCGACAATTAATGTTGCTCACAATCCTAAATGTATTAGGGAAGGTGATGTGGACCCCCTGGTCAGGAGCTCTCACTACCACATCTGGCCACTCCCTGGCTAGCAGTTAATCTTGTCCCCAGTCCTTTTATCAGTTCTGTCCCCAACCAGTCTCCACCCCATCAGTCCCACCCCCACATCAATTCAGCCTCATCACCCCTATTCAATCTCCCCCCGTGTGCTCTACTCCTCTTGGGGTTCTTCACTCTCTCTCCATTGTCTGGGTGGATTGCAGCCAGGTCCCCACTCCTCCTGCCATGCTATGAGGGGTAAGCTCCAGGGGCTTTTCACTCCCATCTGTCCCTTCTTTGGCCAGGTGCTACAAGGGGAGAAGGAGGAGCAGAAATGCTGCCCTGTCCATTTTTCTCACAGTAGGAGAGGGGGGTCGAGGGAGCAGCGTTGAACTGAGCTGTTGAGTGCTTTTCCGTCCTTCCCCTGTGAGCATGGCAAGTGGAAAAGAGACACTCTGCTGGCTTCTGGTGGGACTGAGCTTTGTGAGGGGACTGGAGCTTCTTACATCATCATCAGACAAGCTCCAGACACCTCTGAAATCCTGTCATGTGCACAAAACTCACCAGTGTTGGCAATACTGCATTAAGCCCTTATGGTGGTCTTTATCGTATTCTTCCATCACATTTGTTGTGCTAATGAGAGAGGGAGTGGGGCCTGGCTGACTACCTTTGAATATGATAGTCGCTATCACCCATCAACAACTGAATAGATCTTGTACAAGCAGAGCAATGGCATTGCAGCAACCTAGATAAAATCAGTCCTCTCCAGATTATCTACGGAGGACAAGAGAATGGAAAATTCCCCCAAAGGAACAAGGAGATCTGTGTGTTGGTGCACAAACAGAGGCTGAGAAGATCAAAGGTGGAGACGCAGGGATTTGGCTGTCTGGGCAGGAGGGAACTTTTAGATTGGCACACCAGCCAAAGTTGAGGCAGGAGTCAGCAAGGAGTCTCCATTACCTGGAGGAGAAGCCTGGGCTGGAAGAGTGAAATCCAGGAGATAGGACTTGGAATTTTGAAAGGACACTGACCAAATCCCAAGGAACATTCAAAAGTGGTTAAACCCCCCCCCCCCCCCCCCCAAAAAAAACCACCCTAAATCCTAGACTGGTTTACAGATGATTTACTATGTTACCTACATTTGTATATGTTTTGTGCTGTCTGAGTAAAGTGTGCTTTGTTTTAGAAATCCATCTGCAAAGATTGTGTCTGTTTGCTTCAAATATTACATGTTCCTGAAGGGTTAAACTATAACTAATGTACCCATGAGGGTGGAGCTCTGGGGAAGGATATACTTAAGCTGTTGGAATGTATTGGGATGGGTTCAGTACTGGTCTTGGGGCTAGGGAAGCTGGACTGTTGGGTCCCATGTATAAGAAGAGGTAGAAGGCAGACCCTATGCCCAGGGAGTGAGCCTAGTGGCCAAAGAAAGACCTGGAACTTACCCAGACCCAAGAGAACACAAAAGCACACAGATTTGGGGTATGATCCAAATACAGGAGCCTGGTGTGTATCCAGCAAGGGGGAGCTTGACGAGGTCTATGACAGCACTGCAGCAACTAATCTTTAAAGGGCACAACTTGTGAAACACCCCAAATTTCCCTCAGGGATTTTTACCTTACTGAATGACCACACATCTTGAACACTTATAGTGCAGAACCAATTTCCTAACATTCTGATTATAGAGTAGGTAGATACAGATATTGCAAATAATATTGTCAGGATTTGCAGGTCAGCTTGCTTTTGGAGGCGAAATCAGAGGTGTGGTGTATGAGTACACAAACATACACCAGTCCTGGAACAGAGGCTCTCACAGACAGCCTGCGGGCAATACCCTCTTCCAGGTTTCTCAGCCCACACATCAATGCCCAGTTCCCAGGAAGCAACTCTGCCCCAAGAATGGACAGTAGTTAGAGATTAAAGCCAAGAGAAAATTCACTTGCTGTCCACCACATCTCCCCCCCCCCTCCAAAACACCAAGGCCCCAAAACCAACACAGCATTTTCTGTCAAGTTTAAAATTTTCTCACAAACTGAGAAAAAGTACTTGTAAGATTATGTGTAACAGCACTATCTAGTCACAACAATATACATTTTCAAAAATATAATCTCTAACATTTTTAAAAAGTGATCTATAATTGATATTAGTCACCAGAAAGCTGTATTATGCCAGGCTTCTGGGTGAGGTAGAAAGGTAATCAGGAACTTTGATGATACAGAACAGATGTGAGATTTCAGCATTGATATTCTGTTCTATTCTAGTGTGAACGTGGGTAGTGCACAGTACTTGAATAATTGAATCTCTCTCTAAACAGCTGCAATATTTCTCTGCCCAACCTTTGCTGTGCACTCTCATGATGTTTACACAAAAGATAAGTTTTTGCTGTAAATACAAAGAGGAGAAGATAGACTTTCTACTCATTCAAATACGAGGAATATTTTTAAGAGTTTTTAGTAAGCTCCCCTAACAGCATTTGTGTAACTGTTCAAAAGGGCCAGGCCTATGACAAGCTACAGAGACAGCATGCAGCCCATGCAGATGTAGTAAAAGCCCATTATTCCTTCTCTCTTCATTTAATCAGAAAGACAAACCTAAAGGGGATTTTCATTCTGCAGTCTTCAGGATGTGCAAGTGGTGATTTGTTCCAGTGAGCTAGAGAACCTTGCCTATTAGAGCTCCCTTTTCTGTTCCACAAGGCTAAGCGTGGAGGAGCCGAGAACTGTTCATTAATTGATATTCAAGAGCAATACAGATTTCTGCCACAGCTAAGAAATCCCACTCTCTTAGTTTTGGGTTGGCTTGCATTGGACTGTTAGGTAATGAAAAAATGCTGGGATTTCCAAGAACAAGTTAACAAAGGGAACCTTCGACATCATGCTTCAGGGCATAAAGGTGTTTCCTACAGTGCTCCATATGACATTTTCTTCTCCATATTTCATTGTACAATTGGCCAGGTGAATTGGGTGTGTTTGGGGGGTAAGAGTTGTCACTTTCTTCTGAAGCATCTGAAGGGGCCAATAGTCCAATGCGTTATGGCAAGTTATTACAAGTAACGGAGACTCTAGTCAAAAGAACTCAGACATTTGGAGGTTATTGTCAGCACAATTGTATGACTGCTAAACAAAATTGGTGTGATGTATCACTCTGTAATGATTCATTGCACTGACTATTGAGCAATAGTACGGAGGGCTTTTGGAGAGCTCTAAATGTAGGTGAGACATCAGTCAGAATAATGTAGTTGTTATAAAGCAGGCTTCTGTCTGCAAAAGTGACTTGTAATCTGAGCCCTTCTATCCCACATGTCCAGCCTGCTCTTTCAGCTGACGCATGGGCATTCAGATTCAGTTTGGGAATAGTTGTTATAGGCAGGGAGCTCAGAATCTCCCTATTTGCTGATGATGTCCTTTAGTCTCTGACCGTGGATAGTTCATCTGTTTGTAAACATCCAAGAGCAATGCTGAGGGATCCGCTAATTTTTCAGTTTTTAGGATTAATATTTCTTAGTGTGAAACCATGCCAGTTTCAAATACAAACTAAGAGCAACATTCTGCTCTTACTTTCATGGGTGTAAATCTGGAGTAATGTAATATAAGTAGCTTGAATTACTCCAGATTTAGTTATCAAGGATTTATACAGATACTAGCGAAAATACCCGGCGTTGCTCGGGTCCGTCGGAGGTGGGGAGGGGACAGAGAGCAAACCTGACCCCCCCACCTCACCCCTCCACCCAAACCCAACACCCCCTGACCAACACCCACACCTCACCCCCCATAGACCAAACCTGACACACCTACCTCACTTTCCCCCCCAATCAAACCCTACACCCCTACCTACCACCACAAACAAACCCGACACCCACACCTCACTTACCCCTCGATCAACCCCGACCGCCCTCCTCACCCCCCCCAACCAAACCCAACACCCCAACCTTACCCCCCCACCAAACCCAACACCCCCTGACCAACCCCAACACCCACCCCTCGCCCCTCACCCACCCCGACACCTTCCCACCCCCCCCCCAGACCAAACCCAACACCCCTGGTTCACTTACCCCCCAACCAAACCCAACTCGGGTCCGTCGGAGGTGAGGAGGGGGCAGAGAGCTGAGCGAGTGTGGGGGCCATTGGAGGGGGGAGGGGGCAGAGAGCTGAGTGAGTGCGGGTGCCGTTGGAGGGGGGAGGGGGCAAAGAGTTGAGCGAATGCAGGGTAAGTTGGAGGGGGTATTATGACATCATAACTATGTCACAGAGAACAGCAGCTGCCCAGCTGATGTGATTGGCCTTTAAATAATTTCACCCCTGGGGGGCGTCAGATGTGAGATTTGAAAAATTTTCGACTCTTACCCTGATTAGGACCCTAAGACCTATAACTGTACCAAATTTCAAGTCTCTAGCTCAAACGGTGTGGAAGGAGTAAGTGCACGTACATACAAGCATACATACACGCGTATACCATTTGACTTTTATATATATAGATTACTGCAGTCCTTGGCCCAAAGCATCTTTATAAAGTACTTCATATCAATTGTTCCTCAGAGGGCTTTACTTACATGCCTAGAGCGCAGAATTACCCCAGCCTGTTTAATCTTAATAAACTGCCTTTGCAATGCAATTTAGAAACCGGTTTACAATTCTGGCATGATAATTTCATGGTTCCTTGGGATGATGAATCCATCAAACCTGAGCCTCTTTCTCTAGAACACTTTATTTTTGCAGGTGCTCCTGATATAACTGCCTAAATAATACAAGAACGAACCAGACAAAATGTGCAGACGCTTTATTTGGCATGGAAAGAAATCAAGGACACAGCCCTGCTACAGTTTCAAAAATCAAAAGAGTATGGGGAATTTGGCCTTTCTAAGTGGAAAATCTACATTTGGGTGGCCTTGCTGCAATCTGTGTGGGACTGGCAGTCATTGTCTCTGAATGAAAAGGTTGGTTTAACCTGGCATGCTATCAAATCCTCCCTTTATAAGAGCTTTCATTTGGCATATGTACTGCCAGAATTTCTCTGGCTGAGAAAGCGCTATCAAATCCTGTTATGTATAATATCGTGAAAGTGGGCCTCTTAGTTTAAAACATTGAGTCAGACTAGGTTCTTCATGTTTTCTCCAACTGCAGATTTCTTTGAATTGTCCTTTAGTTAGGAAACTCTCAGACTTGAAAAATGAACAAAACAAACAAAAAGGACTTAGAAGGATCAAGGAGTGGTTTGTAGGGAAACAAATTATTCTAACAAGGTAATTTTCTGTATCAACCAAAATGAAATATCTGTGTGTATCTATACATATGGCATTTCTTATTTTCAGCTCTGAACAGATGGAATAACAGCTTTCAAGACAAGGCTGAACATGAGGAAATCACCCACTTATAATTTCTAATGACGGATAAAGGTGTCATATGTAGCCAATCAATACATTACACATCTATGCTCCTTCTGTATCTGGGTAGGCGTGCAGCACAGGACACTAAATTGCTCACTAGGCTTTACTAATTAAGGAGCAAATCCCGTGCCCAGTGCCTAGCAGGAATAGCTGTGCTGCGGAGAGGAATCTTCCCCTCACAAACTTGAGTAGTTTCCCCAAACCCTTTTGCAGCCCCCAGGGAAGGAAGAACCCATATGGTGGACGGAATCAGTTAGGTGTGGAATAGAGGATTTTTTTTTAATTGTTTGTGGACGTGCCAAAAATTAATAAGGGTGAATCCAAATAATAAACAACATTCTCCATAGCATGGGGAGGGAAAACAAGCATCATAATTACCAAGGTCGATGGATTATAAATCATGTAATATAGCACTGCCAGCTCTTGCAATTTTATTGTGAGCCTCGCCATATTTGGGGTTTTTCTTAAAGCCCCAGCTCTTGGGTTCAAGTGATTAGATAAGAATCTCAGCTTTCATTTTTTTCAAAAAGCAAGTTTCTAATCCTGTTAGTTGCAAAGACAAGCAAAGACAAGCTTGTTACCTCAAGCTTGAAAATATGACCTTTGGAAGGCTCCAGCACCAAAAGACAAATCAAAAGACCTCAATTGCTATTTTAAAATCTCATGATTTTGGGGGGCCTAACATTTAAATGTTGAATGCCTAGAATTAGCAATACTGTTAATATAAATTTAAGACCATCATGAAACTGACCTGGAGAAGAAAATAGAATCATTCTCGCTTTTTCAATATCCTAAGGTACATAAAACAATAACAGAAAATATGGGGAAGAGTTACAGGAAAAGTAATTAGTTTAAAAAAGGGACAGTACCAATGATGAACTATATTTAGCTGTTATTCCCCCTTATGCGATTAATTTCCCTATAATTATCATCCAGTACATACATCTGTATTCTTTACTACTAGGAGTATAGACACAAACATAATCAATGTATTTAAAATGTCATTCACTACAATAGCCTCATAAGATGCAGATCTCTTTTTAAGTCAGGGTCCCAAGAGGGAGAAACTATTGCAGGCTGGTCATAGATTCAAGCAGACACTGCAGCATTGGTTTGTACTCCCTTCACAAACTTAAATGGCTAGAATGTTTTTTTAAAGGACAGTTTTGATTATGAAGCACAAGGAGTAGATTCCGGGGCAAATTCCACAGCCTGATAAGGTTGAGCATTATTTTAATTTCTGAGTTTAATTTAGAACAGACACACAAAATTCCCATAAATAAGGAAATTTGGAGCCAAGGCTGGCACAAAACACAGAGGAAATCTACCAATATCCTTCATTTACCAGCTGGGCTATTGCTTCCAGCTCTGTATTTATCATCTATCTGAAGAAGCATCTATATATATAAAAGTCAAATGGTGTATGCGTGCGTGCGTGCATGTACGTGCACTTAGTCCTTCCACACCGTTTGAGCTAGAGACTTGAAATTTGGTACAGTTAGACGTCTTAGGGTCCTAATCAGGGTAAGAGTCGAAAATTTTTCAAATCTCACCTCTGACGCCCCCCAGGGGTGAAATTATTTAAAGGCCAATCACATCAGCTGGGCAGCTGCTGTTCTCTGTGACATAGTTATTATGTCATAATACCCCCTCCAACGGCCCCCGCACTTGCTCAGCTCTCTGCCCCTCCCCACCTCTGACGGACCCAAGTTGGGTTTGGTCAGAGGGTAAGTGTGGTAGGGGTGTCGGGTTTGGTCGGGGGGGTAAGTGAGCCAGGGGTGTTGAGTTTGGTCTGGGGGGGTGGGAAGGTGTCGGGGTGGGTGAGGTGTGGGTGTTGGGGTTGGTCAGGGGGTGTTGGGGTTGGTGGGGAGGTAAGATGGGGGTGTTGGGTTTGGTGGGGAGGTAAGGTGGGGGTGTTGGGTTTGGTTGGGAGGGTGAGGAGGGAGGTCGGGGTTGGTCGAGGGGTAAGTGAGGTGTGGGTGTCGGGTTTGTTTGTGATGGTAGGTAGGGGTGTCGGGTTTGGTTGGGGGGGAAAGTGAGGTGGGTGTGTCAGGTTTGGTCTACGGGGGGTGAGGTGTGGGTGTTGGTCAGGGGATGTTGGTAGGGGGGTGACGTGGGGGTGTTGGGTTTGGGTGGGGGGTGAAAATGTGAGTCGGGGTTGGTCGAGGGGTGAGGTGGGGGTGTCGGGTTTGGTCGGGGGGGTGAGGTGGGGGTGTCAGGTTTGCTCTCTGCCCCCCCCCCTCCAATGGACCCCGCACTCGCTCAGCTCTCTGTCCCCTCCGCACCTCCGACGGACCCGAGCAACGCCGGGTATTTTCGCTAGTAATTTATAATTTCTTGGTTTACTCCAGGTAAAAACACAAAACCTTGTTCCAAGAAAGTAATAACAGTGTGCCTAGAATCCGTTTTTACTTCATTATAGTATGTGTAGCAATAAAATAGGTCTAATGATACAAGCAGGGGTTTGATTGTCATCTTGTTAGTTACTTTTGACCCATTCCCATGACTACAGATTTAATGTAGCTGGAAAACAGGATTTTTCAGATAAATTTAGTACAAACAAAAACAAAGGACCTTTCTTATATTACACTTGTGGGCAGCCAGTCACTAATAGGATTACTGTGATTATTGGACCTAAAAGTGTCCCCTAAAATCCACTGTGTGAAGTATGTGGAACTTCACAAAATGTAACAATCACCTAAGACTTTTTGCCTGCCTAGGAATTAACTGTGGAAAATGGGTCAAGTTGTTTTCAATAAATGAATGTTATGGACATTATGGACAGGTGCAAGAAAACCAAATAGAAAAACTGAATTAGACAAAACAAAAATGGCCTGCTGATACAAGTCAAAAACTGTGCTGAGATATTTAGTAAACAAGAAAATGTGGGAACCCGGTTACCTATGCCAAGTTTAGCTTTACAGAAATAGCTTTAATTGGTGTACAAAATAATGATAAAATGTGTCATCCACTGTTACTCCCTTTTTGGGGTGGGCTGAGAAATATTAAAGAGACTAACCCCAGCTCATATCCCAACTTGCCAGCATTGCAGCTCATCTCAGCTTCCTCAGCAACAAGTCAGAAAGAGCAGATGAGGCCAAGGGTTTTTCTCAATAGGAAAACCAACTAGCCTTGCTCTTGTTTATGGAACAGAGCTGTCCCTACCTATTCCGGTGCCCTACGCAGCCCCACTCCTGGGGGGGGCAGGGGAGCCACCTCCAAGCACTCACCGGCAGCACAGCTGGAGCTGGATTGCTGCATTTCCCCGGGCTGGGGCAGAGCAGGAGCGGGAATTTTCGGGGCTGGGGCAGTGCCCTGAGGAAAAGCTGGAGCAGCACACAACTGCACAGGGCACCAGGAAATGTGGTGCCCCCAATTTCCTGGTGCCCTACGCAGCTGGCTTTGCGTAAGGATAAAGATGGCCCTGTTAAGAAACTTTGTTTTAATCTGTGAGTGCTGAAAGTCATTGCATCATCATGACATCCAGTCTTCACCCAATCAGTGGGGAATCTCTAATTGCCATTTCCCTTGTTGTATTGTTTTTTTTATCCCCCTTCTTTCTTCTCTCATTCTCTGGGCTTTTCATTGAATCCTGAAATCAACTATACTGAATTCATCCTTCCTTGGTAAAAAGAAAGGATCCAATCAGATGAAATCCATAACCAGAGCTTGAACCAAGATGTAAGTAGGTGTCATGGTTGACTTGCCCGCTAAAGCATCCACTTGTAATGAACCAGCTGTCCAGTCTTCCAAAAATATCAAGAAAAGAGGTGTTTCACCCATTTTCTATCCTGTTTCTACCTTGTATCTGCCTGTTAACAGCAGGATAAGTGAAGGCCCTTCACACATCAGGAAGATTAATGATGTTTTACTTTAAAAAGAGGGAGACTGATAGAGCCTAAGTTTGTTTTGTATAATCACTCAAGCACAGTTTCAATATAAATAGTTGTTTTAATTCCTTATTCTCTTTTCTATGTTTAATCAATAAACTGTCGACCTGAATGAATGCTTTTGCATGTCTGCCAGTACCAAGTAAATCCAAGGTTTCTGTCAAAAATAACTCTGAGCCAATCACCATAAGAATGGCCATACTGTGTCAGACCAAAGGTCCATCTAGGCCAGTATCCGGTCTACCAACAGTGGCCAATGCCAGGTGCCCCGGAGTGAGTGAATCTTACAGGTAATGATCAAATAATCTCTCTCCTGCCATCCATCACCCCCCTCTGACAAACAGAGGCTAGGGACACCCTTCCTTACCCATCCTGGCTAATTGCCATTAATGGACTTACCCTCCATGAATTTATCCAGTTCTCTTTTAAACCCTCTTATAGTCCTAGCCTTCACAATCTCCTCAGGCAAGGACTTCCACAAGTTAACTGTGCACTGTGTGAAGCGCTCTCTTTTGTTTTAAACCTGCTGCCCATTCATTTCATTTGGTGATCTCTAGCTTTTATATTATGTGAACAAGTAAATAACTTTTCCTTATTCACTTTATCCTCACCACTCGATTTTATATACCTCTATCATAAAATCTCCTTAGTCTCCTCTTTTCCAAGATGAAAAGTCTTAGCCTCTTTAATCTCTCCTCATATGGGACCCGCTCCAAACCCCTAATCATTTTAGTTGCCCTTCTCCAAACCTTTTCTAATGTCAGTATATCTTTTTTGAGATGAGACCACATCTGCACACAGTATTCAAGATGGACCAGGGGTTTATATAAGGGTAATAAGATATTCTCCGTCTTATTTTCTATCCCTTTTAAAATGATTCTTAACATTCTGTTTGCTTTGTTGACTGCCGCTGCACACTGCATGGATGTCTTCAGAGAACTATCCTCACTGACTCAAAGATCCTTTTCCTGATTAGTTATAGCTAAATTAGTCCCCATCATATTGTATGTACAGCTGGGGTTATTTTTTTCCAACGTGCACCATTTAATGTTGGAGAGTGAAAGAGTGTACAAAGATCTTTACCACCTTAGGCCTTTAAACTCAGTATCAATACAACAGAACCCCACTGGTCTAGGTGTTATACAAACAGAATAAATGATGGTCCCTTACAATTAATGATACAATTTTTGAAACTTTTATTTAAAACAAAATAAATATTTGTAAAAATATATTTTAAATAAATGGAGACCACATCAGTTTTTAAACATAGGAATCCAGCACCACCTTGTGGCCAACCAATGAAACAATTATTTATTAAAATCATAGTATCAGCCACTTCAAATTCAGAACGTGTAGTTAATAGTTTGGAACCATCTAAGTTTTGCAAAAGCAAGACTTTACTAAGCCTCAATTTTTTTCATGATTTTGTTCAGCTTTAGTTATTCCCCTCAACACCTACAAACTCACTTATTGCAGGATTGGGTTAACACAGGAAAGCTAGAAATAGTGAAACTGACTTTTTTATATTCTGTGCCCAAGCTGAGTGACATGAGTAGTAAACAAACCATATAAGAGTTATAGACTCAGAGTATAAATTTGTAAAGCAGCTCAAGAATAAAGTACTTTGGAGTGTGCTCTTTCAAGGTTGTCTCTGTCTTAAAACCATCATTTAGTCATATACAAGCCTGCACTCCTAAAAAGACTCCTGCTTGGAAAGCACTTGCTGGACCAGGGTCTACGCAGCACTGAGAATAACTTGCAGCTATTTGATGTAGTAGGATCAGATGAGTTCATCCAAGTTGCTCAGAAAAAACTGGATCAAATGCTGCTCGCAGTTGCACCTATTCACCCCCTGGGAGTGAAGGTGCATTCATGGGAAGTTACCAGGACTGCATCAGTATTACTGAATGTGGCCCAAGGTGTCTCTTTTCACAATCTAAACAAGAGAATCAGCAGCTATCTAGTTTGTTTTAAATAAACGTAGCTGATTGCTTAGGACTCTAGGACTAAACATTTGTTTACTTGAATGCAGCAAACAACAGATAGGACAGGTGCAACAAATAAGTTGTACCTACTGAAGACAAACTGCAGCTGTTTGTTTCCAACCAGAACACTTTCTATTGTCCAAACCAGAAACATTCTTCTACCACTCTAACAGTCCAACTTTTTCCAGGTGGTGAACCATTTTGTAACATAGATCATTAAGATAGCCAATGTTTTCTTAAGCCCCCAATGGTTGATGAGCCAAGTATTTCATTCTGTGCAGAAACAAGGTCCAGAGAATGGAGAATACCTACTCTTTAGCTAGGTTTAGCATACAAATTTCACAATCTTATAAGCAACGGACTGGAAAAAGCTTTTGTTCATTTGCATCTTATCTTGGAGAGCTTCTCAAAGTCTTAAAACATTTTACAATAATTTAAGAAGTATATGCTTTCAGGCACAAACCCACTTATGTTTTGGCTTATTTCACTACTTAAGGCAGTTGATTGATAGCAGCCAATCACTGCACTGGTATTTGAGGAGCAAGCACCTCTAGAAGTACAGAACTCGGCAAGTCTTTTCCACATTGACAGCCACACATTGGGTGTTTTTTGTTCAAGAGCAGAGTCCATATAGCATTCATCAGCATTTAACCAATTCCTTGCTTGTAGGCGCTGATATTACTTCACCACACATGAACTGTTCCTAAAAAAAATGAAAATGAATAGTGTTAACTAATTTCCACTGCTACTCCCACAAGCAGTATAAAGTAAGATAATTTTGTTTTATGGCAAAACAGTTTTATTATAGGCATGGATGCAACTGAAGCCTGAAATTAAACGTGTGAATTTTGGAAAACAATTCTAATTCAATATTTATTTTCAAAGTTTGAAAACTAGCATCACAACAACTAGTTCCTATATATGGCATAGAAACTTTACATTTATACAAGCTCCTCGATATGGTCTAGTCAGTGCACAGAACTGTTTCTGCTAGTTTGAAATATTTATTCGCTCTGGGGTTTTGAACATATGCATATAAATTAGATCTCAATTATCTTTACAAACTTCAAAAATCTGCTGACGGACTGCTGGGCAGTGAAATGTACAGCACGTAACAAAAAAAAATATTTACAATATATGACTTGATCCTTAGAGTGCCCCTTTAATTTATAAAAAAAGCTCAAACGAATGCATCTACAATAACTTATTTTTCATAGACGATCTCCCACCATTGCTGGCAATGGTGGCAGCATAAATGTAAACTGGCTGTTGGCGTTACCACTATTATGTCACAATTGTCTGGAGCAGATCTAGCTGCCTGCGGGAAAGACTGCCTGCAGCCATCTATACTAAGGGTATGTCTTCACTACAGCACTAAGTCGATTTTCCTTAAGTCGATTTTCTGAAGTCGACTTTAGAAAATGGACTTAGTGCATCCCCACATAGGACAGCAACTTTGTGTCTGTCCTTAAAACTTTTGCAGGGGTCCGACACAGGGAGTGTTGCACTGTGGGTAAGTATCCCACAGTGCGGGGAGTCCCCAGCTGTCACCACCTTTCGGGGCAGCCAGGCACGCTCCCCAGGGGACAAGCCTCAGTCCGAGCAGCCCCGCACCGGACCCCCCCGCCCGCCCGAGCAGCCCCGCGCCGGACCCCCCTCCCCCCCCCCGCTTGGGCAGGCAGGGGGGTTTCGCCAGGCTGCTGGGGCGGGCAGGGGGGTCCGGCGCGGGGCTGCTCGGGCGGGGGGGGGGGGTGTTTCGCGGGGCTGCTCGGCCGGCCGGGCGGGGGGGGGGGGGTTCGCGGGGCTGCTCGGCCGGCTGGGCGGGGGGGGGGGGGGGGGGTTCGCGGGGCTGCTCGGCCGGCCGGGCAGGCGGGGGGGGGGGGTTCGCGGGGGGCTGCTCGGCCGGGCGGGCGGGCGGGGGGGGGTTCGCGGGGCTGCTCGGCCGGCCGGGCGGGCGGGGGGGGGGGGGGTTCGCAGGGCTGCTCGGCCGGCCGGGCGGTGGGGGGGGTGTTCGCGGGGCTGCTCGGCCGGGCGGGCGGGGGGGTTCGCGGGGCTGCTCGGCCGGCCGGGCGGGGGGGGGGGGGGGGGGGGTTCGCGGGGCTGCTCGGCCGGCCGGGCGGGGGGGGGGGGGGGGTTCGCGGGGCTGCTCGGCCGGCTGGGGGCGGGCGGGGGGTTCGCGGGGCTGCTCGGCCGGCTGGGCGGGCGGGGGTTTGCGGGGCTGCTCGGCCGGCTGGGCGGGGCGGGGGGTTTGTGGGGCTGCTCGGGCGGGTGGCGAAACAAGGAGCCGTGGGGAGCCGACAGTTGGAGACCGGGCTGGGCGGGTCAGTTGGGGGGGGGGGGGGGGGGAGGGAAGGAGGGGGGGGGGGGGGGAGGCTGGGCTGGGCGAGTCAGGCAGGCGGCAGGATCCCAGCTGGCAAGGGGCCAGTGGGGGGAAACCCTAAAGCAGTGTAGGGCTAAGGACTCCACCTGCCACTGCTTTGGGATTTCCCCTGCTGGGCCTCTTGCCAGCTGGGGTCTCAGCTCCGGTTGCCAGCCTGGGCTTCGGGGGGGGGAGCGGCCCACGGATGACTTATAATGGTCAAAAATGGCCCTTGGCGGAAAAAAGGTTCCCCACCCCTGCCTTAGGGGGAGCCTGGGGTCATCTGGGACAAGCCAGCATGCTATTGAAGTGATAAACCCTCATTTACTCTCGGGACTGGATAGGGTTTAAAGATGTACCGGACACCCGTTTGCCCCCAATTGTGTCGCCTGCTGCCACAAAGTCACCGAGAAACACACTTGAGTCCCCAGGCTCCCACTCACCCCCATCCTCACCTGGTCATAGATCACCCTCACAATCAAGGAGCAGCTGGGACAGGTGGCCACATCCTCCCCATTCTCCAAATCTTCCTGTAACAGAGCCAGGGACACAGTCATTGCTCTGCAACTGTGCTGCACTGCTGGTATAAGGTTGCATTCCTCCACCTGACCTGAAGTGCTGCTTGGCTGTTATAAGCTTGCTCATTTGAGCTAGCGTGCTCAGCTACATCTGCTACCCTCACTCTGCCCTTACTGGGGATTAGCTGCCTTGCTATACATGGGGACTAAGGGAGCAAATTGGAGGGAAGGGATAGGCAGAATCTGGGGTGTGTGTGTGTGGGGGGGGAACTGAATACACAAGAGGATTAAACAGCTGGAGGAAGGAGAAAGGATGTGGTGGCAAAATCAGGGACTGGGTGCAGAATCAGGGTTAAGAACTATGATGGCACATGGCCAGACGGTGGCAGAAGAAAGCTCTGGGATAGGGATGGAGAGAGCCGTCTCTCACATCCAAACTCCCTACCAGAGCCCTTACCCCCTCCCACACCTCAATCCTCAGCCCCGCAATCCCCTCCCTCAGTCCAAACCTCTCATGGACATTCCTCTGCCTAAGAGCAGCAAGGATATGTTGCCATCTCCAGGATCTACATGGAGCCAGGTTGGGAGCTTACCTACCCTGCACCAACTAGACTATAAACTGAACTTTCTGTGAAGATTGGAAATACCGGTTTATAGAGCTTTCTGGCCGGATAACACAGCTTTCTCTCTCTCTCTCTTTGCCCGTCACCCCCCAGCCAGGGTATGGGCCACCAACTGGTGTTGGTGTTTCAATAGCAATTGGTTCCCTTACGGGGTGGAGTTGCTAGCCCCACACCCATTAACACAGCTTTTACTATACCTAAAATGGTTATACATTCCTATAACATTAAATACAGGTTTGTACCTCCAGAAATGTGGACCCCCCCCACCCTTTGTAACTCAAAATTTATTAAAAATCCTAATTTCTGTAAGTAATCTCCCATCTTCCAAACACTATGGTGCACAATTTACTCTTCTATTACTTCGCTTGTTGCCTACATAGATGTTGATTTTCCTAGTAGATTCTTTATACTTCTAATCACATATTTTAATTTCACAGCCTTTTATGTATGATACATATTTTGGTATGATACATTTAGATGATGTTTTACATTCTGACATAGTTACTGTTCTGTACTGCCAAAAATAAAGGATTTTTTTAAAATGAACAATCTCGTTACTCTTTTTCATTGAATTGGGTGGGAGGGCATAGTGCTGATCTCATCTAGTTTGCTTTTTGGTGGAACTAAAGTGCCTTGTCTGACTCTACACTACGTTTTTACAGGGAGATAGGTAATACACGTTAGCTACCCCATAGGAAAAATACACATAGTCTTACCACTGAGGGGACAGATTACAATGCAGACTCAGGTGTTAATGAATCATTATTATTCATAGTTGACAACTAACACTGACTATGTACCGAACACTGTCATCAGAAGTATTGGTCTCTGAATGTCCGCAGCCCCACCCCATTTGTACAGATGCCATAGATAAGTAGTGAAAACTGGGGGGGGGGGGGGAAGGGGATAAAAATTGATGAGGAAAAGGCCTGAGAAACTGCCTTTAAAATAAACTCAGAGGGCACTCTGGCAGGAGTGAGTAAACTATGGCCCGGGGGCCGCATCCAGCCCTTTAGACAGTTAAATCCTGCCCTTGAACGCCTGCCGGGGAGCAGGCTTTGGGGCCTAGAAGCAGAAGCAGCAGAAGCAGCATGACCACCCCCCCCCCCCCCCAGCTCCTAGGCATAGGGGCAGCCAGGGGGCTCCACATGCTGCCCTCTGCCTAAGCGCTGCTACTGCAGCTCCCATTGGCCGGCACCCCTGACCCCCTGCCTCAGCCCTGATCCCCCTCCCACGCTCCAAACCCCTCGGTCCCACCCTCCTGCACCCCCAGTCGCACCCCAGCCGGGCGCCCCTTCCTGCACCCGGAGCGCCTCATTTCTGCTCCCCTCCCGCCCGGCCGCCCCGCGCTCGGTACCCGGGTGACGAGGAAGCGGTCCCCGCACGGGCACGGGTAGCTGTAGGTCTCGGTCTCCTCGTCGTACTCGAAATCCTCGATCTCCACCTCGTCATGAAACACCGACATCACGCCGCCAGGCTCTCACCTGCGCATGCGCCTTCCCGCTTCCCCGGAAGTCGGGTCAAGAGCGCCGCCGGCCCACTTCCGGGCCGGCTCTTCTGTGTGCGCCAATCAGCTGTCAAGCCGGAAGCTCACTGCGCATGCGCCAAAATCAGTTTATCCGTCTATGCACCATTCACTCGCGAGGGAGGGAGGTGATGTTTCTGTGACGGACTCCGCCGCATGCGTCACAGCCCGCGAGGAGCCAATGGGGAAAGAGCAGGGCTTGCGTCAGAACCACTGGGGGGAATGGGGCTGCTGGTCCCCCGCCAGCGCAGCTCCAGGGCCGAGCACGTTGAGTCTCCCCCCCCCCAGCGCCTGACCGGGTAGGCGTAGCGCGCTTGCGCTTCGGGTCACTGGTCCGTAGGCGCCTGGGCGTAGCCAGTCAGCGACTGGAGCCCCGTAGCCTTCATCACGTGACTCTGGCACTGGCTTCGCGGTAGGCGGGTTCCCCCTAATCACATGATGCGGCGCCGGTAAGGCAGCTGGGGAGCCGGGTGCGCGTGCGGGGGAGGACGCTTGGGGGCGGAAGGGGGCATGAGTGAGTTGAGTAGCGTTACCACAGTTCAACGGTCAAAAAGAGGCGGGGAGGGGCTTCCCCAAACAGCCGGATCCCTCCCACTTCCTGAGCCCAGCTGCACCCCTGAGAGCTCCCAGCCCATCTAACCCCCACTGCTCATTGTCCCCTGACAACCCCCTCCTGAGACCCCACCACCCCAACTCCCCCCCAGGAGTCAGAACCCCCCCAAACAGACATCATTTAAAATTAATCAGTCAGGGAGGTTTAGTGTGTTCATAACAATGTTAATTGCTTTTAGAAACCACTCATTTACTTTGTGTGATCTCCATGACAATAGGCATGTTTATGAAATGTCACCAACTTTAAAAAATATGTTTCCAAACCTTTTAGGCATTACGAAGGATTTTATATCTTATTAAGGTACTGATTTTGCTGGGGTTTCTCTTAAAATTAGTTCATCAGATAGTCAGAAATAAAGAAAGGGAAACTCTTTGTCCGGCTATCTGGAAGAAGAAAGGGTTGGACAGAAAGGACAGGAAGACTTTGGAAGCAAGTTTATAGTTTAGGATTAAGGGGCAATGTTCACTGGATATTGGAGGTTTTGAACTGTTTTGAAACCTAATGCCTATCGATTTACAGTTGTATAATAAGAAGCTGTTGAATAATTATTTAAAATTGAATTTTCAGGAGCTGGTGACTTTGACCAGGGAACACCATGGCCCACACTACCATTTCTGCTGCTTTTGCCATTCCTCAGTTACTGAGAGGTACTACTCGAATTTCACCCAAGCATTCTGCATTGTTCCGATTGAAGTACTCTGCTTTGTGTTACTGTACAATGAATGGGTAGGTTATCAGTCTACAAACACGTCTAAATATTTTGTTTTTAAAGAGATTGTGATAACAGTGTCATGAGTGTCAGAAGCTGAACAAACTTTAAAGAACCATAGAAATACTCTATCAATCACCTGGTTGTATTTTAAAGATACTAGTAAGTAGGGATGGCTGACCAAGAAGAATTTCATTCACAAAAAATGTTGGTGTTCAAATTGTGTTTCTGAAATCTTTCAACAATTTTTGTGAAAAAACATGAGGGAGACAGGAATAACTAGTGCTTAGGGCACTTACCTAGGTTGTGGGAAACCCTGCTTCAAATCCTTCCTCTGCCTGACCCAGATGAGTGCCCTACGACCAGGCTATAGAGTTAAGTCTCTCTCTGTCTATCTCTACTATTAGAATTGTTCCATTTTGTATAACTAGGTAAATATTCATGGGTGAGAGGTTCTACAGCCCTGTGGTTCTCAGCCTGAGGGTACTCAGAGGTTTCCCGGGGGTACATCAACTCATCTAGATATTTGCTTAGTTTTTAAAAAAGGCTAGATTAAAAGCACTGGCGCAATCAGTCCAAACTAAAATTGCATACAGGCAATGACTTGTTTATACTGTTCTATTTACTATCCACTGAAGTATAATATTTAGTCGATTTTATAATTATGTGGTCAAAATAAGCAAGTGAGCAATTTCAGTAATAGTGTGCTGTGACACTTCTATTTTTAGGTCTGATTTTGTAAGCGGGTTGTTTTAAAAGTGAGGTAAAACTTGGGGTACACAAGACCAATCAGACTCCTGAAAGGGATACAGTAGTCTGGAAAGGTTGAGAGCCACTGCTACTAGCCTGGTGGTTAGGGCACTCACCTGGATGCAGCAGATCCAAGTTCAGGTCTCTGCAGTTCAGGCAGAGCATGGACTTGAACTTTGGCCTCCCAAATCACTGGTGAGTAATCATCAGGCTTGGCTATTCTGGTGTGTGGGGATCTCTCTCTTTGGTTGTGACCAGCATCTCCACCCTGGACCAGAAAAACCTGTTAAAACTTTCATTGATCGAAAAGGAAGTTTCTGTGAAAAGTTTTGTTTTTGGCAAATGAGTATTTTCTGTTGAAAATTTCCCAACCAGCTCTATCTAGCATTAGCATTCTAAGATTAAATTTGAGGCGAAATTAGAGTCTGACTTGAAATAAGTTTTTTGTTTAAATTAACATGGTCTAGAATGGCAGATCGATTTAAAGTGGTTAAATTGTCAATAGAAATTTCTACCATTTAAGCAAAGCACTAATGCTTTGCAGTTGCAGTAATGATGCTAATCTTGATTTGCCTTTTGTTAAGCACAATGAAATCCAAACAGAAAACAGATCATCTGGAGAGAACGGCAAATAACTTTCGACAAGAGGTTAGTGTTCTGCTCTACAGAACCGAAATGTTTTTCTTTGTGTTAGGAAGAGACTGGATAATCCCATTTGATGGTGATTAGGCTTCTTTCTTTTCTATATGAGATTTTGTGCCATTATTTGTTTTTCTTTTTTGCAATTATATTCCGAAGACACTGTTGTAGAAGGGCATGTTTTCTTTTGGATGGACAACAGAATGATGTTAATGAATGAGTGGCTGTCATTCTTTTTTGACATGTTTAATCAGGAATTAGTGGTTTCCTAGTTCAGTTTGCATTGTTCTAGTTAAGGCATTTATTTTTATTACCATCATTAATACATAGACTTTTAAGGAACCATGGGATTTTCCCTGTTTTTTTTAAATTTTATTTTCTAGTGTTTCAAAGGATACCTGGAAAGGAAGAAAAATAGCTCTAGCCTTTTTATTTTATGATGTATAAAGAAGGGATGCAAAATTCAGAAATTATTTGATGAGGAAAACTGTTTTTTTTTAAATAGGATTTTTCTTTGCTTGTGTTAGGTTACAAATATAAGAAACGTCAAATCTTGTCCTTCCTCAAAACCAGAGAACACAGAGGTATCTGATATGTACAGTAACTCCTCACTTAATGAAACATTAACCAGGACGACGTTATTAGGTTGCTGGTCTATTGGAGAACATACTTCTTTAATGCCCTGCAGTGTTCCCTTTTAACAGTGTTTGGCTCCTGCTGCTCCACCCCCCCCAGCGCTCCTGCTGGGGAGTGGGATGCAGGTGTGGGGGCTTGCTCTGCTCGGTGCTCCTGGTGGAGCAGGGCAAGTTCCATTGCCAAGATCCCACTCCCCAGCTGTAATGCCCAGCGGGCGGAGTGGGATAAGCCCCTTTGCCCTAATCCTGCTCTGCCCCCACCTTAACAAGCTTCACAATCCTCATTAGTGAGTACAGTATTAAATTCTTTGTTTAAAGTTATTTAAAACTTATACTGTACTTGCAAAAATACCCGGCGTTGCTCGGGTGGGGGCAGAGAGCAAACCTGTTGGTGGGGGGAGGGGGCAGAGAGCAAACCTGACATCCCCACCTCACTTACCCCTCGACCAACCCCGACTCACATTTTCACCCCCCCACCCAAACCCAACACCCCCATGTCACCCCCTACAAACCCCAACACCCCCTGACCAACACCCACACCTCACCCCCGTAGACCAAACCTGACACACCCACCTCACTTCCCCCCCCAACCAAACCCGACACCCCTATCTACCACCACAAACAAACCCAACACCCACACCTCACTTACCCCTCGACCAACCCCGACCTTCCCTCCTCACCCCCCCCAACCAAACCTAACACCCCCACCTTACCCCCCCACCAAACCCAACACCCCCTGACCAACCCCAACACCCACCCCCCACCCACCCCGACACCTTCCCACCCCCCCAGACCAAACCCAACACCCCCGGCTCACTTACCCCCCGACCAAACCCGACACCCCCACCTCACCCCCCGACCAAACCCGACACCCGCACCTCACTTACCCTCCGACCAAACCCAACTTGGGTCCGTTGGAGGGGGGAGGGGGCAGAGAGCTGAGCGAGTGCAGGGTCCGTTGGAGGGGGGAGGGGGCAGAGAGCTGAGCGAGTGCGGGGTCCGTTGGAGGGGGGAGGGGGCAGAGAGCTGAGCGAGTGCGGGGCCTGTTGGAGGGGGGTATTATGACATCATAACTATGTCACAGAGAATAGCAGCTGCCCAGCTGATGTGATTGGCCTTTAAAGATTTTCACCCCTGGTGGGGCGTCAGAGGTGAGATTTGAAAAATTTTCGACTCTTACGGTCATTAGGACCCTACAGCCTATAACTGTACCAAATTTCAAGTCTCTAGCTCAAACGGTGTGGAAGGAGTAAGGCAGTATACATACATGCACACATACACCATTTGACTTTTATATATATAGATATGTGTATAGTGTCTTTTGTCTGGCAAAAAACATTTCCCTGGAACCTAACCCTCCTTGTTTACATTCATTCTTATGGGGAAATTGAATTCACTTAAAGTTGGATTTTTCAAGAAAATAACTAGGATATTAACAGGGAACTGATGGGCAGGATCTCCTGGGAGAATAACATGAAGGGGAAAGGAGTCCAGGAGAGCTGGCTGTATTTTAAAGAATCCTTATTGAGGTTGTAGGAACAAACCACCCCAATGTGTAGAAAGAATAGTAAATATGGTAAGCGACCAGCTTGGCTTAACAGTGAAATCCTTGCTGATCTTAAATGCAAAAAAGAAGCTCACAAGAAGTGGAAGATTGGACAAATGACCAGGGAAGAGGAAAGAAAAGTTGCTCAGGCATGCAGGAGTGAAATCAGGAAGGCCAAATCACACTTGGAGTTGCAGCTAGCATGAGATGTTAAGTGTAACAAGAAGGGTTTCTTCAGGTATGTTAGCAACAAGAAGAAAGTCAAGGAAAGTGGGCCCCTTAATGAATGAGGGAGTCAATCTAGTGACAGAGAATGTGGAAAAAGCAAATGTACTCAATGCTTTTTTTTGCCTCGGTCTTCACGAACAAGGTCAGCTCCCAGACTACTGCACTAGGCAGCACAGCATGGGGAGGAGGTGACCAGCCCTCTGTGGAGAAAGAAGTGGTTCGGGTCTATTTGGAAAAGCTGGACGAGCACAAGTCCATGGGGCCGAATGCGCTGCATCCGAGGGTGCTAAAGGAGTTGGCTGATGTAATTGCAGAGCCATTGGCCATTATCTTTGAAAACTCATGGAGATCGGGGGAGGTCCCGGATGACTGGTAAAAGGCTAATGTAGTGCCCATCTTTAAAAAAAGGAAAGGAGGAGGATCTGGGGAACTACAGGCCAGTCAGCCTCACCTCAGTGCCTGGAAAAATCATGGAGCAGGTCCTCAAGGAATCCATTCTGAAGCACTTGGAGGAGAGGAAAGTGATCAGGAACAGTCAGCATGGATTCACCAAGGGCAAATCATGCCTGACTAACCTAATTGCCTTCTACAATGAGATAACTGTCTCTGTGGATGAGGGGAAAGCAGTGGATGTGTTATTCCTTGACTTTAGCAAAGCTTTTGACACAGTCTCCCACAGTATTCTTGCCAGCAAGTTAAAGATGTATGGGTGGGATGAATGGACCATAAGATGGATAGAAAACAGGCTGGATCATCAGGCTCAACAGATAGTGATCAATGGCTCCATGTCTAGTTTGGCAGCTGGTATCAAGCACAGTGCCCCAAGGGTCGGTCCTGAGGCTGGTTTTGTTCAATATCTTTATCAGTGATCTGGAGGATGGCGTGGACTTCACCCTCAGCAATATTAGAGATGACACTAAACTGGGAGGAGTGGTAGATACTCTGGAGGGTAGGGATAGGATGCAGAGGGACCTAAACAAATTAGAGGACTGGGCCAAAAGAAATTCTTTGTGGTTCAATAAGGACAAGTGCAGAGTCCTGCACTTAGGATGGAAGAATCCCATGCACTGCTACAGACTAGGGACCGAATGGCTAGGCAACAGTTCTGTAGAAAAGGATCTAGGGATTACAGTGAACAAGAAGCTGGACATGAGTCAATAGTGTGCCCTAGTTGCAAAAAGGCTGTATAAGTAGGGCTTTAAGTATAAGTAAGTATAATTTTGGGCTGTATAAGTAGGGGCATTGCCAGCAGATCGAGGGACGTGATCATTCCCCTCTATTCGACATTGGTGAGGCCTCATCTGGAGTACTGTGTCCAGTTATGGGGTCCACACTACAAGAAAGATGTGGAAAAATTGGAGAGAGTCCAGAGGAGGGCAATAAACTGATTAGGGGGCTGGAGTACATGATTTATGAGGAGAGGCTGAGGGAACTGGGATTGTTTAGTCTACAGAAGAGAAGAATGAGGGGGGATCTGATAGCTGCTTTCAGCTACCTGAAAGGAGGTTCCAAGGATGATGGATCCAGACTGTTCTCAGTGGTACCAGATGACGGAACAAGGAGTAATGGTCTGAAGTTGCAGTGGGGTAGGTTTAGGTTGGATATTAGGAAAAAAAATTTCACTAGGAGTGTGGTGAAGCACTGGAATGGGTTACCTAGGGAGGTGGTGGAATCTCCTTCCTTAGAGGTGTTTAAGGTCAGGCTTGACAAAGTCCTGGCTGGGATGATTTATTTGGGGTTGGTCCTGCTTTGAGCAGGGTGTTGGACTAGATGACCTCCTGAGGTCCCTTCAAACCCTGAGATTCTATGTTCAGTGAGGAGTTACTGTATTGTGAACTTCCCTACTCTTTGATTTAAGGGGTGAAAGTGCAGCCTCTTTAACATGAATTTTTTTTCTTCTGTTTGTAATAAATTAGTTTAAATTAACAAAAGAGTTGTTATTAAAGTTTCACTAGTAAAGTGATTCTACATCATTTTTTGAATTTCAGTGTGGCTGGGAAGTGGAGGTGTATTAAGGGATGGTGATTGGTTAGTTTGAAGAGGCTATGGAGAACTGTGCAGGACAAGTAAAGGAAGGAGGTTTCAGTGCTGCTATCTCAACTTTCTGGAACATCTGGGAACTTTTTTCTATGCTTAATTTATTCTCTGTTACATGTTGTCACTATTTCTGACAAGTTAGAAATTAGTCAGTTCAAATCTCCTGTTTAGCTGTAAATCCTATGTAATTAGTAATTGGCTTCCGTCTCCACATTACCTTGCTTGGTTTTTGTAATCCTTTGGAAAGATTAATGGAGGATATTTCTGTATTGCAGTATTGTGGATGAGTACACTAACACATACTCACAGATGTAGCATAAATAGCAAGTGCAATAAAGAGGGGCTGAAACTTTGTTCTTCTACAATGAAATCCAGATTAAAAGAGCCATACATTCATTTTTCCTCTCCTGCCAAATATTGATTTGGGCTAGTTGGGTACTCTTAAGGATGGTCAGAATCTTCTTTGAGGGTCCTTGGTCACCCTACATCAAACTTAGTTTTCTGCACTAACTGACTATTGAGTAGTAATGAAAATTCCAGTATTTTGTCAAAAGTAGGCCAAAGACCAACTCAGGGGGGTGTTGGGGAGGGAAGGGATGTCAAAAGTGTATGCACATTTCCTGTACTAAGACCTTTACATAAGAGAAATATTTAAATAGCCAACCTTACACTTGTCTCGTTAACCAGTATGACTGCTTTTCCTGTTTTAATATTGTCGATTAAAATGGAAAAGAAAAGTACACTACTCTAACTTTGTTTTAAGTTGGCAAGTGTCCTGTTGTTTTACTGGACAGTAGACATGTTCAAATGTTTTATGGATAAATTCATTTCCTGCCATGTGCTTTAAATTACAGCAAGACTGGTTAAAGTTTCATTTGTTAAATTATTTGATCTTGTACAGATGAGAAAATGGCACAATCATGTTGTAGGAAACATCACACTGGGAGAGCTAATGTCGTAGATGGCATTAAACATTTTTTAAATGCTTTACAGCCTAGGACATTGACCTATTTACTAAACTAGTTATAGTCATTCTGTTTTGCTGAATATTCAACAATAGCTAAAAGAAGTCTTTTGGGGGAAGGAGGATGGACAGGTATCATGCAAGTTAACTGTTAATATTATAAAACAAGAATTTAATGTTTTGATACACATTGCTGACAGTCTGTATCCCTAAGTTACTGAACATTAATATGATTGATTGTTTTATCCTGTAGATTAGGGTTTCTCAACCTGGGGGTCGTGACCCTCCGGGGGGGTCGCCGAGCACTCCCCGGGGGGTCGCGAGCTCCTGCCACCGCAACTCGCGGTGACTGGGGCTGCGCCCCGGCCCCCAGTCCCCGCCGCAGGTGGGCTTCTGGCTGCGCCCCGGCCCCCAGTCCCCGCCGCGGGTGGGCTGGGGGCCGGCGTGCAGCCGGCAGCCCGCCCGGGGCGGGGATGGGGGACCGGGGCACATGCGGCAGCCCGCCCGCGGCGGGGACGGGGGACCGGGGCGCTCCCGGCAGCCCGCCCGCGGCGGGGACGGGGGACCGGGGCGCTCCCGGCAGCCCACCCGCGGCGGGGACGGGGGACCGGGGCACACGCGGCAGCCCGCCCCTGGCGGGGACGGGGGACCGGGGCGCACGAGCGGGTTTTTTTTTTGGTGGTGGTGGTTTTTTTGTTTGTTTGTTTTTTGTAATTCGGCGGCTTTTCGGCGGAGGGGTCGCGCCGCGCTGCCGGATCACAAAAAGGGGTTGCGGTCTCAACTAGTTTGAGAACCGCTGCTGTAGATGGATACATTCTTTACAATATGTATATATCTGATACCCTTGCAGCCTCATTGAAGTCCCAGATGTTGCATAAATGTAGGGCAGAATTTGGCATAGTGTGTTTGTGGAGAGAGAATTTATGATCCTGGAACAGGATCAACTTGCATGGACCCTGGCCTATTGAAGTCAACAGCTGAAGGGTTCAGCCTATGGCAGCTTCCAGTATAAGATTTGCCCCTTATTTAATATAGTGTTATTCTTCGTAGCTTGTCATTAGCCTTTTAGCTGTAATATTTAGTAAGTCAAAACTATGAGTTTCAGGTACCCCACTCAGAGTCCTTTTGCTTCCTGCCAGCAAGAAAAATATGCTTGTATAAAAGTTTCCCTCCATTCTAAGTGACATATTGGGCCTTGGGCAAAATGCTGTTATGTTACAGGTTCATTATATTACTTCCTTTAGTGTCCAGCCTTTTATCCAATGATAGAGTAGGACCACTTATCCAAATGTTAACTATCTCAGGTTTTTGGTTGTTTTAAGAAATATTTTATTTTAGGAGGTATTGTGGTAGCTAAAACATAAACACATACCCCTAGAATGAGGTTAGTTGCTGCCAGAACCAAGTATAGATGAGAGTTTGGGTACAGTGAGGCAAGATGTATTAAATTAGACATTTACAACTGGATGGCATGTGTTCATTGAGGGGAAAAAAAATCAAAAAATAAGCTGAGGTTTAAAATAGGAACCACAGCATGAAACCGAAATGGTGATATTGGCCACAGAACATTTCCCCAACAAGCCTCAGAAGTGTAGAGCTCAAGATTTCCAAAATATTTTATTACTGACCATGCAAATAGTGATTTCTTAGTTTCTCTGGTAATTGATCCACATTGTCTGCTGGTTCCACAATATAAATGTGTAAATTCATGGGGAGATGCAGGTTAAACTTCAGCTTGTACAGTAAGCAGCCCTATGACATGAGGCAAGGGGAAAGATATGCCACTAATGTAGTGGAGATTCCAGTGATCATTGTGGTTAAATTATGTTTGACTGTCTTAAATGGAAACAAGTAAATATATTAATCTTCAAGTGAAAAGTAGCTTTTCATTCAGAGCTACTGAAAAAACAGATTTCATTTAATGAAATGACAAGTTTAGGTTTGTTTTTTTCCTTCAGTCATCTTATATATCCAGTTATTTATGCAGAATAAATATTCTCCAAACTTCTCCCGGTGATACAAGTCAGTTACTGGGTCTCCTTTTAAAGGTTGCTTTTGTGAATATTTTTTTATATGAAGATTTTCTACCCACTTGTTTTGATTACTTTTTTGCTCTCAAAAGCAAAAATAAACTAGGCTTTACTTTGTTTTGGTCAAAATATTTGTATATAGCCTGGCCAAGATTTTCAAAAATGATTAGTGATTCTGAGTGCCCGTCCTGACATGGTAAAGGGGCCTATTTTCCAGTGTGCTCAGTGCCCACTTCATGCAAATAATGCCCCTTTAAGGTATCTTGAATTCAACACCCCAGATCCCTAGTCACTTTTCCCTTAGTCTGGTGCTTACCATAGGTCTGAGTATAAATCAGATTTTACACTTTTTGTTAAACTGGAAGGATCCTGTGTACAGTTAGAAGTGAACTATTTACAGATAATTTTCTGTCCGTTATACGCTGAAGTTTGCAACAGAGAACCTAAGTGTAATATTATGAAGTAATAAAAAACTAAAAGTTGAACTTTATTGTGAGGGGAAGAAGGATTATATAAAGATCACATTGTATTTGTTAAATGCACTACACCAGGGACTCTCAGAACAAATTATTTGATGGCCTCAGAGTGCAGCCACCAACTCTTGCTGTGACCGTTTTTTGTAAAACAGTTTAGGAAAAATAAATAAATATGCACATATACACATCCACAGTATTGTAATTTGTTTATGGATAGCTAGTAAAACTGCTGTGGAAAGTGTTAGTAACAAATATACAAGTATCACTTTTCACAGCAGACTTATTCAACCGGGGCAAGTTTGGGGACAAATTAGGCCCTGGGTAGGGGGTTGGGAGGTAGTCGGGGTCAGGGAGGCAGCGAGGGGCTAGAGCCTAGAGCCCTGTGGCTGGAGGACAGAGCCCAAAGCCACGTAGCCGGAGCCCAGGGGTGAAGACTGAAGCCCCACGGCCAGAGCCTGCTGCCCCACCACCCCAGGACTGAAGGCCAAAGCATGAGTCCCACTGCTCCTGGGAAGGCAGGGAACTGTTTCTCTAGTATTGTACCCCAGGTTTGAGAAACGTTGCACTAGACCAGGGGTTGGTAACCTTTCAGAAGTGGGGTGCCAAGTCTTCATTTATTCACTCTCATTTCAAGTTTTACATGCCAGTCATACATTTTAATGTTTTTAGAAGGTCTCTTTGAATAAGCCTATAATGTATAACTAAACTATATGTTTACTACTTTACTACCACTTATGTTTACTACTAGTATATGTTTACTGTACTACTGTATGTAAAGTAAATAAGGTTTTCAAAATGTTTAAGGAACTTCATTTAAAATTAAATTAAAATGCAGAGCCCCCCAGACTGGTGGCCAGGCCGCCCGGGCAGTGTGAGTGCCTCTGAAAATCAGCTCGCATGCCGCCTTTGGCACTTGTGCCATAGGTTGCCTACCCCTGCACTAGTCTAAGGAGAGAATGCTTATTCTGTGAACAACCTCATGATTCCTATTGGGAGATCTCTCCTTCAGAAATATATCTAAGATCTGTTCAGAATGGTATCTTTTGTTTTTGTTAGTGCTGAAATAAACTAGTTAGTCTCTAAGTTGCTACAAGTATTCCTCGCTTTCTTTACGGATACAGACTAACACGGCTGCTATTCTTGAACCTTACATAACTGGGTAACCCAGCAGTTTCCGAACAGTGGGTCACAGTAATCCTGAGTGTGAAGAAAATACCACTTTACAAAATGGTATCCTTCACACAGCATGACCTTCAATGTACCTTTTGTGCAAGGACATGCTGTGTGGAGGATGCTATTTTATGGCACAAATTGGCATCTTCAATGTGGTGTGACCTCACACTGTATCCTCAATGCTCTCTAGACTCAGAGACATGGGACGCAGTACATCTGAAAATAGGGTCAAATAGAGTGCAATGGTCAGTGCTCATTCGAAACATCACCTAATGATTAGGGGTTGGGCCCTTCTTAATGTAGAGGAATAGTAGGAGAGCCCAGACCATCTCACTCCACCAGGCTCTAGGTCAGGGCTTATAAGGGGTCCGCAGTCAGGAACATCTTAAGGCTTCCCTCTCTAGGTCCCAAACGCACTTTATTGTCCAAGTTTTGCTCTCTGTTGTGAAAAGGTAATAGAAAAAGGTACTAACGGCACCTTCATTGTGTCTAAGTCCAACAGATAGGCTCATCTTCTCTAAGAGTTGGCTTTTACAGTACTCCTCCTCAGGAGCTTATAGGCTAGCCTTCTCCCTTCCTCGTAAAAACCTCTTCTGAGCTGTTTGGCTTCGTTTTAAGCTCCACCTCAATCTGCAGCATGCACTGCAGCTGCCGCTGGGCGGTGTCATCAAAGCACATAATTGCTCTTTAACCTCTTCAGTTCTCGTATAAGGTTTCCCATCACACAGAGAGAAAGTTTGGGAGCCACTGGTGGTAACTCCAAATTCACCAAAGATCACCTGACACCCAATTTAGCAAGCACAGTAATTGCTGAAACAAGTACCTTGCTGAGTTAGGGCTATAGCAGGGGTGGGCAAACTTTTTGGCCTGAGGGCCACATCGGAGTTCAAAATTGTGTGGAGGGCCGGGTAGGGAAGGTGGTGCCCTCCCAAACAGCCTGGCCCCGCCCCCTATCAACTCCCACTCACTTCTGGCCCCCTGACTACCCCCTCTCAGAACCCCCAACCCATCGCCCTATCTGGAGATCCCTTACTCTAATGGCCCCCCAGAGCCCCACCCCCTATCTAAGCCCCCCCTGCTCCCTGTCCTCTGACTGCCCCCTCCAGAGACCCCCTGCCCTTAGCCACCGCCCCAAGACCCCACCTCAAGCCCCCCTGCTCCTTCACCCCTGACCACCCCCTCCACAGGTCTCCTTTTCCTTACTCACCCCCCCAGGACCCTATCCACTTATCCAAGCTTCCTTTTCCCTGACACCTATCTATACCTCCACCCCCAACAGGCCCCCTGGGACTCCCATGTGCCATCCAACCTCCTCCCTCCCCCCCCCCCACCTTCTGCCCCTTTAGGTCAGTGGTCACCAACCTTTTGGTCTTCAGGGACCACTAAAGTGGCGCGGCGCAGCCCCCCCCCCCCCGCTCGACGCGCACCCCCCCTCGCTCGACCGGCGCAGCGCCCCCCCCCCTGCTCAACCGGCGCGGTTCGCCCCCCCCCCCCCCCCCGCCTCAGCGGCGCGGCCTCCCTCTCCCCCCCGCCCTCAGCGGCGCGGCGCGGCAGCCCCTCCTTCCCCCTCCACTCCTGCTACAGAACAGAAACGAACGTTTCAGTGCCTGGGAGGCACTGCCTGGGAGAGCATAAATGCTCTTTTCAGCCATTCAGTTCACTTCCCCATCAGTACGGAGCAAGCCACGTGTTTTCGATTAGTCTAATTTCTCAAACCTACATGCAGACGCTCCCCTTGCCCCGGTGTTCCCGACTGGGATCATGACAGCTCCCACACACCCCCACGCCTGCACAGAGCTGGTTAGTTTCAGATCTTGGCACCTGCCAAGCTGCACAGCATCGGGGGCTCTCAGAGAAGATGGGAGCTCGCCCCAAACGCTCCTCAGCGGCGCGGCGCGGCTCGGCGCCCCCCCCCCTCCTCAGCAACGCGGCGCGGCCCCCCTCCCGGCCGGCGCGGCGCGGCTCGGCGCCCCCCATCCCCCACCCCGCGGCCTCAGCGGTGCGGCTCGGCCCCCCTCCTGGCCTCAGCAACGCGGCGCGGCTCGGGAGGCAGTAGCGAGCCAGCGCTTTGGCCGGGAGCTGGACACGCTGTCGCGCAGCCCCGCCCAACAGCGCTGCTCACACGGCCCTCTGGGGCCGCGGGGGAGGGAGACAGGGCAAGAGGGGCTGGAGCAGTTTCCCTACCGTGTCCTGCCGAGGCCACGCGGGAGGGGGCCAACGGGGGAACAACTTCCCCAGTGCAGCAGCTGAGGCCGCGGGGGAGGGGCAAGAGCAGCCTCCCCAGCCAGACCTCGGGGGCCGGTTTGGAGGAGCCCGCGGGCCGGATCTGGCCCGCGGGCCGTACTTTGCCCACTTCTGGGCTATAGTGACTGTTTATAGTAGTTCCATTTTAGAGATTTTTGGATATCTGAAAAGTGTCTTTATTTTGAAGATTACTTTGATTTCCACTCTCATTCAGTTCACACTATTTGCTGTGTATGAATGTTGTACATTATAGATGTTCAGTAAAAATAGCCAGATGGGGATAATGTTGCATGTTTGTATCTAGATGTATCTTACTTTTTAAAAAAGAGGTAACGAGTAATCTAGAATGTATGTAGTTAAATTATTTTCATCCAGATTAAATTGAACTTTATACACAGATTTAGATTAACCCTGATTAAAATTTACAAAAAATCTTGGAGTTGTAATATATATTTAATGAGGTTTGTTTTCTGTATGATTCCATTATTATTTTTTATTATTTTCCCACTGTGGTGGACACCTGTTAAAGTTTTTAACTTTTGAAATCCTATTGTTAATGATCCATAACTTCCATGGATGGTCTCAAGCACATTTGCTGAAAATGAAACCACTGTAATATTATGATTCATTCTCCTTTCTCTAGGTTATTTCTCCAGCAAAAGTGTGTGGCATAACCAATGAATCTGAAACAGTTAAAAGACTTCGCTTGGCTGTCAGAAATAAGGATTTTACTTTTAAAGCAGGACAGTGGTAAGACTTGTCTCTGATTTTGTGGGGGAGAAATTGCTTACAGAAAGCCCTGGATGATATTTTAAAAGGAAGATACTGGAGATGCAGTATATTTATACAGTAGACTCTCGATTATCCAGGATTGGGTTAACCAGGATGTGGATTAACCAGGACGTCAAAAACAAACAAACACGTAACTCGCAGGGCTGGCTCTGGCTTTGTTGCCGCCCCAAACACACACAAAAACCCACAGGGCACCCAGTGAACCAACACCCCCTCCCTCCGGCGCAGGGTGGCTGGTGAACCAACCCTCCCTCCCCATGTTTCCTATGGATGTTGATTATCCAGGATTTTATTAACCAGGATTAATTTTTTACCCAACAATCTTGAATAATCGAGAGTCTACTGTATACTGCACTATTTTAGTCAGTAATATAAAACCATAACGTACATGCTATATAAAACAGCTGATAAATTCAACCTCATAATTGTAAACTGTGCTTTACTAAATAGCAAAAAAATAAAAATGTGCTAGTTTTCATTTTGATTTCTTCAGTGACGACCTGTGGTTTATATCCATTAACTTATTGCTGTATGAATATCTAGCTGCACAGTGGAGCAGAAACTGAGTGCTGCAAATTTTGATAGTTCATTTTAATTTGGTTTAACGGTTTTATAATTAAAAAAGCCCCAAAAGCAATGTTGACCTTTGTCTCCTAAATGTAGATGTGCTGGGATAGTTTGGGTAGGTGTATACTTGAAAACAAACCCCATTCACTGCTTAGGCCATTCTGTGGATTAACTGTTGTGACACTTCCCAGGGATACCGAAGGCTTTAAGGCTCCTATCTACCACCTGTCTTTAGCATGAAGAAGACTTGTCTGTGCTTTTTGGGGTCAGCTCCCCAATTCCACTAGCCATGAGCAATGCAAGTACTCCCCTCTAAGCCTTGCAAGTCCTGTAGTTACTCTACAGGTAGCAATTGGCACACACTAATCCTCTAGCCCTCTAATCATCTCACTGGAGTGCCCAGCCCCTTGTCCGCTGGATATTTGCAGTGTTCACAGATTTGCTTCTTCCAAAGTAACAGTACGCTCCTGTGTACCAATTCCACCTTAGATTGTGGCTCTGCTGAACATGGGTATATTAGATATATTTATGGTGAAACCAGGAATAAGTTTCTTTAACAAAGCATGGAGATTCAAAGTAATAGCAAATAGAAGTATTGTAAACAAAAATTGTTAGGTATAAAATAAAACCATAACGTACATGCTAGACCCTAAACAAGCTATTTCATGTCTAATTAAGTTTTGCTCACCCAAAAATCCTTGCAGTGATTTATAGCTAGGCTGGCTGTGATCTCCTTTTGAGATAAGCATGCTGTGAGCTTGCCGCCTCAGTGAAGGATCTGGGGGTTTGCTTGCATCCCAATATATAACAGACCAATCCTTTGTATTTATTCATAAACCAGAGCACCCCCTCACCCAGGTGTTTGTTTCTCCCTGGGAATTCACTCTTCTAGATTTTCCAATCTTAGTTAGCCTGTGGCTCTGTGGGAAATAGGCATCCATTGTGAGGTATACAATACACAGATGACCAGACAAGGACATAGGTGTCTTATCTCCTGCCTGAATGAAACATTTCTTTATGTCACCTGCCTTAATTCAAGACCTCAAGAACATAAATTCTTGTATAGATATATAGCTTCTTAAATATTATCTTTGCGTACATTTTGCAGTGAGTATGATGATCAGTATGATGTATACGTCTGACAGATACCTGGAAAAAACTATGCACACCCTTTGGCAGTTGGCACCAAGCAGTCCCTGGGTCACAGTTGCTATTTAAACAATGTTACAGTTTCAGGAGTGTTAGAATTTTTCAGGATCAGGAGGAATTTCATGTTTCAATTCAAATACTATTTTGTAGGATAAATTATAATCTGGACCTCTCACTCTTGACAGTGAGAGATAAGGTGGATGAGGGAATTTCTTCTATTGGTGACCGAGAGAAGCTTTCCGGCTCACACAGAGCTCTTCTTCATTTCCCAGATCTGAAGAGGAGCTCTGTGTAAGCTTGAAAGCTTCTCTCTGTCACCAACAGAAGTTGGTCTAATAAAAGAGAATACCTCACTTACCTTGTCTCTCTGATATCCTGGAACCAACAATGCAGACAACTCTTCACAGTGGTGCTTTACCTTTTTTTAAAAAAGAACAACTTCCTGTTGGCTTAGTCCAACTGGAAACTGCTTTTGCTGGAATCAAAGTTTGACTGCTAGGGTGTTAACGGCATGTGTTACCAATGTAGTCTTAATATCCAGACTCTTAAATTTAGAACCAGAAAACCAAGATGTTGATTGCAGTAATTTTTGTTTGTGGAGCAATTTGTTGCAGTTTTTGCACGTGTGGAGTGATGCATATTAAATTCCTGCTTGCCAGTTCTTCAAAACACACATTTAACCATCAAAAATCTTTTGGCAATTATCACTCTGAAAAATGAAAGCTTGAATTATAATTATTCTTCTCCTATTCTTTTTTTCCTTGAAAGTATTCTAAAGGCTGTTTTTTGTTTTTTTTTTTTGGCATGGCAATTTCTCTGTACTGGTCACTATATTCTGTGGTCATGTTTTCTGAGGAACAATGCCAAGAATCAACAATTTCCTGAATAGAAAAGCCTAACATATCAGTGACATGCTATAGTGAGATGCCAGAGCTAGTTTGTCTTCACAGTATAAACACAGAAAATGCAGCCTTCGTAATCTTGGTTTACATAAGCAAAAAAAGTTGATTTGTTGTTCCAGGATCTAATAGACTTCTGTTGCCTATCAATTATAATTAAAATGAACAAGAAGAGATTTGTTGCTCTAATAAGGTATTTTGAATGTGACAGTGCATGCATATGTTTTTAAGTACCATGAAGGGCTGAAGGACAAAGGACTAGTAACTTTATTAAGCTCATCTTAATATTTCTAACTTCTTCTTCTAGCAACTATTGGATATTTTTCTCTTTTATGAATCTTTGGCTTTAAAAACTTCAAAGACAGAGGAGGATATGTGACTGAGACATACCTATAAGTTTACAAATTCTCTTTCCTCTTTTTAAATGCAGCATCTTCCCTTATCTATTTACTAAGGCTTCAATTTTTTTTTAAGTAGGCTTCTTATATTTTATGATATATTGTTCTATAGCTTTACTATCATTGTTTGGGAATGATCCACATGCACAGAGAGAGCCATGCCATCCCCTTCCCCCGATGGTAAAGGCTTGTCTTGCAACTTCCAGCCACTGATATACTTAGCATTTTATGACATGTTAATTTCTGAACTTTAAGTTCTTAAGCGTGTTCTAAATTTAGTTTAGACCAACACACATTATAAAAATGCTTCTTGTACATTATCAAAATGTTGTGTGTCACTAGAGGGTGCTGCAGTTTAGCATGTAAAGCAGTATCACTTATTTCAGTGACTTTCATTTTTTGAGATATAAAAATAAATAGGTATGTAAAGAATTTGTCATATTTCTTATTCTCAGAAGAGTGCATGTGTGTGCCATTAAAATCTGTTTTCCTAAATTAGTTTTTCAGTCCCTTTCCCAGTAAGGTACAGTAGTTTGAAAATGAAAGGGAGTACCTCTGGTGCTGAAAATGGTGGGAACAGAGTCCTCTGGCTGGACAATACTGACTTTTTCAATACATACCTAGACTTAAGTAAATGACTAATAATGTAAGATTGTAGTACCCCTTTTTTATACATTGCATTTAAACCTCAATAATAACCTAGAAACCTGCCAGTATAATACAGATGTATTTTACTTTCTGGCAATCTGGAAATAAAAAGAAATAATCCTGTCCCTTTAAATTCGTAGGGGGAAAGAATTCTGAGTTGATGGCATTACTCAAGCTGTGTGTTCGGATGCCAAATGCTTCTTATTGTTAAGATAGTAATGAAAAGTGGTTACTAACTTTGTAAAAAAGTTTTATTCAGTTATTTTCTTATCGAAACATACAAATACAAAAACTGCTAGTGCACTCTCTCTGTTGGGTTCTGAACCTTATAGAAATCAAAATACACACGTTTTGGTAAAAACAGAGTAGCTGAGATCAAGCCAGGAGCTTTGTTGAAGGAAACTTGGTGAACATTCTCTTGCCTTGTTTTTAAAGTTCCTTTTATTTCGCTATTTCGTAGGGTAGATTTTTTTATCCCTGAAGTTGCTGTAGTTGGTGGATTCTCAATATGTTCCAGCCCTGGTCTACTGGAACAAGAGGGAGTATTGGAACTGGCAGTAAAACATACTGTACATCCTCCTGCTCACTGGATTCACACTCAGGTAAACGATATTTGCAGATGAATATACACCCTGAACAAATCTTTTTCACTTAGAACTTGATTGTGTCCCATTGAAGTCAGTAACAAAACTCCCATTGACTTCAGTGAGTATGATATGGGCCCTTAATACACAATTTCTAAGCATCATTCAATTGGCCTTAACTTTGTCTGCTTTGTAAGAAGCCATGAAATAACATAATTTGTATGTGGTAACCTGAGTCTAAAGTTGTGATCCTCTAACTTGTTAGTGCCTCTCTTCTGAATCTTGCTGTTAGATACAGCTCTGTTATATTACATAGCTCTGTCTCCCATCCTGTATTTGTGGAACTTTCCAGCAATCATGTCGGACAGGTCACAGTTAGTAAGTTTAAATGTTTATACAGTTACAAATGATTGACCGACAAAAATCATATGATATGAAAGGGACCCTTATGTCAGTAATAGATAATTGGTAAATCAACACAATACTTCAGAGATGACAAAATCCCAGTACTCTGGGTTACAGTTTGAGACAACTTAAGGCCTTTTCGGGGGGGGGGGGGGTGTCGGGACATGCTAAGACTAGTCTGTTTCTTTTTCCCCCCTTCTGTTTTGTGATGGGTAATTCTTGAGGCCTGGGAGCATTTTTTATCATTCATTCTCCTATTTACCACAGTTTAATTATGGTCACGAGATTTCCTTCCACGCTGTTGCTGTTTCGTTCAGATATCATTCCTCATACTTACTATCCTCTGCCTATTGTCCATAGTTCTCCGTGTGACTGTAAGGTCTAGGCTAACAGATTCTTCCAAGGTCACAGCCATTGCTGCTCTGTTTATTGACCAGAAGAGTCACAGTAAAAAATCAAGCAGTGAGAATCCCCAGGTTGATCCCAACCCAGTAGTTACCATGTGACCTTGCACTGCACTTCTCCTGCTGTTAAATCAGGTTAGTTTCATGCATCACTGGACTTGTTTTGAAAGGCTGTGTAGAAAATGTAGGACCAATGTCACTGGCTACACACTTCATGAGAGTACACGGGGATATTTTGTATTTCTTTGGTGTTTCTCAGTACATATTACTGAAATCTTCAATCTCTGAGGCATCTCTGAAACTATTATCCCTCCTTAACACTGCTGTTGAATTTTCTAGTTGAGTTAACAGAAAAATACTTAGTTCACATGTAAACTAGTTCAAACGCAGCTTCTGCAGAAGAATCCTCAAATATGAGCTGAGTTTTCTATTAAGCAAGTGCTTTATTTCTGTAATGAGGAAAGGGGAAAGAAAAAAAATGCAATCACCTCTTTGAATCCTGTGACACTTATTTGGTAGGGAAGCCATCAGACTTAATTGATTAAAATTAATTTGTAATGCATTTTAAGATTCCAGGATAAAGGATGCTTTAGAAATGCTAGATATTATTTGTCTTAGTTACTTATTGCACCTGCTTTTTTCAAATTGATTTTTTCGTATTTAACCTTCAATACCTTATTAATAATAGTATATTTCATCCTGTTTGTTTCCAATACACTTTCTAATCATAACACCTTCAAGAAGACACACTTCTGTGGATAAAGTTGTAGTGTAGGTTTTTTGCTATTGAATCCATCTTCTTTTTCTCTCTGCCTAAACCATTTCAATGCAGTGCTTGCAATTTTAGTAGAATATACTAGTTCTATGCTACTTACAGTCCTCACAATCCCAGTTGTATGTAACACTCTGCTTCAAAGGATCTTTTTTCCTCATCTTAGTACAGGTAGTCTTTTGGGGCTTGGACCTTTACTTCATAAATACCTGTCACTGATGGAAATCTACTCTTCATGGTAAACCTGGTTGAGATAATGTCATTTAACTCTAAGCCCAAGATTCACCTTCTCAATTTTGCTTTACTTATTGTTTTGTAAAGCACTCAAGATAGTACTTTCTCGGTCTGTTGGAGCCTGACAAATGACTAGCGTAATCTTCAGGTTCACTTCATAAATGGTTTTGTAGTAGTAGCACATCCCACCAAAATGACAAATCAAGTTCAACCTTATAGCCTCCTGCCTCAACATTTTATTTTTTGTTTTTTCTCACCTTAAAATGAAATGATTAGTTCTCATCTGTTTCAATTGCTATGTCCCAATAATAGAAGAGACTTTCTGGAGGCAGCGCTTTTTGTCTGCCACTGATGAATTGCTGTTCCCAGTGGATTTTTTTCCCCCTTTCCTTGTATTTTTACCTCTCGGTTTTTTTTTTGTTGTTTTGGTCCCTCTGTCCTGTTTTTTCTTTCCCGTCTGTGTGGTCTAGAGTGAGAAAATGGAATTCCTGATCAGAATCCTATCTTCTGTTCCTGGTTCCACTACTAACTTGTGACCTTGGAGAACTGGCTTAATTGCTCTATTTTCATTTTCCCCTTCATGCAAGGGTGTCAGTCTGGAATTGAAAAAGCTCCCTCATATTCCAAGAGGACATTGCCCCAAGTATATCACACTGGGTTAGTTTCACTTTTCCATGTATTAAACTTTCTTTGCAGAGTTGCTCTCAGAAACTACTTCTATTCATATATACAACTGGAATTTTGATTTTGAGAGGGTTTTTGTTGTAGTTTAATAAAGCAGATAGAAATATCACTGTAAGAGAAGGTTCTTTTAGGGGGTTCTCTCCTTTTTTTGAGTGGCAGTGGGGAACACGGTCCTTTTTAGGTCCACACAACTGCAGCATGACTTCCTCCTGTGGCCTGACTCCTTACCTCTTAGCAGAGCCTTTCTGAGAATAAGGGTCCTGGACTTAATGAGATTCTCAGACTTTAACCTTGGGTCTTCACAACAACACACATTTTGTGTAAAAATCCTAACATAAATCACTTTTTGCTGTGAAATATCCTGCATCAGTCCTTATGGGGGAGTGTCATTAGTCCTCCTTTATGAAGGCCGTGCCTTGGCCTGAGAGCAAAAAGAGGACCCTTCAGGGCGCTCAACCAACTGACTTCAGATAATTGGGTTAATTTTGAGTGTGTGTTTTTAAAATACTTGAGCTTTCCCTCATGGGTAAAATATGTAAAAACTAACAATGCATATCTTATTCCGAAGCCCAGCTTGTCTTATGACTTAGCGATGTATGACGACTTGTATTTTGTCCTTTGCTTTTAGTTAAATTATCTTCTTCTTTTTCTGCCCCTAGTGCTCTCTTGACTCAGAAGTGGCTCTGCGAGCAGGAGGCAATTTCTTCTTTGATCCTCAACCTGCTGACTCCCCTGTAAACCTTGTGCTAATAGCAGGGGGAGTAGGAATCAACCCATTGTTTTCCATACTGTTACATGTAGCAGATTTTCATAGAAATCAAGAGAGTGAAGAAAATGGGTATAAAATGGGAACAGTGAAGCTGTACTACAGTGCAAAAAACACAAATGAACTCTTATTTAAGGTAGGTAAAAGGCAAGTAGAGTTTTCTTGAATTGTTTGTTCTTTTCAGAAGGCTTATTGTTCAGTTTGTTTGTATTAAGGTAGTGAGGAGGAGTGCTACTCATAGACCAGGTGCCAAGTGCTCTACAAACAGAGAACAAAACTCTCCTTGCCTCAAGAAGCTTACATACCTTTTTTTCTACTCCCATTGACTTCCATGGTGCAGAATCAGACCCTGTATGTGTACATTTTCTGCCTTTCTCCTCTTATTGCTGTTTTATTGAACTTAAATACCTTTGATTTGCTTTCTGTTTTGGAACATCTGACCTTATGATCCAGTGTGATGGTTGCCAAAGAGACAATTGAAAGTTAGTCACAGGTTGTCAAGTCGATCTGTAAAACCAGTTCTAATGGAAAATGTCTTCTGAAAAATTCTTGCTAAAATTACATGTTCGTGTATCTTCAAGGTGCCCACATTTGCAAAGATTGCATAGTCAGGAAGCAGCATCAGTACATGAGGGGGAACTTCTAAACTAATATAGTCTTGTGGCATTAACCGCAGTTGCAGTTATAGCACAAACATTTCCAAAATAAGCCTTCCAAATTTCTACTCAAAAAGTTATGATTCTTCTCCAGATCTACACAAATTACCTCCTCAAAAACAACTAGCCATTGTTTAAAAAGTATCTTATTTGTGATGCTTCTCTTTCTGAGTACCCTTTTTAAGACCCTGGGTATTTTCCCAGGAGCACTCCTTGACTTTAGTTGGAGTGTGGGTTCTGATCATCATCCCTGATAATCAGACCTTTTGTATTTAAAGCTGAGTATGTGAAACTAGAAACCACTCTTGAAAACAAATTGTATAGTTACCCGGATGGAATTTCAGAGAAGCTAAATGGAACAATGTGATGACTCACCGGCATGGTGCCTCCTGCTGGTTGTCCTGGAATTAGCTCTTTCTCCAGCCTTGGAGAGCACTCTGCATGCCAGTGACTGACCTGTCGCTGGCCCCATGTCCCTCCCAGACCCCAGTTCCCTTTGCCCTGGGTTCTGCCCACTGCAGTACCCCCACACCCTGGGTCTCCCTTCTCAGGGAAGCCCAACCCCCTAGTCCCACCTTGCCTCAGTGGCTACTGCCAGGCATTATCTAGCCCCCACTCACAGGGCAGACTGCAGTCTGTACTGGCCACTCATCATTGGCAAAGGGGGATTGGACCTGCTACCTCTGCCTAGCCCCGGGCTGAACCTTTGCAGCCCAAGTACCTCTATAGGCCTTGCACGAGGCCCTGCAGCCTCGGGAGTTGCCAGGCTGGAGCTCTCCAACTTCTCTGGCCTTTCCCCAGCCTGCGCCATTCCAGATACCCTTTTCTACACAGCAGCTAGGTCATTTTCTCCTCACAGCCAGAGAGAGACTGAGTGAGTGCCTGGCTCCAGCTGTGGGTGCAGGCTCTGGGCTGGGGCTAGAACTAAGGGGTTTGGAGGGCGGGAGGGGGATCAGGGCTGAGGCGGGGTTGGGACTGGGTGGGGGGGTTTCATGGGTGCAGGCAGGCTCTGGGAAGCACGTAACTCAAGCCGCTCCTGGAAGCAGCGGCATGTCCCTTCTCCAGCTCCTACGCGGAGGCATGACCAGGCTGCTCTGCCCCGTCTGCAGGCACTACCCTCACAGCTTCCAGAAGCAGTGACATGCCCCCCTGCGGCTCCTACGTGGAGGCACGGCACTGGCCAACTCTCCCTTATTTTTAGTAATCACATGTTATAAAAAAACTAAGAAATTATGAAATTACGATTTCAGGCTTAAATTGATCTATTTTGCAAGTGCACGCACACACATGTATATGTATGTTTAAAAATGTACACCTGTGTCACTGACCACCACTCAGGTCCTCTGAATACAGCAAGTAGCATTGTGGCCACTGTGTCACACGCCCAGACTGCACAGTGAGGGTCTGATGGGAGGCAAGCCGTGATGGTTTAGAATGGGTGGAGCACTGCTGAATTAGCTGCCCAAACTCCAGGCTGCGTGTTGTGCTCTAGCTGCTCCGTGTATACCTGCTGGACTGCGTTACTGAGCTGTTGATACCCAGCGCACGCCAGCAGGGTCCGCATGCGGCAATGAGAGCACAACACACAGCCTGTGCTATGGCCCTACAGATAACCACTGCAGCTTGTCTTCTATTAAACCCTTCTCAGGGAGTCTGTAGGAGAGGAGAAGCCAGACGGGTGGGAGGAGGCAATGACCATAAGAGTAGGAGAAAGGGAACATGACAGAAGAGGAGGAGGATCATCCTGGGAAGAAGGTCCAGGGCAAGGACTGACTAAGATAATTGAGGCCCTAAGTGGCATAGTGGGCAGCTTTCTGCTTCCCTACGCCTGCCTTTGACCATAGACATGGAAGGGATGCGGAGGTCCTGGTTTCTTTAGGTGGAGGGGAAGGGAAGGGAGTGGGGGAGAGGTCCAAGCAGCTTGCCTAATTTTTTTTTCTATAAACATCCCTAAAAGTGCCATAGCAAAGTTGGCATCTCTACTATGTTTTGATTATGTCTGGGTGAAATAAGCTGAATTCTATAACTTTTTTTTTTAATGTTACTTTTTTTATTTGGTTACATAAATTTCAATTCCTGAAATGTCAAGGGACTGAGAATTTCTTGCATAATTTGAAAATGCAAAAAGTCACTTTTTTGCATATGTGAATTTCAAATAGGTGGGTTTGGTCAAATTTATACTCCAGAGTTTTGACAAAATTAAGAAGTAGAGATGGTAGCACAGGGCTGGGAATAATGCTTCCTTACATCACAGGGAGTGCAAAGGATAAAAACCATTAGCAATTATGAGGTGCTCAGAATTTGCTAATGCTAGGTATGTACGTACCTATATAGATTTTCTTCAAACAACATTCTTTAAAACTGCTTCTGTTTTCCTAACTCAAAAATGTGAAAACACAAGTTAAATGGGGGAAAAAACTACTGTTTTTGCCATCCCTAGTTTTGATCAACCATCATGTTGCTGCTACATCTCATAATACTGTGTTGGTTGTTTAGTATAATATGGTTCTCGTGATAATACTTTGTCATCATCTCAATGTTTAAGGACTGAGTAGTACGGCACTGGGATGTAGGGTCAGTGATGTGTCAAATCACCACAGCCTCCATAAGGGAAAATTGTGTCTCTCTAATGAGTTAGGTTTCTTTGAAGAAATCAGTAGCTTTAGGTCATAAAGGATTGAAGAAAATAAATAGGTAAAGGGCAAAGATCTGTGTGGATATAAAAAATAGCTGATCAGTACGATCTCTGAATGTGGATAAGTAAAAGGGTTGAATGCCTGAGGCTGGGGTCGCTACTGGGTTTGGGTTGATATATTAATGACTTGGAGGAAGTAGACCGTGAATAGGTGAAAACTTCAAGTGCAACGATATCTTGGTTTGCAAAGACTGAAGTTTAGGAAGCTCAGATGTATTTAAACACATTAGGGGATTGAGTAGCAAGATGGCTGTTGTACAGGTTATCCAAGGTAAAATGTAAGGTGAAGCCTGTTAGTATAACATTTGCCTACAATGCTCAAATCTGCTGGTAGACTCTAATTTCTATTATTCTCCTGAGTGAGAAAAAGAGTCAGTTTGTGTAGGTCACTGAAGGTATCTACCCATTGCATAGCCAAATTAGAATAAAATAATTTCTTACATATGAAATCCAGTAAAATAATGCAGAAGCTGTTGTGATATTAGGCAATGATTTGCCCTCATCTAATGGAATGTGTGTATGTTTGATCACAGCACTTTAATGATGTACAGTACCAGAGAGGTAGCCGTGTTAGTCTGGATCTGCAAAAGCAACAAAGAGTCCTGTGGCACCTTATAGACTAACAGATGTATTAGAGCATAAGCTTTGGCGGGTGACTACTCACTTCGTATGATGCATGCACGTATTCACCCATGAAAGCTTATGTTCGGATATACCGTATTTTTCGGCGTATAAGACGCCTTTTTAACCCCCAAAAATACTTTCAATATTAGGGGGGGTGTCTTATACGCCGAATATCGGCCGGACCAAAAAAAAAAAAAAAAGCGCCTTATACGCCGGAGCGTCCTATGGGACGAAAAATACGGTACCTGTTAGTCTATAAGGTGCCACAGGACTCTCTTGTCGCTTTTAATGATATAGTTACAAAGGCAAAGAAGATAGCTATAGAATCTCAGGGCTACTTTTATCCAGTGATTGTGTAGTGGGGTTGTTTAGTGTCTCAAGGACAGGAATTAAGGGCTTAATATATTAAACTGTGCAAAGAACTGATGAGTCCCTCTTCTTAGTTAGTAGAACCCTGTTGCATAGTATGAGATGACACACTGTGAAATTAAGAGACAGATATAAAAGGTAATGATTCTTACAGTGTCTATAAGAAAACAATCCGGAAATGGGCTGATGCTTGCCAGCAAGCCCTCTGTTAGTCGTGTCTATTTAGATTACAAGTTCTTTGGGATGCTGACCATCTCTCACAATGGGTCTGTATAGTGTCTAACACAACAGGGCCCCTTATTGGCACCTATAGGCTTCATCATAATACAAACAATAAGCAACACATTGCGGGGGAAGTGGGTAACTGCATGATTCTTGTTTCTCAGTTGTGCCAGGCAAGTCAAAATTAATCAAACCTTATGCATCCAGTTGAAAGGAGGATTGTCTGCAGGACTCAGTAAAGAATTTTCTTTCCACACACAGTATTGCATAATTAAGCCAGATGCATCCTGCGGGGGCAAAGAAGGTGTTTGCTTCCACTAAAGCTTAATGGGGGTGTGGGTGTCAATACGTTCTAGAAAATCTACTTCTGCAGTTTTGCAAGAGCATTTTCCAAGAGAGCAGAGTGTGATAATGAGATGTGACTAGAGATTGCATCGCCACATTGGAATGATTTATTATGCATGTTCTTTCTTCACGAGCTCTTGAAATTTAGCACCCAGAATATGTATGAAAATTCTTTGATAAATTTTTACACCAGGATGTGGCATGCATGATCATTGCTTGTTGCTCCTTGTTATGATGAGGCAACTCCATATTTAACTCCCCTTGAAACCTTTAGTGCATCAGCAGGGATACAAAGGACCCTTTAACCCTCAAGAAAAAATTACTTGTGAAGTAGACCTTCCTTTCTATCACTGAGTCAAGTTACAGTAAATCATTGAGCTGACAATTACTCTTTTGCATGCTCTTCTGTAATTTCATAGGCAGTTACAGTTGCCCAACTCTTTGAAAATATAGCTCTATGGTATATTATCTACTATATACATTATCCCATATTAATGTAGTTACTGCCAGTCTCTGCTTAAATTTCTGTCTCAAGTTTCTTTAAATGTGAACGTGACTGTTCTTCCCTTCCCGCCTCCCAGTCACTATGAGAAGAGAGATCTTTTCCCCACTGGGGGTTTCATTGTCCAGCTGCCATATCCATTTTGTACATTAGTTGTCAACTGACCGATTCAGACAGACAGAATTAAATAAACCCACCTCTGGCACAAGGATGCTGGGGAAGCGTTGCCTTTCTCTGCACCAGTTTTTGTCATTGGGGTGTGTGCGGAATGATGGCCTGCGCTCCTTGAGGGTGAATGTATAGGCAATACATGTACAAGTAAGAGGGAAGCCTGGGAATCTACTTGGCCAGGTCCTGATGTCTCCAATCTTTGGGAGAAGATTTGGCCCAAAAGTACCACAGAACACTGCCCAGTTCCATATTATTGCCAACTTCTGTTCAGAAGATATTCAGGGAAGTAAAAATGGGTCAGTACGAGAGGTATTGGCTGAGCTGTTTGCAGAATTATCTGTCTCTAGGCCTTGTCCTATTTGGAGTCCTCTTACTTTCATGAGCACTAAAGTTCACCCCAAAATTAAAAACAAGTCTCCAAAGTGAGTTCAAGAACTTCTCTATATACCTCTCTGTATATACACACTGGAGTCAGGCTTGTTCTTATCCGCTGACAGATTACATGACAGATTATTCATACTAGTGGGTAAAGAAGCAAATGATAAAATAATCCACGATACTGTCACAGAATAGTTTGGTTTTACTTCATAATAATCTAGCAAATCTATATATATAAAAGTCAAGTGGTGTGTGTATGTATGTATGACTGCGAACTCCTCCCGCACCGTTTGAGCCAGAGACTTGAAATTTGGTACAGTTAGGGGTCTTGGGGTCTAGATGCTGGTAAGGGTCGAAAAATTTTCGGATCTCACCTCTGACGCCCCCCAGGGATGAAAGTCTTTCAGGGCCAATCACATCAGCTGGGCGGTTAGGTGGTGATGATGTCATAATACCCCCTCCAACAGACACCGCACTCGCTCAGCTCACCGTCCCTCCCTCCTCCAACGGAACCCCGGAGATCCCTCAGTTCTCTGCCCCTCCTTCCTCCCCAACGGAACCCCGGACTCCATCAGCCCTGTGCGCCCCCCCCCCCCACCTGCGAAGGTCCCCGGAATCCCTCGGCTCTGGGCCCCCTCCCCGCCTGCGACGGATCCGAGTTGGGTTTGGTGGGACGGTAAGTGAGGTGGGGGTGTCGGGTTCGGTCAGGGGGTGAGGTGGGGGTGTCGGGTTTGCTTGGGGGGGTGAGGTGGGGGTGTCGGGTTTGGTCGGGGGGTAAGTGAGCCGGGGGGTGTCGGGGTTGGTCTGGGGGGGGGGGGGAAAGGTGTCGGGGTGAGTGCCCAGACCAAACCCGACACCCCCCCCGGCTCACTTACTCCCCGACCAAACCCGACACCGCCACCTCACCCCCCCACCAACCGCAACACCCCCTGACCAACCCCAACACCCACACCTCACCCCTCACCCACCCAGACACCTTCCCACCCCCGCAGACCAAACCCGACACCCCCTGGCTCACTTACCCCCCCGACGAACCCGACACCCCCACCTCACCCCCCACCAATCGCAACACCCCCAGACCAAACCCGACACCCCCCGGCTCACTTACCCCCTGACCGAACCCGACACCCCCACCTCACACCCCCACCAACCGCAACACCCCCTGACCAACACCCACACCTCACCCCTCACCCACCCCGACACCTTCCCACCCCCCCAGATCAAACCCGACACCCCCCTGGCTCACTTACCCCCGACCGAACCCGACACCCCTACCTCATCCCCCCAAGCAAACAGACACCCCCACCTCACCCCCCCACCAACCGCAACACCCCCTGACCAACCGCAACACCCACACCTCACCCCTCACCCACTCCGACACCTTCCCACCCCCCCAGACCAAACCCGACACCCCCTGGCTCACTTACTCCCCGACCAAACCCGACACCCCCACCTCACCCCCCCACCAACCGCAAAACCCCCTGACCAACCCCAACACCCACACCTCACCCCTCACCCACCCCGACAACTTCCCACCCCCCCAGACCAAACCCGACACCCCCCCCGGCTCACGGTGCACTGTGTAGCACACAGATTATTAAATACACTGTTTGGTCAGGGGGTGAGGTGGGGGTGTCGGGTTTGCTCAGGGGGTGAGGTGGGGGTGTCGGGTTTGCTCAGGGGGTGAGGTGGGGGTGTCAGGTTCAGTCGGGGGGTGAGGTGGGGGTGTCGGGTTCAGTCGGGGGGTGAGGTGGGGGTGTTGGGTTTGCTTGGGGGGGTCAGGTGGGGTTGTCGGGTTTGGTCGGGGGGTAAGTGAGCCGGGGGGTGTTGGGGTTGCTCAGGGGGGGTGGGAAGGTGTCGGGGTGGGTGAGGGGTGAGGTGTGGGTGTTGGGGCTGGTCAGGGGGTGTCAACTGTCTGCCCCCTCCCCACCTCCGACTGACCCGAGCAACGCCGGGCACTTATGCTAGTATCCTATAATATACTTTCTTTGGCATTACTCTCTAAATTCATAAAGCCCCAAGTATCTTAGACTCTAGATCAGGGGTGGGCAAACTATGGCCTGTGGGCCAGATCCGGACCACCAGGCTTTTTAAACTGGCTGTGGAGCCCCCGCTGGGGAGTGGGGTCTGGTATTTGCCACACTCCAGCCAGGGAGCAGGTTGGGGGCTGCTCCATGCTGCTTCTGGAAACATAGGAGCCAGAATGGGGACATGGCTGCAGCTTATGGGAGCCACTTGAGGTAAACACTGCCCGGCGCCTGCACCCCTGAGCCTCCTCGCACTCCAACCCATTGCCCCAGCCCTGATCCCCCTCCTGCCCTCTGAACTCCTCAGTCCCTCCTACACCCCAAACATCTCATCCCCAACCAGAGCCCTCATCTCCCCTCCTCGCATCCTACTCCCCAGCCTGGAGCCCCCTCCTGCACCATGAACTCATTTCTAGCCCCACCCTGGAGCTCGCACCCCCAACCAGAGCCCGCACCCCCTCCTGTACTCCAAACCCAATTTTGTGAGGATTCATGGCCTGACAAACAATTTCTATTTCAAGATTTGGCCCTCGGGCCAAAAAGTTTGCCCGTCCCGGATCTAGATAGTAACTAATGAAGTTGTAGTTGTGAGATTTCATTACAGCACTTGTCTAGTAAATTTTCACTGAGAATTGGCATGAGGCCACCTGGGTTTTGATGAGAATGATCACACTTGTGGATTACAGAATTGAGAATTACTGAGTTTCTACTCAGGGTATTAATAGGATTAAAATGTATCCTGTAGGTTTAATTTTTTTAAAAACAGGCCAGTAACATTAGCAAGGGGAGATGGTTCCAGGCTTGGACCTAGAGGTCTGGACAACTGAAATGTACAGCTTGTTCATTTTAAAGTAAAAATATGAGGTTTCTGGAAGGTGGAGGGAGGAAATGGGGACCAGTTCGCCTTTTTGACAGCTTCACAGCTGCAAGAGGAGAAGCCACAAAAGAGCGGAAATAGTTATAAGATGCAAGTGTGGTTTAATTACAAACAGTTGCAGAAACAGAGAAAAACATCAGCAATATAATTGGTAGCATATTCAGATTCCAGATTAAGAAGTCCAAAGTCCTTAAAAAGTTCTGGCTTGTTAAACTCAAGCCATCAAATTCTTAAATAAAGAGAATTTGATGGGCAGAATCTTAGTACGATCAACCGTGTTCTGGGATTCTGTGCACACATCTGCTTTGATTTAATAGACTCTGTGGTATGACCAAGTATGTTTAACATTTCAGAATAATATCTTTGGTTTGATGAACGAATTTCCTGGAAAGATCACATGCAGTTTCCATGTTACCCAACAGAGTCCACAAATCCATGAAGAACTTCAGCCATATATCACTGGTACGTACTATGGCGATACTTGAGATGTTAAAGTAATTGGTTCAGCGGGAGTTATGACTGGTGTTATTCGGCCTATAGTTTTAGAGAGGTTTGATGTGCATAATATAATGTTTTACAATATGTAAAAAATATACAAAATGGGGTCGGAGTCCAGTTGATAAGTGGGAAAATGTGTACATGAGAAACATGAATGATTTAATTGTATGTACTTTTTGGTCCTCTGAATTATCTCAAGTATGCTTGCACAAGTTCTCTGTTACACTTATTGCTGAATTGCATCTACTTGTTGTTAATTCTTATTTACACTTCAGATCCAGTCCTCTCCTCTGCCTGTTCAACACTTGTATTTGCTTTGCTTAAAGCTGTAATGACAAAGCAGGATAAACCCACCACCTTTAAGGTGTCCTTGGCATGGAGAGAAAGTGTTGTATTCTCAATTAAATATGTGATATTTTAGGTGTACAGTATCGTGTTACTCTTAATGGCAGTGGAAGAACTAATGTCCTGTAAATTGACACAGTGTTTTCTTAAACACTGATCTAAGCTTTCAAGTTACTAAGTGATTTTGGATGCCTCTGTGTGTGTGGTTTCCTAACTTGAGCAAGTTAAACAGGCCTGTTTTTCAGAGGGCCAGTATCAAAACATCAGAATCACACTACTCCACATTAGAAACTTTAGGCCACTGCCTTTTGACTGTATAAATATCTATTTCACATGAATGTCTGTTCTTAACTATGTGTGTTCTCTTTGGTAGAGGGAAGAATATCTGAAAAGGAACTAAAAAAACACGTGTCTAAGGATACTTTATGGTACATCTGTGGTCCACCTCCAATGATAGAAGCTATATCCAAAGTACTAGAAAACTTTGGTGTTCCTACAGACTGCATTTACTTTGAAAAATGGTGGTAGCAACAGCAACTTAACAGAAAATAAAAACTGAAAACTAATCTCTGTATTTTGATAAATAAAAAGTGCCTGAAGTGCACAGAAGATGGACTCTGTGACCTCACTGACTGCAAGAATTCACTATACGCACATGAAATCATCTTGTATCTAGTAATAGTTCCTAAATTATCCTATAATGCTCTCTGATTTGGGTCATTATTGTTTTATTGCTTCTGAAAAAGGCATAATGTATTTTATATTAAAGACATGAGCCATTTGACTTTTTTGTATTTCCCTCATTTGCTACTGATTGATTTGTGTAGTACTTTTTTTGTTTGTTAATTAGGCAGCTTTTTAAACATTCAAATACTATTTGTATTTTTGTAATGTATTAATTCAGATCATAATCTTGTAAGCTAAGCAAGGACAGATGGGGTCACTAGTTGGCGAGGGTCTCATCTCCCAGGTTTGCAGATAGTGATATTGACACAATACCAATATTGGCACAATTCCCAGAGTCCTATTTAGATACTGCAGCCTGATAAAGGTCCTGTTTTCCTGAGACTACTGTTGTTTGAATGAGATTTAAAACAGTTCTCGACCACTTCTGGGTATTAAAGATCCTATAATTATTTTCAAAAGACTAGAGCAGTCTCACCTTCTCTTGGGCTAATTCTAAATTACGTTCTGCTCACCCCTTCACTTTCTGTTGTACAAGGGGGAAAAGCCACTTAGAAGGACTTCTGTATGCCACTGCCACCTGTGTTGATGGTAAGTGAAATGATCATTCTACGCTGGCATGAGTGTAGTTTGTAATTATGTGAAATGTTGTGAGGCTAACAAAGTGCTAAATAAATTGCATAATTCAGTAGAATGGCAGAGTTATGAACTGACCAGTCAACTACACACCTCATTTGGAAGCAGAAGAATCAAGCAGCAGCGGAGACCAAAAAGTGCCAAATACAGTACTGTTAAATGAAATTTGCTTAAAAAAGTAAAGGGAAAGCAGCATTTTTCTTCTGTATAGTAAAGGTTCCTACTAAATCTACAGACCAGCCTACATATTCTGCACCTTCCAGATTTAGATTCTCCCTCCCCGAAGAGGCAATACAGACCATCCCAGCCAGGTCAACTAGTGGAGCCTCAGGTTCTGGAAAGACAGAAGGAGGAAAGCAAAGAATAGCCTACTTTCACATATGTTAATCCTGCCCACAGGAAATACACCTGCTTTCTAGTATGGATCTCTTACTATTCCTGTCCTTTGGTCTTTCCACAGTACCGAGGATATTCACCAAGTACTTGACAGTTGCGGCAGCTCTTCTAAGGAGACGAGATGAGGGTTTACACTGTCCCATATGTTCATTCCTGATCCAAGGAAGATCACCCCAAAATAATTCAAATAATCTTACTGCAACTTGAAGTATAGAGTTCATAGGAGCAGTGTTAATTCCAGATCAATGAAAGGTTACCTTCCAAGAGGAGCGATTCCAAATTAAAGTGACTCTCATTAACTGACTTAGAGCTCACTTAGACACCAGGAAGGGCATACCTCGGTGTTTATGTGACACAGTTTGCCACACTTAGTCTACGCTCCACATACGGGTGGTTGAAATCAGCGTATAGCGGGCACCACGTTGATGTATTGGGTACAGTCCCGTCAGAAGTCCTCTCTTTGTTAAACTGATGGAAAGACCACCTTCAGGTGTACAATGGAGTACCTTCTGCACCTCCACCTACCAAGCCTGACAGTCGGTGACTCATCTTGAAATTTAGGAAGCTTCCTTCTTCCATATTCTGTGGTCCCTGTGGGAAGCACAGTTACACCTAAGCCACTTAAGAGTTTAGTGCCATCCACTTGGCATTCAAAGCCTTCCTACCTCTATCCCAGCTAGCCACAAGCCAGCTGCTGACAGCACATTATGTTAAGAGACAGGGAGGACCAGGTTCTCTCTCTGGCAGAAGCCCAGTTGGCTCTGGTCTTGGTGTATTTACCACCACACCATACCACTGCTTCTGTGTCTGCCAGAGATTCAGAACTTGCTAGCATATCACTTCAGCAGACAGGTCTCGGACAACACCAAGTGGTTGATCGAGAACTCAGTGCTACAGGGAATCTTTCACAAACAGAGCTCTAGACCTATTTATTTGCCACAGACTAGAACAAGAAATGCCAAGTGTTCTGCTTGAGCAGGGAGCTCCAATCCAAGCTCATGGTCAAGACACTTTACTCATCCCCTGGATACAGAGATTGAGGTATTCTTGCCCCCTGATCTCTAGGATACTTCAGGACTTGAGGAAACTGATGCAAGAGGCAGGATTAATGATTGAGACCTCTGGCCAGCAGCCAAGCAGTTCTCCTGTTTGGATTTGATTAACCTCTCGGCACCTCACCTCAGTGGTTCTTCTTTGAGTGATTGCTCATGTCTATTCCACAATAGGTGTGCATGCTCGCCACATGCACCAGTGCTGGAAGTTTTTCCTGTAGCAGTATCTGAAAGGGAGCGCCCCAGCAACCTCTGGAGGGGCACCTCCATTGTCCAGTATAAGGGACACTGTGTCCCCATCTCCCAGTTCCTCCTTTGCCACCAATGAAGGTGCTTTGGAACTGCTCTGCTCCAGCTTTGCCGTAGCTCATCCCCAGAACTGCTTGTTTGTTCAGTGTGTGATACCTATAATTAGTTGATTAGTTTAGTGTAGCTAGTGTGCCCAGGCCCCAGGGCATGCCCCATGCCCCGAGGTTTAAGTCATGCAACACTTGTGGCAATTTATGCCATTGAGTGATCTATACACGGGCTGTTCGGGGAAAACCCATCTCAGCAATTGCAAGATTTGTAAGTCATTTAAGCCTCGGACCAAGAGAGGAGAGAGAGACATTAAGCTCCGGGCTATTCTGATGGAGTTGGCATTGCTCTTTGCTCCAGCACGCTGCTCTAGGCCGCTGACTCAAGCAGGTTCCCCTTATACAGTGTTTTATAAGGATGAGGTTACTTTCAGGCCTCAGCCCAAGTTCCTGGCCACAGTGGTTTCAACGTTCCAAATGAACGGAGGATGGAAAATTTGTTACTAACTTCCTTTCTGGGACTGACCTCTCCCCCAGTCCATTACTAGTAGGCAATAGCGAACAGTAAGAAGAAATAGTAGGATCGCACTGCTTACAGGTGGATCATTTTGTTTCCAAAGGATGCGTCATAGTTCTAAAGAACTAGCTGGTAGTGTATGGATATGGAACCATTTAGCACGTTGGCAATTTCCTGTGCGATAGTTGCTCTTTGAGTTCAGGTTGCTGCCCTAGAACACTGAGTTAAGAATCAGAGAGGTAGCCGTGTTAGTCTGGAATAGCAGAGGTAACAAAGAGTCCTGTGGCACCTTAAAGACTAACTATAAAGTTTTGAAGCATAAGCTTTCGTGGGCTAATACACGAAAGCTTATGCTTCAAAACTTTATAGTTAGTCTTTAAGGTGCCACAGGACTTTGTTACCTGAGTTAGTTAGGGCTTTATATTGTCTCCTGTAATAACTGTTCTCTCTAGTTCCTATTGCTTTTCCTGGGGCCAGAAATGGGTCTCTGATGCACCATTTTATTCTTCTGGCAGCACCATCCCTATCGAACAGCATCCACAAATGGGGGTCTTGTACTGCCCCAGACAACCTTGGAGCTCCTGGAAAAATTAACCACATCACTTCCCAGCACTCTGGGAGAACTGATTAGAAATATTTGCTTTCTATGAGTCAGGGCTGTGGGACGGTGTCAGGTGTGAGGTTTGCATTTGACAGCCAGAATTCCCACAGACAGAAAATGTAAGTTCAAATGGGTTAGTGTGGCAGCCTGATGCTGCTGTTTTAAAGAAAAATAGTTGCTGGTTTACTCGCACCAGAAGTGAAGAGGGATCAAAGCAGTTGTCCACATCAATAAGCATCAGGATCTGTTGTGTTAAAGAGATCAGAACTGGCATTTCAAAGCTTAGTTGGAGGGAAGCCATCATCTTCCTGAAAGTGAGATTCTGTGCCATTGGCAGGGCTAGAAGCCACGAGGCGGCCGGAAACCAGCTTCCAACCTGCTTTCCATCTCCCAATTAAAAGTCCTGGTGCCCTCGTCCATCAGGGTGCACTTTGCAGCCATCTCAGCTTTCCACCCACCGGTGCAGCGCCACACAGTATTTTCCCATGTTCTGATGGGCCACTACCTGACTGTCTCTTCCTGTGTGCTCGGCGCCCGATTCAGCAATGGGACCTGAATCTGATATTTTCCCGTCTTATGGGGCTCCCCATTTGAACCTTTGGCTACGTGCCTGTGGTCCTACCTCTCGTGGAAGGTGGCCTTCCTGATGGCAATCACGTCGGCTAGGTGGGTCTCAGAGCTTAGAGCCCTGCCGTCCGAGCCCCCATACACAGTTTTTCATAAGGACAAGGTCCAGCTATGCCCACATCCTGCATTCCTCCTGAAGGGGGTCTCCATCTTCCATATGGGCCAGGACATCTTCCTGCCGGTCCTCCGCCCCAAGCGTCCAGTGAGGAGCGCCAGCTCCACACCCGCAACATGCAAAGGCTTTCTACCTTGAGCGGCACAAACCATTCAGGAGGTTCTCACAGCTGTTTGTGGCCTCAGCTGAGCACCTGAAGGGCCGTCCGAGCTCCAGGCACCGACGTTCCAAATGGATCACTTTGTGCATCCGTACCTGTTATGACCTGGTTGGTGTCTCCCATCTGCCAATTGTGAAGTTGCACTTGACTCAGGCACCGGCCTCGTCGGCAGCCTTTTTGGCCCACATCCCTATCCAGGACATTTGTGGGGCCGCTACCTGATCTTCGGTTCACCTCGCATTATGCAATTGTCTCTCAAACCAGGGATGATGCCAGGTTCAGCAGGGTGCTCCTCTGTGCCGGGAACTTGTGAACTCCTACCTAGCTCCAACAGATATAGCTTGGAATTAGCTACTGTGGAATACATGTGAGCAATCGCTTGAAGAAGAAGACAAGACCTTTCGTAACTGGTGTTCTTCGAGATGTGTTGCTCATGTCTATTCCACGTCACGCCCTCCTTCCCATCTGTTGGAGTGATCCGACAAGAAGAGCTGAGGGTAGGGGAGCGCGTGGTGCCCCTTATACCGTGCTAGGGCGGTGCCACTCCAGGGGTTACGAGGGGGCACTCACCCCTACAGGTACTGCTAAGAGGAAAAAGCTTTCTGGCACCAGTGCACGCGGCGAGCACGCTCACCTACTGTGGAACAGACGTGAGCAACACATCTCAAAGTACACCAGTTGTGAAAGGTAACTGTCTTCTTCATTATAACCCAATAAAAGACTAGAGACCAGGGTTTTTTCCCCAAGTTTTTTCTAATCATCACTGAACCTGCACGTGATTTGAAAAGTGCATCAACTGAAAAAAACGTACCTAGTTTAAAAAAAAAAAAAAAAAAAGTACCTAATGGGATAATATCTCCTCATCCTTGTCTGCATGGAGGAAGTGACATCAGTGTAACTGAAAGTACAATTTAAACCAATATAGTTAAACTGGTGCAAATGCTTCGTGGTTTCGAAATGGTTTATCGCACTTTAGATTAAACAGATTTCTAATCGATTTAATATAGACCACATTAGCCCAGTTTAAAATTGAAATAAAACTGGAATTTCATTAAATCAGTTTTAAATTTAATTAGTCTGGTTCAATTTTCTTTAGTTAATCTGGTACAAGGATTTAAACTCAGATCCTTATGGATATTTAGGCTTCTAACTTCCATTAAAATCAATGAAAGTTAGGAGTCTAAATATCTCGGAGGCGCTAAAACCTTATTAGTCTCTCCTTATTTTTTTCAAAAGGGGGGCCAGTGACTAGTTAAGCAGATATGGAACATCAGCAACTAATGCTAATAGAATATTGCTTTAACCACCACACGTGTGACTGGTTGCCCTTGTTTCTAGGCCAAGCTAATGGCAAGATAATGGTAAAATAAGACGCCTCCCACTCACATTTGTTTCTTTTTAGCTTTGTAAACGTTTGGCATCCAATTAGAGCAAAGTAGGTCATCATGTGCAACCAAACACATGTTTTCCAGTGGAAATTCACTATTTAACAGACATGTTCACGAAATCATAACTATTTTCCTAGAACACTGGTTGACTTATTTATTTAATTCAGTGAAACTTAATAAGACACCGGTTGCATTTTAAGGATCAGCTTTATACTCAGTTAGTGAAAAGATACCGTGCCAATAAAATCTGCAACCAAATTTTGCTAACTATCCAGAGTGCAGTGTTTGTATTAAAATAGGAAATAAATGAAAGAATGATTAGGGCTTGGGAACATAACTTTGCCTCAAGAACTCACTGTAAAGTACCATAAGTTATTAAAATTATTGACAGTCCTGTTTTTTAAATATTGCATTAAAATAAATACCCTGGTTATTGTGGAAAAAAATACTAACCTGTTTTCTGTGCATGAAATTGAGCGATTTAAATCTAGCCGTGATTATCTAAATTACATGGACATTTGAGGTTGGATGATTATTTTTCCCCTGCAGTGTTTGGCAAATTGCATTATTGCTGGATTGTTTGGGTTTTTTTTTTAAAAAAAAAAAGCTTCAAGATGTATTATATGCAGTTAGAAAACACATTTTATTGAGTCAAAATACTGTACAAAATGACTAATGAGAACTACCAGGCACAAATCAGCCTATGGGAAAAACGACATTGAACATAAGAACATCCATACTGTGTCAGACCAATGGTCCATCTAGCCCGGTATCCTGTCCCCCAACAATGGCCAATGCTAGGTACAGTAGACTCTCGATTATCCAGGATTGGGTTAACCAGGATGTGGATTAATCAGGATGTCAAAAAAATACACATAACTTTCAGGGCCTGCTCTGGCTTTGTTGCCACCCCAAGCACGCACACAAAAAACACCCCACCAGGGCACAGGGCAGCCAGTGAAACAACACTCCCTCCCCCCCGTGCAGGGTGGCTGGTGAACCAACCCTCCCCTCCCCATATTTCCTATGGATGGTGATTATCCAGGATTTGATTAACCAGGATTAATTTTTTCCCTATCATCCTGGATAATCGAGAGTCTACTGTACTTCAAAGGGAATGAACAGAACAGGTAATCATCAAGTGATCCATCGCCAGTTGCCTATTCTCCACACCTGGCAAACAAGAGGCTAGGAACACTGCCGAGTATGGTTTTGCATCCCTGCCCATCCTGGCTAATAGTTATTGGTGGACCTCTCCTCCATGGACTTAGCTTGTTCTTCTTTGAACCTTATTATAGTCTTGGCCTTCACAACATCCTCTGGCAAAATTGTTCCACAGGTTGACTGTACATTGCACAAAGAAATACTTCATTTTGTTTGTTTTAAGCCTGCTGCGTATTAATTTCATTTGGTGACCCCTAGTTCTTGTGTTATGAGAAGAGGTAAATATCACTCTTAATTTACTTTCTCCATACTAGTCATGATTTTATAGACCTCTTTTCCAAGATGAAAAGTCCCAGTCTGCTTAATCTCTCCTATGGAAGCTGTTCCATACTCCTAATTAATTTGCTGCCCTTTTGTAATTCAAATAGATCTTTTTTGAGATATGGGGCAACCAGATCTGAAGACAGTATTCAAGATGTGGGCATACCATGGATTTATACAGAGGTAATATATTTTCTGTCTTATTAGCTATCCCTTTTCCTAATGATTCCTAACATCCTGTTAGCATTTTTGACTGCTGCTGCACATTGAGTGGATGTTTGTAGCGAACTAGCCACAATGACTCCTAGATCTCTTTCTTGAGCTAATTTACACCCCATCATTTTATATGTATAGTTGAGATTATGTTTTCCAATGTGCATTACTTTGCATTATCAACATTGAATTTCATCAGCCATTTTGTTGCCCAGTCACTCACTTTTGTGACTGGGAAACTCTTTGTAACTCTTCACAGTCTGCTCTGGACATAACTATCTTGAGTAGTTTTGTATCACCTGTAAATTTTTCAACTTCACTGTTTACCTCTTTTTACAGCTTATTCATGAATATGTTGAACAGCATTGGTCCCAGTACAGATCCCTTGGGGGACACCACTATTTATTTACCTCTCTCCATTCTTAAAACTGACCATTTATTCCTACCCTTTGTTTCCTATTTTTAACCAGTTACTAATCCCTCTTATCCCATCATTTTTAAGCAGACTAAAACTGTTTTAAGAGTATATTCAAATAGGATCTAAAAAAACCTTACACACATACATTTTACTGTAAAGATTTTAATATACCTCAAACATGAAAATGTTGACCATTTTACATCATAAATTTTTTTTTGTCAGCGGAAAAACATGGTTACCTGTTGTAAAAGAGAGGTTTAGTCATCAGATTGTATTACTGAGGGTCATTCAGTAGTTTTCACTGACATTTGTCTGGTAGCTATTTGATTAAAAAAACAACCAGTCTTTCTTGTGACACACAACTACTCCAGTTGATAAACGATGAAAAGTCACATAATAGCCGGGCTAGCAGATGGTGAATGTATCCAATGTTAGTGAATATGTACAATTAATGAGTTACATTTTATGTGCAGTTTTCATTTTCTTTTCTATTTCTTGAAACCCCAGTAAGCATTGCCAAAGGCCTGATTAGTAACCTAAAAATCCAGAACACCAAAATAAGAGAACAGGGAATCTTAGGCATTATGTTAGAGTCATCTGCTTAACACACAGGTTTGTTTCCCCATCAGGTTCCTCTTATATACCTACAATATTCACGGTCTGTTTATTGCTTTATATATCTGCAGGAGTAAACTAAATTCAAGAGAATATCAATGAATAGATATGTTATTGATGATAAATACAGCTACTGCCACTTTATCAAACGTCCCAATTCCAGCCTCCATAAGCCTAAATACCATTTTCTTGACAACACAAAACAATGACAAAACGACATGGCGCAATAATTGTTTCAGCAATGATACTCTGATAAAATTATTACATAAGGAAACTGACTAAAAATGCTTCTCCTAAACTAATATGAAATACTGAATACAAACCTGTTTTTGTTAAGACAGCACAAAGCAGTTTAAATATCAGTGTTTCTTCTCGAGTCACAGAACAAGCCTGACTGTTTCCACTCCCGATTTGGTAATCACAATACATTTCAACTGTACCTTTAGAAACTAAGGACAGTAGAGCCAGTCCCATTCTCAGTAGTGAATGGAAATGTTGCCATTAACTTATGGGGGAGTAAAAGTGGGCCCAGCAGTTAATTGGAACTTTCAGATGCTTGTGTATGTTAATTGGAAAGAATAAAATTGTATAGGGCATGTACAAAGCCAAATTAAAAGTTGTATTAAGCAATGATGTTAGTGAGGATGATTAGCAAAACTGGTCCTTTAGCTTGGCAAAAGATCTGCAACTCTTTCAATAATCTTGAGATGCAGGTGATTAATCGCAGGAAGCAACCATGGCTCCAGCCCCATTGTCCCCATCCAAACTGTCACTTATTAGAACACAGCTTCCTTCATGCATTATCTGGTTCTCACAGTTGTCCAAATTATCACTGTGACTCAAGCACACTTCCACTTCTTTTTGATCGGTATCATGACTTAGATGCCATTTTCCCTCTGATTCCTCATTGCCATGGATAGCTATATCTTTGTCCTCACGTATCTCAGATGTCTTGTCTGTGACACTATCCAGCTGTTCATTCAGGACTGGTTTGCAATTGGCAGCATTTTCAGTTGCTGACAATTGTGCTTCTAAATTTCTTCTGTTCTCTATATCTTCACACTCCTGTTTTTCTTCTGCTGTTTGTTTCTTCCTTGAACTTAGTTTTGCCTTGATAGATTTCTTTGTTTGTTTGTTGTGCATCTCTTCTTTGGAGAACCTCCAGTGAAACTATAAAAATATATTTGAAAGTTAAAGGTCACTTTAAACATAAATAAAATCTCAAGTAGAAATTTGTTTTCTGAAATAATAATGGTTTATTATTTAACTTGAGTTCAATGGTTGATCTGGTCAAAGGATCCAACCTCAAAATATATATTGTATAGGAGTATGCAGACTACTTAGGATTGTTTCATTTGTAGCTATTAGACATATGTGGATACAAAGGTTCTGTTCCTTTCTCTGTCTCTGCTGCTTTGTATGCCTAGTAAGTTTCTTGATGAGGGATATTTCAGTGCTGAGGTAATAACCCACAACATCCTGGCAGACATTCCAAACTGTTCTGAAAGCAAGAAAATGGAAAGCTGTGCTAATGTAGACAAACAAAGGAAGAGATCCTGGAATATTAGTCCAGTTTTTCATCAAGTTAGCAGCAAAAGTAACAAAGCCCGATTGAGAACACAATCACACACATTCGCTAAGTGTGTGAAGACAGCAACTCAGAAAATTTAGAAATTCAGCTTTTAAGGTGGAATTCCACTGCTTGTTTTATGACTATTTATCCTCTCTCTCAGATATGTCTAAGCATGTATATAAAGTGCATTATGTGACATTGATATAAAACCAAAATCGGAAAGCTGCGCAAGAACAGTTTTATAAGAAAATCATTCAAATATTGTCTATCATACGGAAAGGTTCTGTACTCCCATCCTCTGCACTGTTTGGCGTGTGCCACAAAATAACTCTAAGGGGTTTTCTTTTTCAGAAGCCCACAGTTCCCACAGGACCAGCATTTTGAAACTTTCAGGAACTTTTCCAAGTCAGTCTGTGGACTAAAAAATTCCACATGTCTAATCTGATCTGTTTGTGCTGAGCTCTACACACAGTGCAGAACCCAGCAGTCTTTTTACAGGACAATGTTTTAAACACTGAACACTTAAAACAGGGGTGGGCAAACTGTGGCCCATGGGCCACATCTGGCCTGTGGGACCGTCCTGCCCGGCCCTTGAGCTCCCAGTCGGGGAGGCTCTCTGCAGCCCCTCCCCCACCTTCCCCTCACCCCCGAGCAATGCTGCTGCGTGGGTAGCGCTCTGGGGGGCAGGGCTGCGCACTCCTGCATGGCAGTGTGTTTGGCTCCAGCCGGGCCAAGGAGGCCGTGGAGGTTGGATAAGGGGCAGGGAGCAGGAGCTAGTTGGATGGGGTAGAGATTCGGGGGAAAGGGGGCGGACAGGAGATGGGTAATGGGAGGTTGGATAGGTGTGGGAGTCGCCTGGGGCCTGTCAGGGGGTGTGGGTGTGATAGGGGACAGGGAGCGGGAGGAGGTTAGATAGAGAGTGGGGTCCTGGGAGGAGATGGTCAGGGGACAAGGGGCTGGGAGGTTGGATGGATGGGGGGTTGAGAGGGCAGGAAGTAGGAGGGGGTCGGATAGGGGGTAGGGGCCAGGCTGTTTGGGGAGGCACAGCCTTTCCTACCCGGCCCTCCATACAGTTTTATAGCCCCAATGTGGCACTCGGGCCAAAAAGTTTGCCCACCTCTGTTTTAAAACACCAAGTGATAAACAGTGCAAGTAAGAAGCAAAACATCCTGAGCCATTTGTGCAAAAGTTTCTGGGGGAAGAATGCACAAGGCCACCTCCTACAACACACACCACAAGACTCATCATGACCACCATTTTGGATGGTCTATCTTGACTAATGCTGAAGGCTATATTTTGACTAGCAATAAAAGTAACTATGGTTTCTTGAAATGTTGGTACAATAGTGATAGAATTAAAATCAGATGGTATCACCCAATTGTCTAGTCTGTCCTCCAATATATCACAGGCCACCAAAACCACCTACCACTCACACACTGAACCCAACAACTGAAATCAGATCAAGGTATAGCCCTCGGGAGACTATTGCGTGCCACAAGCAAAGAACAGGAGAGATCAAGGTGCGCCAATGCTCAAGGCCCCTGCAAGGGCAGGAAATTGATTGAGAGGTACCCAAATGAACCTGGCGGGCAACTTGGATCACATGCTGCAAAGGACGATGAAAACCCCCCAAGCCCACTGGATAATCCGCTGAACATAAGCTCCCAGGTTGATGCTGTGGCCAAAAGAGCTAATGCGATCCTGGGATGCATAAACAGGGGAATCTCGAGTAAGAGTAGAGAAGTTACCTTACATCTGTATTTGACACTTGTGCACCTGCTGCTGGAATATCGTTATTCCTCGGGGGGGATTCTGTGGGACTGCGCACCTTCAGAAAACAGCCTCCTCCTCCCACCCCTGCAGATTTCCTGCTTTTCCCTGCAGAAGACCCTGGATGAAGTTTTTTGGGGGATTACCCCTCCAAACAGAGCTGAGGCATGAGGGGGGGGGGGGGAGACACACGGGGTCCATTTCTGCCAACGCAGAGCTGCCCGGCTCAGAGGCTGCGCCTTGGGCTCTGTTGACTCTGCAGCTGCATGCAGCCTCCTCGTGCCAGTTGTGCTCCCCTTCTGTGTGCTGGGAGCCGTCCAATCTTCTGTGGAACGAGTGCCCGTGGGGGGGCTGGGGGAAATGAGGGAAGGGGGCTGAGCAGGTGGGGGAAAGCGGCAGTGGGGAAGAAAGGAGGGTGAAATAGCGCAGGGGGAGGGCAGTGTGGGAGTGAGGGGAGGGGAATGGAAAGAAAAGGGACCAGGGGAATCATGGGGGGAAGTGGGAGCCTCACAGGCTGTGTTCTCTCAGCAGCAGGTGGGGCTCCCCCATTAAGCAGGTCCATCGAACCCTCCCACCTGGACCCCTCTGACAAGGCCCCCACACCCAGACCTTCACCCTATTGAGCCCCAAGCAGCTGCACCTGGAACCCCACCCCATCAAGCCCTACTCCCCCAGCACCTGGACCCCAAACTGAGCCCCCATTTCCTCCCCCAGGATCTCCCCCTCACTGAACACAATCACCATCACCTGAACTCCCTGCAGAGTCCCATTGCCCTTGCCCCTGCACCCGGAACCCCTGCAATGAGACCCTCTGCATCCAGATCACTCATTGAGCTGCCCGCACCCAGACTGCCCCACAGAGAAACCTCTCACCAGTACCTGGATCCCTCCACAATAAGTCCCTCTACACTTGGATCCTGCTGGGCTGAGCCTGCCCATCCACACCTGGCCCAGAGGGACAGGACCCAGGGGTGTTTCTGGGGCAGGGCCAGCCCTTGCACTGTGTCAGGGTCCGGTGCAGCCTCACTGCCGAGTCCCTGTACTGAGTGAGGTGGAGGCTTCAGGGTGACCTCCCACCTTACTACATCCACTGGCCTGTGCTCCCCACTGCCATGCTGGAGCCACATTTATATATTGACAAATAAAACTTGCAGCATTTTGCAGAATTTTAAACTGGTGTGCACATCATTTGGGGTTTTTTTGGCGCTGAATTCCCTTAAGAGTAATATTGTGTTCAGTATTAATGCCCACAATTCAAGGATTATTGATAAATTGGAAAGGGTTCAAAGAAGCGCCACAAGAATGATTAAATGATTAGAAAACAAGCCTTGTAGTGATAGCCTCAAGGAACTCGGTCTATTTAGCATATTAAAGAGAAGATTAAGGGGTGACTTGAACAAATATTTAATAATGGGCTCAGTTGTCTAACAGAGAAAGGCAGAACACATCCAATGGATGGACGTTGGAGCTAGACAAATTCAGACAGGAAATATGGTGTACATTTTTAATGCCGAGAGTAATTAACCATTGGAACAATGTACCGAAAGTTGTGGTGGATTCTCCATCACTGACAGTTTTTTTACTCAAGAATGGCTGTTCTTCTAAAAGACATGCGCTCAGAACTATTTGGTGGAAGTTCTGTGGCCTGTAGTATACAGGAGAAGAGACTGGATAATCATAATGGTCTCTTCTGGTCTTAAATGTATGACACTATTAATCAGATCTAGGGGAAAATTGCTTCCTGACCCCCACATAGGGTGATCAGCTAGATCCTTAGCATGTGAGCAAAAGCCAGCCAGCCAAGTGCCTAAGAGCACCAGACAACTCCGTCCAGTTTCCCATCTCCAGCTGTGACCATCTCTGATGCTTCAGAGAGATGAAAAGAAAAAAGAAACAATGGGGAGCAGAGAATCGATTCCTGACCCCAATAGGTGTAATGTGCTTATGTCTGAAAATTACTCAGAGAGCAAAGGATTTATCTGCCTCATCCCTGAAGGAAAAGTCAACCTTCCCAAGCAAAGTCAGTCTAAACTTTCAAGTGGTTAATTACTTCACCATTTAAACAAATTGCCTCACCAATTTGCCAGCACCTGGGTCCCAATCTGCATCATGCTGCATACCAACAGTTGGGCCCTCATCTGCCGGTTGTCAAAAACTCAGCAGCAGCTCCTACCAGGGAGTGGGCAGATCCAGAAAATGGGACGGATCCATACCTGAAAGCTCACCAGCAAGGGCGGGTGAACTAAGGAGTCGGGGGAGAAGGGAGGGAGTCCAGGAGGGTCAGGTTGGTATGGGGAGGGCTCTCTTGAGAGCCCTGGGAAGGTTGGGTTGAGAGGCACTTTGCCTCACATATTTGAGTTCTTCTGGCATCAATGCTTTCCATACTACATAAAATATGGGAGGCTGTGGACCTTAGCTGTCTCATCTGCCTGTCCAGCTGGAGTCCAGAAGTCATTTCCCCAGTGCTACCAGTCTATACCAGAGCCCACCAAGAGGACAGCTCACGTTCACAGATCTTTTGCCCTTCTTAGCAATCTGATGCAAGAGAACCACCCAAAACCATATCTCAGAGAACAAACCTTTTCCAAACCAAATTTTGAAAACCAGCCTTCCATTTTGCACCTACAGTTTTAAGCCCGCAAATAACTATGAGCATAAAGTCTGTGATTTGTGATCCTGTTCTGCTCACAGATAAGGCAGTTATGTAAATCCTGTATGTTATGCCCACAATTAATTGCACATGCTAAAGTAATGCTCCAGCTGGCCAACCTCCGAGGGAGCAAAAAATCCCATAACAGTATCTAGATTTATCCCATATTCTTTTAAGTTTTATTGGAGCCTGGATGTTGTTCACCAAGCGTATCTTTTATATAAATATATTAAAGAGAACACCACAATCTTTTAACTGGAGTGTCTAAATTTAAACGCTTGAAAAAAGTGGCCTGATTTTCAGAGATGCTGAACACCTGCAATTCCCATATAATAATTTGGAGTTTTCCCTGAATAGAGGCTGCATACCAGACCCAAAATGTTAAAAAGTTTCTTCTGAACTAAGATCAGCCTTAACGGGGCTTAATGTCCATGAAGCCTAATTTCTGCTGAAATGGACCTTGATTTTGTCTCCAGAAACAGCAGATAAACATTATGAGTAATTAGATTAAATCTGCAGCCTGTGATGGGCCAATGGGAGATACAGTTATCGCTGTCTTACAACAGAGACTTTACAATTCTTTATACGTTTCCTTTCTGTTCAGCTGGCTGAACTCTCACAGCACCTGATTAGTTCACATGAAGGATTTAGTTTCCACCAGTGAAATTTCATTTTAATCTTATCAGCATCACATATTTTCCCCCTCCAAGTGTTTATCTACAAAAAAGTTCTAAATATGTTGTAATCAAAAATTAAATAAAGCTATCAGATCTTAATGCCTCTGCTTTTGTGCTATGCAGAATGCTTAGCAACTGAATCAAATGTAAGGTAGTTTATGTCGGGTGTTTTTGCCAGCAGCTGAATAACAATGATAGCTTTTTACAGAACTACTATGAATTTGGATGATTTTACCTCTCCCATATTTCTTTTGAACCTTTGACTGAAAACCATATTTTATTACTTGTATTTTTGTACTATATTTATTTCAAACTTCCTGCATGTAAATAATCTCTTATCAATAGACATTTGTAAAATTTGAACGAACCTTTTTACTGGAGTGTGTAAAAATAATCTTTTCAGTCACACTTGTTGGTTTGCAGCTGCCACTACCGTTGACTCATTAGTTATGGATGTATCTATTTTAATTTATATTAATATCTATTAGAGGTTCCCAGCCTCTTCATTAAAAACTCACAAAGCAAACAAAAGCACTGCCCATGAGGATAACTACCCCAACCCTCAGCCCAGCTCCTCCTAAATAGCCTGAGAAAGTCAGGCTTTTGCCTAGAACAGTAATAAATCTAGGCTCTGACTAACCAAGTAGCAGAAGTGAATTTGAACATAAAGGACACCATGCCAGCAGCTTACTCTTTATATTAAGGGGGAACGAGCTTGAGCATCTCTGCTGATGTCAGCTGTGGCCGGTGGGAGTTTGGGGGATTTGCCTTATAAGTACAGTTTTGACTCAGCAACAAGGCTAGAGAGTCATCAGCTACTCTGATAGTCATCAGTGGTCTGCGGTGGATGTGCCATTGTCTGCTTCCTGCCTGAAGACAGAGGAGACTTTGTCCGTATGAAGTGCAAGCTGGCAGTCCTGAGGGAGGTGAAGGTTTGTGGTCTTGAGGAACAGTTGACTACCTTGCAAAGCACCAGGGATATGGAGGATTTTCTGGTCTATTCTACAGCAAATCTCACAAGGGATGATAACAGAATCAGGTGACAAGAGCAGACAAGGAAATGAAGATAGGAAATTTATCACCACCAGAAGCAGGAGAACCCAAAGGGCATCTTAACAGCTGGACATATTGAATCATTAATGTGTGCTGAGTAAGATATCTGCAAGGAATAACCAGCAAGACCCAATTGGAGCAAAGGACCTACAGACAGCAGAGAAAAGAGCTGAGAACTGCTGCCCAGCTCAAACTAGATGGACTCAGACAAGTTCAAGAGAGCATATCCACAACCGGCCAGAGAGGAAGACAATCCTGAATGGGGATTACATGCTAAAGAGAATGGACAGGATATTCTGCAAGGGCTAAGAGGACAACAAGACAGTTTGTTTTTGCCTTCCAGGAGCAAAGACAAAGGACATCACCACAGGAATAAACAAGATTCTCAAGTCAACAGGAGAGACTCTTTAGGTGGTGATCCACATTGGCACCAATGACACTACATCTAGCACTATTCCAGAGATCCTGGGAGACTTCAGGGATCTAGGAAGAGAGCCGAAGGAGACGAATATCTAGACTATCTTCTGGGAATCCTTCCTATGCCTCACGTGAGAGAAGAAAGAAGATATCAGTGGTGAACAGTTGGTTAAGTAAGTGGTATAGGGGAGAACATTTTGTGGAATATTGGGGCACCGATCACAGTAAAAATGGTACCGATCTGCTGGATGATAGGCCAGCGAGGGTATCTGGGAGGACTTTAAACTAACCATGAAAGGAAGAAGGTGTTAATGGAACAATCATGGTGCCAACACCCAAATATGTAAACCAGCCACATGGAGTCATGTATATGACAAATCCAAGCACAAAGGGTCGTATAAGGGGCCCATTTTTAATCGTCTATATTCTGATCCTAGGAGCCTAAGTTATAAACAAGGGGAGTTGGAGATGCTCATATATGAGAAGAAATATGATATGATTGGTTTTACTAGAACTTGTGGGATGGTTCATGTGACTGGAACATTAAATTGATGGTTACAACTTATTCCATAGAAATAGAGGGAAAAAGAGGAGGGGGTAGCACTTTACTTCGAAGACACAGAAAAGTGTTATTCGGGGACCTCTTGATGCCAAATGGCACAAGAAATGCACAGAGTTTTACACAGATCCCCTGCATCTGATATGCACATAATAATTCACCAAAGGGTGGCAAGTGAGGTCTCTGCTGACAGCCAGTAGTCCATTGATCATCATAATCATTTTGAAATGCATGTACAGTTAATATTTAAGGAGCTGCATATCTAGAATAGGGGTTATGTTCTCAAAGCCTAGGCCTTAAGGCAGGTAACCAGGAGATGATGCGACTCAGACTGGTTCCTTCCAGACAGGATGTAATAAATGCTTATCTCCCTGTCTGGGCATTGTGTATTGTCCATGGCACAATATACATCTATTTGCATCTGGAGCCAAAATGCTAATCACCTGATTGTGAAATCTTCAAGAAACGAAATTTACAAGAAGAAATAAAACAGCAGGAGGGGGATCCTGTTTATGGGTGAAGAGAATGAATTGTTGGAGTATATGTAGAGGGCACAAGTATCCCTACTCCCCCCCCCTCCCCCCCCCCGTGCCCTTCATTGAGGAGGCAAGCTGGCAATGTGACATGTCTCACAAACAGAAGATCATAACTGAGCCTGGCTGTAAAACACTGGGAGGACTTTGGGATGGGCTTTGCTCTATAAGACAGGAAGACAGGAAAGGAACTTGTTAAATAAATTTGGGTTCAAGAATGCAAGTTATGAAATTATTTTATATGTAACTATTTGTTTCCAATATTTCTACTTGCCGTCATTTGAATCTCTTCTGTTTGTTAAATAAACTTTTGCTTGTTTTCCCTATAAATATATCTAAGTTTTGCGCATTAAAAGGAACTGTGATCTGAGGTGAAACTGGTAAGCTGGAGTGTTCTGCTTCTTTGGGAGCAGTACATCTGTGAATTCTGTGAGTGTCCAATGGACCAAAGGCTAGACACTTCTGGGGGATGCTCAGAGGGCTCGGTGGTTGGAGTGTGCCTATCGCTGACCTGCAGAGGGCCAGCGGCGCTGGCCTTGGCTGAGAGAGGAGTGCTTGTCTGGCCAAGCCTGGTGGAGTCAGGGAGTTGACGCATGACAGACACAGACAAGGCTTCTTCATCTTAAGGGCAGGTGGTAGTGAGATGCCTCCCAATCCTGGATACCCTTGGGAAGTGTTACACAAAGTAATAGAGGATTGAGAATCACAGGACCTTGAAAGCTTATGGATTAAAGTTCTAACTAGTAAAACCAAAGATGAGCTACTGGTGGGCATGTGTTACAGGTCACCAAATTCCACTAGTGAGCAGGATGAACTGCTCCTTAGGCATCTGTTCATAAAGGCTAAAAGGAAAAATGGGTTCCCATGGGTGACTTCAGTCTGGGGGACATTTGGTGGACATCTCATGTAATCAGTAACAAAATTTCCTTAAAGTTTCTGAACATTAATAGCTGATGATTTCTTAACACAGAAAGTCCTGAAACCAGTATGATGAGGTGAGGGAACTCAATGCTGGATCTCATTCTGATGGCCAAAGATGACTTAATAGCAGGCCTAAAAATCAGTGGTTGTCTACATACTAGTGATCATGAGCTGATAATATTTACTTTGTGCAAACAGCACCAACTAGTAATATGTTTATTTGGAACTTTAAGAGAGCCAACTTTCCAAAGAGTAAGGGAATTAATTGTCAGTGTAACTGACTGGGGATATAAATTTAAAATGGGAAGTGTTAACAAAAACTGGTAATTGATCAAGAACATCCTACTAGATGCCCAACAGCCATGAAAAAGGTTATGCTGGGCAACAAATCATTCTGGTTAAAAGCAGTCCACAAAAAAAGGCCTTTTTGCCTTTTACAAATCTCCTACCCTTTAAAGTATTACATGTTTGGGCAGGGGTTTCTGCATGCTGCTCATTTAATAAAGGGAAGTGAAACCCCTCAGGGAAGTGGGAATAAAATGAAGATGCACTAATACCGGTCAGCTGCATGCTCCATTAACTTTAGCTTGGTTTCGTTACTTTTTATAGGTTAGTGAAATTCTCCCAATCTCATATATTATTTATGTATATCACAGAAGCACCTAGAAGCTCCAACTGAGATTAAGGCTCCACTCTACTAGACTCTTTCCAAATATACAGAAAGAGACAGTCCTCTGCCCCAAAGAGCTTACAATCTAAATGGATAAGGCAGACAGAGTGGGAGAAAGGAAATATTACAGTCCTCATCACACAAATCATGAACAGTAGCAGAGAGAGATTAAGTGACTTGCCCAAGATCACATAGGAAGTCTGTGGCACAGCCAGGCATTGAGCCTACAACTCCTAAATTCCACTCCAATTCCTCATTGTGTTTATTGTTTTTAGTAGACCACATCATCTCTAGCTCCCTCCAATGGAAGGAAGAGTGAAGGCCAACACCTTTCGTGTCCTTTGAGTCTTTTGGTTTAATAGTTCACATCAGAATTCTAGAGTGTTCTGATGATATTCTGCAAACCTTCTAAGCCATTAGAAATGTTGAAACTGCTTGGAAAATCAATTAGAATATTAGAGTACTACCACCATAAACATACAGAAGAATTCAAGGTCATTTACCTTAGACTCTTTCTTCTTTGCTTTCTGAGGTAGAGAGGGTCTCTGAAGAAAGACAATCTGCTTAGTGGCTAAATTCCCCTCCCTGTAAAACATAATCCTGAAAATGAGTCAAGCTCATACAAAGTAGGATTCAAAATCCAAGAAATACCTCAGTCATTTGCTTAAACTGGCCAAAAGAGAACCACCAGAAATTACCTAAAACATCTGACTGTTTCAAGTGCATATGGCTAGAATGTCAACAATCAGAGAGGTAGCCGTGTTAGTCTGGAATTGCAGAAGCGACAAAGAGTCCTGTGGCACCTTAAAGACTAACAAAAGTATTGAAGCATAAGCTTTTGTGGGCTAATACCCACTTGGTCGGATGCATGCAGACGAAGCATGCATCCGACCAAGTGGGTATTAGCCCACGAAATTTATGCTTCAATACTATGGATAGAATGGTATATATTGGGAACCATCAGCCTAATTTAGGCTCATGTCTAATTTGATGTACCTAAAATCCCAGTTCAATCGCTGATGCTTTTTCTGCCAAATGTTTTAGAATTCAAGTGTCAATACAAAATAAAGTTTTTGAAAAAAAATCAGTCATGTGACATGCACTATAATCTTTATGTGCACTGCAATGTCAATTGCAGTGTGCTTTTACTAGATAAGCAATAAGAGTTGACAGATTCTGCAACACTGATAGCACTGATTAATGCACCGCTCGGGTGTGTAGTGAAGCACAAGGCAAAGCCAAATGCCTCCATCACTCAGGCTGTGTGTTAATCAGCGCTAACGACCAATCTGAAGCATTTTATGGAGGTAATTATAAAATGGTTCACAGAAAGGAGTAGAAAGCAGGACGGACACAGCACTATGTTGCAAAAGGGGCTTAAAAATCCTTAATTTGTGATTTTTCATCCATTGATTTATCCAAACGTGTATGAAAAACATTAGATTAGAATAACTCTTTCCACTGGTTTTCCCAGCGTGTTTGGTCTTTATAGACAGTAAGCAATCAAGGACAGGAATTGTTTTCATCTGTCTCTCATACACCACTGGGCACAATGTTGGTGGTTTAATAAACAACAACTTGGCATATTGATCTATTTTTTTTTATTCATCATGACTGATGAAGTCACCTATTCGAAGAGCAGTTCCAGAACGTGCAATAGTTAGGATCAACTGCTGTCACATGCCTGTATTTTTAACCAACCTCCATTAAGAATGTTTTAAAACAATTTACATTTCTATTTATATAATTATGTTTAGGATGCAAAAGTAGATGTAAAAATGACCAAAACCCACCAACTGAAGTTGGAAGCTACTACAGTACTATTTCACCCACTTTTGCTGAGCTACTGCAGCAAATGACATATAACACCTCACACGGTTCTGGCAGTTACAGATGAAAGACAACATGTGCTTCTACCGCTAGGCCACACCACTCTTCAAAGGGCACCACAGTTGGTTTATATTTTTTAAATGGGGCTAAGAACGTACACCTGCAACCCGGCACTCCATGTACAAGTCTGGCAGCATTCTAACCTCCTCTTCACCCCCAGCCACCCTTTCTGCCCAACAAGATTTGTGGCAGGGCTGAGGTGGGGACAGAAGTGCTCAGATTGACCCAGTGGCAGCTGCAATGTGGCTTTCCTGGACAGTTTAGTGCACATGTGCAGGGAACTATATGCTAGGAGAACGGGGAGCTATTAACACAAACTATCATGGTGATACAGAGACTTCCTTAACCAAAATGCAGTGCCCATACAGTACCTGTTTGTCTTTACAACTGGAGTAGGAAGCACACAAGTCAGCTGCCAACCATACACCGCAAGAGAGTTCAACAGTGGAATATAATCTGTCTGCACTTCAACTCCCTGGGGAAGAAATATGAACTGTTAGGACTATTGCTTCATGTGTGACAATTGTTTTATTAAAAAAAACAACAGTGTTTTGTGGTGTTGTTTCTTTACAAAATTAGATCATTTTTGCAAGTTAAGAAAAGCAGGAAGGAAAACATTTGAAAACACAAGACACGTAGGCTCATTCTCCAGTTCTTACTGAAGACTTAAATATACCGTATTTTTCGTCCTACAGGACGCTCCGGCGTATAAGACGCCCCCGAGTTTTTAAATAAAAAAGCCGGGAAAAAAAAAAAAAAAAAAAAAAGCGCCGCTTTTTTCGCGCCGCTCTCCCGTCCCCGCCGCGCGGGCGGGCTGCCGGGAGCGTCCCGGTTCCCCCCTCCCCGCCGCGGGCGGGCTGCCGGGAGCGCTCCCGGCAGCCCACCCGTGGCGGGGATGGGGGAACCGGGACGCTCCCGGCAGCCCGCCCGCGGCGGGGAGGGGGGAGCTCCCGGCAGCCCGCCCGCGGCGGGGAGGGGGGAACCGGGACGCTCCCGGCAGCCCGCCCGCGGCGGGGAGGGGGGAACCGGGGCGCACATTCACCCTATAAGACGCACCAACTTTTCCCCCCCCCGTTTTGGGGAAGAAAAAGTGCGTCTTATAGGGCGAAAAATACGGTATTTGTTTAAACAGTGCAAATGTGCAATTTCTTTTTGGGCTCTAAACCATCACTGTAGCAGCTGATGGATCAGATAAACAGGGCTAATTCATTTTGTTTTATCAGAGCTCCCTTGAACAAGTGGCCGCCTGCAATCTTCATTGAAAGAAAGAAGAATTACATCCTTGCAAACAAAAAAGAATTCATGCGGCACAAAAACGCATTACACTGTGTGGTCCCGATTCGGCTCTTGACTATGTAGGTGTAAATCCTGAGCAATTCTCCTGAAGACAAGCAAGTTAACTTCTGCTTTACACCAGCTAAATTTGGCCCTCCGATTTCAAAGCATTTCATGGGGACAATGACATTATGGTGGTAATGAACCCATGTTATTTGCATTCAGCAGCAGAAAGAAAATATAAGTACAATTTGTTTTATTCCCTTTGTCACCACAGGCAAATAAACATTGCCTATTTGTTATTGTGAATCAGGAAATATGTGGGTGAGACCAAAACGTTACCTTTCACTGTAAAAGTCTAGCTTCACTCAGAGATGCTATACAATAGACCCTTGGTAATTCTCCCTCTGCTAATCTATAAACCCAATAATTTCGCTAAAAAGGAACAAACAGTAGTCTCAGGAAAGATTCCTACAAGGACCACTAATCATACAAAATAATCTTTTGCACATTTACTCTTCACTGTTACCAATCTTACTGAAGTATTATAAATTGCTAATACACTTGTCACTACAAATACTATTACACTACATGACAGTACAAATTATGCTTGCCAAAATTAATGCACAAATACATTCTGTGACACTAAGTGTGTGTTCATTTTTTTGTTAATTGTAAGAACAGGGTAAAGCACCATAGTTTTCCCAGTCATAGAATATCAGAGTTGGAAGGGACCTTAGGAGATCACCTAGTCCAACTTCCTGCTCAAAGTAGGACCAATCCCCAATTAAATCATCCAATAGATTTTTGTCCCATATGCTTAAATGGCCCCTTCAAGGACTGAACTCACAACCCTGGGTTTAGCAGGCCATACTCAAACTACTGAACTATCCCTCCTCCCCCCACCATCACTGTCAATCAGTAAAGGTCTTCTTCACTACACTAGTTCAAATCATAATCTATACATTCTGTAATAACAATCATTTGAACAGATCTAATTCGTATCCTGCTGTAGTATTTTAAACAGAGGACCTGATTTTCAGTCTTAATTGGGCTTTCCATTTTGTTCATGCGATTTAGGTCTCTTAAATATCTATATAACTGAAAGGCGGTGTAAGCGGCACCTCCCGGTGGTCATCTGGGGAATTAGCCTTCTCAGCGTCTGGAGCGCCCTCCGCAGGGTGATGTCCCGCGTCGGCTCTGGCCCCTTCTGGGGTACTGCCGCCAGTACCAGCAGTTTTTCGGGGAAGGCGGGCCCCGGCCTGGGCCTCTGGGCGCAGGCGGCCCGCAAAGAAGCAGTCCTTTAGGCAGGCTGGCTCTGGCCTGGGCTTTGTAGCACAGGCAGCCAGCAAATAAACAGTCTCTGAGCAAGCTGGCTGGAGCCTGGGCCTCTGGGCACAGGCAGCCAGCAAATACACAGTCTTTAGGCCGGCTGGCTCTGGCCTGGGCTCCTCGGCACAGGCGGCCAGCGGAATCAATAAAACAGTCTGTGGATGGCTGAGGGTTAGGCCTCGGCAGCAGAACAGTCTTTGTGAGGCTGGCTATGGCTTGGGCGTGGCACAGGCCTCCAGCAGCAAAGCAAACAGTCTTTAAAGAGCTAGGCCTAAGCCTCAGCAGTACACAGTCTTTAGGTGGGGCTGGCTATGGCCTGGGTTTGGCACAGGCAGCCAGCAGACAAACCCAGTCTCTAAGGAAGCTGTGCCTAAGCCTCAGCAGTACACAGTCTTTAGGTGGGGCTGGCTATAGCCTGGGCGTGGCACAGGCAGCCAGCAGCAAACCCAGTCTGTAAGGAAGCTGACTCACGGAGTGGGTCCCTCAGCTGTCCAATCCGCTTCTGGGTCCTCTGGGTACACAGCCGCAGGTACTCCGGGCCCGTCATCCTCAGGGTCAGGGCTGGAGGCCCCGCTCGGTCCGGGGTCCGCCCTGGGCAGCAGCCAGTCCAGCGGCACGTCCTTCTCCTGCTCTGGCTCTCCTCCTTCTGGGCTGCAGGGCTGGCTTTTTATAGTTCCAGTCCTGCCCCTGTACTTCCGGTGAGGGGGGTGGGGCGGTCTTGGCTCCACCCTCCAAGGGGGGTCTCTGGCTCCCTCGCCCTCCCAGCAGGAGGGAGACCACTCGGGCTCACTACAGGCGGATATATTTGGGTAATGAATCACTTACATGACCTAAACTGTATATGAAACTAACTGAAGGAACAAAATTGTACCCATTTAAAGGAAAGCCATGATTTGAAAATCTGTCTTAAAATATGCACCAGAGCACACATTGCAGTAACCTTGCTTTGGGTTTCTTCTCAAAAGAGGCTCACAATGATAAACCTACTTACAGAGGTGAGACATATTTTCAAGGGCTGGCAGCATCACCTTATATAAAACAGCATGAAGGCACAGGAAAGGAAGAAGGTGGCCTTTAACAGAAAAGATAAATTTTAACTTAGCTTCTGACTCATTTTCTCAGAAGCTTATCAGAACTTCTTCAAGTCTGCCATGACGGCAGAAGTGCCATGTTTATGGAGCCTCAGAGCCACACAAATCAAAGACTCCACTGACCCCACCACCTCTGTCCTCCCTCCCTCCAGCTGCCAAACTGACTTTTTCCTCTTTCCAGTTTTTAAAATGGCCCAGTACCTGAGGAAAATCTAGTAAAGGTACAGGCAGATGTCCAAATGTCTTTGAAAGAAAATGCCTAAGGAAAATACTAGGTATTTTGGAATTAATTTATAACTAAATCTGATACTTGCCAGAGACCTCAACAACTCCAGAGTTAACCAGAAAAGAAGAAAGGAATAACCAGGACACGTATAAAGAATAATAATTATTATTATTATTTATTATTATTATAAAACCAGAACATTCGCTGTGGCAGGCATGCCACTGGGCAGCTGCAGGAACATGCAAAAGGAGCTGTTTGAGACTTGTTTGTGCCCTAAGCGAGGTCTGATGGTGCAGGAAGGATTCAGACTTCAGATTCAGCACTTCAGGGCTAAGATTATCAAAGAGAACCTTCCTGTGTCATCGAGAAATGTGACAAACATGTCAAAATCCAAGAGTAGTTATGGCACCCAGGAAAAGCATCACAACAACACAAATCACATTTGGCTGCTGCAGGAGCCGAACCATTTCAGCGATGCGTTGTCTCCTGCTGCAGCCAGTTTTCTCAGCAGGCTCCTGCAGTGGCAAGACAATGAAACCCTGAGGGATTTTGACCTGTCTGACTTGTCAGACCCATGCATCAACTATAGCAGATGATTTTATATTTCTCAACAAATGCTTAGACAGAGAAAAGAGCAGGTTAGGGTTCAACAAAATTAAAGCATTTACCAGTTCAGATGATTGACGTGTATAAGAAAACTGAAGGGGAAGGATTAGGAAAAAAATATTGATAGAAATTGTTCTAAAGGTGGTTTCTGTTTGCTGTAGGTGTTAGTCTCATGGTGCCTTTCTATCCACCTTTTATTTCCCTATTACCAGTCAGCTAGGTTTCTAGCACCCATGAGAAAGCATGTCCACACCCTGCAGAGATACATATGTGGCCCTAGAATCACTTCCATGGCTCTTCTTAACAGCTCTGCTGGAAGTCACCCAATCAGCCAAAGTACCTCTCCCCAGGTCACCATACCCGTGATCTGCAGGCACACACCTCTTGCTCCATCCCAACTAGCTCTGTTCAGTGGTTGTAGGTAGGGGAGAGAACAGCAGCCTTTTTTCACCTTAAGTACTTTTTTTTTTTTTTTCTGAAGTGGAGCTCAAACTCCTCACTGACAAGTATAAGCACTAGCAGCTTTAGAACCAAGAGTCACAGAGGCACAAACATGGAAGGGCAAAAAGAGGCCATGATATGTAATTGCATCACAGCTGGAACTTGTGTTCCACCAGGAAGTCATAGCTGACTGAGACACATGGGAATACACACCTTGATAATAAGCTTGAGTGTGGTGTCATACCCAAGTGTCACCATTATGGTTCTTTCCAAAACAAAAAGCATCTAAATACACAGTAAATTTTAGCACAATCTTGCCCCACACCTGAAAGCAGTCTTTTAGTAAATGTAATTTATATTCTGATATTAAATATAGCTAGCTATGTTACGTTCAAATACAGAAAAGCATGAGATTATATTACTGCAATCAGGATGTTTTTGAAGCTCAGGGTTTAGTTAGATAGAAGTAGTAGAAAGTACATGACAGAGCTGTAATGAAAAAGAAGTTGTGCTAATAATACCTTGTATCAAATGGGGAGACATTTCATTCTGTGAAAGAGTGCAAAACTGCAATTAACTCACTTCCCATTTTCCTGTGGTTAGTAAGTAATCTCTGATCACACCTTGAGTGTCAAAAAACTAGAACACTTTGAGTTGTGTTTTTTCCTGATTTGCAGCACATAATAAGACTTCGTTTTTATTTATTGTTTTGATGTTTGGTTTCAACATTTCTTTCCCCAGTCACAGTCTCAGCTCATTAGAAAACTAGAAATCCCTAAAACCTGATTTTTTAAAAAAGGTAAAGATAATATCTAGGGCAAACCATACAACATATTGTCTTAACAATATTCACTTTCTTCTACAGTTGCAGTTTTAGCCACCGAGCAGCATAAAAAAAAAGACTGCCAAGTTCTTGTACGACTGAAAAATATTCAGTCAAAATGATTTATTTTTCTCGAGTTAAGTAAATGTAGTTTAGTTACAAGCGAGCCAACTTTGGTCACTGCCTAATGTATATTTTCCTGCCATATGGAGACAAAACAGACCAAGATGAAGGAATAAAAGATGGAGCATCCCATTAAATAAGTCTTAATAAAGCACTTAAGGCAAATCCGGATGAGCTGTGCACTGAAAAGATTGATAGGGTTTGGGGGTGGAAGAGGAATCCTGGCAATCAGGATGGGGATCAGATCACAGACAAATGTAACTGTCCCCTGCTTCTCTGTGTAGGGAAATGGGTTGTCGATTATTTTTATTTATTATTTGTATTGCCATAGCACCTAGAAGCCTCATAACCATATAGGGAATGCACACCCCTGTGTCAGATTCGGACAACCTGCCCCCAGTCACACTGCAATTATGATTCAAGGGAAGGGGAAGTGGGGAGAGCAGGATTTGTGCCTCAGAAAAAGAGAGGAATAAAAATGTGTCTGGCTTGCTGAGAACAGGCTGGTGAAGGTCTGCTGGGAATGTTTCATATCCTCTGTGCATTAGGAGGTGAAAGAATCCCTAATATGGAGTTGTTCGTGATATTTCGGTTCTATCTAATTAACTAAATAGAATGCATCTGGTGTATTTCAATAGCTACATTCTTGTGACACCTGTTTCATTAGGCTCTTCAACACTCTCAAATAGCTTCACTTTGGTACTGGTTCTACTATCTGTCAGTCAACGATTTTTGGAAAAAAATTAGCTCATTTATTGTTCAGGAACTGGTATCTCTGGTGATAACCAGGCACACTTCATAGCACGCACTGTTCAGTGTTGTCCATTCAGCTTCCCACTGCAAGTCACCCAGGGTGAAATTCATTCCCCTGCCTGGACAAAGCCCAAGTAATCAGCCTTTGTGATGACAACTCCATGAGTATGACATTAACACACACACCCCGCCCCCATCTTTAAGCAGTCCACGGAGCTAAAAAGCAGACCTGTCACCATCACTATTCCAATCAAAGGAAGAACAGCCATTGCCCTCCTTTATGCAGGGTTGGGGCCACTGGATATGTGCAGTCATGGATCCCCTGGGCCTGACTCCAAAGACCTCTCCAACATACTGGCCTATTCAGAGTTAGTCTGAAGGAGGGGGATGCACAGCATCCAATTCTCTGTGCAGCTGCTTCACTCCCATCTCCACTACATGGTTTAAAGGTAACCTACCAACGGAATGAGACTAGCTCAGTGGTTTGAACACTAGCCTACTAAACCTAGGGTTGTGAGTTCAATCCTTGAAGGGGCCGCTTAGGGATATAGGGCAAAAATCTGTTGGATAGTTTAACTGGGGATTGGTCCTGCTTTGAGCAGGGGGTTGGACTAGATGATTCTATGAATTTGTTGTACTGCCTTGGTTCTTTATGAAGTATAAAGAAGGGCAAGAAGAGCATGTTTCCAGATTGGAAATTCCCTATTTGTCCTTGAAGACTCTATGGATGAGTGGAGAGCTAACAGGTTTAGGATAAGATCACAGACACCAAAACAAAACATGAGTGAGAGGGAAAGTAATCATTATTAAGACTGTCTAAAACTCTGTATTTTGCCTGCTTTTGGCAACACCTGTTTAACTCAAGCAACAAAATCTGTAAGTAGGCAGAAGAAATGTTGTCTTTGTTAGAATGATAACATTCCTGTCCCTACAATCAAGGGCTGAAAAAGGTCTGAATCCACATTTGTAGATTCCCCAACTATAGACCTCCAGCAAAGCCAAGAGAAGATCAGACTTGGCATTTTTGTTATATTTTTAAGATAAGAAACAAACATTACACACACAAAAACAACCTTTAAAAAAACCCAATCCCCTTCTCCAAGCGTTTTAACTGTATATACATAATAAAGGAGAAAAACAAGGACAAACTGCCAATATTTTCTCCACTGAGCAGGTTACTTTTATGTGGTACAGGCTTTTCACAGAACTGAATTTAGTACTCATCACCTCCAACCCCACTGCTATTCTAATCATGGGTCTCTCTTGTGACCACAGACTGACAAGGGTAACAAAGTGAGGAGATCAAGCCCACCAAACTCACTAGAATCAGAGGTAGATCAGATTTAAAACCAAATTAAGGCCAGATGTTCCGGGAAATTTCCAGAAAAAGCACTGAATTAAGGAAATTTGTCACCCAGGCTTAGCTGAAAGAAATAACTTTGTTTTGTCTGTTGGAGTAGGCATCACACTATGAACATTTACCACACCTAAAGCTGATACTATATCACATTACTTCCATTCTACCAGACACTGCAACATCACAATATATCTGGGAGCTTATAGTTTAATTCGAGTTAACATGCTGCCGACATTGAAGAAAAAAAATATTGAAGCAAGAGCTGAAGATGCACAGTGGGGAAATATCCTTTAGTCGAGGAAAATATTTTCAGAATGACTGTTACTCACTAGTGAGAAACAATGCAAATATTTGAAATAATTGTTTATAGCACTTCAATTTAATGAAGTACCGGGTAATTTGTCAACATGTTCTGTTTCTTGGGTACATGAAAGAAAAGGTGACAGGTTAGAGTTGGGGAGAAGGGAAACCAGATAGTCTTTGGTTAATTAGAGTCGCCTACCCACATTTGCTTGCACAAGCAGAATTAAAACCATCAAAGATGTTTTAATGCTAGAGCTCACAGACTGTAGTGAAAATAATGTGACCTGACATTTTTAGGGTTAAAGCAATAGGGTCAAGGGAAGCATTTAGTCATTAAGAGTTCTCTGGTCATTTGCAAAGATACCAGAGTTCTGTTTTGTCTGAGTGGAAACAGTTAAGTAACTCAGAACTATTACATCCTGTGGGTTGCTTGGCGGACCACATACTGTGACAGCTGCAAGCTTTACATCCTCTTGCAAACTGACATTTTGCACACATACCAAGTGCATCAGTGTTCAGCTAGTTCTCGCTATTAGACTTGGAAGCATTACTGTTGTTTAATAGCAATTAAACAGGCAATATTTCCTCTGTAGAAACGCATGCCAAGTCCCCCGCATTTGCCTTTATGATTATTGGAAAAGTTTACCTTTTTATTTAGTCTCAATAGATTCACTTATCTTTGTAAAGCTCTTTGAGATCTGCTGATGCAAAGCACTGTATACAATTTGGGTATTACTATCTTTTTATTTATTATTTTATTATTAATAGCACTGAAAGATATATGGCACCTTTTCTTTCATAGCTGTGGCTGGATTTTTTTTTAATTGGAGCACAGTTAAAAAAACAACATATTTGATAAGCCAGTTCTCATCCCCAGAAGGAGCACAAAAACAAGGGAAATTGGATAAGCTCTCCAGAAACTATTCTGAAATGTACATGTAATTCTGATTCCAGCCCAAAAATTCTGAAGCTTCAAGATAAGCAGGTCTGATATAAGCCCAAAATGGGAGTCAATTTATCCATAATTTCTGACTGTCCATGGATGTTTCTTCCATCTGCCTGGTTCAGGATAGACAAGATCTAACAGGATGGAATTTTAGAAAAGACGAGGATAGCATATAATGCGCCAACCATGAGCTTGCAGAAGAATAAGAAAGTCTAAATTAACCAGACACTTCACCCCTCTGGAAAACTCTGCTGATAATTCTTTGGTGTATCTGTAGTAGAGGCAAAGCACTTATTAAGGTTCCAGATAACTTCATTGTGTCTCAGTGAGTTCTTCTGTCATCCTTGAATCTCAAGTCCCTCTCTCTCCAGCTGAGATCTAATCTTCATCTCTGCCACTTGATTTCTCTGCATTTGTCTGTGAACATTGTCTGCATGTGTCTGAGAGCATCTGGCTGGGAGACCGTTTGGTCTACTGGACAGAACACTGGCGTAGGAGTCAGGCAGCTTGGGTTCTAACTAGAAATGGTTGGGACATTTTCAATAAATGTTTTCTATTTTTTTGGTAAGAAAATGTCTATTCATTGAAACATACTGGCTTTGACAAAACTTTCTCAGGTCCAGGATGGACAGAGAGATCCATTTCAGAATAGCCAACAGCCCAGTTCACTCATCTGAGACATAGGAGAGGAAGATATAACTCCCTGCTCTGAATTAAGCAGACTTGAATTGGGATCTCTCCACATGCCAGGGGAGTGCCCTAACCATCAGGCTACAGAATCAATCTTACCGACCCTCTTCATATTTAACTATTTATAAAAGTGGAAAAGTTCCACCAAGAAAGATGGAGAAGAGAGCATCTCTAAAAGCCCAAGAGATTAGGGTACTTGCCTGCTTCAAGCAGGCAGAGCAGAGACTTGAACCTGGACACCCCCTATTCTACGATGAGCACCGTAATCACCACCCTATCTGTTGGTATGGTTCTCATTCTCATAAAAGTTTGTTCTTATGGGAAATGAAAACAAAGATCAAAACCTCAAAATTTTTCTGAATTCTTTTTTTCCAGCCATTCCTAATTCCAATACCATCTCTTCCACTGACTTGCTCACTTCCTCCACTATTCCACCTTCCTCTGTCTACCTTGTCTGTTTAGACCAGTCGTGGGCAACCTGCGACCCGTCAGGATGATCTGATAGTGGGCTGTGAGACAGTTTATTTACACTGACTGCCTGCGGGCATGGCTGCCCGCAGCTCCCAGCGGATACAGTTCACCGTTCCTGGCCAATGGGAGCTGCGGGAAGCAGCATGGGCCGCAGGGACGTGCTAGCTGCCACTTCCCAGAGCTCCCATTGGCCAGGAACAACGAACTGCGGCCACTGGGAACTGCAGGCAGCCATGCCTGTATATGGTCAATATAAACAAACTGTCTTGTAGTCTACCTGCGGGCTGGAGGTTACCCTCCACTGATTTAGACAATAAGCTCTTCAGGGCTGGGACTCTCTCTGAATGTGTTTGAACCTAGCATACCAGGGCCCCAATCTCCATTTGGGGACTCTAGGGAAAACAGTCAGAATTATTGAAAATATTAATACTGGGCTAAGTCTCTTAAGGGAAAGGACGTCATGGACAGTCAGCTTACACGGCTTCTCAAAAAACCTCAGAGGTACTTTTCTAGCTATGTGATAAATTCATTGGTTCTCAATCTTCTTGAATTGGTTTGGATACAAGAGCTTCTTAGGATCAACACAAACATAAAGAGTAGGATTGCCAGGTATCATCCAGGCCATCCTGATCTCAAATTACATCAGGTGATGATCTAACCATGGCACCTGAGTTATATATACCTACACCCTTCTCATTCAAATCCATATCCTACCCAGTTAATGACTTATCTTACAACCAAGTCAAGGGAACTGCACCAGGGATTAATTTGGCCCACATCGTGTGTACCCCATCTGATGTGCATGTTACCTGCTGCATGAGTACTGATGATTTTAACACCAAAGTGTACTACAGATATTCCTTCTATGGCCTGAATAATGCTGCATGCAGAAAGCCTATCTTACTCTACATTGTGATCAAGTGTTTGCTCAAGAGGATTAGTTAGCCCTAGAAAAGGCAAACATGTTAATTAATATATCTGAAAACTTTTTTGTACTCAAGAGACTTGGAGAAACTGTCCAAATAGCACTGGCTCCAAAGTCCATCCCAAAGATGTTCTATGAAGAACCACTATGGCTGACAGATGATTACAAAGGCAACAACAGCACACTCAGTATATAGGTATTCTTTTAGGTCAGTCATTTCTGCTTTTTGGCCCACTGGCCTCTGAAATGTATTTATTCTTGCCTTTTTTTTAAAGTCATTTGAATTGTTTCCACTCCTTCAGAAATCACTTCCAATTTTCAATTCTCCCAAGCCTTAGATGGTTTGGGGGAAGTACTCTCATGCCTCAGCCAGTGAGGAAAACCTAACCCAGAAATCTATCAAGATAAACTATCAAGTGATATAATCAATAAGAAGAGAATACACTTGCAGCAATCCAACTGAAGCAAATGCTATAAATGTTTAATATATTCTAGAGAAACAATAGTAAAGAAAATATGTAGTTTTAAGGTCGGTACCTTGAAAGAAACCAATCAGACTTCCAAAGAATCCTGTGGTAATTCACAAGATGTGTATTTTATTGTTTTCCCTGAGAGTTGCCTGATACTTAACACCCAAAACAGTTAAAAGTTATGAAATCCAAAGTAAAACATTGTTTATAGCAAGAAAGGCTTTGTAGCTTTCAAAGGGTTTTAATTGCTTATATATCCTCTCTTTAACAATTCAATTTATACAACTGGGACATTTATCAGGAAAAAAGTAAAGCTCTTTCAAAATTAAATGCTGAAATAACTGCATAAAATGCATTCCTAAAGCACAGACAGGCTAGACTATACCTAGACCCTATGTGGGTAAGCAAGACAGAGAGGTCAGAAAGAACCACTCTCCCTGACTCCTGCACTTATATAAGCACACCGTTTTATTGTGTGCTCATGAGTATGAGGACTGCTTCTGTGTAACACTATTGCAAGCAGCAGTCACCTCAAAACTGGAAAGACATAGGCAAGGCCATGGCTGCATTCTCCTCCTTACCCTGGAAAGGAGCACATGCTGCAGCTTCTGTAAGAATTTCTGCAAGAACACTCCCTAAGAACACCTGGAGGCATAGTGCACAACTAGGATCCAATGCCTCTGAGACGTAATGGCTCACGGGCATGCTTTGCAAGGCTCTGTCTTAATGCCACAATTTAGCATTAAAAATGTGCAAAAAAGAGCCTGCTCCAGCTTACTTTCAAGATTATCTGTATTAAGAGTGAACATAAGACACAAATTTATTCAGACACATTTAGCCACAAGAGGACCCACCACTAGCTGGTTAACAGAACGCATGTATTGGTCTTTGATAAGATCTCTGAACATTACTGTATGGCCATTTTATTTCACTAAGCCACAAGTCATCCCTTGATAACCACTACAATCAGTGGTGCTTAACTTTTAGTTGGTTGGAATTTTGCATATTTGAACTGGTGGTTGCCCAACATTTTTTGTTATGCATACTTTTTGTGAAACCATGCTTTGTGTAAGCCTCTCTCGGGTTTGTATGTCCCTTTACCCTATATCTCAGATTAGACATTTAGTCATTATCTTTTTAAATACATACTATCTTTTTTTTTCTGACAGCACTGAAATAGACATACAAAAACAAATTAAAGTAAAAAAACATGGGTAATAATACAAATGCATTGTTCCATTTCATCCTTCATTTTAGATGCAAAGAATTCTGAAGCTCAGTTTAGTTGAACTAGTTTTGCCTGTAATTGGAGATATATACCTTTTGGCCTGATCCAAAGAGTCTTTATACTGACTTCCTAGTAATAAGGTGATATGCAGCATGCTGAGTTTTTCTGCACTCTGTTCCCCTTTCTCTCCTTTAATCTGCAAACACTCAACTTTGGTTACTGCTGTCTATCATTCTGGCCATATCTACTCTGTTCCCCTTTCTCTACTATATCTTGCCACACCAGAGCCACTCCAGGTGAGCAGTGCCAGGCTGGAGCCCACACCCTGAACTCCTCTTGCACCTCATATCCCAACACCCTGCCCTGAGCCACCTGCTGAACCCCTCCTGCACCTCAGCCCTCTGCCCTTAGCCCCCTTATGCACTCCGCACTCCCTCCACTACCCCAACCCCTTGTCAGTCCTTTTTGTGTTGGCCAGAGAGGTCACTACAAAGCGAATCACTAGTTATTATGTGTACTCATGGCATCTATATCTATGTAAGATCTTTTTAGTACCACTACCCCCGTGATGAATGTAATGTTAGAACTTGAGCTGGCATTTGTGATTATATTGCCACAACAACTGATGGAGCTTCTCTTTATAGTTCATGTAGCAGAGGCATATGATTTTGGAACAGAAGGATCTTGAGTTCTATCCATCACCACAATTCATGCCCCTCAAATGGTTTAGCTGAGAACTGCAATGTACAACAGAGGAAACATATCGTATCAAGCCATGTACGCATCACACTTATGGGTTAACTTACCATATCACTATGTTTTCAAGCTTTCTTTCCTTTACCTCAGTAACCCATGTGGTATTTCTGAAGTATGTGGAAGCCTACTACACCATCTTGCCAACTTGTGATTTAGAAAAATATTACAATACCATGATGATAGAAACAAAATTATAGTAAATGATATACTTACTTCCAGGACAGTCCATTGTTCCACAACAATAGCATCGTAGCCCTGTATAGTTTTACTGTCTTCCAGGGAAAGATCTTCAAAGACAAACACTCCATCCGTCAAGCCCTGCATGGAATCTGCTAAAACAAGAGGTTTCTGTAAGCTGCATGGCAGACACCTTACACACAGCAGGGCATTTTTCTTTGTTAATGATCAAAATCTGATCTTTTCCCTCAGCATGTTAATAAAAAAGGACACAGGTAATCATGTATGGAGACCCCCATACATTACAGTTCAGCTAAAGTGAATGAGACTAATTCATCCCATAGTTTTAAAGAATACCCTTGATCCTGTAAGAGAAAGTTTCATGATTACCTATGTGTTATGTGTTCAACTTCCGTTTGAACATGCAAAATGAAATATGCCCATGTTAGGCCCCAAACAATGGGACTGCTCACATGCTTAAAGTACTTACACGCTTATGGATGAAGACCATGTGACAAAATATTAATTGCCAAATTTTCACAGGCCTCATTTTTTATGCTTACAATATTAACGAATACATCCACTTGTCCACACAAGGCATGTAATCCCACTGCACTTGCAAGTTCAATTACTGATCTACATGCACAAAGTAACTATTAGCATATGCAAATTAAGGATTGTGTGAGAGCAAAGATGTGCTCACAACTATCGCACAAATTATTAAAGTACTTTGGTCAGAAGGGCCAGTGTCCCCCACCCCTTCTCAATCATATATATAACTGCATGTTCAGCTTCTCTTTTGATTTTCATAGATCATTAGTAAGTAATTTCAGCAGCATGTTCTCCTAGGCTTTAGTCATGTAGTCATAAGTAGAAATCACTAATCTAGTCTCTTCTTTAGTGTTTTGCAGTATGTGCTCCATTAAGGAGCCATTTTGTAAGTTACACAATTGAGAAGCAATTGTGTTACTGTTCCTTGTAAGAAAAATAATCTAAATTATAAAACAATCAACATATATTTCAAAAACTATCACACAAAATTACTCTGTTTATGATATAACATACTGTGAATTATTTTTACATTGCTTAATAAAAAGATGTTTTCAGCCAGCCTGCCTTAAAATAGCTCCTAAATAACACATTTATTTTGGATGACAGATTATAAAGGAACTTGTGCATGTTCTCTCTCTCTCCCCCCCCCCCCGCCACCTCCCCTGCCACCCACACAAAAACACATGACATTTTATTGCACAGTTTCTTTTCATTTGAAATGAAATTATTTTCTGCACCTGGCCATAATTTGTTGTTTTGCAATGGAACCAGATATGCCCAACCAATAGATCACAGAGAGCTGATATGACAGCTAATGAAAATCACAACATCCAAAGAAAAGCAAACTTAGCAATGGATTCTCCATAGAAGAGTGACTACAATGGCAAGTTTTCTTCACTAAACCTGTTATTAAAAGGTTTTAGTTGTTGTCATATTTGCCATTGGAAATACTGCAGGCAAACCATACAAAGTAGAGCTAGAAAAGACTTTTGCAGCCTGAGCCAATGCCTATATTTATTGTCAAGTTCCTTGTCAAGGCTTCTATCATTTCCTTTAATTGGGGTCTTTATTCAGCTGCATTTACCTGGAGGGAACATTAACTATCCACACAGCATTTCTTTGACAATTACACTTACATGAATGCAGAGCTGACAACCCATTTGGACAAAGGCAGGGGCCTTCTTTTAAAGGGCGCTACTGCTGCTTTTTGCCCATGGCTCATGAAGGGGGTGATGTCAAGCCATGCCATTCAATAGGAGAGACAGACATCCCAGTACCGCCCAGAACTCCCAGGCATGCAGGGAGCATACCCATTACTGTGCCCCTGATGTATCTGCTTACCCATACGAGCAAGGGGTTCTAGAAAAAGAGCACTTCTGTCTTTCCTCAAGGAGAACACATCAAAAGTGCACCCAGCTCAGGGATGGGCAAACTTTTTGGCCCGATGGCCACATCTGGGTGGTGAAATTGCACGCAGGGCCATGACTGTAGGGCTAGGACTGGGGCAGGGGCTTGGGTGCGGGAGGGAGTATGGGGTATGGGAAGGGGTGCGGTGTGCAGGAAGAGGCCCAGGGCAAGGGGTTGGGGTAGTGGAGGGAGTGCGGAGTGCATAAGGGGGCTAAGGGCAGAGGGCTGAGGTGCAGGAGGGGTTCAGCAGGTGGCTCAGGGCAGGGCGTTGGGATATGAGGTGCAAGAGGAGTTCAGGGTGTGGGCTCCAGCCTGGCACTGCTCACCTGGAGTGGCTCTGGTGTGGCAGCGGCGTGCGGCAGGGCTCAGGTAGGCTCCCTGCCTGCCTTCCCTGGCCCCACGCTGCTCTCGGAAGCGACCAGCATCATGTCCCTGCAGCCCCTGGGGGAAGGAGTGGGACAGAGGGCTCCACATGCTGCCCTCACCTGCGGGTACCTCCTCCAAAGCTCCAATTTACTGCGGTACCACGTTACCAGCCAATGGGAGCTGCGGGGGATGGTGCCTGCAGGCTAGGCCAGTGCACGGAGCCCTCTGCCCTCCCCTACCCCAGGGTGGGCCGGATCCGGCCTGCAAGCTGTAGTTTGTCTATCTCTGGCCCAGTTGCTACATGAGTGGCATCTAGACAGAAGCCAGGCACAATCTGGCTGTATGTCTCTCGAAGTTATTACTTCGGAGGAACGTCTCATGTTTAGATTATTATTGTAAAAAAGCCTAGGCTTTTAGCAAGCCTCCAATATTGCAAGCTGTGTCCACAATTACACAGTGAAGAACTGCAGGTGTAGGCATTTGAACCAGTTATTGAATCTTTTTACATGCTGAATTATTCCTTTTTTAAAAAAGATTTAATCAAATCATTAGGCTGTAAATGAGTGCAACTGCAGGTGCAAATTATTCACACCAAAATAATGAGGGCTATTTTTGTAAGCTTAGGCTTAAAGAAGAAATATGTAAGCATCCTGTTAGTGATTTGTTTTAGGATTCTGTTGAGACACCAAATGCACCAAGGAAACGTGGCATTTTCCTCACTTACGTCTGACCACACACCCCCATTGATCTCCCTGCAATCCCTTTTATAATTAAAAAAGGGTTCCAAGAAGCTTGCTTACAAGAAGTGAAAACTTGGACAGATGACAAGGGAGGAGTATAAAAATACTGCTCAAGCATGCAGGGGTGTAATCAGGAAGGTCAAAGCACAACTGGATTGTAGATAGCAAGGGATGTGAAGGGTAAGAAGATGGGTTTCTACAGGTATGGTAGCAACAAGGAGGTCAGGGAAAGTGTGGGACCCTTACTGAATGGCAACCTAATGACAGATGATGTGGAAAAAGTGGAAGTACTTTTTTTGCCTCGGTCTTCACAGACAAGATCAGCTCTCAGACTGCTGCACTGGGCAGTACAGTATGGGGAGGAGGTGAGCAGCCCTCAGTGGTGAAAGAACAGATTAAGGACTATTTAGAAAAGCTGGACGTGCACAAATCAATGCAGCTGGAAGCAATCCATCCAAGGGTGCTGAGGGAGTTGGCTGATGTGATTGCAGAGCAATTGGCTATTATTTTTGAAAACTCAAGGCGATCAGAAAAAAGCAAATATAATGCCCATCTTTTAAAAAGGGAAGGAGAAGAATCTGGAGAACTACAGACCCGTCAGCCCCAGAAAAATCATAGAGGAGGTCCTCAAGGAATCCATTTTGAAGCACTTAGAGGGGAGGAAGGTGACTAGGAACAGTCAATATGGATTCACCAAGGAAAAGTCATTTCCTGATCAACCTGATTGAGTTCTATGATGAGATACCTGGCTCTGTGGATATGGGGAAAACAGCGGATGTGATATATCTTGGCTTTAGCAAAGATTTTGATACAGTATTCTTGCCAGCAAGTTAAAAAAGTATGGACTGGATGAATGGATTATAAGGTGGATAGAAAACTGTCGAGATTGTCAAGCTCAAAGGGTAGTGATCAACGGCTTGATGTCTAATTGGCAGCCAATGTCAAGCGGAGTGCCCAGTGTTCAGTCCTGGGGCCAGTTTTGTTCAACATCTTCATTAATGATCTGGATGATGGGAAGTTCACAGAGGACACCAAGCCGGGGAAGAGGTAGATACACTGGAGGGTAGGTATATGTCCAGAGTGACCTATACAAATTGGAGGATTGGGCCAAAAGAAATCTGATGAGGTTCAACAAGGACACTTAGGACAGAAGAATCCCATGCACTGCTACAGGCTGGGGACCAACAGGCTAAGCAGCAGTTCTGCTGAAAAGGACCTGCGGATCACAATGGACGAGAAGCTGGACATGAGTCAACAGTGTACCTTTCTTGCCAAGAAAGCTAATGGCATTTTGGGTTGTATAAGTAGGGGCATTTCCAGCAGATCGAGGGATGTGATCATTCCCCTCTATTCAACATTGGTGAGGCCTCATCTGGAGTACTGTGTCCACTTTTGGGCCCCACACTACAAGGATGTGAATAAATTGGACGGAGACCAGCAGAGGACAACAAAAATGATTAGGGGGCTGGAGTACATGATTTATGAGGAGAGGCTGAGGGAACTGGGATTGTTTAGTCTACAGAAGAGAAGAATGAGGGGGGATTTGATAGCTGCTTTCAACTACCTGAAAGGGGGTTCCAAAGAGACTGTTCTCAGTGGTGGCAGATGACAAAAAAAGGACCAATGGTCTCAAGTTGCAGTGGGGAAAAGTTCTAGGTTGGAAATTAGGAAAAACTATTTCATTGGAGGGTGGTGAAGCACTGGAATGGATTACGTAGGGAGGTGGTAGAATCTCCGATCCGTAGAGCTTTTTAAGGCTTGGCTTGGCTTGACAAAGCCCTGTCTGGGATGATTTATCTGGGGTCAGTCCTGCTGTGAACAGGGGGTTGGACTAGATGATCTCCTGAGGTCCCTTCCAACCCTGACATTCTATGAGTCTATGATTCTAAGCATAATCCATACATTCTGTCCTTAAAACACTGGACTGCAAACTAGACAAAATGGACTACAAAGCAATGACTCTGTCCAACAGGCACCTCCTTTTTGGGCTTAAGTGGATCACTCTGCTCAAACAACAAGAAAGGAAATTTCTGTTAATAAATAACTAACAAGCTGACTATGGAGCTGGGGTACAGATTAGAAAATTTGGAGATGCAGACAAGTGCTCACTATATGCACATGGCTGGCCAAGGAGTATCTTGCATATTTCATTCCAAAATGGCACTTGTGGGCCTTAGATGTAGATGCAGAATATGGCCAAATTTATGTAGAAAGCGCACATGCCAAATCTACATTCGGCAACAGAATGAATGGCAAAGCTCAAACAAGCACTTTAATTTTTTAAGACAGGGATCCGAGGAAGGGACTTAAGGCTGAGATATAAAAGATATAGATTCCACCCCAGACTCTCAATCTGATTCACTCTGTGACTTTAGGCAAGTCACTTAATCTCTCATTTACTCCGTCTATAAAATGAGAATAACAGTGCTTGCTTTTGCAAAAGCTCTGAGAGCTACAGATGCAAAACATTATGTAAGTTCAAGGTGCAATGTGATATTACTTATTACTATTCAATTTTAGCACTGAGACAGAAGAGGGAAGGTATATATAAGGAAAAGATCTGCCTGTACCTAGAAGTATACCCCCCATCTCAGAGCAAATACAGTAGACTCTCGATTATCCAGGATGATAGGGAAAAAAATAATTCTGGTTAATAAAATCCTGGATAATCACCATCCATAGGAAACATGGGGAGTGGTGGTTGATTCACCAGCCATACTGTGCTGAGGGAAAGGGGTGTTGGTTCACTGACTGCCCTGCGCTCTGGTAGGGATTTTTTGTGGGTGTGCTTGGGGCGGCAGCAAAGCCACAGCCAGCCCTGCTAGTTGTGCATATTTTTTTTGACATCCTGGTTAATCCACATCCTGGTTAATCCACATCCTGGATAATCGAGAGTCTACTGTATTAGGAAAACCTCATTTTATTGCCCCTTCCTGGCATTGGGAGCAAAAGCTTGTCTATTCTATTTGGGCCAAGCTGCACAAAATCTTTGCATAAAGCACCAACTGAAGACAGTATCAGAGGCAATGAAGCAGCATCAAAAGAGAGCCACTGGCCAGATTACCACATTGTCGTACCACAAACTGAGGAAGGGGGTTAAGTGAAGCTGAATAAATACACTAAGGGATCAATAGAACCATGTAAAGTAGTGGGGGGGAAATGGAATCCACGGCAATAAAGCTTCAAATGTCTGCAGCATGGATTTATTTAACTTCTCAAACCTTAGAAATGGATTTTCCACATCTGTGACTCGGTCTGATAAGTTTGGCATGGAACAGATTTACATGGAGTTAATGTTGTATGTGTTTTTGATTGAAGTTTTTGAAAAGATACAAGTTTGTGAAACCCAGAGACAGAATAACCTCTTCTGTTAAAAGGAACAGATTGGTCAGCCCTCGATTGTAAAGTTGCCCAACAGGTAATCATAATGGCAGGGATAGCCAAGAAATGAAGTGCTGTAGATGAACTAACAATACACTGGTCTCAATCATACAAGCAAAAGGTTATATGTGGCAGTAGATGCTTTGTGCAGGTCATGTGTACTCTAGTCTATACAAAAATCCAATAAAATACTTTTCATACTCTTGCATAAAACTGTAGCCTCCATCTGCTCACCCACCCCCTGCTTGAGGGTTCAAAACGAACCAGCGCACACGTCTGACCCCACTCTGAAATGAGTGTGTGCCTCATTCCACTGCATATTAATCTACTCATGCACAATTCACAGCACTCACGTATGCAAATAAACAGTATGGTGGAGATGGATCAGTGTTCATGTCACACTCCCCATCAGCACCCAGCCCAAACCAGGGAAGCTAATGATCCAACCAACAGACCAAATTCAGTGTTAAAAAAATCCTGGTCACGTGCCACCTGAGGCAGACACTAAGAAGAAGTCTGCACCCCTTTGAAAATTAGTCTATCGTTGGCTGAGCTTGCAAGGGCATACACTCTGCCTGCGGGTATTTTCTTGGCTGTCTATAATGTAATAACTTCTGAACCCCATCTTTGACCAATTCCAAAATTTCAGGGAATGTTTCAGGTATCAATGGGAAGAACCCTATTGATCGGGAGAGAAAATCAGAAAACTGGAAGGGGAGAAATAGGAAACACACAGAGTAGCGGAGCCACAGCACTCTGTAATTATCTATGGATCAAAAACAGACACCACAAGCACATTCCCAGCATTTTGTACAGTTGTGTACTTGCATTGGCTAGCCCATCCTGCCGCTTGCACTGCCAAGCTACACTCTATTTTTAGCACACTAGCTTTATCAGAGCTAGCGTGGGTATGTCTCTGTGAGCTGGAATTTATATCTTCAGCTCGACATTGAAGATATACCCTAAGTATATACCCTAACGTGCAAGCACGTGAGTTCTGGGACAAACCATCACATCTCAAGTCTAGAAAAACAGCCATCCAAAACTTTGCAGGCCACACAATAAGACTCTCTTTTACAATTCCTACATAGTCTTCAGTAGTTACACCATCTGCTATACCAGCAATTTAACTTCTCCCCGATTCCTGCGTGTTTTACTCATCTTTCAATAATCTCTTCATTAGTATGATTAGGCTCTGGGAAGTCAGTGTATTACATTCACCCAGTTAGTTCTCAAATACTAAGTTAGCAAGCCCCATGCTGCAATCAAACTTTGGGCCATTTCCATTAGCAACAGTTCAGTGGGCCACACAGCTGGTCATGCTATTAAAACATACCCTGTTTCGATTTTGTCTGGTTCATGGTGTCATTTTCCTCTCCATCCTCGTACCTCATGCAACTTCACTCTTTCTCAGAGTGAAGGCTCTGAATACAAAGGTTAAATCACCCTCCTTCACCAGCAAATGGTCCATTATCACTGCATTTTTTATTAAGGTAAAGATTCTCCCCCACTGTGCACAAAAAGCTATTTTCACTTGGCTGCATAAATATTTGACGCAGTTTTGTTGGCAAAATACTGCTGTAATGTTCATGCTTGTGATTTAAACAAAGGGTTATGGAAAAAGATTTCTTATTTTATCATGACAGCTATACTAGTGCGCAACAATTTTCCCATTGCTGTCCTTGAACTATTAAGCCACTTCATCTATGAAGCTAACCTTTATGTTGTTATTGTTTTTACTGAGTGAAACATACTGGCATAAACTTTACTTGGCATGTGTTAGCCTTTGGCTGAGCTTTCTCTCTCTCTCTCTCTCTCTCTCTCTCTCTCTCTCTCTCTCTCTCTCTCACACACACACACACACACACTCAACATAAGTGACAAGAATCCCAGCCACATTAGCTAATTATAAGGGGAAATAATAGGCCAAATGCATCCTGAACCAACTCCACTGAGGTCAGTACAGTCACAGTAGCAATGATTATTGTCCAGTGTGACCAGTAATGTCCCATTTTGTTTTTCCAAGCAATTATTCTATTTTGTTTTTGTTTTTTTAAACATTGTAGATATTTTTTAGAAGTCCAAAAGTTGGAAATTCAGAGTTAAGATAACAAGAAAATGTAGGAAAATTAAGAATTTAGAGGACTATAAATCAGCAAAAAACCTAAAGAACATAAAAATGGGAAATACTGAGCTAAAGTATCAAATACCAACCTTAACTCTGACCCCTTTTGCCTTCACCTAGGGCTGGTCCCCACTACCGGGGGGGGGGGGAGGGGGATCGACAGCAGATACGCAACTTCAGCTATGTGAATCATGTAGCTGAAGTTTGCGTATCTGAAGCCGACTTACCTGCCGTCCTCACGGCGGCGGCAGTCGGCGACGCGCTCCCTCGTCAACTCCAGCTTGCGCCTCCCGGCAAGCTGGAGTTCCGGAGTTGACGGGGGAACCGCGGGCGATCGATTTCTCGCGTTTTCACAAGACGCAAGAAATCGATCGCCAAAAGATCGATCACTACCCGCCAATCCGGCGGGTAGTGAAGACCAGCCCCTAGATTCTTCTTACTGGAGGAAGAATTGCACCAGCTGCCACATGAAAATCTTCTTATACTACATATTAATCACAATAATATGGTATTTTTTTCTCCAATGACATAACATGCAGCTACACTTCCAATCTCCCTCAGGTACAGGAGGATTTCGAACCCCTCTTAGAAGGGCAATTAGAATATAGAGGGCCCATAACTCAATAGTTCTGAGTGAATATAGAAAATTTGATTTCTGACCTGTGTTTGTAATATGAGGTTTCTGACTAATACTGTGAGAGTAAATGGGTAGAGTCAAGTGCTATTATCTCAGGGAGAAACAGGGACAGCTAGATGTTTCAGTCTTTGACCTTTACCATGAAGGTCATGAAGGGGCAGGCCTCTAGCTGCTACTTAGTGGGTTTAGCCACAGTTTATACAGTGACGGTCAATGGCCCAGAATTGAAAGTGATCAAGGATAAAGGGCAAAGTGAAGGATAGTGTTGGCACAATACTGACTATTTCTAAGCCTCGTGAAATTTAGGTTGAGTCAACAACAATGTTCTAAATTCATTATTTCCATATTTTTTTCTTGATTTTCAAATTTTTTGCTTTCACAATAAGAAAATTCTAATAATATTGTAAATTAATGGTCTGTTTACAACCTTTACTCGATCTTAACTCTGGATCTGGCCATTTTTACATGGTTCTAAACTATTATGTTTGTTTAGAAAATAAATAACATTTAAGACTCACCCTCTAATCCCCCTTCACCGCTGTGTTTAGGCATTTTCCAAGCACTCCTCCACATGGTATCTGAGTGCATGAACCTCCCCCAGAGCAATATTATGTAAAATCACTTTTAATGTTAAAATAAGAATACTTTTCATATGCTGTGTTTAACAGTACACTCATGAGTACTTGACAGTACATGAGTGTACTGTTAAACTGATGAGGGGTCAGGAATAAATACTTGCATTAAAAAGCAGACATAATTGGGCATATCAGGCTCAGTGACTCATACTTTATAAATTTCAATTTTTATATACACAAAATAAATGACCATTTGTTTCTAAGCAAGTTAACTAGCAATTACAGGACTTGCCAGGAAGCTCTGTGAAAACATTCCATCATGTGAACTTTGGACCTTCTCTGCACTGCTATTTGCTGCAGATGAAAAATTAGGACTGACTGTTAATTTCCCAATTGAATTTTAACAGGATAAATTAATTTTCTTGTGTTTTATCATTGACCAAAAGACTTCTGCCAGAAACAAAAGAGGAAGAAAAGCATCTGGCAGCAATCCTTGTCTCACTTTGCCACAAACCTTGTGCCCCCAAATCAATGCTCTATCCAGTGAGTTACTACTGAGGAGTGGCTAAACAAACTCAAGGAAGTCAGTAGAATGCAAAGGCACTCAGCATTCACAGGATCTGGCCCTTACTTCTCTAGTCGTGAGAGGACTACTACCATATTCTTCCAAGAAAGTTAATTTGTTGTCTATGACCTGAACATTTTTATTTGTTCAAATATTTTCCCTCCGTTGACCTGTCTTTTCCTTCCCATCCTTACTGGGTCCTGAACACCTAAGTCAATATTGTCTCTCTCTGTAACAGGTCTGAGGGCTCGACTTTAAGTAAAGCATTGTGGCCAAAAAGAATGAAGAGTACTTGTGGCACCTTAGAGACTAACAAACTGATTTGGGCATAAGCTTTCATGAACTAAAACCCACTTCATCAGATGCATGGAGTGGAAAATACAGTAGAAATATTTTATATATATATAAAATACACACACACACACACATACACATACACACAGAACATGAAAAGATGGGGGTTTCAATGCCAACTCTAATGAGAAAAATCAATTAAGGTGGGCTATTATCAGCAGGAGAGAGGAAAAGAAATGTTGCAGTGATAATCAGGATGGCCCATTTCAAACAGTTGACAAAAAGGTGTGAGTAACAGTAGGGGGAAAATCAGCATGGGGAAATTGTTTGTGTAATGACCCATCCACTTCCAGTTTTTATTCAAGCCTAATTTAATGGTGACCAGTTTGAAAATTAATTCCAGTTCTGCAGTTTCTCATTGGAGTTTGTTTTTGAAGTTTTTTTGTTGAAAAATTGAGACTTGTCGGTCTGTAATTGAGGGTCCAAAGAGGCTGAAGTGTTTGCTGACTGGTTTTTGAATGTTATAATTCTTGACGTCTGATTTGTGTCCATTTATTCTCTTGTGTAGAGACTGTCTGGTCTGGCCAACGTACATGGCAAAGAGGCATTGCTGGCACATGATGGCATATTCACATTGGCCTACGTGCAGGTAAATGAGCGGCTGATGCGATTAGGTCCCCCGATGGTGTGGCCAACTATGTTCTAAGTACTGGTTATGGAACCAAGAGAGCAGGGTTTGAATCTTGACAACGATGCTTAATTTTCAGAACAAAACCACCCATTTCTTTGATCTACTCTTCTCACTAGAATGTCAACAAAACAAATGAACCACCTCACTTCTCCATCACACACTCCAGATCAGAGAAGGCAAAGTAAAAGAGAGATTTATATGCACATTTTGTAATTTTGTGACATGCTGAGGTGATGGTGCTGCTTAAGAACCTAGACAGACTGATTAGATAATGGATAAACAGAAGCAGTAGTGTCTTTGCAGTGACCTAGGGCTGGTCTTCACTGGGGGGGAGATCGGCTGTAGATACGCAATTTCAGCTACATGAATAACGCAGCTGAAATCGGCGTATCTACAGCCGACTTACCTGCCGTCCTCACGGCAGCGGTGGTCAGTGGCGCACTCCCCTGTCGACTCCAGCTTGCGCCGCTTGATGAGCTGGACTTCCAGAGTCGATGGGGGAGACGCTGGCGATCGATTTATCACGTCTTGACGAGACGCGATAAATTGATCGCCGAAAGATCGATCCCGGACCAGCCTAGTGAAGACAAGCCCCTACACTAAGACCGAGAAGCAGTGCACAGCCTGCAGTTCATAAGAAATGCCTCCCTTAGTTTATTTCAACTGCTTTAAAATGTTGAGATACTATTTCACCAGCTGCTTTGGGGGTGAAATCTACAAGTAATCTGCATGTATGGTATGTGATTCCAGAGTGTAGTTAAAAAAACAGACTATTCTTTGTTAAAACCTCAAAGATTAAAGATCAAAAACTGACTCGTGTAAATAAGCTGATGCTATCTGTGTTTGCATACTTTTGTGATTGCAGAAGCATCTCTACAATGCACATAAAATATAATGCATGATCTCAGGTTTCCTCATTCAATCACCAAAGTATTTCCTGTACTTGGCTATTTCCATCACTGAAACAGGTTGATCAAAACCAAAATCTGCTTTGGCTTATCCTAAAAACACCCACCAAATGTCTTCTCTTCAACTACAGTCAGCCCCGTAAAAGGAAAAAGAGTCACAGGGTAGTGCATTCAGTAAATTCCATACCATTTACCATTCCAAGGCTGAAGATGGCGTTCACCAGCAGGCCTCCTTTCCTGAAGTGATCTGTCATATGCTCCAACCAATTTGCGTCTAAGCTGTTGACAGTCTGCCCATTTCTGGAGATCTTCATAGGAATCATCACAGTATAGTACTGACTGCATCTTTGTTGGGTCTTTGGCTTGTTGAAGATAGCAAATATTTCCACTCCTAAAAAAAAGTTTTTAAACAGTAATATTAGAATAAATATATTGTGATATTATAATTATTGTTTCCTATTATAACTATCATTATCACATCCTTCCCGTTTTGTCCGCTGGTCCTTCTATAGTAATCATTCAGAACACGGTCATCTCCTTTACATGTTTATACAACGGGGTCCCAAATCCTGACTGCGGCCTTATCATAATATAAATATTTACTAGTTATAATATGGAACTCTCTCTCAGAGGGACAGTCAGCCAGCATAAATAACATAGTAGAACCAAATGAGCTTTACTTGTAGAATATATCGTTGTAGAATTAATATATTATTGGCAATTTCACCCAAATTGTATATTTGTTTGTCTCTGTGTAAGTGCCACAAAGGAGATAGCTACTAACTGATATCAAGGAAATAGCTCAAATCTGAGATCTTACTGCAAATTTAGGGCAAGTTACATTTCCAATGACGTGACCTTCCACCAAAGAAGTAAATAACTTATTTGCTATGGTGTTGTATGGGCTGCGCACAGAAATGGCAAGTGGGAGAGCCAAGAAGAAGGAATGTGCCAAATGCGTTATTTAGTTGATTTACTCAGTGTCTGGGAAGAGGCAAAGCAGTAAGAGATGAGCAGATGAATAGGGAGGAAAAGTGGAATTGTGAAGATCCTCAAAAATGAGGAGATTAGCTAGATACCGGTGTGTGTGTGTGATGTAGCTTCCAGCCCACCCAAGGAGCAATGAATTTAATCTCATCATTAGGTAACTCTGTAGACAACAAAATCATCACAGACATCTACAGTATTGGGGCTAGGTGGAAGTTAAAGAGATCATCAAAATTCCCAGGAAGGAAGAAACACTAACTTAAGAGTAAAATTTCTAAAATGAAAAATATTCATATATTGTTATTTTACATATTAGTGACCCGATTAATGGCCCAGTGAAGTCAGTGGTAAATCTCTCACTGATTTCAAACACCGCAGGAATGGAACCCAATTGAACTGATTTTTTTTCAAAGGAAATACAAATAATCAGGCAACCCATTAACCTGGACGTATCTCATATTATATGGAAAGGTAATATCTTCTAATCCCAGGTGTTACTATGAGAGAGTCACTCTTGACAGTTTTTTCTCATCGAGGCCTCATTGTGGAACTAAAATAACGCAAACAAACAGGGACAATTGAGAGTAAGTCACTACACAGTGTGAACAAAGATGATGGAACTGGGTTCCATAGGATTACAATGCCAATAACTTAGTTAAAGCCTGGTTGAAGTAAGCATGATGGAAGGCGAAAAGCAAATAAAGGCTTAATCAAGTATAGAGAATGTACCTCAGAGAAGAGCTCAATACTCTCTATATAAAGAAAAGTTGGGAAACAACAGTTGATGGGTCCCGGAGGAAGGAGATGCAAAGAAGAGACTTAACTCAAAATTAATATCAGCAAAGGCAAGGTTAACAGGAATTCACGCACTACACACCACTTGTTTAGAAAGAACAAAGTGACGATAAGGTGACTCAAAAGGATATACAAAAAGGCATATAAATAGAGAACATAAATAAATCAGGAGAGATGTTAACTATCTGGAGATAAAACAGGACATGATCTTTAAAGGTAGAAATAAATAGAGAAGGCTTTTTGTGGCTATGATAACTATAACACTTTTAAACTTGGAAATGAAGGGAAGTAGGGAGGTAGCTATTTTGATTTGGTTTTGAGCTATGCAGGTCTGATCCTATACACATATGTGGTCAGTTGGATTCTTTCATTGGCCTTAATAGGCATTAGACCAGGCCCTTGATGAAGTTTAAAGTGAAAATGTAAATGTAGACAAACAAACAATAGCAAGAAAAATCTGGTCTGCTTTGTAATCAGAACTAATTTGATACCAAAGAAGTCCTGTCTACACTTGAAAATAACACCATTGTTGACAATGACTTTCAGCAAAGTGTAAAGATCAAAATCCTCTTCACTACAGTTTCAGAAAGCATGGTATTTTTGAAACGTTACTCAAAATATTTTATCCTGGTTACATGTGCATTTAAAATAATTTCCAATCCAGGTTTTGAGGACCCCTTGATGAAAGCCATTGTCAATAATGGCTCAATTATTGACAGGTATACAAGCAGAAAGGACAAAGATTCTGAATTTCGAAATAAGAGAAGTGGGGAATGGAATTCAGTAAAGAAAAAAGAAAAAAACAGAAAAGAGAAATGTTCAGCTACTACTACTACTAAGTTGGGGTTTGGCTCTTTAGAGGTATAAAAATAAACCTGTTGGCTCAAGAATGTAACAATAGATACAGATAATAAAATCAAGAGAACAACTTCTACATAAGGAGGGAATTAGCTAGGTGACAAAACAAAGCAAGTGGGAGAAGCACATGGAAGTATCTCTTGTGAGAAAGTACTATATGCTGTGAGTTGTACAGAACATTTGGCAATACATACACATGGGAATAGAAAAAGGTCAGTGTGGATAAACAAAGACATGCAAAGAGTAATAAAAATGAGAAAAAGTCATAAGGGCTCTACAAAATATTAGGCAAAGACACAGATCGGCAAGCATCAAAATGACTTTGTGTGTCTCATTCTTACACTCTTACAATGGGTTCATCTATACTGAATTACAAATTACATAGAAAATGTAACTTCCAGCTCAGGTAGACATACACATGCCAGCTTTGTTTAAGCTAGAGTGCTGCAAGAGTAGTGTAGCTATAGTGGTAGCATAGGCTAGCTGAGTACAATCCCATCCAAGATCCTACGCAAGTACTTGAGTGGATCGCCTATCCTGCCGTACATGCCACTGCGGCTACCCTGCTGTTTTTAGCACACTAGCTCAATCAAAGCTAGTACCGGGATGCCTACACAAGCTGGTGGCAACAGTGTAGATGTACCCTAAATTAAATAATGAAATGAAGACTGCACAAACAGTAACAAATACTACAACGATTTCCAGAAGATGAATTCAGGAGAAGAAAGGTCCAAGAGAGAGCAGAGACTATCTGTTGAAAGAAAAGGGAGACAACACAAAAATTGTGCAAGGATTCAGCGTTCACAAGGGAGGATGTGGGATTGATGCCAAAGACTGAAATTCATTCCAGGAAAGAAAAAGGAGGTGCTGAAAGAACTCACTGTCACTCAAGAAATCAGCTGTATGGTGGGGACAATATATCTGGAAAAATCCAGCTACAGCTGAGTTACTTCCTAAAACTGTCTTCTCGGATCCACACTCTTGGGAAATGGAAGCATTACCAACCTGTACACTGACTGAGAAGTACTCTCAAATCAGAAAGCACTCAGAGAAAGAAGTTAAACAAAGGTCAGCAGAGACTGAGAAACTGAAGATCTTCTCTAGTGAATCAGCAGCTGGGGTGAAATTTTGGGGGGTTTCAAGAAGGCCTTAAAATAGGTTCCACAACTAAAAGTTTCAGTACAATTGTCAGAATGCTGGGCACAGATGAGCTATCTCAGAGTCTGAAGATAGGGAATGGAAACCGTTTGTGACAGACAAACAAGTGATGTCCTTTGGGAAACCAGATTGGAACCAGTTTTTCCTCACTTTAGGTATCCAGTGACCTGGATAAACTTCATAATACATTGCACAGACTACAAGAATGGGAAAATGCAGTAAGAGGCTCATACAATTCAGTGTAGAAAAGTGTAAAGCTAAGGAGAAAATAAAACGTGGAAGTGAGTATTCTCAAAAGAACTCTATGTAGGAAAGAGAGAGTAATTTGCCCGTTGAACTGTATGTACCTGTTATTTAGAAGCAGTTGTAAATGCAAATACAATACCGAGATGCATAAGGTCTAATACAAATTTGGATAAACTATTTTAATAAGAGACAAATGCAACCACTTTGAGATATACTTTGGAGAAATCTGGCTGCTTTTCTGTCCCACAAACAAGGAAGAAAGTACAGTAAAAGATGGTCAGTATGATTCAGTCCCCATCCCTCACCCTAATTATGTAAAAATACAAAATAATAGGCCAATATTCTATGGAGGAGGCTAAGAAGTCACTCTCATTTTCAGATACAGAATCCCAAAAGGCATAGAAGAGTTTGGATGAGCTTACGTAAAATATAAGGCATGGGAATAAACTACAACAAGGAGATGATGATTCTGAACATAATTTAGGTAGAAGTTCATTATATAAAGTAATAATTAATACCAAATGGACAACTAAGCAAAGCAGTATGAGAAACTTGTGTAAAAAGTGTTTTATAAGAAGCTAAACAAGATAGGGAAAATATATAAGGTCTAATTGTTAATCATGAGATTCAATTCAGAATAATTTGGGAAAAGGTAAGAGTACACATTTGCTTCCTCCAATGACACTGTGTATTTCTAAATTGTTCTAACCCTTGTCTTATTTGTAATTGCAGGTGAAGCTATTGAGTACCCCACCCAGAAGTAAACTGATCAAATAGGGAGTCTGGTGGCATCTTCCTGTCAAGATTTTATTTTAGTGGTGCAAAGTGGCACATTTAAAGTAGAGTGTGCAACTAGAGGACAATAGAACAGACATAGGAAAATAGTTTATGATGAACCACACTCCACTAACAAATACATAAGAAGAATAAGATGAAAATGATCAAGTGTATTGAATTGATGAGCATGAACATTTACCATGAATAACTACCCTTTCCCACTTATTGCTATCTGACCCTATCCGAACTGGAGATTTGCAATTACAGTAGACTCTCGATTATCCAGGATGATAGGGAAAAAAATAATTCTGGTTAATAAAATCCTGGATAATCACCATCAATAGGAAATATGGGGGCGGGGGTTGGTTCACCAGCCACCCTGTGCCAGGGGGAGGGGGCGTTGGTTCACTGTCTGCCCTACGCTCTGATGGGGGTTTTTTGTGTGTATGCTTGGGGCGGCAACAAAGCCAGAGCCGGCCCTGTGAGTTACTCGTAATTTTTTTGACATCCTGGTTAATCCACATCCTGGTTAACCCGATTCTGGATAATCGAGAGTCTACTGTACCATCTCCACCTGTCTGAGAATCTAGATCCTCTGTGTTCTCAGAACTCTTGGGCTGGTTTATTTTCTGCTCTGTGTTCACCTACAGTGGTGCTGACACACACTGAAAGGGTATAAGGACAATTCCATTTGTGACTGAGAACTGTAAAGCCTCCTCAGGCACATTATCTTTTCAGGTGGGCAAGTATTAGATGGAAATCAACCGAGCTCAGGAGTTCTGAGCACTTCAATACCACAAGCAGGAGGCAGTAGCAAACAAATCCAGCTGCACAGCAAGCATACGAACTTTCCACAGGAGAAAGAGGTAAAAATAAGCTAGAGAGGGAAGCCCAAATCTGAGGTGACAACTGCCCCCTGCAAATGACAACCCCACTAAAATAGCACAGAAGGATAAACCTAGTTGGTCAGAATGGAGTTGCACCTGATCTTCTATTGCTCCTATGAATGCCTAAAAACTTATGATTAAATGATCATGAAGTGTGCAGCCAAGTTGAAAAGTGTGTTAAAAGGTTTTATTATTCATAGTGTGCATCTTTTTCCCTGTTGCAATGCTACATTCACTTTTCCAAGATGCTGTGAACATAACAAGGGCATTTTAAAACTTGCTTATTCCTATCAGAGGTCACTACAGTACTTACTTCCAGTAAGTGGTTCTGCACACAATGGTGATGTGTCACTTTGTGCTACCCCTTCCTGATTGTCTGTTGCTTCTCTGAGTCTTGGTGAAACACTCGGGCTCTCTCCTTGAAACTGTTCTCCATTCTCTCCTGCAGAGTTTAAGCTCAGATGCTCAGTAACTGGTTCTTCCTCTCCTACATTCCCACTGGGCTCTACACTCTGGTCAGCATTTTTCTCACTTGGGGCTGGTGCACTACATCCATTAGCATCATCTGCTTTTTTGTTATCCAATGAAGTGCGATCCTCTGAATAGTTTGATGCATTTTTGACATCTTCTGGTTGTGCAGAGTTGTTACCAGTGGATGTCACAGCGGTGCTGGCCTGGGAGTTCACCTGGGAACTGTACTGAGGTATAATTCCAACAAACTTCAAGCCTTGACTTGCTGCATCTTGAATCTGCAAATCGAAGGAGATTATGTGTTAATTTGCAAGTTGTTTTATAGGACTAGACATGAGAAAATAATACACTTAAAGGGAACTAGCATGTAACTTTACTATTTCATCTGCTACTACAGGAAATTCTCATAGTTAGCTTTACATAAAATGTTAAATTCTACAGAAACAAAATGACAAGTTCCTTCAACTGTCTGTGAAATGTGAAAATCAAAAAATAAAGAGAAAGGCCTTTGCAGACTAAACAAGCCCACTTCCCTCGGCCTCTCCTTGTAAGTCATGTGCCCCAGACCCCTTATCATTTTTGTTGCCTTCCACTGGACTCACTTTAAATTGTCCACATCCTTTCTGTAGTGGAGGGCCCAAAACTGGACTCAATTCTTCAGATGTGGCCTCACCAGTGCCAAATAGAGGGGAATAATCACTTCCCTAGATCTGCTGGCAGTGCTCCTACTAATGCAGCCCAATATAACGTTAGCCTTCTTGGCAAGAAGGGCACACTGCTGACTCATATCCAGCTTCTCATCCACTGTAATCCCCAGGTCCTTTTCTGCAGAACAGTTGCATAGCCAGTCAGTCCCCAGCCTATAGCAGTGCATCGGATTCTTTTGTCCTAAGTGCAGGACTCTGCACCTGTCCTTGTTGAACCTCATCAGATTTCTTTTGGCCCAATCCTCTAATTTGTGTAGGTCACTCTGGACCTATACCTACCCTCAAGTGTATCTACCTCTCCCCTCAGCTTGGTGTCATCTGAGAATTTGTTGAGGGTGCAATTCATCCCATCATCCATGATTAATAAAGGTGTTGAACAAAACTGGCCCCAGGACCAACCCCTGGGGTACTCCGCTTCTTAAATTTTTTGATAAATATGAATGATGCTAAAATGTAGGGATGTAATTGCAAGAATGCAAGAACAAGAATGAGACTGTACAAGTAATAACAAATATATATCAATGGAACAGGAAGTAACAGATGGAAGGTCCAAGAAAGAGCAGCAAGAGGCTGTTGAAATCAAGTCCTACTGACTCAAACTCCCACTGACTTCAATCTGTTTGCACCAGAAGAATTGAGAGGAGAATGTGGAGCATAAGCTAGACTTTTAAAATGCCAAAGAGAGAGATGACTGGCTGCTAATTCATGCACCAGAATCTCCCCCCCCCCCCCCCCGAGAAGAAAGACACTAGTGACTAGTGGATTTGTGGTGCATATTCTTAGTTATTTGGATTTAAGCAGAACCCCAAGTTATAAAAAGAAATGGCCTCAGAATATAGGAGTTCTTCAGCCTCAGGCTAATACTGTGTTTTCAAGGCAAATAATCCAGCAGGACTGGAGCATCTTGGTTATTCTCTGCAGTTCTGATTAATATGAACCCAAATAAAAGCAGCTCAGGCTTTTCTATTGCAAGTGAAAGAATGAATTATCCATTGAACCCATCGCATCAGTTCTACAGCACTGGGAAGTGAGGTGGGTGGGGAAGAAGTCTGAGATATTAACAATTTTATTAACACTAAAAAATAAAGAGGAAGCTCATTTCTTCATTTTGCCCCCACCCACCGGCATGTTTTATGAATCATTATTTCCTGAGAATCACATTACTGTGCCGAATATATACACAACCTACAGGTGACATCTGATCAACACAGAGAACTTCCTCTTTCAAACCACTGGGATTTTTCATTTAATTAACTCTTAAAGAGTGTGATGGCAGGAACTGAAGCATGGTTCCCCAGGAAACAGGGTGACAGTCAGCAGGACAAGTCTACAGATGGACAGGAGCTGCTGACTGGAGTGAGAGTCCTTGCTAAAATGGGATAATTACCACACTGCAATCTCATCTCAATTAACAGGAAAGTAAAAATGCTATTACTGTGGCCTATTTAATAGAAGGAAGCCGGACAGCATTAGAGGTTTCTATAAATAAACTGAAGCATGTTATTTGTATTGAGCTAGAAGAAAGTCAGTGTGTGACTGGCTTGCTCAGTTGATCCAAGTGCATGCATGATGCACTCATGATAGCCTAATGTGTCAGATTCCTTGCTGCAATTTTACAAATACTTGTAATAAACTCATTATTAGCAAGTGTTACAAAGTCTCTTTATCTTCCAGTGCTAATCTAAACTGCATTTGTACAGTAGAATGTCAGATCAGCTAACTAGTAATCTAACTAGTAGGCAGCTGCCATGGTTTGAGCACAGTACAGGTATCATAATATACTGGTCTTGGAACACTGGCTGTCACCCCAGAGCAGGCTAATGCACACTGTGCACTGAATTACAGCAGAATTCACAGGTACTGCAGCAATGTGTTAAGATCTCAGCACATCCAGAGAAGTTGTTTGTTCTCAGAAATATCTGTTCTTGGAAAATGGCTCTTGTTTTCAGAAGGGACAGAGGGGAACTGAGGATAGACTGATATTCTCATCATGATCAACCTAGGATTGTAACCATATCGCAGAGACTGAAAAAAATCCATATATAATTTATTTCAAGGCAATTTACAAATAAATTAATGGGCAGAAAAGCAATAACCTCCCGGATATAGTGCCATGTTTCAAATCCCATTGTACATGGTCCCAATAAAATCAGTGGGGCAAGCATTTAGTTAATTTCAATGAGGCAGGGATAGTGAAAGTGTTACACTAGCAGTGCAATGAAAGGTATAATACAGCAGCAGATGTATCATTTTACTTCAATAATGCTTCCTCCCCACTCTCCAGAGAAACATGTAGGAGCTGACCCTTAGCACAAATCAAAGAATAAACTCCTAACATTTTATATTTCCAAAATGAGGCAGGTTTTATTTAGAATTTGATTTTCTTTTTAGAATCCTCCCTACAGCCCTAAGAAATGTAGGTTTTGTTAGCCTAATGAACTAATCAACTTAAGCCATCTGCGTGGGGACGTACAACCTCTGTGCCATGATTGGCCTGATGCATTTTTAAACAGCTAGTATTTATTGAAATCTCTCATATTTTTAAAAATTATTGCTGCATTTATTCAGTAGTTATTTTTAAAATGTAAATACCTCAAACATATATACATTAGGTCATTGGGGCTTTGGAGTTTGAGTTGACAGGACATAAACACACACTTGGGTGAAAGCCTGAAACTTGTGCTGCTGATTGAAGTGTCTGCAACCTGTGCAGCACATCTGCTAAACTTGTTTTAAGTTATTTGGACAAATTACTTTCTGACTGTAAATGGCCTGACTGTAGATGTAAAAGTAACATTCACAACTGCTTCTGTAAGGACACTCAGGTACAAGCTTTTCTTGGAGGCTGAAGACAAATCTTCAGCCCCTTTGCCACCCAGCAAGTTATCAAAAGGTGGAACGTGCTTTCTTGTCATTTTCTACCATGAAAACTACTTGGATGGTTTCATCTCATAAAAAAGAAATGAAAGTCCTGCATGTGCTAAAGCTGCAACTTTTCTTCATCACAAAAAGTCAAACGTAATAGTAAAAGGGTAGCAAAGCATGCTGCTGTTTTATACTTAAGCATGAGGCAGATCAAATGATAACTCACTGCGGGCATAATGAGATGGTGTGCTTACTAGAATTCATAGAAGACGCTTATAAGAACAGAGCAACAACAACAAAAAATAATCTCCCCAACACCATGACAGGTTGTGCCCAGAAGCTGTGTGACTACACGGAACAAAATGCTTGTAAGCCAGCTGCAAAATTCTTTGAAGCAATGCAGATTTTTTTAACCCTTCAAGGCATCATACAGGAAATCAAATCTGTTCCAACATACCAGCCTTTGAGGAAAATATCCCGGCAAATGCACAATTTAGAATCAATTTGGGGGAAAGACGTAGTGAAGTGAACTGAATGGTAAGAACACTATTTCATTTTGGCAAGCTAGTGCTGAAAGTATTCCAGATTGGACAACTATTACAATTGGTTGTCTTTATGTGCCAATCCACAGCACAAATAGTGAAAGGTCCTTTTCACATTATGTTCTATTGCTAAATGTGAAAAACAAGAGCATAAAAACACAGAAATTACATCCATACAGCATGCTGCAGCAGAATGTATTCAACATAACAAAAACTTCCCTACAATAGATGCTCCAGATTGGCTGAGGCTTTTATTAAAATTTGTTGTGTTTTTGAACATGTTATACGCAAGTTAGCCTTCGGTTCTTGGAATTTTTCAAAGGGAAGCCCCAGTAAGATAAAAACAAAGGATAGAAATGACTTGTTTCATTCCTCGGATACCACAGAAACATTTCTAGCATCTTATAAACCGTTGTTTGGTTTCAGGGCCGGCGACAGGGGGGTATTACGGGTAGAGCTGTACCGGGCCCCGCACTTTAGGGGGGCCCCGGTACAGCTCTACCCGTAGTCATCCGGCGCGGCTCTCCTCTGGACGGGCGCGCGTGTCCCCGGCCGGAGCAGTGAGCCCGGCCGGCGGCAGCGGCGCAGTGGTGGGGGGGGGGGGAGAAAGGGCGGGGAGGAGGGGGGAGCAGCAAGGGCGGCTCACGCCGCTCCTGGGCTCTCGCTCCCGCTGCGGCCTGCTGTCAGCTGGGGGGGAGCGGCTGGGCTTCCTCCCCCAGGCGCTGTCAGCTGGGGGGGGGGGGGGAGCGCCGGCTGGGCTGGGCTGGGCTGGGGGGGGCAGCTGGGCTTCCTCCCCCAGCCTCTGTCAGCTGGGGGGGGGGGGCGGCTGGGCTGGGGGGGGCCCGCTGGGCTGCCCCCCCCCAGCCGCTGTCGGTTGGGCTGCACTGGGGGGGGCCCGGCTGGGCTGGGGGGGCCCAAACTATCAGAGTAGGGGGCCCCCAAATTTCTGTCGCAGGCCCTGTTTGGTTTATATGGGTCATTATAATATGGGCTGGTCTAGATACACAATTTATTCATGTTTAACTAGAAATTTCAAACCAGTGTAGTTCAACCAGTGTAAATCGCTACATAGACACATTTTATATCAGTTTACAGCTGTCTTATATTACTGGATTTGCACTGAGTTAATTACATCACTTCAAAAACAGATTCTGTTTAACCAGGTGCAAGTTTCATGTGTAGCCACAACCTATATCTTTTTGGAATTTAATGTTGGCCATGTAATTTGCTTCATAAAAATGGCATTTTGTCTCGAGGAAAAACAAAATAAAAAGACAGCGTTAGCCATTGCTATCAGTAAAGTAAATGACAAATCTCCTGTGGACTCAAGTGGGAACAGGGACAAGACCTTCATCAGATCTCTCCTGTAATTACCCAACTTGGAATTTGGCCAGGACACTTTGACTAACACCTCTTAACACTTCTGAAAAGAATCATGGATTATTTCTTAAGTGGTTGGGGCTTTAGTTTCATGCCTCCATTGAAAAAGACATTGTCAGCAGCACAGTGTAGTGCGGCCAAACACCATGCTGAGGCAATAGATCAGAGTGCCACCTACTGAATCCCTTGCTGAGGCACCTGGGATTTCCTAGGAGGTCTCCTATCTAATTACAGACCCATCCCAACTTTGCTTTTAAGATGTAGTAAAATCACATATCATGGTGGTATAGCTGATTTACAAAGTGCTATTTTCAAAAAATAATCTGTTTGAGTGACAGGCACGAACCCATCACAGAAATCTAAATTTTAGGGATAATTATAAATGTTTTTTTTTCAAATTATTTAAATGAAATCTGTCAAGTTTACTTTGGATTGTATATTTATAATTGCATTATCAATTGTCATATAATCTCTGATGAATAATGGACAGGGAGACACTGCTGTCAATAAAGAAACATGAAGACTGCAGATGTAAACACTGAGTAGCATACTATTTTTTTTGCCAGTTTCTGTAATTGTTCACAATAAAAGTCTGTGCATTTCTCCCACATGCTGACATTTGCGAGTCAAACATTTCTTTCAAGTTCACAACAGTATTTCATCTAAATTAACAAGCACGGAAATTACAGCAGAACAATTTAATAATGAAAGCCCATCTCTTGGAAAGGGTTTTCAAGCACAAAGACAGTTGATTTTAATAAGAGTAGTGTTCTAAACTTCTCTTAACATTTTGATGCCAGGAGCTGGAATTTTTTGGCATGCATTCAGAGTAAATATACATTGTACTAATGCCACCAGTATACTCTAATTTGTCACAGCTGGCAGTGTTTCTGAGGTTGAGACTCCCTGGTGACTTAGGTAATAATTTTTCAGAAACTAGTCATTACAACCGAGTGGCTATTTCATTAATGCTTTATAGACTGGTTTGGTGTATGATTCATGCTAGAATCAAGTGCCCAGTGAATGTAGTAGCAACCAATTAAAGAGGACTGTTGCTAACACAAAACAAACAAGCAGAATTCCATTTGGACAGAGGAAAAAAGTCACTCTCTAGTAACAACAAACCAATTTTCCACAAGCCAGATGCATTAGGTTAGGCCTGTAATAAGTTCAGAGACAGAAAGTTGCTACTTAGTGCTGCTGGGGAGAAAATACGCTGCACTAGAAACAATGGGTTGGTCAAATTTGGTCGAAAGAGATTTTTAAAAAATCAAGTCTAGGCTGTCCGAGTTAATAAAATAAATATTTTAAATTTTTTATAACAACTTCAGAGCAGGTACCATACACCTAATGGACATAAGGAAGCGAGACCATGGTCATCTCTGAAATCCCTGTCACAAATCATAAAAATGTACTTTGATAACTGACATATCCTCAAAGGTCTTGAGGCAAAGAGTACATGCTGGTGGGGAGCAAGGAGAATAGTATGTACGGTATGTCAGGAATTGTTATGAAAATGCTGTTCCAGGATCCAGCATTACAACTGGATAATTCCTCATTAGGATTTATTGGTGCATATTTTATCATAAATACCAAACCTCCCCTTTTTTGTCACCTTGGTGTCTGTATTTGTTTCTGAAAAGAGATATTAAAATTTAAAAGCAGCTTTTAGTTAGTCTTGGACATTTTCTTTAAGTCTGCTATCCTCATGCTCATTTCCAAAACAGAAACAATAAGCCAGGCTATAGGGCTCAATTTAAAATAGGCTAAGCACAGCCAATGGCATGAAGGAAGGTTTTTAGTTCCTTCTATAATCTGACTCCTCAGACTCAAGGTTGTTCTCAGATGTCAAAACTAGTGTTGCTTTCTGTCTGAACTACAATGGCAGAGGGTACCTAGAGCAAAACTCTAGAAGGAGGAATTGCATGCAACGATGCATGTAACAGCAAAACACAAAAGTGATTACTGGCCTTGGAATACTGACATTCCTCTCTACCTCCAGTTAAAATCTAAATTTGAATTTTCTTGGTGTTGGCTTCATGTAGGCTGGATTTCCAGATTATGAAGGATTCCTATGTTGGAATAATTTCTTGAACTTTTTCATGTAATCATACTGTTTTTTCTTTGTCTTCCAATTCCTCTCTTCTAAAGGGGAATGAATAACCCTGTGTCTCTCCTGGATGTAGAAAGAAGACCTTAGAGTCTTCTTTACCAAGGCTTTGACTTGTGCAGAATGCATCTACTCATCTTATCTATGGGTTCGGCTAACTTAAGCAAATCAGATCTGTGCTTTGGTCCCTCCTCTGGCTCGGTCTGTTTCCATGACAGTTGACAGTGTTGGTCCTGACCTTCAAAGCCATTAAGGAATTTTCCAGTTAATGAACTTTGGAATAAAATAAAAGAAATGCTTTTAAATGTGCTTCTTTGCAGGATGCTGTAAAAACAACAACAAAAACAGGTGTCCAGCTATCAAGAGCCCAAAAAGGAACGGGCGATGAATACACTACAAATTCCCCATCAACTCCTTCGATCTGTTTCCTAGAACAATGAAACGGCACTAAAAATCAGGGCTTGGTAGGGTAGTATACAAGCACCTTTTACTTTACATTCCATCTTACATCCACATGAAATCGAGTCTGATGATCTCATGTTAGGACTGAAATTATCCCCTCAGATATGAATGTGTGGCTTTGGTTTGTGGCAGTAGAATTTCTGAAAGCAGGAATTTTTCACTTCACAAACTTCTCAAACAAATTTAGTATGACTGGCAATTTTTGCTCAGCAAAGGCTCTAACCTTAGGGACCCCAAAGAACTCAGTATCCTGTCAAGCAAAACTTCCACTGAAAGTCAAGGGAGATTTTCTTAAGTAAGCACTGGGTACTGAAATAGTAACAGGAGTTGAAAGTTAAGATTGTGGTACAATAACAGAGATCAGGGATTTGCCGATCTCAATACAGCTCAACCTTTCTGGCCATGCTATTGGTGACCTTAATTGAAATAAGATTCTTCTGAAATGTATGGGCGTAGCACCAGTGTATGCTCCATTAGAGCACTAGTGAAGACTGGCCACAAGTGTATTTACTACTGTGTCATTAAAGCAGTGTTAGATGACATAATTGTAAGAATTTTAGTGGTTACTGGAATCTAGGGTTAGCATGGGTGCTAGAACTTCAGAAGAAAACCTCAGCCTAGCCATAGCCTTACTCTAAGATTTACTCTTTAAAAGTGGTAAATACCTGGAATGTCCTCCAGGCTTCAAGCATCCTTCTCCTTAGTCCTCACCAACCTCTGCATACACTTTAATCACAGGTCACTTTGGATAATCTTACTAGTGATCTACTGGAGGTTTGTTAATGGCTTGGTGTAGGCTACAGATTTGTGACTGTAGCTTCGAAGTCTGAACACTGCCTTGAATCTGAATCTTCTGTTAAAAACACAGTTTCTAATGGGTGAATATTATTAGGGAACAAGTAAAAATTTATGCAAATACAAGTTTGAAAATTGCTTTCAACAATCATGTCAGCTGGCTGAATATGATTCAGTGGTCAGTGTATATCATGACAAACTGTGTTCTATGTTGGGTTTACTCATAGTCAGTTGACACAACACTAAACACTGACAGTGTATTTTCATTGTGCATGCTGGGAAAAACACAAAATATAAAGTGTAATGGACATAAATTAGATATTGCAAGTTGTCTTAGTTTTAGGGATCTATGATGTTATTTGCAGGAATTAAGTATTATTTTTAACCTGAGAATATCCCTCTAAAACCATACTTGCTTTCAACTAACGACCATCTAGTATCTATAGTAGAAGCTGCAGTTCAACAAACTGAACAATTTGCCCATACCTTCCTTCAGGATGATACCAAATACAAACATCTACTGTTATCAAATATTTTCTTTTTTTCCAGACAACTAGTGGAACACTGAAGCCACAGACTGTATATTTTACATCTATTTTTACTCTGGTCAAGAGGATGACCCCAAAATCTGCTGGGGCAAAGGATTCCAAAAGCACATCAAGGCCCCTGGGAACATCATGAAAATAGTTTTGTGACATTCATGGAGCTTATATCTCAACACCAGAGTTAAATGGCTGAGTCAAAAGAACTCACATTGGAAGACGTTTAACGAGGAACAGATGTTCCCCTTCACACTATACTGCTTAACATACAGTACATGTGATTTTTCACCATACTTTGTTTTACATATTCTTTCAAAATGTTAACAAAACACACTTCAACAAATACCATTATTGCAGCAGACAGCACACAGCTGGGCCATTGCTGTCCAGTTTTAACCATTGCTTCTAGATCATATCTACACCAGGAACCCAAATTAAAAAAATTAAGCATTACTCTGCACTGAAAACATGCAGAAGACAAAGTTGGTCTGAGATGGTTTTCATTACAATGTGTTACAGAAATAAATGTATTATTCTCTTGTACATACACTTGAGAATGAAGGGAAGTTTTTTCTGAAGGATGGAAATGACTTGAAAGAATTTCAGATCACATCCAGATAAGTAGTCCCTCTGGATAATAAATGATATTCTAGAGAGGTCATTTCCCAACCATCCAAGTACATTCAGACTGTTTATTCATTTGAAGAATGACTGCTACGATCAATACTCATGGTCCAAATTCTTCCCCCTTTCCAGCTTTTATGTCCACCTACTCTGCCTATCATCTGATAGGCTCTGTAATAAATTTCTAAACAAAAAGCATTTCAAGAGTGCCACTTTAAACTACAGAATAATGTTTGATACTTTTACAAAATATTTTTCTACTGAGCTTCGACAAGGACAACGTACACAGAGAATACAGGGAAGAGCTCTTTGCACCACTATTCAGCAAACCATCCTTCAGCCCGGCAACAGCATTAATAGACTCCAAAAATTGCCATGTCCAACTATTCTTTACTGCTGAAAAGAGGGTTAAGTCCAAAGCAAAGTACTAGCAATGAAGAATTAGACATGTGGAATAAAAGGACCCAAACCTGGAAGAAATCAGGAACAGCCATCTAACAAATAAAATAGTCTGAAAGATTTTTTGTGGGTTTTTTTTTGTAGAATATATAAATAATTAATTAGAAATCCAAGTGCTGGTACTTTTTACTTAAAAACAAAGTTGTCATTTACTAGAGTGTAGCTTTTTAGCATTTCCCATTATCCAGTTACTACACATGTATCTTGTATCTCACATGTATCTCCACATCAGTCCCATGACACAACTGCAGTCTTCCCCATCTATCTGCCCTTTCATGCATTTGAGGAGAAAGGTGCTTCTGGAACAGCTCCACTATTGTAACTATGTGGCGACAATGATGGAGAACCAGAAGGATTTCTTTGCTTTTCTACATCAGTCTGCCACAGATCTGTACAATCCCCTTGTGGTGCTGTCCCACAGATTCAAAGCTTCCCTTCCTCCAGCAACAGTCCATTATCCTATCCTTCTGTTTCATCTGTTGCAGCTTGCCTTTGAGCCGGGGAGACCTGGGTGGGGTGCTGACTCCTGGAGTTAAGTAAATCAATGACTATGGATAGTAGATGATTGTAATGTCCTAGTGATCTGGAGGTTGTGTGGTATACCTCTTCCAGATTGCCTGGAATCTCAATGTGTTCTAATGTCTCAGCTGTGGACTCTCACTGCCCTGGTTCAGTACTTCCATCTGTAGAAGGTGAGTACAGCCAGCAATCAAGATTAGGTTCAGGGTGCGTCTGGTTATATGACTTGCTCAGGAGATCAATGGGAACATGTTGAACACAGGCAGATTTTGAGCCAGTGTTGGAGATGTCATCTGTGTGGTCAATTAAGTAACCCACGACTATGACTATTGGGGGATGCTAAAAACAGGCTTGATATCAGATTGATTAGCTCGAGTAGGAAATCCACAGGAGTGTGGTTATATACAACTATTATATAGCTACTCTTTAACCTGGAATTCACATACCATGCAGACACACTTGAATTAGTCCACTGTTGAGAGTGAAAAACTATGGCTTCTACTCCTTCCTTGTCCCCCGTAGAGTTAGGCATCACAAAGTTACCACTTGTCATCAGCTGTTAGTACAGGTCCACCAGAGTAATCCAGCCAGATTTCAGTGATACACAATGAGTTTAGGTCATGAGTTACAGTCATGATCAGGTTGTATATGGTGCTCATTCTGCTGAAGACCAGTTAAATACAATAAGGTTCATCTTAAGGTTACTTCAGCGAAAGTGGACAGAGCAATGGAGTAAGACTTAGGTCTGGCTGGAGAGATCCAAAGATGATGCCCACCACTGGGTTTCAGATTGTGTTTTTTGGTCCAGTCTCCCCAGGCCAATCACAACTGGAACAGTGAAGGATATTGAGTTCAGAGGAGGTGAGGGAAAGAGAAGCGGGCTGCCCAACCTCTGCAGTGGGATCAAACAGAAAGTTTTCTACAGAGTAGAACATTATTTGGCTAGGAGACAAAGATGCAGAATGATGCGTATCAGCAATTTTTTACAGCCAAAGAGCAGAACAACAATGGTGCAGAAAATGAATCACAACTAGCAACTGTTTTCTAACCATGAATGCCTCACTCCTTTCCAGAATCTACCTGGAATGTATGAATCCTCTATGTCTGTTATTCCTCTTCTACAGAAGAGGATCACAGATTGATGAGTAAAGCAAAAGTCCTGAGAAACAGCATATCGATTTTGCAAAGTTTGATATTCACATATTGACACATTTCAAAAATTACTCTCTCCTTCCTACAGACATCAGTCCAATTTCCCCTTCCCTACACCTCTGTCTCCGCGTAGCTCTATAACATTTCCTTCAACGCTTGTCTCCATAACATCTCCTTCTTGCATCTAGCCAGAGCAGATCATTTATTGGAGGTTAGAATATAAGAAAAAGTGGGAGGCTAGAAGGAGGTCCCATCACAGAAGATTCCTAACACAAGTTATACCTAAAATACAGATGTGATTGAAAGACTTTCTTGGGCTTCTTGTTTTGTTTTCAAGTAAAGAGAACATATACTCACATCACGTCTCAGTATCTTTCAAGTGAAATATCTTGTTTTTCTTTAATCAAAACTTTTTTTGTTCTCTTTTTCTTTTTATAACTGCCAATGTTTGTTCAAAACCTATGGCTATACCAAGAAGAACTTCTGCTGCATTTTCCAGGAACAAATAGTCCAATTTTGTGCAATGTGATGGCTAGGGTCTGGAGTGGAGCAGAGAGTCAAGTAAGAATAGACACGATCAAAGATGTTCCTTTGCTCAAAATCAATGTTAATCACCCTCGTTCAGCATTGCATAATAAAACTAATATAGATAATTAAGTTACTGTGAAAAAACCTCCACTCCAAGAAAAGTCACTGGTAAGTCAAAAGCTAGTAGGAATCCACATGACTGAGGATCTGAATATTCAATAATCACAAATTAAATAGTTGGCATTGTGTTTCATGGTTTGGGGAAATTATTGGTGGTGTTCTCTTTTCGGTGCCAGACTGGCATCCCCACTTTAATCACTGTCATATAATTTGGAATGTTTTATACAAAGTATGCCTTGTGAGGTGTCATTCTAAAAGTCTTGATCTGCTAGACATTAATATCTCATTAGATTGTATGGCTATCATCGTATGTTAAGCTATGAAGTTTGACTATGTATGTGCTACTGAAACTTGAGGTTGGGAACACCTACAAGCAACCTTTTAGGTACAACAATAGAAAGGCCAAGCAATGTTGATGGTTTATTGAGGACATACAAACTAGCACAAGGATTACCCCAGGAACTGCACACAATAGAAACCTCTACACTACACAATGGGAACTGTTTGACCCAGGTCACAGAAAAAGAGCTTTCCAGCAAGTTGGAATAAGATATAAAAGGGGGAAGTGGCATCATGACTTGACCTCACTCTCTCTACAACAGAGCACTTGAAAGTACTAGAAGAAAAAAGTCGGGGGGAGGGAGTGCTGGTCCTTGGCAGGAAGGAAGGAAGCCTGCCTGTGTATGCAAAAGTTAACCTGCTTGTACTATCTAACTGATTTAAATCCTAACTAATACATTAGGCTTAGATTGCGGTTTTGTTTTATATCTTATGGTAATCTACTTTGATCTGTTTACTATTACTTATTAATTATTACTTATAATCACTTAAAATCTATCTTTCTGTAGTTAATAAACCTGTTTTATGTTTTATCTTAACTAGTTGTTTTTGAGTGAAGTGTTTAGGGAAAAATCTCAGCTCAGTTAACAACGAACAGTTGTTAACAGTTAACATCATCCTCTTCACATTGAGGGTTGGGTAACAAATTCATACAAATTTTGACCAGGGGAGGATGGTACAGCTCCAGGGTCCTAGGCTGGAGAGATGGGGGTATTTTGGCTGTAGATAACTCTATTGTTGGTTCTTGCAGTGGCTGGCCAGAGCAATCATGAATACAGGCCCCTACCAGTGGATGTTGATGGGAGCACAAGCTTGGAGGGTTTTGCAGCTTGTCACATCACAGTGTGAGAGGGAACCCAGACTGGTGAAACAGGGGCCCTGCTGTACTTCAGATCAAAGGGAACCAGTCACAAGCCCCACTATCAATTGCTTACATTTTTTTATCCTGATTTCTTTGAATGAGAACTTATTGATTTGGTTTTTAAAATCTATTTTTTTTATCTTGAAAAGCAATGGGCATTTTTGTTGTTCAATTAGTTAATATGAAAATTAATTCCTACTCTCAATCAAGTAATTTTTCTCCTCTCCTCCTGGACTAGTTATACATGAAAGTGTAGAGATTTTCATATTGTTTTTAATCAGATACAGATGGGGAGACAACATACACTTGACAGTAATGCTTTCAAAGAATTCAAAATCTACTTCATCAAAAAACCTCCAAAAACGAATGACATACACAACAGTAAATATACACTTTTATATATCAAAATGTAAATGATTATCTTTCCAAACGGTAACCCAATAATCAAGTGAATTCAAGCAACAGAAAGCTCTCTGAAGACAGCATGGAAAAATACATTCTAGAAACTCAAAACTTTTTTATTTGTGCCATATTTGTGCATGTATATGTGTGTGGCTCTTGATCATCATTTTACTTTCAAATTAGCCACACTCCTTTATTGGAATTGTGTGCATTGACATATTACTACTAGTGGTAGCAGGTCACCGCATATCAGCCCAGCTTATAGAACTGAAGAACAAATTTAAACATATTGAGACCAATTCACCGCTGCATTACTTCAGGTTTACATAAATGTGACTAAAATAACAGAAGTTACTTCTGAAAAAATCAGTACATCTAACCCACAACATTCAGATCCAAACTTTCCTAAAATAAAGTGTGTTTAGATTTTGGTTTGAGCCCGTATCTAAAATGTATAACCCTACCTATATTACAAGATGAATAGTAAACCCTCTCTTGGGTTGACTCTTTCAGAATGTTAGACACACTCCTAGAAATTACTCCTGTTAGATTTGGACTTCAGAGGAGTATGGGGATCATATTTAGCTTTCCTAACTACACCACTCACCACAATTCCAATGTAAATATTTTGTCACTGCTTTTTAATAATTTATTTCAAAACCCAATAACAGAGGATACATAATCTGAACCATGAACAATGAAACGGTGTTCCCTAAATTGGATTTAATCTCATCAATTTACAAATTAATTAAATTATATGCTATCACAGGTAGTAGGAAAAAAGCAACAAATCATAATTAAGAGTATTCTCTTTAAATTCCTCAGCATGAATCACAGTTTGTGGAAACCAGTACTTTTCTGGGCGGCAAAGGGTTTGATTGATCTAACTTGATGCTGAAATATAGCTGAAAACAATACTCTCCAATTCCATTCAGCCCCAGTCCTGCTCCATCTCCAGACCAGCTCCTCCCCCATCCTCAGCTCTGCCTTCAGCCCAAGCTCTGCTGATGAGTAAGCCTTGGCTGTGTAGTAAAGGGGGAAGGATGCAGACAGATTCCATTACTGGTAAGGGGGAGGCGTGACTGAAAAAGTTTGAACACATCTAGCTTAAAATAATTGTATGCCAGGACAACTCTGGGAAATAACGAGTCTCTTTATCTACAGTATTATCCAAGTGTTAAACTCAAATAATTCCAAACATTTGGCACCAAAGTGGAAATAGATATTATCTTACTTGAGACTGTGCACAAAAGTCAATTACAGTGCAGGGATAGATTTTACAGTGGTAAAACGAGTTAATTAACATCTACTTGAGATCACTCACCCTGAGGCCAGCAAGTCATTTTCTCATACCAGAATGGTCAATGACTTGTTTCACCAGGCACTATAACTGCTCGAGAAGATGTTATCCAGATACTTTTCAAGTTGTTTTCCTTATACTTACTTTCTCAATAAAATCTGGTATCTTTTTTTTGTCAGAGAGTTGGTCCAAGGAGGAGCAGCATTCTATCTCCAGTGTGTGTCCTTCGCTGTGAACATCACTTTTCACAGATCTGAAGAGACAGAAAAACATAAGTAGAGCTTTTAAAATTAGATCCCCACAAATCTTTGGGTATTTGTTCTTAATAAAGTTTGGTTCCATGCAGAACTAGCATTCAGTCAAATCTTGGGTCCCAGCATATGCCACACAGAACCCAACACAGCCTCTTAGCTCAGGTGAACCCATAGCTTCAGAGACCTATGTATTACCTAAAGAGGGAAGCTATCCCCAAATGATGGCTGGGTTATGCCTAAATGGTTGCCTAATCCCTTCATCTTCCTAAGGTATCATACCTCATCAAGGGTCTTCAGAATGATATTGGGGAGCAGAAGTATGCATGTGTGTCTTGGACTGTGGAGGGGGCAGGTTCCACCCCGATGGATTGACAGTGGATCTGACCCCACACCGACAAACATAATAGGCCTGCTTTACCAGTATGACCAATAAGCTCCCCCTTCTGTGCAGGTGGAAAAGTGAGAGAGCCAGGCATCACAGAGATCTAACAGAAGGACAGAGCTAAAAGGAGAGAGTGTTTTATAGGCAGTGATTTATTTGTAGGTTAAAGAAGGGAAATCCCTTCCACCATCACCTATCTGAATCCAAGAACCATATTTTGCCTCCTTTTAGGAACAGTCAAGAGTTTATTAATGTGTCACAAATAAAAAATCTAATAGCCCAGGGGTTTCTACATTTTAAAAAACAAGAATGATGATTGACTTTACAAAATAAGGGCTATAAAATGTGTTGTTCTATGAGCAAATCATGGAGTCAGTCTGGGTAGGTAAGAATTATTTTCCAGCCCATGCAACATAATAAATAAATAATACAGGAACTCCTCACTTAAAGTCGTCCCAATTAACGTTGTTTCATTGCTGATCAATTAGGGAACATGCTCGTTTAAAGTTGAGCAGTGCTCCCATCTACCGTCGTTTGACAGCTGCCTGCTTTGTCCACTGTTTGCAGGAAGAGCAGCTCATTGCAGTTAGCTGGTGGGGGCTTGGAACCAGGGTGGATTGGCAGCCCCCCGTCAGCTCCCCCTATAAGCTCCCCACTCCCATAAGTTCCCAGGGCCTTGATTACACCAATTACTGTTAGCTGGATTCATTTGGTGCTATTTTTTTTAAATAAATTACAAGTCGTACAATAGATACAATTTTTTTTTAATTTAAAGCTATGCTATTTTGATGAGTCACCTTGAACTCTCTGTCAGATTCCTTGACAGGTAAGTAAAATTGGTATTTTACTTCAAGCTTTGTCCAAATTGTGAATATGAGTGTTTTGAAATGTGGGGAAATAAGAACAAAGCAGCATGATCTCATCAAGTATGTCACCGTACACAGATTTTATTGTTTTAACAGAAAAAGAGAACACGTGTAAAGTTCTGAGATAAACCCAGCACTCTGCTTCGAAAATTTATCCCCATATAATAAAACCACTAATTCTAAACCTGCACTGAAATTCTTTCCTTAATTATTATTTTAATGATTAGAGCTGAAACCTGCATAAGGATAAATCTTAAAGATTGTCAGCAATATGGCAAAAAAACCCTCACCAGGATACAATTTATTTCTTGCCACCTCACTCTAATACTGTAAAGAGAGTACGCATGAGCACACAAGCACCATTCTAAGCAAATTATCCATGAGCCTGGGATATAGATCTCTCTTAACAGAAGAGAATGTGGCTTTCTTTTTGGCACACACTAGTCAGGGTGGGAAGTGCAAACATCTTAATTAACATTGAATTCAGAAACTACAGCACAGTAGACAGGAGTGTCACATCAAAGGCAGCTAGGAGAGCAAAACAGGGAGGAAAAACAAAAGCAACCCAGCACTATGGAGCTGATGCAGAGAACTCATTCAAAGGCCACTGTTGGGACTGCTCTGTTAGGTGTAGGTTTACCACAACAGCAGTAGATTCTCAGATCTAATAACGTGCTGAACACCTAAACAAAAGATCTGAGATGAAATATTAAAGGAGGTTTCAGAAAATAATGTACCAAAAAGGAATAGATGGTTCCCATAAATGGACCACTAATAATCTCCTCATTTAAGCTTTTGTTCCCTCTGCACCATTCACAGATCTAACTGTCTATTCTTATTCTGGTTAGCCAGAGCCTTCTATTTATTGGAAATGAAATGAACTGATTTTCTACTTTCTGTTTGCCAAGAGAAACATATTGTGATAAATTCTCACCCTCTATACTACTGTGACATGCCCATCACTTAGAGTACTTTCTTCAAGTGTAAATCAATTTTTCTCAAGTGTGAATCAGCAGACCCTAGGCTACACCTTATATTTGCCTCCCCACCCCCTACATAAATAAATCCCCTCTTGCAGACCCTGGATTCACACATTGCCCCTTGTACATCTTGTTTAACTGAGAAATCTCTCCTCTGAAGAGCCAAATACTCAGAATTCATCTGTCAGAGTCAAAGTCATTATTAAAACAAGATATGAAAAAAATCACTACTTAGAGAAGTGGTCGCCAACCTTTCGGACCTCACGGACCACTAAATTCACAATTTTGAATCCCGCGGACCACTAACATTAATTTTTTTTAAAAGGTACAAACATCTATAAAATAATGATCATAAAAGTTCCATTTCATTAATATGAAATGCACTTGTTTAATTATAACAAAATTATTAAAGCTTGTTTAATTATAACAAAATTATTAGTGTGATATTTGTTGCTGCTTGTTTGAAATAAGTTTATGGATTCTTGGCTCCAATGACGTCACTGCAACACAGAGAGCCGTTTGTATTTCAAGCCAACAGCGGTATTTGTTTTTGATTGCCGTAACAGATGAGAATGTCTTTTCACAGAGATAGGTTGTTGCAAATGGAATCAAAATTTTGATGGCTTTTTCACTCAGCACTGGGTACTCACTTTTTACGGAGGGACAAAAATGATGTCTTGATGAGGATGAGTGGAATTTAGCTTTGAGACTGTCGTCGGATGATAGATCGATTAGGCTTTCTTTTTCTTTCATGCTCAAATTGCTATCTTCAATTTTTGCCGAAAATGGATCCATTACCCACATATTGCCATGTCTGGGGTCCTCTTCCTTTGGGTAATAATGGCCAAAAGATTCTGTAAGCGACCATAAGTGCTGTCGAACAATGGTTATTACCTGTCGGTTGACATCCTCCTCTTTCATATACTCATCAAGATTTGGGAACATTTGCAGATCTTCTTCAGCCAACCACATTTGCCACAGCAATATTTTCTTTTGAAATGCATCCATTTTACCTCGCAGTGTGAACACGTCCGTAAGCTGTCCTTGCAAGGACGTGTTTAGCTCGTTTAACAGTGAAAAAATATCTGCCAGGTATGCAAGCTTGGCTTGGCATCGTCAGACAAGAGATCTTGGAATTTCGAATTATTTTGCTGCTGGAAGAATAACTTGACTTCTTGGCGCAGGTCGAACAATCGGGTTAGTATTTTGCCCCTCGACAGCCATCTCACCTCAGCGTGAAGAAGAAGATGAGTATATTGAGAGCCCATTTCTTCACAAAGTGCCTCAAATATTCGAGAATTGAGCGCTTTGTGCCGAATTTCATTTACAATTTTAATTACATCAGAGAGTACTTCGTGCAGTTCTGGAGACATTCTTTTCGCCACAAGTTGCTTGTGATGTATAATACAATGAGTAAACAAGATGTCTGGGTGTCCAACATCTTTCACTTCTGTAACAACTCCTAAATGATGCCCGGTCATGCTTGCAGCACCGTCTGTGCATATCCCAACACATTTCTTCCATTCAATACCTCAGAGCCGGTTGTTCTACCCAGCAAGTTGAGCAAACAGAGGAGTTCTTCCTTGAGCTCTCCTTGACACTCAAACCTCACAAAACAAAGGAGAACTGCCTTGTTAGTTATGTCTGTTGATTCGTCGAGTTAAATTCAACTTTTTATTCAATTCTTCACCATTTCAATCACTTGATTTTCAATATCTTCGGCCAGGTCTTCAATTCTGCGCTTCACAGTGTAAGCGGACATAGGAATTACTTTCAGTTTCTGGACAGCCTGTTTCCCCAAAACCTCTTCACAGGCTTGTAACAAGCAAGGCTTAATTAATTCTTCTCCAGTCGTATATGGCTTTCTACTTTTTGCGATTTGAAGTGCTATCAAATAAGAAGCCTTTACTAGGGACTTATCTTCCTAAAAATTGCAAATAATGTCCAAATTTCTCCAGGGACCACCAAAATTTTCTCGCGGACCACTGGTTGGCGACCGCTGACTTAGAGCACTCTCAACCACTTTTAATTAAAGAGTTTTTTTTAAAGTAAACATAGCTTTTTGCAATACCCTTTGATAAGCTTAAAATATAGTTTTTTACCCTACTAATTTTGTCCTTTTCCATTTGAGTCCCAATCCAACTCCCACCAGTTCATTAACATGTGTGAACACTCGGGGTATTATATTAACAAGGACATAGAAATAGTTAGATAAAAATTAAAGTCAAAACAGAGTTTTTCCACTAAATTTAATGACAACTGAATCAAGTCAGTGTTGCTGTAGAAGGTCACTTTCAGGGTGCGCTTAGCATTCCTATTCTCAAGATGAAAGGCAGTGACCATTGTTTTGGGGGGGTTTGGACTGAGCCTCCATTTCCAGAGATATTTCTCCATAGTGTTTAGGTCCCCGTTCAAGCTTGAATTAATGTTATTGAAGGTGGTTGTTTGTGTCGCCAGAGGAAAGTCATCTGCATATACAAATTTGCGCGACTTCATTGGTGGCATGTCGCTCAAATAGGCATTGAAGAGCGTTAGCACAAGTACAGATCCTTATGGCAATCCCATTGTTGAGGAACCAGGTCGAGCTGACTTTGTCACCCAAATGGACACGTTGCTATTGCTCAGCATCGTGCATAGCAGGCTTAGTGTTTTGAGGCAGGGGATGATCCTTGCAAGCTTCTATATCAGGCCTTTAATCTAGACCGTGTCTTAGCAGTGCAGAGGAGAATTTGTGATATGGGAAGACTGCACTGCTTGTTTGTATTTGTCCTGCAAATAGTGGACTGTGGTCCCTAGAGCTATCAATCCAGCATTAAATGGATTCTCTTTGAAGTCTTTAAATCAAAAATGTGAGGACTTCAGTAACTCAGCCGGAGGTTATAGGCCTACTACAGCAATGGGTGAGTGAGGTTCTGTGGCTTGCAATATGCAGGAGAGCAGACTAGATCAGGGATAGGCAACCCTTGGCACGGGTGCCGAAGGAAGCACGCGAGCTGACTTTCAATGGCACTCACACTGCCCAGATCCTGGCCACCAGTCCGGGGGGCTCTGCATTGTAATTTGATTATAAATGAAGCTTCTCAAAACCTTATTTACTTTACATACAACAATAGCTTATTTATATATTAAAGACTTACAGAAAGAGACCTTCTAAAAAGGTTAAAATGTATTACTGGCACACAAAACCTTAAATTAGAGTGAATAAATGAAGACTCGGCACACCACTTCTGAAAGGTTGCCGACCCCTGGACTAGATGATCATGATGGTCCCTTCTGGCCTTAAAGTTTATGAGTCTAAATGTATTTTTAAAAACTCTTTACTAAAAACTTTAATTCTATTATGAATATTTATTTTCAATTTCTCTCTCTTTTTGGAATGACTAAGCAGAAAAATCTACTAATTTTTATTAAATTTGGAGATTAAAAAATAGAAGGAATTGTGTTCCCTTTTATTTATTCATCCCTAGCCACTGAATATATTACACAAAGATACTCAATACAGTTTAAAACACAGATTAAAGTAAACAGACTTATTTTCTGTTGGTTTAAAATGAGTTGTACTGAGCTGGAAAATTAAAAGCACTTTTATAGTTTTGGAGGTAAAGTTTGTTGATAAGTACAAAAATGCATGTTAGTTTACAATTTTCAGATTAATTGTGTTATCCACTGGCTGTATGCCTCTTCAAAGTAAATATTTTTCTAGCTACATTTAATCCAATAAATTATTAAGGGACACAAAATGGACTGTTTTAGCAAATTATTAGGCACAGGATTTGTTTGCTTTTTCATGACAACACATTCCAAAATATAAAGCAGATTTCAACTTGTTCTTTTCTGTCTTAGCTGACAAAATGCAGATGGATTATAAACACGAAGAACATGTTAAGCCTATCAAGCCTACAAATAAATATCCAAGCCTTGCACAGCAAACATTAGAAATGACATTGCTATAATTTCCTGATCTAGGTCAAAACTCAGCAGGAAATCTCATTGTCTATTTTTATCCCAGCTCACTGGAAGTGCTTTACCTTTCTGTTTTCTTGATCAGCACAGCCCTAAAGATTTGTTCCTGGGGAGTCCTCTCTTTTTCATCAGTTGGCTGCACAAAAGGGTGGACAGCAGCCAAGATGAAACCCTGCTGATACAGTTCTTGCAGCTGAGATGGAAGATCACACCAGGAAGAGAGTCTGATTGCAGAGGATTTGGGTAGCTCAGCTGGAAACAAAAGCAAAAAATAAATCAATCAATAATCCTAAATTAAACTATATTTTTTTGTATTCCAGCCTCTTTGGAGGTAAGCATTCTTCACACTGATGTGCACCATTCCAGCTGATTTACCTAAAGCTAACTGAGGTTTACTTGATTCCAGAATTCTTAACAGACTATCTTGCAAAAGGTTTAATTACTGCATAAATGACTTGTTCAATTAGATGTAAAGGATCAGACTCCCATTAAAATACAAAGTTTGTTGGATTTTTGGTGGCTAGCGTGGGGAGGAAAAACTTAGCAAGCATTTAGCAGCAGGCACCTTTCCAAGTTTCAGGAGACATCATTCTATCCCACTCTAATGATCAGCACCAATGGTCAAAATGTTACACAAGAACAAGAGGACATTCATGAATGCATGTAAAAGATGACAAAATCAAAAATAATAGAAGGAAGCACTCTTTTTTCCACACCATGCACAGACTGTAGGACTCATTGCAACATGATGTCATTGAGGCCAAGATCCTAGCAAGATTTTTTAAAATGGATATTCATATGAATAAAAAGAATATCCAGTTATAATAAGTGGGATAATCTTCCCTCTCCCACTCTACCTACTTCATCAGATTCTTATCCCTTTCTCTGAAGCACCTGGTGCTGGCTACTATCAAACAAGATCCTGTACTAGCTGGACCTTGGGTCTGGTAGATCCCAGTAGCCCTGCATACTTGAGAAGAGAATCTGTAAATCATTTACAACAACCTTCCTGAATCTGCCTCAGCTACTCTCCATATTTTTTCAAGTTTTATCTGCAAACACCTCTTTCCTTCCTGGCTTTGCTGCTTAATTCCGCTCTCTCTTAGCGATCATTTATTTTTTAACTAACTGCAACCTAAGAGCCTAGTTTTGTGAGGTGAGGTGCAAGTGCCTTCAACACCCACTGAAATCAAGGGGAGTTGAGAGCACTCAGCCGTTTGCAGGAAGTGCTCTGCTCCCCACAGTACTGGACCCTTGCTTTAAATCGCACTGTAATAGAGTGTTGAAAGATGCTAGTTATGCAAAATAAAGTTTTATTATACTGCATTTCCCATCAGATTGTGTGGGTATCCTTTATGAATAATGAAAGAAGTTATCAAAAACTAATAAATATTCAAAATCAATAATAGTGAGGACTAATTTAAATAATAATAGGATGTCTATGCCATGTACACTTTTTCTTAACACACAAGAACATGTTCCAGGTAAGGATAATGAAGCTTTTGAAGGCTATATGGCACCGTTTTTTAATTGTGTAAATAAAGAGAGAAACCTAAGAAATGTATATGGGGACAGATACTTCAGCTCTCTAAGATCTATAACAGCAAACAAATCACTTGGGATTCATAAAAAGAGCTATCCAATAAATAATGTATAATAAATATTAATAATCAAACACATTGTTAATTCTATTGGTCCTGCTAGAGAGTAAAATGGAGGGAAAAGCCCAAGTGTCCAAACTCTACTTATGTGGTGTTCAAAATGCCTACCTCCTCTGGAGAGCTCTCCTTTCCACTTCTTCTAATAACTATTCACTGTGAGCCCCGGAGTATACGAGAAGTAATGATATTAATAAAAAGAAAGTGTAGGCTGAAATAGCTTTCTAACAGTGAGGTCTATCAAGAATGCGGGATAGTTTCTCAAAGTGAATGGTGGGAACCCTGTTGTTTAAGAAATTTAGAACTGACCTCGACAAACCCCTGGAGCATATGTAGTAGAGAACAATGCCACACTAACCAATGGACAGTAAAGAGCTATGTTATCATGTAGTTTACCCTACGGTTTGAGATATAAAAACTAACTACCAGAACATTTATGCTAAAATGTTGACAGTTAATGTTGACATTGATTTATCCTCCGTGAGCTTCAGTAAACAGCCTAAAGCAATGAATAAGGGTGATTTCACTTCTCAGAGCTATTGTTTAAGGCACAATGGGAGCTGCAGGGGCCACACCTGCAGGCGGAGGCAGCATGTCACTGCTTCCGGGGAGACCCCCAGGTAAGCTCTGCTCAGACCCCACCCCACCCCATTCTGTGCCTCAACCCCTGTCCCCGCCCACACACAACTCTGCCGTGTGTGTGTGTGTGGTGGGGGCAGGCGTGCAGTGGCCCGAGAACTGCCTCAGAAGATGCTGACGTGACAGTGCAGGGTCTGCGTGAGCTTCCTCCGAGCCAGGCGCACCAGCCGCTGCAAAAGTCACGGAGGTCATGGAAAGTCGCGGAATAGGTGACAAGCTCAAAGCCTTACTCATGCTTACCTTGGGCATGGACACTGAATGTGTCTTGATTTATGCCTGGATTATTTTGCATACACCTTAAAAGAAAGATTTGGGGATCTAACAGAAGGTCAGCACATTAGTATGAGACAGTTGCCTAATTACTTCCTCCCAAATGGCAAATATGATGGGATCATGTCAAAGCAAACATATCTGTCTCCCAAGACAAGCACTTTAGAAATCCTTAGTATTATTTCCATCTATCTTAACACTCTCAGAGAGCCTCTTCCAACCCCCAATCAAAGTCAGTGGAAGAACTCCTCTTGACTTCAATAACAGATAGCATTTTTCACCCGCAGATCTCCAAGCATGTTACAAAGTATGATTTAGTCACACTTTAAAAGATGGGGGAACGGAAGCTGTGAAGTAAAGTGTCTGACCCAAGGTCACACAGCAGGTCAGCGGCAGAGCCAACCTTTCCACAATTCCAGTATTTACAATAATTACACCCAGCAAACCTGTGTATCCTGCCAAAGGTCCAGTAAATTCTAAACAGGTTTTTCTGTCGTAACAATCTTGGTTTTAAAGTGATTGTACCTCTACTAACATTTTTGCAAATTCTGCTCCACATTTCCATGTTTATTGTTACACTTCACATCCTGCCCTCAGTGATTGCTCTGTTTATTCAGCCTAGGTTTAGAGGAGAATGTGAGAAGCTTGTAAATGACAGATGCTGTATTTTTCAATTTAGCTAAAGTTGAAAGTAGAAACAGAAGTCTGGGGTGTGTTTGGAACCGATTCCCAAGCAAATTAGGTTGCTGCTTGGCTGATAATTGAAGCTGCAAGTATTTCCAGCAATACTGATTACCAACAGTATCTTATAGATCCTAGAGAAGGAAAAGAATATTCCCCCATGAAACAACTGACATCCATAAGGGCCATGAGTTTCCTGGGGTCTACAACTCCGGGGTTAGCCCATAAATTCTATATTGCTAATAGGAGAGATCTCAGATTGTCTCCCTCCTGCAGAAAAACAGAGCAGACACAGAATTCTAGAGGGTGAACTGAAAAATGTAAATGGGATTGTCCCCTCAGGTGCTTGGGCCTATCTGAGGGGCAGCACAAGGTGGAGGTGGAACTTCCCAACCTCACAGATCCAGAGGTCCACAGGGGAGTGAAGGCTGAGAATGGCAGATGAAGGGGCAGCTACAGCTAGGAAACTCCTTGGAGCTGTTCTGGTGGCCTCATCTTTTCCTGACAGCACAGATCTTTCTGAAACAGGGTTACCATTTGGTGAACACTTCCTGGCTGCACAATAGCAGCTGGACAGGAGAATCCACATTAACTTCCTCTTGGAATTTGAAACAGAATTCTGAAAGGCTAGCAAGGAATGGAGCCACAGAGAGCGACTAGTACCTACCTCCATCTCCTTCTTCCCCCAAATCCTGCAAAGCCTAGTCCCTGCAGAGAGGCTTCTACATGACCAAAGCCTGAGCTTGCTGGTCCCACAACCTCAGGTGAGGGAGGCAAAGCCTGAGCCCCTCTGCCTTGGACGGGAGGGGGACAAAGCCAAAGCCCCAGGGCTTCAGCCCAAGGCAGGGGGCCTGTAATCTGAGCCCGATGCCCATAACTGAAGTCCTTTGGCTTCACCTTCATCCCCAGGCAGTAGGATTCGGGCTTCTGCTTCAGCCCCAGGCGGTGGGATTAGGGCTTCTGCTTCAGCCCCAGGCCCCAGGAAGTCTAAGATAGCCCTAGTGACCCCATTAAAAAGGGGTTGAAACCCACTTTGGGATCATGACCAACAGTTTGAGAACCGTTGGCCTACGAAACTTTAATGGTGGAAACTGAGGCACCAAGGGACTTTAGGCACAAACAGAATTAGGCAGCAGATGAGTGTGGTTTTGATTATCTCTGGTACCTAAATGTTGCATTCAGGAACTTAATGTGACAGTTAGACACAAGTCTTTTTGTGGTTCTAGGCCAGGGGTGGGCAAACTATGGCACGCGGCCCAGGGCTGGCCCGCAAGCTCCTCCTATCTGGCCCCCAAGCTCCGGCTGGCAAGGCTGCTCCGGCCTCTCCCCGGCTGCCTCAGCACGCCGTGCAAGCAGCGGTCTGGGGGGCGGTGATGCGCGATAGCATGTCTGGCTCTGGGCCAGACACACTGTGCGCTCTGGCAGCTCAGCACGGCCCCGTGTCTGGCTCCGGGCCAGACACATTGTTCTGAGCCAGGGGTGGACAAAGTTTTTGGCCTGAGAGCCGCATTGGGGTTAAAAATTGTGCGGCGGACTGGGTAGGGAAGGCTGTGACTCCCCAAGCAGCCTGACCCCGCCCCTTATCCAACTCCCACCCACTTCCCACTCCCTGACTGCCCCCCTCAGAACCCGTGACCCATCCAACCCCCCCACTCCTTGTCCCCCGATTGCCCCCTCCGCAGACACCCCCACTCTAACTGCTGCCCCAGAAACCCACCCCTATCTGAGCCCCCCTGTTCTTTGTTCCCTGACTGCCCCCCTAAGATCCCCCCCACCCTAAACACCACCCCCCGGGACCCTACTCCCCATCTAAGCCCCCCTGCTTTGTTCCCTGACTACCCCGTCCTGAGATCCCCCCACCCTAACCACCACCCCAAGACCTCACCCCCATCTAAGCCCCCTTGCTTTGTTCCCTGACTGCCCCCTCCTGATATCCCCCCACCCTAACCACCACCCCACGGGACCCCACCACCTAACCCCCCCACTTACCTTACTCAGCTGGGTGCTCCTCGACCTGGTCCCTGCGCTCCACCCGGCCCCCAGCCAGGGAGCGTGGGGCCCCATGGCTTCCCGTGCTCCACCCGGCCCTCGACCAGGGAGCGCGGGGCCCAGCGGCTTCCCATACTCAACCTGGCCCCTGGCCAGGGCGCGCAGGGCAGGCCTGGCTGGGGACCCGCGGCACACCGGCCCAGCCATTGGGCTGGGAGGGCAAGGCCCAGTGGATTCCCGTGCTGGGCTGGGCCCCGGGCCAGGAAGCGCAGGAACCCGCAGCTCCCCGCGCTCCACTCGGTCCCCGGCCAGGGAGCACAGGACCCAGCGGCTTCCCGTGCTCAGCCGAGCCCCCAGCCCGAGACTTTCTCTAATTTGTCCACATCTTTCCTGAAATGTGGCACTCAGAGCTGGACACAATACACAAGTTGAGGCCTAATCAGCATGGGAATGGTTAAAATTCCTAGGAAAGACATATTAAGTCAAATCAACTTAATAGCATATGACTTTGGAACAGTAACTTTTAACATACTTCTCAGATTAAGTTTTTTAGCCCTTGGCCACAGTCACCCACAGCTGCTAGAGGCTAATTTACCCCGTGAGGACAGTGGCACAACTGATAAAATTGTTGCATAAAATCAATGTTTATTTTTTGGACCCATTTGAAGTCCCTTGCACATAAGTTTTCATGCCTGCAGTAATCCTCCTCAATGTTAGGCAATTTTTATGAAATCCCAAAAGATCTAGATGGCTGCACAGTTTGTAGTGTGATGCAATATCAAATGGCCTATTTAGAATTTTTTATGACAAAAGGCAAAAAATACATATTTAAAAAGAAATATGTACGTATATTCTGCATATACATCTTCTCTGTTATGTGGTGCAAATGCAAGCAGCACATGGCTAAAACACGGTGCATACTTGGTGCAGAAGATGAAAACAGGTCAAGGTAATGCTCCACAAGAATGGCAGTAAAGCTGCAGTGTGCCATGCTACATAAGTGGACATTCTGCAGGGTTTTACAATGGAGCAGGCAGAGACCCCTGCATCTAGAAGGAGCTGATTGCAGGACTGGAGTCTAAGCAAGCATCAGCTTGCTCTGTTGCATCCTGTGAAGCTCACTAGCGGGGTCACAACTACAAATCTGTTGGGAGGAAGCTAGTGGTGGCACATCCAGAGAGAAGCAGTAAGGCCAGTGCTAGGAGAAGGGGGTTTACAACTGAGCACAGCCATGGATGATGAATAAATTAGCCCAATGCTCACAGGGTTTCTGACATTTTTACTCACAAACTCTGGGTTTGTGTGTGAATTCATAGCCACATTCCCTGCACTTTTAGCAACTCATCAGTTGTATAGATAATAGGAAGATGCACTGAATGTCTCTTTTACATGTAATTATCTATCCTCTGTATGTAGGTTCTCAGAGGAAAGCACATGACATTTAGTTAGCATGAATACCGGTACTTTTATTTAATATTTACTCCTTTCCAACACACCCATTTTTGCTTAATTTAAGTAAATATGAATAAAAACAAGGCTTTACTTTCCTTAAGTCCAAGTTCTAAACGGGCTTCTAAAGTACCACCTTCAATACTTGAAGGCATATCCATAGGTACGTACAAAAAAATCTGTATTTGCAATAAATACAAAAAGAGTTTATTTTTTTGACAGAACAGTTTTCTGACAGAAAGGGCAGTTTCATCAAAATCTAAACCTTTCACAGGAATGTACCAATTTCAACAAAAATGTTGACTGGACAAAATTTACTTATTGTTCAGACTGTTTCAATAACATCAAAACATTTCTAGTTTATGAATTTGATCATTGTTTCAACTATTTTATTTATATAATATATATTTAAATACCATGAGCCATTGGCATTATCAAAATGATTCAACATTATTGAAATGAAATGTTTCTGTGGGTCTGATTAGAAATTTTGGGGAATTTTTGTCCCACAGGAAGTTTCAAAATTTTGGCTTTCTGTTTTGCTCTGGTTCAGAATAAAGCAACAAACAAAAATTCTGATTTCAGAATTTTCCATGAAACAGAAATTTGGTTTCTGACCAGCTCTAATTTGCATAAAGAAGGGGGAAGTTTGACAGATAATGATCCATAAGTATTGAGGATGCATTTTATTAGGGCTGCTGAAATTACAACCTTTTAGCAGCCCATAGTACACATGAAGTCAGCACAGGATGAAGATGCTAGAACTGGGGGAGAAATTGGTCTTTGAAGAAAATCCCATATTTCAAGAAAAGAATCTTGAAAATCTTTATTCAGATCAGGGGGGAAAATTACAGGGTTTTTTTTCCTGAGCCAAATCAGCTTCAGTCTGACAGAGAAGTCTGACCAGCTTGGTTTTAAAGGAAAATTCCAGTAATTACTTGCAATGCATTACAGATAAATATTGACTAGGGCATGTTTTTAAAGAATTTTCAAAGAGGCTTTTACTTGTCACTGTTCACTTCTCCATTTAGTGAAGGAGGCCATATTGTCTGTCTCAGCAGGGAACCTTCTAAAGTTCCCCTCCTGTGTAAAAATGCACAAGAGTGGAACACTTCCATGAAAAACTGCTATGAGGGAGCGTGAGTAGCATCACTGTATCTCTCCTTGCACCACAATGCTAGTGGCAATGTAGGTGGGGCAGAAAGTGTGAACACACAAGTTACTAAGGACCACATACCACCGATCCCTGAGAAGATACTGAGAGGGTCATCCTCAATGTTCCTCTCAATCACCCCTGGCCATGACAACCTCTCTTGCTACAGTCATTTATTCCTGGGGTACAACAGAATTTGGTGACCCTTCTGGGTGGACAAAGGGTGCACACAGAGCTGCAAGGAGGAGTTAGTGGGTTCTGACCAGCATTTTTTTTAAATTGCAGACACGAGGCCACATTAGGAGGGGAAACATGAGTCTCACTACTCTGACTTCTCCCCATTGTTCCCTAATTCCCCCTTTTTCGGCCAACAACCACACAGGGTTTCTGCAGACAGGACATTGGTAGGACCAACTCACAGAGCCACACTTCCACTTCACACAGGCCCTAGCCTCATTCTGCAGGATTAAGGTGTGGAGTACATAGCCCTTAGTGATAGAACAGTGGTTTTCAGCCTGTTGTCCGTAGACCCATGGGGGGCCACAAACTATGTTTAAGGGGTCTGCAAAAGGCTGTCATTGCCATTGAAGACGGGTCTTTGACCTGTGGTCTGCGGACCCCTGTGGATCTGCAGACTATGTCTAAGGTTTTCAAAGAGATCCATACTCCATTTGAAATTTTGTAGGAGTCTGCAAATGAAAAAAGGTTGCAAACCACCATGATAGAGCATTGACCTTCCCAGCAGTAATAGCATGGTGTAACGATACAGCATAGGCCTGAGAGGGTGAATTTTCCCTCTTATAACTCAGAAAATTTAAAAGCTATTGTAGTGAAAGCACTATGTATTTTTCAATGGTTAATTTAACAGTTGGTTTTGAACACCTGAAGTGGTCACCATCACCATTTCTTCCAACAAATAACCTTCAACAAGTCTAATTAGTTATTCTGAAGAGGAGTGGTCAAGAAGGTTATATTTGAACATGATCAGAATATTGGTATTCTCTGAAGCCAGCAAGAGCTTTAATAAATAATAATAATAATAATGTAAGATCAAGCTCTAAAAGCCAGTTACAAGCAAAAAGAAATAAACAGTTGCCCAGTGCAAATGAAGTTTTATCCCTTTACATATGACTGACCTGAACTTTCTTTGGCACAACCGTAAATAATTTGCATTGGTTTGCCATACAATCAAGTTAGTTTTTTCTTAACTGTTAAAAGCATTTCCTTATTAAGGCTGCAAATAGATTCTTGTCAACAGCAATGAAAGTGTCATCAAAGAATCACAATATACCAAGGAATTTCCTTCACCGGCAAATAATAACATTGTTAGTACAACTTGAAAAAACACAAAGCAGTGGACACATTTCCCATGAGTATTTGTGTCTGGACAGCATTGTAAAATAATAAAATAATAATAAAAATTCCGAAGAATTCTTGAATTGAAGGCAAGGTAAACATCCCTGACTGAAATGCTAAACTAATTAGACTTACAGAAGAAAATAAGATGTGTCTGACACTATTCTGCTTGGATTTAATCATTTGAGACATTAATATTAAAATGCAACTTGTTATGAGCTGAGCCCAATGGTTTTAAAGTCATATTTAATTAAATCTACTTATTTATTAATTTTTATTATTATTATATTATTTTAAAGAGATGAGAATGGAGAGCATGGAGATTCCAAAATTCTAAAGAACCTCCAAGCAAAATAATCTTGAAGCAGAGTTCAGCCTCCATCATAGTCAGGCAAGAGACTGGTTGTTAATATTTCATGCTGTTTTCTTGATTTATTATGTTATGTGACATTCTCGGTGGTTTTTCTTTTGACTTTGAAGGGCAGTATATTACATATTTCCATCAAAGAAAACAGTGATTACTATGCAAGAGAAATCTGGAATTTAAACAAGATGGAATGTTCAATAAGCTCCTCATGCTTACTTTTATGACAATACCTAATAAATTTTAAAATTAAACAAACGCAATCTCAGGAAGGCAAGAATTTAGTATAAAGCATATATTTATTCTTCTGTTACCTTCAGGAAATAACAGAGACATCATTATTAGTCAAATCTAGAAAGTGTTCTGATTACCCATCAAAATTTAATTAGATAAGACAGTAAAGTATCACATCAGAAGAATATATGTACTCTCGGTGGTATGGGATTTGCCTTATAAAATTTTATAATTTCTGCATACGTGATTTTCTTTCCCTAGCTCCTATTCTTACAGTCTCTGTCCAGCAGGACGAGTTTATAGGGAACATAGTAGCTTCTCCAAAAAAATATTAAAAATGTGAGACCACACACTGGCTGGGCTTCTTTTAGTTTTTTAAGAGAAACTAAGGAATTCATCTGATGTTCCTCCTACAACTATCCACAGCCTGTCAGACAGTTTCTGTTCAATCTACATGCCCCACCAATTATGATAATATGACTCACACCTTCATCTGACACTGGCAGGGGGACAGAGAAAGCAAAGTGAAGGCAAGTCTAATAAACGAGAGCAGGGTAAGGGTGAAGCAAGAGGGGGGAGGATGACGGGCTTGAGGGAAAAATGTGTGGGGGTTTTTTATGCACACTCTACCCTGAGTACAGCATTCTATCACAAAACTGCCTCCAACAATGAATAGTAACTCAAACTTCTTTGGACACATCATGGAAAACGGGATAGGATTACTTCAGACCAGCCTACCAACATACAACCATTTCCACTTCAACATCTTTAGAAAGTAATCTAGGAATTGTCATATTGGTTCACACCAGTAATCCAACTAGCCACATCCTTCATAGCCAATGGACATTACATGTGCTTTAATGTAAGATTCAAGAAACCCAACAATTATGAAATAACTTAACATCTGGAGATGTTTCTTCCAAAAGCAGGTAATTTGTGGTGCCTTGACATGAGAGGGTTGATACACCTTATTTCATACTTTCTTGCTAATAAATCTGTGAATGTTCTTGCTATGTACATACCATTCATTTATTATTATATTCTTATGCAATCATTTTAAATCTTTATAAAATCTTGGCCTCAATAACAATGTATGGCAACAAGTTTCAGAGGTTAACTATACACTCTGTGGAAATTTTCTGGGGTTTTTTTAGTATGCACTTCCTTTCATATGGGCATTTCACACCTCTTTTTCTTTTTTCTCTCCTGGCTCCTCTTGATATGCTTTCCATGTACCTGGCAATTTTTCACTCCACCTTCTAATGGTAGTGAAAGAAAGAGAGAAACAAGCTGAGAATCTTTGCCAAATCTAAATTAACCAAGTTTGGTCCAAGATCAATGTTTATAGTATCACAAGCATATTTGACACATACTACAGCTTTAAATAAATAGCAAACTATACAAATTTTGTTCATTTTATTGCATTCCACGGTAAATGAGAAATAATCTCCTCAAAAAGGGAATGTACAATTTTTTGAGAGCCTCTTATGTATTATCACTGAACCCTATTGTCATTAAAATTTGCTATCTGGTATGCTATCTGCTAACTGTTTGAGGAATTACAAAGGTACTGCATCAGCCTACAAATTTCCATCCAAACCAACAGAGAATAATTTTAGGATTATTGTTTTTTCTTAATCAAGCATAGAGGAACAAAGTAGGTTATATGCATTATATTATGAGTTTTTTCCATATTCACAAGATAATTACTACACAGAGATCTCGCTGAAGCTTCTGGGGCAGTTTCCAAAAAGTAACAAGAGAATTTCAAATAATTCATAAAAAAGGGGAAGACAGGGAGTGAAGTCAACAGAAATTTTGATTGAGTAAAGAGGAATTGAGCCTTTATCTTTAAAAAGTATATTTATTGGTGTTATAGTTTTCATGGTACACTTAAAATGAAACTTGAGGACAAAGCTTGGCCTATGCATTAAATTAATGCAGGCTCCAATATAAAGGTCTACATTCTTCAACAGCACATCCACTCACACTTGGAAAAGAGCTTTGGATATATCACCATAGTCTTTGTCCCACAAGCCAACTTGTGCAACAGAGCATTGGTAGCCTCCAGGGTAACCACAATCCTCTTGGCAAATTATGCCTATATATTTTATAGGTACTGCAAGGTGAAACATAGAGAAAAAGCGACAAATGGCTTTATAAACGTTTGAGGGTTTCATACAAATGTTAGCTGCTGGTTTATGTTTCCTTTCACATTAAATCTACACAGTTTCATATACATTTCCCCTTCTGTTTTTATTGTTATCTTCAGTGCAATTTCGAAAATTATTGGGGATGATACTGGTACTGTGCGCTAAATTGAGCGTATTTTTTAATTTCGATTTTTTTATCCAATCTTATTACTACTAACAATTTATGTCTCTGTTGCAAATGTTCTTGTTTTTCAATTTCATCTATTTATAACATTCTTCTTCTGTAGAGGCAATGATACTGTCCAACCATTTAGTACTTTAATAAGATAAAATAAGGCACAGCATTTTCAACTTTTTATTTTTCTCGGTTTAAAATATTTCAATTTTCAGATAACTTTCTTCTCTTTATTTCAAGATTTATTCACATTTTTCCTTTGATCAAAAACATTTTATTCAAAGTATAATTTTCTGATATTCTTTCAAATCAGATTCTTTTATTAGGGCAATCTTGTATGTAAATTGCCTTGTTTCAGCTATGGTGGCTGTGTTTTGTTTTTTAAAAAACATTCCCTTGCAATGATGTGAACACAAAAAATACCATGGCCTTGTACATATGAACAAGATTACAGAGTAGATTATAAACAAAGTGAAACTGTCCTATCTAGTGTCATACAATTTTCCACATAGAGTGAAATACAAAATAAGTGAACAAAGCAGCATAAAAAGGTGAAACATACGTTAGATTTTATAATAATTCCAGCTGGTTGGAAAGTTGTGATAAAAAACAAATGAAGTTTCTCAAAAAAAAAAAAGTGTTTGTTTGCAATTTCCTCTTTATCCCCATCCCTTTTTCTGACTAGCTGTATTATTAATGGGTGTATTTTTCCATATGTGGGAACATCCCTGTTGGGACAGGGTGTGAGTTTCATCCTGGAGTTTCCTTCATAGTGTTGTGTCAGAGGAGAAGGGTTTACTTCCACTGTCAGCTGATCTTGGCCTGCGGAGGCCCACCATCTTCACACAGTGGCCGGGATTGCCTCCTAACCCCAGCAGTTAGCTGCTAATTGTAGTTTTCTCTGTAGCTACATAGCAGCATAGGAGGAAGTGACCTAACGGGAATTAATGCTGATCAGGTATTTGCAGGAAAACTTGTCATAAAATGGCTGCTCCCTCATCCAGCTCCTTCAATCTACAAATCCTCATGGAGCCCTGTCTGACTCCCAGGGTGTACTCACAGAGAGGTAGGACTGTGTAAGGAAAGGAAAAAACATTGCAGTGGTAATGATTCCTACCATGCCACCCCCTCAGCAATTTCTGATAGGTTTGGCATGTAAAAATAGAGGGAGAAACTTAGCCCAGGGTTTTCATGATGGCAGCACAAACTCAAATAAATCAATTCCAGAAAACATCAAGCTAGAGGAGAAAGAATAGATTCAACACATTTAGGACTAAAACTAGATAATTATTTCCTTTAGAATCGTGGCAGGGGTAGGCTATATCCATAATGAACAGTAGCTGCATTAGAAACACATGTTCTTGGATGTGCGACGATTGCCAACCCTCCAGGACCGTCCTGGAGTCTCCAGGAATTTGATTAAAGATTAAACCATGAATATAGCCAACCAAAATTGGCAACCCTAGATGTGCCTATCCTTTTTATACTAGAGCTTGATTAAAGCTATTATGTAACTTATTAGTAAATTACTTATGCTATGCTGAAACAAAGCCTTTATGATACCTACAATTATTTATACAGCACTTTCTTGACAAATTGTTACTTTAAAAAAAAGCTTACTACACAACCAAAATCCTTTGAGTCAAAGTCTGCACCTATAATTCACGCAAAACTCCTACAGAAAGGTCGTCAGGATTTTGCCCTTTATCTTTTGCAGTGCATTTATCAGGAATAAGGTTTTCATAGTCCACTGAAAATGACAATCGGGGCAGAGACTGTGGCCCAGCACTGGCAGCTGAGAGAGAGATGTCACTAACAACGCACCACAACACATCAAAGTAGGCAGGAGACCCTGTTAGGGAGCCAGAGACTAGTGGAAAAGGCACTTAAATATTAGCAAAGTACTTCCCAAGAGTACCATTTTGTTTTTTTTAAGCACGCCTGCCAGAGCAGGGGTGATGGATTCACTAAGGAAAAATAAATTTGTGTTGCCAAAAAAAATTGCTTTTTTTTTCTTTAACTCAAACTTTGCTGTTGCCCTCCAGCAGTTGAACTTCTACTCCCCTTCTGAACAAAAATGTGGCCAGCTTCATTTGTGTGTGAATAATTCTCAGTTATATTGTAGTTTGCAAGTCTATTGAAAAACCACCTCGTAAAGCCAAAATATAGGTCATAGGAGCATGGTAACAAACACTAGCACCAGAGAATAGAACTGAACTGCAAAAACAAACAAGAGGCCAGTGCTGACAGATCAAAAACAGAGATCTGAACTATTTTTAATAATTATGCCTGCTAAGAATAATAGAGCATTCCGTCAAAATATCTGATGAGAAAACAGACGTTTAACATCATTGCTTTGTACATTCAAGTGTCCATGTGATCCTTTCAAAAACAGTGTAATGTGTACAAATACTTGGTGGAACTAAAAATGCAAGTACCAGAAACATCTTGCTTTCAAAGCTGCCAAAGAATCAGTTACTGGAGATATAATACTCTTATCCGAAAGTAATAAATGCACATAATAAAGACATAACAGATGCCCCATCTAACAGAAGTAGGATTCTACTGCACTATGAAGATGGCAAACATGAATCATCACGCAGTCCATCTTAACAAGATATAAAAACTCTTCCTCACCTCCTGAAATGTTCAGTCTCTTACCATCCTTTACTACAATTAGTGGCATTGAAATTATAATCCCGTCTCTTAGATAGCATCTTTTTTTTTAAAGAGGTCAGATTCTCAGTTTCCCGCAATGAACAAGTTAAAGGAGCTTTAAAGGCAGCAGAATACCCCAGCATAAGGGGTCTCCTGAGCCAGTGGCAGAAGCAATGCAACCACCTAGTACCAGCCTCCAGCATGGAATGCATGGCAGGAGTGACACCGGACTCTGGTTAGTCTTGGTTGTTCACAATCCTTAGTAGGCCACAGGAAACCCAGGCACAAGTTAAAAGCAGCCGTAATGCTGCTCTAAGTTCCACTGGAGGCCAAGAAGCGTCTCAGCAAGGTCCCATAAACCAGACAGTGCAGAAGTGGCTTAAAAGCCACCTTTCTTCCTCTCCTCTCCATTCCTGTGCTGAGTGCATATCAGCTGGAATTGAGAATTGCTCCCAATGTGTATACAAAGCTACCAGATTGTAAGTAGTATTAGGTCTCCCATTGCCCAATAATGGAATTTCATAAGTAGAGAAATCTTCCTACATGGTTAGAACTTCTGAATAATGCCCTATGAGCAATTAACCAAACTCAAAGGAAAGGCAACTTAAGCTTCTACCACTGGGTTCGGAAAGGCTTTTCCTGGAAATATGGGCTGCTGAGCAGATCATTTCCCCCCCCCCCCCCCCCCCAAAAAAAAAACACAAAAACTAAAAACTAACTAAAACTAAAAGAAAAAACTGACAAATATTGTAAGGGTGCAGCTTGATAACAAAAAGTCTGACAATTATAAAGTATTTTATTCAGTGCACATGTGGTGAAGAACAATGAAAATAATCCTGCAGAATATGTACAATTTTATCTATTTGATCATTTGAAAGGCTTCATCAAGGCAGTGGACCCAGCTGGAAAAAATCGGATAGAAGCAGGACCACAGAGAAAGACAGATGCTGCATCTGAGCTTAGCATTCCTAAGTAAATAAATAACAAAAACAAAACAAAAAAGATTCTGACACAGTTCCAAACTTTACACAACAATAACTTAACAAAAGACCATTTATTCTGTCAGTCTCTCTTTTCGTTCTTTTGTTTTGTGTTGTTTGATACAAGTAGATGCTAATTTTTTGCTTTTTTAATAAATTGTACAATAAGTGGTGGTGAATTAACCCATGCAATTTAGCACCATTTGTCAATTCTTGTGTCAGTTGTTCAGAAATTCAGGAAACAATTGTTTAAATAAAAGAGAACCAATATAGGGCTTAGCAACCAAAGAATAACAACAGCAGACTGATGTTTATTTATATTTCATGAGTAACCATGTCTTGACTCATCTCTAACTTTTTCAAAATTCTTTCTATTTCATTTGTAAACCTCATACCTCATTCCCTTTCAGATTAAGGCTTTTATCATTTTATTTCAGAACACGTGGCATCCTTAGGACTCCTCGTGTCCTTGATGTTTTGAATTTTTTATGTACCATATATCATGTAAAGGCTCTGTATTTTCAGAGTTGAGATTAATTCTTTTATGCAATGACTGTTTAAGAGAGATGGGTAAAATTTCTGCCATTTTTAACGCACCTGATGACTATCAAGCTTGTCTTTAGTGCATTGATCAAGAGTTGCAGTTCATAGCAAAGACTTAATGAGAATTTTTCTTCCTTGAAGAAACTGTTTCTTTCAAGAAAAATCTACAGATGATATGTGCATTTTTAAATTATTTATTTATTTATTTTAACTATAAAGAAAGGCCTGTTTATACTAGGTAAAAGGCTTTATAAACTACTGGTTGGAATGCCTTGAGCTTGCAGCTTCAGTACAATAACTTACTTCTAAACACTACAGCCACAATCAACATTGTACAAAGGATAGTCATACCAGTTGGCTGTGCTAGCTGGGAGGGCTTTAGGTCCAGCTGAACCTGTACAGTTTTCAACAGATTTCTCCATCATGTAGATGGAAAACTACAAATGCTATAGCTTTACTGGTTCAACTGGTCTTTTTATCTGTACCCTACACTAGAGTGCCTCACATTTCCCAGAGTGCATGTGTGTAAGCATGACTGCATGTAAACATGCCAAAGTGGTTGTCAAAGGTGTTGCTGTGTGGATGGGCTAAACCACTGTAAAGACAAAGGAGACAAGTAGCCATTTCAGGCAATGGTCTCGTCATTTGATCTCCACTCATGAAATCATGGACTCTTATGAGTCATTGAGACTCACCGGCGGCATAGGGGTATGCACTAGAACGTCACATTTTGGAATGAGGCTTTAATGTCAGTTCCTTTAATTGGAGAAGACAACAGATGATCTTATTAGAGAATTCAAGAAAGCCCATACAATTTGTACACATTATACATTAAAAACAGAAAACAATGATATTGAATCCCTTCTAGTAAAATATTTTCCCTGGAGCATGTACTGCAATTCCTTTTTACTCTCCATTGCAAACTTCAAACATTCATAAGCCATAAATCAACGCCTCCTTCCCCCAAAAAATTCATGTGATCAACTTAAAAATGGTAAGAAAATAATACATTGCAGGGATTTTTGAGCCATATACCTCTAATTTTCTGGGTGATCATTTCAGTTCAAAATTCAACCCTGAATGCACAAACAAATAAGAATGCACCTCCTTATTGACAGTCCAGAGTAGAACTCCACTTAGCCTCTCCTTATCTCTTGTAGGAGGGTAGCTGCCATTCTCTCTGAATGCTCATCACTATCTTGTCGCCCGCTCCCTGAGGAGGTACTAGCCCATTGGGGACCCTAAGCAGGAATACTGGGAGGGAAGCACCACACAACACATACTAAGAAAGTAAATAAGGGCCCCCCTTGCGCTGTTTAGGGCCCTAAACAATTGCTTAGTCCACTTAATACCTAGCCCCAGCACTGCCCACTCCTCTCCTCCTTCTCTGCCTCGCTCACATTCTCCCTGTTTTCCCCTATGCCCTACTGTCTCCTACCTGCCCCCCTTTCCTCTCATGCTCTCCATCTATAGCACCCCCAACTCCTGTCGCTCCTTCAATGTCCTCCTGCCCTCAACATTTCCCTGTTCTTCCCACAGTCTCTGTTCTACCATTATATTCTCCTGTCTTCGTACATTTTCCCCATACACTCTCCTAACCACAAAGTCCAGGAGGCGAGTAGACTCCTGGTGTGCAGCTAGGCTGCAATCCCATTGAAAGCAATGGGCAATGGCGATTATTGTTACCAGGGCAGCCTCGCTACCACATGCCAAGAATGTAGAGAAATGGTGACTGGTTTGACCAAAAGCAGCCTATGGTTGCTAGGGTTGCCAACTTCCTAATCACCAAACACCCTGGCCCTGCCTCTTCCCAGAGGCCCCACCCCTTGTCCCACCCCTTCCCTGAGGCCCTGCCCCGCTCACTACATTTTCCCTCCCTCACTTTCACCAGGCTGGGGCAGGGGATTAGGGTGTGGGGGGGGGGGGGGGGTGAGGGCTCCAACTAGGGGTGTGGGCTCTGAGGTGGCTGGGTATGAGGGGTTTGGGGTACAGGAAGGGGCTCTAAGTTGGGGGGTCGGGCTGACGGATTCGGAGTGTAGGAGGGGGCTGCGGGTTGAGAGAGAGGTTTGGATGCAGGAAGTAGTATGGGCTCTGGACTAGGGGTGTGGGCTCTGGGATGGGGCCAGGGGTGAGGGGTTCAGGATGTGGGAGGGGGCTTTCGGCTGGGGCATGGGGTTTGGTAGATCATGAGAATTTAACACAAAATCAAATCAGACTCAGTAACTCCATTCACTTTTATTTAGTCAATATCTTATCTTACACAAGCAGAACTCTCAGAGAAGTCAACAGGAAGTTTTCCAAAATGACTGCAGAGTCACTTAAATACTTCCTTTTTATTACTAAAATGGTGGTGTTCCTTCTTTGTCAATGGAGTAAAAAAATCTTTTTTGCTTACTATTCCTGTATCTTTAGTTGCTTGACTGTGGCTGTATTTATATAGACTAGTACAGGTAGGATTATTTTTATCCTATGCTTTTCTGTTATAGTAACGAGATCTGCTGTCAGCATGATGACACCAAACCACATGTAGCCTATGACTCAAGACTAAATTGTTCACCCACACATTCTAAAGCACTTATGTTTTTTCCTTGGGCCTGTCATGTATAACAGCTAAAGGTCCAAGTTGTTTTTCTCATGGAGAGGTTTTTACTTCCCTTGTAGTTGGTGGGCTTACAATCCAAACTAAAAAGAAAAGAGTTATATTTCCCCAGGGTTTTCTTTTCAGTACGGTTAAGAAAAGTGACTTCTCAGTCAAGAGCTAGGTGACACCAAGATTTCCTGTTTTCTCTCAGCAGGGAAGCTGTCACCACTCAATATTAATTGATTTTAACCCTCCATCCATCACGCTACAGTTGCACAAATTTCCAGTCAAAGATCAACTATTGTTCTCAAAGTAAACTATTCAGAACTTCTCCATTAAAATTCAGTGTTGCTTTTGTATGGTGTCTGTTGCTTGACACAAGTTAATGGATATTTTCTCTAAATATGCAGTTAAAAAATTATGGAAACTCCCCCCTAACATTTTACTTCAGGGTTCCTTCCCACTTACCTCAGCTCCATCATAAAGCCATTATGGTTTCATTATTTAATCCATAACAAATTACAAGCAACTCTGGGGCCTGATTCTACTCCAATTTAAATCAGTGGAAATTTTGCCATTAATCTGAATAGAAACAGGATCAGGCCCTTTTGGCTTGTAGCTGTTGAGGAATTTTCACCATTTGATCAGAGACAAAGCCTTTGCACTTGACAGCTACTAAGACCAATTCCTTGACTTCTGAACAACATCAGGAGCATCTAACCCTCATGCAGATTGGAAAAAATATAAAGATGGAGGCAATAGACTCTAAAAGCAAAGAAGAAGATTGTGTGCAGTACTTAAATTGTTAACTGGAAGAGAAGGTTTCTTAGAAATAAAAACCCTTCTTTGCAGACAGATTTGTAACTGCTTTTCCATTATGGGAAACAGAGATCATCAATCTTAAGATAGGAGTTCAACTACAGCTTTAAAGGAGGATCAGTTCTCACTCATTGGAAATACAAAACAACAAATCAGAAAGGGTAAAAATGAAGAGTCCTACCTGCCTACTGCAACCTATTTTTATGGTTAATCAAGTCAATATGTTATAAATGCTGTAGCACTTGGGAACCAGGGGTTCCCATATTTTTTCATAACACAGATCTCAACAGAAAGATTGTCTTGCAGACCTTCTCGCACAGACCACCACGTCCTTTTGTAATGTTTTAACTATTGCCTACCTTGAAAATATTAGTGAAGTATTTAGGCTGGGAGTGTATACAGGCACCTAAGAATCAATTCACTCTCAATGGAAGCTGGACACTAACTTCCTTAGGCATTTCTGAAAACCTCACCCTCACTGTATTTTAAGCATCTTATATCATGACTAGCGAAAATACCCGGCGTTGCTCGGGTCTGTCGGAGATGGGGAGGGGGCAGAGAGCTGAGCGAGTGCGGGGTCCGTTGGAGGGGGGAGGGGGCAGAGAGCAAACCTGACACCTCCATCTCACCCCCCCCGACCAAACCCAACACCTCCACCTTACCCCCCCACCAAACCCAACACCCCCTGACCAATCCCAACACCCACACCTCACCTCTCACCCACCCCGACACCTTCCCAACCCCCCAGACCAAACCCAACACCCCCGGCTCACTTACCCCCTGACCAAACCCGACACCCCCACCTCACCCCCCGACCAAACCCGACACCCCTACCTCACTTACCCTCCGACCAAACCCAACTCGGGTCCGTCGGAGGTGGGGAGGGGGCAGAGAGCTGAGCGAGTGTGGGGTCCATTGGAGGGGGGAGGGGGCAGAGAGCTGAGCGAGTGCAGGGTCCGTTGGAGGGGGTATTATGACATCATAACTATGTCAAAGAGAACAGCAGCTGCCCAGCTTATGTGATTGGCCTTTAAATAATTTCACCCCTGGGGGGCGTCAGAGGTGAGATTTGAAATATTTTCGACTCTTACCCTGATTAGGACCCTAAGACCTACAACTGTACCAAATTTCAAGTCTCTAGCTCAAACAGTGTGTAAGGAGTAAGTGCACGTACATACACACACGCACGCATACACACATACATACACGCATACACCATTTTACTTTTATATATATATAGATTTTGCAGATAAAAACCAGGAGAAGACTTAGACCTATGTGACCAGAAAGCTCTCCACAGACAAGCAGCAAGTACTTTGCAAAGCATAGAAAAACTGATCTCTAATACATACACCATAAGTTTACATACATCATAAGTGTATATTCCTGAACTGCATATTTACACGTCACCTTTACCAGCAATTGGTAATTTCACAAGAAATCCCCAAATCATAGCTAGGTTTTCATCTACCCCGCAAAATACTACCCTGTTGGAAATCCTGTTACAACATGGTATTTTCCCAGAGCAGGTCTTGAGTGTCAGCAGTATTTTGGAGGATGGAACCGGTTCCCCGTTTTGTTCGGTGGCGGCTTTTCTGCAGCAGCTCCAGGAGTTCCCCCTTCTTAAGCTACCGGATGAATTAAAAAGGCACCATTTTGGGGAATTTGGCCTCAGGGGGAGCAGCTGCTCCCCCGGATCCCTCCCTGCCTGCGCTACTGCTCTAGATCCATTGATGAACATGCTTTTGGGCAAGACCGTGGCCAGCTAGATAAAATACAGGATTGGATATCAGGTTAGGAGTCTATTCCTAGCTCTGTCACACATATAACTTTAGATAAAGCACTCAAGTTGTATGTGCTTCAGTTTCCTCATCTGTTACATGAGATTAATCTTTCTTTACCTCAGGGGTCGGCAACCTACGTCATGCATGCCAAAGGTGGCACGCAAGCTGATTTCCTCTGACTCGCATTGGAGGGCTCAGCACGCCACCACTTTGGGGTTTCCCCTGCTGGCCCCTTGCCAGCAGGGTCCAGCTGCCTGCCCCACTTAGCTCCCGCTGCTAGCCTGGGTGTAGGTAACCCAGGCTGGCAGCAGGCAGAGACCTCTGCTTGCAGGAGCCTGTGGGGGAAACCACAAAGTGGCAGTGGTGGTGGGCTGAGCGCTTAGCCCGCCACTGCTCTGGGATTTCCCCTTGTGGCCCCTTGCTAGCCGGAGTCCTGTCCTCTGCCCCACTCAGCTTCCGCTGCTAGCCTGGGTGTAGGAACCCCAGGCTGGCAGCAGGCTGAGACCCCAGCTGGAAGGAGCCTGCGGGGGGAACCCCAAAGCAGCAGTGGGCTGAGCTGCGCAGCCTACCTCTGCTCTGGGGTTCCCCCTGCTGGCCCCTTGCCAGCTGGGGTCCCCACCTACCCCACTCAGCGCCTTCACTCAGGCTGGCAGTGGGCTGAGACCCCAGCTGGCAGCAGCCTGTAGGGAAAACCCCAAAGCGGGGGCGGACTGACCCCCCTCAGCCTCTCCCCTTTCACCTAAGGCCACGCCCCTTCCGGACTGACATGCAAAGCCTTAAAATTCACTGAATAAATGAAGACTCGGTACACCACCTCTGAAAGGTTGCCGACCCCTGCTCTACCTCATTAAGATGTTGAGATAATTTATTAATTGATGTTTATAAGGTGATTGGAGATCCTTGCATGAAAAGTACTATATAAATGAAAAATATTATTATTTAACATTTTATTTTACAAGAGAGGGAAAAATGATTAAATCATCTAAAACACTTGCTGTCAGAATACTTAGCATATATTATCAGTAAACTATACCTTGTCAAGAAGTATCAGGCTGCAAACAAGAAACTATGTAAAAAAAAACATTTTTTTGAGTCTATCATAGTGTAGCTGTATACATAAAAAGTATGGGAAGCAAGTTTCTATTTAGAAACTAGAATGTAGTTGATATGCTTTCCTAAACAATTAAACTTTAGTTAAAAGCCAAACAGGGTAAAGAAATCTGAAGTTATACCAGTTAAAGCAATCTATATATATATAAAAGTCAAATGGTGTATGCGTGTATGTATGCATGTATGCGTGCGTGTGTGTATGTACGTGCACTTACTCCTTCCACAGCGTTTGAGCTAGAGACTTGAAATTTGGTACAGTTATAGGTCTTAGGGTCCTAATCAGGGTAAGAGTCGAAAATTTTTCAAATCTCACCTCTGACGCCCCCCAGGGGTGAAATTATTTAAAGGCCAATCACATCAGCTGGGCAGCTGCTGTTCTCTGTGACATAGTTATGATGTCATAATACCCCCTCCCACGGACCCCGCACTCGCTCAGCTCTCTGCCATTCCCCACCTCCGACGGACCCGAGTTGGGTTTGGTCAGAGGGTAAGTGAGGTAAGGGTGTCGGGTTTGGTCGGGGGGTGAGGTGGGGGTGTCGGGTTTGGTCGGGGGGGTAAGTGAGCCGGGGGTGTTGGGTTTGGTCTGGGGGGGGTGGGAAGGTGTCGGGGTGGGTGAGGGGTGGGGTGTTGGGGTTGGTCAGGGGGTGTTGGGTTTGGTAGGGGGGTAAGGGTTGGTTGAGGGGTAAGTGAGGTGTGGGTGTCGGGTTTGTTTGTGGTGGTAGGTAGGGGTGTCGGGTTTGGTTGGGGGGGAAAGTGAGGTGGGTGTGTCAGGTTTGGTCTACGGGGGGTGAGGTGTGGGTGTTGGTCAGGGGGTGTTGGGATTGGTAGGGGGGTAACGGGGTGTTGGGTTTGGGTGGGGGGGTGAAAATGTGAGTTGGGGTTGGTCGAGGGGTAAGTGAGGTGGGGGTGTCGGCTTTGGTCGGGGGGTGAGGTGGGGGTGTCAGGCTTGCTCTCTGCCCCCTCCCCCCTCCAACGGACCCCGCACTCGCTCAGCTCTCTGCCCCCTCCCCACCTCCGACGGACCCGAGCAACGCCGGGTATTTTCGCTAGTTTTTAATAAAAGCAATAAATCTGCAGAATAAAACACTAACATGTTTAATGTTCTTTTTTATGTCATATTACATATAAAATTGTTTTCTAGGTCTTGGAGAAAACATTTTATGCATTGCTGTAGTCTGATAATTGGGTTTTGCTTTGACCTATAGTAGTGAGCAATTTTACTGCAGATTGATTTGAGCAGCTGTAATTCATTTGAGGGAAATGCTCATGTGCTTATCAGAAGACAAAAAGTAGAATATTTGCTTTCATATTTTATTGTGATTCCATTACTGGAGAGGGAGTAATTCCCGGATCCTGCAAACACATGTGCTTAATTTTGCACATGTATGTAGTCCAATTGAAATTAATGTGACTATATGCATGAACAAAGTTGAGCCCACATGTTGTTTTTTGCAGGATCAAGGCCTAGAGCAATACAACATTTAAAGTCATATATATGAGTGATAAAAATGTTCAGACCAGTAATCCATCATCCTCTTCTCCTTCCCATCTTACTGCTCTCAATCTATGGATTTTATCTTTCCATATTTATCTGCTAGGAAGCCAGATTTATGAGAAGTTCCTTTCTAATTTATCTGTGTTTTACATATGGTGCATGATCTCATTGTAGCCAATACACAAAGATCTCTGAACTAATAAATATTTTACCATGCTAAGTTCACGTAATCAAGAACAAAATGGTGGTAAGCTGCCTGGTGAAGTGGAAATACAAAACTAGAATGCTGATTTCCTTTATACACCTCTGCTTACAAAATGAAAGCAGGTAATTAAATAACTTCAAATTGGAAAAAATTGCTTTTATCAGTCTTAAATCAAATAAAAACACCTGCAAATGTAGTATATTTTAAAATGTACAACCACATACTCTAATACACTTTTTAAAATGAATGGTGAAAGGAAACAGAAAACAGAGACCAGGCACAAGCAACTGTTAACTGCAATATCAGAATCACAGGTAGAAAGGGAAGGTAATCAATTAAATAAACATAAATACTATATCCTGCAGAAAATAGAAATTTGTTGATGAAAACTTGCATCTTTTTCAGTCCATGAGGTTTCCTAATCCCAGCTATGAATACAATTAGATTCCCCGCAGTGAGACTGTGATCAGTTAAACTAAGTACCTTAAGACAATAACAGAAATGAGATACTAATTACGGTAAGTATATTTCAATAGTAAAGGTTCACTTTTGATTTTACAGCATAAAATATGACCTCATAAAAGGCTCATCTATACCATAATGGTGTGTTTTGATTAAAAAAAAAAAAGAACACATTGACTTTAATAAATCTGAAACAACTGTTGTTTGAACAGTATAACTGAACACCAAAAATGTTACTTGTCTCATATCCAATAGCGTGTCACAAGTTTTAAAGATATATAAAAAGACAGATTATAATCTACTAGCAAAAATACCCGGCGTTGCTCGGGGTATTTGTAATTGGAAACTGGGATGTAAAAAGACTGCAATGTTTTTTATTAATACAAATTTTGTTCAGAAGTCTCATTTTGTCTAATTAATTTCATTCTCTCGCATTTAGATGTGGAGGGGGAGGGGGGAGAGAGCTGAGCGAGTGCGGGGGCCGTTGGAGGGGGGTGAGGGGAGTGAGATTTAAAAAAATTTCAATTCTTACCTGAGGGGGGAGAGAGCTGAGCAAGTGGGGGGGGCATTGGAGTGGGGGGAGGGGGGAGAGAGCTGAGTGAGTGGGGGGGCCGTTGGAGTGGGGGGAGGGGGGAGAGAGCTGAGCAAGTGGGGGGGCGTTGGAGGGGGGTATTATTACATCATAACTATGTCACAGAGAACAGCAGGTGTTAACCTGCTGCCCAGCTGATGTTAATGGACTTTAAAGAATTTCACCCCTAGGGGGTGTAAGAGGTGAGATTTGAAAAAATTTCGATTCTTACCCTGCTTAGGACCCTAAAGCCTATACCTGTACCAAATTTCAAGTCTCTAGCTCAAACGGTGTGGAAGGAGTAAGAGAACATACATACACGCACACACACATACACCATTTGACTTTTATATATATAGATTTAGAGACTGGACCCAAGATCACAGTTCTGCAAACATATGCATGTATTTTAATTTGTACACTATGAGTAAAGAACTGGGAATATAATCTTAAAAAGACAATACATAAAAGGAGTGGGGATGGATGTAACTCAAGAGTTCTCTTTTTCTAACCTTTATCTCTTTGCTTTGTTTTATGCTGCTCTCTTTTACTATAAAGATGCTATCTGTTGTTACACTAAGGAATTCATTACCATATAAACACACACATAAGATACAAATCAGCTAAACAATATACAAAACTAAATCGATTTCTGACGCCCTCTTTTGAATACAGGCTTTGCAGAAGCAGTTTATAAAGGGACTGATCTTGCTGATACACAAGAATGTCCATGAGTCTATTTCCTGTTTCAGGAGTTTTGCACACAAGACCTAACATATGAACCTGCTAAGGGACCAAGTGTAAGAGGATGGATGGTTTTGTGGCTAAGGCACTTAACCAGGACACAGGAAATCTGGGTTCTGTGACAGAGTTCCTCTGTGGCTATTTGCAAGTCACATCATCATTCTGTGCCTCAGTTTCCCATCTGTAAAGTGAGGATAACATCATCTCCAAACCTCAGAGTGTTAGGAGCAGGTCTTAAATTCAGCTGGAGCAGAGCTCCGGTAAATATTTTCAAACCCGCAGGAGTCCTGGCGCACCCCACAAGGCTGAAACCCCGAGCCCCAGGCTCCAGAAAATACTTGATGAGAATTTAAGCCCTGGTTAGGAGGATACTTTAGTAAAGATTCTGAAGCACAAAGATATAGTGGTGGTGGTGGTGGTGGTGGTGGTGAGTGACACAGAAAAGACTATAAATAAACAAACATCCTCAATATTAATTCATTTCCACTATCTCCACAGTATGCAATATATCACAGTAAAATTACTTAGAAAATCAAAGTACAGACATGAAGGCTCTCAGAATTTCAAAATGAGCTATTTGACCTGGTTTTGTATTTATTTATTTCAATTTCAACACACAAATATAAAAAGACTGCCTATCCCAGCCTCTTGATGTTCTTGACAAATAAGTAGAAACGCATTCCAATTAAGACGGAAGCAGCTATAAAAATTCAACAACCCTTCTCCAACAAAAGAAACTAGTCCACAAAGCCAAAATGTCTCTACCCCACACCCCCAAACTCCACTTCCCTCAAATCCACATTCCTACTCAATCATCCCCTCCAAATCCTCAGCTTTCTCCAAATGCCAGGCCAAACAGAAGGACTTTGCAGCATGAAGGATAGGCCGATCAATGGCAATTAATCTAGATGGTCACAGATGCAGTCCCATGCACTGGGAATCCCTAAATGTCTAACTGCCACAAGCTGGGACTGGACAACTGGGGATGGATCATGCGATAATTGCCCCATTCTGTTCCTTCTCTCTGATGCATCTGGCATTGGCCACTGTCAGAAGACAGGATACTGGGCTAGACAGACCACTTATCTGACCCAACCTGGCCATTCTTATGCCCTAAGGTTAAACAACTCATGCTATTTTGGATGAAAAGTGAATTCTAAAGTCAAGAGGCTCTCAAGGAGAACATCTTGCCAGCAATGTCCTCTCTCACATAAGTGACTTCCAGCTTGAGCGTCTACACTGACAGAGTTACACCAGGAAAGAAGTGTCTCAAATAGACAGGTCCCTAGTCATTTAGCACTTTATAGGGCAGAACCATGATTTTAAACTCTGTCTGGAACCCAACAGACATCCAATGCAGATTCCAAAGCAGAGTTGTCATATGTTAAGAAGTGGGCCACAGCTTTCTGCACTAACGTCAGTTTCCAAAGAAGTGTAAGGTATATCCTAATGTAGAATGCATTATAGTAGCCTAATCTTGAAATAACAAAAGACATGGATGACTGCAGCCTGGCATTTCTGGAAGAGCTTCTAGGTTCATAGATGTCAATAAAAGAGAAAATAAATGGAATATTCATGAGCAGTCATCAGATTAAGATGTGGACTATTTGGCATGTTGATGAAAAGAAGAGGCTCATTGCTGGACAAAGTTAAGAAATATATTGAAACAACAAGGCTCTGTGCCTTTCAGCTGTTTTGTTTTTTTTTAAGTGGACTTCTGCCATTTTCCATTTTTCCAAGCATATAAATCCAACAACACAGCCGATAGGCATTAGTCACAGCCTGAGGGTTATGAATGACAGGTCAGAAAAGTAACAACACTGAATTCAACCACTAAAAACAGCTATCGAGGGTGACAGTGGGAGGAGAAAACAATAGAAAACTGTCCAACATTCCAGCTGTGAATCACTTTACCAAATGAAATCTGATTTCTGTGCAAAATTCTAAACATATCCTTTCATATCAAATACACTGAATATAAGGAATCGTTTCTAAAATCTAAAGAACCACATTTTATGCACTAGTTTAAAATCTATGGTAGAAAAAATGTTGAGTAAGATATCATCAAGATGGTAAAATCATCAAGATCATTGTGACTGCATGTATTGAAGGTTATATAAGGCCAGAGATTAAACAAGACATTTTAAAAAATTCTAAATACTGACATGTACCACACTAGTTAAAAGCACGATGAACTGACTGGCTTCTCAGTGTCATCAAAAATAAGTGGAAAAAAAAAAAAAGAAAGACGTTTGTACTTACCATCATTCAGAGTTGTGAACTCCAGGAAACGATACTCGTAGGAAACATCTATCTTCGTTTCTACCTGGGGCCTCTTCAAAGTTGAATAGATATTACCAGGCCGTTTTTCATCACGTTTCTCTAATTTGTTTAGTCCACAACCCATTTCAACAACTGTTGATTCAGAGAGGTAGGGGAAGGGGGAAGAAAAAAACAACAGCACTCATTTTTCTAGTTCATATGCCAGTCTCAAAGTTTCTGTGATTTATACTTATTTTAAAAAATACGCTATCCATAGGCCTTTGCAAAACAGCATAATTTAATATCTACATATTAAACAAGCTATATTTATCACACTTGACTCACTTTTTTAAAGATAAAATTATCAGGTGTACTATTATTTTATTGGAATTTAAAAATGTAATATACCTATCATATACTCTGAAGAACACATGTTCAGTTAAATACACTGATATAAAATGCAATATAATGTTATTAAACAGTCAACATATATATAGCCACAATTCTATTATATATCTATAACTGCTATAAGAAAATATAGTTATACTTATCCAACTGCAAGATCTGTTCTAACATTAAAAGTTATTGCTAGATCTCTATTTTTTAAATGAAAAACAAATGTATCTGAAACTAGATGTTTCAGCTTTTATGGGATTTTAGATAAAAATCTTGTGTTCATCCCATCACTGCCATCTTTTTCAGGGAAAGCTACAGGAATTAAAAGTTACTGTAGGTAGGCAACGTTAGAACAGAATAACAGCTGGCTAAAAAACTAGTGATAGCCTAAACACAAATTAGAAACAGAAATCAACAACATGTGCTAAAAATAAGAGTTGTTGTTTCAGTATGAAAGTGTCCAGAGAAATGTTACACTGATGTGTGTTATATGTTGTGCCAAGCTTTAAGTGTTTTGCTATTTACCCTATAGAAAAAAATAATGCTTCTCTGTTTATTTTGGCAGAATTACATGAACTTCATTATTTTAAACCATTCCTATAAAGCTGGAATTAGATATTTACTTAGTGAATTAAAAGCTAAGCATTGCTAATATTTTTTCTGTTTTAGACAGCTTACAGTCTGCGATCAATGACCACAGTCAACATTGCAAAAATGTTTGTTAGATAAAAATATTTAATAGAATTATGTAATGACTGAGTTTCCTTTTACAAATAAGAATTCCTTTGCTTTGCTTATTTAGCTTCATCCATTCACAATACAACAAAAGATCTTGGTAATATGGCTAGCACAAAGAAAACAATGTTAAAACAATGTGACAAAGCAGCCTGTACTTTAAGGTACTGATTTGAAAAGGTACCTAAAGCATACGCTTAACTTTAAGCATTAGAGAAGTCCAATTGACTTTAACAGGACTACTTTAAGCTTATGCTTAAATTCCTTGCTGAATCAGGGCCAAAGGCCGCAAGAAGTCTTATTAAGCAAATCAATATTTGGTTGTATTTCAGTGGTGGATGAGATAATCCCTATGTAGACCATTTATAAGTATAAGGGTTGCCAACTGTCTAGCCACACAAACCCAAACACCGTTGTCCTTCCTCTTCCCAAGGCCATGCCCCTTAACTGCCCCCCCCTCACTTCAGCCCCCTTCCCTTAGTCGCTCGCTCTTCCCCACCCTCACTCACACTGGGGTTAGGGTGCGGGAGAGGGTGCAGACTCTGGGTTGGGGCTAAAGGGGTTGAAGTGTGGGGGGGCTGAGCCTGGGGCAGGGGTTTGGGGTTCAGGCTTTAGGAGGGATTTTGGATGTGGGAGGAGGTACGGGCTCTGGAAGGGAGTTTGGGTGCGGGGTCAGGGCTGGAGCATGGGGTTGGGGTGCAGAAGGGGGTTGGGATGCGGTGCTTACCTCAGGTGGCTCCCGAAAGGAACTGGAACATCCCTCTGGCAGTGGCTCCTAGGCGAGGGGGCCAGAGGGTCTCCGCGCATTGCCCCTGCCAGCAGGCACCATCCCTGTAGCTCCCACTGGCCACAGTTCCAAGCCAATGGGAGCTGTGGAGTCGGCGCACATCCTTGCGGCCCCTGGGGGGACAGGGAGCTCTGTGTGCTGCTCGCGCCTGCAGGCGCTGACCACACAACTCCCATTGGCCACAGTTCCCAGCTAATGGGAGCTGCAGAGTCTGCGCTCAGGGCGGGGACAGCGCGCTGATCCTCCTAACTCCCCCAGGGTCCCCAGGAATGTGCTGGCCACTTTCAGGAGCAGCATGGACCCAGGGCAGGCAAGGAGCCTTCCATAGCTCCACTGCGCCACCAGACTTCTAGCGCCTAAAATCTCCTGGTTTGTCTGCAGTAGCCTCTGGAAGATAGAGCCTTATTTTGGGAGACTCACAGTGCAACCAGGAGAGTTGGCAACCCTAATAAGTATGCAAATGTTTGTAAAGCGCTCTGGGTGAAAATTGCTATGCAAGTTGTTAGTATTACCAGTTCAGGGCCTGCAGCCCTTCTTCATGTGAGGAGTCCTAGTGAAATCCCTAGGATTCCTCACATGAGTAAGGGGTGTAGGAGGACGTCTTTAAAGGCTTGGTAATGACTTGTGAGAAATTACTAAAACCGTGGTTCAATTTTACAGACAATTTTGCATTTTTCTGATTTGGCTTGACAGCCCTAGAGAATTAAAGTCTCTCCTTACCACATAACAATATAGCAACAGAAGCTTCCATGCTTCCCTGGCAATGTTTCTCAATCCTGCTCTGAGAGGACAATCCTTTGTGTTTTCCTGATCATTCAGATGTTGGTGTCTGCTGAGAATGGTGAGTTTTAAGATGTGGACACCTTTGCATTTTGCACTGAATAATTATTTACCCAATGGCTATAACTTTCAATTAACTTAACTTCAATTAATGACCTAATAGTGAAAGTTGCCATAACCCATATCTAATCCCTGAGATAGCAAGTCCCTGCCTTTCTTTTAATTGGGTATTGTAAAATGCCTGGGGTAAGGGTATGAAAGCAGGATTTTTTCTCAGGAGTTAAAAGGATAAATAAGCAATAGAAATGGGTTCCACAGTGACAGCATAATCAATTGCTATGGAAATGATTATGATGTCACAGAGGATTATGATTCAAGTGTGGTAACAGAAGAAACACACTCTTAAAAAATAAAAGAGCCTGCATCCACATGAAAATTCTTAGTAATAAAAAAAGATTTTTAAAAACCTGGAAATCTATATATCACCAGAATTTTTCTGGGAGTGTTTTTCAAGTTTTCTATAATTTCCATCATGCCAGCTTTTTAAGGGATAGTTAATTTTAAAGTAACAACAAGCTCTTATTCACAATTCAACAAGAATTTGATTATTGAGCCTTATTTACTTTTTAGTATGGTGAGGTGGAAAAATATTATTTTTCAACCCATTACATTTAATAATAAAATTAGAAGAGACAAATATTTGCTATTCTCAATTTTCAGACAACTGCATTTCATTAAGAATTCATCTTTATTATCAATACAACAACACAAGAATGGTCATAGTGGGTCAGACCAAAGGTCCATCAAGCCCAGTATCCTGTTCTCTGACAGTGGCCAATGGCAGATGCCCCAAACAGAATGAACAGACAGATTATCATCAAGTGATCCATGTCCTGTCATACAATCCCAGCTTCTGGTAAACAGAGGGTAGGGACAACAGCTTCACATTTCTAGAAATTACTTGAATGATTTTTTTAATGGCAAAATCTAATGAAGATTAATAAATATTAGAAATGAAGATTTATTCATGGTTTCTTACAATTATAAGAAATATATCTTTTAATAAAATCTCTTGGAAGATAGTTACACAACATTTTAGAAGACAGTGTTTTTAATGGCAATTGTAAGGGTTAGGAGCCAGGACACTTTAGTCTATTTACAGGTCCCTCTGTGACCTGCTTTCTGACTTTAAATAAGTCACAACTGCCTACTGTCTCAGTTTTCCATTCTGTAAGACAGGGACAATATTTACCTACCTTACAGGGATGTTGGAAGGCTTTTAAAAAAATAACTATGGAGCTTTAGATTTGCTAGGCAATCATGGGGCTCACATATTTTTTAAAGCTCCCACAATTTTAATCCTCCCATTTTGGAGACGACCAACTGATAGACTCAATACTGAAGAGGGCTTTGGCTGTGACCCTGCTCAGTGCTTTGGCCAGCCATTGGCCTAATACATGACTGGAGAAGGAAGCATCAAAGCTCCTCTGCGAGTATGTTACTCAGTTACAGAATGGCTCTTATGGAGGGAATTGGTGAAAGTAGCTTTGCTCTGCAGAAGTTTTAGCTTAGCTCAGTTATTGCCAGTCTAGGGCAGATGGGCATGGCCTCAGTTCTCCCCTCCCTACACTGACTGCAGAAAGATAATGAAGCTCTCAGCCCCAAACCTACTCAGCTTTTTAAAGCTAAATCCTGAGGGAAGGAGTTACTTGAAAGCGGATTCCTCCCGCCACCTCAGTTAAACAAAAGTGATTCAGTGTGAAGCAGAAGAGCGATGGGGGGGGGGGGGGCAAGAAGTACCAGGGAGAGAACCAAGACTGGGGAAGATGATGGACAGCACCAGACTTTGGAAATAGGGCACACAACCAACAAAAGCAGGGAACACATTATGCTGAAAGTGGGCATACAGAATGGACAGTTGACTCCCACCAAGCTCCCACAAAGTGTTGGAATTCATCCTTCGTTTGCAATTTGTAAACTCTCACATACTTTGTAAGAGTTTTAAGAGCTTCCTTTCCCATGATAAAAGTGAAATTGTCCTGAACTATCTATATGTGTGTTTACAAATAACTTCATATGTAAATATACAAGAATAGTTGGTGACATAGCTTTGTTACACACAGGTAGACAATGTTTTTTTATGTCAGTGGCTCTCAATGGTTCCAGACTACTGAACCCTTTCAGTAATTTGAGTTGTCTTGCATAACCCCATTTTTCATCTCACCTAAAAACTACTTGTTTACAGAATGAGAAAAATTGCTTAGTCATTTTTACCATATAATTATAAAATAAATCAGTTGGAATATAAATATTGTACTTACATTTCAGTGTATAATATATAGAGAAGTATAAACAAGTCATTGTCTGTATGAAATTTTAATTTGTACTGACTTTGCAAGTGCTTTTTCTGTAGCCTGTTGTGAAACTAGGCAAATATCTTGATGAGTTGATGTACCTTCTGGAAGACCTCTGCATCGCCCCGGGGTACACGTACCAGTGGTTGAGAACTACTGGTTTATGTAATTTATGTTTCCAAATGATTTGAAAGAGCAAATTATTTAATGATGTTTCCCAGCACAACTCAGGGCTGCTGTAACTATTTAGTAATATTTATACATGTTTGCTCTGCACTACATTTTCATTCTCAGGCCAGGGGAATACCAATGTTCAAGAGGTTGAAAACCCCATGCCTGATGTAACAAATTTATGAGGCCCAGTTAAATGTTCCTCTAAAAAATGCAGGGAAGGTAGACTGAAATAAAGTAATAAATGTGACCACAGGTATTGTGAAAAAATATTCACATAATTTATTACTAAGGTCGAAAACTGAAACCAATAGATGTAAAAAGATTAAAATTTTTCCCTTGTAAATTGAAGATAATCTATGTATTAACAATGTTAATTATTTTTCTATTAAGTCAAAAAAAGTTAACCGAGTATTACTGGGTTCCAAATGGAACAAGTGGCAATTTCTTTTAGCCAGATAAAATATTCTTTAAAACTTTCAAATTTTGGAAGCTACAGTATAATGGAATGTTTACAGTTTTACTCCCAATAAATATTTTTTAGGCTAAAACACATCTATCAATCCATCTTGGTGGCTTAGTTGGTGCACTGTACTGCCATACAGCAGCCTCTAGTTCCATTTGCTTTCCCCATCAAGACTATGAGTGCCATAGGAAGAGCATACTGAGTCCTACAGGAATCCTTTGGCCAAATGGTGATCATTACAGATGAGCTCATCCAATTTCCATTCCATCCCATCCCATCCAGTTCCCCCTTTCCAAGAGTATGTGAGGTTACTGGAACAATGACAAGCAGAGAAACTAATAACTCATACAAGGATGCAGATTAAGCGGTGCTAGAAAAAAAGTACCTCATTCCCATTTTCAAGATTAACCAAATTCATAGTCACATACACGTAAACACATTCATGTACCCCCACATTTAATAACTGTTGTCCTACACTGCCAAAATGTCACTGATATCCATGATCTGTGAACAGTGTGTCACTATTCTTGAGTCTCAATTAATTTACTGTGGAATTTCAAACCAGAAAAACTAACAAGCCATTACCACTCTGGTCCTCAGGCACCATAAAATTGCATTCTCCTCTGCTTGAAGCCAGAGTAAAGCTGTATTATAGAGCTTAGATTATTTACATGGTAGCCTAAACTGGTTTTGGTCATTGTGTTGCTTATCAAATGGGGGGAAAAATCTCCAATTTCTTCCTCATTTTGGCCCTTATATGTATTCAGTTCTGGGGACAATATCTCCACCAAGGTGGTAACTGTGATCTCCCTTAGCAGCCCTAGGGGTATAACTGCAATGTCCTGAAATCAAGGACAGCATCAAAGAATCAGAAGAGCTAGCCATGACCTAATGTGTCAATTTTCAGCTAAGAGTATTTTCAATGAGCTGTCCGTTTAGTCTCAACATCACCATTAAGGTGTAGGAGGCTGCTTGTCAGAGATGAATCAATGCATGTGCTTGGCTATTTATTTGGGGCCGGATCCAAAGCCCATGAAAATCTTTGGAAACCCCGGCTGTCTTCACTGGGCAGGTCCTCGTACATCAAGGAAACAAAGGGAAAGCTGCTGGTCTTTTCCTGCCGAGCTACAGTTCAGAACCCACCCAACCCCAGAAGTGTCCTGGCGGAACTGAAGGCTTCCAGCGGCTCATTACAACATGCAGGAAAAGCCCCGTTATCCCGTTTCTGCCGCCTAGGACTCGGCGGCTCCCCGTTCAGGAGAGGCGGCTGCCCGGGGATCTCTTGTCAAACTTCAAGAGGAAAAGCCTGAGCGCCGGGTGCCCACGGGGGCTGCGCCCCAGGCTCTGCGGGAAGGGAGAGCGCGCTCCCCTCCCGCCCAGTCGCGCACCCCAGCCCGGGCGGTGGCTGCAGCGCCCCGCGCCCCCTCGCACCTACGCCCCGGGGGAGACCCAGCTGGAGTCTCAGGGCAAGTCTGCGGCGCTTGGATCCAGCCGTAGCCCCGCGGGCTGGGGAAGGGGCGATGCCGGGCGGGGGTGAAAGGTGCCCGGCGGGCGGAGGTAGCGGATCCCTTACCTAGGGCGGGCTCCTCGCTGCTGGCTCGCTCCGCCTCCCCCGCTCAGCGCCCGGGCAGGGACATGCCGGAGCCGCCGCTCGCCGCCCGGCTTGTAGCAGGTTAGAAAGTTTGTGGCGCGCAGCCCCGCGGGGGAGGTGGGAGCGGAGACCGTCGCGGCCCGGGGGAGGCAGCGCTTCTGGGACTGGGAGGCGCCTCGGCGGGGACAGGCAGCTCCGCGCAGAGCCCGAGCCGAAGCCGCGGCACTTCCTCTTCCTCTCAACTCGGCGGCCCCCGCTGCCTCCCGCCGGAGCGCACGGGCCGCGGGGCGCAGGAGAGGGACTGCCGCCCCCTGCCCGTGAAAGGCGCCCCCCAGTCATAGACTGTCTCTGCTCCTCACACTTCGCGTGCTCTAGAACTGCCCTCCCATTCTCACACCCACCCCTTGGCCTGCTCTAGAACTGCCCTCCTAATCCGGTCATCACCCCCAAAACCCGCTCTAGAACTGCCCTCCCCCACCATCATCCCCCAAACCCTTCCCCTGACCTGCTCTCGAACTGCCCGACCTGTCATCACCCCCAAAACCCACTCCCCTTGGCCTGCTCTAGAACTGCCCTCCTCCCCATCATCCCCCAAACCCTTCCCCTGACCTGCTCTCGAACTGCCCGGCCTGTCATCACCCCCAAAACCCACTCCCCTGGGCCAGTTCAGAACTACCCCCCATCACACTGAAGCCCCACTCTGTTTGGCTAGTCTAGAGCTGCCCATCTTATCATTACACCCAAACCCTGAGCCCCTCAGCCAGTCTAGAACTCCCCCTCCTCACACTTACATGTTACTCCCTTTAATGAGCTCTAGAACTGCAGCTTCCACATCACACTTAAATCCTGCTCTTCTTAGCCACCCTACTCCTATCAGAATGAAGCCCAACTCCCTTGCCTAAGAACTTCTCCCATTATTAGTTTAGCCTTACTTTCAAGACACACAATCAGTGGCGTAGTGGTGAAAAAAAAGAAGTGATTAAGCATACCTGAAATAAACTCTATATTCCTTCAGAGAAGTCGGTAAACTCTTTACTCAAATTACCCTCAACTCCACTACTGGAAGTACACTGCCCCACTCTGACCCTCAATGTCAATGGAAGCCTTTTTGAAATCAAGGCTCACAAATGCCTTACTCAGTGCTATGCTCATTGTGGCTTTTTAGAGGCACATTGTGCTTACACAGGTAAGGGAGGAGACTGTATGTAAAGTGTAGGAATCTAGTTGCCATTATTAAAAACAAAATCTATTGTGCATTAATAGAAAACACTGCAGTAACAGTACTGTAAGCTGCAATATTGTGACCATGACTGCAGAATACTAATCGTATTTAAAACTGGTGTTGTGCATACATGAGATCTAGGCACATGTACAACTCCAGACTGAATTGTCCTCCTACCACTTTTCTATCAGGTGTTAAAAAATATAACCATTGTTAGTGGAGAGCAGCACAGCTTTTTTACCACATACAAGCTCTCAAAGCACAGCCCACAGAGTTGGCTAATTAAAGATAAAAAGGTGTGAGACGTAAACAACACAAAATATTCAAAATTATATTGTGTAAAGAAGATGAAGTATAAAATATTAAAGTAGAGGGACAAACACAGATTAAAGACATCAATAGTATAAAATGCTTCTTACCTATTCTTAACAATAAAGCACACAAAAATGTACAATAGATGGTTAAGTTTACCAGTAGCTTTACCTTGTCTTTCAGTCCCTCTTCTCTCTCGCCTTCCTTCTGTTCTTCTCTCTCCTTCCTTATTCTCACTCTTTCCTTGGAGTTTTCCCTTTATTATTTGCAGTGTTTTTGCTCGCTCGCTGTTTTTCTGTACCACATCATTCCTCTGCCCCACACCCCCAGGCTTGTCTGGCTTTCTGACTGTGTGAGAAAGCAGCATGCAGTCACATCAGGGGGCATGTAATTACACTGTTTTTCTGATACTGGTGTTAAAGCATATGGGGGAAGAAGCACTAAATCTGTGGGCAAGGAGTGAAAGTACAGCTTTCCCAGTAGCATAATAAGGAAGTCAGGTCATGAATGGCTCCAGAACCCAGGTCCTGGATGCTAGGCAGTGGGTTACTGATGCCACAAGATTGGTGAACTACACATCACAGATTGAATTTGAAGAATACCTTGCTTCAAAAGGATTAGGGGCTATTGCTATGCAAATCCTTTCTCTGTCATAGGAAGGGACTCCAGCAAAAAGAGAAGGTATCCAATCAAAATGAGATGAGGAATACTTGTGGCACCTTAGAGACTAACCAGTTTATTTCAGCATAAGCTTTCATGGGCTATAGCCCATTTCATCGGGTGCATAGAATGGAACAGAAGTAAGATGTATCTATATACACAGAAAGCAAAAAAACTTGTACATTACCATACAAATTTTAAGAGGCTGTTTAATTTGGATGGGCCATTATCAGCAGGAGGAAAAAACCTTTTGTAGTGGATTTGTGTTTGACAGGTGATAAGAATATTTGAAGGGTACTTAACAGGGAAATGCATTCAATTAGTGTAATGACAAAGCCATTCATAGTCCCTGTTTAACCCTTGGTTCATAGTGTCCAATTTGCAAATTAATTCCAGTTCCTCTGCTTCTTGTTGGAGTCTGTTTTGGAAGTTTTTCTGTTTTAAAATTCACACCTTCAAGTCTTTAATAGACTGGCCAGGAAGATTGAAGTGTTCTCCTACTGGTTTTTTAATGTTATGATTCCTGATGTCAGATTTGTGTCCATTTATTCTTTTGCGTAGAGACTGTCAGGTTTGGCCAATGTACATAGCAGAGGAGCATTGCTGGCACATGATGGCATATATCACATTGGTCGATGTGCAGGTGAATGAGCCTCTGATGGTGTGATTAGGTCCTATGATGGTGTCAGTTGAATGGATATGTGGACAGAGTTGGCATTGGGGTTTGTTACAAGGAAAGGTACCTGGGTTTGTGTTTTTGTTGTGTGGTTGCTGGTGAGTATTTGTTTCAGGTTGGGGGGCTGTCTGTAAGTGAGGACTGGTCTGTCTCCCAAGATCGATGAAGTGGGCTATAGCCCACAAAAGTTTATTCTGAAATAAACTGGTTAGTCTCTAAGGTGCCACAACTATTCCTCATCTTATTTATGGATACAGACAAACATTGCTGCTAATCTTAAACCAATCAAAATGAGTCTATAATACACTGTTGTACTCTGTTCCTGCCATGAAACAATTTTACCTGAGAAAATTAAAAAAAGTCTGTTTTTTAATTTCTTTTAAAATTTTCACTGCGCTATCTTTTACAAGCCTATAGCCCAGACCATAGTTTTGCCAGCCACTATATATAATTTTTTTTTACTAGGAGCTGCTAGCTACTTTGAAAACTGTGGGATAACATTAGAAGTAAGCTGTCTAGCCTCACTGGCTCAGCTCCTTTCCAGTATTGAGCTAATGAACTTCTTTAACCCACCTTTGCACTTCTGGCCCTATGGAAGTCAATGTCAACATCAACAATCCCATGCAAAGACGTTCCGATTTTTTCACAAAAATCTCTAGAGGTGCTAGAAAGAGTCCTGGACCGAGTTACAATGAACAAAAGACAGAGGTTTCAAGCTTTGTGGCAGAAACAACTACACACCTGAAAGTGCTCTGTGACCCCCCGGAGGTATGCAGCCTTAGTTTGAAAACAACTTTGGTAGGCAAAACTGACCTAAAGGTTATTATTTATATTGTTGTAGGTCCTAGGAACCCTAATCATGGACCAGGGCTCCATTGTGCTAGGTGGTATGCAAACAGAGAACAAAAACACTGCTACATGGAGGTGAGGCTCGAACCAATTTAGGACACCAAGTGAAGCCCGTTATGTATGTGGGAAAGAGGACTGAGAGAAACATTTCCCTCAAAAGAGAAATTTGATGCTTGGTGAAACTGCCACAGTATGAAAAAGAACCCAAATTGCTTAGGCTTATGGCCACCAACGTACAGGCTCCTGCTACACTTGCACCACGTCCTGAATCTCCTCTGTAGTACCATGTGCTGCAGACCACTATCCCTTTGGACAATTCCATGGGTGGCAGGCCCATCCAATTGGGACTTGACAGCAGCTAGCCAGGGCAAATCTACCCCATACAGCTATTCTGCCCCATGCTGACCCCCCCCTCTCCCTTGTAGGCCTGCACTCACGTGAACGGTGGCACCCTCTGACACAGCGCCAAGTGCACACTAAATGTGAAAGGACTGGAAAGGAGAATGGGAGGCCAGGGAACATGCCCCACTAGGGATTTGTTGTTTGGAACTGGTTTCAATGTTTGCATTGTACATGAACTTTATTTTTGTTAAAAGTTTGGTGTTAATTTATTACTACTGGGTTGGTGTGCTAATGGTAGCTGGCCTGCCTGACAATGGTTTAATATTGTGCTTTTCTAATATATGTTCAAAAATAAATATTTTTAAATTTATTAAGAAATTGTTATCACTGCATCACATCATAAAAATTGTAGTTCAGATATTAAAAGGTAAACATGATAAGGGATAACTAGGAAGTAGTATGCAAATACTTTTACTCAATATATTTCTTTACACCAAGCCATAAATGTAAATGCACAGTTCTTGCCACTCACCTTCCACCCTTACTTCATAAACAGTCATATCATTCACAACTACAATGCATGACAATCCACACACCCACCCCTAACATTATGTAAGTGGTCACATCATTCAGAACAACAACGCATGGCAATTCACCTCCTGCACACATACATTTCATGCTATGATGTGACATAAAAACATAAGAACAGCCACTCTGAGTCAGACCAAAGGTCCATCTAGTCCAGTATCCTGTCTTCTGGCAGCAGCCAATGCCAGATGCCCCACAGGGAATGGACAGAACCGGTAATTATCCCTTGTCACCCATTCCCAATTTCTGGCAAACAGAGGCTAGGGATACCATCCCTGCCTATCCTGGCTAATAGCCATTGATGGACCTATCCTCCATGAACTTATCTAGTTCTTTTTTGAACCCTGTTATAGTCATGGCCTTCACAACATCCTCTGGCAACGATTTGTGTAAAAAAATACTTCCTTTTGTTTTAAACCTGCTGCCTATGACCCCCTAGTTCTTGTGTTACAAGAAAGAGTAAAAAGAACACTTTCTTATTTACTTTCTCCACACCAGTCATGATTAATATATTCCTTTATCACACCCTCCCTTAGTCATCTCTTTTTCAAACTGAAAAGTCCTAGTCTTATTGATCAAGTTATTCTTCGAGTGCTTGCTCATGTCGATTCCAAGTAGGTGATTCCCAAACTTTACCCAGGTGGCGGGGTTGGAGTTCCTGGAAACCCTGACTGAAGCAGTACTCTGCCGAATGCTGCATCATCCCTGGCATGCTGGGTAATGGCATGAGAAGTGAAAGTGTGGCCCGAGGATCACACTGCTGCTCTACAGATCTCCTAGATTGGGATCTGGGCCAGGAAAACCGCGGAGGAGGCCTCCGCTCTAGTGGAATGTGCCATCAGCGCAGGGACAGGTATCTTTGCTAGATCATAGCATGAATGGATTCAGGACATGATCCGTGATTATATCCTTTGGGAGGATACTGGGAAGGCCCTTCATCCTGTCTGCCACCATGACAAACAGCAGATTCGATTTATGAAACTGCTTTGTTCATTCAGTATAAAAAGTCAATGCCCGCCCAGCATGCAAGGCGTGGAGCTTCTGCTCCCAGCTGTTAGTGTGAGGCTTCAGGGGAAAAAAACTGGGAGGAAAAATGTCTTGTTTGGTGTGAAAATGGGAGACGACCTTAGGGAGAAAGGTCAGGTGTGGCTGAAGCTGCAGCTTATCCTTGTAAAAGATGGTATAAAGAGGTTCAGGTGTGAGGGCCTTGAGCTCAGACACCCTCCTAGCTGAAGTTATAGAGACCAGGAAAGCAACCTTCCATGACAGGTAGAACACTAAGCATGTTGCTAAGGGCTCGAATGGAGGCCCCATCAGCTTCGAAAGCACCAGATTAAGGTTCCAAGATCAGGTTGGTTGCTGAACCTGTGGATAAAACCTATCCCAGTCCTTTAAGAAAAGGCTGCATCATTGGGCTAGTGAAGACTGAGCGACCTGCCTCTCCTGGTGGAATGCCAAAATGGGGGTCAGGTGAACCTTTATCAATGAGAGCTAAATGTAGCAGGTAGTCCAAGATAAAGGGTATTGATGATTGTGTCTGAGAGGTATGGCTCTGAGAACACTAGATTGAGAATCTCTTCCTCTTGGCTAAATAGGTAGCCCTGATAGATGATTTCCTACTGCCAAGGAGAACCTCCCCAACAGGAGCTGAGCATTTGAGCTCTATCAGGTTTAACCATGCAGATCCCAAGCCGTGAGCTGGAGAGATTCAAGACTGGGATGCTGGAGCCGGCCGTGATGCTGGGTAATCAGATCTGGAACTAAAGATAGGGTTATTGGGGTGTCCACTGATAATTCCAGCAGCATCACTGAGGTTCCATCCCTTCAGATCTTGAGGAGGACTTTGTGAACGAGTGGGATAGGTGGGAACGCATGGAAGAAAGGGGTCTGTAGCAAAGCAGCAACTCACCTCTGCGGCGCCTCCTGCTTGTCATCTGGGGAATGAGCTCACTCCAGCCTCTGGAGTGCCTCTGCAGGCCAAAGTCCCGCTTGCAGTCTGGCCCCATGTCCCTCCCTGAACCCAGGGCCCCTTCCCTGGGGTGCTGAACCCTGCAGTACCCCCTGTGGTAAACCCAGGGCAGGCTACTACCAGAGGGGTTTGTGGTGAGAGAGGTAACTGCAGGTTAATTGGGTTCAGCTGAGTAAGGCTGCCACTGGCCAAAGCAGGATCAGCTGAGCCCAATTAAAAAGCTGTCAGAGACCTTTTTAAACCCTCCTCCCCAGTGAGGAAGGGGGAGAGAGATAGAGGGAGTGAGGCTGCCTGCAGGCTAGGGGCAGCAGGACAGGGAGTCTCTCCCAGAAGGGAGATAGTTTTCCTAGCCAGAGAGAAGCAAAACCCAACCAGAAAGAAGTGCTTAGAGGAAGGGAAAGCCCGCCTTTGGGGCTTTCTAGGAGGGCTGCTGGCACAGCTCTTGCCTCACCAGAGCCCAAAGGACCTGAGTCAGGGGGGTCCGAGAGGCCACTTTGCCACACCCCACAATTTCAGGATCTCCCCACCCTGGGGAACCCCCCCTCTCTATCCCCACCTTGCCTCAGTCTAGGCAACTGCCAGCCACCACTTACCCCTGTTCACTGGGGCAGACTGCAGTATCATTGCCACTCATCACTGGCAAGGAGGGTTTGGCCTGCTGCCCCTGCCTCTGTAGCCATGGGCTGCCCCCTGCAATCCCAGTACCCTTTGTTGGGCCGTCCCCTAGGCCCTGCACCCTGGGGGTTTCCAGGCTGGAGCTTCCCCAGCTCCTCTTGCCTTGCCCCAGCCCTGCACCACTCTAGGTACCCTATCAAGCTCCCAGCAGCTAGGCCTGTCTACCTCTGTAGCCAGAGGAAACTCTCTGTCTTAGCTCCTAGCTTGCCTGGCCTTTAGATAGCCAGCTGGGTCTGTTTGGGGTGTGGCCCCCAGCTGAGCCTGCCTCCCAATCAGCCCAGCTTTTCTCTATTCAGCCTGGAAGCTGCTTGCCCTCAACCACAGCCCTTCCCAGGGCTGTTTTAACCCTTTTTTCTGCAGGAGTGGGCAGCCACCCCACTACAGGGTCCTTCCATGGAAGGAGCAATGTGTCTGCAAGTGAGCCCAGACTGTGATTCAGGACGGAGCAGAATTGTAGGCACCTCCTTTTGCTCTTTGTGGTGAACAAGTCAATCCGGGGAACTCCCAACAGTTGGAAAATGTTGTTCACCACATCAGGGAGAACAACCACTTGTGACTGTGAAAGGACCTGCTAGCTCATATTAAGATCTAGGGAAGTAGGAAGCTTCTCAGAATATTGAGTGGGCTATGCAGAAGTCCCAGAACTTGAGAGCTTCCTGGCGTAGGGGAGAGGAGTATGCTCCACCCCCATCTGTTTACATAAAACATCACTGTTCTATTGTCCATCAGGACTGATATGTATCTTCCTTCCAAATGAATCCCAAAGGTTTGACGAATAAACTACTCTCAGCTCCCTCACATTGATGTGAAGCAACAGCTCTGCTGAAGACCAGAGGCCCTCAGTTCTGTGCTCTCTGAGCTGTGCTCCACATCCCATTGCCGACGTGTTGGTGACCAGACCCAGTGGGGGATGCGGGTTGGAGAAGGGAACCACTCCGCACACCCCTTGTGGATCGAACTACCACTGAAGAGTCTTGAGAACCCACGGTGAGAGTGACTACTTTGTCCAGACTGTGTCTGAGCAGTCAATACACTGATGCTAGCCAGGCCTGGAGAGGTCTGAGCCTCACCCTTGCCTATTGCACTGCATATGTGCAAGATGCCATGTGCCTGGGAAGCTTTAAGCAATTCCTTGCAGTAGTTATGGGGTACTGCATGAGGCCTTGTAATATGTCATGCATAACTTGAAAATGGGACTGTGGTAGGAAAGCCCTGGCTTGCCTTGAGTCAAACACCACCCCTCTAAACTGTATTCTCTGAGTATGAGATAGAGTCAACTTTTGCACATTCACCAGGAGATCCAGTGTCAAATGTGGACCTTATCAATATTATTATCAAATGTAAAGAAAAAAGGAAATATTTTCAATAAAATTAGAAGCAATCTAGGGATTTGAGATGAAGCTATGTACTTTTACTTTGTTTTGGAACAGACATATTGTACATTTTCTCTCTTCTGGAAATGGCAGATATGGATTCTACATAGCTGTGACTTTACTTTCTGCATTGACGGCTTTTTGGCATATGAATGTATTTAATATTTTAGTTTTGACTTCCAAAGCCCTTAATGGATGGGTTTCTACTGTAAGTTGCTGTTCACGCTTCTGCACCCTATCTCTGCTCTGTGGGGCTGAGGACACAAATGGCATAGTTCATCTAAGTATCTCTCCTGTTCCAAATCTTTAGAATGCCTGTTCCCCTAGCATGATGAGTACCACTGGCTATATTTTTGGCTCCTCTTTAAAAGGGAATAGAACTTGGTAAGAAGTTTGCCCTTAGAACTATAATTGATTTTGTTTGATCTGTTTTTAAGCTTGTGAGAATTTCAGTCCCTGTTGCCATAACTGAACTATTATGTCTGTGAAGTGCCTAAAATACAATTGGATAATATAGACAGTATATATTATAGCAGATAATATAGGAAAAATTATAGGGCTAGGTATTAGCTCTACTGTCTGTTCAGATTTCCCCAATGTACACAAAAGGGATTGGGGTCATTCTTTCACCTCCACACACAGTGTACTCCACAAGGTTAAAAAGAGAGCTGGATGGAACATTTCTGACTAAAAGAATGGTCAAGCCAAAAGGTAACATCAGTTTTGACAAATTTCAACAAATGTGGGGATGAAGGGAGAGAGATGGAGGATGGGAAGAAGAGAGGACGAGAGAGAGAGATGCTATGGTTAGGACACTGGCCTGAGATGCGGGAGACAACTTAGTTCTCTGTTCTGCCTGATTTAGAACAGGGATTCAAACCTGGGTTTCCCACTAGTGCTCCAGCCACACAGATGAGGTAGATGGACAGACATGCACCTGTCTCTTCCCCAATCAAAAGCTCACATTTCAAACAAAAATGGGCATTTTGACACAATTCTGTTTTTGCAAAGATGGTTGAAAGGTTTTTGTTTCAATGTGAATTGCAAATTCAAAAACTGCAAAAGTTGCTGTGAAATGGAATTGTCATCCTCCGGCCAGCTCTAGCTAAGGATCTGCTTATGGGAGAGCGCATTGCTGGAGTGTTCAGAATTCACAAATCCTCTACCACACGACAGCCACAGAGGCTGGCTCTGGAGGTCAAGGAAGAAATAAATCATCTTCTTCCAAAACATGAACATCATATCACTTCTGTGGTTTCATGGATATTGTTACTCAAGCTAACTTTGATCTAGATCAAAGCTAGCTCGTATATGTCAACACTGCTGCAGTCCCACCTCCCAGCTGCAATGTTGACTTACCCTAAAAAGACAAACTTAAGGATTCCATACAGCCTCAGGACACTAGTCAATGTCTCACATGATAACCAAGCAACATGAATAGGGCCCTACCAAATTCACGATCCATTTCGGTCAATTTCATGGTTATAGGATTTTTAAAAATCATAAATTTCATGATTTCAGCTATCTGAATCTGAAATTTCAGTGTTGGAATTGTAGGCATTCTGACCCAAAAAGGAGTTGCGGGGAGGTTGCAAGGTTATTGTAGGGGGGTTGCAGTACTGCTACCCTTACTTCTGCACTGCTGCTGGTGGCAGCACTGCCTTCAGAGCTGAACACCCAGAGAATGGAAGCTGCTGATGGAGGGTCCAGTTCTGCAGGCAGCAGCACAGAAGTAAGGATGGCACGGTATGGTATTACCATCTTTACTTCTGCACAGCTGCTGGTGCAGTGCTATCTTCAGAGCTGGGCACCCAGCTGATAGCCACCACTCTCCAGCTGCCCCATTCTGAAGGCAATCCCCCTAAAACAAACTTGTGACCCCCCTGTCCCCGCAACTCTCTTTTGGATCAGGACCCACAATTTGAGAAATGCTGGTCTCCCCATGAAGTCTGTGTAGTATAGGGTAAAAGCACACACAAGACGAGATTTCACAGCGGGAGGGGACAGCACACACCAGAGTTCACCATCCATGATGCGTTGTTTATGGCCGTGAATTTGGTAGGCCCCTAACCATGAAATTACAAGACACAGAAGATGTTCAGGGCATAAAAAACATATTTGTTACAAAAAAAATTAAATCCCACGCATGATCTCTAGAGAATGCCTTATGCATCATGTGTGTATATAATATGCACTATTCACAAATGGCACTTTGTGTACATATGCACACATGATATAGGGCCTCCTTCAGGATCACATATGGGATTACCTTCCTTTTACAAAAATCTAATACAAGATGTTTATGCTGTAAACCGTTTGACATTTCAAAATACTGGAGGTGATAGAAAACATCTGTTAATAAAGAACTATTCCTAAGAACCCTAACCCTATAGAATAAAGAAAAGAAAGTTTACCATGGGAATTTTAAAGGCTTTTCCCGCACTATTACCATTTACTGAATGTTGTGAATTATCAAGCAGGCAAATGAAGGATTCATGAGAAGTGTACTTTGTTCATTTGAAGAGTGTAATTCACTCTGACAGTACTTCATAATATTGTAGTAATTATTCTGCAATGCTAGCTTAGAAATATAGACCTCACACTACTACTCTGGCATTAAGTATTTACTAAGAAATGGAAAGAAACTACTGGTATCCTGTGTGGTATCAGATGCATGGATTAGCAAGACTGCTGTATTTTTGCTTACTTCGAATGGTGCAAATTTAAATTCATATTCAGCAAGGTATACATTTGAAAAAATGATATTTTTAAAAAACATCCGAAGCTTACACGGTCAAAGTTATTTACAATAACCACATAATTATTTTTCTTAGAAATGGACTTTGTCATTGGACAATGTTACTTCCAGAATGACAACATTTCAGAAGAAATTTTCTGGTGTAGAATCAGCCATGGAACCTGAAACCGAAAAATCCCTGATCCTCAGCTGGGCTATCCCCCAGTCAAGTCAGGGCACAGAGGATTGATTTTGTGAGATGCTGCACATCTGCAACTCCCATTGGCTTCAATTGTAAAAATTTAGTATTTCTCAATATCAGGCCCTATATCTGGCACACTTGGCAACAGCTGATTGTACTTTAAATGAGTGGGCACATGTCAGTGTCAGACCCCTACTTGTTTATATGTATGGAACAGAGGAATTGGTGAAAATTCTGAAAAGCTGAACATTCTTATCCATTTAAATCCTAACTCCACCTGGTAAAGGAGGAGACAACGAGAATAGATCCTATGCCTTTCATCTTACATTGCTAAAGATATCTATTGTGGTGTGGTCATTTGTACCCTAGGAACGGTAATGAAAGACAACTAATTTCACATAGCTAAACTGATATTTCTGTACTTTTATTAAAACAAGTCAGACTAGTTCAAGACTTGTAGCACACTGTGCTGCAGGATTCACATTATGAAAGGCAGTTTCCGAGTCCTAGGAGAATAACAGAAAAACAGAAAAACTTCCAAAACAGACTCCAACGAGAAACTGAGGAACTGGAATTAATTTTCAAATTGGACACTATTAACCAGGGGCTTAACAGAAGTTCAGATTGGTTCTCTCATTACAGTAATTAATTGCATTTCCTGAGTTACTGACAACAAATCTCCATTTCAAAAGGTGTATTTTTCTCCTAGTGATAATGGACCATCTACATTTAACAGTCCTCTTAGAATTGGTATGCTAATGTACAATTTTTTTTTCTTTTCTTTTTCTTTCTGTGTGTATAAATGCATTTTACTTCTGTTCCATTCTATGCATCCGATGAAGTGAGCTATAGCTCACGAAAGCTTATGCTGAAATAAACTAGTCTCTAAGGTGCTACAAGTATTCTTTGCTTTCTTAACAGAAAATTAAGTTTCCAGAGTTACTATATTAGGTTTTTGTTAGCTTAAAGCCCCATCTGCTGGTTGATGATTAAATTTCATCATGGCCCCTATCAAAGGAAGTCATGTGCCTATTATTTTAGTATGTCTAGGTAGCAATATGCTGTCATGGCAACTCAGAGAACTCTATGTGGAAGATGTGTTCTCCCTTTATTGGTCCAGAGGAGCTCTATGGAGGCCTCCTCAGGGTGATGCTTTCCTCCTCCCCGGACAGGCAAACTATGTTATGTCGTTTTCCCCATTTCCCTCCTGCCACAGATGCTATACAAGATTCGCCGGGACAGAGCCACCATCATATTCATATCCCTGTTCTGGCTCATGGACTTTCTCGGACTCTTCTCCCACACATCAGTCTAATTCTGAACACTCCCAGATGTGTTCATTCAAGATTAGGGGAGGCTCTGTCTTCCCAATCCAGACCCTCTTCACCTCACAGTCTAGTATTCGGGTGCACGTAGAGGGTAAACTGTGCATGCTCTAGCCCAGTTTGACAAATCCTTACCGAAAGCAGGGGAGAATCCACCAGAGCCTCCTATCAAGGTAAATGGAGATGCTTCACAGTATGGATATACCTGAGACTCGGGCCACACATCTGCTTACATGCTGGTGGTCCAGTTTGCAAGGTATCCACACTGGTCTGTAGATGTCTCCAATGGGACTTCAATTTGCCATAATACAGAGTAGTGCCCTTTTCTGTTTATGTACTCGTGCTCCTTAAGGAGGGCAAATTTTAAGCACGAGTCCCATCAGTGACCCCAGCACAGTTTGGAATCCCCGTTCGCTGACATCCATTCACAAATCCTCCTCTTTAGTAGTTGAAAACATCCTGACTTCTAGCAGAAAGGACTCCACCAGACTGCTAAATGGAAGAGGTTATCTGAGCATTCAAGAATCATTTTGCTTCACTGCTGGCTGCCTTCTTGGACTTCTGCCATGTCTTAAAGGCATTCAGACCTTTTCCTCAACCTATTCAGAGTATACCTGTCAGCTGTCTCCACCCATCATCCTTTGGCCACACTATTTTCTCTCATCTGACAGTGCTTCGGTTTCTCAAGGGTCCCTTTCATGTCATTCCACCAGTCAGGGAGACTCTGCCATCCTGGGACCTTCTTTTGAGCCATTGGTACTGGATATTGACTGGACACAGAACTTGCTTATATGTGCCCGATGTGTTCATCATAAGATCATGTAATGCTATGCCAGACGTGGCTAGATTTAGCATAAATAACGTATTTTACATAAGTGCCACCTAATGGCAAATAGTATAATACAGTTCAGCATTCTATTACATTTGGCAACCGGTTCTTTGTACTGTTCTATGAAGACTGTGTTCCTAGTGGCCATAACCTCAGCCAGAAAATTGATGGGGGAGAGTTGCTTCCTTATGACAGGACCACCACATATCGCATTCCACAAGGACAAAGTGTGTTTAAAACCTCACACAAAGTTTTTACCCAAAGTGATTTCTCACTTGCATCTTAACCAGCTGATCCACCAACTTCTTTCTTTCCCAAGCCTCTCATCACCTGGGAAAAGGCTGAACTCCAGATGTTGAACATGGTCAGTTATCTTTTCTACTGTTGGGACAGAACAAAACTGTTTTTTGGAACTCTCCTAAATTGTTCCCAGCATTTGCCAACAGAATGAAGGGTCAACATAGCTCTACCCAAAGACTATTAAAATTGGACTCATACTTAAAGCCATGCTTCACAGGGGCCTATTTAGACTCATTTGGGCTCATTAAGCTCCACTGTACCAGAGCTCAAGAAAGAACAGTTACTTACCCTACAATAACTGTAGTTGTCTGTTCCTCCTTGGTCATATGGCAGTCTGCACCTGCATGACAGCGCACGCACCTCTCCATATATATTGTCTTCAAGCTTGGCTCCTTTCCTTCTACAACCCAACAGAGACCATATAGAGTCCAGGGTCCATACTGTCCTTCCTCACATGGTGGTCCAATCCCTCCAAGATCAATCCCTGGTCCAAGGCATTCCCACTCCCCTCACACATACACACAGAGTGGGGGTAGTCCGTTTAGTATGCCAGCCCTTGCTCCTGCTCATTCAGTCCCTCCATGTTCAACTGCTCTCCAACAACATCACAGAAGTGGTGTAGATCAACAAGAAGTTGCCAGGTCTCCCTCCCTCTGCTCTGAGTCACTCTGGCTTTGGAACTATGCATCAAAGAACCATGTAACACTTCAAGCTGCATACCTACTGGGGGCCCCAGAATTCCTTGGTCAATACACTCAGCAGGACTGTCCACCTCAATCATGAGTGGAGCTATGTGACACTACACTCTTGTATCTCTTTGCAAAGAGGGGCACTCTCCCCCCCGATGGGACCTCTTTGTGATGGAATCTTTTTCATGAGAACCAAAAGATGCCTGGCTCGGTGCAGTACTTTGTGTCCAGATGAAAAAATGGTTACATACCGCACAGTAACAGTGATTCTTTGTGATATGTTGTCCACATATATTCCACTTCTGATGCATGTGCACCCCATTCACATGAGACCAGAATATTTCTGAACAGCACTTTCCATTGGGGCCAAGTTTGCACCCTGTATGTCCCCTCATAGCAGGGGCATAAAAAAGAAGGGTTGCTGCAATCACTCTCCAGGTCCTTCACTCATGTTGAATCCAAATGAGCAGGGATTCTGCAGTAGTGGGGAAGGAGGATGGATCGTGGAAAATATGTAGACAGTATCTCAAAGAACGGCAGACTGGTGTGTGGTCTTCAATAGATGTATGTGATGAGGGTTGTCAGTTCTGCAGTCTGCCGGGACTCGGGAGAAAAGCCCTCACCAATGCAGGAGTTGTCATGCCCCAATGAAGTGTATCACTATATAGGTGTCACTGACTTTTCCTCATTGACACAGATACCTAGAGATGTTAGAGACTATGAAAACAGAGGATTTCACAGATTGCTTCCTTTTGCCAGCACGCTACCAGGAGCCAGTTGCTGAGATAGGGGAATAGAGAGTAGTCAAGACAGCACATCTGGGCTGCTACTACAGCAAAGGCTTTCGTGGACACTATTGGAACTGCTGCTAAGGAGGACCCAAAATTGGTAATGTTGGTACCCTACCCCAAAATGGAGGAACTTACAGGGGCCGGGTGTCCACGTGGAAATAAGCATTTTTCATGTACAGAGTTATGAAGCAAGCTCCCTGGGGTGGAGAGGAGATAATCAATACCAGTATGACCATACAGAATTTGGATTTTCTGATAAATGTGTTGAGTACCACCAGAGATCTAGAGTGGGGAGGGGCCCTATGCCCTTATTCAGGATGAGGAAGTAATGTGGGTAGAAGTCTCACCAGCTGTAGTGAATGGGGCAGGCTCCCTTGACCACCCTTAGAACCTATGGTGACTCGCTCCCTCCTGCACCTGTCCATGAAGACAGCATTTTTAGTGGCCATTACCTTAGCACAGCGAATATGGGAAATAGTTGCATTGATGGCATGCTCACCCTTCAGTCTTTTTTAAAGGCAAAGTCACCCTGAAGCCACACCTAAAGTTCCTCCCCAAAGTAAGTAACCTCGTCCTTCCATATGAATCAACTCATTCACCTCCCTACCTTTTTCCCCAAACTATATTGTGATAAGAGGAAGGCAATACTTCATGGCAGGAGAGCTCTAGCATTTTATTTGGACAAGACTAACTAAGGACTTTAGCAAGTCTCTTGAACTCTTCCTTTCATTCATGGAAAGATCCAAAGGCTCCACAACAGCAGCTCAAAGACACTTTAAAATGGATCTCCAGTTGCATTAACCACTGGTACCATGCATAGAACCTGTAGCCCCCAGCAGGAATCCTCATGCATTCCACAAGATCCATTTCCACTTTGGTCGTGCTGGTTAAGATGTCCCCATCTCAGAAATCCGCAAGACGGCAAACTGGGCTGCTACCCATACCTTTGTGGAACACTACCTGATTACTCAAGACTCAACCTATGATACCATCTTCAGCTCCACAGTACTATCATCAACAACAAACTCCACACCAAAGCCACAGCCTTCATTGAAGGTGACTTCACAGTAGTATCCCCCATGGGAGTACCCATAGGGATACTACTCAAAGAAGAAGAGGAAGTTACTCAGCTGCCCTGGACTTTACAGTGGTTTAGGTGGGTTCTCCAGAGGGGCATCTATTGTTAGAATCAGTGTTGCTGGGGATGTGTGAATGGCATGACTGCATGGACATTGAATGGCTCTTTTCACCAGTCAAGTGAGTGTTTGTCCCTGGAGGGCCTCAACAGTGGCTTATTTAGCCTGTCCTTGTGGGACAGTAGATAGATCTGAGCCATATCCCAAAACATCTCATGTATGATGTTTGGGGTCTGGGGTCACAAGTACACATGCTGTCATGTGTCCAAGAAGCTGAATTCCTGGGGATGTTTGTGGGCTGACCTGGACTGTCTGTCTATGAGACCCGTCAGGGTGTGGAATCCATGGAGCTGGAGGAATGCTCTCACTTGCACTATGTCGATTTCTGCCCCAATAAACTCTAGACATTGTACTGGGGTCAAGGTCGATTTCTGGGTATTGAGCTGCAAAACTAGTTGAGCAGATAGGAGCACAGTTCTCTGGGTGGCTTCCAGGGTGGCTTTAAAGAAAGTTGTCATCCAAGTATGGGTAAAAGACAATACCTAATGTTCATAAATGTGCTGCTATGACTGAGAGGATCTTGTAGAATACCCTGGGTGCAAACGAGAGGCCAAATGGGAGCACTCTGTACTGATAATCATCCTGCTCAAAGGAAAATCTGAGGAATCGCCTGTGGGATGGTCAGGCTGAAATGTGCTCCAGGAACAGCCCTTGATGTGCATCAGGTGATGGGGAACAGGAGGAGGAAGATCCCAACTGAGATGCTGAGGCCCAGGCTTCAGGGGATAACGGTGGAGCCATCCTTGGGGATGAGAGCTACTGGTCTGATAAATCGGTAGCCTAAAATGAAGAGGGAACTAGCACCACGTGGCAGCCAGTACACCTCCATTGTTTCCAATGCCGGAAGTGGTCTCAACCCCACAGTGGTACAGAAGTCACTAACAGTGCTGAAGTGATGGTGGTGAGTGCCACCACAGTAAAATTACCAGCACCAACACCAGCAGTGCCAAAGATGTGACTTGCACTGATTCTAGCACCAGGCCAACTTTCACTCAGTGTAGAAGGTAAATATTGGGTTTTGGGGCCAACAGACCCACGAGTTCCGTGCTCTCTTCCTCTCCCCACCCCGCCAACAAGCTGTAAATGATGCAGCCCTGACAAAGTGCTGAACCAAGAGAGGTTGGGACAGAAAGGCAGCCGATGTCCGTTGCACCGATATGCCACTGGCACAGAAACAGCTGGTGCCCACATTGCCCTTGTTGGTACCGGACTCAGCCGGGGCCAGAATTGAAGTTGATAGTATGGGGTCTCTGACTTCCCTGCACAGTAACTGAGAGCAGCTGATGGAATCTGCTTCATCTCAGGTCCCAGCATTCATGTCATGAGCCCTAACTCAGCAAGATGAATTAAGCTTGCCTTTCTAAGTGCCTCTGGAATCCAGATATCTGCTCAGAGACCTCCCTCCAAAGGAACAAACACTTGATACATCAGGCCATCAAATTTAAGACTGAGGAATAGTCATCTCCAGTTGAAGACATGAACAAAAACCCAACCACCCTCATTTAGCGACATGCAATATTCTGGAGGCTTGCCTTGAAATAGTAGGTCCACTAAGTCGATATACCTGCGAATAGCTGCACCTTGCATACCTTTCAATTAGGAGATTTGGAAAACAGACCATCTGTTGCTTTAAGTCATACATAAGAAAGCAAGCCCTGCAATGTGAAACACAATTAAGGAACGATATATTTACAGGTTACAGCTTCAAGCATTAAATCTGTCTCACGTAAAACATCACAAGGAATTTAAAACCAAAGGCATTGACCTTTAAACATAAAAATACCTGAAATGGAAATACTTTTTTTCCTTTTAGTGTGAACTTAGTATGCATCAGACAGAGTATGAGTCTAATGGAGATAGACAGATAGTGCCCTTCTGTCTGATAAGAGTGAATTTGTCTCATGTGGTGGGGCCAGTGAAAGGAAGGCCTGGGGCCACAGCTGTGTAGCAGGTTGGTTAAATCACCTGGCCATTGGACCAGAGAAAAAGGAAAAAAAATCTTGATGTGGTGTACTTAATACAAGCTGTAAAATTATGCTGGTATATTTACCTCTCTTGTCTAAGTTCTCTTTGGGGCAGGGTCTGTCTTCTCATCCATTTCTGTAGTCCCTAGCACATTTTGGATGCTACCAAGAAAAAGAAGCTACGTTTTTCTGTCAAGATTGTATTGAGAAAATACTATATTATTTCCTCCATTTCTAAAAATGTTTGACCCTGTAAACATCAATGAGATTAAATACAAAAGACTGAGTGTTACACACTAACAATCCACTCAAGTTATATACTTGGTGCAAATCTGCAAGAGGCTCTACCGTGCGTATACTCTGGTAATGCCCTCAACTACAGCCATACTAAACAGATGTTTTAAACTTCCTGAATGCAATGTACAATATTTACCTACTGTTCCTGTTTTATGGTTATTGTGTACTTCAGAAGAACATTAAAAAGTATATGTTATTACTTGTTACTTTTATTGGTATATGCTACAAAATGTACAATTCCCAGATGGGAATAAAAAAGCACACCCAAGAATTTCCTACCGATGAGGAATAGCTCAGGGAAGCAGCACAATGCTAACTAGTGGAAGAAAAAATAAATGGCATTCATAAGGACTGGGCTATGCATTTAGCCACAAAAAACCTTCACAGCATGATTGTAAGGACAATTCATATCCAGAACAATTAACACTCACCAGATGGCGTTATTGGTAAGACTATCAAATAAATACAAAATATGTATTTTTATGTAGATACCTTCCTTTTATACTTTTGAGGGTTTTGCTACTTTGTTTTTAGTCTCATTTAGTAAGTAGTTTCTTATAGCTGCAACCAGAAATGTTAAGCTAAATGAAATTTGCATTTATGAAAAAACAATTACTTTTGGGGAAAAAAGGAAAAGTTTGACAAACTCTATGATTCTGAGTCACAAAGGCAAGGGCAACTGTGTTCAGTTGCTTAAGACAATGGCAGAGAACAAAGAATTCCAAAATTCAGAAAGTAGAGAACTCCCAGTTCAGTATAGGGGAATCGCATTCAATTACTGTAAAATTGCTCAGAAGCATATGTTTTGTAACTTACTGATGAGAACTAGAGTAAACTACAAATTAGTGATCAGATGTTATCTTTTCAAGAGTAAGAAAGGCAAATCTTTTGCAACACACCAGAAGGCATGGAATGATAAGTGTCATGCTATTCATAATCCTATAAGGATTTCCACACAAGTTCTGAAGCAGGAGAGAGAGTAGCCTGTCAGCAATTCTCTCAATGAACCCAACCTACTAATCTGTTCCAAGTTTTTTATTCATAATTAGAAGACACCCTCAACAGGTTTTATCACTTGTCAGTCATAATGTTATACGTCACCATGCAACAAAACATGTATTTTTACATTTTGGTTGTGGCCTGGGACCTTTATAAAAGATATCCCATCTTAAAGAGCTCAAATGATGGAGAATCCACCATATACTTAGGTAAGTTGTTCCAACAATTCATTATCCTGTTAAAAATGCACACACTACTAACCTAAGTTTGTCTAGCTTCAGCTTCCAGCCATTGGATATCATTTCACCTTTTTCCATTGGATTAAAGAACTATCTACTCCCAGAAATCTCTTCCCCATGCAGATACTTGTAGATAGAGCAAGTCCACCTCAACCTTCTTTTGAATAAAACAGACTGAACTTCTTAAGTCTCAGACTTATTAGCTTTGTTTTCCAGACTTTGAGTCATTCTTGCATCACAAAACCTTTCCAATTTTCATCATCATTTTGGACATGCTAACATCAAGACTGGACACAGTATTTCAATTATATAGTCTCATTGATGCCAAATGCAGTGTAATATCACCTCCATTTTCCTACTTGTTCTTCCCATCTTACATGATCAATGGAGATGCAAGCCCTCTTGGCCATGCACACAATGGGAGCTTTTGTTCAGCTGTTTATCTACCATTATTCCTAAATCATTTTCACTGCTACACTACTCGAAGGTACTATCTCCCCTATTGTACGTGACCTTGTACCCAGGTGTAGTACTACACACATTCAATTAATCCCTCCTGACTAAATTATCCAGAGTGGTCTCTATAGCTGACTTGTCCTCTTTGTCGTTTATCCCTGAAAATTTTCATCTTCAATTTCAACAGCAATGATCGTTTTCTTTCAGATCTTGGATGAGATATGAAATAGCATTGGGTCAAGAACAGATCTCTAAGAGACCACACTAGAAACACTCCCATATAGTCTGATAACCCATTACAATTACCTTGAGATCCATCAGTTTTTAATCCATGTAATATGGGCTACATTGAAAAGTTAGCACTATACAAAAAAAATTAGAATGTTGTGTAATATTAAGACTAAATCACAAAGAACTTAAGTATATAAACTCAATGTAGCTAGTTCTATCTTTTAATCTCAATGAAAAACGATATCAAGTTTGACAAAACATCAGTTCCCTCCCCACTTTATACTCAGCTGGGGCAACTAAAAGCTGGTGTTATGAGAGAAACTGACTTGACAAAACCACAGCCATTTTGGTGCACTCAACCATCATTAACTAGAAGTGAAAACACCATATTTTCATGAATAACAGCTCTTCCTAAGCATATGAAATAGCTGCAGATTCAGTTTTGCTGATACAGAAATAGAATTGGAAGAACCAGGAGAAAAGATGGAAGTGTGGATAGTTAACCAAGGATCTAAGTGTCCCTGACTGAGTTTTCACTGATGTTATGACCAGAGTTGTTTTGCTGATATTAGGAAAATTGTTAGTTTGCAAGGGGTTACTATGACATATGTGCTTTGTTTTGAGCAACCTATTAAAAGATAAGTCATAGTGCGTAAGCTGGAGAAGTTTTATATGAGCTCAGAGGGTGACATCCCATTCCCCAATGGATAAGAGGAAGGCTGGCCACCAAAAACCTGCTGCTGACTGCTCAACACTATCTCAGACTTTTGGTAACTATATCTGGGTGGCTCTAGACTATTGCTATTTTAGAGGTGTGCTGTAGACGCAAAATGCATTGTGTGTGTGTGTGTGTGTGTGAGTGAAAGCACGGACGTTTGTATCAATCATTTATCAAATGGAGGAGTTGTGCCCCCATTAATTTATTCCTGAAACCACTTGGAGAGGGGGAAATAGAAGCTATCATAGTTTTGGGTTCAGACAACGCTGGGCAACACTGGAGGGGATTTCTTTTTCAGAGCAAATATTACTTTGGAATTTGCCAGGTCACCTTAGTGGGCCTTTGTCCATTTTTAAAGGATCGATGCACCATCTCTGAAGAGGCTCAGCTTTGGTCTAAAAGCAAAGACTGTACTACAGTCTCAAACTAATTAATTAGACAGACTCTTTACACCTTGATCTTTAGCAGTTGGTTTTAGCTACATTTGCTAAGCAACATCCAGTTATTACAAATCTGTGTAACAGTGTAATGTTGCAGTACGTGTACTACGTTCAACAACTGGCTGCTGGGAGAATACAGCAACATCTAGAACGATAAAATTTAACACCCGTGTCAACAGCTGCAATACTGTAATTAGCATCTCCAGTAGGAAATCAACTCAAACAAAAAAAATAAAAATTTATTGTTTGTTTTTCAAATACGAAACTCTAAAATCTACATAATTATTATAAAACGTATTTCCTTACAAAATTCTTTGATTAACAATTTGTGTGACACAACATAAGGTTATTTTAATGTCAATATTTTCCCACAATTTTAAGATACAGGCATTGTTAAAATTTGCTCAGTAAAAAAGTGTAACCCTCTGAGTAGTTAATGTAGCTTGTTATGTTCTTGGGTTTTTCTTTAAATTAGATCTAGGAATTTTACAATTCTCTTAATTACTTTTTCCAATCAAACTGATAGTGATGCTCAGACTCCAGGTACATAAACTGTAACAAATAAATGTAATCCCCATTGATTGGATTATTTGTAGAGAACCAGCAATATAACACCAGGTACAGACTTGAAGGGCTTCAACTGAGTTAAAACCTGAGGTCTTCTGTTCCACTGATTAAGAACGCAATTTAAAAACTACCTCTTGGGCAAATTTCTAGTTCAACTTTTGAATTACGAGCTAAACTTGTCAGGCATTTAAGCTGTGTTTTAAGAGAAAACAAGTGCAACATGCAAACTGTACCTTAAATCCCAGAAGAAAATTCACACATTTACAAATTAAACCAAGAGTAATCTTTCCATACAAATTCCTTAAAAACTTTTAACATAATCTAGCATCAAGTGAAAGGACATGCACAAAACCCAAGTAATGTAATACTGAAACTTTCTAGTCTATCATATCCTCAAAATGCTAGAAACAAAACAATCTAGGAACAGATAACATGAAAATATGAACAACTTCAACTTGAAGTAACTTTTTCCATACGATTACATAATTGTACAGCACACCTTGCTATACTGAACAGTAACACCCCAAACCAATGGAATACAGACACTTTAGGTCTTCAAGTGTCATTGGTTAAACACTTTTAAGCACTGCTCTACTTCTTCTAAAGTGATGGACCCTTTTCTCCTGTGAGGGGAGGGAAAGAAAAAAGTTTTAATTCACTGAAAGGTAACAATATTGCTAGATATTACAATAGAATGAAGTAATATAAGTTACATAAAGCAGAAATATATTTTAAATTTTGCTCCCTCAAAATCCCATGTTCTAAAAATGAGGATTTTATGTAAAGCTTTTTACTTCAGATAATAGAGTAGGAGTGTCTATTCTGCAAAAACAGAGTAGACACTGAAAAACCATTCAAAGATTTAGAAAGGCAGCCTTAAAAATTCCTAATGGAGAGTTTAATCAGAAGATACCAGGGTGCATTCACATAAAGAGTGTGATCACAAGTTGTAATTAGATCAAACACACATTTGTGACCTAAAGCAAAACAAAACAAAAAAACCCTTAGAGTGATTGGAAACTTTAGGCCTTAGACCTGAGAGGTCTAAGAACAAGCCACCATTCTCCATTTCACAGTTGGAAGGGCTGCAGTGGCAACTCTTACTGATTTTGAATGTCAGAATACAGTTATGATAGATCTAAAGAACATAATTTATGGAACCTGAGTAAACCTCTGGATGAGGGAGTAAACTGCTCATTGTTCAGTGCCAACAGATCAAGGTTCATCTATTTCTCATTGAAGGAAAATGTTATGGAAAGATGTAATGTGGAAGAAAAGGCTAATGCCAAGATTGCCAGTTTGAATTGCATAGCAGTTTTTGTGCAGGTCTGTGATACCACACTGTTAAATCTAAATCCCACAAGTCAAGGTCATCAGTGGTTCCACAAAGGTTGTCTTGAGCACTGGCATTAAGATTCAAGACCTTCCAAATAACACTGCAATAGTTATAGCAAAGATCTTTACAAAAAAGCCAGCAAACAATTGCAGTGTCAGAGCCAGACACAGATATGGTGGAGCGCAACCTACAGTTACAAAAATGGAACAAGTCTATCAGCATTTGAGTTACATGTCACAATAGTATTTAGTGGTGAAAGAAAAACTACATGTCAAATCTTTGAAGTTTGCTTTCACTCCATACCTTGAAATAGTCCTCTTGGGATACAAGAGTGTTTCTCAGACGGTTCTCGGGATTAAACAGACAGGATACCACTGTCTGTATGCTTCGGTCCACAGACTTCTGAAATACATGTTTTCAGTAACATGCATCTACAACAATACTGATTTTATTAACTAGTTCAGTGCTACCAGCATGTCTATAAATAAGATGCTAAACTTTGAAGTGTAAACATTCAGGATTATTGGCAAATGTCAATATTTAAAAGCACTTATTTGCTATAATAACCGAATGCTAAAAAACTTGTTTATATTCACACTGTATCAATATATCTCACAACAATTTTGTTCTTTCCCTTGGAGTTATATGAACCTTTTTTTTGTGAAAGGAAGTTACTGGCCTGGGGCTTTACAGCATCATCTGAAGGACAGATTTCAGTTTACTTGTATCTTTTAGAGTCTAGTAACCTGTACCACACCTGAAATGCCACTGACCAAAAATGTTCCCTCTCCATATCTCAAGCCAGAATGTATTACTAATTGGCAATACGAGCAAGTGAAGTCTATTAAATACCAAGTTAAATTTAAGTCCCAAAAGTTAAGAATCTACAACCAGAAGGGAACATGATGCCCTTTCCTAAACTGAGACATCAACATGAAAGACAAGTGTGATACTCCCCAATGTTTTTTTGACTCTATCAATGTCAGAAGCAAAATAAAATTAAATGTAACAATTTAAAAAAACCAAGTTGTACCTTGTTTCATGTGATTCCCACTGTAAGTCAAGCCATATGGCTAAACAAAGTTTCTTGCTGAATTAATGGGGATGTATACATTTTTCTATCATAGAATCCAACAACCTCAGACTGTTTGAGGAAGTATTTACCCCCCCCCATACAAAGGGGAAACTGAGGCACTGCATAGACTGTGACATTCGACAAGTCTCTCAATGTCTCAGACTATGTAGAAACTGAACCCAATTTTCCAGGATCCCAGGACTGTGCCCTATGTACTTCATCTTCCTTCCACCCTTTCTATATAAGTTCCTAGAAATAGGTTATACTGTGACATTTAAGAATATACATCTTCAGAGTGAACACTTGCCTTTTGTGGACTATTTCCAGAGGATTGTGCAGGCTCTGGAACAGAACATTCTGCTTGGATAACTTCTGGCTCTACTTCACTGCAGTGGTAGTTTACTGAAGTATAAGCCTGTATAATTAAGTGTTGCAGTTAAGAAATGAAAGTATAGATGCTCCCTATCCCAAGGTGTATGGTTGTGGGTCTATTACAATTAGAGTTGGAGCAGTTTGGAAGAACAGCAGCTGGGTCCCAGGTTTTCAACTACCACGAAGGCAGAACTTTTACTTTTTTTTTTTTTTTTTTAAAGTGTAGACACTTTCAAAAAATGTAAAAATGTCAACATGGGGCTATCTATTGCTCCTTCCAGATAAGCTGAATGACTGGTTCACCAGGATACATTTCATGGTGTAATGCTGGAAGTTAGACCCAGCTCTCCCCCTCAAAAAGGGTTATTTGAATAGGGAATTTTATCTAATTTGGGTGAAGAGGAAGGGAAGAAAAGGTGTTCACAGCTGAAGCCAATAGACTGCAGAGACTGGGCCAAGAGATGGAAGAGAGCAGAGGTATATAGTTTCTGATTGTCATCATAAAGAATCTGGCATGGGAAGTTCTGGGGAATCCAAGGTACTGACAGGTGGGTAGCGTTCAAGGCACTAACAAACAGAGGCCCCAAAATCCTTGATAGCCACTGAGCTTCCAGTAGTCTCCTGGTGAAATATTCATGAGTACAATGCCATTCCATTAGAGGTACTGCACAAAAGTAGTAATCACTTCATGGTTCAACTGGCATATCAAGGCAAAAATGATGCAACAGTATCTCCTATCCTGTGTGGACACCCAAATGGAAGATACTTACTGAATGTCTTTAAAATGAGTTCTTAAGTTATAACTAAGGGCTGGTCTTCACTACCCGCCGGATCGGCAGGTAGCGATCGATCTTTTGGCGATCGATTTCTCGCGTCTTGTGAAGATGTGAGAAGTCGATCGCCCGCGGCACCCCTGTCGACTCCAGAACTCCAGCTTGCCGGAGTCGACGGGGGAGCACACCACGGCCTGCCGCCGCCATGAGGACGGCAGGTAAGTCGGCTGCAGATACGCAAAATTCAGCTATGTGATTCACGTAGCTGAAGTTGCATATCTGCAGTCGATCTCCCCTCCCCCCCCTCCCCCCCGGTAGTGAAGACCAGCCCATAGATTATAAGAAAGTTGCTGGTATCTGAAGTTTCATCCAAGAAACACTGCGGAAATCAAGGAAGGGAGCTTGGCTGATTGCTCATATGGCCACAACACCCTTGTGGCCACTGCCCCTCTGAGAAACCCCCTACACACAAATCTGTGATACATTTTCTTCCTAAAAAGGTCATTTCTCTCTACTTGTTCACTCTGTCCACAGATTATTACAATTAATGGCTTTATTTTTCCTGTTCCAAACTATAAAATGCTTAATACATTGTCACAATGAAGCACTACACTATGAAAGTGTATGGTGCTTACTACATACATACATAACAGCTGTGTTCCTTCTAGAGAGAAATTTTGCTGATCCATTCAACCCAATATAAGCACTATAATTCTGAAAGACAATTCACACTCTAGAACCTGTCTTTAATGCACACTATTTGTCTGCCAGCCAGTAACTGGGCTAGAACTAGAAATTGCTTTTAAGAGGAATGTTTAGTAGCCTGTTAGAATGAATTCCTTTAAACATTAACTGTTATGTATCTTAAACTGGCTGGAGATTCAGGAGTGTGGCCACTTCCAGACTGTTGTGAGTGATAAGTCTGGTTCTGCTTCCGGTGAGCTCCAGTAGATGGAAGAGACACTGCAATGGATCTATAGACTTTCCCTACAAAGAATGTGGTAAGCACAGGGATTTCTCCCTCTATATTAGATGTAAGAGTATACCACCAAGAAAGCTTGGTACACATGATCTACCGCTACCTACTCAAAAACAGGACAATATAAGTCCATTCTTAACTATGACTAGAGCTGAGTAATTGTTCAACATGTGGTTGTGTAGTGACATCTGCAATAGTTTGTGAAGAGAAGTCCATCCCTGAGACTCAAAACATCAGGAGTGGAAAAGTGATGAACATTGTTTCAATTCCCCCCTCCCCCTCCATCCTATAGGGAGACTATGAGAAATGGCATTAAAGAAATACCATTCACAGGAAGAAAAAACAAGAAGTATAACAACTTTGAGATAAACTAGGTATACACTGGAATTAAGACACCTGCAAATGGCCCATGCCAGCTGACTTTGGCTCATGGAGCTTGGACTAAGACTATTTAATTGTAGTGTAGATGGTCAAGCTCAGACACAAGCCCTGCGACCCCCCCCCCCAGGCTACAGCCCAAACCCCAATACTTACAACTGCAATTCAACAGACCCTTAGTCCAAACCTCACAAGCTCAAATCAGCTAGTACATGCCCGCCACCAGTGTCTAATTCCACTGTACACCTATCCTATCCATATACTCAAGCAGCATAATTTCAAATCATGGCCAAATTATTCATTACACTAAAATAATTATCCCAAAAGTGAAGTCATGTCAGACCTTCCAATGGAAAAAAAAGTACATCTGGATTAAATGTGGACAGTGATTTGAGTTTTAGGTTTTATATAAGTAGAATAAAATTCTTACAACTCTCTAAAGGGAAAATAAGAGTAAGGAATTACATGTTTTTTCCATGGCTTTGCAGAAATGGCAGAAACCTTTCTTTGGGAACTGGAGCTGATGGTTTCCAATCACTGTTGGCAGTCCATTCAATTTGGCAGAGATACTGTAGTCTATCTTGCTTCAGTAGGGTTTAGAATGAACCATATTCAGCAATTTGTAGACACTTTCAGAAATACTACAAGTGTCTGCTTTATTATACGCTATTAAGAGAGCCTTTCAAAAAATTGGATCAATAAGCAGCAGTAAAGCCTTCATTGTACAGGTCTCGGAGAAAAAAAAGTGAAGGTTATTTTATCCCCTCTAATTTTCCATGAAAAGGAGTAGTTCAAATTATGTTATTTTAGAGCCTTAGAACTCTCCCAAGGGCTTAATTGGGACAATGTGGAGAAAGAAGAAAAAAAACCTTGTTTTTGTTCTACCAAGAAACTCCTCCTTAAGAGAGCTTCCATGCAAGTACAAAACCTAAACCAGGACTTAACAATCAGCAATATAAGTCATGAGTACCACTGTCAGCATTTAATCCAAAGAGGTCTACTCTTTGCAGAGCAATTTTGCACCAATAAAAGTTTGTAATCAAAATCAAGTGTTAAGATAGTAGAGTACCACTCAGACAAGAAGGTTGAAATTTCATGCACTAAGTTTTATCACCTTACCGGAGGTATAACATAATTCCTTTGCTCCCCAGGAGGCCACTGTGGTGGAACCTTAAAGATTTAATAAATAAGAATTATCCTTTATATTGTCTTGTGCAAAGAACAATTACTTACCTTCAAGAACTACAGTTATTGTAAGTGTGTGAGTGACCACACTAATTCAAACCTTTTAACTCTCAGACTTGTCTCCTCATGCATGCCCCTGCTGAAGATATAGCAGTACAGCCCTTACTGCTTCTCACTTTCCTCACTAATTCAGAATCCCAGCAGACATGGACTCCATGGGATAGAGGGTAGGTCATGGGAGCTACACAGACTAGACATCTTGAACCCCAGTAACTATAAGTAATGCTGCGAGTTTGTCACGGAGGTCACAGAAGCCTTAACTTCCAGAGACCTATAGGAGTTCAGCCAACAGCACCTGGGAGCTGCAGTGTTCCCTCTGCCATCTGTGGCAGCTGGAAACTGCGAGGTACCCCCGGAGCTCCCAGCCACAGGTGGGAAGGGGACCCCATAGCTCTGAGCCAGACCTCCCACAGGATGTGTGGGGACCCCACAGCTCCCCATTTTGTCATGCATATCTATATATATATAAAAAAGTCAAATGGTGTATGCGTGTATGTATGCATGAATGTACATTCACTTACTCCTTCCACACCGTTTGAGCTAGAGACTTGAAATTTGGTACAGTTATAGGTCTTAGGGTCCTAATCAGGGTAAGAGTCGAAAATTTTTCAAATCTCACCTCTGACGCCCCCCAGGGGTGAAATTATTTAAAGGCCAATCACATAAGCTGGGCAGCTGCTGTTCTCTGTGACATAGTTATGATGGCATAATACCCCCCCTCCAACGGATCCCGCACTCACTCAGCTCTCTGCCCCCTCCCCCCTCCAATGGACCCCGCACTTGCTCAGCTCTCTGCCCCCTCCCCCCTCCAACGGACCCCGCACTCGCTCAGCTCTCTGCCCCCTCCCCACCTCCGATGGACCTGAGTTGGGTTTGGTCGGAGGGTAAGTGAGGTAGGGGTGTCGGGTTTGGTCGGGGGGTAAGGTGGGGGTGTTGGGTTTGGTTGGGGGGGTGAGGAGGGGGGTTGGGGTTGGTCAAGGGGTAAGTGAGGTGTGGGTGTCGGGTTTGTTTGTGGTGGTAGGTAGGGTTTGGTTGGGGGGGAAGTGAGGTGTGGGTGTTGGTCAGGGGGTGTTGGGGTTGGTAGGGGGCTGATGTGGGGGTGTTGGGTTTGGGTGGGGGAGTGAAAATGTGAGTCGGGGTTGGTCGAGGGGTAAGTGAGGTGGGGGTGTCGGGTTTGGTCGGGGGGGTGAGGTGGGGGTGTCGGGTTTGCTCTCTGCCCCCTCTCCCCTCCAATGGACCCCACACTCGCTCAGCTCTCTGCCCCCTCCCCACCTCCGACGGACCCAAGCAACGCCAGGTATTTTTGCTAGCTTTTAATAAGTCAGAAGCCTATGACCTATCCTGTGAATTATTCTTTATTGCCCATGACTTTTACTAAAAATATGCATGAAAAAATCTTATCCTCAACTGAAACTCTGCTCTCAAGTCTTTGTTCATATGGATCTGAGTTTCAGCAGGCCCCAAACCAAGTGTGAGGGAGGGAGGTTTGAAGAATTCTATTTGTATCTAACTAACTAAAGATTGTAAAACTGTTCTCCAAAATTTGGCATGTGACCTGGATGCCAAATGTAAAGTATATTTTGTAAAAATAGAAATGGAGCTCCATGTAGATATTCTACAGATTTCCTGTACAGGAGTCTCTCTTCAGCAAGCTGAAGGGGTTTGCGCTGGCTAGGCAATAAAGAAAGGTTCTGAAGATGGGGTGTGCAATTTGCCTTCCCTCCATTGGAATAGGATTTGGAGAAGAAAACTGGGAGATTGAGGGCTTGGTTTAAATTAAAGTCACACAGCACCTTGTAAGGAATTTAGGCTATGATATCAGCACCACACTTTGGAACACCATCTAAGAAGGAAGAGTATACCATTAGTGCTTGGGCTTCACCAACACTTCTGGCTGAGGTAACAGCTATCACAAAAGGGTGTTTTAACGGTGAAGTGGTTGAGGGCCTTGGATAAGGGATCAAATGAGACATCTACAAGGTCCAGGAGAATTATGATAAGGGCGTAACAGTTTCTTAAAGGAGCTGTAGGTATCCCTTTGCCTGTTGACATAATACAGGGATGGCTAAACTGTGGCTCATGAGCCATATGTGGCTCCTTTTACTCCTCAGGGTATTCAGTGTCACTGCTCCATCTCTGGATTGGGGGGCCCAGGGCTAGCCTCTGGGAGGGTGGGGGACAGAGATTGTGGGTGTCTGGCCTCCCAGCTGGGCTTGGGAAGGGGGGAGTTGGCAGAGAAACAGGAACTAGGGTGTCACAGGGTTTCTTTAACTCTCTATTCCTGGGGGGGGGGGCGGGAAATCAGAGAGTGTGCGCGCGTTTTGTTACAGACATATTTGGCTTACAGGTATTTTTAAATAAATTACCCCAAAATAATTGAAAGGAGTGGTGATGATGTAATGGTACTTTGACAACTAGAATTTGCAGAATCTTAAAATATTGTGCACAGAATTTTTATTTCTTGGCACAGAATGCCCCCAGATGTACCTTTTACAGATAAAGTGCAACTCATGGCGCTCCCCACCCCTCCCAGATTGCAATGTCTCAGCTCTGACTCCGTGTGAGTGTTCTAGGGACAAAGCAGAGGTCAGCCCCCAGGGCCAACTCAGACCTGGACTTTGATACACCTGCCAACAAGAGGGTGGTCTGTGAAGTAGCTGCTGGGATGTGGCTGCCTAACAGTAAGTGTGTGGAGACCAGCAAATCATGTCAAATCACCCATTTAGCAGCTGGCTACCATGACAGAGGTGAAAGCCTGCAGATTGGGCGAGGGGAGGGGGGAAGGGAAGGAGAAGCTTGGGACCTCTGCCTTGCAGATAGCAGCTTCTACGCAGCTAAGGGCAGGGGTGTCTTGGGGCTGCAACCCTGCAGGGCATACCTGCTGGGGCTCAGGCCTCCAGCAGGAGCAGGGCTGAAGCCCCAAGTCCCAGCAGGTAGCTGCTGGCTCTCAAACTTCTGGAGATTGTTGTATGCAGCTCAGAGTCTCCATAAGTTTGATCCCCAGAAATAATATATTGTTGAGCAAGTTCTGCAAGATAGCCAAATTACCAAGAGTGCTTCACACAACAAGAATACATCCGAAATTTTTGCCTGAGTGACTAGTGATACTGGATGTCCCACCAATCACTGATCAATTTTGACAACTTCATCAAAGTAATGGGTGGAGCACAGGAGAGCTAGAGTGGCTTGCACCATTAAATTCAGCATATTCACTAATCTAATCAAGATTATTAAGAGCCTTTACAAAGAACTCTGGCCATCCTGTAGCAATCTTTGATTGCACCCACAGGTCAGTGGCTTAGACACAGCTGGGATGTCTGGTATCAGATGCATTCTTTGATGGAAAGTATTTATTTTAAGGCTCAAAGCTAACTGGTGTTTTTTTAAATCAGACTTTAAAACTTTCCTATAACTCAAATGGCTGAGAAACTCTTAAGAGATCTCTTAAAAAGATCTTTTAACTCTCAGTTAAGAGGTGGAAAAGCTCATTATACATATTTGAAATCTCCCATCTTTTAGCAAACCTAGGGAAAAACCAGACTTGACATTCCAACTATTTTTAAAGATTATACATACAGGTATATATTTTGATCACCTTGCTTCTCAATTGTCTTTTGGACATTCTTTGTATTTGAAGAATACAAAGGGGGCTCAAACCCATTTTTCTTTCTCCTTCGCATGTCACCTTTAAAAGCAGGTGAAGATACAGTAGAGCCCTCCAATACCATGCCCCACGATAGCAAGAATCTGCTTATAGCACGGGGGAGCTCCCGATGGCAGCAGCGGGCAGCGCTTTGATGTAGCGCAACCCGCGATAGATATTTTTGGACCCGAATCGTTGTGGCATCGTGGGGTTCCACTGTATTTACAGCCTAGCTCAAATACAACATGCAAGGACCACAACTAGATTAATATCCCTTCGTCACACAGAAGATTTTATGTTGAGAGTCACTTTATCAGTACCAAGTTCAACTGAAGTACTCTACAAACTTTTTAAAATAATGCAATAGACAAGATAGAATACCACACCCAGTTTGGCAAGAGCACAAGGTGCTTGAGGTCAGTTACATGTGCAAAAACAAGCCTATATATAAATCCTGTAGCCCAGTGTGTGTTTCCCAAGCACATGGCAAGAATAACATCTATCCGGCTATTTATGGAACAAGTACTCAGCCCTTAGTATTTAGGTTAAGTATGTAGTAAGTTTTACCACCACATTGTACTTCCTACTTCTTTACGATAGGCCAGGGTGATTTTATTTAAAATTAAAACAATTTAAATCATGTTCCCTATTTCCTGATTTAAACAGTTTAAAACTTGTTTTGAATTTGTACTTTAAAGTTTTCCTAAATAAAGTCTGAGTCTTTTTCTCTATTTTTACCTAGGGTGTTAAGAATATAATCATTTTCTAAATACTACATGAGTAATTTTACTCCAGTATTGAGTGAAACCTCATTTGTATGGCAACTGGAGTTCAATAAATATTGACACACAGCTTTTGTTTTTTTGTTTTTTAAAGTTACATTACATGTGATGATACATGCTACAAGCTTATCAAGTCTTTTGTATGCATTTAAAACTGATTTACTAAAGAAAGAATTAGTGGCAGTTAGTGATCTGAATTATTTGAAGTGCTAAACCAAACTGGTTCCAGTTGCTTAGCTCATTGAAGATCTCCTGGTTAAGCCGGATAATGGTCTGGAGAACTCCTGCCCTCTCCCATCAGAACATTTAGCAATATGATCAGTTGTCTATTGTTTGCTGGCAAACAAACAAACCAAAACAAACCAGCCATGCAACCCAGGGAAAAAATTCCAGAATGTGTGAATTGCTGTAAGTATTTATCTATTTTTAAACAAAGTAGGACGATCAAACAATTACAAAAATCACGCTTAATCGTGCTGTTACTAGAATACCATTTATTTTGATATTTTTGGATGTTTTCTACATTTTAAAATCTATTGATTTCAATTACAACAATACAAAGTGTACAGTGCTCTTTTTTTTTTTACAATGCAAATACTTGTAATAAAAATAAAGTTTTTTAATTTTCAATTCACCCAATACACGTATTGTAGTGCAATCTCATTATCATGGAAGTTGAACTTACAACATAGAACTATGTTCAAAAATAACTGCACTCAGAAATAAAACAATGTAAAATCTAGAGCTTACAAGTCCAGTCAGTCCTACTTCTTGTTCAGCCAATTGCTCAAAACAAGTTTGTTTACATTTGCAGAAGATAATGCTGCCCGCTTCTTTACATCATCTGAAAGTGAGAATGGGTATTTGCCTGGCACTGTTGCAGCGGCATCACAAGATATTTACATGCCAGATACAAATCTTTAGTGCATGTCACTTCATGCTTCAACCACCATTCCAAAGGATGTGTGTTCATGCTAATGGAGTCTGCTCGATAATGATCCAAGGCAATGCGGACTAAAGTATGTTTATTTTCATCGTCGTGAGTCAGATGCCATCAGTACAAGGTTAATTTTATTTTTGGTGGTTTAGGTCCTGTAGTTTCCACATCACAGTGTTGCTCTTTTAAGACTTCTGAAAGCATGCTCCTCACCTCGTCCCTCTCAGATTTTCGAAGGCACTTCAGATTCTTAAATCTTTGGTTGTGTGCTGTAGCTATCTTTAGAAATTTCACATTGGTACCTTCTTTGCGTTTTGTCAAATCTGCAGTGAAAGTGTTCTTAAAATGAACATATGCTGGGTTATCATCCGAGACTGCTATAACATGAAATATGGCAGACTGTGGGTAAAACAGAGCAGAAGACATACAATTCTCCCCCATGGAGTTCAGTACAAAATGTAATGAATTATTTTTTAAGCAAGCATCAGCAGCATGGAAGCACATCCTCTGGAATGGTTTCCGAAGCACAAAGGGGGCATATGAATGTTTAGCATATCTGACACGTAAATACCTTCAACACCAGCTGCAACAGTACCTTGCACCTGTTCTCACTTTCAGGTGACACTATAAACAAGAAAGGAGCAGCATTATCTCCCATACATGTAAACAAACTTTATAGCCAATCCCAAAGACAAACAAGATAAGGACTGAGTGGATTTGTAGCCTCTAAAGCAGTGGTGTCCAATATGTTTGCCACTAGCCACGTGTCATGAATAGGCTACTGAATTGTGGCTAATGCATGAACAATACATGGGTCTGTGAATTCACCTTGTCTGCAGTAACTTTTATAAAATCCAAGTAAAGATCAAGTACTATGGATGAAAAAAGTGTCACACTGAAGTAATTCTGTGTTAGTAGTACCTATTAATTTTTTGGTAATATCTACTTTTGATATTAACAAAAAAATAATTTGAAATGTCATTTGTAGTGTTTTTTTAAATCCTTTTTCATAATGTGGCAAATAAGAAAAATTCAAAATCACACGTGTGGCTAGCATCAAATTTCCATTGGACACCATTGCTCTAAAGTTTTAGATAGTTTTGTTTGAGTGCAGTTATGTAACAAAAAATAAATTTTTAAAAAAATCTACATTTGTAAAGTTTCACTTTCATGACACAGAGATTACACTACTTGTATGAGGTAATAAGCAAAATAAATAGTATTTTTCAATTCATTTTCACAGTGCAAATATTTGTAATCAAAAATAGAGTGAGCACTGTACACTTGGTATTCGGTGTTGTAACTAAAATCAATATATTTAAAAATGTAGAAAAGCATCCAAAATATTTAACACATTTCAATTGATAATTAACAGTGCTATAATAATGGTCACTAATCACATTTTAAAAAATAGTGATTAATCGACAGCCCTAAAACAAAATTTATCAAGTCAACTGGAGAAGGATTTGGGGAGGAAAAAGTGTTGAACCAACAAATTGAGGTCCAACATCTAGACATCAGAATGTTTAGATAATTGATTAATGATAAATCAGAATAAGTCATTAAAAAAAAAAAAAAAAAAGTACCTGATAGTTGTAGGCAGGCTGGTAGCCTACAGGAACTTGCTGTTGTATCAGTACAGCCTGCGACCCATAAGGGTATGCCTGGAGAAAAAAAAAAAAGTTTTGCATTTCATAGGTTAAAGAGATTAGGTAAAGTACATCTACACTGCAGCCAGCTCTAGTAAACCTACCAGCACCAACTGATTGAGAGAACACACTAAAAATAGCAATGTAGCCACAGCTACATGGGCAGCGGCATAGGCTAGCTGCCCAAATACATCTGCAGGGAGTCAGGTATGTTCAGGGTGGCTAGCCCACATAGTCATAGCTACATGCTTTTTTAGCACAGAAGCTTGATGATTGCTAGCATGGGCATGCGTACAAAAGCCAGTAGTCATGTCTCTGACTGCAGTGTGGACACATCCTAAATGTCTAAGACCTGTTTACAAAAGCGAGCTTAAGGACTTGTCTACATAGCTACCTACAGAGTGGCAAGCCATGGTGTGAATCTACAGCACATCAACCTGCTGTGCAGTAACATCCTGTGTAGCCACTGTTTTATCATATCTCATAAGCTGCACACTGAGACTTTTCACTGCACTGGAGCACTTTCCATACTGGACTTCCCCATTGTAGACCCACACCTTGGCTTGCCACAGAGTAAGTCAGTCTCACTGAGCCTCAATAGGACTTTTAAATATACCTACTAACAGAACTTTCTTTAGGTCTGATCTGTACAAATACACGCCAGCTTGCTGCAAACTCAGTAAATCTAGCTCACACTAGACTTCTGTGCACTAAACATTTTACAGACAAGCCCTTAGCTGGGAGTTGCATTTGAACAGGAATGGAAGTAATTGCTTCTCACAATGAATTTTTTATTTGAGCAGATTCTGAATTTAGGCAAAAAAAAACTATTGGAAGTAAGTCATAAGTAGATTGTTCTCTCAGAAGATATGCAAGGTTTCAAGCAAATGAATTAGAATCAAATATCTACCCTCCCCCCAAAAAGTGTTACACTATTTGATTTCTTGAAATCCTCCCCCTACTTTCCTTTAACTAAAGGCTTATCCAGAACAGCAATTCTCAAACTCTGGGTCAGGAGCCCAAAGTGGGTCGTGACCCTGTTTTAATGGGGTCGCCAGAGCTGCCATTAGACTCGCTGAGGCTGAAGCCAAAGCCAGAGTCACACTGTCTGGGGCCAAACCCAAGGGCTTTAGCCCTGGGTGGCAGGGCTCAGATTTTAGGCAGTGGGGCTTGGTCTTCGACCTTGATCTCCCCACCTGTGGCTCAGGCTTCAGTCCTCCTTCCTGGGGTCATTAAGTAATTTTTTGTTGTCAGAAGGGGGTCACGGTACAAGAAGTTTGAGAACCCCTGGTCTAGAATTGTTTAAGGAGGACTTGCAACTGGAAAATTGAGGTAAGATTTTTATAGAGAGTTTATTTTTGGTTTGTTACAGCTCGTTTGATACTAAATGGTAAAGCCCTTCCAGTGTCTACTTAAACTATTTCAGCACGTGAGGAATTAGAATCATTCCCATCCCCCACATTTTTCTTCTTTCAAATATTAGGGTCAGAGCACATTTACCAAGTATTTTACTTTTACTAAGTTATTTGCTTAACTCACTATGGGTTGCATCCCTTCTTAAAAAAAAAAGTAGCCAAATCAAAGCAAGTTTACAATAAATATCAGATTTGGTCATATTTAGTAGGCAATGGGGTTTGGGGTAGGTGAGAAGAAAAACTATCAGGGGATCCTCTCAATGCCGTGTTGGAGGGAACAAAACATGATTATAGCTTAGGAGAATATTCCATAGATATGTATGAGCATGCATTCCATTTCCTCTCGTTAGATGTATAAAAAGTTATCCCTTAAATGGAGATACTGGTCATACCCACAATAATGGTATGTCTTACAGAAGTCAGTGCAATATTTGCATGTTTTATACAAAGGTACTGTACTAACCAAAAGCAAGCAAAGTGTTTTGCCTGGAGAAAGTGTTGACAGACAGAGCTTTGCTGTTCCATACTCTGTTAATAAAATGGATGCTGTACACTAGTCCTTTAACTTGCTCTCAAGTTTCTCTGCTCAAATGTTATGTGAAGAATTGTGTGCTTTGGGAGCAACCTCCAGATGAGTCAAGGTCTCTTATAAGCCAGGTTACTTCCCCCATTCCCTTTTCTTACTCCATTCTGTAGCATTACCAGGCCGAAGATTTCTGCTTTGCCAGAAGATGGGAAATGTGTAATAGGGGACGGACCACTTCAGGATCACCTGTTCTGTTCATTCCCTCTGAAGCACCTGGCTTCAGTCACAAGTCAGAATACTGGGCTAGATTTTGTCTGACCCAGTATGACTATTCTTATGTTTTAGCTTCATTTGAATCAACAATCTCCCGAAATATGAAGTAAGCTTCCACAGTACAGAGGTTGTTTGTGGTATAGTGGGTTAGTAACTGGCTGCAGATATCAAGATTTGAAAGACCTATTGAGGTGGTACTTCTAAATGGACAGTTCTGTCTGCTTTATAAAACAATTCTGTCCGCACTTTATTTATTTGCTATTGTTACAACTAGCCTTTCATTTTTAGGGATATCAATGTCAAAAATGAAAGTTCCTAGCTAAGTATTTCAGTGGTCATGGAAGTGTGGCTCTCAGAAGTGTTACATTCTAGTGCTTTTAAGAACACCATTATGATCCAAGATCAGACCATAAAGAAATAATCTTACCTGAACATACTGAGTTACTGGGCTCATCATAGCTGGGGGAGGCATGTATGTTTCTGTGTTTTGATTACTCCATACGCTATGAAACTGTGGCACAGGAGGATTAAAACCCAGATGTCTGGGTTGCACATGGTAAGCACCTAGTTTAGAGACAAAAGAAAGATGATCCAAAACATCTTTTTTTGGTAGTTTTCAGTAGTTTATGCTCAAAAATTAAGGTTTTGTAGGAGTTCAGATATGTATGTTTCCATGATTTTTTAAAAATATTTTAAATTAAAAAGTAGTGCAGGACAATAGATCAATTCAGCGGTGTTTGCAGTTTATAACCTGGGGTGTTCCATCAGTTTGCTTTGTCAAAACTGAGTAAAAAGGTCTCAGTATTGATTGGTAACAATTACTTAGATTTACTTCAGTTGTAACACTTAATACAAGATTGTAAATATCACAGATAAACAAATGACTTAAAATATCTTGCATGTAAACCAGCATCCTTTCATGAGGAGAAAAAGATAAAAGTTCCCATCTAGAGGTACTTACATAAATTCTGTTGTTTTCGGATTGCTGGGCCCAGTTTCAGTTTTTTACCATGGAAGTTTATTTGTGACTGGGGGGATGGAAAAAAAGTCATTTGCATAATAGTTAAACAAAATTTACTACACTTGTAGATTCAATGACAGCTCAATAACTACTTTTAAGTCAATCTAAAGGTACACCTACATTTACAGCAGCATGTAGAGTACAGAGACTGCATGCACATCTAGCATGGGTATAAAAAGTAGTGCGGACAGTGAGGCACAGCCTAGAAGAGTAGTGTGCCCTACACACCCAAACGCCCTGGTATACAACCTAGTCTGCACTCTACAAGCTCAAGCACATTGCTAGAGCTTTTTTCACAGGTGTCATGCTATAGGTCTGTTGTACTCTGTCACTTCTATCAATTAATAGTGCAGTTTTTAAATAACTTGGCCAGTGTATCTTGTTCTTAACTACCTAAGTGTCTTTTGAATGGCAGCTAGGAGTGGAAAGAATGGATTTTGAACAGACACCTCCAAGCAATGAAACTAAAAACGTATTAGTCTTATTTTTGGCTAAATAAGTTGCGCAAAAAAAGAAAACCCCTACTTCAAGAACATGGGGGATTTTAGAGGATTGTAATCGGCAGTTTTGAATACTCAGTCTTAATCCTTTCCTCTTCCTAATCACTTCATTCCAGATTCTCATCTAACCTTTAGACAGCTTAATTTCCCCATTACCCTCAGTGTGGTGATTAAACAATCACCACACTGCATTCTTCATTACAATACAGATAGGAATATGAACATCCTCAAATAGTCAAGTAACTTACTTCCACTATTTTCTGAACATCCACGTTGTCCAAAAAGGATACAAATCCATATCTGCAAAGGAATAAAATTCAGTGTGACTACTGCATGACCTACAAGCCTGTTTTGAACAATATTTAATAGCAAAAATTGGGTTCCTGTATGCCAAAAGATAGTCAAGTCCAAGTCAATATCCTTCCATTGGATTCTGAGAACCAAAAACTGATGGAAAGTTGTATTTATTACAAGGTGTCAACTAGCATCCAGTTAGAAAGTTGGTTCTCATTTCAAACTGGGTATGACCTGGTGCAATTCACTTCACATCGGCCTTGGTTTCCCCAATACGGGAAGCTGGGATAGTGTTTGATCCCATCAGAGTTGATGCGAGACTTAGAGCAACAAGAGTTTGTTACATTAAGCATGGACAAAACAGTAGTTTTAAATCAAAATTAGTCTTCTGTCTAGCACATTACCAATAACCAAGACTTCTAGTTATCCGGGGTACTTCACAGTACCAGGGGAAAGGCTGGGGTAACAGGTATAGAGGATTGACAAAAGAGTTCTTTCCAGCTCCAAAAACTCATGTCCAGGAAGTGGATCCATGATTCTTTTGGGTAAACAGTAACGTAAGCAGCTGGGCTAAAAGAGTAAGAATTTCATCCCATCCCATCAAAAGCTGGCTGAATTTGGTGGACAAGGCAAGTCTGAAGCTTTGCTTCCACCAATTCAGAATTTATATGCCCCCTGAAAAGCAAGATTTATTAAATCAGCTAAAGCATACCATATTATTCTTTACAAGATCAGCTATACTTAAATTGAGTCTATACGAGCCTACTGGTTAGTTGTAATTCACCACACCACAGACAGGGCTCAGGCATTTTAATAGTGTGTTGTAGGGCTGGGTTAGTCCAACTCTCCATGTGGCGCTGCTTCCTCTGGTGATTTATGGTTACCGACTTCACTAGGTTAGAAAAGGCTTTAATGACCCAAGACAAATCATTCATGTTCTACTTACCCTTTGGAAACACCAGTTCTATCAGTGATTATCTTCACTTCTTTCACTGTACCATATCGTGCAAAGAAGCTTCTAATTTCTGTTTCATCCATCTAAGGAACAGAATTTGTTTAGCTTAAAAAAAAAAATCATCTCTGGCCACCACAAGAAAGCCTTGAGCACAAGTTTACAAAAAGGAGTTAACTGTCTGAAGGGGATTTGCAGAAGCCACTTTCAAACCCACCCACCGCAATTGCACAATTCAGTGCTGCTCACCTAATTAAGGGATAAAACTGGAACTGAACTCAGATCTCACATAGCAGTGCAAGACCATAAAACTGGTAGATGCCATGGGATCAGCCAATTACGGCAAGAAGTGAAAGTCTGTTTTCTGCTCTCCACTCCCAAAAAGAACAATCCAATCACTACAGAATATACATGAAAGTGAAGACATTTGAATACCCTTATATCAATTCCACCAACGAAGACTGTGTTTGGCATGATTTTTCCTTCTGGTAAAACATATCCTTGACTGGTTGTTGACGACAACTGGGTGTTATCCTCCCTGGAGATGCTTGCACATTGGGACTCCGGATTTGCTGCAGACTGCAAGTACATATTATAATCATTTATATAGTGCACTTTAGGATACTAAAACTTCAAAATGTTCCCATGGACACAATACTTTCCATTTCTAGTTTATTCTATTTGCAACAGAAATGCCTCAAATAATTTTCTGAAAAACATATGTTCTGAATTAATTCTACTTCATGGACTGGTTTTTCAGTACTTATTATTTTTACCTACCACTAACCTGCATTTAGAATAGATTAAATATGTTTAGTTAAAGTTGCTTTTCCTCAAAGTTCCATGGTCACGTTAAACCTATACTACTAATTCTACAATGAAACTGTTGAAAAAAGCACTTCAATATCTATCAAATGGGATTTAAAACAGAGTTAACAGACATAAAAGACTACCAGATCTGCTTGCAGTGTTCCCGAATTCCACATTATCCTACATGTCCTCCCAAATCCTTAAGTAATTAATACAGCACTTATATGAGCACTCCCAGAACAAAACCTAGCAGCTACACATGGAAGAAAATTTATCTTTTTTTTTTTTTAAGTTATAGTCAACTACCGGTAGCTCTTAACATGATAACATTACCATGATCCCCTTTGAAGGAGAGAGAGATTTTGTACTCTGTCACAATTTAAACTAAAGTTATATCAAATCAGAGGTCTATCAAGATCTGCAACTTTGTCTTAAATAGTCTGAATAGTTTTAGATTAAGTGACTTTTACAAATCACTTACATCTGTAATAGGATATACACACAGGCCACCAAATCCCCACCCCCATCCCCCAGATGAAACAGAAAGAAACACATTCAAAGAATACTCTTAAATCAAGCACTCAGAAGTTAAATAGTAGATTTAAGGCTGCCTAGGCAACTTTAATTGAATGGATTATGTTTATACATCATCACAGTCTTGAATTACATGATCACATGCCATTTTTTCCACAGGACCCCAGCTTCACTTAGTACATAGAACGGATGGTACTCAATGAATGAACAGCTATACAGTATTTTGTTCAGAGCATAAAGCAAGGTTGGGCAAACTACGGCCCGCGGGCCACATCCTGCCCGCGGGCCACATCCTGCCCGGCCCGAGCTCCCAGACTGGGAGGCTGCCTGTGGCCCCTCCCCTGCCTTCCACCGGAGCCACACTGGCAACGTGTCTAGCTCTGGCCAGGCTATTGCTATGAGCAGCATGGTAAGGAAGCAGGAAGTTGGGAGGTTGGAGTGCCCAGGGGGCAGTCAGGGGACAGGGAGCAGGAGGTGGTTGGATGGGGTGGAGGTTCTGAGGGGGTTGGATAGGGCTTGGGAGACCTGAGCATCAGTCAGGGTGTGGATAGGGGTATCTCTGGAGGGGGTAGTTAGGGAACAAAAAGTGGGGGGAGTGGATGGATCAGGGATTCTGAGGGGGCAGTCGGGGGCAGGAAGTGTGTGTGGGGGGTCAGACAGGGGTCAGAGCCAGGCTGTTTGGGGAGGTACTGCCTTCCCTACCCGACCCTCCATACACAGCAGGAATTGATGCCAGAACCAAGTTGTAGAGTGGCATCTGCAAAAAAGTCAGTGTGCCAGTCCAATGGCCCCATGAATGCAGTTCCTTAAATGTTTTCAATAAAGGCAAGGATTTGTAGATTGAGAAGACATTTTTCCCCACAGCATTTTTACTCAGATTTTTTTTATACCAACGAACAAATATTGCTGTATCAAGAAAATTGAATAGAATGCAATCATTGTGCATGAACGAAGATAACTTTTATAGAATGTTATATACATAGCTTCCCATAAGATTGCTACAGCAAGACTAGCTATTTCACTGGATATACCTATAGGATCCTCATCTTTTTGTGCCTGGCTATTAATGAGCTCAAGTTTCTCAAAGCAAACTCATGAAATGGTAGTCAAATTTTGTGGAAATCAGCAATGAGCTTTGTTAGTTTTTCTACTCTACTTCCAGAGCTCCCCAAAACCCTTTCAGGCTAGGGCAATTCTTTAAACATCCAGATACAACTAACAAATGCAATTACTTTTGCATTCTTTAAAACAGTAACTTTTCATATTTGGGATACCTAGCAGACATGAAGTAGTTGTATGGAAACTCAACCTCAGTTTAAATAAATTTATAGTATAGTTTGACCCAGGGTAGCTATCAAACGCAAAAGTAGAAACCAGCAACCCCAGCTTGTTTCCTGCAGGAGTCTCTGAGGTTAATTTCATATGCACAGGAATGAAGTGCTACTGTACACGATGAAGTATTGTTCCCCAGGTGGTATTACATACAAAGAACTGGGCCTCCTCTTTCATCTATTTTCAGGAGAGAAACTTCCTTGATTCTTCAATGTACACATCTGTGTGATTTACAGACAAGGATGCTGGTGTAGGAAGATCTTCCTCCCCACACACCCTCATTATTCTTTTGTGTTTATCTTTCAAGCTATTTGACCCTCCATAACAGCCTTCTGCTATAATTGGAGAGAGGGGCTAGACATCCCTTATGGTTTTCCTGCTGTGATTTATGTCCCACCTCAAACTACACAGCTACAGAAACAGGAGTGAAATGAGACTATAAAAAAGAAAGAATACTTTTCTGGATTGTCAAAAGGAGTTATTTTCAACTGAGAAGGAAAAAACAGCAGGGAAAGAAAAGTATGCCAAGTATCTATGGGAAAAGCAGCAAAAAGTTAAGTGAAGCCTCAGTGCTGTGGTAAATAATATTTTATATGTTACTTCCTTTATTTTGTTCTATTTCTCTGGAAGATGAGCTCCAAACATTTGAAGGAACAGGATCAAAGTAATACTAAATGAATGTAGCATTGAAGTTAAATCAGAGATCTTCAGCAGGATCCAGAGCATGAAGGAAAACACCAGCCTGCCATGACAACTCTCTCATATATAAAAGGTATCATAAGATTCTGTTCTGTCAATCATCTGGATGCCTGTGTAGGTAATACACAGGGGGCAATACTGAGATTTAGACTGCATTGTCATCATCGGGATGCAGAAGATAACACCTTGCTCTGAGTGAACATAGTTCTTACTGGATCTGAGTGACTCAAAATCTATTTAAGCCAGACTAACCAAATCAGGACTCAAACCAGAAGATGCCAGTGGCTGTGAAGAGAAACAGTATAATTATCCAGTTATCAGTCCCTTCTCAGATGGTGTGCCCACTTTTTGCTAGCAAGTGCACAACTGGAGGTGGGGGGAGGGAAGGGAGTGTCTTGCTGTCTCTTGGTTGTGTTTTGAAGATAAGGAAGAAGCTGAAATCAAATAAAATACCTGAGCTGCTAATTTGAAGTGGCAGGAAGTAATCAGAGAAGAGGCCTTTACTCTGAAAGTCAACCTCCATGCTGGGTCTGAAAAAAAAGAAGTTTGACTTCCTAGGTGAAGTTATCATTGCAGATTCTCAGAGGAATCTTTTTTTTTTTTTTTTTTTTTTTTTGTGGTGGTGCTTTTTTTTTTTTTTTAGCCAGAAAGAGGAAGAGAAGTGCCACTTCTACTTTCCAACCACGGAAAAAAAAATTTCCCTGGTGGAGTTGCCACCGAAATGCCTCCAGACAAAGTAGTGAAGAGGGTACGGCCGCTGAAATGCTGCCAAAAGAAGTGGAGCCCTTTCAGTGGTTTTTTTTGAGAAATGGACACGCTTCACTGCTTTGCTTGGCAGTGGCATTTCGGCTCCATGAGTCCCCCCTGCTCCAGCCACCTGCTGAGTAGAAAATGCAACACTTTTGGGATTCTGGCCTCACACTCTCCCGATCCCTCCCTAGCTACCCTCCCTAGCTACACTACTGCTTGCCGTACTGTCAAACAGAGTCAGGAAGCAGGAAGTTGGGGAACCAGAACAGGAATTTAACTTGCAGCCAGGAAGCCAAGCAAACCAAGAGTGTAAGATGTCAAGCTGAGCTTCCTGGAGAGCATGATAGCAGTGAGGAGTAGCCAGCTTCAGCAGGCGACTGCAAGTTCCACCCTTCCCTATAGGGAATAGGAAGAGGTTCTGACCCAGGCTGGCTGGCCATCATCACAGGAACCAAAAATCAAGGAGTGCAGCCAGGCTGCCTAGAAAAGTTAAGGGGGAGAGGAAAGAAATCTTCAAAAAATTAGAGCAATAGTTAAAAGTACAATTTGTCAGTTAGATGAGCCTTAGATGTGTGTACAGAAAAAGATGGCAGATTGGAATGGACATTTCTTGACAATCATAAATTAGGAGTTGCCAAATAATTTAGGCATTGTTGCTGCAGCTCTAGGTCCTATTCTGCCTCTGAATAGGTAGGGCCTCTGTTATACCCTACAATGTTTATGAAAAGCAATGCAGAGGAAAAAAAAACTCAACAAACCTAACCAACAGTTCTGTTGGATCCTCAATAGAACTTCAATTAGCCCACCCCAGAACAGCATGTCTGTCTTTTTTCTCCTAGAAAGTTTGTCCTATCTTTCTTCACTTTCCCCACACCTTGCTCAGAATATAAAGATATGCAAGGTCTACTCACACTCCTGGCATTGCACCCACATGTGCAGCATTTCTACATACAGAAGTTGAAGTTACCATGACAGCACATTACCAGAAAGGGGGAAAGAACATGGCTCCCTATAACTGTGATAGTGTAGTTTACACATCAAGCAGCAGGTGGAGCTATTAGCCAAGTCCTGTACATGCTTTTTGCAAACTAGTTGATAACCTAGTCAACTTTTTCAACCCCCTTTCATTTCAGCTGACAGTATTCCTCTGTTTTATGTACATCAGTGGTTCTCAAAGTGTGGGGGCATGTCTCTTAGGAGGGAATAGAGGAACATTCGGGGGGGGAGGAGGAGACACAGCACAGAGGGAATCACCATGTTTCCAGCCCCATACTGCTCCCAGACCAGCTGCTCTCCAACCCTGTCAGCCCCCACTCCTGCTCCATCCATAAACAGTTCCACGCTCACTCCTTCTCTGCCAGTAGCCCCAGCTCTTCCCCCATCCCCAGTTCCACCTCCACCACAAGCTTTGCTGCTGAGGAAGCCTTGGCTATACAGTAATTGAAAGGAGGCCACAGACAGATTCCATTATTGATAAAGGGGGTGAAGCATAACTGACATAGACCAATACAATTATTTCTCTATAATTAATTCAACCTCTATTTTTATTTATTCTTATAAAAAGGCTGGGAGCATGCAAAGATTCTCTAGCAAATAGTTTTGGAACAAACACCTAATGTGAAAAAGGCTGTTGTCCCAGGGTTAAATTCAATTCAAAAGCAAAGCAGTTAATTGATAAATGAGACTGGTAATACAAGAGATCTTACATGAGGGGAATGGGAAGAAAGGGTACCCTCCTCTGTCCGCCAAATTACCACCAAAAGCGGAAGCTTTCACTTCAGCAGCTATTCGGCAGACACAGGCCCGGCGTTTGGGGCTGCTGCTGAAATGCCACTGACAGCAGCAGCAGCTCCCCGGAAATCGCATCCCCCAGTTTGAGGACCACTCCCCTACCCAGTCCTCCATACAATTTTGCAACCCCAGTGTAGTAAAGTCTGCCCACCCCTGCTTTAGTTACTAGTACTTTCTACAAGCACATCTGAGAACTGCAGTTGTGTGCATGGGGGGGGGGGGGGCAATTGGTAGCAAGCACAGGATATAAAATTGCTTTGGAAAAAATTCAAAACCAAATTTAGTTCAGCTAAACCCAGGCAAGTCTGCTCAGGAGCAGACACACCAGTGGAAGTTCACATTTCCAGGCAGGGCCTGCACCCCCCTATCGCCAGTAGGGAACCTGCCATGAGAGGACGGGAAGAAGCCTGCGTTTCAAACGGTCTGACCGCCTGTGGGGCACGAACACCGTTCAGCCCACAAGGGGGGGGGGGGGGGATACTTCCTACAGACAGACTGATCTGAGCGATCAGTAACCTCGCGCTGAAGTCCGCACCTCACAGCGCACCAGAGCGGGGAAATGCCGCCACAGGCCGGCTAATCCCTGCCCCCGAGGCGAGATCGAGGGGGGGGGGGGGCAACTCCCCAAGCTTGCGGGGAACGGGACCGTAGGGCCCACCCTAGCGGGCGGGGGTTCCCCACAGTCACGCTCCACTCTGCCGCGGGGGGGGGGGGTACCCGGGACCGCCCCGCCAGGACCTGCGGCTGCGGTGAGCGGCAGGAGCCATGTGGCGCTGTAAGAGCCCGCGCGCGTGCGGGGTGGGGGTGCGGTCTGGGGCCGGGGAGGGGACCGGAGCCCCGAGCTCCGCCCGCCACAGCGCGGGGCTCCCGCGCACGGGGAGCGAGCGGAACGGGCCCGGGCGTCGCAAGCCAGGCGACCACAAAATGGCGGCGGTTGCGAGGCATGGCCCGACAGTCTCGCCGCCCTCGAGCCTCTGAAGACTCGTCGCCGCGGCCTCGGCTCCCTCCCGCCTTCCTGCCCTCGGCAGAGCCGGCCCGGTGCACCCCGCGGCGACCGCTCGCCCTCCAGCCCCGTCTCCTCCGCCCCACATGCGCCCTCGCCCGTGCAAGGGCCGGTGACCCCCAACCTCGGTCACGTTCAGCCCCAGGCCGTGCTGAGCCCAGCGACCCTAACCCACGACGAGACATCCATGGGCCCAGCCCTCCCACGGGGCTCTCCCCCATGTGGGCTCAGCCCGCCGCCCCCCAATCCACGGCCTCGTCACGTCGTCCCCTCCCGACCTAGAGCGCTGCCTGTCGGCCCCCCAAACCGCATCGCTAACCCCCGCGAGCACGTGCCCCGCCGCCAGCCCCACTCACCATCGTTCCCCGCAGGCGGGACAGTGCCCATGCACTGCTAAAAACAGGGGAGCGAAACACCCGCCTGCCCCCCTAAAAACAGCAGGTCCTCCCGCTGGCCCAGCCGCCTCTCTAAATAATCAGTGAGGGAAGGGGGCGGGGAGAGGCCACACCCAGAGGGGTACTGCTGGTCACCAGAAAGAGGGAGGGAGGCAGGCTTTTCTCGAAGACTGACTTCGAGCTGTTCCCACCCTGCCTTTAATCTGGTATTGGTTTGCGATGGAGTTTGCTGTAACCTCTCTGGAGTTGGGAAAAGTATTTTACTGTGTGTCCTGTAGCTTCCCCCCGCCCCCTGAAAAGGGTAACATTTTGCTGTACAGTATAATCTCTTTTCATCAAATGGAAGGACTTTGCTCATTATGTGTTAATTTGAATGAGGCACCCATCCTTTGAGAATCTTACTTCATTTAATCGGTCCTTGCCTAAGACATGGCCCTGGAGAAGTGTTTTCAGTTTAATTTCCTCATTTAATTTCATCAACTGAAGTTTTTTGTAATACAGATTATTTTCATAAGAGAACTCTCTCACCAAATCCTGAGATGCACTTATTCCAGTCAAAGCCAATGGGAGTTCTGTTATTGACTTCAGTTACAGCAGGATTGGGACCATTGCTTGGTATCTGTGCTAGTCTCTAAGGGTATGTCTACACTGGCTTGGACTAAGGGGCTGTTTAATTGAGGCATAGATGTCTGGGCACAGGTTGCAGCCCAAGCTCTAGGATCCTTCCACCTCGGCAAGTCCTAGAGCCATGTGCCAACCAAAGTCCAAATGTATACACTGCAAATAACCAGCCTCTTAAGCCTGAGTCCCATGAGCCCAGATCAGCTAGCATGGGCCAGCCAAAGGTTTTTAATTGCATAGTGTAGACTTCTACACTGCCAAGAAAAAACCTGCTGCAGGGCTAAAAATACCAGTGCAGACATTCATGTCCATACTACCCTTTTTCTCTCAGTGGTGCACATCCTCCTCAGGAGCACTTCCACTGATGTAAGAGGGGTGGGGCTTGGGAGACTGAGAGCCAGGGCTGGCAGATGCCTGCCTGGAACTGGGCTGCCTCCTCCCTTCGGCTCCCCTCACCTCCAGGAATGGGGTAGCTGCACTGGGCTTCTCAGCTCTCCAGTGGGAGCTGGGCTGTCCCTCCACCTCAGGGCTCTTGGCTCCCCACCAAGACATGGCATGACAGCAACTGGGCTCCCAGCAGGGAGATCTGTGCCTAAATTCCAGTTGGCTGCCATGCTCCCAGAAGGGAGCGGAGAGCCTGAGCAGCAGCCTGGATCAGAGCAGAGAGCCAGGAGCCTGGGCGGCAGCCCACTAGAAACAGGGAGCCAGAACCCTGGGAACTGGCTTTCTAAGCTGCTTTACATTGACTTAACACTGCAATGTAGACCAGGCCTCAGTCAAACATCTTTTATCAAAGGAAAGAAGTAAAAGTTCTTGGTACTTATAACCAGGCAGAGACCAACAATTTAAGGGCCTACTTCCACAAAGAAATCCATGACGGCATAAATGTCTGTGCATGAGGATCTTTTTGAATGTTTAGATCCGAATGTTCACCTCAAACTGTGCAGAGACTGCTTGGTAGCTTTGAATCCTGTTTGTTCACAACTAATCAACTTTCCAATTATTCTCATTACTCATTTATTTCCAAGGATTTTTAAATCTATATTTGACATTAAATAAAAGGTTATATATAGTGGATAAAAGGTTTACCCTGTGTTTTAAACCTACTGGTATAAGTTTGTCTCAACCTACAGACAGTTTTTGGAGTTTCAGCAAAACCCTTCTTAATAATGAGAATTTTTTCCCCTAAAAATTTACATAAGTGAAAACCTATCAAGATCAAGATATTTTCTGATCTTTATTTCTTGCTCTGTGCTGCTCTTTAAAAAAATCTATATATATTTTGCAGTTGTAGGAATTCTTGATTATTCCCACTGAGTAACACTTGTTTAAAATGTTTATCCCCATAAATTCCCAAATTTATTTCTAAGTAATTTAAAATATACTGCAGCCTACTCTCATGCCACTTATTTTCATTGCCACAGTGACAGGAAATTATTCTGTGAAGGTGGACTCACAGATGTGCTGTTACACATATACTCTTTGATGTCTGCCCTGTGCTATTTAACTGTGTTATCATTTTGCAATAAATTATCATAAAAACCCAGTGCTTTGTCTGTTTTGGTCCCAATGAACTGCTCATTAAAGCCCACACAGAGGCATAATCTGAAATAATGATATAATTTATCTCACTTTGTTCTACCCTGTGAAGATTACTTCTATCAGTGCAAATTAAATCAATTCTAGAGGAAGAGATGCATCTCAGAGTAATTTCTCTTATGCATTTCTCTCTAAATATCCACAAGCCGTATTTCAGCTAGCTTTTCTGAGCATATTCATGTCTTTTTCCTTGCTCTCTTTCCTTAAATATTAACAATTTCTCTTCTTAGAGCCCAGTTAAAAGTTCAATATCCAGCATCCTTTTGATGTGTTCAGCTGAAATTATGGGGGTATATATATATATATATATATATAATATAATGCACATAAAATTCTTCAGTGTGATATAGAAAATTAAGTGCCTCCTCAGATGTATCAAATAACCTTGCATTTGTTGTTGTACACATATATGACTGGATGGGATACTGCAAAGGAAACTAGATTTTTTTTGCTTTCAGACTTTTTTTAAATGGAATATACGGCATTTATCTGCAATATATTTCTATAATGACATCAATCAGACTTCTTTATAAGAAACTAGATTTCATTTCTCTCTCCAGTCTGAGTATTTTTCCTCATTCCTGAATAGACTGACTCCAAGAATTTTTGCCATATGCCAAGTGTATGTCTGCCTGTATGATATAACTTACTTCATTGTGAAAATTTAAGAATTACTTCTTGGCATAGAAGGAAATGAAGTCTGAAGGAAGCCTACTGAGTTTACATTCAGACTTCAAATGCCATGTTACAAAAAAATCAGTCAGCAAGGAATGTGTACAGATTAATGTATTACTTCCTTATTTGCCCTAAGGAAAACTCACAGGGTTTCTATTGGGGTGCCTTGAACTGTTTTTGAAGTCTTTCATCTTGCTTTCCATCAGCCCTGAATTTATTGTGACTCTTTTAGGCCTACAACTCAGAATTCCCCTGTTCTACATTCCTCAAATATGGCAATTACCCACTGCAATCTCTTCAAAAATCCAATTTTGCCTTTTGGAGTTTGTTTAGTGGAGTGAAAATAGCACTTACTTGTTTTGAAAGCTGCTTGTTGCCTAACTCCATCTTCCGAAGTAATTTTTGCATTGTTTCTCCCATGTCTTCCCGGGCTGCTTGAACATTATCTTGTTTGGTAATCAGAATTATCTGAGGTTTCTGGCTAGAAATTGGTAATTTTCTGTTTGAGTTTTCCTCCTTAATCTTCCCTTTTTCCTTATCTTGCACCATGACCTCTTATGAGTAAACTAGGTTAATTATGTGATCTAGGTGGGGAAATTAGAGACCCAGGAATCAGAGATACAAGAAATGAACTCTACTGTCACTTTGGGTCCTATAACCTCCTTCTTTCTCCCCTCAGATGTTTTCTTAATTAGCACATTAAAGTACTGTATCTAGAGAGGGACATATAAAGAGGGAGGGTTGGGATACTGCTATATACCTATCTAACCTCAAGCTTTTGGACTGAGACTTGTGCTGTTGTGGATACTCTCAGATTTTCAGGCCTGATTCCTCCAGATGTATAAGAGATAAACAGAACAGAAGAGTAGCTGACAAATAAATCCTGTTTAGACAGGCTACAACAAAGATAGATCTTGAGTTCTTGAACATCATGTTTCTCTAATTTAAATGACCTGGAAGGAGGAAAGTTTAGATGATAAAACTACTCCCAAACCTCCTCCATTTACTTAAACACACCAAGAAGTGCAACCTCTTTGTTTTTGTATTTTATTCAGTTACACAAATGAGCAGCAATGCAGAGTATACAATAAGCAAAGATTTCCCAACACAGTGAAGGTTCATGTTGCATTTTATGATTATAAGTAAATATAACATAAGAGGGTAACATTCCTAAAGCTCAGATGTCACTCGGGGAGCTAAGTTGTGAGCTATTTTCCTGAATAAAAACACCCAAACATATTTATTTAATGCCTTTTGATTTTGTCAGGTGGCAAGTAGAAACTTTGTGGACAAGAATGTGCGGAGGAGTTAGGATGAAAGTCTCAGGTTTTTCTATTTCCCACTTTAGGGAGATATCTATAGAACTCACACAGCCTTAAATCAAACAGGCCCAAGCTTTATGTGAAGAAGAATGAGTTCCAGCAGAACGATTACTCACAGCACTCAAATAGACAGCTGCCAACACCAAATAATTAATTTAGTACAAACTTAGAGGAACATACTATAAGAATGGCCGTACTGGGTCAGACCAATGGTCCATCTAGCCCAGTATCCTGTCGTCCAAAAGTGGGCAATGCCAGACGCTTGAGAAGGAATGAATAGAACAGGGCAGTTATGGAATGATCCATCCCGTCATCCAGTCCCAGCATCTGTCTGCCAGAGGCTTGGAAATGGTTACTTGTCTCCTCAGATAGCATCGCACGCACGGGCACACACAAACACAGAGTCCATCCACCCTGGCTAACCTTTGGTGTATTCTCTCTGATAAATTCAAAAGCCCCTTATAATGCTGTGGCCATGTATGACCACTATATTGTTGTAACCTAAGACGTACTGCTCACCTCTCATTGCTAGAAGTTGGACTGTCGTATGCTTAGGACTGCAACATGGTATCAGTGCTCTTTAGGAGAACAGAATTATAGAAGTTTATATTTATTATTATTGGCGAGGTAAAGCATTGGGGAAGGGATGCAGTGGTGTATCTTTTAAGGCCACCATATTGTTGTAACCTAAGACCACAGTTTTGTTGGAAGCTAGTGATGTGTTAGAACTCAGAAACTATGGAACTGGCTTCCTTAGCTATGCCAACACATTATTAATTTTGTACCACTGTGTGTGCTTGGATTTACCTTTCAAAGGATAGTACACCCATAAGAATAACTCTCTCCTTGTGTAAGATCTCTTGGCCAATAAGTCTTAAGTCATCAAATACATGTAAAATCTTGACTAAACTTAAAAATAATAATTCCATAAACAAGTGACATATATATTAATTAATCATTATTGCAGCAGTCATTTGACTCAGCCTCAGTGCTGACTATTGAGATGTCCTGGAAATGTATCTAAACAATAACCTGTACTACATATGCCTTTCTATGTTATAACTTCTTCAAAAATAAAAAGGGTTAAAAAAGAACTGGATAATTGGTTAATATTCTCTGCAAGGTGTTCACTAAGTGTATTGGAATCATCTTCAAAATAAATTTGTGATGAGGTACAAAACAAATGAGAGCCTTTAAGCTGGGAGTTGCTGGTCACAAATGTAAAAATGGCTAATAAAATTCTTTTCAAAGTGAATAGGAAAAAAGTTCTTGAACTTGGACCTCATAATCTGGGATCTCTTGAAGTCTGATCCTACATGAAGTCAGACAGTGAAGAGGAATATTTTCCTTTTGAATAGGATAAAAAAAACATTCTCTTAAATGAATCATTGCCAAGTCTTTGCATTCTGGCTTTTACCCTAACTAGAGGTGAAGAAACACTTATACATTCAGAAAAAGAATCAGCAAAAACAATACATATTCCTTCAACGCTTCAAAGGAAAACTTTGCAGCAGACTTGGTGGGTCAACCAGAAATATGTGCCTGAATACACACAGAGACTTTAGTCATAGTTTCTTGGCAATGTGGACATAAAATTTGGATCATGTAATTTTTTAAAATCTCAGCAGGGGTTCTCTGGTCTCACAATATTCATCTGTTGTTAGCCCATATTTTCTTTTACTTGGTCTTTGAACACATTGGGATAAAATCTGCTTTCATTTACACCTCCTCTCCTCTGCTCTAGGGCCATACATGAAGGCAGAGCTCAGGGTCAGAGCAGGTCCGTGTCCCCACCCCAAGGCTCTCACGCAGAGCTCTGCCCACATGCTCAGCCCTGAAAATTGCAGGATCAGAGGAGCTTCTCACATCATCGAGACAGCCCCTTTTGCAGGCAAGGAAATCCTGCAACTTGCAAGAGTTGACCATGCTGCCCTCCCACCCCAACTGTTAGGAAACTCTCCTTCCCCACCGCCCCCAGGCTTCTATCCCCACCCCCCTCATCCACTCTCCTGTACCCCTAAATCTGCTGCCTGCTGCCCTCACTGTCTGCATGCACCTCTCACTACTCCCATTTTGCCTGTGAATGTGGCTTCAATCTCATTGAAAACAGTCAATGATGGCAGCAGACTTTATTAAGGGTAGCATCCCTTCCATATGCAGATCAACAATAGGGAAATGGCAGCTATTTGGCTTCAGACCCATTGACAATAATAGGAGATGGTGGCCATTTTGAATAAGGGAAAAAATATGAGTTGGCAGCCTTTCATCCTGCTTTCTAAGACAGGTAAAAAACCTTCTCCCAGATCACTAGAATCATGATACAATTGCGTAAGCTGGCAATATTGGAATCACTGCCTTTATTAACCTCTCCTCTCAGCATTTCATCATGTAGCTGGCCAATGCCTGCCCTATCTACCTCTCAGGAAGGCACACCCAGAGGGAATCTAAAAATCCTCACATCTCTATTAACCTCAGTGGCATTCAATTTTCTACAGTTAGCTAATTTAAGAGAGCAATGTTTGGCGGAGAAGCCTGTTGTTCACACACAACTGTATTGTAAAAAGAGTTTCAGATACAGAAATCAAGAAGACTTAGATATTACATTTCGATACTATGCTGTGAGTGTTCTAGAAATGGCTAAATATTAATATATTAGAATAGGCAAATAGTCACACTCGAGTTCAGTGTTCAAGTCCAGAGAGCAAAGCTATAGCCAGTGGCCTGCTAGTACTACCCTGTTTCCCCGAAAGTAAGACATCCCCCGAAAATAAGACGTACTTCCAGTTTTGCCTCTCGCTGTAATATAATGTAATGTAATTTTGGGAGCAAAAATTAATATAAGACACTGTCTTATTTTCGGGGAAATACGGTAATCATTCTTGATCGTGACATCACTTCACTTTGATCTTGCGCACTGTCTACCAAAGTAACCGAACCACTGCATGATAATTTCAGTTTAGCAGTTAAGCATATAAATCAGAAATAGTAAAGACCTAGTCCTTCTGAGTGTGGGGAAGGAGGAAAGAGAAAGGCACATTTTTTTAAATAAATATTGGAGCATCATTTAAAAGGGATTTTTTGTTCTGTAATGCTTTCATTTCTAAGAGTATCCTAGATATTTGCCTGAAGAGCCAGCATTTTTATAGTACTGTAATTCCATCCATCACTGTCCTTAGATAGTTTGCTGCACTTGTGGCCTAGCATCAAAATGAGCTGAAAATCTTCCTCATAATGTCCGATATAGTGCTATGATGATAGTGCTGCTGGTGAGGCAATTACAGACAGTGTTTTGCTAAATAAATAAATAAATAAATAAATAATCGCCTATTATGCTGTAGCTGCCCATTTTACACTGCGATTTTCATGAGTCAGCCCCTTCATTATAAACCAATATTTTCATGGCTGTAAAATTTCCATTTGAATTGAAACCCTGAAGTTTAAAAACCCTACGTGGATCTTCATCACCATCATCATCAAGTCACAGGGGCGGGCTGTGCACCCTCCAGGGGAGCTCAGAGGGTGGGGAAGGGGGAACCTGGTCTGAGGAGCAGCCTCTCGCCATGGCTGGCTCCTGGGGTCTATAAAGGCTCGTTGGGATTTGCCCCTCAATGAACCGATGTGCAAGGTGGAAGTTTTGCCTAGGGCGCAAAATATCCTTGCACCAGCCCTGAGTGCTTATGAGTTTTGCTGAAGCATTGCACCATGAAACAAATTCAATAATATTTATTTCAATGATTAAAAGAAAAAATAAAGCCTCGCTGGTAGGGCAGAGCATAGTCCTTGTAATGTGAACATCATCAGTGGAGTGTCTCCTGAATACTACTGGATGGATAACATCAACCTTAATTGTGCTCCTCATAATTTTCAAGGCAAACCTTTTAGGGGAAAATAGAAATAAAGATGCCTGTACCTAAAAATGACATTAGCTGAGTGAACAAGAGAAGCCTCCCAACCACTAAAAAAGCTCTCACAATAAAATGCAGTGGTTCCGTTTTGCAAAGACACTTTCGTAATCACAATGCACAAACTTTCCATTATTTTTGCTATGCTATCTATGACTTTGTCTCCATGACTCTAAGGCTTTTCTATAATATTCCATGAAAATCTTGTAGCACAACCACAACAGCTTTGTGCATTACGGGTGAAATTTTGGTCCCACTGAAGTCAATGGGAGTTTTGGCATTGGCTTCAGTAGAACCAGGATGTAACACTGCAAATGATTTATAGGGCAGGTCTACACTTAAAATGATTTAGCAACACAGCTGTAGTGTTTCAGTGAAGATGCTATTACAGTACACCAAAGGAAAGCTTCTCCCATCAGCGCAGTTAATCCACCATTGTGGTAGCTATGTTGATACGAAAAGCCCTTGTATTGAAATACCGCTGCCTATACTGGGGTTTAGGTCGGTATAACTGCATGCTCAGGGATGTGGATATTTCACACCTCAACCAACGTAATTATACCAGTGTAAGGTTGTAGTGTAGACTTGGCCAAACATATTGCTATATCTTTTCCTCATATGGTGCATATGTAGTCTATCGTTTGTACAGCATATGTGCTGCACTTACTATAGGGAGGAATAATTAATTCTGCATAATCATTCTGGAGTGATTAGATCTTATTAACTGTGAATTTCTTTACTTATGTCAGACCCTTAATATTTCCATTTGACTTGTTTAATACTACAGTGTATAGTTTGCCTTCCAATAAAGCACTGGCATCCATTCAGTTTTCAATCCAAAAGTATAGCTTTATGGCCCAAATCAAAGTTACTATACTGAGTGCAACAGGTCATTAAAACACAATCTCCAAAGGCTGGAAGTCCTTAAGGCCATTTTCTTACATTATAAATGTAAGGTTTATAAAAATTATATTTTGAAGACATGGGGAAAACATTAAAACTTAACTTGTTTCCTTTACTTGTTTTTCTTGACAACCAAGAAGTCAGTTCCCAGTGTCACTTAAGAAAGACAGGATACTCTTGTGATGTGGTATCAGACTTTCAAAAAAGCTCAGTTCCCATTTAGACACCTAAATAAAGGCCAGATTTTCTGAAGAATTTAGCATGTGTTTAATTCAGTGCCTAAAAGGCAGCCAAACTCTTAGTGATACAGAATTCCTTAAAGGTGGATTGTAAGGTTCCAAAATAAAAGATCACATTCTGCCTTCAGCTCAGGGGAGAAACTGCTCTGCAGCTTGAGGAGAAGGCTTGTATTATTATTTATTATTTGTATTGCACTAGCACCTGCAGGCAGCAGTCATGGGGTACTCCATTGTGCTAGGAACTGTACCAGCTGACGGGGTGGGGGCCAAAGGCAGCAGTTGCCCAGGGGCCGGGCGATATAAAAGGGCCCAGGATCCCCGGACCCTTTTAGATCACCTGGGCGGGATGCTGGGCTCCTAGGCACGTGCCAAGTGGTAGCAGTGGTGATGAAGGTAGGGTGACCAGACAACAAATGTGAAAAATCAGGATGGGGGGGGGGGGGGGGTGTAATAGGAGCCTATATAAGAAAAAGACCCAAAATTTGGGACTGTCCCTAAAAAATTGGGACATCTGGTCACCCTAAGCGAAGGCAACCAGGCAGGCACGTGGAAGCCCTGGTCATGCTGGAAGAGCACCTATTTACTGTTCTGCCCTGGGGCCTGGAATTGCTGTTGTTGGGCCTGAACTATACAAACAGAACAAAAGACAGTCATTGTCTGTAGCGGGGTGATACCCGCTCCCTGCCGGTCAGGGCTGGAATAGCCCTGGAAAGAGGGTTTGTAGCTGGCTGAGCCTGCTAGCAGGCTTAAGTGGAAAGCAGGCTAAGCTGTGTGGCCACGCCCCAAACATTCCAGGCTGTATAAAAGCCTGGGAGGCTGGAGAGTGAGAGGATTCTGAGGTCTGTCTACTCTGTAGGCAGCAGGAGACAGGGCCTGACTGCAAAGTACCCGGACTGGGACAGGGCGTGGGTGAGGCAGCTGGGAGCCAGGGAGCCTGAGCTCTAGGGAGAGGGCCCCAGCTTGCTGAGCCTAGGGAAGGCCTGACCCACGGGGTACTGGGGATTGCAAGGGGGCAGTCTCCTCTGTACTCAGAGGGAGACAGGGCCTGGCTGCAGGGAGCCTTTATCAAAGTACCTGGACTGGGACAAGGCGAGGGCAAGGCAGCTGGGAGCCAGGGAGCGACTAGCTCTAGCTGGAGGGCCCCAGCTTGCTGAGCCTAGGGAAGGCCTGACCCACGGGGTACTGGGGGTTGCAAGGGGGTGGCCCCTGGGCTGATAAGAGCAGCAGGCCAACCCCTTCTTGCCGGTGATGAGTAGCCATGAGACTGCAGTCAGCCTCAGAGAGACTGAGGCAGTGGTGACTGGCAGTGGCAAATTGGGGATAGTGGGTGTTGGGTTCCCCAGGGAGGGGAGATCCTAAGACCAGGGGGGTACTGCAGGGGTGCAGCACCCTCAGCGAGGGGTCCCGGGGTCTGGGAGGGGCACGGGACCAGTGTGGAGAAGCGGATGTCAGCCGGCAGAGGGCGCTCCCGGGTCAAAAAGAGTAATTCCCAGATGACCAGATGGGGGTGCCGCTGGGTGAGTGACCGACCCCCCCTTACACTGTCCCAAAGAGCTTTCAGTATAAGTAGGAGCACGTTAGTGCCCTTGTCTCAGATTTCTGTAGCATTTAAAGACCTGCTGAAATGCAACAAAAAAAATCCAAACTATCTATATAAGCACGTGTCACCTGTCCATAACTGTAGTATCTTGGCAACATACACAGCAATCAAAAATCATATCAATTATGTCCAAAAGAACCTTGTATTCCAGCCTTTCCTTGTTTTTGACACTTTCTTATGTGGGTTATTCTCATTTTTTGTCCTGGGAAAACACTATAGGACAACTTGTATGTATGTACTTATTATTGCTATTTACTGCTTGCATATGATGCAAAGACACCCTCAATTATTATTTTAATGATTTTTTCTGCTGTTTTTCCCCCCCCAGTATGAATATTGGGACTGGTTTCCTCTCACATACACTGGTTTTACACCAATGTACTACTTTTGATTTCAGTAGTTACTTCTGATCTATGCCAATGTAAGCAACCCCCTCCCCCCAGTCCTTTTCTTCACTAAGAAAGCAGGTGTGTTTTTAAGACATTAGATAACACACATTAAAACTGTAGCGCAGATAAGGCAAACGATAGTTATAACATGTTAATTGATCGAGGTAAATCCAAGCTTCTCTACTAGGATTTGGGTTTCTCTTTCTTTTGCCAATTAATATAAAGGCTAGTGTGTACATTCCCCAAATTCTTGTTTCAGGCAACAGAAGTTTGTGTTTTACCCTAGGATTTTAAAATGTTATCTGTTATATTTGTTTAAAAACAACTTTTTTTCTGGAGTGGACAAAACCAGCAGGCTTGTCTTCAAAGGAAAAAGGGTGTGTTCTGTTAATTTGTGTTGGCTAGCATGTGATATATGAGGTCTTGTCTACTCTTAAAAGTTTGTTGGTGTAGCTGTGTCAGTTGGGGATGTGATTTTTGTTGTTGATATAGTTGTCAGCAAAAGCCCCAGTGTAGACAAAATCATACTGGCAGAAAAAAAATCCTTTTTCCAATATAGCTTGTTTTGCTTAGGGAACCATATAATAAATTATACCAGCAAATGGACCATTTTGCTGTATAAACAATGTCTACACTAGGGGAGGGTTTGTTGATATAGCTCTACAAACAAACCTTTTATGTACAGGCAAGGCCTGACAAGAAGTAAAATCCTAGTGAAGGTAAGGCAGCTTGTAGTTTTAACACAAATACAGTTTGTCTACATATGGAGCTATTACAGAATAACTAATCTAGAATAACTCTGGTGTGGATGCGCTTATTCTGGAACCAGAGTGCTTTTCTCTGTATCAGTTTAATCCACTTTGCATTTATCAACACCAGAGAAAAGGACATTGCAGTACAGTAATTCCTCACTTAAAGTCATCCCGGTTAATGTTGTTTCGTTGTTACGTTGCTGTCAATCACTTCCGTTTTTCCTGACACTCCTGTTTTTCCTGTCCTCACTCCAGTTTCTCAGTTCATTGTTTAAGGGGCATAAGTCTTTTGGATAAGAATTTATGGTCAGTAGATCCCACAATAGTCTTCATAAATAGGATGTTAACCATAGGGCCTGGGACAAATTCAAGTTTAAGTAGGTACATTCTGTCTGCCTAAAATACCCCTTCAGTTTCACTTTAATAAGGTATTCTTGATTTTCATCTATAAACCACTGAGTTACTACATTGCTTCACGTCATTGTTGCCTTTTTTGCACAGTGGTGGCATTTCAATGGTTGATGAAGTGATCTCATATCTTTTCTTAATCCATTTGAAATATAAAGATAAGAGCATTACATTTTAAGCTCACCCTATGAGGTATAGTAGCAAAATACATTTGTATGATGGCATCATCTATTAAAATAATAGACATACTAAGACAACCGAGTCTTAACAATGTTAGGGCTGTTAATCTAGGACGAGAGGAGACAAGTTTTCAACTTTATTACCATGCTCTTAATAAAATGTACACAAAAGCAGATCCATTAAATTAATTGAAAAGTATTTCTGTGTTGTAACTTAGCACCCATTTTCTTACTCTAGTTCCAGACAGGAACTTGTGCTCTAGGTTCTTTACACTTTACTGTTCCGAGCTCCTCAAAATGCCACAACATTAACATATGTCAAAACAAAACAAAACCCCTAAAATAGCATAGCCAAGGGATAAATCTTTTGGTCTTTATGCAAAATGTAATTTGTGACAGGGTAATCCACTCCCTAAGAGTATTGGTGACTCCGGGTTAGCCCATCCCCATCTCGTGATGTGGCCCTTTAGGATTTTGAAAGGTCTTATATGTACAAGGACCTAGGAGTTCTAGGTAGATAGGAAGCAGTCCTGGGAATACGTAGTGTTTGGGAGGAAATCCCATCACTGTTTCTTTATGTGCCCAGGACCCGGAGGAGCCTTGCACAGTGGATGAGGCCAGGCATCCCTCTCACCCAATCAGTTGGTATGGGCTTTACTGCGTGGCGGGGGGGAGGGACCAGCTTATATGTACCTTCATACCAGGAGAAAGCTGCCTGCTGAATCCTCTGAGCTGGGGGATTACCGTAATTGTGGAAAAGGGGCCAGCCTAAGGAGAAGCTGGCTAAGGGGTTATAGCTGGGCTAAATCATAACCCCGCTCCACAGAGCAGAGCTGGGGGAATTCTTGCTTTATGGAGAAGCAGAGGGACTGCCTAAATTAAAACTCAGCTCCAAGGAGGAGAGCTGGAGACTCCTGTCTGGAGGGTGTGACCCTTTAAAGTATAGCTCCAGGAAGGGGACCGGGGGACCTCCTGAACAGGGCCCAGAAAAACCTACTGGGACTCTTGTATGGACCCAGAGTGGGTGTAAACTTGAGTGACTAAAGAAATTAGTTACTCTCTATAGAAAGAATTAATAAACCAGACCCCCATGAAGGGGGCATATGCTTTGAACTAATTGAGTCTGAGTAATTGACTGAAGGAAGCCAAGTGGGTGCTGAGGGCAATGCACCTGCAGGGTCACGTGGGGGTATTTTTGAGGGCAGAGTCCCAGGACAATAATTCACCATAGACACAGGAGTTACAGACCAAATCCATGTTTGTCATTTCAGAACTCTCTCACTACTACTGTAAGCTACACATAGAATCAGCTAACATCTAGAAATTTCTAAGTTCCAAAGCTCCTATGACTGGTGTATTTTCAGCAATGGCTGTACTAACAACTAGTATTTCCCTCATCACTGCAACAGACTTATAAATTCATTTTCTTCACTCCAACAGCTCTAGCCACAATATCTACTTAGGCAGCCTCGCATTATATATTATGATGTCTTAGGGTTATATGACATGAAACAGCTCTTTCCTAGCTTAATGGATAAGGGGAATATATTTCTCATGTACATTTTAAGCACTTAAATTTGCCAGTTCTATGGCTTAGTCCAGAAAAATCACAACTGAATTGAAATGCCAACATCCCTGTTCCTGTTACTGATGGGGAGTATCAGTATCAAAGGCTTGTTTCCTCAGCATACCCTACCTTAAGGAAGGGAAAAGCAGCAAATTTAGACAACTAAGAGTTGCATAGATGGCCTCCTATGATCAGCTGCAGGCAGAACCTCCGGCACCGAGCAAGCCTGAGAGTAGGCAGAGGCCAATCAGGGCCCCACAAGGCAAATAGCTGGCTGCTTCTACTAGGGCCTAGTTCTGGATGAAGCCAAGAAAAGGGAAGATGGGTCCTTTGTGCTCTAAGTAACCTGGCCTGATCAGGAGACTAACCTTGACAGTACTTGACTTGGATCTCTGTGAAGGGCTAATGTTGTTTATGTTTTTACACTTTAATGCACAGGTGACTGTTTGATTTCAGTGTTAATTTGTTTTTCTGTAAATCTGAGGTGAGGCTGCTCTGCAAGGTGCCTGGCTCAAATAAGCTCGTGGTGCTCTTTGCTTCACTTCTTCTTCTTTTTTTTTTTTTAAAACAGGTAATAAAGGCTGCATAGGCTTTTGCACTGCTTGGGGACTGGCTGAGTGCTGTGGCCCTGCCCAATTTCACGAACTTTACCCTTGAGGTTGAACTACAAATATCACAGCAATATGTGGTAACAAAACAGTATTTCTGTTTCCCTGGTTTCTGCTCTGTCAGAAGTATTAGTAAATCTGGAGGTAATTTGTCAGAGCCTCCTTTCGGCCATTGACATGGAATATTTTTTTCTACCTTCATCCTTTTCCCCCCTACACACACTGAAAATTAGTGGACCAGACCCTGAGAGGTGCTAAGTACTTCAAGTTCTCATTGATGTCAGTCAGAGACTTGAGTGCTTAGCACCTTTTGAGTGTCTGCATGAGTGGTTTCAGGAGTGTAAGAATATTTGTATAAAAAGCTGTGTCTATTGTCCCAATGACTGCGGCAATATTCTCTTGTTCTGTAAGAAACTCTGCCTGCATCTTATGGTCTTATTTGTAGCAAAACTTTACATGAAAATCTCTGTATCCTGATGGATGTCTTGTAAACAACATTTATTTGCTTAATTGTACATTTATCTTGACTAGCTGTTACAGAATTACAGGAACTGTTATTTCACACATTTCCAGTTGACTTAATCCTATTTGCTGCCATAAACTCTGTACATATGTTACCTTCAGAATTGTGTTAAATAATCACTGCTGTAAATCAAAGTAGTGACATGTGAGTTGTTTGCATGAGGAGGGGGAAAGAGAATCAGATTTTGCTGAAATGATGCAAAGTACAGTTGAGGGAAAATGTACTCATGTAATGAGTACATTTAAAATGTAGTTTTAAAGTGGCTCTCACTTTGTGTGCAGAAGAGAAGTTCAGGGCCTGTCTAAACATGGAGTTTAGCTAAACAGGGACAAGGCACTTATTCTAGAAGAAGAGCATCCACAGCTAGAGTTAATCAGAACTCCGGGCTGAGACAAGCCCTCAGGTACATGAATGGGAACTGTATAAGAAATTGTGTGTTCAATAGCCCTTTGGCACAGATTCTGTAGTGCTCTATTCCTGTGCTGGGTGCAGGAGTGGGGGAGAGGACCCAAAAGGTGCTTTGGTGCCCCTATTTGGCCATGCTGGGGGTCTGGCCATCCCCAAATAGTTTGGTGTAGTTCAGGGATTTAGGGGGGTGTTCCGGCAGCTATTTAAAGGGCTGGGGTGGTGGAAGCAGGGGAACCCTGGGCCTTTTAAAGAACCCCCATAGCCCAGGGGTAGCGGCAGGGTTCCAGGGGCTATTTGAAGGGCCTGGGGCTCCCGCTGCTTCTACCGTCCCAGCCCTTTAAATAGCTGCCGCTTCTCCAGGGCTCCAGCAGATTTTTAAAGGAAGGGGTGGTGGAAGCAGGGAGCCCTGGGCCTTTTAAATAGCCCCCACAGCCCTGAGGTAGTGGGAGGGGTTTGGGGGGCTCTTTAAAAGGCCCGGGACTCCTACTGCCCAGCGGGGGAGGGGAGAAGGAGAAGGGGGCACTTACCTACAGGGTCTGGCTCTGACCCCCTCAGCCCTCGCCTTCTGGCTGAGGCCCTGCCCCTTCCAGGGGTCAGAACTGGCCCCAGCACAACCCAACCCAGACTGGCACGCGAAGCCATAATGAATGAAGACTCGGCACACCACTTCAGGTTGCCGACCCCTGATCTAGAGACTGTACTAAATTTGGATGAGTGGTCCCCCAATCCCTGTTCAAATAGATTCTGAACTCACCTCCAGGTGGGACTGCTTGTGAAATTCCTACAGTGGAAGGGACATGTGCAATGCCTCAATGAAGAAGAAACCTTGCTTGCCTTTCTGTCACTGTTCTTCGAGATGTGTTGCATATGTCCATTCCATGACCTGCTCTCTTACCTCTCGATTGGATTTTTCCAGTAGAAAGGAACGGTGGGGGTGGCTGTGCCCTTTATGCCTACATGCTATGTGTGAAGCACCAAAGGGTGCTAAGGGAAACCAATGGGTGCAACTAAGGGGAAAAACTCTGACAACTGTGCACTGGAGTGCACACACCTACAGTGGAATGGACTGTCACATTTTGGGATGCAATCCAGACCACAGAGGTGTTGTCACCGCCTGTCCTGGAAACTTGGGTGCCTCACAGTGTTTTTCTGTGCCCCTCACAAACAGCCTACCAGCATGCAGGTGAAACCCAAAGTGTGTGTATAGCTGCAGCCATGGTCCTGTAGCTCTGACCCCAGCATCCTGTCAGCAACACACCATTCACACTCTGGCTTCCACCAGCCTTGATTACCACTTGCAGGGTGCATCTAACACCCTCCCAGTTTTGGATTTTCCCAAAAATGTATTCTGCACTGTCCAGCCCTTTTCTGAATGGTTCAGATATGAAAGTTTCTCTAAAGATTCAATATTCAACCGTTTGCTTCTTTAACTGGAGTTACCAAACAGTTCAGTTTAAACATGGTTGGTTTAAATTAAAAAAAACCCCAAGTTTATTAACAAAAAAAGATAGGATTTTAAGTAAATTAAAGTATGAGAGAAATGGTTACAAGCAAATTAAAGTGAAAACACACCGCTACAAGTCTAAAACTTAATCTAGCAAGTTTCTCAACCGTCTTTCAGCAAGATGGTGATTGATCCTTTCCTCAGTCAGAATCTCGCTCAGAGGTTCTGGTATCTTTGTCATCTTAGGTGAAAGAGAGAGAAGTTGGGGTTCATTGGCCCTGGATTCTTCTAAAGATTATCCCTTATTTGAACAGTAAAGGAGGAGACATGGAGCCTTGTAATGAAGGAGGCCCCCTGTTCTTCATTCATATGTTTGCTGAAATACAAATTTGCTGTGTCTCTTGCCATTTCCTCCCTCTGTTGTCTCAATGACCTTGTTTACTACATATATGTAAATTTGATGTAAACACACATTCCTTTCTTTAGGATAGAGCTGTTTAATACATTTTGTCTTGGCAGGGCTGTGTGGTTTTTGAACATGAGCTAATGACATTATACATGGGAATTTCATAACTTTACATATAATGTTGCTACATACTTTTCATCATCAAATTATTGACCAGCAAATTATTAGTTTTCAGATGATACCTCACAAGGTATATTTTGTACAAAGATTATCACAGTAGTATGCAAGGTATGAATACAGGGGTGCTTTTGGTCACATGGACATGTGCAATACATCTTGAAGAACAACAGTTGTGAAAAGGTTAGTACCCTGTTTCCCCAAAAGTAAGACATCCCCCGAAAATAAGACGTACTTCCAGTTTTGCCTCTCGCTGTAATATAATGTAATGTAATTTTGGGAGCAAAAATTAATATGACACTGTCTTATTTTCGGGGAAACACGGTAACCATTTCTTCTTCTGCCAGCTGTCCTGATGTCAGATATGGTTTCATGAGCACCACAGTATTCTGAATGTGAGGTCCCCTAAAATATCAGTTGGGTCTCTGTGCCTATTGTTAACTATATTATTTGGAAGGAATAAGGTCTCTTGTCCAAAAAGGTAAATGCCAGATCACTCCTAACACTCTGGCATTATACGCCATGCTGGGACATCCCTTGTTAGTGTTCATGAACCTTCCTTTGTGATCAACCAAGGGTTGCAGAATGATCAAGTAGTAACCTTTGCAGATGATGTATTCATGTGGTTGTTGTGGCAGGCAAACTATGGGCACATAAGTGCCATCAGTGGTCCCAGCAAAGTTTGGGAAGCCCATTCTCTGAAAGCCAGCTATTGTTTCAGGCACATTAGCTATGTCCAGCTTCTGTAGGGAAACCACAGCGTGTATTGCCTGACAAACGTCCACTACCAGACTCTTGACAGTTGACTTGCAAACACCACACTGATTAGCCATGGACCTGCAGCCAGTCTGGGTTTATGAGCTCCCAGATGACCGTAGCAACCGCTTCTAGACCAGGGGTGGGCAAACTTTTTGGCCCGAGGGCCACACGGGGGTTCAAAATTATGCAGAGAGCCGGGTAGGGAAGGCCCTGCCCCCTATCCAAGTATTATTAAAATTATTTAATAATCCCCCCCAATAATTCATTTTTAACTACAGCATATCGTTAAAAAAAATGAACAAAAGAATTAAAAATTGTCAATGATGGAGAATCTGTTCTAGTAAATTGTCCCTTGTAAATTGTTCCAGTTGGTAATGACTGTCACTGTTAAAAAGGTATACCTTATTTCCAGTCTGAATTTGTCTAGCTTCAACTTGCAGCCATTGAATCTTGTTATATCTTTGTCTGCTAGATTAAAAAGCCCATTATTAAATTTGTATTCCCTATCTACGTACTAACAGACTGTGAGCAAATCACCCCTTCACCTTCTTTGTTAAACTCAAGGACCTCAATTACAGGTTTTCTAATCTTTTAATTATCCTTCTTGGTGCTTCTCCAAACCCTCTCCAATTCATAGACTTTAAGGTCAGAAGGTACCATTATGATCATTTAGTCTGACCTCCTGTACAATACAGGCCCCAGTCTCACCCACAGATTTCTAAATGCCCCATGTTCCTAAATTGCTCCCCCATGGATTGAACTCCTAACTCTGGAGTTAGCAAAGCCCATACTTACACCACTGAGCTCTCTCCCCCCTCAACAACATCCTTGTATTGTGAACACCAAAAGTAGATAGAGTATTCCAGTAGCAATCACATCAGTGCTAGATAGAGAGTTAAAATAATCTCTCTACTCTTACTCAAGATTCTCCTATTTATGAATCCACACAAGCAGGCAATCTGGCTCCAGGAGTATAATTAATAGTTCCATCCCCCTTGAAGATGTAATTTTGTAGTTGTCTAATGTGCTTAATGTTCTGTTACCCTCACTGGGTAATTTGGCTCAGAATCGAAAGGTTACATGCTTTCTAAACCTTTGCAGATGACCTTTAACACATTAATTCACACACTAAAAGCTGTATCTATAAATGTTTTGCTCACACGGATGGGCTCAAATTATTCCTATGGAAATTCTATTGATTTCCATAACCAGGCAGAATAATAAGACCTGATTTTTAGTCATGTATTTGTTATTGGCCATTTCAGTCTAACTTTGTATGTACAGTGGCTATTTGTGTGTTTAAATTAGGCATATGCATGAACCTAACTGACAATTTGGTGCAGGTTTTTAAACCAGAGATTGAAATAGGCGTGAATGTACTTACTTTTAGCTTTGATGAAACTGAGAGCATAAGCTGGTATCAGCATGGTGCAGGGAGGTTCTGTGCAGGTTTCCCTACAGGCAGCTCTGTCAAAACATCACAATTTTGATTTATAGCACAACACCCCTGCTGTTTCAATCCTGGATTCTCTCTGAATACATGCTGTCCAACATGCAAACTCAGCTGGTGTTTTTGTGATACAGTTATGTCATCTAAGAACTAGATAGGACAATGGTTTTGGATCTTTTCTGAGTTAAGCCTATATATAGGTTTTCTAGGGGTAAATTATTAATATGACGTGTAGGCCCTGTGCTAAATCTTGATGAAGGAAGTGGAATTCACTGTAAACCAAGAGACCACTGAAGCCTGAACACTTTATTTTTAAAGTGCTGACTCAAATTAGGGGTAGCAGTCACCAAGGCATAGCCAACAAATCTTTAACATGTCCCTATGTTATATGGTTTATGCATGCATAATTTAACTTCAGTGCCCTACTTAACCATGTCTTCAAAGTTCTAGTCTCCTCGATAGTTCAGCTGCTCTTGAAGTTTGAACTTTATAGTTAATAAAAAATCTGTATTCCTTGGAGAGTAATTAAAGACAGAGCCATGTAAATGACAGTGACTAGCACAAGAACAGATTCAGCATATACCATTCTCTCCTCGATTAGAGGTTTCTACTCAAAGTGCACTTGCTGCATTTGAATAAATTGACAATTTTCTGAAATGTTTCTAAATAACAAAACTTTTGCATAGGTTTAAAAAAACAGTGACATAATTTGTCTGCAAGGAAGAAAAAGGCAGGTGGAGGAAAAGAGACATTAGGTAGGAGAGAGAGAAGATGCTCTTGTTCATTGTTTGAAGCTCTAATCTTTTTTTTAAAAGGGGATTTTTATTAATATCTTTAAGAACAGATTATCCCTGATCAAATCCTGCTACTTCAGCTCATTACTTTCTGCTTGTCTCAGATGTTTGGGGTTTCTTTTCCATCAAAGAGGGAGAAAGAAGGGATAAGAGATGTAATTGAACCTTTTGACTTCTCTTAGTATTGAGACTGATACTAAGCTGTTTACCTCGTCTTGTAAAGAACTCCTTAGTTATGGATAAATTGATGAGACATTGTAGTGCAGGGATTATACCATGTCATTCTGACATACACTTTTATACTTTTCAACAATAGCTGTTAAGCCATGTCCAGCTGCTTTACTTCTTTGCTTATTGAAATACTCCCAATTTTTTTTTACCTTTAATTACATCTGTGCTATCTCCCTTATGTTAATGAGGTTACATTGTTGCTCTTAATTTGCTCTCTGTGACTATTTAGAGAGTGTAATCCTGGCTCTTTTTGAGTCAGTGAGAGCTTTAACATAGACTTCAATGGTGCCAGAATTTCACCTGAAATGTTTTTCACCTTAATAAATTGCAGTATTCACCAAGAGAGGTTTAATTTCCTTTGAATATGTATTCTGAAATTTATGCTTAAACTTAATTTAGGAATGTAATTAATTTTCACATCCTCACAGAGAAGCAGTGGCCCCAGATGAAATAGATTTGGGAGTCAGCAACTCCACAATTCTAATAATCCACTCTGCCATTGGCTTGTTTTGTGGCCTTATTCAGCCTTGGTATTCCCCACCTATAAAATGGATATAATATTCACTGATATGTTAGGAGGACTAATTTATGTTCATGTAATTATTTGGACAGGAAATGCTAAATATTTTGATAATGACTTATTTTGCCATCTCTCCTCCCATTATTCATAGATCCTCTCAAATCTGTTTGTTCCTTTATGGTGAGTAAAGTGCCTAGTCAGGAGGATGTGTGTGATCAAGTGTGGAACAGCTTTTTGGTAATATTCATATTGTGTTTCCATAAATACTTTGAAAGTGGAAAGATTCCAAAGAACCTCCAACCAAACAAATACAAATACTGTTTGTATGAATGGAGAGAGAGAGGATCAAATATTAGCAAAGATACTGGTATATAAGCTTATAACAAAGACTTTTGAATAATATGGTAGGTGTAGCCAAATCTTAGTTATTTAGTGAAATAAATATATTTGTTTAACATATAAGAGAAACAATTCAGTCTGTGTACTTTCATGAGCAGAAAAAACCCTCTCTGAATGTAGTTACCATTTCTTACTCTGTCCATGGTTTTGCTGAGAGACCACCTGAATCTCCAAAAGCATTGTTCCCTCTCAGAGGTTGTCATGAAAAGAATTAGTGCTCTAAGGCTTAAGCCACAAAGGGATCAAATAATTTTCCTCACTTATATTGTAAAGCTAAGGTTTCAGAAGAAAGACACCTTACAGTCTTCGTACACAATAACGTTCACTGCCTTTGCTTTTTTTTATCTCTGACATCCAATTAAGTCACTAATCTTTTTCCTCTGGGTCTTTCTTGACAAATCAGTAGCCTCTGTTCACAAACACCGATCCTTACTTTGATATATAGTTTCAAATCAAAGTTTGAGAATTCTCTATACAGCTGGGTAGATTCCAATACTTTTTTCCTCAGGATATTGTAAAGCCCTAGTTATTCCTCACCATTTGCTTTGTCACACCCTGTTTAATAAGGCTTTTAGTTACTCTAGAGATTACTTTAACCAAGCCACATTGATCTGATTCTAGGCCATCCAGGCTTTACTCTACACTGGCTACTGATTGTCCAATTTTGATACATTACTCCCAATTTGCCTGTGACAGGAAATTTGCCTCTGATTTAGCTGGTCCCTAATATTTGATGTATTTTTACATGCCCCAAAGCCATGTGTATATCTGAGACTGGAATTTAGGCCCATGCAAGCATCCATCTTATTTAGGTCTACACTAAGATTTTATATCAGTAAAGCTACATCTCTCAGGAATGTAAAATCCACACCCTGAGAGATGTAGCTATACTGACTAACCTCTGAGGTAGGCAGCATTAGATCAATCAAATAATTCTTCTGTCAACCTACTAGCACCTCTCTGAGACGGATTAGCTATGTGGATGGGAGAATCACTCCACTTGGTGTAGGTAGTGTCTACACTGACGTACTACATTGGTGCAGCTGTGCCACTGTCATGTTTTAAGTGTAGGCAAGCCCCTAGAAAACAGTTTTGGAAAATCTGGAGCTCCTCAAGAATTCTAAAGCAAGTGCTAAGTGATTCATATCAGATTGCAGGCAGCTGCTGTTGTAGTCTCATGCACTGAACTTACTGGCTGGGGTCACTATCACTCCTGCAAGGGAAACCCATAGTTAACTAAATGTCAGGATACTAGAGCAGGATCTGTGTAGAACAGTCCACCCACAGCAGTGCAAAAGCATCTCAAAACTGAATAATTATCTACAGGGCAACCAGTACAGTCTTACTGGTAGTAAGTCTTACTGGTAGTATGTCCACTGTTTGCTGTGTCTCATTGCCCCTGCTAGAATGTGTTGTGTGCATTGTATGCAGTTGTACAGGGGTGGATTAAGCAGAATACATCTGGTTATTCAAGTTCATTGAATGGTACATAGCCCATAGTACAATGGTTTCATGAAGGAGACTCTGTGGCAACCTGTGATGGTGTCAAGGGTGGTGCTGAGAACTGGAGCTCACAAGTGTGAGTGGCCTCTCAAACAGGTACTTCTGCTACACTCTGTCCTCCATCCTCAACCTCCAGTCATATTCAAGGAACTGCATGACCATTCTCTCCTCCTGCTCAGTTGTCTCCCTCTGCACTTTCCACTCCTCCTTTGCTCAATTAGTCATCTGACTTGACCACAGTATCATGCAGCAATTCATCTTTGTTCAACATCTTTATTAATGATCTGGACGATGGGATAGATTGCACCCTCAGCAAGTTTGTGGATGACACTAAGCTGGGGGGGGAGAGGTAGATATGCTGGAGGGTACACAAATGTCCAGAGTGACCTAGACAAATTGGAGGATTGAGCCAAAAGAAATCTAATGAGGTTCAATAAAGACAAGTGCAGAGTCCTGCACTTAGGACAGAAGAGTCCCATGCACCGCTACAGGCTGGGGACCAAATGGCTAAGCATCAGTTCTGCAGAAAAGGACCTGGGGATTACAGCAGATGAGAAGCTGGATATGAGTCAGCAGTGTGCCCTTGTTGCCAAGAAGGCTAACGGCATATTGGGCTGCATTAGTAGGAGCACTGCCAGCAGATCTAGGGACGTGATTATTCCCCTCTATTGAGCACTGGTGAAGCCACATTTAGAATATTGTGTCCAGTTTTGGTCCCCCAGAAAGGATGTGGGCAAATTGGAGAACGTCCAGCGGAGGGCAACAAAAATGATCAGGGGGCTGGGGCATATGATTTACGAGGAGAGGCTGAGGGAACTGGGTTTGTTTAGTCTGCAGAACAGAAGAGTGAGGGGGGATTTGATAGCAGCCTTCAACTACCTGAAGGGGGTTCCAAAGAAGATGGAACTCAGCTGTTCTCATTGGTGGCAGATGACAGAACAAGGAGCAGTGGTCTCAGGTTGCTGTGCGGAAGGTCTAAGGTGGATATTAGGACACACTATTTCATTAGGAGAGTGGTGAAGCACTGGAATAGGTTACCTAGGAAGGTGATGGAATCTCCACTCTTAGAGGTTTTTAAGGCCCAGCTTGACAAAGCCCCAGCTGGGATGATTTAGTTTGCTTTGAGCAGGAGGTTGGACTAGATGACATTCTGAGGTCTCTTCCAACCCTAATCTTCTATGATCTCTGAGCCTTTTCCGTCTCCACTGGTTGAGTCTGCTCCCAAAAACTATTAATTGTCCTCTTCAGAACGCCCTGCTAATGTTGTCAACCCACTGACACATTATGATAAGAATTGCATATTTAATTTAAAAAAATTAAAACATTATGATCTCAGCTGGGAGGGGGACAATCATGATAAGGTCCTGTTATCAGAGTTGTTTTAACACTATTGCAGGCTGGGGAAGCTTTGAGAAAAGTTAATCTGTTAAAGGTCCCAGAGTGGAAAAGTGGTCCTTAAAGCGACTACTTAGGAAAGCTTTCATGTTACAATCTTAGTCATTCATGCAAGAGAACATTTTAAGATTTCTTAGAGCCCTTTGTTCCAAGCAGAATTCACATACTTTAAAGGCAAACTGCAAATGCAAAAATTCTATTTTTTCACTGTCTGAGTGCCTTCAATAACTAGGATTAGTGGGGCATTTAGCACGTAAACAACTAAAAATTAACCTTTTAACATTCTTTCTGATGTCACACACAGTCCTGCTGGCTGGATCTACTCCGCTAGTCCCCTACTAATACATAATAGCCAATATACTGCTGTGTTTACCCCCACTATAAAGTAACCCTCCTATTTTTCCTCTGGTCTGGGAAAAAAGAATGATTGTTATTTTATGTTTAAATATTTGGAAGATGCTTCTACTATGGTGAGGAACACGCATCTGCCTAAATAGGCACATGAAAATATACCATTTGCTGAACATCTATACATAGTTGCCGTCAGTAGGCCAGATCCATGCTTCGAAAGCATTTCCTCGAAAATTGGGATGTCACAGAATGATGTATTCTGAGACTGTGGAGTGGGGCCACCTAGTGGGACCTATGCTGAATTTTTAATGAATGTGTTTAGTAGCTAATGTGTTAAATGCTCCTCTTACCCTGTCTGGGGTGAGGATATTCAGCACATATGGATGAAGTAAACAGAATTTTAATGTTGCAATTGCAGTTCATTTTTAAGATCTATGTAAAAATTCTCTTACTGCAATGTTTCCTTTGCAGCATTTTGAAAACTCTTATTTATCACAGAGTCTAATCATGGATGCTAAACTAGGACAGAATTTATGTGCATTTATCCATCACCATGATATTATCTTGTGCACTTCTCTTAGTTGCCTTTCTGCTTCTAGTAGTAACATCTTGCTTTATTATTTATTCTCCCTTAATATTTGTTGTTTTCATGACTCAACACCCTTGCACAGAACACATTCCATTTTGACATAACATTAGTTTTCCTGCTACTTGGGGAATTTTGAGCACAGTTAGAAAATGTATAAGATAACAAAGATTTTAATTTGTCATTTTTTCCCTTGCCAAGTACTACTGTGATCTTTTTTTTTTTAACCACCTCTGTCTTTTCCTCCTTGTGTGGCTTATCCAAAGAAACCCTTGATTCTGAGCTTTCTTTCTCTTCTTCTGACCTACCTGGCTCATTGCTTAGCACCCTTCCTCTTTGTTCCTAGTTCTGTACTGGCTTTCTCTTTGACTCATATACTCAGAGACAGCCAGAAGCCCAATGGGAGTTAGGCACTTTGAGGATCTGTCCCCTAATCTTCTGTTCTTTTGCCTATTAGTGGCTTTTCTATTTTGTCTTCATATGGCAATTGGCCTTCCAGCCCTGACTTCTCTAAATCTGTGGATATTGGTAAATCTGGCTAAGTGTGTTTCTCTCCACACTGATGCAAATATTCTTAAACAAACTAACTTCTCCCATTCATTCGTGACACTAAGCCTCTTTTTACTTCACACAAGGTTTGCCTAGAAATTGGTTCCAGAGAAACTAAAATAGAATAAGCACTTCACACTACAAGGGTTTAAAAATATGCTGTGCATAATTATCACCTGAAGTATCATTAGCACACTGATAGTGTAGCCTATGGGGGTGCAGGGAGCCTGCCATAAACTGGCTTAATTAAACTGTTTGTTAATATGAAAACCAAACTGCTTCTGCAGCAAACCTTATTCAAGGGCTCAAGAGGCGATTAAAAATGTTTCTGCTTCTGAATTACTATAGATATTAATATATATAAATATATCAGAATCTTCATGAACATATTTTGCATAGTGCTTGGCAGCGCGGAGATTCTGTGACTCCTGAATTCTAGGACCACTGTGTGGGCCTTGCTGTGTTGCCTGGGTCAAGTCATTTGAACCTCTGCCGCAGTGTCTGCATTTGTAAGATAGGGATAATATTTAACTTTCATACTACCCCTGTGAGGGAGATAAAGTTAATAAAGCCAAGGGCAAAATGGGTCCTATGGGCCCATTCTCTTATTCGCACCAGTATAGCTCCAGAGTAGTTACAGCAATGGGTACTCAATGAACTCGAAAATTGTTTATTTAAATTTGTTTTCTGCACCTGTTATGGATTCACGGGGTCTGGTCTATGCTCCAGCCTCTAACCAATCCCTTGGGAGAGACTATTTTTAGTGTGCAAGGCCCCAAGAATCCACATAGTTCCACAGGGAAGGCCCATGTGTGGCTTGCACGACTCTGAAACTGAGCCTTTGAGCACCAGCAATCTGTGGCTCTGTGGCTCTCTTCACTGAGTCCTGACAAGCCAGATTCCTGTGGGAGGCTTGTTCTTTGCCCCTTCAGGGAGCAATTCTCTCTGTAAGTATTTGCAGTAACACCAGGCAGCCTTTGTGCAAAAGGCAACAGTTTATTAGTCATCTACCATACAGGATCAGAAAGTCCTTAGGTTAGCATAGAGGAGCAAAAGTTAAGACAGAGTTTAGATTAGCCAGTGGCAGGGCTCCCTTGAGCCAGAACTGCTCTAGGAACCATCTCTGCTTCCTTTCTCGGTCTCTACTCCTTTTCCTTTAAGTCCCAGATGTGATGCTGTATCTCTGTGAGCTCAGGTCTTAACACAGCCACCTGCCTCCTTTCCCCTTTATTCTCTAGCTCAAGACTTTCACTCTGCTTCCTTGGGGAGACGGGAGGGAAATCTCCTTCCCCTTGACTGTTAGGTGTAAATGCCTTGGCCACGGGGGATATCCACTGTCTCTACTAGATCCTCCATTTCCATGTTTTGCTTTTATTCCGTTCGTGAATAACTGTTCTCCAGTCATGTGGTTACGAGTCCAACACCTTGTTCCTTCCATTTACACTAAGTGCATATCAATACGAAGCCAAGAAAGAAACTGAGGCGCACACAGCAATGAAATATTAACAAAATCCTTACATCTGTCATGGCACGTATTATTTATATTTTACCACAGTGCCTACAAGCGCCAGGCATGGACCAGGACCCCATTATACTCAAGGCACTGTACCAACACAGAACAAAAAGATGGTCCCTCCTTCAGAAAGCCTGCAATCTAAGAATCTATCCTAATCTGAATAGATAATGTATAAAAACAATTTAAAATAAAATATCAAGGCCAACAACAAGACCACTAAGTAATACAAAGAAAAATAGACCTACCTGTCTTTTCAACAAAAACAGCACCTCCTGTCTCACCTCTGCCATGTTAGGAGTGGTTATTGCGTTCTGCTTAAGCTAGCTGCCTTTTACACAGCATTTAATAGGTGACTTTTTGGTAAATATATTTTACTAATGGTCTGTTTATATTAGACCCAACCATTCCTCTTACACCTTGTAGTGAGGTGGACTGGCCCTCCCCAGACACAGAGGAAGAGGGTGGCTCATGGTCAGAGCCCTACCCCCTAGCTCTGCCCCTGGAAGCCAAGGGGTGGAGGCGGAAGTATAAAGGCAGGACCCGGAAGCTCAGTAGGGGCCCAGCCACTGGAGGGGACAGACGTGTCACCTGAGCAATTATGTTGGGAGGTGGCAGATGACTAGCCTGAACTGACCTGACCCCGAAGGAAGCAGATGACTGGCCCAGATCACTCGGACCCCTGGATCACCTGGCCCCGCAGGAGACAGACGGCTGGCCTGGACTACTGGCTGGCCCAACCCCGGCAGAGCTTCTGCTGGCAACTTTGCTGATCAGCTTACCTCTCTGGACCAGCAGGTACCCTGGGAGGAGGAGTGTGGAAGTGGCCCAGAGATAGCAGACCCCTATCTAACTGCAATGCTGGCAGAGGGTGAGTCAGCATGTTGCGGCTTAGATCCCCGCTGATGTGGTGGCAGACCCCACCGCCACCCTTAGGGCCCTGGGCCAGGATGCAGTGGACTGGGAGGACCTGTGTTCCCCGGCTATCCTCCCCCTCACCCTCAGGCTAGCTGAAGAAAAGCCTGAGTTAACTAACCTTAGTTTGCAGTCCCATCCAAGTACAGGTTGGAGCTGAGAGACTTTGTTTCCTACCCTGCTCTAAACCAGAGTCTGGGCTCATTAACTGCTTGCTCCTCAGCCTGAGTGCTGACCTGAGCCCTTAGACTCTGTATTACCCTGCCTTGCTCAAGGGCTGGGGCTAACTGACTGGTTGCTGCTTGGCCTGAGAGCAGGCCTGAACCCTTAGACCAGGGGTCTCAAACACACAGCCCTCTGAGCTATTTCCTGTGGCCCGCCATAGGCACCAACTCCTCCCCCCCATTTCCCTTCTACCCCCTCAGCATGCCATGCCCCCGCTCCTCCACTACCTCCCAGCACTTCCTGCCGCGGAACAGGTATTTGGCAGCACTTAGGACTTTCTAGGAGGGAGGGAGACGAGTGGGATGCAGCGCACTCAGGGAAGGAGGCAGGGAAGAGGTGGTGCTGGAGTTGGGACTTGAGGAAGGTGTTGGAATAGGGGCGGGGAATGGGTAAGAAGGGGTGGGGCAGGGAAGCCATTGTTAGCTGGAGCAGCAAAATATAACCCACTTCTAGCCATACTGCTGCCATTCCTGCACACTTGCTCTGGGGAGGAGGGCAGGCAGGTAGGCGAGTTCTTGGAGCTGCTGTTGAAGGCAATGTTTACAGTCACTCTCGCTCTGGGGGTGGGGATGTCTGCTGTGTGTATCAACAATTCTCTAAAGTTTACTTGAGCCAAACTGCCCAAGCTTAGCAAACAGTCTTGCAGCACCTCACTCCCAACCAAGCTATTGACCCTACTATTCCTGCATCCCCAACCCTCCCCTCCAGGTATACCCTGACTCACATCAACCCTTGGCCAGCCCCTTCACCCCTCTTCAAATCTCCCGTCCCTCAAGGGAGGGCCAAACCCACCCACCATTGAAATCTGTCCCTATTGATCCCATGAGCAATGTGAAATGCTAGGGAAGAAGGGAGCCAGGAAAGCAGCACCAGCCAGTCACTGGGAAAAGCCCTTTTCTTTTAACACTGGGAGGGAGGGAAAGGAAAAGGGAATCAGAGAAATATCAGGTGGGGAGTGAGAGACTTTTAATAGCTTACTATATTACTCTTAATTTTTGACTATACTTTTGTATCACTGTATGACAAGGTTTCAGTGATGCGGCCCACTGGCCAATGTACTAGTCCTCCGGTGACCTGTATGGTGATTTGAGTTTGAGATTCCTGCCTTAGCCTCTCTACTGCCCCGCCCTGATCAAGGGCTTGGGTTAACTGGCTGTTTGCTGCCCAGCCTGAATACAGGCCTGAGAGTGAGACTCTTTGCTCCCCCACCCCAATCAGGGGCTGGGGCTCCGTAACTGTGTTTATTGTTTGGCCCTGACCACAGACCCAAGCTCATGTCTCCCGTCGCCCCGCTGATTCCCCATGTCAGGTGACCTCCAGAGACATAGTGGGGCAGACTGGCTGCCCACAGACCCAGAGGAGGAAGAATCACTCCCCTCAACAGACTACAGACCTCCACAAAAAAAATTGCAAGTTTCTTTTCTATAGTATATGGAAATATGTTTGAGGAGATGCAGCCAAGCTGTAGTATGTTTGTAAGCAAAAATAGCTATATTAATCTCCCATAGTGAGATCTGATAATTTGTAAAATTACGTATAGCATAGTACCCAGATCAAAGGTAATTCATTCACTTTACCCTAGCTAACTTGCCATTTTCCCCCCAATCTGGCCATAGAACACTTTACTATACAAGCTTGATTTAACCAGAGGTTTCTGTTCTCTGTAATTTTGTCTCACTTCATCTGTCTCTGATTTATTTCAAATATACCACATAATAATGTAACTTTAAGAGGCGCATTCAGCCTTTTAATGCAACATTTCCAATTTCTTTCAGCTTTATGGTTCTGAAAATGAAAGTTCCACTCTCTAAACATCTCTGGTCCAGGAATTAGAAAACATGATGGCACCCACCCTGGAAATCCCCCAACTGTAGTTAATTCTTAACGGATATACTGAGACTTTGCCTTGACAAGCTTTTAAAAAAATACAGACTGCTTCCAAAGTAGCAAATGTAGTCTTTATCTTGCCTAAATTTATCCCAGTGAGCGTAGCTAAACCAGGGTTGTGCACAAGTTATTTTGCCTGATCAAAATGGGTTTTGGTGTGTGACTACAAAAAGTACTTTATTGTCAAAACCTACAAAGAGCTTGGAAAATCCCATCTTTGATACCCACAGAGATGTATGTTAACAGCTTAAAACTTTCTAAACTGTAACCTGTGAACCCATGGGCAGGGACTGCCCTTCTGTTCTCTCCTAGGTGCTAAGAAAATAAAAATAATTATTAATGATAATACTGAAAAGCTCAAAAATAAAGTTAATATAGTTTGTCATATCCGCCTAAGATAACTCTTGAAACAAAAGCAGACCCTATGTATTAAGACACCCATATGCAATGATCAAGTTGGAAAAAATAGGTGGTGGTTCTCTCCCATTTTCTGCTCACAGGCAAACCTCCATCCAATCAATGCCAACATGCTCACACACTCTGATAATAGGCAGTTGTCACTCTGGGCCCAGCTTAAACACACAGACATCATAGAAGAATGATACCAAAACGCAGAGGTGCAGAGACAGTGCACTGGGTTTGTTCACTAGGGCATAAGTTTCCCTTTGGAGTATTTCATTGGAGTCAGACTAGTTCTTCATGAAAGTTGGGCTCATTGCCTGGAGTCTAAGAGTATGTCTACGGGCACTGTAGATCCAACTCTGTGAGACGCAATTTGTGGACTTGGTGTTTTCTGGCTTGTGCTTGAAAATCCATCCTGCATTAAAACCAGGTCTCACGGGCATGCTAATGTGTCAGTGCTGGACTACACAGACCTTCTGTGACTTGAGCTGAATCTACACTGCAAAATTACAGGGCTTGGACCCAAGTCACAATGGGAGTCAAGTTGTGATCAAGCTGACTAGCGGGGTCCTGGGACATAGGTCCTTATTACCTGTTTTTGTTTAATATGTTTGTTTTATAGATTACTTGATGATTTCACTATACATTACAAAGTAGACTATGTTGTTAAATACTGAGGACTGGGTGTCAGGATTCCTAGGTTTGTTCTTGATTCTGTAAATGATTTGTTTTGGAGCCTTGAGCAAGTCTTTTTTAAAGTAAATAATTTTGAATGTCTCCATTTTGGGGAACCAAATAATAGGCACACATGATGTGATTTTCAGAGGTAGTGATAGTCACACCTCCAATTAAACTCAACTAGAGTTCTGTCATTTTCTGAAAGAGGCAATATTAAGCACACAATTATAAACTATCCCAATGTTATTTAATGACCTGAAACCCAAAAAGGAATCTTACAAGAAGTAAAAATATGGACAAATTGCTAAGGATGAGTACAGAAGAATAGTGCAAGCATGTAGGGACAAAATCAGAAAGGCGCAAAGTGAGTTCTACCTAGCAAGGTCATAAAAGTCAATAAGAGGAGGTTGTGTAAATACATTAGGAGCAAAAGAAGGATGAAATAAAGTTGGTCCTCTGCTAAGTGGTGAAGAGAGCTAATAATGAACAACACCAAGGAGGCTGAGGTGTCTTAGTGCCTATTGTGTTTTAATGTTCACTAAAAACGTTAATTGTAACCAGATGCTTAACACAATTTAATATTAAAAACAAGGGAGAAAGAACACAAACCAGAATAGGGAAATAACAGGTTAAAGAATATTTAGAAAAGTTAGATTGATCCAAATCAGCAGAGCCTGACAAAATTCACTCTTCTGTAATTAAGGAACTAACTGAAGCAATCCTGGAACCATTAGAAATTATCTTTAAGAACTCACAGAGGACAGGTGAGGTCCCCTTAGGACTTATCTTTAAAAGGGGGAAGAAAAAGGATCTGGTGAATTACAGTAAACTGGGAGGGATTAATAGGATTAGAATTCAAAATGATCTTGATAAATTGGAGAATTGGTCTGAAATCAACAAGATGAAATTCAGTTGGAGCGAGTCCAGAGGAGAACAACAAATATGGTAAAAGGTTTAGAAAACATGACCGTATAAGGAAAAGTTAAAATCACTGGGCTTGTTTGGTCTTGAGGAAAGAAGACTGAGGGAGTCTTCACATTTGTTAACGGCTGTTATAAAGAGAAGGTGATCAGTTGTTCTCTGTGTCCACTGAAGGTAGGATATGAAGTAATTGGTTTAATCTGCAGCAAGGTAGATTTAGGTTAGATATTAGGGAAAATGTTGTAACTTTTAGGATAGTTAGGGATTCTGCAGCTATTTCAATACTTATCACTGAAGGTTTTAAAGAACGGGTTAGACAAGCACCTGTCAGGGATGGTCTAGATCAGTGGTTTTCAACCTTTTTTTTTTTTTTAATTTGTGGACACCTAAAAAATTTCAAATGGAGCTGTGGACCTCTTTAGAAATCTTATATGTAGTGTTCTATGGTAATGACAATATTTCGTGGATCCTGGCTTAGGCATAGTCTGTGGACCCCTCAGGGGTCCGTGGACCACAGGTTGAAAACCACTGGTCTAGATATACTTGCTCCTGCCTCAACATGGGAGTGGCGGTTGGACTATTGCTACTCTGTGGTTCTATAGGCACCTCATAGGAATGTGGTGAGCCTTAATTAATATAAGTAAATGCTTTAAGATTCTCTGTATATGTTGAAGTGACAGAGTCCTGTGGCACCTTAGACTAACTAAAGTATTGAAACATAAGCTTTCATGGGCTAATACCCTCTTCGTCGGATGCAAGCAGTGGAAGCATCTGACGAAGTGGGTATTGGCCCACGAAAGCTTATGCTTCAATACTTTAGTTAGTCTTTAAAGTGCCACAGGACTCTTTGTCACTTATACTATTCCAGACTAACACGGCTACCTCTCTGATTCTGTATATGTTGTACTTCTATACCACTTTTCATCTGAGAATATGAAATATACATATAATTACACAGAAACTACATTAAAAGAACAGTCTTAAGGTTGCAAAGTCAAGTTCTCAAAAGTTAGGAAATTCAAAAATTAATGGTAATATGGTCCTTTTGTGCATATGCATTATGATTTAGTCTTTAGTTATATGATCACATTTTTTCTACAGGGACCGTGTCTCATTCAGTGCACAGAATGGACAGTGCTCACATGCTGAGCATCTGTTTAATATTTTATATCCTCATTGTTCAAGGTGTGGCTCCAGGCCTTATTACTCAACACCATTAAAACCCTGCTCTGAACACAAATTATTAATTTCCTCATGGGCTTTTCTTTGGTGCTCATCACCATAATATCTGATTGTTTCACAAACATTAATGAATGAAACAACCTCTGTGAGATGATCTTCAGCTGCCTCTGTTTAAAGAATCCTGAAAGAGCATGCATACCCGACGCTCTGTTGACAACACTCATCTCTGACTCCATATTTTACGGTCTCTTTGATCTAGAAAAACAAGATATTTATTGTTGACACCAATACATGAAGTAGCAATGTTTCAAAAGTTAAATTAATGGGAACACTGTGTGTGCTTTGGTGTACATGACAGGTTTTAAAAAATAAAATAGCTACAGCTTTTCTTTCATATTCTTGGCTACTGAGTAACTTTAAGAGAAACTAAGGTGATGGGAGTAAAATGCAGTCCATTTGCAAGGTCAGTAATAGTCTTTGAATCCTAGCTTTGATACTTCATGCAAATGCATTTTAGTGCTTTATATAGCTAGCCAAATTCAGGCATGGATGTATGACCCTAATAAATCATATTGTCAGTAGCAAGTCAGATATATGCAGATCTTTTAATTGGGACTTCTTAGAAGTTAGAAAAATCTGAAAAGGGCAAGTTGTGAGCTCTGAGGAAACCTTTGCCTCAGTTGATGAGTTTTGAGGGAAGGAAAATCAGACAGAGGAAGAGATACAAAAAAATAATCCCCAAACAAGCAAACAAACAAAAAGCAAAGGAAAAGGGTCAAAATACTAGAAGGAAAATACATATACAGATATGGGAGGAGTTCTTGGTATAAATAAGAGTACCAGAACCTGTCCCTTTATAATCACAGCTGAGTGGCTGCGTCACTGGAGGCAGTTGGTCCCCACTATAAATTAGGCATGTGTTAGCACTACCGCAGGGTCTGTCCTGTCTGTTTTTATTTATACAAATTACAGGTCTAATGTTGCACTTTATTTCTACTAATATTTACTGAATTTATCATCTCTATTAAAAATGGCCATATCAGCTTCTGAGATGTCATGTGGTTTAGAGAATAAACTAGGAGGCAGTAGACCTGCATTTTAATCCAGTGGTGCTACTCACCCGCTGTCTCTCTTAGGCCAAGTCACTCTACCTCTCTTTCTCCTCCCCTCTATTGTCTTGTCTATTTAGAGTGTATGGCCCTTTAAGATAGGGACTGTCCCTCACTGTGTGTTGGCACACTGCCTAGCATAGAGAGGTCCCAATCTTAGTGGGGCTCTCTACGTGCAACTACAGCTTACAATTAATAATAAATATTATATTATTATTATTATGAATGCACAACCAACCATAATACTGGCTTCTCCTGACTTTGAGTGATTGACTTTGTAACCTTAATATTCTTTTTATTCCGTTGTTTTTAATGTAATTTCCTAATTTTTTAAAAAACTTAAAAATTGAAAAAATAAAAATTACGTCATATGGGACCATGCTAACTTCCCATTCTGGTCATCAGCAGGGCGGGATCTTTAGATCCATAGCACAGGCCTTTACTGGTAAGCTAACAGAATAACTGATAGCAATAACAATCCATTTTCTTTTTGGCCCTGTAGAGGGGTGGTATGGCCCCCTGCTGGCCGGGATGGAGATAACCCCTGGCCGAGGCCAGAGGGGGCGGAGCCAGGGCCAGTCAAGCCCCGCCCCCGGAAGGTCGGGGCCCGACCCGGAAGTTCAAAAGCTCTGCCGCCGAGCTTACTCAGGTGGCAGACATGGGAGAGATCAGACGCTCTGGGTCTGGCTCCAGCCAGGGAGCTGCCGAGCCAGCCGCTTCCCCGCTACTGGGAGGAGCCGCCAAGGCTGCCGCTCGCCTGCTACCCGGAGGAGCCGCTGGACCAACCGCCGGCCCGCTACCCGGAGGAGGACTTGCCAGACCTGCCGCCTGACAGTGACCCCGAGGAACCTATGACCCTAGAACCCAGTGAGGACCCCGAGACGGCCCAGGTACCATGGGAGGGGGAGTCAGGAAGTAGCCCAGGGGAAGGCCCCGAGCCAATGTCAGTGTGTTGCGGTCAGGATCCCCACTGACTGCAGCGAGCCTTGTCTGCTGCTAGGGCCCCAGGCTGGGGCGCAGTGGAAGGGGGTGGGCCTGCGCCCCCCCTGCCACCCCTATCGGTGAGTGGCAGTCTCCCCCTCGACCAGGCACCTGGCCTGGGTCATTGAACTCCTGCTCAGCCCTGCTTGAGGGCCTGAGCCCAGACTCACTGAACTCCTGCTCAGCCCTGCTTGAGGGCCTGAGCCCAGACTCACTGAACTCCTGCTCAGCCCCTGCTTGAGGGCCTGAGCCCAGACTCATTACACTTGTAGTTGCCCACCCTGCCTCAGGGCCTGGGCTACGGAATTATTGCCCGCCCCGCTTGAGGGGCTGGGCCTGGATTCGGACCCACTGCGGCTCCCGCCCGGCGTGAGGGCGGGAGCTAGGACCCTGTGGCCCCGCTAATTCCCCTTTGGGGGCCGCACAACAGCGTAGAGAGGGGTAGGATTTCCCGCTGGACCGGCGGAAGGGGCGGAATCCCAGGTACCCCTCGCTTACAGGCCTTGTTGTTCCTGGGTGATGGAGCCACGCTTTTGCAGGTAGGTTTCACAGCTGTTAGGTAGACAGTAAAGGAATGCTGAGTTTCAGGAATAGAGTTCAGTCCCCGGTTATATAGAAGATGGCGCTTTATTGTTAGAGACCCTTCTGCCCCTGCCTACTTTGCCGTTTCTCCTTGTCTCTTTCTGCTGCTTCTCCCTTCCCAGCTCCTGCCCCTTCCCTCCACCCCGCTACTCCTATCGCTTGCACATCCTCCTGCCACCCGCCCATTATCACTTGTTCTGGACCTTCCCATATGCATTCCGTTCCTTCCCTTGTCCCCCCATCCAGGTCTTCCTCCTACCTTCCCATTCATCACCCTTCTGCATTCCCCTTAAGCAAATTCCTCCTTCCCTGTCAGACTGCTTGGGCACCAGCAGGGTGAGTATTGAGAATGCAAGAGAGAGACAGTCTTCAGTCAGTTCTAGAGCCTGGTGCCAAAATGGCAGCTCAGAGTAGAAATTGCAGGAAACAGCCTGCTCAGCTCGGGGATGGGGCATGCTCTGTTGGGATGGTACATGAGGCGGTCAGCGCATAATAGCTGTGAGGGGATGGAGCATCCTCAGATCAGACAGAATCTTCAGACAATATGGTTGTCAAATCCATCTCTACTGAGCATATACAAACGGAGATATTTTTTTTTTTATAACATGGCCTAATTTAGGTGAATGTTCCCAGACATAATAAAAGGTACATTCTTGACCTCAGGGCAACACATCTGAAAAATTTCAGTCACTGGCTCTAAAGCAGGTGTGTGCAAACTTTTTGGCCTGAAGGCCAGATCGAGGTTAAAAATTGTATGTAGGATAGGGTAGGGAAGCCTGGCCCTGACCCCATCCGACCCCCTCCCACTTCTTGCCCCCCTCAGAACCTTCAGCCCATCCAACCTCCCCTGCTCCTTGTCCGCTGGGACCCCCGATCCCTAACCACCTCCAAGAACCGCAGCCCCATTCCCTGTCCCATGACTGCCCCCTCCTGAGACCCCCACCCTAACTGCCCCCCCAAGTCCACCCCCTCTGCTCCCAGTCCCCTGACTGACTTGACCCCTATGCACCCTGCCCCCGATAGACCCCCAGGATTCCTTGCCCCTTACCCAAGGGCCTGGCCAAGCCCCAACCCCCTTACCACACCGCTCAGCCCGCCAGAGCTCAACACACTGCCCCACTGGAGCTCACAGCCCCTTACCATGGCGCTCAGAGCAGCAGGAGCTCAGGACCCACCGGAGCCAGCCCTGCCACTACAGCTGCCCCGGAGCGGCAGGCCAAAGTGCTGGCAGTGCAGTGCGCTGAGGCTCCAGGAGGAAAGGGGGAGAAGGCGGGAAGGGGCCGGAGTAGCCTCCCCAGCCAGGAGCTCCAGGACCGGTCAAGAAGAGCTCCTAGATTCTTAATTTCTTCAGATGAGTTTTCTTTGAAAGCAGGGATGAGAGTATGTGGAGAGGATAGAAGGGGTTGCAATCATCTTTTTCCTATAAAAAATAAAACAGAATTTGAGGAAGATTTTCAAAGGCGCAAAGAAAGTTAGGCACCTACCCCCCATTGAAAAATCAAAGGGAGCTGGGCATTTCACTCTCATTTATATTTATTATTAGCATTGCTATCGTAGTGCCTAGGGACTCCAGTCATTCACTATGATTTCATGACCTCAAACAGACCACCATGGCAGTCCTTGGCCCAAAGAGCTTACACTGGTACCATTGACAAATTCCCTCTAAAATATTAATAAATTTCTGAATGGTTATATATATGCTATTGTGATGATCTACAATAATGTGACACTTTTACCCAGCAGTAGATAATTTTTCAGGGGAACAGGACTATTTTATACAATAAAATCTTATCTACATTTTCCTGATATACTTTACCCTTATGTGAGGTCAATGGGCATGACATTTTCTTTCATGAATTAAATTCTCAGTTTAATTTCTCTAACAGAGAGAAACAAACTACAGAGAAAAATGCATTATTCAGCCAATGCTGCCTTTAGATGTGTATCTTCAAGTGTGCTGCACCACTTCAGGGATATTGTGTTGTCATGTAAGTTGAAGACGGCACATAGGTTGCTGGGATTTACAAGAAGCACAATGATGATGTCTATGGGAAGCAACTTGTACTGTCACTGCTGTACTCAAGTAGTTAGAATGCTGCACTTTCCTGAAGAAATAGTGCATAGCTATTCTTCGATGTAGTAAATATCTTCAGCCGTCCTCTCTTGCACTGCTTGGTTCTGTGTAAATTGATTCTGAGGTATCTTGACAATTAGGGGAACTTGTGGTGTTGATGAAACAGTATCTAAAGCACCTTCTAGTTCCTTAAGAGTATGTTGGAATCTCTTCACCACCACAGAGAAGGTGATTTTATATATAATTTTAAAACAAGGACGTATCAGTTGGGATATCTTTTCCCTTAGGGTATGTCTTCACTACCCACTGGATCAGCAGGCAGTGATCAATCAATCCAGCGCACTCCCCATCAACTCCTGTACTCCACTTCTACAAGAGGCAGAAGCAGAGTCAACGGGGGAACAGCAGCGGTCGACTCGCCACCGTGTGGGTGGCCAGGTAAGTCACCCTAAGATATGCTGACTTCAGCTATGCTATTCGCGTAGCTGAAGTTGCGTATCTTAGGTCAACTCCCACCCCCAGTGTAGCCCAAGCCTCTGTGGTTTGACTAGGTACCAGAGAAGGATTTACTACTGGGAAGGGGGTGCGGCAAATAGTATGGTTATTCTGATCTCTGAGATACTGACTATTAAGAGTTATATTATGGACACATTGATGTCAAAGGATGTTTCCCCCCATTTGATGGCTTTGGAGCTAGTCCTTTATTTATTCTGAGGGGGAAATTAACAGTAATATTGAAATACAACAACATAGAGGCGTAGCCAATCTATAGAAACTCAAGAGGTAAACAGTATGCATTATGCATTACTGCTTATGGCTTAGCGCATATACCCAATTCAAAAGTTACAATAAAATGAAGAATATGAAGTCAGTTTATAAATAGCTTTTTTTTTATTGAAGTTAGCTTCTATATTTATCATAACCTCCAGCTATTCATACTCTACCATTTACCATACCCTCGAGTGCCCGGAAGACAAGTATTTAAGGGTCAAGAAGGAATTTTCCCCTGGATCAGATTAGCAGAGACCCTGAGGTTTTATTGCCTTCTTCTGCAGCATGGGGCATGGGTCACTTACACGTTTAAACCAGTGTAAATTGTAGATTCTCTGTAATTTGAAGTCTCTAAATCATGATTTGAGGACATAAGTAACTCAGAGGTCGGTTACAGAAGTGGGTGGGTGAGTTTCTGTGGCCTGCATAGTGTAGGAGGTCAGACTGATGATCATGATGGTCCCTTCTGACTTTAGTCTATGAGACAAAAATAGGTACATTATACACAAAAGCCCGTGTGTTCTGTGGCTAGTTGGCCTAGTAAATTATACTGCAAGTCATCTGGTTTCTGCAGCACTCTGCAAAAATATTGTAACAACTTTATTTAAAAATAGATTTTATTGGACTACACATGAAAATAAATACAATCTAAGACTGTATTTTTATTACATTCAATTTTTAATTTAGATTGGCCATACCTCTTTTGTTTTGAGTTTGCTGCAGATTTTGCATTGATGACATACAGCTGCATCGTAGAAGTTATCAGGCAAAGATGGAGGACTTGATGGCTAAGGAGAGAACAGTAGGGGATTGAGAGGTGATTGCTTCTGCTAAAATGAACAGCAGTGAAATAGTTAATGAGGATATTTAGATTTTCATCTCTAGGTTTCAGCGTCTACACCTTATTGAAATGATGGGACAGTTACCACCAATCAGCGCATTTCTCCTCAGGCTGTCATAGGGTTGCCAGGTGTCCAGTTTTCAACTGGAATGTCTTGAAAATGGAACCTGGCAGAGTCTGGTCAGCTTAGTCTGGTTGGCCATAGTAACCAGTCTCCACTACTGGGGGGGGGTGCGGGATGAGCAGCAGCTGGAGCCACATGGAGCCAAGTGGTTGGGGGGGGGGGGGGGGGCGGGCTGCTTCTCTGTCAGGTGTCAGCAACTGAGCAGAGAGAGCAATGGCTGGCTTCCAGACTGGGATCCAAGAGGTAGGTGCTGCTGCCTGGGGGAGGGATCCTGTCCACCCCCTGCTTCTACCCCTCACTATGGGGACTGAGTCCAAGCCCTCCCCATTCCAGCCCTTCATTCTGGGGACCATGCCCTGATTGCCCTGGCCCCTCGCTACAGGGACCAGCACCACCCCGGCTCCTTGCGCCGGAGATCAACCCTCGCTTAAGCAGTCATGCAGGCTCCGCACCAGCTTCTCCCAGCCTGGCTCTGCAGGCAGCCGGGGAGTTCCGGGAGAGGGGGTAATGAGCGAGGAGGGGGTGGAGAATGAGCAATGGCAGGAGGGGAGGGAAGTAAGGAGATGTGGGTCCTCGGAGGAAGAGGCAGGGAAGGGGGCAGAGCAAGGATATTCAGCTTTTAGCAAATAGAAATTTGGCAACCCTAGGCACTCAGCAGGCTCAGGAAGACAAAATTATATTAAATTACACTTGGTTCATGTTTAAAGTTTTCTTCATAACCCCCCAGGATAGAATCATAACTCTTATTTTTAAATGAAAGCTTAGATTCTGAAGCACAACTCTGTAGTGGATTTGTTGGAAAATTTTGCAATCATGGGATTTATCGTGGGATAAATCATGGGATCACTTTATCTTCCCTCTACCATCAGGATCTGGCACTAATGGGATAATCCGCTTTCCTTATACAAGTTTAGGATGCTGTAAAAAACTGATGAACCAGAATGTGATAAAATATATCTACATGGTTTCACATATGGCCCACATTCAACCTCTTCCAGTTGAAAAAGATATGTGCTGTAGCAATGAAGGACATAGGAATTGTGAAAGTGTTTGGTGTACTCATTTTGATGTCAATATACTGACTTCTTTCACTGCTCACAGATGTTTAATAAAGTCCTCTGCATTTTTTAAAAAAGAAAAGGGCTGTGAAATCATCTTGCCCTTAACCATAATCTTTCCAGTCGACAGCATCTGACAGAATGGTACAACATGCTCACTCCATCTTCACAGCAGGGAGCTTGCAGAAACCTGTTATGATCAGTCAGTTAGTGAAAATTATTTAACTAATGTGGTTCTTAGATGATTTCTATACTACCAGACTCAGTTTTAAGGGTGATAAACCAGCTAACCAGATCTTTGCTCCTAATACATTAGGCAGCACTGATATTGTTAATAAAAACACTAACTTTAGATATGTGTATTCATCTCATAAATTCAGTAAATAAACACTGCCAGCCCCATAATCTTAGCCTTGTTTTTCCCCTTATAAATTACAGTTAGGCTTTCTGTGCACTGGTGCCTGTGCCCTGTTTATATGGTGTAAATAATCACATGCAGGAATTGCTTTAATTTGACACAACAGATGGACAGACATGGATTAGATCTTCCAATTACCTGAAGCCAAAAGCAGACAGGAAAATAAATGTATTGCCGTAGTCCAAGCAAGATGGCAGTGAAACACTATGAATTGCAAAGCAGAGACAAAATCTAAGTGAAAACAAACTCTTCTTAATAGCAGTGCTTTTTAAAATTAAGCAAATCCATAAGAAGAAGAACGAGAAGAAGAAGAAACAAACTTGACTTCTTGTGGCTAACAAAAAAAATCCTTCTGACATGGAGGCTGTAGCAACTTTATTATTGGATGATTCTAATGGAAGCTGATAAATGTGAGAACATTTCACAGAGACAAAATGGCAAACTTCCTGCATATAATCAGATATGGCAGCCCGTCACTGAATTCTGTAATGGATAACACTTACCTATTCAACCCCATTTACTTAGTATCTTGCACTAATGTGCATCAGAATGATAGTCTTATTTAGGCTTGGTCTGCTCTGAAAAATTAGATCAACCTAGCATGTCTCTCAATGCTGTGAAAAATTTCAGGCCCTGAGGGGCATAGTTAGGTCAACAAAACTCCCACTGTAGACATGGCTAGATCAACAGAAGAAGTCTTCCATTGACCTAGCTACTACCTCTTGAAAGTGGATTAGCTACATTGGCAGGAAACCACCCTACTGTCGATGTTGGAAACCGCTACAGTGCCATTGGTCTATCAGCTGTACAGTACATAGACCCTTAGAAAATACTACTGTTCTTCCCATCACTCTGGTCAGTCATGAATTTCTCTGCTTTTCAATTCTCATAGAACAATTTCTTTCTAATTCTCATATGTGTTGCAAATAAATTCTTGCTTGTGCACATTGAGTTTTCATTATTATATGTAGAACAGTATACTTCCATGTAATCAAGTACAGGATATGTTGGCTCATTGGTATTGTTATTGATAAAATTATAGCCATGTTATAATTTTAACATAATCAGAAATATAACTGGGAAACACCATCTGGGAAAATCATAGTCATGTTTAAAATCTGATAGGTTAGGGCAGGGGTGGGGAACCTCCGGCCCGCGGGCCTTATACGGCCCGCCAAAGCATTCCGTCCAGCCTGCATGCGTCCCTAGCCGGCGGCTCCCGCAGGCGCTTCCCGGCCCCTTCGCCGAACGCGAAGCCGCCCCTGCCTGGCGGCCCGGGGCGGCTCTGCGCTCGGCGAAGAGGCTGGGAAGCGCCTCGGGGAGCTGCCGGCCAGGGATGCGCACGGGCCGCCAGGCGGGGGCGGCTCCACCAGGCACTTCCCGGCCCCTTCGCCGAACGCGGAGCTGCCCCCGCCTGAAAGCCCGGGGCAGCTCGGCGAAGGGGCCGGGAAACGCCTGGGGGAGCCGCTGGCGCCGCGCGGCCACCATTAGCCGGGCAGAGTAAGGAGGAGCCGCGGGGAGCCGACGGTCAAAGGGGTGTGGGGGGAGGCTAGGCTGGGGGGCAGGCAAGGGGGCGGTGGGGGGGGGAGGCCAGGCTGGGTGGGCGGGGAGGGGGGCAGGAGACTAGGCTGGATGGGGTGGGCGAGGCGTGGGTGCGGGAGAGAAGGAGGTTTGGTGGGGGGGAGGCTGGGCTGGGCGGGTCAGGCATGGGGGGCAGGAGGCTGGGTTGGGAGTGGGAGGGGGGAGGAGGTTCGGTTCGGTGGGATGGGCCAGGCAGGGGTGGGGGAGGAAAGGCGGTTAGATGGAGGGAGGCTGGGTGGGGGTAAAGGAAGATTACCCCCTACACCCAGGCTGATAGCGGGAGCTGACTGGGGCAGGCAGCAGGACCCCGGCTGGCAAGGGGCCAGCGGGGGAAACCCCAAAGCAGTGCAGGGCTAAGCACTCTGCCTGCCACTGCTTTGGGGTTTCCCCCGCTGGCCCCATGCCAGCTGGGGTCTCAGCTCCCGTTGCCAGCCTGGGCTTCCACGGGGGGGAGGGGGACCAGCCCACAAATGACATTATAAATGTCCAAATGGCCCTTCGCAGAAAAAAGGTTCCCCACCACTGGGTTAGGGTGTCAAGCAGGATTACTACTGTTGCATTAATGTAAAAAAGTTATCAGATGTATATTTGTTGGTATAAGTTATAGCTGAGATAAGGGGCAACACATTTTTTAAAATATGTGATTTAGGAGCCTAAGCCATTGTGATGGGGTACAATCACTTTTCATGAGTGCCTCCTGCCAGCTGGGTGCAAACCTGCACTCTCTCTGCCATTGGTGTCCCCTGTCAGCAGTTGCTTTTATCAGGCAGATCTTCAGTGGATCAGCCCTCTGACTAAGTCAATTAACAGGTGAAATGATGGATGAACCCCTTCTGGGGTGAAAGGTCCAACAGGGCCAGATCCTAAGCCCTTGTTAATGGCTTTAGCCCTGTCTCTGGGCTCAGTACTCAGCCCCTTTTCGGCTATCTCTAAGACCAGGCCTGCCCTGGTATAGAGCAGGCCCCCAGGGCTTTCTCTCTGGAGACTCTTTGCCCTCAGGAATTCTCTGGTGTCCTGTTTAAATATAGCCCCTTTTGGGGGCATTTTGTACTGCGTCTTATCCCTTCTTCAGGCTTGGGCTGCTTCCCCTGCAGGACCTGGGTCTGCCCACTATTCTCAGTCCTGGTCTGGGAACCCTAGGTGCTGCATCTTTTAATAGTTGCTGCTGCTGCTGCTATTGCTATTTCTTTGGCCGCTTCCCACGTAGCTCCTTCCTCTTTACCCTTACCTCAGGGCTGAAGTTCTCTACTACTCTCCTTCCTCACCCAATGCCACCAGAAGCCATCTTCTGGTTCTCTCTCAAGCTCCAACACAGAACGCCCTTTCTTACTCCTCTAGTCCTATCTAGGAATTGACCTGTTCGTCCCCCTATAGTTCCTTTTATCTGAGCCTGCTGTGCCCTGATTGGCTGTTTCCCTGCAGCGTCTCTTAGGCAGGCCCGGAGGACCCCCTTCACAGCTCCTTTCCTGAGGCGGGGTATGGTAGGAACATTCAGCCTCCAGCAGGGGTCCTCAAAGGGCCTGGTACTCCCCATTACAGTCCCATTTTCTGAAGAGACCTAGATCCAGACCCTCAAAGGTATTTAGGTGCCTATCTCCCATTTAAATTAAATTGGGGATCTAGGCCTACATCACATTTGAAAATTGGCCTTAGGCTCCTAAATCACATTCATGTTTTTTAAAATGTTGCCCAAGGAGCCTAATTCTCATTTACATTAAGACCAGTGACCTGCTATGGCTTGCCCTCTGACGATGCATCTGACCTTCTTTATATGACTTATTATTACCACTAATTCCTCCTGACTTCAGCTCTAACGTCTCAGCTGGTGAACCACTGATATTTAATTGGCAGTATGAAATATTGTCATAACTGATATTTCATTGTCAATATGAAATATTGTCATAGATGGTTTCTCATAGATGGGTCTACAACATGAGTTAGTAGTTGGGCTGGTAGCTTCTCACAGCCCTTCATCTTCCTCTTTCAGAGTAAGGCCCAAGTATGGAGGCAAAGGGAAACCTGATGCCAACTGAAGTTGGTAGGTGTGGATGTACTAGAGATGAATGATGCAGAAGAATACTTGAGTGCTCTACTGTAGACAAGCTCTGAGTTATACTTATGGTCACATAGTTGTTGTGTACATGAAAAATATGTCTATTATGAAGGAAAGAAAGATTACCCTGGGGAAAAAACTGGAATCAAACAAAAAATCCAACAAAGACAAAAACAGAACACCATTAGCTGTCACCTTCATCCTCCAACTTAAGCCTCTCCAATGCATCATCAAAGACCTACAACCTATCCTGAAAGATGATCCCTCACTCTCACAAATCTTGGGACCCAGACCAGTCCTCGCTTACAGACAGCCCCCCAACCTGAAACAAATACTCACCAGCAACCGCACACCACACAACAAAAACACTAACCCAGGTACCTATCCTTGTAACAAAGCCCGATGCCAACTCGGTCCTCATATCCATTCAACTGACACCATCATAGGACCTAATTACATCAGCCACACCATCAGAGGCTCATTCACCTGCACATCGACCAATGTGATATATGCCATTATGTGCCAGCAATGCCCCTCTGCTATGTACATTGGCCAAACCGGCCAGTCTCTACGCAAAAGAGTAAATGGACACAAATCTGACATCAGGTCTATAACATTCAAAAACCAGTAGGAGAACACTTCAATCTTCCTGGCCATTCCATTAAAGACTTGATGGTGTCAATTTTGAAACAGAAAAACTTCCAAAACAGACTCCAACGAGAAACTGAGGAACTGGAATTAATTTTCAAATTGGATACAATAAACCAAGGGCTTAACAGAACTTGTGAATGGTTCTCTCATTACACTAATTCATCGGTTCTCAAACTAGTTGAGACCGCAACCCCTTTTTGTGATCCAGCGGCGCGGCGCGACCCCTCTGCCGAAAAGCCACCGAATTACCAAAAAAACCCAAAACCCACCAAAAAAACCCAAAAAATCCTGCGGACGCCCCGGTCCCCCGTCCCCGCCGCGGGCAGGCTGCCGGGTGTGCCCCGGTTCCCCCCTCCCCGCCGCGGGCGAGCTGCCGGGTGTGCCCCGGTCCCCCCTCCCCGCTGCGGGCGAGCGCCCCAGTCCCCCCTCCCCGCCACAGGCAGGCTGCGGGTGCATCCCGCTCCCCCGTCCCCACTGCGGGTGGGCTGCTGGCTGCGCCCCAGTCCCCCGTCCCCGCCGCGGGCGGGCTGCCAGCTGCGCGCCGGCCCCCAGCCCTCCCGCTGCGGGGACTGGGGGCCGGGGCCCAGCCCCAGTCGCCACGAATTTGAGAAACCCTGCACTAATTGATTGCATTTCCCTTGTTAATTTACCTTCAATAGGTGTTATCTCCTGCCTGACAGATATCCATTTCAAAAGGTATTTTTTTCTCCTACTGATAATGGCCCATCTAAATTTAACAGACTCTTAGAATTGGTATGCTAATGTACAACTTTTTTTTTCTTTCTTTCTGTGTGTATAAATGCATCTTACTTCTGTTCCATTCTATGCATCCGATGAAGTGAGCTATCGCCCACGAAAGCTTATGCTGAAATAAACTGGTTAGTTTCTAAGGTGCTACAAAGTCTTCCTCATTTTATTAAACAAAAAATGGGCTGCTATTCTCACTAGTTTAGGGACTGGTTTGCCTCTAGTTTAATTAGAGATTTTCTTTCCAAAGTTTAGACTTCGATATTGTGGAAGGTCCTTCCTACATGGAAGTAGCATACTGCAGCCAGAAAAGAAAACATTCAGTAAAACATTATTCAGGCACTGTCTTCACTCGGACACTAGCAGACCTCTAGAAAAGGCTCACAGACTTTGGGTTACTCAGAAAAAAATTAATATTTGAAAGCTATAATAAAATCCTAATCTTTTCTGGCAATCGTCGAAGTGCTAACCACTAAACTAGCCAAAGTGAAAACTTTTGATAGCAGCGAAATGCCTTTTTTAAAGAAAATAGGTCTGTAACTTTGCTTTGGCTTGTGAAGTAGAATGCACCACTAAAACCAAACTTTTTCTCACCCTCAATAAGTTTAGACTGCTGGAGAAAATTAAAAGAGCAGAGGATAACAGTACTGAAATCAGTACTGACTTAAATATTCATTGCTACTGTGATATAAATTGTTCATCAGTAAAATTGAATTGTTATACTGAATGAGGTGCTGTTAGAAGTCTGTAGGTTTATGAAACTATAGCTGTTTCCTATGTTGTACCGAGTAGTTTTTATTGCTTACGATGCTTCATTTTATTCCTCACTGCACAAGCTGGTATTTTGATTAGTCTGATGTTTTTTAAGGAATTACTGTTTCAATCAAAGATACTTTCATTCTTATTACTCTGTTCCCTTTAGATTTATTGCACAAACCAGTGTGCTCTTTGCTCTTAGAATAGTGATGGATTAAAACTTCTCTTGACTCAGAGGAGAGTGTTCAGCCTATATGTGAGACCTAAATAGCAAATGTTATTTTATATATGGCTAATCTAGTATTGGATTTGTTTTCAAGATAGTTATGGTCGTGTGTGTGTTTAGATTTTGTTGGCTTTAATCTATGAGAACTCTGTATATTAAATCCAGGGCCCTGCTTTTTGAGGAAAGCATCTGCCATTTGCCCTGTAATTCTACAAATGGAGAATGGTCGTTGATAGATTATATTGTACCTCAGATGAGACTAATATAATCATCTAGTCTGATCTGCATAATACAGGCTGTGAAATTTCACTCCGAAATTACTGCATCAAGCTTAATAATGTGTGGTTGAACTAGACCATGTGTATTTCAGAAAGGCATCCAGTCTTGATCTAAAGATTCAGTGATAGAGAATTTACCAAATCCAATGGCTAATTACAGTCACTGTTAAAATATGTGTCTGATTTCTGGTTTGAATTTTTCTAACTTCAATTTCTAGGCACTGGATTTTGTTATGCCGTTGTCTGCTATATGAGAGGCATCTGCTATTAGATGTGGTGCTACCTTTGTTCTCTCTGGATTTTGGGAGACTGTAGCAAGATTCTGTTCTGTGACAATTAAACAATCCCACTGATGTAAACGGGGGTGTCTGAGTGTAACTGAGAACAGATTCTGACCCAACAGAATCTGTCTTGATGTTTACTGTACTATTGTGAATGTTTGCAAAATAATTCTTGTTGCTATTTGCATGGTTCTCTTACTTTATAACAGAAAAGTTAATAAGTAAAAATAATTTAGAAATAAGCAAATGATATTTACTTCATCAGCATATCTTCTTCACTGTAAATGCGTCCTTAGGCATACAGAATGGTCATATAGTACATCTTCAATGACAAATCTTGTATTCCATAGATGCTATTAAGTGTTCTATATCATGATAAATGAAATATTTTATTTCCTTTCTTAGTAACTTCTGTACGTTTGTCTTTTTAATAAATAGAATTGTTTATAATTGGGGTTAAAATTTGAATTAATAAGATTCAATATTATTCTCCCATAAGGCCGTTTTGTAGAAAATCACATTGCATTACCTGGATGTGAATTCCATGGTTACCTTTATCAGATAATGGGGCCCATAGCTGTTCCAGCTCTGCTTGCACATTAGCCTGAAATGAACCTTCTGGTTCAATGGTGTCATGCATCTCATCATTTTCAACCACTAGACCATAACAAAAAATGAAGACTGCAGTCTTCGTAGTCATTCACAAGCATTGCCCAAGCTAGAGAGCAGCAGTCTATGAAAGCCTTGGTACTGTGCACCTGCCTTCTGCCTGCTCTTGGGGTACTGGTGGGCATTTTTGTATTTGCTATTAACATTTTGGACCTGCAGCTGCTGATTTTCACCATTTTTTTACCTATATTTTTCCTGACCACCCTGTGCCTCTTTCTATAACCTTCAGTGAAAACATTTCACTCATGATGATTGCTACCTAATTAAAATCTGCTCTGCCTATAGCTTTTGTATTGGTATAACAATGATGGTTAGGGGTGATTGTTTTATGGCTATAATTATATTGGTATAACCATTCATGTGGGGAGTTATATAGTATAAAGGTGGCCTTATACCAGTATAGTTTATTTCCCGTCCCATATGGAATAAACTATGCCAATATAAGCACCTTTTGTACCGGTATAATTAAATGTAGCCACAGTAAGGGCATGGTTAGACTGGCGCTGTGCAGCGCAAAAAACCCTCCTGTAGCGCTATAATTTTCATAGCGAACACACTTCAAAGGGAGATTTTGCGCAATGACTCCCTGTTTAAAGCGCAAGTGTTAAACCTCCTTTTCCAGAGTGATAAGCCTTTTTGCAATAATGTTATAGCGCAAGGGTGGGAATGTGGACACCCATGGGATCTCTTGTATGCCTCCAAGCCATGTAAAGCCATCAGCAACCCATTGAAGGCCATCAGCAAGCCATTAAAGACAATCAACTTGCCATGTAAGGCAAATGACGTGAGGTGTTGTTTTATAAAAGCGGAAGTAGCTTTGCAGTTTCTCTCTAGCAACTCACACAGCAAATAATCAGTGAAAATGCTTGCGGACGGAGCTGTGTGTCTGAAATAGACAGCCTGTCAGTTTTCACTAATAAAAACTAACTGAATCTCATCTCCCTGTGAACAACTTCCCAGTTCCCCCTCACCCCCCCTCCTTTGCAAAACACGTTGCACCCAGCTGAATGCTGGGATACCTGCCCTATCCCGCAACTGCTACTGCCGCCAGAACCGCGACAAATGTATCCATTATTTTGCGCTACAAGGTTTCAATTTGTACAGTCTTTAGCGCGATACCTATTGCGCTACATTGGGAAGCGCTACAAATAAACGCGCTACAATCTTCAGTCTAACCATACCCTAGCAGAGTTGTACTGCTTTAACTGTATTAAAGTGGTATAATGTTTGTGTGTGGACAAGCTCTTATTTTTCCTTAGGCGCTTAGAAAACACAATGCTTCTGGCTACTCTGTTGATCACTATGTCCCTTCACCTCAGTCTGTACACAAACCATGAAGGAATAGTATGCTGTGTATCAAATCTCTCTAGCAGCTGGAAGCACACTTGAGATATATGCAGCAATATTTCACACAGCAAGAGGGAACACAAACAGTTCAAAGGTTGCTTAAAGTATTTTTGAATTAGAGGGACCTCCAGGTACATATGCTGTATGGTTTGAAAAGCAATAGCCTGTGTCTTCAGCTGATTCTTATGTTCAAAACAAAAAAGTAGAATGACACAGATCACAGAAGGGATTATGGTAGGGCAAGTTCTAAGAATAAAGCTCAGCTTTTTGGAGTCCTAGAGAACTTCACAACCTTTTATGCCCACACATTCTACTATTGCTATTTCATATACATTTGTACATAATTTAAGGCACTGTATATGCAGACTTCCCTTTTTACAAGGAACACATCTGCAGATTATACCCGCTATTACAGATGAGGGAAACCGAGATGAAGAGTCCATTTTCACAGAGTCACAGACAGAATGAGGACTAGAATCAATAAATCCAAATTTCTATTTCTGTGTTCTAACCACTTAGCTATGCTCCCTCTACAAAAATCCACAGAATGTTAGAAAACAACCTACAGATGCTGTTTAAGGTGTTTGAATTTGTTCAGGGACATTTAAATAACATCCGTCCTCAGCTTCTTCATAAATGCACCAGTATAATTTACATAGATAGACCTTAGGTAAGAGACTTTCTAAAATTCAGAATATTGACAGTAAAATGTAAGTCAGGTAGCATAACAGGTTAAAGGATAGAGTTCATAAAATTTTCTTCATTTAATCAGAGCATGCCAGACTTCTGAGTTTGATAGATACAGCAATACTACTGGGAGAGCCAATGCAACACAGCACATGTGAAGAAGATTACTGACAGCAGCAGTTGCCACTGCAGCTTCAAAGTCAAGGGACAGTTTTAAATACATTTCTATTAATTGAATATAATAACTTCACGTAGGAGGATTTTATTTACACTTAATTTTAGAGTATTCTCATTACTCACTCATAGATCCTCTGTGCCTGTGATCCTGGAATGGAAGGCAAGTGAAAGAGAAAGGAAACACAAAAGTAGGAGAGAAGATAAGAGACTTAAGGGACACAAATAGTCATCTAGAGGCAAGACAGGAAGAGTTTTTAATACTTGAATACAAGATTTCTCACAGCATGATGCTGAGTATGGAAGGAGAGTATTTAGATATTCTGTGCTAACTCTTCTTCCTCCTCAAAGATAATGCAACATCAGAAATAGGCAGTAGGACTGTGATACCCATGTCAGGAAGTTCAGGGTTCCCACGGCAACCATAAGTCAGTCCCCTTTGTGAAAATGTAGTTTCTATATACTACCTGTATGACTCACTATTTCTCTGCAATGTGGTTGTTACAGTTGCTGTGGGAAATAAAGCTTTTAATTTCCTGACATTTGTGTATATGAATTCTGATTTGTAACACTGCATTAACATTTTTTCCATTATTTTTCTCTTATATTAAGAGGCAAGATAAAAAAAAAGAAAGTTCTGGTTTTATGATGTTTATTTTAGTGTGAAATGTGTTCATTTGAATGTTGCCTCCCATCATATGGGGTAAAATACATACAAATAATTATTTAAGTTGTAATGTCAAGCATACCAAGTTAGGAAATGTCAGATTTAGGGTTGCCTGGACAACCTTAATTCTGTCATTTTGTGTGTCTATTCTGTGCAATAAATGAGGCCAGGGTTATGTGGAAAAAAAGTATGTGATCATGTCATTAAATACTTTATCATAATACATTTGCACAATGGGCATCAATCTAGGTTGCATGGTCAGTTATAAGTCTGGCATTTCCTAACTTTTGGGTTAGGAAATGCCAGACTTATAACTCTGCAACCTAGATAACATTCTTTTAACTTAGGTTCTTGAAATAGAATTTCCTAGTTTTCTTTTTAAAAAGAAAAGATAATAGTTTTTGAGTTGAACATAAAAAAAACTTTCTCATCATTCACCATCAGTGGAATTTGGACTTCATCATTGCAGGAAAAATTGCTTCCACTTGAGCTGCAGGATTAACTCTATAGGCCGGTAGAAAGAAACGGCTATTATCTCAGAGGTGGGTGGACTGCTGGGCTCAGGAAAGTTAGGAATGTGTATGTGGGGGAGAGAGAATTCCCAGCTCTCTTGAATGATTACTTTCTCTCTTACTCTCCTCAAGAAATTGGGGGAGCTCCTGGCCATGCAGTGTCCCAAAAAGAGGCACTGGCGTTCTCGGGGGAAGGAGGCAAAAGAATTCTAGGAGGAAGCCTAGCTCCACTCTTTCCTCCACTGCGGCAGCTCCAACAGCTCCTAAGTGTTCCTAGGACAAGGTGTGCTGCTGCTTCTTTGGTGGCAGTGTGAGATCATCCTACAGTGAAGGGCCTTCTTTGTTATTATTTTGGCAGACTGAAGAAATATTCCTGAAGAACATAGAGATGGGAAATAGTAATTTTTAACAGTTTATATCTCAGCAAAAGCTGAATTTCATGGGACAAAGAAAAGACACTTCTCTAACATGAGGACTATTCCCTTGCAGAATATCAAAGGCCCGCTGTGAACAATGATGATGTGAAAGCTTATCACAGAAAAGGTTGCATGACTTTTATGGTGGAAAGTGTTAGGGAACGTAAGTATAGGGGTCAATAACACCTTCCTTATAATGAGATTCTCTTAGCTATTCAGTTGACACAGATTCTGGGGAGGCAGGAGGCTGCACACAGAACAGCATTCCGTGTTGTGGCTGCAGAAAGATGTACTGTGCACTTTCCCAGCACCTACCTCCTGAAGTCAGCAGGTGAACAAGAGCCTGGACATGCCCCCAAGCCAGCTAGCCACAATTTGATGCAGGGAAGTGACACAAACTATATTAGGTAGGTGTCTGTGACACATCTACTGGTTATTATTTATTATTCATCTTACCACGGTGTTGCAGGGTGCCCTGGGGGAGTCCCGTAGAGACGATGCACACACACTGTGGTTGTATAAGTTTATTGGAAGGTCCCTGGGGGCCCCTGAGCGGGCGACCGCGGAAGGGGCCTAGCACATCCAAGCGATGCCTAGGGAAGGAAGCCCGTGGGAGGGGCACAGACATGGGCTTAAGTACACTCACACATTTACATCTCATATATAACCATAGCTCATGAATAGCAAATAGCAGGCAGGCAAGCAATCTGTGGATTATATGCTGTTTAGCCTTTGTTTTGGTTACACGCTGTCTGCCTTGTTTAGTATTGCGTTTTACTTTCACACAGACCAGTTCTCATACACACCGAAGAAACAGACAGAAGAACCAGCACGCAGCTGGATAGAGAACACTTTCCCAGCGCGTCTTCCCACAAGATAACAGGCCGGTTATCTTGAGCCGCTAACCTTGGTTCAGTGCCCTTTCCAGGAGGGTCCGAGAGGAGCAAACTCCCATTGCCTAGCAGCTGACCGTAACAAAGCTCTTCTGCATACTACACATGGCACCTAGAAACCCTTGACATGAACTAGAACCCATTGTGCTAGGAGCTGGATTAAAAATAAAAGGTAATGTTTTAAATTTCTAAACCTAGTCATTAAAATACTCATGTATCAGAGATATGAGAACATTTCCACTTAATATATTGATGTGTCTAGTTCTGTGCTTGACTTTTGTAAAGCTGCCTAACTCTATAAATCTATGCTTAGGATGTATTTGGCTCACAGTGCAAAAAATCAGTTAAAAATCACTTTTATAATCCAGTCATCCCTTGAAATGCATATATTTAGGGCAGTGGTTCCCAAACTTCAACAACCCACGAACCCCTTTCACTAAAATGTCAAGTCTCATGAACCCCCTCCTAAAAATGAATATTTCCAGGGATTTTCTCCCTTACCTCAGCACAAATTCTAAAAGCAGTGATCTTTGAAATATGAAATGTGTTTTTATGACATGCTTATTACACACTATTAATTATTATTTATCATTACAGTATCTTTGTTACATTATGAAAACGGCAACACTCTTCTAAGATCTCACTTTTGTAGCTTGTATCAGTTTTGATTAAGCCTGTTATAAGACAAGACTCCTATCAGAAGCACCAGTAGAAAAAAAAAAAAAGAGTGCGGGGGCAAAGCCTGTGCGCACCCTGGAATCTGGGGGGCATTGCCAGAAAAGTGGGGAGGCCTGCAGGGGCCTCTGGAAAAAAAGGGGAGGGACCTGTGGGGGGGGGGGTGTCGCACTGATGCAGGGGCAGCACGTGACCCTCATTACCCCCCCGTACTGGCGCTCCTGGCTCCTATGTTACATCAAGGAGTATTAGATGTGAAACAGCAGGAAGGTATTTAAGAAACCAACTCAGAGAGTTCCTCTGACACAAACATCCAGGTCTTGAGCAGTCCAGGCAAACAATGCACGTTATAACAAAGCTTAAACCTGTTCTTCATAATAATTTAAAAACAATACTGGCTGCCTATTTAATTTTAAAAACATCAAAAAACATCCACCTCTCTTTCCATTTCATATGAGGAGTCTTGAAGTTTAAATCTCCTCTCTTCTGGCCTTTAAACAACTCCCCATCCTCATCATCAGAAGCAACCTCCCCCCCCCCCCAATCAATGAGGTCATACCAACTCAAAGCAGCACCAGACACTGTCAAAACGGATGCAAAACCTGCAGACATCACTTCACTGTTACAGTGATCAACACAACCCCCTCACCCACCACAGCAAGCAGGAGGCTTGGGGAGCAGCACAGGGAACTTAGGGGAGCGGGGAACTGATAGGGGGAGCTGATAGGGAAAATTGTCTCTCAACACGAACATCCACAATAACTAATAGGACTTGTTTCATGTGATTGGTGTGTCTGATCAAAAAAAATCATCCAGTATGGCCTCGTTGATGGAGGGGGGGAGAGGAGTTGCTTCTGATGATGAGCTTGGGGAGTTGTTTGAAGGTCAGAAGAGAGGTTTCATGGGAAAAAAAATTTCAGGATGGGATCATCATTGTGTATAGGTTGTAGTTTGATGATACCCATATGAGTTCCAGTGTGGAGTGGTAGGTGACCATTAGGGGTGTGTGGTCAGAAAAGGTTTTATTTCTGTATTGAACCAGGTTCTCTTGGGGTATTTGGAAGGCTACTTAATGGACCACTTCACCTTGAACTGTGTTAACTACTTACACTAAACAATCTGTTCCATCTTGTATTTAGCTGTCACACTCGTAGGCCAGGTCTACACTACAGACCTATATTGGTATAACTACATTGCTCAGGGATGTGAAAAATCCACATCCCTGAGTGACGAGTTATACTGACCTAACCCCCCCATGTAGATAGTACTATGTCAATGGAGTCAGCTCCTCGCCGGTTAGGGAGGGCGAACCCCCTCCTGGGAAGGGACTCCTTCCTGCCTGCTGGCAGCCTTTCTGTGTCTGACTCTCGCTCTCCCTCACTCTCTTCTGCTGTCACAAAACTCACTCTTCCAACTCCTCCTGTCTTCAAACGCACTCCTCAACTCCCACACCCCCTTTCTGGGGAGGAGTCTCTTTAAAGGGCTCTGGCACCCTCCTTAACCGGTCTCAGCTGGCCCTGCTTCTGACTGCGGCAGCCTTGCTCAGCTGGACCTAATTTAACCTGCAGTTACCCCTCTCACCACACCCTTCTTTGGCAGTCTCTAAGCCCTGGGTTTACCACAACTGCTACTGAAGAGATTGTACATTTGCTAAACAGTTCCAAAGTAAGTATTTTCCTCCTTGCACGATTACATAGTCAATTCCTACAAGGTTTAGTGCGGCGGTTCTCAAACTTTCCCCCGCCATGACCCATTTTTACTTACCTTCACTGCTCCGCGGACCCTTGTATGTCCGCCAAATTCATTACTTCCACATTTGGCGACTATTTTCGGCGGACATGCTGAGCACTCCCGAAATAGCTTGGTATGTCTGCCGAAAAGCCGCTGAATGCGGCTTTTCAGCGGTGACAGGAGCTCGCGACCCCTCGGGAGGCAGTCGGCAACCCCCCAAGGGGTCGCGACCCCCGGTTTAAGAACCCCAGGTTTAGTGTGTTTCCACAGCTGGAGAAAATACTGTTTGAATTATACTTAAGCAGAACTGCGTGTACATCTTTGTACTTCCCAGCCACATTAGATCCACTGTCATAGCCTTGAAAATCTATCTTAAAACCTTGTAGAATTGCTAGTACTTAAACTGGAAAAGAAATTGCTGCTCTTTTTGTGAAATTATCAAACAAAACTTAAAGTTCAAGTTCAAGTTCAAATCATAGCCAAAGTCTTACTCCTGTACCGGTACCCTTAGTGTAACATACTTGAACAAGCAATGTTTTATTACTCAGCAAATAACCACAAATCCATCCTCTCTCCAGTCACATAGACAACTCTCAAAATATCAAAAGAATAATTATTGAAAAACCACTGGTAGACTCATTTAACCCTGGGAAGTGCTTCCTCTCAGTCCTCTAACGGCATCTGTGTTGTTCTCCCTTTTGGAGTTTCAGATTACTGTATTCCTCAAAATAGAATTATAGAAGGAATTTGTAACCAGAGTACCTTCCAGACAAGTAAAACTGGTCTTGAATTAAAAGGGCACTTTAGATTTATTTACAAAAAAATAAATGCTGAAAGCCTCGACAGGAGATGGACGACAGGGATACAATTGTTTCCAGGATGATCAAATTCTTCTTGCTATTGCTAACACCATCAAAAACATTATTTAATGTTTATAATGACTACCAATGACATGTTAATACTATACAGATGGGTGACTAGAATCATATACATTCTTTATCCCTTGGTTCAAGAAAGATGAATTCAGACTAGAAAAGGTACAGTGGGAATGAAGGGCCCATTTTATGAGAGGAGGCGAAAAGAGATTGGTTAGGTTAGCTTAGCAAAATGAAGGCTGAGAGGAGATATAATTACTGTGGATAAATATATCAGGGGGTAAACACCAGAGAGTGAGGAGAGCTAAAGGACAAAGTTGGCCCAAGAATGAATGAATATAAATTGGCCATGAATAAATTTATGCAGGAAGTTAGACAAAGGTTTCTAAGCATGAGAGAAATGAGGTGCTGGACTAGCTTCCCAGTAGCAGTAGAGGGGCCAAACACCTTAACTAGTGATACATTTATGAACAAGCATATGTGATTGGATCACCTGTTACAGCAGGAGAGTAGACACCATATCTGTCTACATAACAAAGAAAAACCTGCAGCTGGCCCATGCCAGCTGACTTGGGCTTGGGGGGCTCAAGCTATGGGGCTGTTTCATTGCTGTGGAGACCTCTGGACTCGGGCTGCAGCCTGAGGTCTGGGACCCTCCCACCTGCAGGTTTCTAGAGCCCAAGCTCCAGCCCAAGCCTGGATGTCTACACAGCAATGGAACAGCCGCACACCCTGAGCCCTGGAGCTGGCATGGGTTTTTCTTTGCTGTGTAGACATACCCTATGACCCAGGAGGGCCCTTCCAGTTCTGTCTTCCTATGAAAACAAGGAGCCAGATTTTGTAGGGCAGTGCAGCAACTTTATGCCACAATAGTGACAGAATAATTGGCCCTCGTGCCAAAATGGCTGGTCTGGGGAGGAACATATCAGTTTAAGAGTGATCCTCTCATGGCATAGAGCTAATGTAGGGACACATTCCTTTCCCTTACCTTGCTGCTGGTGTATCAAGGAAATGGTTATGTGGTGGGAGGAGATAGGGGCCCTGCATCTTGGCTTTTGTTCTAGCTCTTATCATAGAATCCCAGAGTTGGAAGGGAGCTCAGATCATGTAGTCCAACCCCCTACTCAAAGCAGGACCAATCCTATTTTTGCCCCATATCCCTAAATGGTCCCCTCAAGGATTGAACTCACAACACTGGCTTTAGCAAACCAATGCTCAAACTACTGAGCGATCACTTCCCCCTCCCAACAGTCTTAGAACTATTGCAGCTGGTGTAAATTAGAGTGGTGCTCTCACCTGGTTTGAGGGGATTGGCTCTACACAGAGACAGCCCTAGAAATGAGGAGTACAAATCAGGACTTTGGGTCTCGTGCATAGACAGCCCTCACCTGCACCCTTTACTATCCCCATACCTTAGGATCTGACCTATGTTCCCTGCCCTGAAGACTTTATAACAATCTGAAGGGAAAATGTATAAAGGCTGAAAAGGTTATGATGAAATGAAAGGCAGTGTTTGAAAGGTGAAGTTTAGCATTCATCAAGTGATTCTGCAACTTGTGTTTGGACTAGTGGAGATTTTACACTGTCTGGTTAGTTAGCACTTCTCTGAGAGGACAACTTGGGTTTTTATGGAGAAATGTGCTTTAAGGAAAGACTTATTTAGGCAGCATTGACTTTCATGGGAATTTGCCTGAATAAGGACAAGATAAAAACGGAGTTAGGAACTCAGGATTTGGTCCATTATGGTCAATACTAACACAGTTGATGTATCCAGAGAGAGAGAGAGAGATCTAAGCAGTGCCTTCCCATCTAGCAGTAGTATTCTTGACACAACAAAAGAGAAAAGAACAAAAGACAGCCTTGGCATAACTCTCAACAAAAAGTCGGGGGAGGGGAAACCACTGAAATGAACTAGTTTTTTCTAAATACAATAAGCAGCAGGAAATTATGGCTAGCATGGATATAAACAAGGAACAGATTTAATAGTACAAAATACTCTAACCATGAAATCTCACTCCAAACTATCACATGCTTTGTCAGCAATGCAAAATAAGAGACGATTCGTGTCTGGTTGCTGTTATGGGCAAATTTATGATTTTAAAGATACATTAGTGCAATGGGAACTAATGTCTCCAAAAGATTAGAAAGACAGTTTGGGTAAGATCTCTAATCTTTCTTCTTTTTTTTTTTAGCAACTGTAGAGAAAAAAATGTAAACTTTGCATTCACAGGAGAGCAGTTCCTGGCAGCTGAATGGGATGAATGTGCTTTGGCTGAGCTGAGCTCTGTGCTTTGATGTATTTATTCTTTTTACGTATGGGTCTTTATTTGTGTTTGCCAGTCATGAGTCAGAACCCGGCTTAAATAGGTGGAGAGACGGATGATTGACACAACTGAGATTTTTTAAAAGTCATTGTGTTGATCTTCTGGAACCTTGCTTTGAATACTAGATTGGAGAAGATCACTAAAAGCCAGGACAAGCTGCATTCAGCTCTTGGGTTAATTTAACATTAAGTGTTTGGGTTTCCATAGTTAGAGCCCCCATCTTATGCAAAACAACACTAAAATGAAAAAACTAACCACACCATACGAAATGAAAAACTTACCCTGCAGAGGCAGCTCCCGTCCTATGGGACAGCCCAGCTCTGGATGTTGCAGCCTGATACATGGGATCACAGTGCAGATTTGGCCTGGCTGCCCCTCTATCATGTTGGGGAGGGTGTGTCCAGGCCAAATTTGAGTGAGTGGAATTGTGACCTGGCACACCTGGTCGCCCCGCCACACACTGATTTGGTGTGCTGGTTTGCAGATTGCATTGCCATAACATAAGATGCTTCTCAGGCTTTTTGAGATAAGCTAATTTGAGTCTGTTCAGCTGGGCCAGGGGTAGGGTGATCAGACATCCCATTATTAGGGGCTTTGTCTTATATATACAATTATACCTCCTCCGCCCCCTACTTGTCCCCCTGAAAAAAAAAGTGTCCCAATTTTTCATACTTGCTATTTGGTCACCTTAGCCAGGGGGAATGTTCCCAGCTGAGCATAAACTTACACAGAAAGGCTCACAGACCTAGCAGTAGCCGCATGAGACAAACCCATAGATACAACTCGGGTGACTTTTAAGCTTAATTTAATTGTCACTTAATTAGAAAAAACACTGATTCCCACCCCACCCCCCTTTCATGGTTTCCCAACAGAGCCATGGCTCACAGTTTGGAAATTACCGCACTAGAGTTTCTCTGATCTTCAGAACAAGAAATGGCCACTGATAGCTGGATGAGGGAGTATGACATTGTTTAGTGAGAATTATATTTTCTTCTTTTGGGATTTTGAGCTGACCACACATATTTAATGAAAATCTCTGCTGCCACTTTAAAAAGCATAAAAGCCAAACAATATCAGCTTTCCATCGCTGCTAAATTGTTGGATGGGACCCAGCTTCTATAGATATTTTTGAAAATCCCACCCACAATTCTGTACTGAAACCTAACCTACAAATAAAGACCAACCCCCTAGAAGGGGTTGGACTTTTATTAAAGATTGAGTAAATCTACAGGAGACTCTAGAGTGCCAGTCAGGGCTGGGCAGGCCCATATAAAAAGAGCTGCAAGGCAGATCAAGTTCAGTAGCTGACTGAAGCTTGGTGAGGGAAGATCAGGTTCCAGGCCAGAAGGGAACTTACATTCTAGACACAGCAGCATAGGTACCGAGTTTCTAATCCGCTGGGGGCTGCTCCCACCTTGCTCTTCCCAGGGCCTGTCCCCACTCCACCCTTTCCCCCAAAGCCCCACCCTGCTTCTTCCCATCCCTGCACCATCCCCACCTCACCTCTTCTATGCCCAGTTCCATCCCCTCCCCTGTGCATGCTGCTCCTCACTCCTCCCTCTTACCCACCACCGTCTCCTGAAGCTGTGAAACAGCTGATCCTCAGCAGGCCATAGGCACTGGGAAGGAGAGGGAAGTGCTGATCGGGGGGGGCTGGCCAGTGGGCAGGAGGCGCTGAGAGTGGGGGAGGTGTTGGTAGGAGGGCTGCCAGTGGGTGTTCAGTATCCATCATTTTCTCCCATAGGTGCTCTATCCCTGAAACACCCACGGAGTTGGTGCCTATGCATAGCAGTGCTCTTAGCAGTGACCTGGGGATGGGGTTGTGGAGCTAAAGCTGGCTCTTGGTTAACTGCAGAGATTTGCAGGCTTAGGCCCTGGGGCTGCAGGGAAATGGCCCAAGGAAATGAACTCAGGATTTGGAAGGGACGCAGCAAGTGGAAGCCATCTACAGGGTCCCTGGGCTGAGACCCAGCGTGGTGGAAGGTTCAGCCCCTGCCCTTGCCACTGAGGAGGTGGCCAGACAGTTGGCTGCAGGGAAGTGATTGGACAGTGGACTACAATTCTCCCAGAATGGAGGAGAACAGAGCATGATACGGCCAGAGGGCTGTGTCATGAAGAGGACACTGCGGTCCTGGAAGTGACATGGGTCCTGGAGCAGATGTGGTGGCGGCAAGACAAGACAAGCAGTGCACTGGAGAGCAGAGCTAATCCCTGGGACAGCCAGTAGAAGGCGCCTCACTGTTGAGTGAACCCTGTCAAAATACATGGTGGAGAATGTGGGCATTCGGCCACTCCTGAGGGGAGGGGACTAAGTGTTAGACTCAGAGATGGTTTGACAGTCGTCCCGGATGCAAGGGGAGTTGTAAAGACTATTTAAAGGACACTTGGGAGTAAAGGGACTATGGAGCTATTATGAATGGAGGCCTTTTTGACAACAGTGTGCCTTGCCTAGTGTTCCGTTGCTGCTCTCACTGTAGGAGACTGAAGAGCAACCAAGGGGGATTCAGGCACTGGTGAGGCAGATCCTGGGAATCCAGAGGCAACAGTGGGAGGCACAGAGATACCTTCAGGGATTAGTGCAAAAGTTAGTGGAAAAGCGGCATTATTTTCACAAGACCTTCCAGGAGGTGATCAGGGGGCCAGAGAGCCTGGGGCAAGAAGCCAGGTCTGAGGGCCAGGCCAGTAGCCTGAGCAGGGCAGTGTTACACTTGTGGGCGGAGGGAACAGTTCAAGAGAAATGTAATCCCAAAGGCTTGCAATGCTGTCCTAGTATGGAACACTTGTCTTTTCCCCCTCTCATGATGTCTCCACAATAAATGCATCTCACAAGGGTTATGGAACTCTGGGCACCTTCTGTCCTTTGCTGTTGTCTTACTACATGTACTTCTGGGGATGTTTGTGCCTCTTGGGACTTTCATCCTTTCTTTTGAGGCTTCTCTACACACCTATGTCTAAGCATCCGTCTAATGTGAGATCGCCAGCTGCTCCCACAGCTGGGGTCTCAAGTGCCACAGACCATGTTGTCTGTAATCTGGGAGTCTGTCAAGTACCCAAAACTGCAGATAGCAGCCAGCATGCTTTAAGTTATAACACTGGGATCTATCACCTCCTCTTCAGATTGGTCTCTAATGAAAAACCTGTATCACTTCACTGTTTCATTCTGGTCTGGGAGCAACAGTTCCCCAGGGCTCCTGGGACTGCTGTGAGGTTTGAGGCAGTGGTGAGCTTTGGAGTGCTACATCTCTCTCTGCCTTCTTTCCCAGTAAGGAACAGTATTTCTTCCTTGCAGTTTCATAGACAAGTCTATATATAGCGCTAACTCCTCCTTCCCTGGCATCCATCTCTGACCTAGGTTTGTGTCTGCAGGATCCAGGCCTCTGGGGGAGCTCAGACCAAATTCCAGGGCTCATTTTGCCAGCTGATGCAGTGCATATAACTCTCTTCTCCATGTTTCATTTGCAAAAAGTGAAGCTGAATGCAGATTAAGTTGAGCAAAAGGAGCTTTATTAAACCCTGTGGACTGCTCTGTCCATGTGGCTGAGTTGCTTCCAAATTTAACTCCAGCCATTCCCTGCTCCACTGATATCCTGTCAGTAGCAGTCCCTTTAGGGAACATGGGCATTCTGACTTCAGTTCCACCAATCATGAGATAGTCAGGGATATTTTTGGGTGGGAAATTGACAGCTGATCCCATATTTATAAGAAGGGAGGGGGAAAGAGGGAGACAAAGAGCACAACAGCACCTCAGGACAACTCCTCTCCTTCCTGTAAGCCATAAAATGGCTCCTCCCTGCAACACCTGGGTTGGTGGAGGACTAATGAACTACTGGAACTGTTGCCCTTCATGGCTGGAGGTGGGATGAATAATCCTTTGAATCTGCCTTCCCAGGCCTGGGAGGTGAGTGAAAAACTTCCACAGCTGCAGGAGGAGCAGAGGTGTCCTGTAGGACTGGAGCAAATGTGGAGGGAGCACCAAATTAATTGGTTTGAGGCTGGATATGCACAGTGTTAGTGTGGGCTAGGCACACAAAAATAACTCTTGTAAAGCTGATAGGACCAGAATTAGTTGATATGGGACTGGGAGGAGCATAACTCGTTGAAGTTAGGGTGTTAAGCATGCATAATTATTTGATGTCGAGCTTATAAGGCACGGAATTAATTAATTGTTTAGGGAGAAACTGGACTCCTTTGTACCACCAAGCAGTACTTTATATGCCAATTTGTGTAATTTTATGCAAACTAAAAATCTTTTTTGTCACATGACATTGGCAGATATTGAATGGAAATGTGACCTTGTAATCACTGGATCGCCCATTCCCTCAGTTATTTATTTGTAACCCAGATCACCTAATTGAAATTGTAAAAGAGGATAGAATTTAGCCCAATAATTTTAATATTTGCAGTTATGTTGAACAATACAGTCACTGACAATGTTTTAAAAATATACTTTTGTTGATTAATCCAATGCTTTTTATAAACCACAGAAACCTTGTGAAAAATCATAGGGCCTTACCATGCTCTCATTTACACCAGCATAACTTCACTGACTTCAGGAAAAGTAAAATAATACATATTTTATATAACTTATACCAGTGTAAGTAAGAGGAGCATAAGGTCACTAATTTCCCACAGGAGGCTGGGGCAGTCTTGTTCAATGGGAATACCAGTTCCAAGCACAATCAGAACTTAGGGTAGGATCCCTGAAGGGGTTTTTCTGTTGCAACACTGAGCATCACAGCATCCAACTTTTTCTAGGTGTTTAGAAAATCACAAGAACAGTGTGATTCACAAAGCCGAGCTAAGCACTCCCTACACAACGGTTGGAGAGAAATAGGCTCTTTAGAATGGGCTCCACAAAAGCCAGTGGAGTAGGCGGGGAGCTGCCTGAGCTAGCTAATGGGAGATGTTGATGATGGGTTTGGCCCACCCCCCTCAGAGATAAAGGCCCAAGTCTGGGCTGCAGGGAGGTTCCTATTTGTGCTTAGCGACCCACAAATGGGAACCCAACTCCAAGAATCATTTCAGGTATTTCTTCTGGGAATGAGTTGGACGTCTCCCTCCCTCCACACAAAATAGTAGAGGAGGAGGAGGTGCACCTCACCTTACTATTTTTAGCCCAGTGGTTAGCACACTCACCAGGGCTGGGGGAGACTCACATTTAATTCTCCCAACTCTGTCCTGGTGGGGAGAGAGGCAGAGGGACTGGACCCAGGTTCTCACACCTCTCAGGTGGGTACCCTAACCGCTGGGCTACAGAGTGTATGTGTGTGTTTCCTTTCCCAGTGACTGTTCCATTGCAGAGAAATACATAAACGGTCATTGGACCAGAGAGAGGTAAGAGTAGGACTCTATTCCAGGAGTTAGGGCACCAAGGTGGAAGACCTTGGGTCCAGTCCCACTGCTGCAGTCACTAATTATTTAGCCACAGGGCATCAGTTTCAACAGAAGACAGTGAGGGAGCCCCACCTTAGACTATCCATAGCTCAGTGGTTACAGCACTCTTCTGATAGATTGGAGAGCCCTCCTCTCCCCCACTGTTCAAAGCCACCGTTCAAAGCCTTTCTCCCCCTTTGACAGAGTTGGGGCAATTGAACCTGGCTCTCCCACATCCCTGGCAAGTGCACTAACCACTGACTGAAAAGTTGTAAGGTAGAGACTTGAATGGGACTCCATCTAGCAGGTGTTCTTTGAGGATGCCTACCAGATTGGGCCCTACTCACAATTTAGGGGGATGAATGTCTATCTTACCTCCCAATCATTAATTGCTCAGGGACTTAGGCATCCAAATACCTAGATGAAGATAGCAGTGTGAACACCCAGGGGCAGAAACATAGGTGTGTAGAGAACTTTTACTCTGAAAACTTAGGTGTTGAGTGAATTTAGGCACCTACTCATATACTTTAAGGTCAGAGGGGACCATTGTGATCATCTGGTCTGACCTCCTGCACAACGCAGGCCACAATCTCACCCACAGATTTCTGCCCCAGATCCCTACTGAGTTCGGCAAAAGTTGTGTGGATCGCAGTGGAGCCAAAACTGGGACTTAAGCACCTAAACTTGAGAGTTAGATGCCCAAGTAGCTTTTTAGACCTGGGCTTTAGCCCATATTGCTTCCATTGCACTCTTTTAGAATGGCTGAAGAAACGACACATTCACAGCTAAATCTGAAGTGAGTGTCAGACCTCATCAAAGCTGTTCTGTGCAAAATCATGTTAGCATCAAAGAATTCTGCAAATGTAATAAGAGCCTTTTCAAATCAGTTTAGAAATCTGTCAGGCATGACAGAAAAGAATGTAATGCTTAAAGGATAAACTAAAATGTAAAGATAACCCATATAAAAATGGGAAGAAAAATGTCCCTATTTTTCTCATGTCCAAACTGGCTCAAATATCTTGTACAGCATCTATATAACACTTCACTGCAAGAAAGAGCACATTCAGTAGCGGAAGGGGAAATGGTAGCAGCAAGTCTAGGTCCTGCTACTCTCTCTGTCACAAGATTTGTCAGTGAGACTTCTAGGATCTATCTTCTGGGTCAGCATATGGTGGGTAAAGGATGTGACAACAGAAGGATGACACCACTCCAATCCTTTCTCACTTACTGCAGGGATTTTAAATAATCTTTGTCAGTGTTGACGCCCCTCAGCTTTGACCCTTTCTAAAAATTACATATTTTCTTAAAAGGCACTGACAGCACCAAATCTATCCACTCCTCCAAACTGACAACTGCAACAGTACTAAAATCCCAGATTTTCATCACCCAGGCTCTGAAGAGAGGAGAACTGTTGTTAATCTCATTCCATTGCTAGGGCAGACAAATGGAACCTAATGTGCTCCCACAAGGAGAGTGGAGGAAACGCACAAAATGCAAGAGTTCACATCATGTGAACATCTGTGCCACATACAATTGCGTCATATAAACACTTATGGTCTCAACAAACTGAGCATGCAAACTGTTTTTGGTGGCAACACTGCACAGGAAATGCAGTTTTAATGTCACAGTAGCTTTCTTTGGAAGGGGCTTGTTAGTTTTCTTTTTTTTCTCTTCCCTCTTCCCCCACTACTAGGATAATGTAAAAAAAATGTTAAAAGTGTGGTTTCTAGGATGAGTGATTGAATCTGTCACTTATCCTTCTAGTTTCAGTGGTTTTCAGCCTTTTTTCATTGGTGGACCTCTAAAAAATTTTAAATAGAGGTGTGGACTCTTTGGAAATTCAATCTGTGGTCTGCGGCCCCTACCACAGAAGTCTTAGACTGAAAACTGATTGAACAACATTCAACTATAAATGATGAACATGCTCAGCACAGCACTTGACACAGCATGACGCATTTGGATCTAAACTGTGGACTTCTGTGATAACAACACCACCTCTGGGTTTTGACCTGTAGATGGGGGTATTCACATACTTTTAATTGGTCAGAAAAATAGAATGCCTACTCTGGGATCTGAGACTTTATTTTCAGAGTCACTGTTTTTAGACCTCTTAGACATAGTCTGTGGACCCCGAGGGGTCTGCAGAGCACAGGTTGAAAACCACTGATCTACTTTAAGGCATTAAAATGGATATTAGAGGGTGCAGTTTAGAGCTGTTTTAGCAGTATACTTCCAGAATCAGAGTCTCAACATGGATAACTAAATATATTGCAAACAAGAGAAGCATGCTGTGTCTGTGTTGCATATTGACTAGTAACCCTGTTACAGGACACGTGGAATGGGAAGTGAATTGTTTATATGGAGAGATCAGCTGCCCTTTCCCCTGCCCCGATGAGCATACCTTTATTTGTTAAAAGAATTTGGGTTGATTCTTACAGTTGGGTGCGGACCAATAAGAGATTAAAATGAATATCTCATCTCATTACTCACCCACAACATTCAGATCATTGGCAAGTACATTTTAGTAGAATACTGCAACACTGTCACACTGAAGATATTGAAGGAAATAGAAAATGCTGTGTAGAGGAAGCATCAGGTCATGCAGGATTATAGGAGGAAACCATAGAAATTGGAATGTTTTGTTGCAGAGTGGACATCTGGCAAATGTTTTCCTACAGTTGTTTAACTCAGAATGGAAAATGTGGGTTGTTACATGAGCAGTCAATAGTTTTGAGACTACTGACTTTTAGCCTAAAACCCAGTCAATAGTCACTCAATTGCACAATCTACTTTGTCATGTGGCCCCGCTTAAAACAACTGAATTGCAACTTGTGTGTATAAAATGAAGACTCGGTATGGTATATAAGAAAGGTTAATATAATTTGTTTTGCTTGGTTTGTTGGCCCCTATTTAGAATTTTTAACCAAACTCACCCTATTAACCTGGACACTTCACACTCTCCAATTTGCAGACAAAAAAGCTTTGTTGAGGCTGAAAGTGTTTCATTAGAGTCCAGCTAACATTCTTCTCCTCCACCCGCCCACCTGCAAAAAAAAATTATGTGGTCTTCACAAAAATTCTGTACCTCTGGGGAAAATAAACCCAAATGTTACAATGTCTGTAAATGAATGGTTAAGGGATCTAGCTAGTTTATATATTGTTCAGTAAGGAGCAGCTTCAGCTGCCCTGAGCTCGCAGGTGTACTGGACTTTGCAGGACATACCATATTCCAGCTGAATTGTGCTTCCTGTTTTGCTAGGTGAGGCCCTGTTCGGAGAGAAGATGGGGAAAGGCTCCCTTCTAAAATGCTCTTTAGCATGGGAGAAAGTGCCCTAGGCTTAGAGCCATGAGCCCCTGTGTTGCAGTCTCACAGGTAGATGCAGACTATATATAGAAAAGAACTATATGTACTGAGAAAAGAAAATATCTCACCAACATGTGTTCTAATGATAATGTTTATATTTTTGTGCATTTTACAACCTTTATTATTGAGCAAGGCCTCATATCCCTACCCTAGAAAGCAATCATGTATCATCCTTCCCATTTTACAAATAAGTTAACTGTGAGGTTATACAAGGTCATTCCCTTCAGAACTGGGAATAGAACCCAGGTATCTAATACAGCTGACTGAAGTCTCACCCACACTGCCTTTTGGTATTAATAATATGCAAACTCTGTGTACTTGGCGATGCTCTTTCTAACTACTACGGTAACCGTTCAACCCCATACTTTCCTCTGAAAACCAGAAATAAAACCTAGAAATCTTGGTTCTTCTTCGAGTGCTTGCTCATGTGTATTCCAACAGTGTGTGCGCACCGCGCATGCACGGTCCTGGAAGATTTTTCCCTAGCGGTACCTGTAGGGTCGGCAGGGGCGACCCCTGGAGTGGCGCCCTTATGGCCATGTATATATGCCCCTGCCGACCCACCCCCGCCCAGTTCCTTCTTTCCGTTCGTGACGGTCGCTGGAACAACGAAGCTTCGGCTCGTTCATCGCGGTATCGTTACCTTCAGTAGTTCTCTATTTCTCTAGTTTAGTGTAGTTCACTTTATTTAGTGTAGTTTAGTAGTTCACCTGTATATAGTTGGAAAAAAAAAAAAGAGAGAGAAATTCCAGCATCGGGGCATGCCTGGAGCACCGGGTTTCAAAACTTGTGAAGGCTGTGCTAAGCCTATGCCAGTGAGTGACCCGCACTCCAAGTGCCTCAGGTGCTTGGGTGAGGGCCATTTAGCTGAGCGCTGCGCGATTTGTAAGGCATTTAAGCCCCGAACGAAAAAGGAAAGAGACTCGCGCCTGAAGATCATCCTTATGGAGTCGGCTCTTCAGCCTGAGGCGCCGTCCACCTCCCTGCTAATAGACGGGTTTTATTCACATTGAAAACTTTAATCACAGAGTTTTATATCTAGAAAAATTTAGGCACACAAAATTCAACATAGATGAATGACTGCCTTTCTTAATTATTAAATGAACTGCTTATAAAACTGTTGAAAAGTCAATTCAACCACTGCCTAATGAGAAATCACATCCTCTATTATTCTATAGATTCAACTCCTCCTTTGGAACTGTTTAAAATAAACTGGGTTAATATATACTTGTGAGGTCTACTAGTTTAGATTCATGCAATATGTCTTTGGAGCTGGGGAAACATACTTTCACAATCATTAATAACTTGCTTCACTGGCCTTCTACAGCCCAGTGGGATTATCTAGATTCTAGAATGCTGGTTTGCGGTTGAAAATTTCCCTGATTTTGGGGACATGAAATAGAAAGACTGTAGTAAAGCCTTCAATTTTGAGTTCCTTTGAAGCTACATAAAAATAAGTTTGACTTGAAGTGTGAAATTTGGGTCTGAATCCAAACTACCTGAAAGGTCAGAGTGTGATTAGGAGGTGGGCTCATATCTTTCTAAGATGAAATTTGGATCCAGATCCAAACCTATGCCTAGAGTCACAAGCCACCCTTTCAAACAAAAATACTATTTTGGGATAAGACAAGGAATTTTGTTAACTTGGATTTGGATCCATCTGTAATAGCTAGCATCAAAAGTAAAAGCAAAATAAATAATAAATTTTCTAACCTATTTGCACTAAACTGAAAAACAAAACAGGAAAAAAAAAACCACTTATCAGATGCAGTGGAACCTCAGAGTTATGAAAACCAGAGTTATGAACTGACCAGTCAACCACACACGTCATTTGGAACCGGAAGTATGCAGTCTGGCAACAGCAGAGACCAAAAAAAAAAAAAATGGGGGGGGGGAGTAGGGGAATAGGCAACACAGTGCAGTATTGTGTTGAACTTAAACTACTAAAGCAATAAAGGGAAAGTTTTAAAAAAAGTTTTGACAAGGTACGGAAAGTGTTTTGGTGCTTGTTTCATTTATATTATGATGGTTAAAAGCAACATTTTTCTTCTGCATAGTAAAGGTTCAAAGCTGTATGGTTTATGTTCAGTTGTAAACTTTTGAAAGAACAATTGTAGCCTTTTGTTCAGAGTTATGAACATTTCTTACTGCCATAATCCTGCCTTGATAATGACATAGATTTATGTAAGTGTATGTAGATGTCATATGTTTGTATTTTTAATTATTAACTGTGGAATAACAAAACTAATGTAGACAGGTTTCAGATTGGTAGCCGTATTAGTCTGTATCAGTAAAAATTAGGAGTCCTTGTGGCACCTTAGGGCTTGTCTTCACCAAGGGACGGATCGATCATCACTGGCACCCCCATCGACTCCAGAACTCCAGCTTGCCAAAAGGCGCAAGATGGAGTCGATGGGAGAGCACGCTGCCGACCCGCCGCCGCCGTCAGGACGACAGATAAGTCAGCTGTAGATACACCGAATTCAGCTACGTTATTAACGTAGCTGAAGTTGCGTATCTATAGCCGATCTTCCTCCCCTTCCCCCCCCCAGTGAAGACCAGCCCATAGAGACTAACAAATTTATTTGCGCATAAGCTTTTGTGGGCTAAAACTCACTTCATCAGATGCATGGAATGAAAAATACAGTAAGCAGTATATATATTACTGCACACAAAAAGATGGGAGTTGCCTTACCAATTGGGACTCAGAGCTAAGGAGGCCAATTCAATTAAGGTGGAAGTGGCCTATTCTCAACAGTTGTCAAGGGGTGAATATCAACAGAGGGAAAATTACTTTTGTAGTGCTAACGAGGTCAATGCAATCAAGGTGGATGTCGCTCATTTCCAACAGTGGACAAGGTGTGCGTATCAGTAGAGGTTTTCTGTACTGAGTAATCTTGTAGTATAGGTTAGTGTTATAGGGTTCATACTTTTATGGAAGTTCCTCTGAGAGGTTTCACAATGTGTGTGTGTGTGTGTGTGTTTGTGAGTGCATAAGAAAGAGAGACAGAGAACAACATTTTAAAGCCTAGAAAACTTCTGGGGATGTGTGGCAGGGTGACCACCCGCCCCCTACCGGAAGGGGCTTGGAAAAGCCCCAAAAGGGGTTTAAAACAGACAGGGAAGGGACTGTGGCTGGGAGTCTGCAAACTCCCAGGCTGATTGGGAGTTTGGGCTCAGCTGTGTGGCCACGCCCCAAACACTCCCAGCCAGGATATAAGGGCTGGGAGGCAGAGAAGCAAGGAGTCTTCTCTGTAAGCAGAGGGAGACAGGCCTGCTGCAGGAAGCCTTAAAGAAGGTACTGAGCTTGGTGCAGGGCTGGGGCTAGGCGGTAGGAGCAGGGGAAAGCTCTAGCCTGAGAGCCCCAGGCTGCAAGAGCAGGCAAGGGCCCAAAGTCAGTCCCCTCTGTAACCAGAGGGAGACAGGGCCTGGCTGCAGGGAGCCTGTACCAGAGTACCCAGACTGGGACAGGGCGAGGGCAAGGGCAAGGCAGCTGGGAGTCGGGGAGCCTTAGCTCTAGCGAGAAGGCCCCAGCTTGCTGAGCCTAGAGAAGGCCCGACCCACGGGTTGCAAGGGGGCGGCCCAGGGCTGGTAGTAGCAGCAGCAGGCCAACCCCTTCTTGCCGGTGATGAGTAGCCATGAGACTGCAGTCCGCCCCAGTGAGCGGGGGCAAGTAGTGACTGACAGTGGCACAATCTGAGGCGAGTTGGGGCTAGTGGGTGGTGGGTTCCCGGGTGGGGGACCCTAAGATCGAGGGGGGTACTGCAGGGGTGCAGCACCCTCAGCAAGGGGCTCCGAGGTCCGGGAGGGGCACGGGGCCAGAGTGAAGAGACTGACGTTGGCCGACAGAGGGCGCTCCAGGGGTCAAAGAGCTAATTCCCGTGACAACCAGACGGGGGCGCCGCCGGGTGAGTGACCGACCCCGTCACAGGATGTTAGATGTTCATCAGAGTGTATTCTGGGATATTTTTATTGTCTGTCTTTCTTTAAGAAACTGTGCAACATTAAAATTCAATGTCAGTGATTGCTGGACCTGCATGCACAGAGTATCTGTTGCCTGGCAACAAGTAGGAGGGAGGAACCTGTAGATGCAGAGGAAGAAAGAAAGAGAAAGCTGGGCAGCACATATTACTTATGTGGAATTACTGACAATTTGGCATGTGTTTCAGGTGGGTTTGAGATCCCTAAGTACAGAAGTGTTTGGTCCAAGTTGTTAATAATTATTATTTTTGTGGACAGAAAACCAGACTGATTTAGAGAGGTGCTTACATTCTATAATCGAGCTTACTCTATCAAATCATGTTTAAAAACTTGCCTTTTTCAGAAACAGGAAAGTTAATATTTCTTAGTATACATTCTTAAATGTGACAAGGGACTGTGTTCCTCTTAGAGTAACAGCAAAGTAGAAATATAATGAGAATCTACAGACAGATCTCCTAGGAAAAGTAAACTTTAGGATTGGTACTCTTGAAACAGCTCTTCAAGATCAGCAAAGCTCATGTTTTCGTAGGCAAACTGTTAGCTGTTGAGTTACAGGACAACTTTGCCTTGTGATTAAGGAAGTTAAGGAACAAGAGATTTGCTGAGTCAAAAAAGCCAAACACTCTTAGAAAAGGGAAGAATTATATTCTCAGCAATATAGAAACATATAGTACTAGGATTGCAGTCTGTGCCTAACTTCCCATTTTATGTGCAACAGAAAATCAAATTAAAATTAAGTGGAGGGCTGAATGAATCTATATAAATGATGAACCAACGTGACCTTTGATCAAACTCAAATGAACTGATGAGGAGGTTTGGAAAGGTTTGGTTAACTTTTATTCTTTTGCAGCTTTGAACTTCCTGATTCTGGCTGAGATCAGAAACAGAAAGTCTTTTTGCCTGGTCTTTCTGACTCAGCCAGAAGCAGGAAGCCTCACACTCTTGTTAGAGAGTCTGTTATTGCAAGACTTACAACACAGTTTTGAGGAATGGTAAGGTTCATATAATTCAGATTCAATTTGAATCAGCCTCCAAACTTTTATGGGCTTATATGACTTGAATTGAATTAAATTTAGATCCCCCACCCCATCCACTAATTAAAATGATACTGATACTATATAAACAGTCAGTTTAAGGAATTCACTGTTTTAACTGAGGCTAATCAGTAAGGTATATTTAGATGTTGATCATTTCAGTGATTATTATGTATTGGAAAAATCATTGCTTTGTAACAGTGCTCCCTGGAGTTCAAGTGATGGCAAAGAGTTAATTTATGAAGCTATGCATGCAGATGATCATTCAGTCAAGCTAATGTAATAGTCCCAGAGAAACTTTACCTTTCATTATGATTGCTAAATTATTCCCACTTCCAAAAACAATTTTGAAACGGCATTACACTTAAAAATGTAAACACACAAATATACAGAAATTCACAGTTAAAAATCCTAGTGAATAATATTTTTCATTTAGCTATGTAGATAGTCATACAGGATAACTTTTATAAACTAAATCTTCAAAACAAAAACTCTAGTCTGACATTAAGCATGGGAATTTTCAGACCATGAGAAATTATTAGGAGAAAGTTTGAAGGGTCAAAACTCGCGCTCATAGAAGAATGGGTGTTACATTACCTCTGGAGTCATTTCTATGACTCCAAAATCACGTTGCTCGTTGAAGTCTCTTGAAGGCCTCTAGTGAGCTCTTAGAGACAATTCCTGGACCCAGATGCAGCCAGAAAACACAGGCTGGCTGTGGAGGAGTTGGCCACAGGAGCCAGAGTTGATTGAAACTTCTTGTCAGGCTTCAAGGCTGCTATCCAATGACTGGAAGTTGGAGCTAGACAAAATTTAGACTAAATATAAGGCATACCCTTTTAAAGTGAGAGTAACTAACTATTGGAACTATTTACCAAATGTGGTGATGGATTTTCAATTATCAACAATTTTTAAATCAAGAGTGGATGTTTTCTAAAAGATCTGTTCTAGGAATTATTTTGGAGAAGTTCTGTGGCCTGTGTTATACAGGAGATCAGACTAGATGACCACAATGGTCCCTTCTGGCCTTGGGATCTATGAATCTATAACCCTACGTACCTTCTGTGCTACCTGTGGGAGGGAGAAACCCAAAAAACTTTCTCTGTGCTGGGATTCAAAGCACTCTATGGTGTGGAGAGTTATGGGCCTCCGCATATGATCCTTACACAACAGAAATGTACCAGTAATGCTAGCAGATAGACATCCCGTGCATATGTGTGGAGTAAGATAGGATTTTCTCTTAAAAATAAATGCAAAATGTAAGAGCTAAGTCCTATACTTCCCATGTGGTCATGACTGGGAGAGAGTAGGTCTGTGTCAGCCATGCATGCAGCACTAAAAGCATCCTACCATCTTACAGTGTAAGATGACTCAGGGCAGGCTAGCTATAATGTGTTGCCAGGTGTACCTTAAAAGCTCCCTTACTAACCCATGTATTCTAGTTTGTTAGAGGTCTGGCCACATGCCATAGGGTCAGAATATGCTTCCCTGAGGCTGTGATGTGCTGGGCAGCACAGCAATTGGCCCTGCTCTGGAGACACAGATTTAACCCTTTTGTGTAGGATGGGGGTGACAAAGGCTCCCTATGTTCTCTTCTCAGGTTGTCACAGACATGTACCATAGAGCTGGTTTTGAGACACAAGAAAGAGTCGTTCAGAACTTTTTATGTTTGAACAACCCAGGGCACTTTAGTGACATAGAACAAAGAATTAAAAATATCTGATGTTAATTGGAAGTAATCCTAGGCTTCCGTTCATACAGATGGGCTATTTGATACAATAATTAATTGTCAAGTCTATATTTGCATATTTAAAATACTTTGAAATGCAAATATTGTATGATTTTTTTTTAGCATGTACATTTATAGTAGAACCTCACAAAGGCCTTGTTCTTCAAACCGCTGAGAACTCTGGGTCTAATCTAGCAAAGCACTTAAGCCTCGGTTTAATTTTCAACAGATGAGTCATCCTTTTGAGTTTTGTGGGAGCACTCACCTGCTTAAAGTTTAGCACATGGCAAAGTACTTTTCTGGATCGGGGCCAGAATTCTCAACACTGGGACTGAGCCCTAATTTACAGGGAAGACCAATTACAAATTACTGTATTTCGTGAAGGGCCAAGGAAGTGAACATGCACAATAAAAAGTCAGGGTACTGAGTCAAAGTGTGCATTAATTTGACAGTATGGTAATAATGATTTTTAATACTACATAGGATACTATTATATGTTGTGCAATACACAGGGAAAATAATGAGATCTTAGTGATACAAGATCTCACATAGCACACTATTCTTAAATACCTTTGCTGAGGAATAGGAAGGAGACCCTGTCTCTGTGTTTGAATTATGAATTATGTAGATTAGCAAAATATGAATCAGCAAGGTATTTACAAAACTGTTAGCCAGATTCTTACTCTTAAATTACTGACATGCTCTCAATTCCAACTCCATGTTAACATATTTTTTTTTGGTAATTACTTATTCATATTTAGTCCCAGATAAAAATTATGTGACTGGAGATTTCACAATATTCCAGTTGCAGAGTTTCATAAAAATTCCTCCTTGGATTGGGTGTGAGGGAAAACTGGAGTTCTCCTGATGAGATTCAGTACACACAATCTACAGGGCTGAGGAGATTCATCTGAGGCCAGAACCATACAACTGGAGGCCCTGTACTCCTGCACCAGCTCTAGAATCCCTTGGTTCCTCTCTAGCAGACAGAGAGGTACACAGATGAGACTTTCTGGGACACAGTAGAGCAGTCCCATCCCCATGGTATAGAGGAGGCTGAAAGTCTCAGGGAAGCAGAACCTCAAACTGCAGTGGAGGGAAACATCCCATAGTACTTACAAGACATCTGGACAGGTTTATATGCAGTGCTGTGGAGGAGCTGGTGCTCGCGGTATTTGTAAGTACAGTATCAGTAACATTGAGAAAGGTCCTGGAGGCCAAATTTAGACTGCAAGGTAAAAGATTAAGTCCAGGACCTCTATGGTAGCATTCTCTGAAATATTTCCAATTCCATGCACAGTGGCAAATGAAGTGTAAAAATAAAATTAAGCAGGCCAAAAAATAATTTGAAGAGCAAAAGACACAAAAAATTAACAGCATTTTTTAAAGTACACCAGAAACAGAAAGCCTGGCAAACAATCAGTGGGACATTGGATGATCGAGGTGCTAAAGGAGCAATCAGGGAAGACAAGACCATTGCAGAGAAGCTGAATCAATTCTTGCATTGTTTTTGCTGCAGAGGATGTGAAAGAGATTCCTACATCTGAGCCATTTGTTTTGGGTGACAAATCTGAAGAACTGTCCCAGATTGAGGTGTCAAGAGAGGAGGTTTTGGAACAAATTGGTAAATTAAATAGTAATAAGAAACCAGGTCCACATGTTTTTTACCCAAGAATTCTGAAGGAACTCAAATATAAAATTGCAGAACTACTAACTGTAATATGTAACCTATTGTTTAAACCAGACTCTTTACCAGATGACTGGCAAATCACCAGTGTAATGCCGATTTTTAAACAAAGGTTCTAGAGGCAATCCTGGAAGTTACAGGCCAGTGCACGTAACTTCAGTACCAGGGAAATTGGTTTAAACTGTAGTAAATAACAGAAATATCAGACACATAGATGAATGTGATTTGGGAAAAGTCAACACAGCTTTTGTAAAGGACAATTATGTCTCCCCAATCTGTTAGAATTCTTTGAGAGTGTGTGAACAAACATGTGAACAAGGATGAGCCAGTCAGTACAGTGTACTTGGACTTTCAGAAGGTCTTTGACAAGGTTCAAAGTGGCAGTCAGGAATAAGAGAGAAGGTCCCCTCATGGATCAGTAACTGGTTAAAAGATAGGAAACAAAGCCTCGGAATAAATGGTCCGTTTTCACAGGAGAGGGAGGTAACTAGCGGAGTGCTCCAAGGATCTGTACTGGGAACAGTGCTATTCAACATATTCATAAATGAGCCGGAAAAAGAAGTGGCAAAGTTTGCAGACAATACAAAATTCTCAAGAAAGTTAAGTACAAAGCTGACTGTGAAGAGTTATACAGGGATCTCCCAAAACTGGATGATTGGCCAACAAAATGGTGGATTAAATTCAATGTTGATGGGTGCAAAGTAATGCACACTGGAAAATATAATCCCAATTATATGTACAAAACGATGGGGTCTAAATTAGCTGTTACCGAGATCTTGGAGTCATCGTGGATAGTTATCTGAAAACATTTTCTCATTGTGAAGTGGCAGTCCAAAAAGGGATCTTGGAGTCAACGTGGATAGTTATCTGAAAACATTTTCTCATTGTGAAGTGGCAGTCAAAAAAGCTAACAGAATGTTAGGAACTATTATGAAAGGGATAGATCATAAGACAGAAAATATTATAATTCTACTAAAAATCCATGGGTCATCTGCACCTTAGTCTGCATGCAGTTCTAGTTGCCCCATCTTGAAAAAGATATATTAGAATTGGAAGAAGTACAGAGAAGGGCAACAAAAATGCTTAGGAGTATGGAACAGCTTCCATACGAGAAGAGATTGACTTTTCAGTTTAGAAAAGAGATGATTAAGTGGGGGCTATGATAGAGGTCGATATAATAATGAATGGGGTGGAGAAAGTGAATAGGAAAGTTTTATTTACCCCCCCTCACATAACAGATGAACCGGGTCACCCAACAAAATTAATAGGTAGCAGCAGGTTTAAAACAAACATAAGGAAGTACTTTTTCACACAATGCACATTCAACCTATAGAACTCATTGCCAGGGGATGTTGTGAAGGCCAAAAGTGTAAGTGAGTTCAAAAAAGAATGAGATAAGTTCATGGGGGATAGGTCCATCAATTGACTAAGATGGTCAGGGATGCAAACCCATTCTGTGGGTGTCCCTAAACCTCTGACTGCCAAAAGTTGGTCCTGGATGACGGGGGGGGATGGATCACTCAATAAATTACCCTGTTTTGTTTATTCCCTATAAAGCATCTGGCTCTAGGCACTGTTTGAAGTGGGCTAGATGGACCATTGGTCTGACCCAGTATGGCCATTCCTATGGTTTTATGAAATTTTTGCCTTCTGCTGCTCCAGACACCGCTTTCAAAGTGTGAGGGAGTGAGATCATGCGAAAACTAATGCAGTTTCAGTAAGAGTTTAGATGAAGGATGGAGGACATTCCTTCCCTCCTAACTCTGCCGTATCCTCTCCTCATGGAGGCTATCTTCTGCAAGAGGAGAGATGTGCAGTGGAATCATCCAACTTCTCATTACTGCATTGAAAAGAGAAGATTTGGACGTGTTTGATCAGCTGACGAAAATCAGCATAGCTTCCAGCTGAGGATCTATCCCTTTTCTTCTCAGGTGCTAAATTGCTACTTTTTTATGGGGCTGGTGAGGGGCAGAACGACATTAGAGCCTTGTCACAGTGGACAAAATGACAAAATATACCAAAGATGACAACACAGCATATGGAGAGCACAAATCCAGCGTAGTAAACCAACTTCTTTAACTACAGCTGGAGTACAATATTTAATGTCTAGCTGTTACCCAGCACTTTTGGCTCCCAAGGGGAATAGCTGTCCTCCTTCTTGTGTTATGTGGAGTTTCTGCCAGCCTGATGACTAAGGAGCACACACATCACCTTGAAATGCAGCACTGCTTCTTGAGTCAATTAAGGCATAAGGAAGGGAACATCTGAATATGAGCTGCTAGTAAAAAAAAAAAAAAAAACCCTAAAGACCCAAAACACATTTATATGTGCAGAATGGTATTTTTAACAATATTAGCATGTTCTAAAAATATTCAAAGCATTAGATTAAAGGGTAAATCCAAGCAGGAAGTCTTGCTTCCCTGACAGATGCTATATTTAAGAGACTGTTGTCAGTGAGCTAGAAGGTCAACCCTTCACATACAAGAAGAAGAGAGAACTACTGTGTATTGTATGTGTGTCATATGTTGATCTTATTAAAGAGTTGGAAAACATAGTAGGAAATTGAAGACATGTTTCAGAAAGAGAGCTGTGAGACAAAACAACCCCAATTCCTTAGAATTGCTTAAGGAATCTGTGCTTTCATAAGCAATTCATTTTGAGCTCCCAGTGGATTAACAAAGCTTTTATTTTTCAAATTCTTAAATATTTTCCAAACCATAAAAGCAACTAAAATAGATAGCTCTGCAACTTTCTGCTTTTCAGGCCCCTGGGAAATAAACTCTCTCTTTTTGGGGAGAGGAAATTCTTGTTTCCATTTGCAAATAGTGTAATATATATGGTGCAAGGCATTCTTATAATTGCTACCAGGACACCACTCTATGTGGAGTTCTTACACTTTGTCTCGTTTTTATATCTTAGCTAGAACCATCCTTTACATTTACTTTCTGTAGCTTTATTTATTTTCTTGAGAGAAGTGATGTGTATTTTATTGAAGAATTTTAAAATATAGTATGAAACTCAACAAGGAGTTTGTAAATGAAGGAAGCAATCAAGGTAGTGCTATCTCGAGTGTGTGTGTATTGTGTAGGCATAGCCACCATCCAGAAACGAAAGAGGTCTAAATTTTAAGTATTATTCATAACTCAGCAAACAAGACACTAAAGGAACCAGCCAACAAACGCTGTTTTCTCAGTTGAAGCAACTTTGCTTTTGTTTTTTTTTAGTACCAGAGTCAGAACTACCAAGCAATGTTACCAGTGCTTAAACTTCTGAGCTGGTCTATGCAAAAAGGAGCACAAGTTTTCCAAACAGACAGCCATAAACACACCAATAATTCCAGATCATCACTGAGCCTCCTTTGAGACTTTGAAGGTTAAAGCCTGCATAGATACCCTGTTCTTCATTGTCTACACTGTATCACATTAAACAGTGGTACCTAGTGAAGTTAAAATCAAATTAATTCCATTTTTATACACATTGTAACCCCTTGCACATATACAGGATCACTTCTCTACAATTATTGGTGCTATTGCTACTCCTACTACATGCAAAAGCTTTAAATAAGGTCAGGGTATATTAGCTCACCTGATTTACAGTGGTTAAAGTCGATGAAAATAGAAGAGGGAGCCTGCCAAGTTCAGTGGGTGTTCTCACAGGTCTTGATGTTAATTGGAGATATGGTGTTGCATCACCTTGTGATGATGAGACACATAAAGAGGAAGAGAATGGGGACCAGAGAAGAAATACAGTATATCTGAAAGGAATTTAGGCCAGTGATCAGCAAAGCAAAATAATGTGTATATGTGCAATGGTGCAGTGTATGAAACTGTACCAAGGAACATCTGTAGTGCCCCTGCTGTTTTCCTATAAAAAACCATAATTTAGACTTCTCCAAGATGAAGACTTGCTCTACCTACTGACATAAATGCTAGGAGTCCCAGAAGCTCCTCAAGCAGGCACCAGCTCCTGTTGCTGCTCCTACTTCAGATTCCCCTTCCTGGTGGATCTTCCCCACACCAGACGGAGCAGCGGGGGCCATCTGGAGGAGCAAACTCCCTCATACTAGAAGGATGGAGCTATAGAAATATTTATCTGCTTTCTGGTAGAGGAAAGGAAGCTGAGCTCCCCCCATTTTATCTCCTGCTTATTCAGATAAAAAAACCAAGGTCACCGTATATTGACTTTGGTCTATTTTGTTGTAAAATGGTATTCCTTTTAGTATTAGCACCTCTCTGATGCACTTAAATTTTGTCTGTATGATAGAAAAAGAGGTACAAATACAATAAAAAGATATACTACCTCAGCATAGTCAGGACTCTTACTCTAACATTGATCATCTACAATACAGATGTTTGCAGTGAAAGTAAAAAGAGATGTTTCTAGTGCTGTGCTATTAGTTTGTCGTAACAGCATCATAAGTATTCAAAATAATCCAATTCTTCTTTCTTGATGTTTCAACCATAAAGCCTATATGTATGTTGTAGTCATTAAGTCTTGAATATCTATCCTAAACTATAAAAACGGTAACATTTGATCACATTCCAGATTCCCTTATTTAAAAGAAACGACCATTTAAACTATCAATTTGTTTTCAAAGAGGCAAAAGACAAATACTAACAGACCAAAAAGTAAGGCTGACTTCACTTGAGACTGCAGAACACTGTAACATGCTCCATCCTGCCTGCCCTCATAGGGAAGAGCTAATGCTCACTTTAAACTTGTGAGCAATCCCACTGAAATTAGTGACACTACTCACATGCTTGAAGAACAGCCGTGTATATTTCAGTAAAAGGCACAATATCCACTGCTTGCTGAGCTGACCTCAGTCTCCCTGCCAGATAGCCCAAGTGGGCTGTATTCTACCATGTTTCAGTGTTGTTTTTCTTTTCAAATCATTTGTACTGTGTGTACTCAAAGAGATATAGCTTAGAGGAGAATGGGGCATTTTAAGTCAGTGCATAAATCCATCAAATATTGTACCCTGAAAGTGCATATAGTACTAGATTTTGGCAACCCAAGTTACAACTTTCCATTGCAAGGAATATTGTGGCGTACAGACTCCTTCCATCTGTGTACTCAATAAGGAGCTGCCTTGGCTGTTTGTAAAATAAAATCACTTTTACCTCATCCAAGTAGTAAGCAGATAGCTGTTTATTCATTTGGTTTTTGGAACATCAAAGAAAGTTGTTAGTTACATTAGTATAAAATGGAATGTTTTTAAAATACATTCTGCTAGGGAAAGCACTCAGTCATTTTTCCCTGAGATGTTAGCTTGGTCCATAGAAAGAGACTGTACTTGACCTTAATTTGTAACAGAGCAGTGATCGTGCTGCAACAGCAGCACTTCGTTTCAGTAGCTCTTATTACAACAGATCATATTTGTTATGGTTTGTAGTGACTGGGTAAAAATGAGACTGTGCTTTCATGGACTCTTTTCAAAACCTTTTGTTAGTCATGGCTTAATCAATTCCTGTTTAGCTTCCACCTTTGGCTGCAGACTTTTCCTAGGATCCTGAGATACTCAGAGCATTACTGAGAGGTTATTAGGCCAAAGTGGAAAATGTTGAATTTTGTCTGCTATTCACTTTGGGAATCTAATTCCCCTTTTATTCATATCACTAACTTCCTTTGTAGTATCATCAGCTTTCTGGCTAGCAGAGTAAATTGGAAGAAATATAAATCTAGCTTTTGACCTGCAGAAAGTTATGTATTGTAACTTTCAGGTACCAGGCACAAAACCACCGCGATGCTTGTTAAACATCTACAAACCCATTGGTTGCCACCACAGAGATGATAAAATGAAAAACGTATTAGATGAGATTCAGATGACAGAAATGAGATACTTTAATTTAGTCTAATCTCCCATGATGTGAGAAACTGGGGCCTTTTCTTCAACTAGTGAAATATATAATACTACTAGTGAAAATACTTGGCGTTGCTCGGGTCCGTCGGAGGTGGGGAGGGAGCAGAGAGCTGAGTGAGTGCGGGGTCCGTTGGAGGGGGGAGGGGGCAGAGAGCAAACCTGACACCCCCACCTCACCCCCCCCGACCAAACCCGACACCCCCACCTCACTTACCCCTCGACTAACGCCGACTCACATTTTCACCCCCCACCCAAACCCAACACCCCCACATCACCCCCCTACCAACACCCCCTGACCAACACCCACACCTCACCCCCCATAGACCAAACCTGACACACCCACCTCACTTTCCCCCCCAACCAAACCCGACACCCCTACCTACCACCACAAACAAACCCGACACCCACACCTCACTTACCCCTCGACCAACCCTGACCCCCCTCTTCGCCCCCCCAAACAAACCCAAACCCCCCACCTTACCCCCCCACCAAACCCAACACCCCCGACCAACCCCAACACCCACACCTCACCCCTCACCCACCCCGACACCTTCCCACCCCCCCAGACCAAACCCAACACCCCCGGCTCACTTACCCCCCGACCAAACCCGACACCCCTATCTCACTTACCCTCCGACCAAACCCAACTCGGGTCCGTCGGAGGTGGGGAGGGGGCAGAGAGCTGAGTGAGTGCGGGGTCCGTTGTAGGGGGGAGGGGGCAGAGAGCTGAGCGAATGCAGGGTCCGTTGGAGGGGGTATTATGACATCATAACTATGTCACAGAGAACAGTAGCTGCCCAGCTGATGTGATTGGCCTTTAAATAATTTCACCCCTGGGCGGTGTCAGAGGGGAGATTTGAATTTTTTTTGACTCTTACCCTGATTAGGACCCTAAGACCTATAACTGTACCAAATTTCAAGTCTCTAGCTCAAACGGTGTGGAAGGAGTAAGTGCACGTACATACACGCATACATACACGCATACACCATTTGACTTTTATATATATAGATTAAGAGAATTGGCAAGGTAATATCAGCTCAAAGTTGCCAACTAAAGCCTACACATTTTCATTTCAACATAAGAATCTAATGAAGGATGTAGATAAGAGTTTAACATTTCACTCAGTTTGCAGGAACAAAGTCTAGGTTGTATGAAGTCATAAAATATTATTGCAGTTACTTAGTTATTTGATTTGCAGGCTCCTGTAGTAGCAAAGTCAGATACCTGTACTTTACAGAGTACATGACCCTTGAGATGCATTCATGTTCAATGAGTTAAGTACTACTAAACATCTCCAATAGTTACTAAAAAATATAACAAGAACAAAATGAAATCCATTCTTCTGCAGAATTCTGGCTCTCTGCCCTTTTATATAACTCTGCAATTTCCCTGCTTTCCTTAGAGGTTAGATGGTTCAGTATGTTAACAAGGAGGCTGCAAACAGTATTTGTGTGCTCCTTTAAAGATGTATCAGAAATACTTCAAGAACAGATTTATTATTCCAGTTGCTCTGGTAAAACATATGTGCTACAGTTTAAATGCTCATGACTCAGATCTTATCTACTGTATCTGCCTTTCATGTGGGATGGAAATAGACATTTTGCCCTATAAATGATTGAGATATCTGAGAGCATTTAAGATTTCTGGAATTTTTACCCTGCATAATCTCAAATACTAGTAGCCAGAGATTTTAAAGGTTTTTTTAAAAAATGAATTACATTAAAGTAAATCAAGAAAAGCATTTTTAGGAATTCAAATAAATAACAACTGGTTATGACATTATAGGTTCAAGAATAGCAGCCGTGTTAGTCTGTATCTGTAAAGAAAGTGAGGAATACTTGTAGCACCTTAGAGACTAACCAGTAGTCCACGAAAGTTTATGATATTATATAATCCCATTTCTATTTCAGATATAGTAGACTCTCGATTATCCAGGATTGGGTTAACCAGGATGTGGATTAACCAGGATGTCAAAAAAACTATGCGTAACTTGCAGGGCCGGCTCTGACTTTGTTGCCACCCCAAGCACACAAAAAAAACCCACCCCACCAGGGCAGAGGGCAGCCAGTGAACCAACACCACCTCCCACAGGCGCAGGGTGGCTCGTGAACCAACCACCCCTGCCCATATTTCCTATGGATGGTGATTATCCAGGATTTTATTAACCAGGATTAATTTTTTCCCTATCATCCTGGATAATCAAGAGTCTACTGTATAACCCAAGATTTCAGAAAATGGCTACCTAAAACTGGTGCCATGTCCAAGATGTTCAAAAGTGACTGGCAATTTGGGTGCCATTTTTAGATGCCCAATTCGAGATTTGAAGGGGGGTCTGATTACCAGAAAGTGATGCACACGCACCCTCTGCAATCCCTTTATGATATGTCAAGTTGGGCATCCAAATAGTGAAGCATCCAAAATCACTAGTCACTTTTGAAAATCTTGGCCCTAGATCGGTTGTTAGAAACCTAAAGGAATGACCTGTTTTTCAGAAATGCTGAGGAATAATGTGACCTAGAATTTGAAGATGCTGCATCAGTTGTTACCAACTGGCAAAAAAGTCTGTTAGGTGAGTAACAGACAGTCTAATGAGGAACCTCTGAGTGTTGCTCAATTGGAAAATAATCCTTTGCAGGCTCAAATACTGAGGTTGGTGGGAGACAGACCAAGAGTGAAACTGAGTGTCAAGCTCTTGCTAAGCTTCATTTTCAAAGCTCAGTGGATTTCTAGCCAAACTGTTTGGCATGATGGGTGGGAGAGATGCTAAAGAGTCCTCCACTCTGCAGTCAGTGAGCTAGGAATGTTTGGTACGGACGAATGAATTTAGAAAAGAAGCAATTATCTTGCAACGGCTGGTCTAATGAACTTTCCAGAAATATAAACATAATGAATTGCAAGTGCAAAGAAATAACAAATATTTTCCAAGAAACAAATCTGTTAATTTGGCTCTGTTCACCCACCAACACTCTTTCTCATAGACACAGTCACATTCTCACACTCACAAACATATGCTATCTCTCGTACTCACATAGACACTTGCAATCTACAAATGTGTAATAATGCATTATTGATAACTAAACTCTCTTTTAGATCAATTACTGACTCTCATATGTGTAGCTTTACTCACGTGCATAAACATTTATAAGATAAGGACCTTAGTTATTGAATCAAATCAGATACAATGTAATTACTGGAGTTGTAAAGAATCTTATAATGGAGAAAAAACAAATTCTAAGCAGAGATTACAATAAAGCCTCCTCTGCACAAAATAATAGCTAATAATATTTTTTTAAATGTTAATGAGTAAAAGTGGTTAGGATATTAATGATCTGGTCTTTCATGTCACAGGACATTTAATTATGGGTCAGGTGGTTAATGGCCCCATTTTTTGTAAGCCCTTAATGCTTGCAAGTTAATACTTGACTTGGAATAGTACAACAGGTGCTTTTTGCTTAGCTATGGAAGTTTGATATTTAGTAGGATTTTATGGAAATTGGCTGCTGTGCATGCATAACAGCTGTTTTTCAATTAAATATCCTCATAGAAGGTTCACTGGCTCCCGTTATAATAATCCTCATTTCATTATAACAATTAAAACAGTTGACTGCTAAGAACATCTTATAAAAATAATAATTCAAAAGTCTTTTCAGCCATAGATGTCAAAGCACTTTACATGTTATTCCTCTTTTTACCAGTGGGAAAACTGGGGTACAGCAAAGTGAAATGACAAGCTAGTGATACAGCTGGGAACAGTACTCAGGTCTCCTGAGTCACAGGGTAGTGCACTAGCCACTGGACCACACTTTCTCCTCAAATAGAAATCAATGTAATTTAGCTGTTTTTCATGCAATGTCAGTTATCTACCCACACTAAGGGTATGTCTTCACTACAGCAGGTCGATTTCCCTTAAGTCGATTTTTTAAAGCAGACTGTATAGAGTCGATTTTGTGCGTCCCCACTAAGCACAGCAAGTCGGCAGTGTCTGTCCCCACAACTGTGGCAAGCATCGACATAGGGAGTGTTGCACTGTGGGTAGATATCCCACCGTTCCGTGAGTCTCCAGCAGGCACCATTTCGGGGCAGCCGGGCACGTGGTGGGGGGGGCGGCGCGGAGCGGAGCTGCTCGGGCGGGCATGGGGGGTCCGCGGAGCTGCTCGGGCGGGCACGGGGGGTCCGCGGAGCTGCTCGGGCGGGCACGGGGGATCCGCGGAGCTGCTCGGGCGGGCGGGGGGGAGCCGGCGCGGAGCTGCTCGGGCGGGCACAGGGGGTCCGTGGAGCTGCTCGGGCGGGCACGGGGGATCTGTGGAGCTGCTCGAGCGGGCACGGGGGGCCGCGGAGCTGCTTGGGTGGGCGGGGGGGGGGAGCCGCCGCGGAGCTGCTCAGGCGGGCACGGGGGGGCCGCGGAGCTGCTCAGAGTGGTGGCTGGTCCCCTGGGGAGCAAACGGGCATTGTGGAAGGTCAGAGGCTAGTTGTCACACGCATCCTCACTAGTTCACAATCGACCCAGAGAGGTCGATTTCAGCGCTACTCCTCTCGTTAGGGAGGAGTACAGAAGTCGATTTTGAGGTCCCTTTAAATCGACTCAAATGGCATGCATGTGAAGACGGGTACATGTTTATATCGACTTAATGTCGCTAAAGTTGACGTTAAGCCGTAGTGGGGACCAGCCCTTAGGACAGACCTTTTCAAAAGTACTAAGATGCCTGAAGATGCACTTAGCCACCTAGTAGGAGTTTTAAAAGTGCCTATGTGTCTAACTCCCACAGTTTGGCATGTAGGTGCTTTTCGCACTTTTTCAAGCACTAAATACCTTTGAAAACCTGTTCCTAAGGCTCTCATCGTAGTCTCATTGAAGTCAAAGGCAAAACTCTCACTGACTTCAGTAGGAGCAACTGAGGCTCTGAGGTTCTATATTTACAATGTGCTGAGTGCCCTCAAGCTCTGTTGACTTCTATGGCCCTTGATATTTCACAAGATTGAACCCCAAGGTCACCATTTCCAAAAGTGACCACTGACTTTGAGTGTTGCGCTTTGGACACATTGGACTTGATTTCAGGAGTCCTGAAATTTTGGGGAATGCAGGAACTTAGCTCTGTAACTCAAGGCCAAGATGTCTCCAGTTATGGAGCCATTAACTTATGATTCTGCACTTAAACCGCTAGTCACCTTGATTTCAACAGGACGAGTAAATAAGTGATCACTAGGGTGGGTAACTTGTTACCACCTACCTGGTTCTTGCCTACTTATCTATACCTGCCCCTGGACACTTCCACTGCTTGCATCTGACGAAGTGGGTATTAGCCCACGAAAGCTTATGCTTCAAAACTTTATAGTTAGTCTTTAAGGTGCCACAGGACTCTTTGTTACCTCTGCTATTCCAGACTAACACGGCTACCTCTCTGATTCTAGGGTGGGTAAGGACTCCCGACTTAGTCCGGTTTTATTGGGTACTTCTGAACACTTGGCTTGTAAGTATCAGCAATTTTTCATTTTGTCTGGTGAAGTAGAGTTTAAGGTTAATGTATAAAATGATATATCTGAATAAAATGGTTGAGGTATAATCCTCCAGAAAAATAGGTTTGTAACAAAACTGTAATTGTTCCTTTACTAAAATAGCCAGAACAAGGAAATAATGAACACCAGGGAATAAGGAGTCTCAGAAGAAATCTCAAAAACAGAACAATTTGTTTTTCTTTACTACATTAATCTGTTGGCACAAAGGTTCAAGTTCAATATTTGATACCTATATCTTCAGCAGTTATTAAGTGCCTAAACTGTTCTACACAGTTATAAAAATACCTACACGTGTAGTATGGCACCTGTCAGTACATATACGCTTCTTAAACTGCAAAAGCGAAAGAGTCCTGTGGCACCTTATAGACTAACAGACGTGTTGGAGCATAAACTTTCGTGGCAAAGTGGGTATTCACCCCCCGAAAGCTTATGCTCCAATACGTCTGTTAGTCTATAAGGTGCTACAGGACTCTCTGTCACTTTTGCAGATCCAGATTAACACAGCTACCCCTCTGATACTTGCTTCTTAAACTAAGATTCAGAAATAATTTAATTGTCGCTTTGTATCAAAAACCTGCACTTCTAAAATCATCAGCTCAGTGGCCAGAGGGCTTCTGGAGATATGCATCTGTAGTGCTCATATAAAAAAGTCTGGTAGCGGCTGCTTGCTGCTGCTCCTGGCATCATTAGTTGTAACTTACAGGTCTGCCAAGATTTTACTTAGAGGCCAAATCTTTTTCAATAGAATTATCCTCTATCCATATAGAGTGGCAAATAGGGTGAGGTGGGAAGGGGAGTGGTTGAATGACTGATTTGCTAATGTGAATCCTAAGTAGCAAAATGGCTGAAAACATTAATCTTCCTTTTCATTGGGTTACTGGCAAGGCTGTGTAACAAATGATTCTAATAACATTTTGTATCTGTGGTTTGTACATCCTATCTTCTGGAAGAAATGGTTACGCTGTTTATCTGGAGGAAGAACTCAGGTAGGAGTGGTTTGCATATCTGAAAGTTCATTACTCCTTTGCATTACTCAAAGTTCATTTTGAATTTTTAATGATTGTGGGTTTTTTACGTAATTGGTCAGGCAGTGCCAAATGCCAGGCTTAGGAAGAATATTAAAGATGACTGCATGCCTATATCCTCAAAACTCAGTTTGGTTGTTTCAAGTCCAGAATTTAGGTTTAATAGTATTAGCCCTCACAATTTAAGGTCTGAGTCCTGAAAACACATATACCTTTGTTTAACTTTAAACAAGCAAGTAATCTCTCTGACTCTAGCCTGGACTACTCACTTGTTTAAAGTTAAATAGCAAGTGCATGAGTGTTTCCAGGATCAGGGTCTAAAAGACTAAATAACCCATTGCAAAAATACATTGTGGTCAGAAGATGGGAGAAATTAATAATGTATTACAGTAATTTCCTTCATGCATTTAACTTGCTTTTGTTTGTGTTGTATACACATTTTGGGTATAGATAAATATGTGCATATATGTCATGGTGTACAACATGGTATAATTTTGTATTGGCAATATTTCTCAGGGTGATTGGAAAATTATGTTGTTCATTAAGCTATGATTAATCCCCTACTTGATTACTCTATCTACTCTTTGTTTATTAGTACACATTTCAAACTGTACTGGCCAGATTCTGAAACACTCACTCAGGTTGAGTAAGACCGTGGTCTTCAAGTAGCGGTATAGAAACAAACAGGGCTACATGTGATGTAAGGTGCTATTCAGACTCCTGTGTTAGTGATTATCACAGTGTGTATTTAATGGCCTGCTTTCCTTGGGGAAGGATGGAGATACTGTAGAAGGGGAGATTTCTAGGTGGGTCACTGCATCAGACAGGGTCAAATTGATATCTGTACCATAGCGTGTCATTCCTTTCCCTTGCTACTCTCCCTGTCTTTTTGAAATTGCCCTTAATCATACATGTACAGCATGTACCAGTATTATCCAGTTCAATCGATTTGATTTACACTTTGGCTGCAGTTAATGGGCAGGATCGATTGTCCATGAATGAACTGGTTTCCTGGCTCTAATCTAATATAGGCATCCTTATAGATTAATTAGGGAGAGTCCTGAGGGACTAGGGTGGGAAGGGACATACATTGTGTCAAAGCTGCGGTTGAAGGTGAACAGTGCTGCACTGTAATGTACTTAGCAAGTGATAATGGAAACCACAGGGAAAAAACTAAGCGAGCAGATGGGGACAGACGTACGCCTCGGGCCCGGGGCATGGCTGGAGGGTTGGAGCTAGGAGACAACGTTTTGATTTTGAATTTGGAGACTGTGGGTGAGGGGAGGGTGTGTGTGTGTAGGGGGTTTGTGTCTTCATTGATCTCAACCCGCCCCCCTCCCCCCCCCCGTGTTGCTACTGCTCGGGAGGGTCCCGCAAAGCGGCAGCGCCAGCCCCAGGCAGTGAGGGTAACATTTGACTGACGGACGTAATCCTCCCCCGCGGCGGAGCGCCTTGGATCCGCCGGACGGGGGGGCTGGCGGCGGGGTTCCCGGGTTGCTTCCCCCTCCACCCCGGAGATTCTCCCCGGCTGAGGGCGCTCGGGGTTGCCGGGCCGGGCCGGGCCGGGGAGGCGGCGGCGAGAGAAGGAGCCACGCGAGTCTCTCAGTATCCGGCTTCGGGCAGAGGCGGCGACCATAGCGCGGAGGCAGCGGGGAGGGAGGGGGCGCGGCGGAGGTGCGTGTCTGCTGGGGGCAGCGGGGGGCGGGGAGAGGGGCTCGCGGGTGGGGGGGGGGGCGCTTGGGGCCGGCCGGGGTGTGAGGGGAGCGGCCGCCGGGCCGGGCACACGCGGGGTGTGTGGGGCAGGGAGCGAGCAGGGGAGAAAGTTGGCGGCCCCGCCTCGGGTGCCCCCCCCCGGGGGCGGGTAACGGTTCCCGGGGGGGCTGCCCCGGAGCGCCGAGTGACACGTTCAGGGGGCTGGAGGCGAGTCCGTCGTTACTGAATCGTGTCCGATCCCGCCGGCTCCTGGTCGGATCCGGACCCTGCCTTTGTGTCGGGCTTTTCCTGTCGCGCGGGGGACGCGCCTCGGAGCCCGCCCCTCGGCCGGGGCGGCGTTAATTTTGGCTTTTCGGTGCCCCTGTAAGTTTGTGTCGCCCCCCCCCCCCCCGGGGGGAAGCGCCGCCAGCGGCGGACTCAGTTCTCCAGGACCCAGCCGCCTGCCTGGCGCGGGTCCTCCCGAAATACTCGGTCGGGAGTAAGAACAGAGGCCGGGCTGATCCCCCTCCCCCACCGCTGCACGCTGGACTTCGCTTCGGTGTCTGTTCACACGCACCGCCTGGGGTGCGCGGCACCTTTCCACTCCCACTGCCGGGTGTGTGGTGCGGTGTGTCGGCTGCCAGGCCGATCTCATTCAGCCCCCCCTCCCTGTGGTGCGTGTGGTGTGTTGTCCCCCCCCCCCGCTCCCCGCCCCTTTAGTCTCCCGTGAAGCGAGAGACCGTCACGTTTCATTTTGTTCCTTTCCCAGGTGCTGAAAAGGAGGCTGCGGCGGCTCCCGGGAGCGGGCTCGAGGACGTTTCCCCCGCACCCCGGCAGGAGCTTTACAATTTCAGCGGCCGGATCTGTGGAGGAGAGAGACTTTCGCACCCCCCCCCCTCCCCAATCTTAAATATACAAAAAGCGGAAGAGGCGCCAGCAGCAGGGGGAGGGGGGAAGGGGAACGGCAATAGTGTTGCAGCTATAGTGGCTGAGGCTGATGGCGGAGTTTGGCAGCAGGGGTGCTGCCACTGGTAGCAGCAGGGGCGGAGGGCTTCCCTCGTCCCCGGGTCCTGTCCAGGGGAAGGTGGCTTTCAAGGCGGGAGATGGGGAAGGAGGAGGAGGCGGCGGCAGATCCTGTGTTGACGGTGCAGGCGGCGGGGTCTCCAATGGGAACTGCGCTCTGGTCGGAGACGAGATGGGATCAGCTCAGCCCGGCACCCCCGGCAGCAAGAGAGGTTGTTCCACCGTGCAACAGAGGGAAAGCAAACCCGGCATCCCCCGGAGGAGCAGTATCATCAAGGTAAGAAGCTTGCCCCGCCCCGCCGCGGGGATTTCTTCTTGCCTGGGCGGGAAGAGATATAGGAGAGGGGTCTGGCTCACGTAATCCAGTCTCAGGCTGGACGTGTTGGATTTGGTGGGGGTGACTTGATGTGCCATGGTACATAGTGGATAATTGAGGCGGGGGAACCTTATACACGGGGTATTGTTGATCTTGGAGGACGCCTAGCCCAGAGCAGGTGGAAGGGAAGGCAGAGCCTGGTTGGCTACTAGCAAGGCAACAAACATGAACATCACTGAAAGCCGTGGCTGACAGGATCCCTGCTTATTATCTGTGATGGTGGGGGCAAAGCAATTTTGTGGCTCTGTTGGGGAGAGGTCAGAGGGAGACACACAGGTGATGGGAAAACCAGGCGCTCATTGGACTGGGGCTAGGAGAAGTCAAAATATGAAGGCTTCCTCCTTAAAGGATTCAGTGCATTTAGTGATAGATTATGTTGTACTTTACTTAGCAGCAACCTTTGGTTACTGTTACCTATATGTAGATTTCAGCTGGTAATGTTTAACATGAACAGACAAGGGCAGGCTTTACATTATGTAAGAAGGGATGCAAGATTTCTGACAATAACCATTTATGTAAGTATAGATATTCCCTTTCCTTAAACCATAGGCCCTTAAGTGGTTAATTATTTTCATAGCTCCAGCAGATAGGCCTAAAGAGCTTTAAAAATAATCTTACAAAAAGAAAGCAATTTTTTAAAAATTAAAAGTACGTTAGAGATGAGTTTCACTGACTGATATAAATAACTAGTTTTGGTCTTCCTGTTGCACATTTTTAAACACGTAATAATGTATGTTGAAATGAGAATAAGCATTTTTGCTAGCTGGACAATACTGAAGTATATCAGGAAAAGTTAGCCCAGTGGTGTGTCTCAAGTTGTGCTATATGAGACTGCAGGACCTTGGTTTGAGAGCCAAGGAGAGGACAAGGACAGCCAGTGGTGGAACACGGTTGACAGCAGTGTACCCACCCTTCCTGTCAGAGTGGTGATGCTGGGTGTGGTGGAACAATAAACAAGAGGCAGTTGAACATTGTATTTGCATCATTTAATATTCATTGGGCCTGCCAAAAATCTTTTGATACGAGATCAGTGTTAATTTCTACCCTTGTTGTCATCCACTCTCGTAGTCCAAAAAAAGATATTGCATTGTGTGCTGTATGTAACATGTAGTTTTGATATTGATTTTCAGTGCATCATCTGTTTATATTGCAAACTTATATGTTTCTGAGGTCCAAACAAGTGTACAAAGTTTCAAGGTATATTATAATAAAACTAAAGAGTAAAAATGTGGAAATATCAAAGTGATCTTTTTCACATATAGTATTGTCTCTTAAACACACATATCTTTAACTCAAGTTCTATTTCTATAGAAATTTGTTAGGCAATCATGTCTGAAAGTTGCTAATTTATAATTGTCAATTTTATAAATTTGAACGCTAATGCATTTTATCTTAGTACTGATTAATATATTTTACTTTGTAGTTTAGATAAGTAAGATAAAATATTCCAATGGACACCAATAATTTTTGAAATTATTTTGGCCTTCTTTCTTTTAGACTTGGGTACCTTAAATTAGGTACCTAACTGAAAATGGTTTGACTTCCAGAGTTGCTGAGTGCTCTTTCTCCCATTGAGTACTATAGGATTCACAGGAGCTTTGAAAATTCTGTAGATGTTTACCTTTAGGAGCCAGTCTGAAAATTTTAGCAACAATCTTTAGTATTATTGTAACATTCAATATCTGACACTTGTGCACCTAGTGCTACATAGCATAAATCAAGATACATGTCTTTTCACTGTAAAAGTCCAGGTTTTTTTTATTTAAAAAAATTGGAATTTAAGTGGCTTATTTTATAGTCTGGGATAAACTCTACCCTTTCCATTGAAAATGGGTATTAATGTGAAATCTCATCAAAACTCCTGTGTGCTACAAGAAGTGCAGCTTTCTTACCCTTTACAATCTATTTGAATCATGGAACTATGTTATGGATCTGACTGTAAGAACTGTAGTAGTAATTAGATGTAAACTGATGTAACACCTGATCAATGTTTTAAGATGCCTTGTTTTGCATGATAAATATTTTCTGGGCTCTTGCATTATAAACAACAAATTGTTTGCAACATTATTGTAGCTGTGTTGGTCCCAGAATATGCGAGAGACAATAGCAAATTTATATTAAAATAGTAGTCTCAGTTAATATTATATTCTTTGGAAGTGCACGTGTATAGGAAAATCAGGATCCCCAAAAATGTTATTCCAAAAGACTGCATGGTAGTGATTCCCAGTCCTTTCTTTGAACCTTCATTGGTAATAGGTAGGCACCCCACTTCCATTAATCCCATATCTCTGCTGCATTTTCTTCTCCTCCTTTCCCCTCTGTTCTTTCCTCCTTTTTTTTTGTTCTGTGGTTTTTTCCATCTTTCTATATTTAATTATTTTTTGCTTTTGCTTTTTCTTTTTGTACCCACTTCACTGATGTCTCTTCTTTCTCCCTCATGAGATGGCTGTTTGCTATTTGGTTCTGAAGTATTCATAGAAGCTTCATGTGTTCATGTGGCTGAGCTAAGGGTTACAGAAAAACAGAAGATGACCTTGAGGTGAGGGCTCCTGCTTGAGCTTCCAGCCCTGAGCATGGAAGCTGAACCCATGACCAAGTGTATTAAAGGATGGTGCAGGAACAAGTAAAGATGGATTGTGCTCAGTGAAGCCTGCTGATTTACTTGCATATATTGGAGCAGATATGGGCCTTGGGTGGATTGGTGTTCATGAAACTATTCTCTGTACTGTGCCATCCTCCCAGAGTGGGAAATTTTATCCTAGGGATTATTCCAGGCAATGTTTTCAGAAATGTCACTGTGCCTTGTTTGTGTTTCTTGCAGCACTGTCCTGTAGTTTAGATATCCAGCTCATGATCTTAAATGGTTTACTAGTGCATGATAGGAGAATGAAAGATGTTAGCAATATTCCAGAATACTCAGCTCGGCATTACTAATAGCTAAAGTTTCCTATATAATTGCCTGAATATAGGAATTCCTTTGTACAGTGTAAAATCCCTATTCCTATCACAGGTGGAGTCGCCCTCGCTCTATGATCTTTTTCCTTTCATTACTTTAATCTGCAGCTGGGTGATTTTTTTTATAGCTCAATAGGCTTGTACATAGGCAGTCAGAATGTAGCTCCCTCAATCAAGCTGCTCCTGGGCTAGCCGTTTTCAGGTTTCTGCCTTTCTCCTAGCTAGTATATGGTATCTCATCTATCAGGATTGTCAGATAATAGAAGTCAGTCTCCCACCTGAAGACCCAGAAGCTGCTTCATAACTTTCTGAGGTTCCCTACACAGGTATGTCTGTCTATACTCTTATTTTCGGTAAATACAGTAAGCTATGTGAAAGGATGAACAGCAGCAGTATTATTTCTGTTCATGTGTCTTCTCTTCCCCCTAGTTCAATGACCGGGTAGAATTCCTGTCACTAAATTATAAAAGTGACAACGATCGTATAACCTTTTTGTCAGGGTCTCCACAAAGTTGTATTTATAGCCCGCATGGGTTTCAACATGTTGCATATGCCATTGATGTTACACTAGCAACGAAGTGACCAGGACACCTCAATATCATTGTTAATTTGTGGTGTACCTAGAAGCCAGAGGTGGGCAAACTTTTTGGCCTGAGGGCCATATCAGGATCTGAAATTGTATGGAGAGCCACCCCTGCCCCATCCGCCTCATCCGTCCCCTGACTGCCCCCGCAACCTCTGCCCGTGACTACCCCCTCCCACTGCCCCATCCAATCCCTCCTCTCATTCCTGACTGCCTCCTCCCCCCCCCCCCCAGGGCACGTGCCCCATCCAACCATCCCTTTTTCCTGACTGCCCCGGAAAACCTGACTGCCCCCAGCCGCCCCATCCAACTTCCCCTCTCCTTCTTGACTGCTCCCCCGGGACTCTTTCTCTCATTCAACCTCTCTGTTCCCCTCCCTCTGTCTGTCCTATCCACATCCCTGCCCCCAGGCCATCCCCCAAACTCCTCTACCCTCTATCCAACCCCCCTTTGCCCCCTTACTGTGCTGCCTGGAGCACTGGTGTCACTACAGCTGTGCTGCCCAGAGTACCAGGACAGGCAGCCATGCTGCCCGACTGGAACCAGCCATGCCACCACGCAGCACAGAGCACTGGGTCAGGCCACGGCTCATCAAGAGGCCTGCTGGCCAGAGCATTGCACCGGCAGCGCAGTGAGCTGAGGCTGCGGGGGAGGGAGAACAGTAGGGGAGAGTTGGTGGTTACCTCCCTGGCCAGGAGCTTACGGACTGGGCAGGAAGGTCCTGCGGGCTGGATGTGACCCGGAGGCTGTAGTTTGCCCACCTCTGCTTTAAGATGACAAGATATGCCCCGCTTCGTCACTGAGATACATGTAACATGCTATAAAATGATGCAACTTTATGATGTTAAACATTTATTTATTGTTAACTTGTAATCTATAAGAAGTATTAATCAAAACATTATTGAGACACGTGCAATATTTTAAAAAACAAACAGCTTTACTAATTGGCACAACGCTGGCAAGACAGCAGTTAAAGAGAAGCTCTGTGTATCTCTGCCAAGGTCTATAAACATATTAACAAATTATTGTATTTAATGGTGTCGGTCTGCTGATGGATTTAAAAGAATCGGCATGGATACTTCCTTGTTAACTGCTAAGATGAGGAGAAGGTCCAGCAAGTACACAGTTATTTCTGTACCATAACTACGTCTAAAATGAGACTAGAATTCCCCCCCAGGAAATTTGAGGACTTAAGGTATTGTATAAATTGCTTCACAATAACAACAAGGAGTCCGGTTGTTAAAACTAACAGATGTATTTAGGCATAACCTTTTGTGGGTAAAAACCCATTTCTTCAGATGCATGCAATGAAAATTACAGATGCAGGAATAAATATACTGACACATGAAGAGAAGGGAGTTACCTTACAAGTGGAGAACCAGTGTTGACAGGGCCAGTTCAATCAGGGTGGATGTGGTCCACTCCCAATATTTGGTAAGGAGGTGTCTATACCAAGAAAGGGAAAATTGCTTTCATAGTGAGCCAGCCACTTCCAGTCCATATTCAAGCCCAAAGTAATGGTGTTAAATTTTGAAAATGAATTGTAGTGTTGCAGTTTCTCTTTGAAGTCTGTTTTTGAAGTTTTTTTTTTTGTTGAAGTATGACTACTTTAAAATCTGTTATAGAATGTCCAGGGAGACTGAAGTGTTCTCCTACTGGCTTTTGTATGTTACCATTCCTGATGTCTGATTTGTGTCCATTTATACTTTTACGTAGAGACTGTCTAATTTCGCCAGTGTACATGGCAGAGGGGCATTGCTGGCACATAATGGCATATATCACATTAGTAGGTGTGCAGGTGAATGAGCCCCGATAATTCACAATAACCTTTTCCAGAAATGAAGGTTTGAGATAAGGCGAAATTGTAATTTCCTGACTATAGGCCTAGCATCTTTTTAATGAGCTATTGTTGGCAGCCTGTAATCGGTGCTCACTCCCTCCCCCCCCCCAAATAATGGACTGTCTCTCTGTTAGATTTTACAACTAATGTAGGTGATAGTCAAAAGTTCTTCAAGTAGTTCTGGAACCTCAATGAGCATAATTGACTGAAACTCAAGGAAAGACACTGCCCACTTCTACTTCTCTTCCCTGACTAGCCCATAGACACAGCCATTCCAGTCCAGATTAAATCATTCTTTTCTGTGAAGTAAATTGAAAATTCCTTAAACAATAAACACTGGACAGTATCTGTCCTCACTGAGCATGCCCAGGCCTCTCCACAGGTTTTACATATGACTGAAATGTGACATCCCTGCAGAGCATCTGAACATGATCCAGCCAACCCAGAATTACAGGACTTTACTTTTACTAGCTGCACCTGGCTGGGAACTGGAATTGAGAGTTTGTCTCTCCTGTGCTCTCAGTGACCCTCCTGCTGGTGCCCAGGCAGCAAGGAATAGGAAGTTGTCTGGTTCAAAAGCAAAGGAGACATCTGTTCCAAAAAGTGGTGGAATGTTCCTGGATGCTTTGTAAAATTCCTTTAACTAGCTCTTGACAGCATCATAATAAGGAAAGTGCAGGCCTGCTGTGTAGCCAGCATGCTTTGTTTGCCAGTATTCAAGGTAGTAATGTTTTAACAGTAGTGCTTAAACAAAATTATGAGAAGAGAGCTTTTTCAAATTAAACATTGTTTTAAAATTCATTTTTTAGTCTATATACAAGTATATTGTTATAACAAATGACAGGAATTCTTTCAGTTGGCTGCCAGAATCTTTGTTTAGACTCGTCTCTGCCTACTTGTTGCTTTTGGTATTTTCAGTAAAGGCACTTGTTTACATAAGTTAATAACACTCGGTAAACAGAAAAAAATAAAACTATGGAAGCTTAAAAAAATCCGTTGGAGGTAAATAACGTTGGCGGTGGGATCCAACATACTGTGCCTTGCCAGTTATTGTTAAAACAAACTAAAAAAAATTCTAAATATTGTTGACTTTTTTTTTTGTTTGAGACATTTTGGTCCCAGGAGTTCAACTTCTGTGTTGCTGAAATAATATTTAAAGCCACTGGAGTGTTTTGAGAGATGTATTCAGCAGAAACCTAGGATTTTAAGTATAAATTAATGAAATGGGACATGCTTCTCTGTGGGTGATGGGGGCTCCCTTTTTTATACAACGCCTCTTGCTTGCCGATTGTGTACATGCGAGAAATGAAATTCTGTAGTTTGTTTCTACATTTTCGGGTCTCCCACCTCAGACTGGTAAATTGCGCAACTTTAAACAAGCATGTTCTCTAATAGATCAGCGACGTAACAAGGAAACACTGCTAACCAGGATGAGGTTAAGTAAGGAGTTACTGTAAACAGAAAGTTCACACACCTGTTATTTCAGACTCGCTCCTGGCTTAAAACAATACAACACTTATTCATCTTTAGAAGATTATTTGCACCCCTAAGGGCTCCAAAATAACTTTAAATTAAAGTTTATTCAGAAGTTGTTGTGGCCACCAGAGAGGATCTAGAACCCTCCATCAGATCAGTCTGCTATGTGAATGTCCTTTGTCTCCGTCTCCCTAATCTTTGATGTCTGGGAAAATCTTATTTTTTGAGCACTGCTTAAACAAAGAAAATTAATATAAGAACCCTAACTTTACCACTTATACTCAGAACCACAAACACGTGACCTGTGTGCATCATGTAGTGTTGGGGCTGTTGTTTTGGGCTTTGTCTCCACTTTCTTTTTTTTTTAAAAAAAGTCACTAGAGTAGACAAGGCAAGTTGTAGTTTGCATATGTGGTTGACCAGCTTAAGATACAGCTTGCCTTGGTTACAACAGTACAAACTGGAGATTTGGCCTAGGAGCACTGATGTCCAAGGTGATTCTCTTTCTACAGAAGGAACAAACCAGAAACTCCTCAAATGTTTGTGGAAGGAACCTCTGTTTTTTTTCCCCCTATAGATTGAGGGAAGTGACCTTCTCCAGTTACTAGTGGGGGGAGGGGAAGTCCTTCTATTCTTTCCTCCCTGCCTTCAATCTCTTTCTTGAATTACTCTGGCTTGTGTAAGTGTACATAGTCTTCCCTCAGCTACCACGGCAAATAAATTCAAAATTAGGGGCACCTGCACTCCTAGGATCATGTGGTGTAGAAACTGAAGATAAATAAAACTCTCCAGAGGCTGAGAAAGAAGAAATTGAATTCACAGAAACAGAGGAAAAGACTAATTTGTCTTCTTCTGCCGTCTTGTCTTGGGGACTCTCTCTTCCATATATAAATAGTTGGGTCTTTTTTTTCTTTCTTTTTTTTTTTTTGGTCCCAGAATTACTGCTAAGCTTTATCTAGATCTGGGAAATTAAATAAATGTGTTAGTGTGCCTAGCTAAAACTTATCTATCTAGTTATTAAACAGAAAAAAAAACCCAGCACCAAAACACTTTCTTCTTGATCTAGGCAAGACCCTAAAGAGTCTTTTTGATAATAGAGGAAGAAAAAGCTTACGGACGATGAATACATTCACTAATATTTGGCACTCTCCTGATATGGTTTGTATTATTTTCTTCCATCCCTTAACTATATAAAATATCAGCTGAAAAAGAGAAATTCTGATAATGCCCTTGAGATTGATTCAGCAGTTGCCCAGCATTACACTACAGGAAAATGTCACTCCCTGGGATCTTTTTGATTAAAAAAAAAAATAGATGAATAGAGTTCATGAAAGGTCGTTTTATTATTAATGGCAAACTGGGCTCTCTACTGAACGTTTTGGTGTTGAAGTGGGTTCCCAATACAAAGCTGGAACACTTACTGAATGGCAAGTATGAAAGGGAAGTCCAAGATGCTCCATAGAGTTGGCTTCTTTATGATACGGCCTTAAAGTACATGCATTGTGACACCAGATGTTTTGTCTTGGTATTTGAAAAATGGCAAGCCTTGATGCCAAGAGAATTTCCTTTCTTTAAACATATCTCTACTAGCTTCAGATTCCAATTCCTGGTCCTCAATCCTCCTATGCAAGAATGGCTGGAACTCCCAAAGCAAAACATTTCTAGAAGACTGCAGGTTGGAGCATTCTGACCTTGAAATAATGAGTGGCACAGCCTACTAGGGTCCTCATCTGTGAGTTTCTTTTGCCTCTGACTGTTGAGGAATTCCTTTTGGCTGCTTCTATGAAAAGCTGCAGCTACTCAGTCTTGGCTGTTTCTTGCTTGGTTTCCCTCAAGATTTTTAAGCTGGTTCTTATCAGTATCATTAGCGCTCATCTCTCTTTTAAAATTAATTTTAAGAAGCAAGATGGGGGGATGAATATACGGTAATTGGCTAGATGTTCTTGTGTACATTTTCCCCATTAATTATGCCAGTTTTTCATATTTCTCTATCTGAAAATCAAAATAGGGTCAGCTTTGTATGTACTTGTACTAGATTGTGGATGAAATCCTGGCTTCATTAAAGTGAATAGAAGTCTTGTGATGTACTGTAGTGGGGCCAGGATTTCAACCTGGCTCATCTTAACTATAAGTGTTGCTTTACAGTTTCTGAGGCTCTTCTGGACTACTAGTCCCCGGTCCAGGGAAAAAAGGAGGGCATTTCTAGTCTGCTGGAAATTCATACTAGAGAAAGTGATCTCGAGGTCAGACAACTCCCTGATACAGTAGCCAGTATCAGCAAAGAGACAGCATCAAAATTTTTCTCCTTTGAGAAGAACCCAATTGGGGCCTGAAAAATTTACCAATTAGTTTCTATAAGGTAGAATAAAATATACACATGAGAAGTATCCAGAAAAATTTCCAACAAAAGGGTCAAGGTTCATGTCTTGGAGAGAAGCCCAATCCAGCATCTTAACTGCTGGAAAGGGGGAGGGTATGGTATATCTACCAGGGTGCAGTTCATGTATTACTTGGGGGCTTCTGTTGTATCTTTTAGCTTCAAAATAAAAAAACATTTGCCCCACCCTCTTTGCTGCCATGAAAGAGACCAATCTCTACTGCTCGGCCTCATAGTCCTCTCCTTCTGTATGGAAGTAGCCAAGGAGAACTGCAATTCTGTCCCTCCCCTGTCTCCATAGTTTGTGTTGTTCACCCTAATGATTAAGTGCCTGCGAGTGTGCTAAAAGTAAATGGGTGACATGGGCTACCTACCAGAGCACAAGCCTGCCTGACACCCTGGGTCAGAGTTCAGATAGCTACTGCCCATCCCACCATGTCCACACTGTTATTTTTAGCATGCTAGCTGGAGCTGAGCTAGTGTCTGTCTATCTAGGCTGAGAGGAATGCTCCCAGTAGTAATGTAGACATGGTCATAATAGCTTTGCCAAACATTGTCAACATGACACTGGGTTTTTTGATAGTTTTACAGCTTCCCTACAGGCTGAAGAGTAGCTGTGAAATTGACCAGGGACTTGTTGCTTTTCCAAGCAGTAGCAGTAGAATTTATGAGCTCAAGCAGAGACACTGAAACTGTTTGGATACAGACTGAAGAAGATAATACCACATGGATTTTCCTGAATTCACATTTGGAAGATTATCTGCTCACTCATAAGGACTGGAGACTTTCTCCTCCCCCCTCCAAAGCTTTAAGCTTGAACTTTAATTGCAGAAATTGTTTGGTTAGGTCCCCAACATTTGTAGGGAAAACTCCCACATATCCTGGTGAGTAACATTGGTGGTTGGGCATGTTTTTTGCTGTTTATCACTACTGGTGACTTGTGATTAATATAACATACAAGTTTAGTGCCTTCAACGGCATCACATGTGTGCCATGCTCTCCACATCTAGCCCAATGTCACATGTTATCTGTCCTTTCAGTTTCCCTGCCATTCTTTTCTTTGCATGGTTATCAGTTGTTTCAAATCTAAGGGTCTTTAATATAAACTCTGGTTAAAATTATATCCTTACATTCAGTTTTTACTGTATAATTTGCAAATTATTCATATTTGTTGGAAATATTTTTAAATGAATAATTAGTTGCTGAATTTGTTGAGCCTTTCCAGTTTTCTTGCACCATGTGTGCTTAAGAAATTAGATATCAACTTAAATAAAGACATTTTACAGTATTCCACCATGATCTGACCATGACTAAATGCATATTTTCTTTTGCATGGAAATAATATAAGCTTGTGATTTTTATAACATCTGTTTTTCACTGCATTGGATTAGGATCAATTTAGAATATGTCTAATATTTCAGAAGTGGTTAAAGCAGTGACTGTATGCTTTGGTACTTATGATTGAATATGATTTGGAAATACAGAGTTAATGGTGTATTCAATTCTAATGCAATATACGTCACTAATATATTAAAAGATATCGTATGTAAAAACACTGAAATGAAAATCTGTGTTTGTATATGTAGACTAGAAATCTAGAGTTACAAAATTTAGTTATTGCTTTCTGCTTGGCCCACAGTGGTTCAAACTTCTTATCTCATATCACTAATTTCTCTAATGCTTATGGTCTTAATTAGTCTCAGTCAAAGGATATCATTTACATTTAAAAAGCAAAGTGAGGAAGGGTTAGACCACAGCATATTCACTTCTTGCATTTTAGAGATTAAATGAATAATCCTGAGATGAAGCCAATACGTTTCTTGCCTGTCAGAACAATTATGTAATATATACATTGGATGCCATTAAAATCTTAAATGTCTGCACAGTGTTGAATTAAGTCTAAACGGAGCCTGCACACAGTCTAACCTAGGGGACCTCTCCCCCTAAGTTTCCCTACAACAAATCAAAACATCCCACCCCCTCACAAAAGTGCTCATGACTCGAGTGTTTTTTTAGCTGGTAATAGAGCATAAAGTTTATAAGAATACAGTCGTATAGTTTGAGAAACATACAACAGATAAAACATCCTTCCATAAACTAGAATTTTGCTAATCTACAGAATTTATGATCTTTTTTAAGAAAAAAGGCAAAAACAACCCAAAAAACAGTATCCAACTTCTCAAGAAATATTTGATTTCAGCCACAGTGTAGTGTACTGTTAGTATACTTTGTAAATGTACTACACTTCAGTACATTTATTTTGAAATACATTTGGACCCCACAATACCACGGCGATCGGGATCTAAAAATACCCGATCGCGGTACTGCAGTGTCGTGCGACATCAAAGTGCCGTGTGCCGCCACCATCGGGAGTCCCACGTGCCCCGCATTATAAGCGGATTCGCAATATAGCGGGGTGTGGTACTGCGGGGTTCCACTGTACTATCAAATAATTAAAAACTAAAATAAACTGTCAGGTCTCCAGATAAGTATATTTTGTGATATTATCTTTTTTACTAACTACTCCAGTTAGTTCAAATGTACGAAATTCAGTCATCTGCAATGGGTCTCTTAGTTATTAGTGAAATTCTGTTATATGAGCCCAGCCTCAAAAATATTTAAAGAAGATTAATATTTCAAAAAAAGGCACAACTTTACAAGTGCAGGGGGAAAAAACAAATAACTTCAAAAATAAAGGATGCAAAATACATGTAAAAACACTTATATGGAAATAGATAAGATTGGGTAGAAGAGGAGATAGATACAAGAAGGTGAAATAATTTGGCCAAGGTTACACAGCACCTCACTGTCAGACCATGGAACAGAATCTCACTCCCTTCACTCCCAGTTCAGTGCCCTGGAATGTGTTTAGAAGGGGATGGGGCAAATATTGTACTCCCATTTCCTTGAATCTCAGTTTGACCTGCATGTCAGCAAAGAATGAGTTATGTCTATTCAGGACTTTTAATATATATATATATATATATGTGTGTGTGTATGTATATGTGTGTGTGTGTATATGTATATGTGTGTGTGTGTGTGTATATGTATATGTGTGTGTGTGTATTAGTTATTGGAATTTTTAATACAAAAGTAAGATTGGACTGAAATTCCTGGACGGGAGCAATAGGCAGAATTGGACTTGAAAATGAAAGAGCAAAAAGAAATTGCATAACCTAAGTAATAACTTGGTGGTAACAAACACTAATACAATAAGGAATGCTTCAGAGGAACCATTGGCTATCCCTGATGAGAAAACAAAGAACATGATAGACTTTGTACTTGTGAATTGCAGATGTAAATCAAGTGTGTTGTTATGCAGATCATATATGGACAGATAAAAAGTTAGTGTAGGCATTAATTAGGTTGAGAGAATGGTGAAAGAATTAACGAATGCTGAAGAGAGATCAAATAGTATAAAAATGGGATCACAAAAATTGCTGAACAAGCATTGGGCTACAAGGCCAAAACAAAGAAACAAATGTGGATAACTGATGAAGCGCTGTACTTGAGTGAGAAGTGTAAGTAGCCAAAGGAGAATAAAACAGAAGATGCAAATGTAAGAGGCTGAGTACAATACATAGACTAAAGAGATACAGCAAAGTGAGGAGAGACAAACAACTGGATAAGTGAACCATGTAAAAAATCAGAATAATATGCAGAAAGAATTCAGCATTGTTGTATTGTAATATAAGAACTGGGAGATATGCATTGAAGATGGTGATAGTGAAAAACCAGTATGGAAAAATAATTGAGGATGAAGAAATAAAGAATAAGTGATGGAAAAATATTTTGAAGATCTGTAAAACAGAACACAGCAGATGCTGGGATGTTTAGAGGAAGTAAAGATCTCAATAGAAAGTTTTGAAAAAGGAAAAGGTGCCAGGAAGTGACAACATAACCACAGAGCTGTTTCAAGCAGGCAAGAAACACATGGTTAAGACAATGCACAATCTATTCAACAAGATTTACAATCAAGAGCAAGTGCTGAGCAAGTGGGGGGAAAGTGATAATAGTACCAATCTATAGAAAGGGTGATAATAGTGAGTGCAAGCACTACAAAGGAATCAGCTTATTGATTGTGCTGGGAAAATTATTTACTGGGATTGCAGAGGAGAATGAAGCAGTATTTGGAAGTGGTGCTGGCAGAGGAGCAGGCTGGATTTACACCAGGATGAAATACAATAGATCAGCTATTTGTGACAAGACTGATTATTGGAGAAATAGATAGGACACAACTCTTAACCCTGTTACAAGAACTTTATAGACTTCAATAGGCTTTTGATAATATTTGACAGAAAGGGTTATGGCAAGTCTTGAGAGTGTGTGGCATCCAGAAAAAAATTAGCAACTTACTGAGTGTGGTGATAGTGGACTAGAAATTGATGGAATGGTTCAGGAAGACGGTAAGAGTGAGAGAAGGATGCACACTATTGCCAGATTTATTTAGCTTGGTACTGACAGCAGTAATGAATACAGCACTGAGAGATGAAAAGAGCAATGCTGTTATGTCGGAGGACAGTGAATAAGCTTAAATTCACAGATTATATTCATCTAATACATTGATCAAGGAGGATTTAAGAAAATAATGAACAAGATCTCTATGATGGGAAAGCAGAAAATTTGGAGTGAAGATCAGCACAGAGAAGATTAAAACTAATGCAATCAGAAGAGAAGAGGAAGAACTAACGATCAAAGTTGGAGACAAAAATGTTTCCACTTTTTCTGGTTATCTTGGAGGACTAGTATCGAAGAATGAAAATTGTAAATATGACACATAAGGAAGTATTGGACTAGCCGTTACTGCATTTGGAAAACTCTGATATAGAAGGCTATCGATATTTTGATATAAATGAAAATAAGCATATATGAGACAATTGTTATGCTGATACTGTTGTACATCTCAGAATGTTGGCATATGAAGAAAGTCAAACTTGAGATACTGGTTATTGAAATGAACTGGCTGAGGGGAATACTGAGTGAGTTGAGATTGCAAAAAATTAAGTGATAAGAAAACAGCTAGGGCAGGAAATAACACTTACAACAGATTCAAAAAAGATGACTGTGGTTTGGATATGTGTCAAGAACGACTCTGAAAGAATGCCATACCTGGCAATATGTGTAACACAGTGCAAGGGAACTAGAAATAGAGGAAGACCAAAGATGGGTTGGTTAGACTTGGTGAAGAATTACGTAGAGCAAAAGGGTTTAATTATGAACAAAACCATGAATTTGATATAGGACAAAATATGGTAGAAAGTCTTCATTTGGGTCCCTTGTTGCTTCTGAGCTGGTGGATGGGAATTGAAGAAGAAAGAGAATATATAGAGTGAAATCCCAGGGCCATTGTATTCAAAATCCTGAATATAGATGTTAGTAATAACTTCCAGTAAATTTCAAAGAGTGAGTACCACACAGTTGCCTAGTAACAAACATTTATATTTAATACCCAATTTTTAAAGAGTATTTGATGTATTTCTTAATTTCTAAAACAAATTCTCAGTTTGTAGTGTGACCTAAGGTGTGGTGTGTGTGGATCACCTGGATTTCTTCAGATCTTGAAAAAGGAAACCACAGGCCTCAGCACAAAATCCAAATGCCTTTGTTTTGTCAATAAACAATCTGATGGTTCCTTCAAACTAGCAACATTTAGTCCTTTGGTTAATAGGTGACGTGCTCTTCTTAATATGTGATCAGATAGGAAATCTGTAGCCTGTATCCAAAATGTTACAGGTGTTGAGACTCAGCCCACCAGCCAACACTTCTCCTGATCTTACACTGAAGAGCTAAATTCTGTATTTATAACTTCCCCCACCTTTGAGCTCTGATTGACCCAGCTCAGAAAGCCATGAAATCATGGATCAGGCCCCCAAAGTCATAAGAATGGCTTAAAGATGAGATTTTAAAAAAATATGTTTTGAGTTCTTTTCACTTGTCTTCTGGGGCTTTGAAATGTACTCGCTTCATGTTTTAAAGTTTGTTTCTAGCACTCACAATTGCAATCAGGGGTGCTGAAACAATTTGTATAATGGGGGTGCTGACAGCCATGTAAACCATGTGTATGATGGAAACCATTTCAAGTCAGAGTGTGGTAGCACCCCCAGCTCCAGCACCTCATTTTAAAAAAAATAAACTGATGCTCATGTAGTCCTCATACTCTGGTGCTGGGACTTTGAGGAAAACACCAAGTATCAAAACATTTACGATAATATTGTGAGATGTTAGCTCTGTATGATTTGATTTTATCATGCGTTCAGACAACTATTATGTGGGGCAGACACAAAACTGTCTTTCTGTTTGGTTTTTCACAGCAGGATAACTGTAGATAGAAGCTTATACCTAGTAGATTTTAATTTTTTGTCAACCTTTGTATTTTTGTGAATTACTTCATTCTTCCTTTGTTGTTAAATTATTTTGTTCTGAAAAGATCTTGACTCTTAAGTGTATATTAGGACCTTGATAATTACCAATCCCCCAAAATAAAAAAATCCAGCCATTTCACTTCTATTCTTAGCATAGATTTAATCTATTGTAACAGTTTTTATCTGTTGTTTAATGGCTCTTCAGGAGAATATTAATTGTATTTTAAATTGATTATATGAATGTTATTTAATGTATTCTTTTATGGCAACTTTGGTACAATTTATTATACTGTTCTGAATGGCATTAGAATAGACATAGAACCAGAGGCCTTGCAGTCTGTGTCCAGACACAGGAATCAGACATATACTAAATGTTGTTTATATGGCAGATTTCATTCAGATACTTTAAGGCAATAATTTTGAGAATTTTAGTAGAATTATTTATCTTATTAATTGTTGTACATTACAAACTAAGGCAATTTTAGTGACCAAAGTAAAACAAACAAAAAAGAGAGAACGAAAGCACTGGGTTTTCACCACTCCATGAAGCTTGAATTGATGTGGTACAAGGTGGTGGTAGCTAAGGGTACCGAGTGCTGGAGACAGCCAGACCCCCCAGCACGATCAGTCAGGAGAAGATGAAGTCCCAATGGAACTGTTGCAGATTTTGTATCCAGTCATCAGAACACTTACTTCAGCATAGGTAGGGTTTTTTGTAGGAAAAGAACAATCGTTCAAGGGAGAACCCTAGATTTGTTTGTGTGTAAACTAATGGCTCAAGGGAGTATACCAAGTTGTTTTGTTCAGGCTAGACAATAGGAATTGGTCATTCTTGGCTATGGGTGGTGTTCCTTGGAGGGAGCTCACTATGGAGTGAGGGATCACTATTTTGGATACCAATAAAGAATTTATTACTAGAATTGATCTGATAGCTATTAAGCTGGGTGTGTGCAAGCGTGGGTTCATTAACATCTGGAGCAGAGATTCCCCATCATGCAGTGCTTCCCCTCTTTTCTGGTCCCAGAGTTCCATGAGGTTGTTGCCTTGACATCTCTGTTCTCCATTCTTTATGCTAATGGAGATGCCTCCTTGTCCCATCTTCGATGCAAATGACGCTAGGGGAGTTTACTTAATTCTTTCACCCTTATCCCGGGGGGTTAGGTGTGTCTCGCACTGTCTTTTCATTATTTTTTGTAAGTCTTTATTCTGATTTGTTTTGGCTCAAGCAGAGGTTGGGGGGGGGGGGGGCAAGGGAGAGTAGGTTGTTCGTGAGTTAGACAAACTGGGTACTGAGCCCTGGTTCTCCAAGAACACAGAGCTGATGGGTAACACTGGGAATCTACTAGAGTCCTTATTCTGAGGGGAGATTCCTTAGCATCTGCACAGGAAAGGCAGAGGGAGATACCTCTCTCTCTATATATATTAATGAGTCCACTCTCCAGCCTTAGCTAACAGCTAGCTGGCTTTTCGCTCATGTGGTAGAGGCTCATGCACTAGGTTCCAGGATCAATCCTGCCCACCAACGACTGAAGTTTCTCAGCAACCAGAGTCTCTCTGTGTTACAAGTGGGGACTCATCTGGGATTTCAATTGGGAAGTCTCTGAAACTCGGGATGCGCTTCCTCAACTAGCAGAAGTATATACAACCCACACACTTCTAACTAATGTGTCATTAGAAAAGGTCACATATTTTACTGCAGCAGTTATGATATGCCCATTATTATAGTTAAGTTTCTGATTCTCATTTTTTAACTGCTCACATAGTGATAAAACTTTGAATTATTTTGATGTGGTGCTATCAGTGGCTATCCATCTCTCAATATGTTGAGAGGGGGGGAGGGATAGCTCAGTGGTTTGAGCATTGGCCTGCTAAACCCAGGGTTGTGAGTTCAATCCTTGAGGGGGCCATTTAGGGATCTGGGGCAAAAAATCTGTCAGGGGACAGTACTCGATCCTGCTAGTGTAGGCAGGGGACTGGACTCGATGACCTTCAAGGTCTTTCCAGTTCTAGGAGATTGGTATATCTCCATTTATATATTATTATATTATATATTTATATTATATTCTATATATGTTTTCTATATTTTATTACTATATAGCAGCTCAAGCAAAATTAACAATCCTTGAAACTGATAAAGAAGCACAGTATTATTTTACTCTTAAGTACTGTGGATATCACAAGGAAATACAGTATTTGACACTGCACAGAATTTTGTAAAGTACAGTTGTGTTTTGATTTGTGATTCTGCCAGAGAGTCTCTCTTCTCCCTCTCTTCAATTTCCAGTTATGTTCTTCACTGTGTCTAGGAGTTCAGTGTGGTGCTTGATTCTCTAATTGCTGCAAAACATAGAAATTTACCTATATCTCAGAGCAATTAATTAAAGTGGTGACATGTTAGACTAGTTGAACTGGAAGTTTTTTAAAAAAAGGCTTCATAATTTGAATGATACTAATGCATCATTTTTCACTTCTGAAATGTAGTTCCTGTTATGGTAGTTCCTAGACTAGCAAAAGTCAGTTGCTTATATCCAACATTTTATGATAGATGTGTTTTACATACTTGGCTCAAAATTTTGTTTTAACCCTCTTTGCCTCCATCCTGCTTTTGAGAACAGCAGTGTTTACTAGAGATGACATCCCAGAGAGAAGGCCATGTGCCCTCTCCAAACTCTCAGTGGAGGAACAGAAGGAACTGCTGTTCTGCACCTGCTGCACAGTATGAAGGGAAGAGCCCAACATTTTACAGATTGGAGCATCTTTTTTTTTCTATATTTTAAATTTATCTTGGGGTTTAGGACTAATGCAACATTTTAATACTGTACATTTACTTAAAAATATTTTACTTTCATATGAGTTGGTAATTCTTTGTGTTGTGTAGATATTGTTGATGATCATCCACCATATTAAACTCTCAAAGAATTTGCCATAACCTGAGGCAGAAATTCTGCAATATGGAACAGTCTATGAAAAGCAAGGACTTTTCTTCCTTAACAAGGAACTTTCTTCCTTAACAGTGTGAACTTTTTTCATTACAAACTATATAATTTGACATAATAAAACAGAAATAAATTCCCATTAAAAGGTTTCTCATGCAAATGTACATTCACCAATCTGAAGCATTTGTGTTAGTCATACCCACTATGCCTCTGGAGTGCCCCCTGGTGGCTTGGTGCAGTATCACCATTTTGTCTCAGCTTCAGTTTCCCCTTGTGGGTTTCAACATGTTCAGTGAGGCTTATGTATATTGAACAGTGTCCCTTGAGGGGGATAGTTTGTTTAACTGAAGGTGAAGCATTATACAAATAGGCCTCCACTGAAGTGTCTCTAGCTGAAGGGGAGGGGTTGAGTTAACCTTAATGAAGTCCATCAACCTACCCTTATGTCTAGGACCCTTACCAGTGAGGATCTCTTGACCCAGAACCCCGTTCTGGATCAGTTCCTCTTGTCTTTAGCTGGGGAAAGGTCTCGCCTTTTGGCTCAAGGTCCACACAGTTTCTTTCTTGGAACGGTATATAATTTCTATGAGTTTGGGGTTTCTGTTGCTACCTGGTAAAGTCTTTCCAAGGAGCCAGTTTCTGCTGAGATGTGGCATTAATAGCTTCTCCATTTCAGAGCATCTGTTACCTAGGAACATTCTCTCTTAGCGTCCTTTCTTGCTGAGCACCCTCGGGAGATCTCCTTGGGAGCTTTCTTTTTCTGTATTTTTGGGGACTTTTCCTCTCCCTAGAAGCCTCTATTCTCTAGCTCCGACTGAGAGTATCTTCCTTTCCTCGTGCCTTGGTACTTCCCTGCCTAATTAACTGCTTCCTAGTTACTTAGTTACTTAATTAGTCCCAGGTGAATCTGAGTTGCCTCATTCTCCCCTTTGTGGAGCCTGTTGGAGGTAGACTGACTCTCTGACCCCTCAGAGGCCCATCTACTCTCTGACAAGCAGCATATAATTTTGTTTTATTGATGCCAAGATGCCTTTCTATAAATAAGTGTACTCTGATAGCTGGAGTGCTGATCATGCTAACTCTGTCCTTGACCTCTGTTTTATTTACTAGAGACAAAAGTCTCAATGACTTTTCAATTATTAGCTTCTGCCTAAATTTTCCTTTTTGTGCTGCACAGTCTACATGATCATCTGACATGGGAGGATGATGTCAATAGAATTCCTGTAAGGGAAAAAAATAATGTGGCCTATTCAGTCTTATTGGAAGACTTCAGACCCTAGGAAATTTCCACAAAACTGGTCATTGTGGCTATGACAGTCTACATTGCTAGTCTTGTTCTTCAAGGTGCTGTTTAAACCCCCAGGATGAACAATGTGAAATGCTAATTCTAAGAAAAATGCTAATCTACCAGTGCTGTAGGGGATTTTGAAAACAAAACTGATGGCTGGAGAACGGATCATCTTATCCAACATCACACATTTCCTTTTAACAGTGACAGAAACCAATTGGGACAACAGGATTCCCACTGGAACCTCAGTTTAGTGACAAATCCTATTATAAAATTCTGTAGAGACCACTGCTAAAGTTTCTTATTTCTGAACCTTTAATTTTTCCTTTTTAGTATAGCTGTCACCTAACCACAAAGTTGATGAAGTTGGAGCTCTATCCACAAGGAACCCTTTCTCTAGTTCTTTATTGACATTGTTATTTTGAGATTTTCTTCAGAAATCGCCTCTATGTTCATCTTTTCTTATAAATCTGGTTGCAAACCTTTTTGGTAAAGATAAATCTTTTTGCATTTCCTAATGTCAGGTAAGCCTCTTGAGTTCTACCTTACAAAATCAAATGCACATCTTACTGCATAAAGGAGGAACAAAAGGGTCAAATGTCACAGTTTCCATTTTACTTAGTTGAGCAATTAAGGAGGTATATTTCTCCAGCAGGAATCCATGGCAGTTTGTTGAATATAGAAAAACAGGGCATCTCATGAAATATGTAGGCTATAAGCGTGCATCTTTTAACTCCATGCTAAATTAGATGGAAATTTTTGTCTTCTCCCACATTTTAATGTTGGATCCTATAGGCAGTTTTAACTTTTTTAGTGTTTTTACTAGTTTCAGTTTTATTATAACTTTTACTGCTACATCTTTTTAAGTATTTTGCCATATGATCATTTCCTGATGTGTCAGTTGTTTCTGTAAAATAGACACAGTAGAACATATTATTGAATCATTGTATACATTGCTCCAACCACCAAGACTCAGATTAAAAAAAATTCTGACAATGTTTTTAGCACATTGTTCAGTTTCCTTCTCATACACTCTATCCAGCAATTTTCCAGCAAAGGTTGTTTTGCTGGGCAGAAGGTAGCCAAGTTGTAATGATTTAACTATGTCAAGTAAATGTTTCTTCAGAACAAAACAAAGCGGATAATGTGTTGCATAAATGAATCGAGGAGTCTTTTAACCTATAGAGTCTTTCTGGAATTTGATGGTCCTGATTATTAAGTCATCTGTGGTTTTACTGGTGATGAATAATTTTTTTTTTTTTGATACAGGTATCTCACTCTGTAATGTATGTTTAGTTGCAGTACTACAGGTGGTATCAGTAGATAACTTTGAAATTGTAGACATTGCAGATGATGGATGTTCATAACTCCTTATGTCTACGGTGGACCCTGAAACAAAACAGTAAATAGGTCTCTATATGGAGATATACCTATCTCATGGAACTGGAAAGACCTTGAAAGGTCATCAAGTCCAGTCCCCTGCCTACACTAGCAGGACCAAGTACTGTCGTCCCCTGACAGATTTTATGCCCCAGATCCCTAAATGGCCCCCTCAAGAATTGAATTTACATCCCTGGGTTTAGGAAGCCAATGCTCAAACCACTGAGCTATCCTTCCCCCCTCGGTGGTTTGAGCATTGGTCACACTCGCTCAGTGCACTGCTTTAAAAAAAAAATTGTAAATGAAAGATTCCTCCAACTGCAGCTGTTTGTACCACTGTTTAAATTATGTAATTTACTCTAAACCCTGCTTATAAGGAAAATAATTAATAAATTATACGGATTATGTAAATCTATTCAAACCCTTATCTCTAGCAACATACCAGTCAGCTTGAAAAAATAATTTCACATGTCCCAGCAGTAACAGTAAAAAATGTAATTGACAAATACTCTCTTAAAAAACTAAAATACCAATTTATATTTTGAACACAAACATTTTCAAATTCCTAAGTAAAAGTACTGCACTACAAACACAACTTTGACAGTAATCTGTTATCATTTACTAGTGTACTTCAAGACATGGTAGGCAATCCATAAGCATGGTACAAACATAAATTACTAACCAGTTGATCCAGATTGGTCAGACATGTGCACCATCATCTTCAAAGTCATTGCCTTCTGAGGAGCATTTTTTATAATATTTCATTCTGACAACCAGGCCTTGCATCTCTTTGTATTTTTTCACATTTGTTGAGTGTTTCTTTTTTTTATCCAGAAGTACAGGACTTTATTGAAAATATTCCCAAATAGTCTTTCCTTTTTTTTAATGAGATGCAGGTAGGTTCTCCTCTCCCCTTCCCCAGAGTTCCCAGGAGTTGAAATCAACACGAGAGGCTGCACTCTGAAGAATGTTATCCCTCCTTTCCAGAGTGTGCTGCTTTGATATTAGTGTTTCTATTTTCTGGTTGCACACTCTGCTCTTTCTCCCTTGTTACTTAACTCCCCTGCCCAGCCCCCTACTATAATGCCCCCAAAACAAAAGAACTAACAATCCAAGACTTTTGCTTATGTAGTCCACATACCTTTTCATTGCACTGTTTTATTTGTTTAGAGAAGGGGGCACAGTTGAAAAATTAATGGATTTCTGTTTGTATGTCTGTCTGTGTACACATCCAAGGAGACAGAGCAGAACTATTTACTTGAAGTGCCCAGAGCCATCCAGAAGTAAGGGCTGGTAGTTACTGGGAAGATCATAGTCTTTTCATGAGCAGGATAGTGTGCTGGGTACATCTATACTGCAAAACAAGCTCTGTGGCAGTGAGTCTCAGAGCCTGGGTCTAAGACTTGAGCATGTGCTATGTGGCACTCAAAACAGCTGTGTAGACCAAGGGTTCTCAAACTTTTTCTTGATGAGCCCCCTCTCCCCCTTCCTTAATAGGGGAAGGGGGAGAACTCGGGACTCCAGGCCGGGGGTGGGGGTGGATCCTTGGGCATAGGCATAGTTTTACTTCTGTTTGGGGGGTAGAGGGTGTGCAAAAGCTGGCAGGTCTCAAACCAGTTCCACACAGCGGGGTCCAGGGAGGGAGCACCGCCTTCACCCCCTGACTCATTTAGGAGGCCATCCAGCCTGTCTGGGCTGTGGGGGGACACAGCCAAAAAAATATAACTCAAAGGGGGAACTTAGTTCAAAATGTTTGAAAACCCCTGAGGATGCAGGAAGGGAGTAAATAGGGGCTGTGTGTGTGCAGTGGGGTAGCTCAGGGTGCAGGGGGGGGGGTAGCTGGGGCTGTGTGTGGGCAGGTGAGGCTCCCAGCTTCATGGGGAGGGGGGCTCTAGGGCTCCCGGCTTCAGCCCCGTGCCACTACTGGGGGGAGAGGGGGGAGGAGGCCCCAACTTCAATATCATGCTGCTCCTGGCTAGGGCAGGGGAGGGCGGAGTGGGATGTGGCTGGCTTCAGTGCCAAGCTTCTGTTGGCTTCAGCAGACCCCCGGTTGAGAACTGCTGGTGTAGACATTACCACTCAGGCTGGACCTTGGGATCTGAGACACACCCCCTCACCTGGTTTCAGAACTTGAGTTACAGTCTGAATGGATATGTCTACATAGCTATTTTTAGTACCATAGTGTAAGGCCTACAAGCTGGAGTCTGAGTCCGAGTCCAGGTCTGCAAACACTCATGGGAATTTTTGCAGTCTAGACATACACAAAGTTTCCATGAGGGATGGGGTCAAAAATATCATACTTGGAGAACTGAGCCAGTCAGATCTTAGGTAGACAGAAGCTATAAAACAAGAGTATGAGATCATCCAGGTGGGCACAGTGGATGATCCTGATGAGACATATGATGGTGTCTCCTTGAGTCAGAGGCTGAGTCCAAACTACTGCAATGACTTTGCCAGTCTCTTGTACCCTATAGTTCAGCCACACATTCCCACAAGATCAAGCTCTTAATATAGTATATGATGTATTGTGCCATATATATAAAACTTGACCTTAAAAGTTTGTTGCTTTTCCCTAATTCTTTCTTTATATAGAAAGGCAGCTTCTAACTCAAACTTTTTGATAGAGGCTCATGGATTCAGCATATTTATTTTTTATTTAAATGTTTTAAGAGATTGTAAATTTAGACCTTAATATATTTTGTATAAAATGAAATCTGAATTGAAAACAATGTTGTTATTTAAATTATAATGTTTTTCTTTTTTAAAAATAATCAAAAACTCTGATTTAAATTTTGAAAAACTGTGATTTAAAAAAATATCCAAAACATTCATGGGATTTATTCCCTTTCACCTTTTTATTTTTGGAGTGTGTATTTCTCTTTTCTGCCCCCAGTATGTTCTTACTATAGATTACTGCATGATTCCAGGTTTGGAACTTTTTCCGATCATTAATGGTATCAGGTTATCTATATAAGGAAACTTTTGCACAAGAAAATAGCAACATATGCTCTTTTCATTAGTACATTGGCCAGGACTAACTGAATAAACTTTCTAAATTGGTGGAAGTACATTCTAGGAGAAGACAAATTGCAGGTAAAATAAAACTGTCCTATTTAATATGGTTCTATTTCTAACCCAAAACGATGGATTTCATAGCACATGCTGCTGATTGCTAGCTTTAGCACAGTCACTACATGTTTTCTCCATAACATGGACTGGAATATAGAATTCTATTTTTTATTTAAAATATCTGGTATAGACTTTTAAATGCAATACACTTATAATGCTCAATACTTTCTCTGAAAGGCACTTTACAATTACACACAATTACAGATTTAAAAGTCACCATATTGCAGCAAAAAAACTTCAAGACCAGACTGCAAAGAGAAGTTACAGAGCTGCAATTCATTTGCAAATTTGATACAATCAACTCTGGACTGAATAGGGATTATGAATGGCTAGCTATCTACAAGAGCAGTTTATCTTCTCTTGCTGTTCACACCTCCAGCTGCTAGAGGAATACCTCACCCTCCCTGATTAGAGATAACAAGCTGGTTCAGCCGCATTGGACCCACCCTGTTATCTCTAACCTGGTTCTTGCCTACCTATTTATACCTGCCCCTGGACACTTCCACTGAATGCATCCGACGAAGTGGGTATTAGCCCACGAAAGTTTATGCTTCAATACTTTAGTTAGACTTTAGGGTGCCACAGGATTCTTTGTAACTTTTACAATGTTAGTTACCTTTCATAACTATTCTGGCCACATTTCCTATTCTGAGGACCAGTAAAGGGGTAGCATAGAACAGTGGTACAAGGTGAATTGTTGGGGAGCTGTTTAAACTGGCTTAAGAGCTGCTTTATGCCAGAAAAGCAGCTAAAGCAGATGTAAGAACTTCAAAACCCTGCTCTTCCTAGAATACTAGGAAACTGCAATAGTACACATTTCTGTAGTACAGCCATTTCTGTACAGCCATTTCTGTAGTACAGCCATTTCTGTACAGCCATTTCTGTAGTACAGCCATTTCTGTACAGCCATTTCTGTAGTACAGCCATTTCTGTACAGCCATTTCTGTAGTACAGCCATTTCTGGTCAAAATAGCACTTCTCTCTTCAACTGTTCTCCTGCCATGTAAGAATTCTGTTGCTTCTCCCAACATCTTGGGTCTCCTCAATTCAACTGGTCCCTGCAGTTGCCTTTTCCCAAAAGGAACCTCTTCAAAATAATGTAAGTGCTGTTCTTTCCCCCCACCACCATTCACCTCTTTCTTTACTTTCAGGGGGTTTCCATCCACAGATGGAAGGGATGGTTTCTTCTGAGTTCTTAAAATGGCTGTATGCTGTGACTCCTATATTTTCTCCTGTTACATGATATCCTTCATCAAGGAGTTCAAGCTGACCTCTGTTACTCCAGGGAGAAATTTCTTGTTGGGCTATATCAGTTATTGGGAGTCATTAAGATTTAATTTTGGGTACATGTGGGAAACCGCTCAAGCTATGCTTCCTTGCCCATTGAAAAAAAGAAAAGCAAGTGATCTTAAAATGAAAGTAAAAGATTGTTCACAGTGACTCTCCGCAACAAGGTAACAATGTGGGACTAAAGGGAACTTAAGAGATCAGTCTGAATTTGATAGTATTATAGAGACCTGCCTGAATGATACATAACTAGTGAACCCTCAGCTAAGTAGAAGACAAACTAAAGACACTTTTTGCCGTCCGCCACTTTTCCAAAAGCTAAGCTCGTAGAAAAAAGACTTTTCTCACCTTTCTGAAGAAGATTTAGGCTCCATCAATTCTGAAGCATTAGTACTGGTGAAGATAAAATAAGATGCAAATTGTTCCCATTCATTCCACTCCTTTTTGGCTTGGAAAACCAAGTTAAACAAGCAGTGATAATGGAAAAAGTGTTTTTTTTTTAAAAAAAGCTTCATTTAGGGCCAGCTCATTGTGAATAAACAGAGGTGACCTTTCAACCACTGAACCTGATGACTCAAAAGGAGAGGTTCTCGCTCCCAGTGAACCCAGAAACAGAAGAATTGAATCCTCACTTGGAAGGAATTATATTCTTTGGCATTGCTTGGAGCCTCCGTATTATCATCAACATGTTTAGAGCAGTCCTGGCAAGAAGAGACTCCTTACTGAATACCTTTTCTTCCAAAGAAAACACTGAAATTTTTTAGTCTTGCAGAAGATTTTCCCTACACTGTCTACTTTACATGTGGTGTGTATGGCTTCCAGTTCTGTAGCCAGAATGCATCAGTGGCTAACATGAAAAGTGGATAAGCCATGTAGTGATCCTCTTGGCAAGGCACCTGTCTGGGCCATCTGAAAAAAAGAGATGATGCTCTACTTCAAAGGCTTACACGTACTAAGTTATCACCTTAATTTCAAAGAAACTAAATATTGAAGCATCATCTTAATATCAAAGCAATTACAATACAATCTGTGACGGAGTCAGACCAGAAGGGTATAGGAGAGTGCTGGAACGGAAGTATATCAGCATCAGGATGAGCAGGTCCCTGTTCCCTGGCTAGCCAAACAGAAGGTTCTAGAAAGCAGCAGAAACAGCTAGCCTGATTGGGACACCTGAAGCCAATCAGGGGCTGGCTGAAACCACTTAAAAAACCCTCCCATTTAGTCAGGTGGGTGTGGATGTCAGGAGTTTGGGAGGTGTTGGAGCAGTGAGCGGTTTGGAGGCGTTGGAGCAGAGAGCAGTTTGGAGGCGTTGGAGCGGAGGGAGTTTGGAAGGAGGCCCTGAGGTAAGGGTGAAGTGGAGTGTAAAGAAGCAGGGACTGCTGTGGGGAAGTAGCCCAGGGAATTGTATTGTGTTTGGTGCTTAAAAGGTCAGCCTTCTTAGCTGATACTATTAGGGTCCCTGGGCTGGAGCCCGGAGTAGAGGGCGGGCCCGGGCTCCCCCCTTCCTACCTTCGCCAATTAATCACTGAGACTAGGGAGACAACAGAGACTGTGCCAGGAAGGATAACTTCTCCTCATTGGCTTATGATGAAAATGGCTCAATAGGCTGTGACCTTGTCTCTAGAGAGAGAAGGGCTACATGGATGGTCACAGTGAGCCTCTGAGGCTAGTGAAATCCGCCAGGAAATGCAGGACCCGCAAGTATAGACTTGGAACTTAATCACAAATCCCTGCAGGAGTTGAACTTACAAGCTTTTGTGGTTAGTGAGACACACTATCCATTTTATCACAGGCGCTTTTCCTATAAACTCTATTTTCTTGGCTTCTATTTCTCTATATTTGCTACTCAGTCCTCTGGATACAGCAAGGATGCTGGGATAAGTCCGCAAAAGTTTGGTAACATGCTTCCCTGCCTCTTGAAGCACATATAACTTTGGACATGTGACGTAACAGAAGTTATCTAAAGGGACTATGACACACAATTCTAGCAATTTATAAAAATGTTTACTTAGTGGCCAACTCTCCTCCCCAACACTCTCATAGGGAAAAATGTCTGGTTTGTTCTGAATACTGGGGTAATGGAGGCACTATCTTCTGGAGTTGACACTGGCATGTAATCAGGTTTTTTTTAGGTTTCCAGAAAGATCTTTTCAGTGTTGTTTGCTGGACATAATTTTTTTTCTTTCAAATATTCGCCCTTTTTGGACTTCATTGTGTATACAGTCCTATTAGCAAGATTAATGCATTTAATTGTGACCAAAAATATGTATGCTCACATGGTAATTTCCTTTTCCTTTAACTAGATAGCTCTTCCAGTCTTACATATTTATTTTTCAGTTGACATGCCTCAAGTTGGTTCTTTTGGTGCTCTAAAATTATGTTTAAAAATGACTGTAGATTGCTGATAATGTGGCTAGTGAGTGTGTTGTAGCAAAGGAATCATTATCAGAAGGGTATTTCAAGGGATAGAATTGTTAAATGTTAACAAAGACAGCCTAGGGCCCTGATCCTGCAAAGACATATAAACATAATTTGCTTTGAGATTTGACAATATTTAACATCAACCTTAAATCATTTAATTTAACATTGAGGGCAATATTCACTGGTATGATTTGGCTCTTAATGCCACTTGAAGCAGTGCAAAGCAGGCATACCATATTGGCTAGTTAAGGGAGATTTACAGCTGTTTTATCCTGCTCTCCACATTTCCCTGCATGTGTTCACGCATCATTTTCCTCTCCCTCCTGCACCCCATACATTCCACTATTGGTGAAAAAAGATTAATTCTAATTTTCTCCTCCAAATCTATCCATTGCACCAGCTCTATTCAGGGTTCTCCTCTCTGCTAGTTTCTATATATACAGATATTGCCTGTCATTTAGGACAAAAAAATCTGCTACAAGTTGCTCCTTTATTTGGAGGACTCATTTTAAAATATATTTTTATTTATAAACAAATGAATAAATCTGTCAACTGTCCAAATTTCATTTTGACTTTAAAGAGGAAGCTCTCTGATTTTGGAGAGGATACACTGAATTCTTCATACATAAGAAAGTACTTGAATCTCTGCTTTAAATGCAGTCAATGTAACATTACCTATGGAGGAATGAATAGGGTCTCCAGGTATCTGGTGAATAGTCTCATTTATGTTATTTAAGCACATGCCTAAGTTCCATGCTTCTTTCCCATGCCCCCCCAAGATTGGGTCCAATTTTGTTAACAGTTGTACTTCATTTTGTCTCCCTTTCATATAAACATTTGAGGTGGAATTTTCAAAAATGCTCTGTATTGACCTATTTTCCTCCCATTGAAGTCAATGGTAAAACTCTCTCAGAGGAAGCAGAGTTAGGCCAAAGTTGAGTGCTTTTAAAAAGCCTTAATTCTTTATTTAAAATGCCTTTAGTATGAGAGGTTGACTTATGTAGCTATGAGCTATGTAGCTTCTGTAGCTATGAGCTAGACGTTTATCAACTGTGAAGAAACTAATCTTATTTTTGAAGTTGAGGACAACTGCCCTAGGTGTTAAGTGTATTTTTATTTAAAATGTTATAGTTTAGCAGGAGATTTCAGGCCAACTTGAACCAGTTTTCCTATGACTAGTTATGTTGACACAAATAGGTTCAATTTGATTGTTGAACAGTTTTAAATTCAATTGAAGATATACAAGAGCTAAACTGGCAAACATTTAATGCTACCATCATGATATTGTAACCTTCATGATGTTGCCAGTTGAAGCAATTTGTGAACCTATACAGTACACTCTGACATTCCACCAGTGATTAAGGGATTGGGGAAGAAAAGTGTTTCTCTATTTGTCAAAGCAGAAGGCCAATTTTATTTCTCATTGACCAGAAAACTCGGTATGCAAGTAGATTGTGTACTTGGCTTTTCTAGGACCATGTTGTGGTTTTCTGCAGCAAACAATTGCAGGCATTAAGAAGAAAGCCTTTTGACCACAAAATAAATTAAACGACTGTGCAAGGTGGAATGTACTAGCTTTGCTTGCAATATCTGAACAGGGTAACAAGCAAGGCGGTCAGAAGGCTTGAGAAATGAATGACCATCTGGGAAGAAAGCCACAGACATGGTTACTGATGGAAAACTACATCCCTGAGCTTGGCATCTGAGCTTGCAGCTGCCAAAGACACCCACACATTTAAGGGGAAGAGGTTAGAACAAGCAGGAAGAGGCAGTTCCAAGGTTGTATAGAATTTATGTGCTGACTTTGATGCCAGTTTTCTTTCTAACTACAGTACTTCAGAAGACAAAACTGTGACTAACACACTTTAGATTTCATTCAGACCAGGTGGCAATTGATGAGAAGGGATTACAGTGCAAACATTGATGATAAAGGTGGTTTTGGTAGACACTGACTAAAGAGCCAAATTATTGTCTTTCTGTATTTACAGCTGTAAAAGGCTTTCTAAGTCTGTCTTCTCCAAACAGGAATAATGGGCTGAATATGAAATTGTCCTGGATAAAACTACAGAATAGTGGGGCTTCTACACAGTGAAAAAAATATTTTAGTGTAGTTTTATTGCTCTAATTTAACACAGAGGTATATATGTTACTGCAAGAACAGGTATTTTTAATTATAAAATTTCTGTTTTTTTCCCCTTGCCTCTTTATTTTTTTCTGCTATCTTCTTCCATTCCTTCACTTACAAGTTTTATATATGAAATTATACTGAACTTTTAAGGAGACTATGTCAAGATCATTTCTATGGTTCTCAAACTATTATATATCTTTTTAAAAGGTAGAAATAAAGTACTTTCAGGAAATTTAGTAATATATTTCTACAAGTTTTTTGCATGACTTAATCTTTTGGCTGTACCTATTACTACGTGTTCTAGTCTTTCAAAATGTAAAATAACAGAAATTACATTAATATGTTTTAACATTAAGAATAAGAAAATATATGTGGCATAGAAATATATTTTATAAACTAATTGTGAAAGAGTGATTTGTAAAATGGTGAAGAGCCATCAGGACAAGCCGTGTGTGTGTGTGTGTGTGTTTTGTTCACAGTTACAATTTTACTGACAGCTTTTTTCTTTTATCAATATTGCACTTTGCACTTACTAATACAATAAAAATCAACAACTGTTGTAGCTTAGCGTTGTATATACAGTAGTGCAAGGTTCAGTCAGATAAGGGCAGAAACTTAGCATCAGTAGTGTGTATATATAGATAGAGAGTCAGTTTGCATGTGTAATTGTCAAATTAAGACAATAACATGAACAAAAAAGTGTTTTTTTAATATTCTAAATATAGTAGGCTCAATGTTTACAAAGGTTTTATTTATGAAAATATTTCTTTAGTGTCACTATAGCATTACCTTGTTCATATTACCTCTTTAGGTACATCTCTGTTGAATTGTTTCTTCTTCTATTTGTCTGTTTACAAGAAAAGCTTGTATTTTTTGTGAACAATCTTTTGGTCCAGTTTTTGTCTAAAACAGGTCAGAAGAAGTAAAAAGTTTGTAAACATAAGTATCACACCTCTGTTTTAAAAGAAAATTGTGCTGCATTATGAACTACAAGGTCAGTGAGCAAACACAAAAATAGTCTCTTGAAACCACTCACTCTGCATAATTTTAAGTTAGCTGATATCAATAAAGAATAGTAGGAAGCTTCCTTTTTATTTTATTATAAATTCTCTTAAAATTTTAGATAAATATTACCCATAAAATTAAGTATGATGAAAAATTGGGCTAACAGTAAAAACATGTGTATGCTTGAGTAGAAAAAGTAAGTAAGCCTTTGAAGTTCTTCAAAAGAGGTCAGAATGACACAAGAAGAATGAACATATTAAGATTTATATATGCTCTTTTAAAAAAATACAAGACCTAAAGGTTTTCCTTATTGTACCCTGTTGCAGAACATAGCAGGAGGCAATTGATCCACTCCTGTTCAGTGTGTACCCAGCTATTGTCAGTTCTTTGTAATCAGATAAGTGGACCTTGTAAAAGTTAAAAATAAAGATCCTCCAATTACAAAACCATTCTTATAAGAATGCAGGCATTCAAAGTAATGTTCAAGATGACCAATAACTGAGTATTCGCTTCAGAGAGAGAGATTCAATACAAGTGCTTACATAGTCTCCATTGCCATGCCATCTGAGCACCTCTCTAATTTTAATAAATTTGTCTCACTCAGTTCCATGAGGTAATACACAGAAATAAAGATCTCATTCTTTCATTGTATTAGGGCTGAGTCACCAATGTAAAGTGGTTCTAAAGCTGGCTTAGCCAGCTACTGAAAGATTCCAGGTCTGCTCTCCCTAGCAGTGAGTTCATTCTTATGGTTTATCAGTTCTTTGGGCCTGTTCTCTGCTGGAATATATGCTTTAAATTGCACCAGCAAAACGTGGCTTAGGCTTATTAGAGATGTCCTTTACATCTTTCAAGCTGTACTGAATGCTTTTCTGTCATAGGCAAAGATAAGGCACAAGTATGACTTGTCTAGGGTTGCATACAAAGTCTGGCAGCATTGAGAATTGAATGTAACTCTTAAATCATGGTCCTATGTCTAACTCATAGTACTCTCCTTCCTAGAATATAATGTTAGGGACTCTTTCAAACCAAAGTACAAAACTGCCCTTAGTTCTTCTTTCCTTTGCCTCCTGGATCTTCAATCTGGATCCATTCTTCCACTCAGAAAAAACAGCTACTCATTGAACCTCATCTTCATCAACTACAACTTCCCCTCTGATCTTTCTATCAGACTTCACTCTATTCACCAGCTCCTTGTCTTGAACTTCATCCCATCTGTCTCTTTCCTCAAGCCCTTTCCTCCAGAGTTCCTGTTATCTCCCATCCATTAGTCGCCATCATGTTCTCTGGTTCCCTCCCTTTCACTCAAGTCACTCAGAGAGATTTTTGAATACTTTTGACTCTCACCTGACTCTCGACTCTCTAGTGATATTGGTGGTGGATAAGCAGTAATTCCTCCAATATACTGCAGGGTAAAAATCATCAGCTATTGAAAATATACTTGTTAAATCTAACTTCCTCATATTGGAGTAGGTACTGTCATTTTAAAATCAGATCTGAGTTGAAGTGAAAAAGGAAGTTAAATAATTGAGTCTGAGAGTCAGATGGTGGCAAAATATGGTTTGGATGAAGAATATGATGCTTCTGGTACTATTGCCAAGGCACTTGTGACAGCTAGTGTGCATCAACCTTCCTGGTTAAAGAGCTCCAATGTTTCAAAAGAAGTTCTGACCAAAGTAGAAGTCCTTTATGTTTGGGAGCCCAATTTAGTGAGAAGATTTATGATACCCTGCAGAAAATATAAGGTTCTTTGGCAACCCTCCTATCTCTTGGCTTTTGTAGCCTTCTGGGAAGGAAGAAATCCACTTCTTTCTGTTTCCAGAGACAAAACTTATCCTGACGTTGGGTAGACCAGAAGCACATTTCCTTCAGTCAGATCCAAAAACTGCTGCCATCCATCTCTGGCAACCTGGTCCGCCACCCTGGGCTCCAGGCAAGAAATTCGATGGAGTGATTGTGGGTGGAGGAATAGCTCTGTGGTATGAGCATTGGCCTGCTGAAACCAGCGTTGTGAGTTCAATCCTTGAGGGTGCCATTTAGAGATATTGGGCAAAGACCTTCCAACTCTGTTATTGTATGATCTCCACCCAGGTCTTGCTGGGAACTTGTAGATTTACTTTCTGGTGATATGGAGCAGAATTACAGCTCTAGTATTTGTGAAGTTACAGAATCTTGTTCTAAATCCATAGGTTAATTTTTGCTTCATTTGGGGTTTTTAAAGGTTTCTCTTCTAAGACACTGTAGATTCATAAAGTATCTAGCATGCTTCCTTAGGGCTTGTCTTCACTACGACTTAACGTCGACTTTAACGACGTTAAGTCGAAATAAACATGTACCCGTCTTCACATCCATGCCCTTAAAGTCGATTTAAAGGGCCCTCAAAATCGACTTTATAACTCCTCCCTAACGAGAGAAGTAGCGCTAAAATCGACCTCTCTAGGTCTATTGTGGGCTAGTGAAGAGGCATCTGATGTTAAGCCTCCGACCTTCTGAGCAGCTCCACGGACCTCCCCCCTCCCCCGCCCGCCCGAGCAGCCCCGTGCCGGACCCCCCCGCCCGCCCGAGCAGCCCCGTGCCGGACCCCCCTGCCCACCTGAGCAGCCCCGTGCTGGACCCCCCTGCCCGCCCGAGCAGCCCCGCGCCGGACCCCCCCGCCTGCCCGAGCAGCTCCGCCAACCCCCTCCCCCCGCCTGCCCGAGCAGCCCCGCGCCGGACCCCCCCGCCCGCCCGAGCAGGGGTTCGCCTTGATGCATTGAAATTGATTGCCCTCAGTGGGTCTCTTGTACATTGAGTACATTGAGTATTTATTTTATGGATAGCCTAAACCAGGAGTCTCAAACAGCGCGGCCCGCCTGGCTCTTTTCTGCAACCCGCCATGCTCCCCGGGCCCCCCCTTCACTTCCCCCTCCGACTTACCTAGAGCAACTCCAGCCCAGTGCGCACCGGGGAAGCAGGAAGCAGCTCCAGGAAGCAGCCGAAATCACGTGGCTGCAGCCCTTGGGAGAGGGAGGGAGGCACAGAGCTCTCTTTCAAGCACTGCCCCTCTCAGCTCCCATTGGGCGGGAACTGGGAATCGTGGCCAATGGGAGCTTTGGGGGAGGTATCTGGAGGCGCAGCCATGACAACACAGAGTTCCTCCCTCCCTCCGCCTCCAGGTTCCAGCCGCTTCTCCTAGCAGCAGGGGTGGGCGGGGGGCAAGGCAGGCAAGTAGGGAGCCTGTCCTGTCTCCCCCTCCACCCATCCTGCAGCTCATCCCCCTGCTGCACCCTGCATCCCTCACCCCTCCTGCACCCTGACTCCCTGCCCTGAGTCCCATGCCACACCCCACACCCTCCTGACGCCCAACTCCCTGCCTTGAGCCCCCGCCGCATCCTGCACCTCAACTCCCCGCTTTGAACCCTTGCCACATCCCTCTTGCACCCCCTGAGGGCAGTTAGGGTGGGAGTTTTGGGAAAGGGGTTGAAATGGGTACAGGGAAGGGGTGGGAAGAGGCAGGGCTGGGCCACATGGAAAGGGAGGAGTTGGGGGAGGGGCAGGGTGTCAGTGATGCGGCCCTCGGGCTAATGTTCTAGTCCTCATGCGGCCCTCATGGTCATTTGAGGTTGAGACCCCTGGCCTAAACCATGTCTATTTGGGTGTATAGTTTCTTGATGGAAGGGGATGGTGAGGTGGAGGAATGTGCAAAGAAAATCCAGATAGAATTCATCATATGCAGTGTTAAATCTGCAACACACAAAAGTATGAGACATTAACAGCTGCACTAAAATTCTTTTAGGTCAGATGTTTTTCCAGAGATATTTTTATGTGGACAAACACATTTCTCCAAAGGATAAGAATTTAAAATTCATGTTAAGACCAATATTTTTTTATTCTTTCTTTCTAATGCAGCAGTATATAAATTAAGGTTTATGGTTAGGTCAGTGGCCTTATATGAGGTAGTTAGAAGCCACTTGTGGTTGAGGCCTTGGCAAGTAGGTTGAGGCAAAGCACTCTAATTTGCACAAAATACTTGGGTAGTAAGCTTTTTGGCAAGTTGCTTACTAGTAGTAGAGGCAGCAAAACATTTTTTTACCATTTGCTAATAAACCTTACTTTCTATGTAAATAAAAAAAAGATTACCAGGATTTTCAGTCCTTTTGATACACTCAAAACAAACTGGATTAAAGTAATAAAGGTATAATAGGAACAATTTAGTTGGAAACTGAATACAGAATTTCTGGGTTTAATGTGTGGGTGTTAGTGGCCTTTAAAATAAAGGTGTTGAGACCAGATGATGTGATTGTTCCTTCTGGCCTTAAACTCTCATAACTGTTGTTCTTTGAGATGTGTTGCTTATGTCCATTCCAAAGCCCGCCCACCTCCCCTCTATTGGAGTAATCTAGCAAGAAGGAACCTCAGCAGGTGGCGGGTCGGCAGGAGTATATATGCACTGCCATAAAGGTGCCACTGCAGGGGTTGCCACTGCCGACCGAATGGGTACCGCTAGGTGACAAGCTTCCGGTGATAGTGCATGCAGCACTCACCTATTGAAATGTACATGAGCAACACATCTCGAAGAACAAGTTACGAGAGATGAGTAACTGGTTTTTCCTTACCTTTATTTTTTGTTAGTAGTTTACATTTAACACAGTACTGTACAGTATTTGCTTTGTGTGTTTCTGTCTGTCTGTCTTGCTGCTGGTACCTGATTGTCTCCTTCCGGTTCCAAATGAGGTGTGTGGTCATCCAGTCAGTTCGTAATTCTGGTGTTCATAACTCTGAGTTTCTACTGTATGTGTGATTGTGTCTGTTTGCATGCATGAGCATACACACACAAAGTAACAACTAACTTTTCTCCTTCTCCTTCTCTCCCATACTGAGCCATTTACTTTTTCACGGTGTTCTTCCATCATCTAGTGCAAAACAGATGTTCTCCTAGTAAAGACTTCTACTTGTCTGCAGCGTAAGAAGAGATCCTAATGTGGTACAGTAGAGTCACATCTTACGTGGGGGGTTACTTTCCAAGGTCCCCGTGTAAGATCAAAATCGCCTATAGTCGAGAGTAGCCTATCGCCGGTCCTGCTCAGTCTGCTGCTGGTCTGAGGTTCCCTCCACCAGCTTGTACCAGCCAGGATCCTGGCCGCCAGCCCCTGCTCAGCCCACTGCTGGCCTGGGGTCCCATTCCCTCAGCCGACAGGAAGCTGAGCGGGGCAGCCAGGATCCCGGCTGGCAGGAGCTGGCAGACAGAACCCCAAACCGTCAACGGGCTGAGCAGTTCAGCCTGCTGCTGGTCTGGGGTCCTGGCCACCGGCCCTGCTCTGCCCACTGATGGTCTCGGGTTCCAGCTGCCGGCTCCTTGCTAGTCAGGGTCCTTGCCGCTGGCCCTACTCAGCCTCCTGCCGGCCTGGATGAATGGAACCCTAGGCCAGCAGTGGGCTGAGCCACTCAGCCTGCTGCCAGTCTGGGATACCAGCCTCCAGCCCCGCTCAGCCTGCACTATTTACATTTTTTAATTTTTTGGAGCGCATATAGTTGAATTTGTGCAAGTTAAATTAATCTATGATGCAACTCCACAGTATTTGTATGTTTATTGTATGTTTGTTTATGCTTTTCCCCTTATTGCCCAGGAGGCTGTGGCTGCACAAAAAGCTCCTAGTGGCTGCATGTGGCCACGATATAGAGTTAGTGTCATTTCTCTCAATTAGTGTCATATTTTAAATTTAAAGATTTTTGTGAAAAGAAAGCTTTGAAATAAGACCAAATACAGATTTAAATCTGCATAAATTTAAAAGGGGAAGATGATTTTTTCAAGTAACCTGTGTCCATACTATGTTGTGGAAAGTGCTCGAAATGGCATAGGAAATTTCTTCAAGAAAAGAGACTGGTAATTTTTGTCTTCTCATTTCTGATATAATTTGAACAAGTAATATAGTATTTTGCTACATACCCTTGTAGATTTGTGTCCATTTATCCTTTTACGTAGGGATTGTCCAGTTTGGCCGACATTGTAAATCCCTTCGTAAAAGGATAAATGGACACAAATCTGATATTAGGAATGGCAATATACAAAGCCTGTAGGAGAGCACTTCAACCTCCCTAGACATACAATAGTAGATCTAAAGACAGCCATTCTGCAGCCAAAAAACCCCTTCAAGACCAGACTTTAAAGAGAAACTGCTGAGCTCCAGTTCATCTGCAAATTTGACACTATCATCTCAGGATTAAACAAAGAATGTGAATGGCTCACCAACTACAAAAACAGTTTCTCCTCTCTGGGTGTTCACACTTCCAGATCAGCTGCTGGAAGTGGGTCTGACCCTCCCTAATTGAATTTACCTTGCTATCTTGCCTGAATATTTATACCTGCTTTTGGAAATTTCCACAACATTCATCTGATGAAGTGGGTCTTTGCCCATGAAATCTTATGCTACAAAATATCTGTTAGTCTATAAGGTGCTACAAGACTCTTTGTCGCTTTTGCAGATCCAGACTAACACAGCTACCTCTCTGATACGAGACACCTTCCTAGGTAGTCATTTCCCATTTTGTATGTATGTAACTGATTGTTCCTTCCTAAGTGGAGTACTTTGTCTTTATTAAATTTCATCCTACTTACTTCAGACCATTTCTCCAGATTGTCCAGATCATTTTGAATTTTAATCTTATCCTCCAAAGCACTTGCAACCCCTCCCAGATTGGTATAGTCTGCAAACTTTATAAGTGTACTCTCTATGCCTTTTATCTAAATCATTGATGAAAATATTGAACAGAACCAGACACAAGACCCCACTCGATATGCCTTTCCAGCTTGACTGAGAACTAACAGTTTTGCAACAAGTTACACACCAGTAATTCCATCTAGATTATATTTCTCTATGTTTTTTACAGGAAGGTAGTGTGAGACAGTGTCAGCAACCTTGCTAACTAAAGTCAAGATTCAGGGTATGGTTAGACTAGAGATTATAGCGCGTTTTTTTTTAGCGCTTCCCAATTAAGCGCAATAGGTATCGCGCTAGAGCCTGTGCAGATTGAAACCCTGTAGCACTAAAGAATGGATACATTTGTAGCACTTCTGGCGGCAGTGACAGTAGCGGGATAGGGCAGGTATCCCAGCATTCAGCTGGGTGCAACCTGCTTTGCAAAGGAGGGGGATAAGAGGGAACAGGGAAAGTGTAGGCAGTGAGACAAGTTGAGGCTGTCAGTGACTAGGAAACTGACCAGGCTCTGCAGTGCACTCACACAGCTGGATCGGTCAGCATTTCCGCATTTCCGGTGCTTATCGGCTGTGAGTTTTAAGAGGGAGGGAAACTGATAAGCTACTTCCTGATTCTTCCGCCCTTTTTCAAAACAACATTGACATCATTTGCCTTAAATGGCTTGTTGATTCCCTTATAGCGTAATGAGTTATTCCTGGGTGGTCACATTTGCACCCTTGCGCTATAGTGCTAGCGCAAAAAGGCTTATCACTCTCGGAAAGGAGGTTTAATACTTGCGCTTTAAACAGTGAGTACATGCGCAAAATCTCACTTTGAAGTGTGTATGGTAGGAAAATTATAGCGCTACTGGAGGGTTTTAGTGCTGCAAAGCGCCAGTCTAACCATGCCCTCAGAGAGGTAGCCGTGTTAGTCTGGAATAGCAGAGGTAACAAAGAGTCCTGTGGCACCTTAAAGACTAACTAAAGTATTGAAGCATGTCACATCTATCACTTCCTCCCCACACCCACAGGCTTGTTACCCTGTTAAAGAAGGCTATTAAGTTGGTTTGACACAATTTGTTCTTGACAAATGCATGCTGTTAACTTATCACCTTGTTATCTTCTAGGTGTTTGCAAAGTGATTGCTTAACTATTTGCTCCATTATCTTTCGGGGTAGTGAAGTTAAAATAACTGGTCTGTAATTTGCTGGGTTATCCTTATTTTCCTTTTTATGGATTGCCCCTATATTTGCCCTTTTTTAGTACTCTGGAATCTCTCCCATCTTCCACGACTTTTCAAAGAAAGTTGTTAATAGCTCAGTCATCTCCCCAGTCATCTCCTTGAGTATTCTAGGATTTATTTCATCAGACCATGGTTACTTGAAGACATCTTAATTTGTCCAAGTAATTTTTAACTTGTTCCTTCCCTATTTTAGCCTCTGATCCTACCTCATTTTCAGTGGCATTCACTATGTTAAAATGTCCAATCACTACTAACCTTTTAAATGAAAATTGAAGCAAAAAGTCATTTAACACTTCTGTCATTTTCACATTTTCTCTTATTGTTCCTCTCTCCCTCCGCCCCCCACCCCCATCATTGAGTAACAGGCCTACCCTGTCATTGGCTTCCTCTTGCTTCTAATGTATTTGTAGAAAGTTTTCTTGTTACCCTTTACATTTCTAGTTAATTTGAAAGCTCAAGGCTTTTGAGATTAAATTTTGTCCCTACATACTTGTTATTTGTTTATATTAATCCTTTGTAATTTGACCAAGTTTCCACTTTTTGTAGGATTCACTGAAGATCGCCTGGGTGGTCTCTTTCCATAGTTCCTATCTTTCCTACACAGTGGGATACTTTGCTCTTATGCCCTTTTGAGTCCTTCATCACTAAGAAAAATTCAGGGGTCACTTACTGATGTATTGTCTCATTTCATAAATTAATCCCTGGAGGGCTAACATATAATGTGTATTAAGAGACTACTATGTTAATTGTGTTGGCAAATATTTTGCAGATTATTCACTGGCCTATGCAGTAAGGTCTGGTTTCTCAAAGGTATTTAGGTGCCTAACTCGCATTGAGCTCAGTGGGAGGTAGGCACCTAAATACCTTTGAGAATCCAGACCTTACTGCATAGGGCAGTGAATATTCTGCAAGACACATGCCTAAATACCCTTTGAAGATCTGGGTCTAGTATACTGTGCACTGGGCTTGTGTGTGTTTGTTTGCATACATGTGTAACAAGGCCAGAGGCTTGAGCCAGGCAAATCTGATTATCAGACCCAGCTGGGAAGGGAGACAATTATTATAAAAGCTACCAAGTGACTGCTCAAAAGGAGCTTCATCTGGGAGATAGGCTACAGCAGTAGGCCCTGAAGCAAGGAGATTAAAGAGAAAGATGTGCTCTCCTTTCAGCAACGAGAGAGACAAGAGGGGAAAGCTTCTGAGAGTTGTAGGTCAGTGTTTTGTTTTTGCTCACGTTTTATGTTGAAGAATAAAACTGTCCTGAAAGAGACTTGTGCACGGACAGTGAAAGAGACCGTGAGTTCTTCCTGGGCTGGAAAAACAGACCAGCAACTTTGTATCCTTTCAAATGCTCTATGGGTACACCAAATTATTTGGCAAGGAAAGGAGTGGAAAAACTCCTTCCCTCATTTTTAAAAATAAGAATGAAGTGAAAGGCATGGGTCTTGAATACTTCACTAAACACTAATTCAAAGGCAGCAGTGAAATTCATGTCAGACTAGTACAATATTATCCCTCTCTAAACATTTCCTGATAAAGTGGTGGTGCTGAACCACTGCATGTAAAATAAATTCCAAGTGATTGTTTTTTTCCTCCCCCCATGCCATGTTGCTAGTAAAGGCAGGGAATGTTCATAACAGTGGTCCAGAAGTAAACAGGGTCCCACAACAGGTTATGATTTATTTCTTGGGTCTTGCTAGATGCTTGCAGTATTGTTGTAGCTGTGTTGGTCTCAAGATATATGAGAGATAAGGAGGCAAGGCAATATCTTTTATTGGACCAACTTCTGTTGGTAGGAGGTGCTGGGAAAGATAACCAGAGTGTCTAAGATAAATACAAGTTGGGATAGATTGTTAAATTGTAAGCAGGGCCCTGCCAAATTCATGCCATGAAAAAAATGCCATGACCGTGAAATCCAGCTATTATATTGGGGGCAAGAGGGGAGCTCCTTCCATGGGATAGTGAGGGACAGGACTTCCTCTTCTCTGGCAGGGGTTGCGCCCAGGGCTGGGTGAAACTCAGCTCCCGGAAACTCCCTTGGCTGAAAAAAGCTCTGAAGCTGCTGGCTGGGAGCCCACCTCTGAAGACAACACAGAATTCAGGGTGGCACACTGGGCTCTGAAGGCAGCACAGCCACAGAGCTTTCTGCAGCTGGGGGAAGTTCCTGGAGGTGGGACTGACCCGACCTTCAGAGTTGCCCCTGCATGGGAAGAGGAAGTTCCATCCCTCCCCCGCCCTGCTGGCCCTAGCCGCTGGAGTCCAGTGCATGGTAGGAGCTCCCAGCTGGGGCACCCCAAACCCTGCCCCTCCCTGGCTCCAGTGCCAATCATTAGGGGTTAAAAAGGCATTGGGCTGGCTCTGCCTCTCCTCCAACATGTACTCCTCCATATCTTGCAACCCTCACAGGTAGTAGCAGCGCTGGTTTAGAGCTGGGCACCCAGCCAGCAACTGCTGCTCTCTAGCTGCCCAACTCTGAAAGCAGCGCCCCTGCCAGCAGCAGTGCAGAAATAAGGGTGGCAAGCCCATGACCCCCTTTAGTGTTGGGACCCCCACGTGGTTACAACACCTTGAACATTGAAATGGACTATTTTAAAAAATTGAAAATGAAATGAACTATTTTGAAAATCCTGTAACTGTGAAATTGACCCAAATGGACTGTGAATTTGGTAGGGCTCTAGTTATAAGAGCTTCAGGAATGGTGTAGGAGACCATTTAAAGTGCGGTGAGCAGGCAGTGTAGTGTGTTGCAAATTAGTAAATAGTCATAAAATCAGTATCTCTGTTGAGTCCATGGTTTATAGTGTCACTAAGTAACTAGGAAGCAGATAATTAGGCAGGGAAGTAGTCAGGCATAATAAAAGGACGCTACTTTCAGTGGCAGGTAGAGAGTAGAGGCTTCTCGGAAGAGGAACAGTTCCCAAAATTCAGAAAAACAAAGCTCCCAATGGGAGGGCTTCTCAGAAGGAACCTGGTGAGGGGGCTCAGGAAGAAAGGAAGCTAAGAGAACAAGGTAGCAACAAAAGCCCGAAATCAAAGAAATTATATACTGTTCCAAGAAAGGGTCATCATAATTTGACCACTGTGGGGACCTTGAACCAAGAGGAGAGACCTTTCCCCCAGCTAAAGACAAGAGGAACTGATCCAGAATGGGGTTCTGGGTCAAGAGATCGTTGCTGGTAAGGGTCCTGGACATAAGGGAAGGTTGATGGACTTCATTAAGGTTAACTCAGCCCCTCCCCTTCAGCTAGAGACACTTCAGTGGAGGCCTATTTGTATAATGCTTCACCTTGAGTTAAACAAACTATCCCCCTCAAGGGACACTGTTCAATATACATAAGCCTCACTGGACATGTTGAATAGCATAGTGGGTATGACTAACACAAATGCTCCAGATTGGTGAATGTACATTAGCATGAGAAACCTTTTAATGGGAATTTATTTCTGTTTTATTATGTCAAATTATATAGTTTGTAATGAAAAAAGTTCACACCGTAACAAGCTAAATTGAGTTACAACAAATATTTTGTTAAGGAAGAAAAGTCCTTGCTTTTCATAGATTTTAAAAATTAATTAACTGCACAGATATGGGATGGTTCCATGCTGCAGAATTTCTGCCTCAGGTTATGGCAAATGCTTTGAGAGTTTAATGTGGCGGGTGACCATCAATGGTATCGACACAACACAAGGAATTACCAATACACATGAAAGTAAAATATTTTTAAGAAAACATATAAAAATGTTGCATTAGTCCTAAAATCATCATCAGAAGCAAGCTCCCCACATACCAGGACACACCAATTCAAAGTGGCACTAAATCCTGCCAGAACAACAGATGAAAAACCTGCAGACATATCCCCACTGCCACGATGATCAATATGCCCCAGAATGCTCCGTTCAAAATTTGTGGGTCCTGTTACAATCATGTGGTGTACTTCATCCAGTGCATTAAATGCCCCACCATCTACTATGTATGTGAAAGTCAGACAGTCAGTACACTCACAAATGTACTCACACAGAAAAATGATAAAAGACAAAAACACCCTGTCACCAATAGTCAAACACTTTTCACAAAGTGATGATTCTATATTTGTCCTCAAAGGAAACCTGCACAAAACCTTTAGAAGGTGGATCTGGGAACTTAAATTCATAACTTTGCTAGACATTAAAAATCAGGGACTCAACAGAGACACTGGTTTTATGGCTCATGACAACAATTTGCAACCCACCCTAGTGCCTGCTCACTCTTAATTGCCCACTTAATTTTAGATGGGCCTCCTGCAGCATGTGTGAACCTCTTATGCTTAACAATCTATCCCAATCTGGTTATCTTCCCCATAGCTGAAAATTTTCTGTAGCTTGAAACCTTGTACTTTCCATCAACAGAAGCTGGTCCAATAAAATATATTTTCTCACCCACTTCGTGTCTTGGTAGATGGGACATTTGAAAGCTGCAAGGTCTAAAGCTACAAAAAAATACTAAAACTGTCATATCTAATAGATTATCCACAGAAAAAAGCTCCCTACTGCCCTTGAACACTGGTATTTAATTACATACATGTAAGTAGATCGTAAGCACAGTTGGTTTTTTTTTTTCCATTTTTAAATTCTCATTATCAAAATATCTGATTGTAGTATGCAAACAAAATAATTCCAGTCCAAAAGTCCCAGGGATACCTGACATTCTTACAGTCAACACTAAGTGGGTAAAAAAGTTACCTCTAGGAAGCTCTCATGAAGAGGAGAGGCTAAAATGGTCAAGAATGTGCTGACTTGACTATTTATCACAGAGTTTCTAAGAGCATTCCCATTAGATTGTACCAGTATCCTTAGGGAGGGAGTTCTACCGATGGGGTTTCCAAATTGGGAAGGTTTGGACTTCATCCCTGTCATGTTGGATTCTTGAGGCAAAAAGAAAGATCAGCTCTGCCAGTCAGCTGCTTTTGTCAAACAAAGGGCAATAGGCACTGAGTCGGGTATTTGGGGCATAAATTATTGAAGATGTTACCTATTTATATATATTTATTTTTAAAAAAAGATAATTCTGTTAAATAGAATCATTATATTATTTAAGGCCTCAATCATAGATATGTTCATGCATGTCACTTGTATGTATGTTATCTATAACAATTTCAGCAAGTTTTGAGTGTTAAAATATAGGACAAAATTATATAAATTGGGTTATATTAGCTCAAATAAAAGGGTTATATACTGAAGTCTGTGGTGCAGATGTTTGAAACTGTACTGAGGCAAAACATGAACATTTGTATTAAAACTAAATTATTTGTTTCTGAATTCTTTGATTGCAAAGCAGATAGTGTCATTATTTATTAATTTATCACTGTTTTTCAAAAGGTAAACAGCCTAATGTATAATTAAAGTAATAATAACTAAGGAGAATTTAATGCATGATTTAATAAGTCTTCAGCTTATTTTTAAAACAACAGTCAAAATCTTCCAGAGTACTCTGTGGTCAAGACTTTTACTATAAAGATGTCAGGTGGGTGAAGGTCTGATATCTAGAAAATGCAAAATAAGAGATCATCATTAACAAATATTGAATATAGCTTTAAGATTTGGTGAACATAAATATGGACCACTTCCTGTAGCTAAAAGTAATAATCTAAAGATCCTTCAATATGAAGAATACACTTTAAGATTTAATCTTGAATTTTATGGACAATTAGATGGGCAAATAATGGAAATCACAGGAATAATGAAGGCAGTATAAAAATGTAGCATCTTAACTTCTAGAAAGCATCAACAAGAAAACAGTCACCGTGTGAAATTAAAAACAGCTAAAAAATTCTGCACATTTTAACATTTATTCCAACACAATTGATGGAAATAAAAGGATGACTCTAGTAGGAAAATAGTGCAAATTAATTTCTTAAAGACTGAGAAAAATGACTATGCTTCCTTGTTAATTAGGTTTCCTAATGTTTTTTTTTTTGACAGCTTAGATAATGGGTTTTCTACCTGTGTTCTAACAGCCCACATCCAGAGCTTACATTCTTAGTGACCTGCTGGCTGCTACGCTTCAGTTTAATAGGCTGTCATTAACTGTAATAACATATAGAAATGAACAAACTGTAGGACAGTGTACAGCAATATAGGTATATTTAAAGAACTCTATTTGATAGGTACTTGACAGGTAAGAAATCATCCTTCTGCTTACTCCTTTCACTCAGAGCATGGGTGGCTTTTTCTCAACTATGCAGGATTCTTTTGTCATGTCATGTGCTTTTATTCAGTCAATGGGAAATTGTCCTCTTGGACATCTCTGGAACTTTCAAACAGAATAAGTTAATTCATTACATTTCCAAGATTCTAGGATGTGTTTCAAGTAACGTCTCAGGGGCCTCTTGTAATCAAGGTAATAGATTTTTCTCTGAAATGTTTTTGGGATCTGGACAGTAGGTAGAAACTCATACCTTCAGGCTTTTACTGAAAAGAAGACGCGTTCTGGAATACATGAGGAACATGACTGAGTGTTTAATTTGGGTATGTCTACACACCAGTTAAACACCTATGACTGACCTAGGGCTGCAGTACAAAGTTGGCTTCAAGCCGTCCTTGTACTGAGGTAGTTTGACTCAGAGTTGCCAGGTAATGTACACCTCCATACTATTACTTAATGGCAGCTATAACTAGCTTTCACTTTCCTACATGTGATCTGCTGAGGTCACAGATAACTGAAAGTCTCCCTGAAAGGGGTTTGACAGACAGCAGTCTCATACAGCCTGATTGGCTCCATGTCCTGCATAAACCCAAGGGATGTTCCAGGAAGTGCTTAGGCAAGAGTGTGGAATATTAGTTAACTGCCATGAACATCCTGATCTTTCTGTTCCTGAATTCCTTGTATTGATCTTGCCTTTGAGTTGGACCTTGAATTCCTGCTCGAACCCTGGAACATACACCCGGACCCTGATACCTGGTATTGACACTTGGCCAGATCCACAACCTCTCTCCGGCTTTGTCCTTCGGTCTGATCCTGGATCCGATTGCTGACCCCGATAGTTACTCCAAACCCTAGAAGTTGTTCCTGCCTACTAACCTCCTGTCCCCCTTGCTTTCTTCCACTATTCTGATAAAGACTCACTTGATTTATAGCTATGATAGAGAATTACTTCTTGTTTGGAATTATCTGAATAAAATATCTTCACATTCTTTTTACACAATCAAGACTCTTTCTCAAAAATATATATCGTACACAACCTGTTTTGTTGAAATATAGTATCTGTACCAAACTGGTATCTCATCATACAAGAGGTATGTGTCCTGTTCTTTGATAAGATACGCTGATGGGTTTGGCTGTTTTTTGGCCAAAAGGTTTCTAGATTTGTGACATACAAGTTACAATATTTACAATTTATAATTAAAGACTTTTATCACATATTCTATACAAAACTTGAATCATAATAGCTAACTCTTATATACATCTGTCAAAACATAGTACAGAAGAAAATGGTTTGGAATGTTAAAGCAAAATATAAGTTATAAAGCTACAGTCCAGAATAAACACACTTGGGAGGAAATAAACATTTTATGGCTATTAAACCCATGTTGTTTTCGCTGATATTTGCTTTTTCCTGGAGAGAGAAAGTAGAAGCGTCCTAAAACTGGTTTGGTTAGTTTGAATATTTTGTATAATTAATGAAACAAAAATAAATGCATATGTAAGGTACTTTTCTCTTAGCATCATAAGTGTGGTTGTAATTACAGATAAATGTGTTCAGTAAAGGCAAAGGCAAGCGTAGTGACCTAATACTTTAAAACTTAATTTTATTAGTATTTTTGAATCAATATTGAGATGTCTAACCTGCAGCTGAAATGTTGATAGTGGGTTCCCCAAGTTTTTGTCCTGGAATTTATCTTTATTAGTAAACAGTGAGGTGGAAATAAGAGCATATGACACAATTATTTAAGCTCATCAAAGTAAGTAATTTAAGAAGGACCTTTATTTTGACAATATAATGCAGATTAAATTTAGCGTAGACAAGTGCAAAGTAATGTATGTTGGAAGTCTTGATTTGAATTACTCATACATGCCGATGGATTCCAATTTAACTGTAATCACTCAGGAAAAAGACTTAGGCATCAGTGTGCACAGTTCAGTGAAAATTTCTCTGAAGCGGTGATTGTAAAAGGAGTCATGATGTTATGGTGTTAGAAAAGGATTGAGAACAGTACTAAAAACTTCATATAAATTGATGGTACATCTTCACCTTGAATACTGTACTCAGCTCTGATTACCCCATCTTAAAAATGGTAATACCGAAATGAAAAAGGTTTGGAAGGTCAACAAATAGGAGATACATGGAAAGACTTTCATAGGAGGAGAAACTCTAAATATTATGATTATAAAGTTAATAGAGGAGATGAATAATACATGAAATGACAAAAGGGTACATAAAATGATATAGAGAAGATCAATAAAGCATTAAATTAGTTGTTTTCTCCCTTTGTCCTACTGTTCTAATTCTGTTCTGATCCTTTATTTATTGTCTGGCTGACTGATTGTGTCCTCCTGCTTTTTTGATTAATAGCAGCTGATTGAATTTTCTGGGAAGCTGAACTTTTTTTACCTGTAGTTGCTATGTGGGACAAGTATTGTAAAGCTATATTAACATAAAAGCAAGCTTTGAAAAGAGCATTGATATTCAATCTGTTGATTTTTTTTTCTCCTTAGGTATTATTTATAGATGAGTGACAGTAAAGGAACCCAGTATTAAGATAGCAAAGCTATACAAGTATTTAGTGGATTTAATCGCCCCTCCCCCCTCCAGAAAAACCCTGTATCAAAGTCGCTATGTAATAGTGAAAAAAAGTGTTGAGTAATTTCTTTTGTGACTGCAGATACGGAAAATGGACAGAGATTTGATGATCTAGCTTTGGACTGCATGTAATATTTACAATAAATGAAAACAAATGAACCTCATATGCTTGGGAAGAGAGGAAGTATGTTGTGTGGTGTCCCTTTACCCACCTAAGTGACAAAGAGTCCTGTGGCACCTTAAAGACTAACTAAAGTACTGAAGCATAAGCTTTTGTGGGCTAATACCCACTTCGTCAGATGCATGCAGTGGATGCATGCATCCGACGAAGTGGGTATTAGCTCACAAAAGCTTATGCTTCAGTACTTTAGTTAGTCCTTAAGGTGCCACAGGACTCTTTGTCACTTCTGCAATTCCAGACTTACACGGCTACCTCTCTGATTCTTGCCACCTATCTAAATCACTCTCAGATCTATGGATGAAAAGTGTCTATAAGTATTCGTGCTATGAATATTAATTATTATTCACTGTTTATTTACTGCTCATTCCTTGCTGATAAACTTATCTCTGAAGTCAGCCATTGACAGCCTCTTGTCACCCAATTACAGTGTATTTATTTTTATGACTACTCCACATACCCTCAGCAATTTGTGGGTATGAAATTGAATGGAGAGATTTTATCTAAAAATATGTGGGAATTTGTTTTACTATATTCAGTATTTCTAATTTATATTTATGTTAATGGCAATTACATGTATTTTGAGGGGAAATAACCCCACCTATTGATATTCAGAGTTGCTGACTCTCAGGTTTTTTTTTGCAAGTTTTGTGATATTGTGTTTCTCTTACATTCCCAGTGCCTGGTATCATGTGATTATGTGAGACTCTCCCATTTTAGTTTATAAAAAATTAGGTTGCTAGTTTTCATGGTTATATAGAAAAACCTGTGAATATGAACACCAAAGACTCAAAAACCAGAAGGCTAATTAAAAATACAAACTTTGCTATTTTTAAAAATGTCATGATTTTGGGGGCAACCTGACTCATTATTTTTTAATGGTTGGTGCTGGCAATACTGCTCTGGTAATTTCCAGGTACTGCTCCTGACCTCCAGCCAATTTATGGTTTTACAGTCACATAGTCCCATGTTTTAAAAAAAAAAGTGAAAGGAAGAAATGAAGAAACGACTATTTACTGACTGTACACTGAAACTGCCTGTACACATAATTTTGTTAAACATACAAAGTAAAGAAAGCGAGGAATACTTGTAGCACCTTAGAAACTAACTAGTTTATTTCAGCATAAGCTTTCGTGAAGTGAGCTATAGCCCACAAAAGCTTATGCTGAAATAAACTAGGTTCAAGAATAGCAGACGTGTTAGTCTATATCCGTAAAGAAAGCGAGGAATACTTGTAGCACCTTAGAGACTAGTTTATTTCAGCATAAGCTTTTGTGAGCTATAGCTCACTTCATCGGATGCATAGAATGCTTATGCTGAAATAAACTAGTTAGTCTCTAAGGTACTATAATAAACAGGTTTATCATCTTTAAAAAAAAGAAAATAAAAGAAAAAAGTCCATTCTATGCATCCAATGAAGTAGGCTATAGCTCACGAAAGGAGGAGCACATGGGACAGGATCTGTGTGCAAATCTTTCCTGGCCTCTCTGAAGCCAGACAATACCTTCTGTGCAAACTCATTGGGCCAAACCACCTGAAATAAACCTCAAGGCATTTTTCTGCCTCCTCACCCACATAGGTTCTCATGAAAGTTACTCTCCATGATTCCCTCCTCCCTATTACCTGCCACCATCTCCTCAGTTGATCTCCAATTTGCCCATTTTTGTATTGTCTTTCATGGCAGACTAACCTTTCCCTCGTATAGAGAATTTTGAAGCTTATGTTACTTGAAATTCTGAAAATAATATTTTGCTGGATGCATCCCACAGGACTGAAAATCTGTTTGTTATTCACCTCAATAACTAATCTTTATCCATTTTATACTTACAAGTAAACTGCAACTATCACTTTTAAAATGCCCAGGTAAATAACGTGCTCAGGTTGGTGTAACATATTTGCTATTGATTTTTACATTCTTAAAAGTGCACACTTTCCTTTTCCATTGTAGAATTAGTTCAAAGTTTGTTTCCATTTCTTTTAAGTACATAACCGCTGGAAAGAAGGGACACATTTTGAAATTAAAACAATAAGAAAGGAATTGAAAATGAAAGTAATTGCCATTCTCTTTTAGGGGAAAATCTTGTAACTAACTACCTTCAAGCATTGTGACTCCTAAAGTTAGTAGCAATGTAATGCTAAAAGGAGCATAAATGAAAACTGTTATGTGTATAATTTCTACATTTAAATTTCTCAAAAGCAGTTAAGCTTCAAAAGAGAGAACTTTTTAACACATATATAAGAAAATAAATTACACTTACCAGGAACTTTTCATAAGCTTTGTGAAACAAAAAGGGAGGAAAGAATAATGACTATGTTAGAATTACCCAAGGGATATTTTGAAACTGGTTCACACAAGAAATCTGTATATTAATTTCTCTTCTAAGTACTGTACTGCTTTCCATGCACAGGTTCCATTAAGAAATAGTAATGTATAATCAAAATGAAATTCCAGTTTCACATAGTCTGGGTCACTTTTGAAAGACAAAACATTTTTAAAGTAAATGCAGCATAATGTACTTGTAGTAGAATAGATACCTATATGAAGAAATGTCACCTCTCAATTGAATTGTAGTAGTAGTTTAACTGTGTACAGGAACACAGAGAAATAGTTCAAGACAGCAAATGAAGATACCAATGGAAATTCACTGAATATTTAAGGAAGCAGAATACCTTTACCCCTGACTTTAATTTGTTGGTGCAACAGGGCTGATACCCCTGGCCTTATGAAAAGTAACGTGAGATTTCCTGACCTAATACGGCCTGAACTGACATTATTCAGCATGTGAGATCTGACAGGAGATCTGAGGTTTTTATAGCTGCATGTTTGTCTTTATTGTGCTTTTTAAATTGCACCCATCCATTCCTTGTCCCCTATATATCTTTTTCCCATGAAAATTGTTAAAAGGATTTGCAAATCCTGATTAAGAAAGCTTCAGAGTTAAGGCTTTCATGTTATCTTCATTTTGCCCAATTGTTCTGTATTAGTGCAGGAAATACAAGGTTTAAATTAATTCAAGAATTAGTGCCAGGTATAGTGGTACAATACAAATGAGTGAGTGAGGAGAGTAATATGATTTGACCCAGGGCCTCCATGTTCTTTTGCTCAGACAACTCGTATGTATATATAAATAACAGTCTTGCTAGTAAGACAATTAGCATAATTCAGTGCCCTCATATAATATCATTAGAGGTTTCTTATTTCCAAAACCACCTCATATTGAAGCACCATACAATATTATATTGACTCTTGAGAAGCTTAAGAGACTAGCTTTCTATATTCTAGGTTTGATGGACACCAACAAATTGTTTTCTTTTAAAAAAAAGAAACATTCGTGACTTCAGTATTGACTTACAAAATATATCTCTAAAAATATTGCAAATTTCCCGTTTGAAGGCAGGAAAACATGTTTTTTAATAGCTCAGACTTTGTGATGTGTCTAGTTCACAGAATACCAGATGGGTGGCAAAGGACAATCCCAGTATCATTCTGTAAATTACCTGGGGATACCTATTTTCCTCAGTCATATATAGTAACTTTCATGTATCCTACTTGGTAGCATTTAATGAAGGTTGTATGTAACAAGCTGTACACAGAAGTGCCTAAAACGTCTGGAAATGTGGGAGTTTCTGGTTTCCTTTTCTTTAATTATAGAGCCACTTTAAAGTTTGAGCACATATGCAGACCTGGAGCTTTCTGAATAAAGAAAAAATAAATCTGACATTTTCAATTTTCTTTTTGAGAAACTCAATATGTAGTCTAGTATAGAGAGCAATGCCAGGATCTAGTTACGTATTTTATAATCTAGTAAATAAGATGTGTACTAGTAAATATTTATTAAAATTTTGTTTGGGAAAGCCATAAAAATGCCATTAATAGATAAATGGAAGATGTAAAATTGAGCTATTACTAGAACTTAGATCATTATGACAATTAAGAAAAATGTGTTACATCTAACCAGAATACACAGAAAATCTTTGCTTATCTTTATGCAGCATTGGTTTATTTTGTTTTAAACTTGCAACAGTGTGGGAATATTCTCATATTGTCTGTAGTTACTCTAACAGTTCTCCTTCTATCACGTATACAGACTTTGTTTCAGACCATGTAATTGTTGCAATAATCACCAAGATACCATAGGTACCAAAAATAGGCAATTGCTAGTTTAATTGAATTCTTTGCTCAATTGTGTTTAAATTTCAGACTGCGAAGGATTGGGGATTTAAAAAATTTCATTCAATAAATTTACAAAAATTTAAAATCCTTGGAGATTTTTTAATATTATTACAAGATAGGATATAAGCAGTATGAAGGGAGATTTTTCATTGTGTCATGGATGTCAAATATAATTTAAAACAGTTGTCTAATATTTTCTACAATAAGTTCTATAGTTAATGCAAATAATAAAGGGATAATTCATCTTCTCCACTGTTAATACTGAAAAGGAGAGAAAGCAGATCATTTGTTGACACCTAGGTCCTAACTGAAGTCAAGTATACTTGATACATTTTGTAAAAATTGAATGAAATTTGAACCATATCTGGGATTTCATAGAAATATTCCTATTTGATATAATATGCTTCTTCAGCATCCATATATTTTTGATTTAGAATGTTTTTCTAATATTGGTAGTTAATTTCTGTTACTGACAAAGCCTATGTAGCAGGAATCGAACAACCATGTTGGCAAGATCTTAGAGTAGGTGGGATACGGTTTTGGATTTGGAATTGAATTTTCCATGTCAGGGTGATAATATAATATATAAAACACAAAACTGGTGGTAATGGTAGTTTTTGACTGTTCTTGTTTTCTCTTCCAAGATTAAAATAAAGTGTAAATGTTTTGGAGAAAACATTTATTTAAGAAGAGATAACTGGCTCTGTGGATGAGGGGAAAGCAGTGGATGTGTTGTTCCTTGACTTTAGCAAAGCTTTTGATACGGTCTCCCAGCAAGTTAAAGAAGTATGGGCTGGATGAATGGACCATAAGGTGGATAGAAAGCTGGCTGGATCGTCGGGCTCAACGGGTAGTGATCAATGGCTTCATGTCTAGTTGGCAGCCGGTATCGAGCGGAGTGCCGCAAGGGTCAGTTCTGGGGCTGGTTTTATTCAATATTTTTATCAATGATCTGGAGGATGGTGTGGACTGCACCCTCAGCAAGTTTGCAGATGACCCTAAATTGGAAGGAGTGGTAGATACACTGGAGGGTAGGGATAGGATACAGAGGGACCTAGACAAATTAGAGGACTGGGCCAAACGAAATTTGATGAAGTTCAACAAGGAGAAGTGCGGAGTCCCACTTAGGACGGAAGAATCCCATGCACTGCTACAGACGAGGGACCGAATGGCTATGCAGCAGATCTGCAGAAAAGGACTGAGTCAACAGCGTGCCCTTGTTGCCAAGAAGGCTAATGGCATTTTGGGCTGTATAAGTAGGAGCATTGCCAGCAGATCAAGGGATGTGATTGTTCCCCTCTATTTGACATTGGTGAGGCCTCATCTGGAGTATTGTGTCCAGTTTTGGGGCCCACACTACAAGAAGGATGTGGAAAAATTGGAAAGAGTCCAGAGAAGGGCAACAAAAATGATTAGGGGCCTGGAGCGCATGATTTATGAGGAGAGGCTGAGAGAACTGGGATTGTTTAGTCTACAGAAGAGAAGACTGAGGGGAGATTTGATAGCTGCTTTCAACTACCTGAAAGGGGGTTCTAAAGAGGATGGATCTAGACTGTTCTCAGTAGTAGCAGATGACCGAACAAGGAGTAATGGTCTCAAGTTGCAGCTGGGGAGGTTTAGATTGGATATTAGGAAAAACTTTTTCACTAGGAGGGTGGTGAAGCATTGGAATGGGTTACCTAGAGAGGTGGTAGAATCACCTTCCTTAGAGGTTTTTAAGGTCCGGCTTGATAGAGCCCTGGCTGGAAGGATTTAGTTGGGGATTGGTCCTGCTTTAAGCAGGGGGTTGGACTAGATAACCTCCAGAGGTCCCTTCCAACCCTAAGATTCTGTGATTCTAAGATCAAGTATTTTTTAAACACTTCATTGAAAAGTTAACAAAGTTGTTAATAAAAGTATTGGATCTAATTCATTCAGCATACCATTTCCCCATAGGCATCATCTGTCTAATTGGATCTGGTTTACTGTTTCTAATATGTAAATCTTGTATTTCTAAAGCACCAAACCAATGGCATCTTAGCACTCTCCCCTGTTTTGTCAGTGTCCCTCCTCCAGCTCTGGCATAGTTACTAGCACCTTTTAATTTTTTTTGTCCTTAGAGAACATTTCCAGTTTTCTTTAGCCAAAAGCAAGTCATATTGTGTAAAAATAGAGAAATGCATAGAGATCTTCACAAAATCGTTTAAGGTATTGATTAATTTTTGATTGCATCTTTCTTAGGGGCCAGATCTAATGTGTAATAAGAATTTTTTCTTAAACATCCTGTATACTTTTAAACTGGAAGGCAAGAGGTTTAAAGAAGTTCTCTTTGAGTGCATATATTGGAATACTGTCTAATAATCTTTTCAGGTTTGTGGGAAATGAGAAGGCTCTAATTTTTTAATTTTAGTTTGTATGTTAATTAAAGTATTTGGTGAGTTGATGGGTACATGTACAGTTCTTGAGATTTTTTAGTATCAAGCTCAAGTGCTCGTTTTTTACTTCCAGGCTGGCTTCATTTTTAAGGGTGATACTTGAGGGAATTAAGTCAGTAGGAGTACTCTTAAATATATCTTGCACCGCACAGTGATTTATATACAGTGGTGCCTGAATATCCCTTTTGAATCTCAATTAAATTCTGTAATTTATTCTGAGTTGTGATTAACAGTGTTCACTTCCCAGCAGTGAAGTAGTAGGATCAAGAAAGTAGTGATAGCATTTTAAATCTATGTTGTGAACAGACAATAGTGAAGATAAATGCTTGGAGAAGGTCTCTGTCAAACATTACAAGACAACATTCCTTCAATACTTACATCAGAGTAGAAATATAGCCAATCGATTTACAAGGGGCAAGTAATTTATAGCAAAAAGATGATTATTGGAATGCAGAGAATCCTACATTCTGTATGTTATGTCCATTTGATAGAACGAACTGCTAGACATCTTCACTAAATAATCAGAAAATTTTGGAAGGCATCTTGTGGTTTTAAGGTTGGGGTGTGGAAAATGAATGTAACTATTGTGTGATATTTTTTCCCCTGTCCTCGACTTTTTCCCCATCTGGGCCTGCTCATCTCTTACTTCTGCTGGTTTTGGCTACTGTGTCATCACTGGGAAACGTACTGACCTATTTTCACATGTCAAGAACCTCCTTCCCTGTACTTGGCACGCCAGTGAGGGTCTTTGGGGCAGACACATTAGTTTAATTTGGAACAACCTAAAAACAATAAGGCATAGTTTCAGTCATCACTGGAAAAACTGTTTTGTTTGGATTGTTTGTTTCAATATTTAAGTATCAGTGGAATGATTTTGTGCTCCATAATCTGACACTTTTTACTGCTCTTGACACAGGTGCAGAATTATCAGAACAGATTGTCTGAAGCAAATTTATGCCTTTAAAATATTACAGTTCTTAAACCAGTGGATGTTTTTATGGAAGACTGATGGCATATTCCTAACACTCCTTATCCATTAAAATGGGTATACAGTGAAACCTCGATTTAACGGACTAATTCGGGCGAGGGGTGTCCGTTAAAGCCGAAAGTCCGTTATTTAATAATTTTTTAAAATAATTAAATAACAGGACTTTTGGCTTTAACGGACACCCCCTCACCCGAATTAGTCCCTTATATAGAGGTTTTACTGGGCGGGAGCTGTCAAACTCCCCCCCCCCTTCCCGCAAGGGGGGGGGGACGACTTTGACAGCTCCCGCCGGGCTCCCTGCAGCGGGGAGCCAGGCGGGCGGGCTGACAGTTCCGGGCGGGCTGACAGTTGGGTTCTATTTACTTGCATTTTGGTTTTTGAAGCTTTAGGTTTACAGAGTTCACACCTTTATACTTTTTTATAGAACCACGAGGGCTAGCAAATGTTTTTAAATAAAAATTGAGACTCTCATATATTCACCTGACTGCAGCAGCTGAAAAAAATTGATTTAAGGAAAATGCCAGTTATCCTTGTATTTGAGATAAAACTGCAAGAGTAGGCAACACTGTATTTCTGCAGACAAGAATCTTTGGCTTTGATGTTCTGTATTTTCACATGGGCTTTTTCTCCAATTGTAGTGCTAATCGCTTTAGCTCTGATACTCATTAACTGCTTAGATTTGGATTGTATTAAGTGATGGTTTGCCAGTGATCTTTTCAGGACAAGCATCAAAGCTAATTAAAATTTCTGTGGCAAGGCATGCACAAGAAAGCTTTAAAAAGTAGTAAAAGGAACTTGGAGAAAATATAGTTTTGATATTAGTAATTGTTTTGTCTATTAATTTGTAATTGGCTGGTAAAACATGAATTATCTAGTGGGTTTGTGCTTCATAAAGATTTTTGAACACTTGTTTAGAGTCTGATTTACCTTTAAAATACGTTTTCCAGTAGGATACACAGTATTTAGTATATTTTTGGGTTCACAGAAGGTGAGCAAGTCCTTTGCATCTGAATTTTTAGCCTCTTTCATGTCTCTTTCCTCTGTTTTTACAGGTCTCCTCTATTAGATATTCATAGATCACAGTTCTTTTTAACTACTTCTCACTACAGTAAATAGTTAATGAACAGAATTAAAGAAAAAAGTACATTTGATACAGTGTTCAGAATGAACAATTCACTTCTTTCCCTGTGATTATGTTTTACGCATAAATTAAAATGCCTTTTCTAAATACCAACAAGGAATGAATGTCAAAAACAGTGATATCTTAGGTTGTTACTTATTTTTCTTTGAAAACTTGTGTATTGTGTTTTGGGCAGGGGGAATATATTCACATTTTCTATCAACATGACTGATCGGATGGTGACCCTAGGAATCAGAAAAATAAATATCCGTAAAGATCCCCTCCCCTTCAAAAACAGAAGATTATGTTGTTTCTGTCACAATTGTAAAGGTTGCAAGTAATAGACTACCACGAGATCTAGGTAGTGTGAGGCTGTCTTCACTAGAAAAGCTGTTGCTGCACAGCTGTAGTGCTTCAGCATAGACACTCACTACAGCAGGGTAGGCAACCTATGGCACGCGTGCCAAAGGTGGCATGTGAGCTGATTTTCAGTGGCACTCACACTGCCCGGGTTTTGGCCACCAGTGCGGGGAGCTCTGCAATTTAATTTAATTTTAAATGAAGCTTCTTAAACATTTTAAAGACCTTATCCTATATAATAAAAGACTAGAGAAGTGTGTGTGAAGCCGTCATGCGCAGTAGAGATGGGCCAGACGAATGGCATGCTGGGGGGGTGTAGTTTGGCAGCACAACATGGCCGCCACGCGTGCACTGCCGAGCGGGGAGCAGGGTCTGGATCAGGGGCTCGGGCAGGAGGGTGGCTGGGTGCAGGAGGCGCGGGCAGGGGGCTCTGGCCGGGCGGGGCGTGGGAAGGGGGTGCTGGGCCGGCGGGGCGGAGGCGCCTGGGCATGGCTCGGCCAGCTGTGCCCAGCAGAGAGCCGAGGGCGGGGGGAGGAGGCAGAGAGCCGAGGGCGGGGGGAGGAGGCAGAGAGCTGAGGGCGGGGGGAGGAGGCAGAGAGCCGAGCGAGGGGGAGGGGGGGAAGGCAGAGAGCCGAGTGGGGGGGGGGGAGAGCCGGGAGGGGCAGAGAGGCAGAGAGCTGAGTAAGTGTGGGGGGGGGTCTTTGGGGGGAAGGGAGGAGAGAGCTGAGTGAGTGGGGGGGGGGGGGGGGCGCAGCCGTTACTTTTGGCCCATGTACACGGGCTTTTACACTAGTTTATATACAATAATAGTTTAGTTATATATTATAGACTTCTAGAAAGAGACCTTCTAAAAACCTTAAAATATATTACCGGCACGTGAAAACTTAAATTAGAGTGAATAAATGAAGATTCGGCACACCGCTTCTGAAAGGTTACCAACTCCTGCACTACGGTAATGGGAGGGGTTTTCCTATTGCTGTAGTTAATCCGCCTCCCCAAGAGGTAGCAGAGTACTATCTACACTGAGAGTTAGATTGGCTTGACTACATCTCTCAGGCCTGGTCCACACTAAGGGAGAGTATCGATCTAAGTTACGCAACGTCAGCTACCTTAATAACATAGCTGAAATCGACATACTTAGATCTACTTATTGTGTGTTCACTGTGGTAGGTCGACTACTGACACTCCCCCATTGACTCCGCCTGTGCTTCTCGCTCCGGTGGAGTACCAGAGTCGACAGGAGAGACTCCGGTGGTCGATTTATCGCGTCTTCACTGGACGCGATAAACCGACCCCAGCTGGATTGATCACTCCAGAGGTAAGTATAGACATGCCCTCATGATTGTGGATTTTTCACACCCCAGGGTGACACAGCTGGGTTGACCTAACTTTTTAGGGTACACCTGTCCTTAGGCTAGAGTTCTTTATTGTACAAGGAGTTTTGAGACAATTTTTCTCATCTCTGTATGGCATTGAAGTTCTATGTGTTTCGGAGTTTTAAGTTTTGTATAATGTGTCAGAGAGAACGTTTTTAAGCCTCTTTGCTAACTACATTTATATTACTGTTTCCCTGTCCATCCTCTCCTTCAGTCTCCTACTTTGTTTGCTTTACCCAGTTGTTGCATCTGATGTTAAACACTGAGACATGGATTATCTCTATTCATTGGTACAGTACCTACCACAAGGCTGTCTCTGTGGGTATCTAGGAATTACTATAATATAATTAATAAGTCAGGATGCATAGGAAAGTCCAGAGGTATGGATGGTTTAGTGATAGATTTAAGCAATGTTTTAAATGGTATTGTCTAGGCGGCATTACATGCTATCAAGAATGGGACAGTATCCAAACATAAGCTATTTGATCAAAAGCTGAATAGCTGACAAACTTATCTTCAACCTCATTTTTATGTAAATGAAAATTTCCTTCAAAATATAGAAAAATAAAAAATATAGTTCAAGATTATGTAATTAAAGATAATATCCTAATACATTTCCTCAGGAGGGCCAATTGAAGTGGCACAGGCAACCTTAATTCTGGAATTTCCTCACTTTGAGTGCTAGACTTTTCAGTATTAATATTTTTTTAACATTATTATGTGTGTAGTTTCCTAGGTTTATTTTAAAAAAGCACCCTGCTCCCCCTGGCCTCTTCCCCTTGAGGACCTGCCCCTGCTCTGTCTCTCTTCCCCAAAAACTGGCAGACCCCTTTCCACCAAATACACATGCCTCTTCAAAAGCACCCAGTGGCAAAAACAAAAGTCAGCGCTTGAGCCCAAAACTGCTAGTGGAAAGTTCTTCCAGAATCTTACAATTCCGATGGTGAGAAACCTTCTTTTTTACTTCCAATGTAACTTTATTCACAGTCACTCTGTACCAGTTTTTTCTTGTGATAGCACTGTCCTTTCGCTTAAATAGCTCTTCTGACTCCTTGGTGCTTATCCCTCTGATGTATTTACAGAGAATAATCATATCCCCTTTCAGCCTTCGTTTTCGTAGGCTAAAGTAGTCAAGCTCTTTTAACGTAATTCTGATAATCATCCTAGTAGCCCTTCTTTAGATCTGTTCCAGTTTGAATTAATCTTTCTTGAACATGGGTGGCCAATATTGCACACAGTATTCCAGATAGGGACTTTCAGTTGTTTGTAAAATTGCATTAATACTTCCCTAATTACTCTCTGGGACTGGCACAAACACAGTTGGTCATACCTAGGAGCTGCGAAGGGATGGACCATGCTCTGTTGCTGTGTGCGTGGATGGTGTATGCAGAGTCTGGTCAATACTAGGAGCTGTGAGAGATTTGAGCATGTTCAGTGAGGACAATTTAGAAATTTTAGCTGCTAAATTCTAAGAAGTCTCTATTGAACATGTGTGAACTATGATTTTTCAAAGGTTTATAACCTGGACAAATTTGGGCAGATTTTCACAGAGACAACAAAAGGAACTTCCCTGAAACAAAGGCCACACCAATTCCAAATTACAAATACCTGTTCAGAAGCCAGGGGACTGTAGTGCTACTGAACGAAAATATCTCAATATTTTTTTTAAGTCCTACAAAACATATTTTCCCCCAGTCTTGTTGTCAGAAACAGGTGAATTGTTTTGGTTGAAATTTTCCAAAGAGAATTCAGACAGATACCCAGCATGGAAAAGTTCAGCCCAAATGGTTGAATAAGCAAATTAAAACAGAATCTTATAAAGGCAAGTATAAAGTTTTGAAGCATGAGCTTTCGTGGGCTAATACCCACTTCGTCAGATGCAAGCAGTGGAAGTGTCCAGAGGCAGGTATAGAAAAGTAGGCAAGAACCAGGTGGGAGGTAACAAGGTTAGTCCAATTAGGCTGAACCAGCTTGTTATCTCCAATCAGGGAGGGTGGGTTATTCTTCTAGCAGTTGATTGGTGGGTGTGAACATGGAGAGAGGAGAAGCTATGTTTGTAATTAGCAAGCCATTGTAGGTCTTTGTTCAAACCTAAATTGTTTGTGTTAAATTTGCAAATGAATTGTAGCTCTGCAGTTTCCCTTTGCAGTCTGGACTTGAAGTTTTTTTTGCTGCAATATGGTGACTTTTAAATCTGTAATTGTGTGTCCAGGCAGGTTGAAGTGTTCCCCTACAGGTTTGTGTATATTGCCATTCCTAATATCTGATTTGTGTGCATTTATCCTTTTTCGTAGGGACTGTCCAGTTTGGCCGATGTACATAGCAGAGGGACACTGGTGGCATATGATGGCATATATGACATTGGTTGATGTGCAGGTGAATGAACCAGTGATGGTATGATTGATCTGGTTAGGTCCTGTGATGTTGTTGCTGGTGTAGATATGTGGGCAGAGTTGGCATCGAGGTTTGTTGCATGGATTGGTTCCTGAGTTGGAGTTATTGTGGTGCAGTGTGCTGTTGCTGGTGAGAATTTGTTTAAGGTTGGCAGGTTGTCTGTGTGCCAGGACTGGCCTTCCTCCCAAGGCCTGTGAAAGTGAGGGATTATTGTCCAGGATGGGTTGTAGGTCACTGATGATGCGTTGCAGAGGTTTTAACTGAGGACTGTAGGTGATGGCCAGTGGTGTTCTGTTGTTTTCTTTCATGCTTCAAAACTTTATAGTTAGTCTTTAAGGTGCCACAGGATTTTGTTTCCTCTGCTATTCCAGACTAACACGGCTACCTCTCTGATTCTTGACATAAAGGCAAGTGTTAGCTAGCCTTAGTAGGAGGTGCTATTAATTCAGCCTATTTAGTATGTGTTAACTTACTTTAACCTAAAAATGGTCTGACACACGGTGCGAAATTTATTAACAGACCCTTTAAAAAATTATTTGGCTCAAAAGGAAAACACAACACTAAATTCCTTCTCTGCATGGATGATCAGCTCCACTGACTAGTGGTGGGTTGGTGAGTCAGCTCTAGTAACTGCTGCTCATCCCTTTGTAGAAGGCCCTGCAAATCACCTGAGTGAAGGCATTTCCATTCTGTTTATGCAGGCCATGCAAGTGGAAAGGCTCCTTTCCTGCTTTGTGGTTATGTAAGTTTTTTGTAGGGCTCTCAAGCAATTAAAAAAATTGTGATTAATCACATGATTAATCGAACTGTTAAACAATAATAGAATACCATTTATTTAAATAGTTTTGGATATTTTCTACATTTTCAAATATATTGATTTTAATTACAACACAGAATGCAGTGTACGGTGCTCACTTTATATTTTTTATTACAAATATTTGCACTAAAAACAAAAGTAATAGTATTTTTCAGTTCACCTAATACAAGTACTGTAGTGTGGTCTCTTTATTATGAAAGTTAAATGTACAAATTAATATGGAATAATGTACAAAAAATAACTGCACTCAAAAATGAAACAGTGTAAAACTTTGCCTACAAGTCCTCTCAGTCCTACTTCTTGTCCAGCCAATCGCTCAGATAATTCTGTGATTTTTCCTCTTCCTTTAAAGTAAATAAATAAAACATTCTTACTGTTTCCTATCCAGAAAATGGATCATATTAAAGAAATCATATAAAGTAATTTGTTCTATGCTGCTATTTCCCACACACACACACTTGATTTGTTTTTAATATAATTTAGTCTATGGTGGAAACTGAATAATGTTGACTACATCTTTAGAAGTAAAATGGAAGATTTTTAAATTTTTAAATGGGAGTTAGGTCAATGAAAAATAACTTTGTGTCTCTGAAATCTCACCTGATGTGATTAATTTTTTATGTTTCTCAAGATTTCTGGTATTTCAACTTACTAAATTACAAATTTATATATATAATACACAAAAACACACAATTATTTTTTAAAAACAGTTAAAGTTTAGATTCTTCAGAAATTGTTGACGTTGGTTATACTTGTCCCGGAAAAGTTACTGTTGCCTGTGGATCAGTAAAATTTTGCAAAACTATATATTAGTAATCAGTGCTTTTATCTTTGTTCTGAAGGCACCACAGGATTGTGGTATTGTTTCTATCTGCAGTAAGAGGAAGGACAGAATGAGTGTGAAGACTGAACTTTACTTTCTTGAGATAATTCCCCAGGTCAAGGTCTCTGTGGGTGCTGGGATAGGAGGATTGGCAGAGATATCTGAGGAAAGCATGGAGCTGTTGGGGATGTTTGATGGTGAAGCTTGAGAAGAGGTTTAGGGGGGAAGTTTGGGACAGGGCTGGCACTGAGACCCTCTAATCCTCTGTCTCTGCAGCTGCTATTGTCACTGCTGCTGTCTGCTCCTTCCCCTCTCAGATCTATCCAGGGGAGCAGCTGATAATCACAGCTGGATTACAGGAGTGCAGTCAGGGCTGCCAAATATGTGTCAGATGCAATGCATAACAGTTGGAAGTTCTGTTCTCCCAAAATGGTATTAAAGGTTTTGTTTTGTTTACTGGTGTACAATATATCTACAAACAATTAAGGAAACTTAATTTGTGTTATTTTAAGAAAAAATATTGTTTTGCCAAAGATAAAGAAATATTATCTCATTTTACAAATTAGGAAATTAAAACCCAGTCCTAAGGCTCCAAGCCTTCAAACACCTATGCAAGTGCTTAACTTTACTGAATTCAATGTGACTATTCACAGTAGTCAAGTTAAGCACATTCATATCTTCTTGCAGGATCTGTGCCTAAGACACACGGAGATTTATGGTCTTGCAATTGGCTTCACTGTAAGCCAATGTTAGAGCCAGGAATAGAACCCAGGTTATCTAACTTCTGGCTGTGTGCACTAGCTATTATAGTATCAATAGTGCTATAGTATCTTGTCTGTTTGTCTTGATATATTAACCTTTGTCCTTGTTCAACAGAAAACATTTTCCATTTGTAAATGATGTACATTTATTTAGAGTTGTTAAAGATCTAAAATGTATTAGAAACATAGCAGAGTCTCTTCTAAGCTTCACAAAACACTTTCTATATTGCAACTTTCAACCATAATTATCTCGTTATCTTTTTAGGTCATCTCTACACATTTTTGTTTTAAACTTTGAAGGCATACAGCTGTATTATGGAAGATATTTCACCAATTTAGATAAATTCTTGTTTACACAAGAAACGAGATAATTCTGTGCTCTCTACCAGTGAAATCCAAGTTTCATCTATGAATACAGTAAAACCTCGATATAACGGACTAATTCGGGCGAGGGGGTGTCCGTTAAAGCCGAAAGTCCGTTATTTAATAATTTTAATAAATGTTAATAAATAACAGGACTTTCGGCTTTAACGGACACCCCCTCGCCCGAATTAGTCCGTTATATCGAGGTTTTACTTGGCAGCCGGGAGCCGGGAGTAAGCCCGCCCGGTGGCAGCCAGCAGCCGGCCCGCCCAGGTCTCGGCTGCTGGGACCCGAGCGGCAGCTAGCAGCCCGTCCGCCCGCCCGGGGCCCAGCTGCTGGGGGCTGTCAGCCCGCTCGCCCGCCCGTGTCCCCGGCTGCTGGGACCCGGGCGGGAGCCGTCAACCCGCCCGCCCAGGTCCCAGCTGCTGGGGGCTGTCAGCCCGCTGTCAGCCTGCCCGCCCAGGTCCCAGCAGCTAGGACCCGGGCAGGCGGACGGGCTGCTAGCTGCCGCCCGGGTCCCAGCAGCCGAGACCTGGGCGGGCGGGCGGGCTGACAGCTCCCGCCCGGGTCCCAGCAGCTGGGACCCCGGCGGGCGGGCTGACAGCGGGCTGACAGCCCCCAGCAACTGGGACCCGGGCGGGCTGGCAGCGGGGAGACGGACGGACGGGGGGGTTTTGAGCCGGGCAGGAGCTGTCAACCTGACAGTTCCAGCCCGGCTCCCCGCAGAGGGGAGCCGGCCGGCCGGTTTGACAGCTCCTGCCCGGCCCCGCAGCGGAGGGCCTGGCGGGAACTGTCAACCCCCCCCCTCCCCGCAGCGGGGAGCCGGCCGGGGGGGTTGACAGTTCCCGCCTGGCTCCCCGCAGCGGGAGCTGGGCGGGCGGGCTGACAGTTCCCGCCTGGCTCCCCGCAGCGGGGAGCCAGGCGGGAGCTCTCAGCCCACCCGCCCGGCTCCCCGTTGCGGGGAGCCAGGCAGGTGGAGGGGGCGTTTGACAGCTCCTAAAACCTCTATATAACGGACTAATTCGGGTGAGGGGGTGTCCATTAAAGCCAAAAGTCCTATTATTTAATGATTTTTAAAAATTATTAAATAACGGACTTTTGGCTTTAACGGACACCCCCTCGCCCCAATTAGTCCGTTAAATTGAGGTTTCACTGTACTTACTTTTACCCAGTGGTGCTGGGATGCTTTTTATAGTGGAGGTGCTGAAAGCCAGCAAAATCTATCTCCAAACTTTGTACCTCGTGTCCTCTTACTCCCTCAAGCTGAGGCTGGACACGGGGCCAGCAGCTAGGAATTCCACGAGCATGGCAGGGCCCAGGGCTGGCAGCCAGGACTCCATCCACAGCCCAGAGAGGGACCCCGGCAGCATTTGGGACCCCACATGCACAGCCGGTATAAAACCTGGGGTGATGCAGCACCCCTGCAATCCTACTTTCCACGCCAATGTTTTTACCTTGGTTTCCTTATAATCAACACTTAATAACAGAATAAGTGTTCAGCCCTCTGGTTTCTACATTCCTCATTTGGTTCCACTCATTTATTTGTGCATAGGTGCTAACTTTTTTGTTCTTGCTGATGAGTGCTCCACCACTGCTCTACTCCAAGGCCCATCTCCCACTTGGCCTCTTCCCCTGAGGCCTTTCCCCTACTCTGCCTCTTCCCGCCCCTGCTCCGCCTCTTCCCCCGAGGTCCCTCCACATACTCCTCTCCACCTCTTCCCCTGCACACTGGTTGCTCCTTTCCAAGGCCCCCTCACCCACTTCTCACTCCTCTCCCATGAGGCTCTCCTGCCCATCCCCTGCTTGCACCTCTCCCTCTCCTGCCCCGAGGCCTCCTTGCCCAACTGCCGCTCACTCCTTTCCACCCCCTCCCCAAGCACCTACCATTTGCTCCTCTCTGCCCCTCCCATGAGCATCTCCCACCAGCTCCTCTCTGTCCCTCCTCCAAGCACCTGCTGTCTGCTCCTCTCTACTGCCTCCCCTGACCCTTCCCCTGCCCACCACTCACTCCTTTCTGCCCCCTTCCCTGAGTGCCTCCTGCCTGCCGCTCGCTCCTTTCTGCCCCCTCCTGCCTTAAGGGCGAGTGACTGGGGGGAGGGGATGGAGAGGAGTGAGTGGCAAAGGTCTCAGGGGAAGCAGCAGAGAGGGCACAGGAAGAGGTACAGCATGGGTGGGCCACGGGGGAAAGAGGCCAAGTGGGGGCAGGACCTTGGGGCGGAGTGCAGGCGAAGCCACACTTTGAGTGCTGAGCACTTCCTATTTCTTTTTCTGTGGGTGCTTGAGCCCTGGAGCACCCACAGAGTTGGTGCCTATGCATTTATTTGTGCCACAGGAAGAGTCTACAAAGTTAATTATGTCATGGAAAGTGAGATGGAATAAAAGACAAGATGATAACTTGACTAAATCAGACTCAGCAATAAAAATATATCCAAATGCTGCATTCGATATACTCATAAATATAATGTATATACAACAATTGCTAATTTTAAAAATTACCACAATATTGACTCTCAAAAAATTGAGTTAATTTGTATTTTCTTACCATACATTTGTGTCTGAGGTCCAGGTTGCCTTAGGACATTTCACCTTAAGTTTTTTTCTCCTAAACTGCAATCCTTTGTAATTGGTTGGGGATCACTTGCCTGCATGGAAAATTTTCTTTTATGTTTTTTTTTGTTTGTTTGTTAATTTCTTTATTGGTCCTATACATTTGAATGCTATTCAAAAAGCTGGTCTGTCAACTTGTATTGCACTTGTACTGTAACTATAAGCTATGAAGGTCAACAGACAAGAAAACAGAAAATTGTGCTGTCTCAGTACTTTGATTCTAAAACTGATATCTAACCAGAGAAGATAAAAATACACACCCAGTTAGCCACAGAACGACACCTACTCCATGGTATCAGTTTTATTTACTGACTTTAATTGAAGTTAAAAACTGGCATAACTTTTATTCCTATTTTAATTGTTGTTGGAAAATAATATTGGTAATCTCAATTCTTCATATTAGTAGTATTATAAAAATGCAATATTCATTAATTATGTATTTCAAATGCAAAATAAAATGTCTTAAGGCAATAATAAAGTTGTACAACTAAAAGGCCAGCAAATGCAAAAATTACCATTCCATAAGCAAAGCTGGCACAACTTTTTGCATATTCTGTATGTTGCATGGTATGCTGTGTATGATTTTTTTATTCTGCTACATACACGTATGCATTTGAGTAGTCCCATTTTACTTGGACTATTCTTTGAATTATGAGTTTGGAAGGTAAATGTCCTCTCTTTCCCTTAATAGACCTGTCCATGTGTCCCTTACTCCTGTTAGTCTTGTTGCGAGATTTCACTATTTTGTCTCCTGTATCAGAACCTGACATTTTCTTTATCTCTTAATTAGGTAACAGATCTCAAGGTGATCCTGCTATTTCTCTGTCTCTGGGCTTGTCTTCACTACTGCAGTCCGAGATCGATCTTCTGGCGATCGATTTATTGCGTCTCGTTAAGACGCAAGAAATCGATCACCCGCGGCTCCCTGTCGATTCCGGAAGTCCAGGTTGCCGGGAGGCGCAAGCTGGAGTCGACGGGAGAGTGCGCCGCCGACTGCTGCCGCCGTGCGGACGGGCGGTAAGTCAGCGGCAGATACGCAAACTTCAGCTACGTGATCCACATAGCTGAAGTTGCGTATCTGCCGTCGATCCCACCTCCCCCCGCTAGTGAGGACAAGCCCTCTGTCTCTCAGACTGCTACTTCATTTAGATGATGAATAAGGCCCTACTTAACTTGCAATATTGCAGAAATTGCAGATTCCACAATATTAGGTTTCCACTACAGTTCTGACAACAGGAATTCTGCTATGCATGGAGCTGACAGTGGGAGCTCTATCCTGCCAGCCTCGGGTCCCTGCTCTCAGCACCCAGGCGGCTGACAGCTGGAGCCCCTGCTCTCAGCCCCAGGCCCGCTCTCAGTCCCGGGTTGCCGACAGAAGAAAATTGTGGAAAAGCAATGATGGACTTTATTACTGCAAATTATTACTTTTCTGCAATTTTTCATTGCTTCTCTGCAACTCTGCTGCATTTTTTTTCACAATCGCCCCACAATTCAAATAGGACCCTCATAATGAAGTTATTTTGGGGAAAGAAAACAGGCAGGTCAGCAAGATTTAATCCTAGTTTAGTTTGATTTTTAATGGCATTCAGTTAACTGAATAGCTAATATGCTTAATTTTGTATTTATGCTTTTTAGTAATAGAAATAATTCTATGTGTTTGTATACCTTTTCTGTACTTACTATGTAATGATCTGTTGTTGCCATAGATTTGAAAAAGTGGTAATTCTGCATATTTCAGGCCATTATAGATTATACTGAAGTGATTGCTTGATAGAACAAATTAATTTATGTACTACTTGACCTAAGCCAAATTTCACTTGCACTTGTATAATTTCCACTAGCACGAGTACAAGAATTTTTATAATGTTCAAATAAATAAAATGTCATTTTCTGAAATGATTACCTAATAAATAAATTTAGATTTTTGGTCTGTGATCCAAGATTTTATTTTATATGAAGAAAGTGATTCCAGCTCCTTGCAGGTCTCGGTTCTGATTTGTATAACTATTGTTAACTTTTCTTTGATTGTGTTGATGTAAGTTAGGGGTGGGCAACGTATGGCACGGGCACCACAGACGGCACGCGAGCTGATTTTCAATGGCACTCCCACTAGTTGGGTCTTGGCTGCTGGTCCGGGTGGCTCTGCATTTTAATATAATTTTAAGTGAAGCTTCTTAAACATTTTATAAACCTTATTTACTTTACATACAATACTACTTTAAGAATCAGAGAGGTAGCCGTGTTAGTCTGGAATAGCGGAGGTAACAAAGTCCTGTGGCACCTTAAAGACTAACTATGAAGTTTTGAAGCATAAGCTTTCGTGGGCTAATACCCACTTCGTCAGATGCAAGCAGTGGAAGTGTCCAGAGGCAGGTATAGAAAAGTAGGCAAGAACCAGGTGGGAGGTAACAAGGTTAGTCCAATTAGGCTGAACCAGCTTGTTATCTCCAATCAGGGAGGGTGGGTTATTCTTCTAGCAGTTGATTGGTGGGTGTGAACATGGAGAGAGGAGAAGCTATGTTTGTAATTAGCAAGCCATTGTAGGTCTTTGTTCAAACCTAAATTGTTTGTGTTAAATTTGCAAATGAATTGTAGCTCTGCAGTTTCCCTTTGCAGTCTGGACTTGAAGTTTTTTTTGCTGCAATATGGTGACTTTTAAATCTGTAATTGTGTGTCCAGGCAGGTTGAAGTGTTCTCCTACAGGTTTTTGTATATTGCCATTCCTAATATCTGATTTGTGTGCATTTATCCTTTTTCGTAGGGACTGTCCAGTTTGGCCGATGTACATAGCAGAGGGACACTGGTGGCATATAATGGCATATATGACATTGGTTGATGTGCAGGTGAATGAACCAGTGATGGTATGGTTGATCTGGTTAGGTCCTGTGGTGGTGTTGCTGGTGTAGATATGTGGGCAGAGTTGGCATCGAGGTTTGTTGCATGGATTGGTTCCTGAGTTGGAGTTATTGTGGTGCAGTGTGCTGTTGCTGGTGAGAATCTGTTTAAGGTTGGCAGGTTGTCTGTGTGCCAGGACTGGCCTTCCTCCCAAGGCCTGTGAAAGTGAGGGATTATTGTCCAGGATGGGTTGTAGGTCACTGATGATGCGTTGCAGAGGTTTTAACTGAGGGCTGTAGGTGATGGCCAGTGGTGTTCTGTTGTTTTCTTTCTTGGGCTTGTCTTGCAGCAGCAGGTTTCTGGGTACACGCCTGGCTCTGTTGATCTACTTAGTTATATATTAAAGACTTATAGAAAGAGACCTTCTAAAAACGTTAAAATATATTACTGGCACGCAAAACCTTAAATTAGAGTGAATAAATGAAGACTCGGCACACCACTTCTGAAAGGTTGCCGACCCCTGATAAGTGAATCTTTTTGTGTTTCTCTACTTTAAATTTTTGGCATGTAATGCATTGTGCAAAAATGTAATGAATATATAGTTAGCACTAATATTAGAACTTCAATATGCATATTATGCTCCTGTCACCACAGTATAATAATTGCCTATGGAAATGACAAGGACCCTTTTTTTGGCTAAGTTTTGAGCCAGATAGTAAAGATCAATATATTTTAGAAAGAAGCTATAAAGTCAGATTCTTGGATGTTTTAGGGGTAATCTCTGCCATTTCTCTGTCCATTAATCTTTTCATTTCACAGTAGATAAGAATTTAGGGAGACTGAAATATCCTTCAAGTATCCATTTCAGCTCCAGGCAGTTTTTATTTTGACTGCTTTAATCACCATGTTTTCTGAATATCACAATTTAGTATGGAAAGTTTTGTGCTATTTCCTGTTTACTAGCTTTACACAAATCGTCATTGCAATATAACTATATGAATTTTTTAAAAGGTTAATTACTGCATCTGGGATTTTCAAAAGGGCTCAAGTGAGTTAGGCCCCCAACTCCTTTTGAATTTTGATGGGGCCTAGGCACCTAATTTGCTTAGGATCCTTCAGAAGTTCTTTCCTGAAGGATGACTTTAATCAACTAAAGAAAATTCAAAATTTAGACTACCAATCTGTACTTCACTTATTCATTGCATTTTCCATAATCTACAGCAGTATAAGCAGTTGCCTGAGATACTACTTAATTTTTTCGGTGAAGACATAAGAGGCCCCATCCCATAAATTGCTGACCACCTTTAACTCCTTAGTATTTTTTAAGATTGTTTTAAAGTGTGCTTGACTATATAATTATTGCCATCATCCTTTTATCATCTGATACTATTATCAAGTTCGCTACTCCTGCATTACTGCTAAATAAACATAGCCACATTTCTATTACTTTCAATAACTCTTGCCTCAGCTGATGCATAGCTTTATTTCAGATTTCCACATCTAACTATAGAATACAGAGAGCCTGATTTATTGTAGTTAGTTTACAAATTTTAGAAACACCAAGGGTCGAATTCGAGCATGGTGGAAGTGGGTACAACACCTTTTGTATCAGTGGTGCAAGCAGTATATAATTTATTTCAAACTACTTGTTAATTTTCTATTTTAGAAAAACACATTTAGTGGATTAGTGTAATCTGGATTGTTACAAATTTGTAGTGAAATGTGTACCCTTTTTTAGAAGGGTCAATGATCAAGTGCACCTTTTACCATAGAATATATGCCCTTAAAAACAGCTTACTAAACTGTTTTGACATGTGGGTTGCATCATGATTACAGATGGAGATCCTGGGCTGCAACTGTTCCAAATCAGCTTCTCTCCCTTGTCAACACATCATGCTCTCTGAAGCCAGTTGCTGATGAATCCACTTGCCTAGCCAGTGTTGCTCTCCTGCCATTTTCCATATTCCTTTCTTTCCTGTTCTGGTAGGCATATTTCCTACCTTTATCTTTCATTCACGATAACAGTAAGAGCAAATGGAAGTACCTGATTGCATGCTTTTTCTGTTATGCTGTGATTTAGAGAGTCACATGTATAAACTTCAGACTTACATACTCTGGAGGGCCCCATATGGTGTTCAGGTTGCACTTCTATGTCCCTGGTTCTAAATTAATTTTAAAAATATGAGAACAGCAAGAGACCTAAACATTAATTATTTTAATGTCCCTTACAACAGCAAAGAAAAGGAAATTTTAGTGTTTAATTTCAACACTTTTCAATTCAGGTATTTAAAAAGTAACCCATGTAAATCTCTAAGTTTTACATGTATGTATCTTATAAGTTTGTGTTTGAGAACATTGACCGTTACCAGTTACAAGTATATCACATAAATTTTTGAGACATCAGGGTTGAAAAATTGTATGGAGGACTGGGTAGGGAAGGCTGTGCCTCCTAAAACAGCCTGGCCCCACCCCCTATCCGACCCCACCCACTTCCTGTCCCCTGACTGCCCCCTTCAGAACCATTGACCCATCCAACCCCCCCTGCTCCTTGTCCCCTGACTTCCCCCTCCCAAGACCTCCCACCCTAACTGTGCCCCCAGGACTCCCCCTACCCACCCACCCCCAGGCTCCCTGTCCCCTGACCGCCCCCACAGAACCTCCGTCCTATCCAACACCCCTGCTCTCTGTCTCCTGACTGCCCCCCGGCACCTCCTGCCCCTTATCCAACCCCGGCCCAGGCCCCTTTACCACGCCACTCAGAGCAGTGTGTCTGGTGGCCTGGACAGAGCGCCAAGCCCTGCCCACCAGAGCAGTGCCCATGCAGCAGCGTGGCTCGCAGGGGGGGGGGGGGGTGGTATAACAGCCTCTGTGGCTGGGAGCTTAGGGGCTGAGCAGGACAGTCCCGCAGACCAGATATGGCCTGCGGGCCGTAGTTTGCTCACCCCTGCTGTAAATTGAGGCTTTGGGCTACAACTTTCAGCTGCTTGTCAATGCACTATAATTGTTCAGATCATTGACTATACATATGTCTGTTATCTCTCAACCTGCCAATCTTTATATTGCTCTTGATATGAAAAACTCTATATTTGCTGTTTACCAGACTTCTTCTTTTATTTTATTTTTTTTCCAGTATTAATTTATGGCAACAGCTCATGCTTGGCTGCTACAAAATCATGCCAGTAATTTGTGAGGAGTTGCTCATGTGAAGTGTACTGTTCAGTATTTATTGGAGAGAAAGGAGTATATTTTTGCCCCTAACTGAGAAGTATGCTGTTTATTTCAATGCATATTGAAAACTATAGTCCCTCCTCAGAAAAATGCATGTAGAATGCGGTCCTTGGGGTTTTTTTATTCATTTGTTCTTTAAACATATATTTTAAAAATATTTATACACATTTTCTAGCAATGTTTTCAACCTCTCTTTGCAGACTATGTCTAATAGGTCCATGAAATGTCATTACCATAGAACAGAGGTTTTGAACCTCTGGTCTGTGGACCCCTGGGGGTCCGCAGACAATGTCTAAGATTTCCAGAAGGGTCCACAACTTCATTTGAAACTTTTTAGGACCCACAAATAAAAATAAAGTTGAAAACCACTGCCCTAAACACTTAAAAATCAGAAGGCAAATAAAAAAATGCAAAATGTATTATTTAATAAACTCTTGATTTTTAAGACAATATGATCTTTGCAACCTGACTCATGGGTTTTAATTGCTTAGCGTGGGCAGTACAGCTACCGTATTTTTCGCCGTATAAGACACACTTTTTCTTCCCCAAAACGGGGGGGGGGAAAGTTGGTGCGTCTTATACGGCGAATATACACACTTTGCCTTTGCCCTTTGCGCGGGGGTGGGGGGGCGAGGCGAATGACACCAGGGACACGGAGTGGAGTGCCTGGCTAGTCCCGGCTGTACGTGAGGCGCCCGCAGCCCGGCCGGGGCGCGGCGCAGCGACCCATGCGGCTCCGCCAATTTTTTGAGCCTCGTGAGTCCGGTAACTGCCCCCGCGGTGCCCCCCTCACCCGGCCGCCCCGGCTCCCCTCGTCACCCAATGTCCCTTGGCCCGCGGCTCCCCCGCGCTGCCTTTCACCGTCTCCCCTCGCTTCCCTGTCACCAGACCCCGCTGTGTGCCCCCCCCCCGTCCCCCCTCACCCGGCCGCCCCGGCGCCCCTCGTCACCAAATGTCCCTGGGGCTGCGGCTCCCCCGCGCTGCCTTTCACCGGCTCCCCTCACTTCCCCCGCGCTGCCTTTCACCGGCTCCCCTCGCTTCCCCCGCGCTGCCTTTCACCGGCTCCCCTCGCTTCCCCCGCGCTGCCTTTCACCGGCTCCCCTCGCTTCCCTGTCACCAGACCCCGCTGTGTGCCCCCCCCCCGTCAGCACCGCTCCCCCCGTCCCACCTCACCGGCTCTCTGTTCCCCCACCCGGTCCTCCCCCCTCCGCTCCCACTCAGCAAATCTCCCTCCCCCGGGCTTCACCTCGCCAGGTCCCGCCCTCCGGCTCCCTCCCTCTGCTCCAGAGCCCCTACTCCTCGTTTTCCTTCTTCAGAACCTGAGCTCCCCCGTCACCAGACCCAACCCCCTCAGTTCCCCAGCCCACGCTCACCAGAGCCCGTCACTCGAGTGCCGCCCGGGGCTTCCCCTTCTTCACTACTGTCCCCTCCCCCATACCCAATCCTCTGTGCATCTGTGCCTTCCCCTGGGACTCTTTCCTCCTCCCACCAGACCCTCTGCACCCCTGTTGGGGTGCTCTTCTCCCCCCCCCCGACTCTCCTTCCCACCCCAATCCTCTTCCCACCCCCCAGGCTCTCCTGTTCCCCTCACCGATCCTCTCTGCCAACCCCCTCCACTCCACCCGGACTCTCCCTTCCCCCTCATCCAATTCTCTGTGTCATCCCCCTTCGCCCCACTCTGTGACTTCCTTGCGCTCTGCCCCCCCAACCCTTTGTGCCCCCCAGTGCAAGAGGAGTTCTTGGGGTTCGAATAATAACATTACAGCCTTATTTTTGTTACTTTCACTGTTTACTGACTTTACTGACTGTTAATGAGAGTAAAGATAGTTCTTAATATGTTACATGGTTGACATAAAATTGTTCTTAAACTGCTGTTAACTTTATACAGTTGATATAAAATATTTTACTACAGTATTTGGTTCAGAATCTTTTTTTTCTAGATTTTCCTCCTTTAAAATTAGGTGCGTCTTATATGCCGGAGCGTCTTATATGGCGAAAAATACGGTAATCTATAATGGTGGTTCTCAAACTGGGGGTTGCGACCCTCCTAGAGGATGCAGGGCCATCCCAGGGAGGTCACAAGCCCCCTTTGCATTTGGCTGCATTTCGGCAGATGCCCTGGAATGCGGGACTGTGTCCTTCGAAAGCCACCGAGTGGAACACTTCCGCTTTTGGCAACATGTTCGTGGACACACACGGAACCTCTGTGTGTCCACCGAAATGCCGCCAAAACCAGAAGTGTTCAGTTTGGCGGCTTTTCGGCAGACATACACAGGGGTTGGCAGCGAACGCCGAACAGGTAAAAGGGGTCTCAGATCAGAAAAGCTTGAGAACTCCTGATCTATAACATGGCTGATATATTGAAGTGAACAAATATTGAGCCCTCAATCTCTGAGAATCAGGCCCTTTTAGGGTGTCTCAATTTATCTACACCAAAATTATGAAAGAACTCCTCATTGCCTTAGTAATTAACATAACATTTGTATACGTCATCAAATGTACCAGTTTTATTTGGTATTCAATATGTTGTTCTTTCATAGCCAGAACTGAATTTTATTTGTTTTTGAAGTTCTATTTCGTTGCTTTCTTTTACATTAAGAATATCAGATTTTAACTGTGTTTTGGTTTCATGGCTCTAAGGAAGACTAGAAATCAGCAAAGAGAGGCACAAGGGTGTTGGAATCATTACCAGAGAACTTTTCTTGCATGTATGTTAACAAAAACAAACAAAACCAAGAATTTTGAATAGTTTGATTAAAAATCCCTGACCCTGACACCCAGTGGTCATCTTTCAGTTTTTTATGATAGCCTAATCCCATGAATTCTCAGATAGTCCAAGGAGTCTTCCGGCAAACAAAGTGGACAACACCTGATAGTCCTAAAGTAAAAATAAGTTGGAAAAAATCCTCTAAAAGAACAAAAAAACCACAAATATTATACATCACAAAGAAGCAAAAACCTGCAAAACCACACTTTTTTTGTCCTTGATAGGTAAGATTTAAAAGTTTATCCATGGGGAGATGAGAGTCTTCATTTTTAGACCTAACATTTAGACCATTTGGACTTGAGATATGCCCAGGGTTCCAGGTGGTCCTGTTAGTTAAGATTATTTGGGTCAGGTACTTAGCTGGTGTTAATTGTCATAACATACTAGCTGACGATCTGCTCCTTTATATTCAGCCTTATTAGCTTGACTTTTGAAATGAGACCATCATCCAGAGAGTGAACAGTTATGGTTATGTTTCAGATCAGGAGCTAGTCAGAATGGATCTATCATCAGAGGAAAGTTGTCAGACTATTAAGTACTCACTAAATTCTCTAGTGGCAGATGGACATAGTGCCAAGTTATGAATAATATCTTCTGGGTAGGAAAAGTGTGGGAAGAAATAAGATCCAATGTTGCTTCTTATTATGAACTCATGTTTGGCTTTCCCCTTCTTACATCACAGCCAACTGAGACTGCTCTTTTAAATGAATAACATCAGTGAAAGTAGAAAAGACCATCCGGGACAATTGCTCTTAGGAACTCTGTTGCTGCAAGATTTTTCAGAGCTAGACCCTTAAGTGGAAGTAGGTTTTGCAGGGTATGCATTCTAGACAGAGGTTTGTCCTGGAGTTCAGTGTTGTTTCCATCTGTAACTTTTAGAAGAATGTGAAAATGTTATTCTCAGGCTCTTGGGGGATATGTGATTCCTCTTGTGTGAGGGGAGCAAGCATGCCAGTTAACTTAGTAGCTAATAGTCTTTCATTTCATTTCAAAGTTAATGATGTGTGCAATACTTCTCTCGGGCTGCTTTAATATTTTGGCAAGATGTTTTGGTCTCTTTTGATTCCCCTGATAATGAACTAATTGCTGATGAACAGTTATGCTTCAGTGTTATCCTGTAGATTGCTTTTTCGCTCTAAACATCAACCATCATAAAGTTTATAGCTGGTTCAAAGTAAGTCTATTATATTTTCTGAAGGAAAAATATTGTCTTACCAATATTTGTTTTGTGTCCTTCAATTCAGAACATATTTGATTTTGCAGCTGCAGTGGGTTCTGGGAAGCCTCGATTACTGGATATCTTTAATTAATGTTAAAAAGACTTTAAATTTTCCTAGGACGTCAGCATAAGGCTAGTCCATAGGGCACAGGACTAGGAGACTTAGGTTCTCTTTCTGGCTCTGCTACTGACTTGGGAAGTCTCTTAAGTCAACATTTTCAAACCTGGGTGCCTAACAATAGACACCTATATAAGCAGGCTGATATTCAAAGTTGCCAAGCACCCATAGTTCCCATTTATTTCAATGGGAGCTGGGGAAGCTCAGAACCTCCAAAAATCAGTCCTTTAGTTGTTGTTGTTGTTGTAGGTGGTACTAAGAGTTAATGTCCCAGGATGATATTCTTTATTTGTATGAGAGAACATTCAATTGTCAGTTATTTTTACAAAGAGGTTTGAAAGGTATTTTAGAGTTTATATCTCAACCATTTACATGTTTATTTTATATCATGTCATTTGTTGACAACACAAACCATTACACTTAAAGAAGAGAAGGAACCTATATGTTTTTGAGAAGCTGATAAAATTGCTGAGTAGTGCACAAAAAGAACACATTAAAGACACTAGGAATGGATTGAAGGGTGCAGAAAGCCTAACCTCTTTGTGCACCTTTCCATCACAATCACAATCCTTATGTGCAGATGAGTGTAAGTATTGAAGACTGCATAGAGCTAGCACTGCTAGGATCATTATCTATCCAAGTGCGGACATGGAGGATGTAGGGCATCAGGGTGGATTTGATTTAAATCAAATTGATTTAAATGATGATTTAAATTACTAGTCACAAAGGACTCGATTTAATCATGGATTTCTACGTAAAAGTGTCTTCTTGTTGGTTGTTATAACCTTAATACATTGTGATGGGTTCAGTCACAGAGTTCCCCTTGGGACTGTCATCTGATGTGCTAAAACTATCTCTGAGCTCGTTTCTTTTGCCAGCTTGGGACTTTTGCAAGACTTGGCCATTTTTCAAACACTCTTAGAACTTTTCTCAGACTGATTTCTGTCTAAATGGTGCAAGATAATGAACATATTACCAGTTACAAAAGCAGTTTCTCCTCTCTGGGCATTCACACCTCCAGATCACCTGCTGGAAGTGGGCTTCACCACCACCCCTGATTGAATTTACCTTGCTATCTTGCCTACATATTTATACCTGCCTCTGGAGATTTCCACAACATTCATCTGATGAAGTGGGTCTTAGCCCATGAAAGCTCATGATCCCTAAAATCTGTTAGTCTATAAGGTGCTACAACACTCCTTGAACATATGTAGTTATTTCTCTTTTGAAACTCATTACATATTGCATTAGGTAATTGTCATTCAGGTGAACTTAAACTGGATATACAGTTCAAGTGGAGCTGGCTAAGTGGTATTGTCTTTCTTTAAAAAATCATTTTCTGCAGTAGTTAATGTATAAGGAATATTTAGGGTCAAAACAAAACTGAAATGGTGGATGAATCATTGTTCTAAGAATGAGACTGAACTACTGTTGCCCACCTGGTCCTTCATGCTTCAGCTGTCCCCCTTCAAATTCTTTCTTAAGATACTCCTCTTATGTGACACCTTCTAAACCCCAATAATCTTAGCGAAGATTATCCCCCCAAATCACTACTGTACATCCCAGTGTTTTCCATCAGACTCACCTGTCTGTTAAAATCATTAAGCTGCCGTAAAGCAGCTAGATATGACTAGTGGAGAATTTCCCCAGTTCAGGTTGGGAAGAGTGTGTATTGAGGATGTTCAGTGGGCAGGAGAGGGAGAAAGGGAGGGAGGAACACGTGTATGTTGTTTTGCCTGTCAGTACTTAGATTGTAAGTTCTGTGAGGACATGACCCATCTCTTTAGCTGTGTATCAGTCTGTCTCTGGTATTTCTAAGGTGTCAGCGATCTAAAATAATTACAAGGACTGCCTGATAGCTCAGAGGAACAGATTACTTCCCACCACCTTGTTAGTAGAACGTGAGATACCTATTTCATGATGCTGTTACTAACAAAAGACTATGAATTTTTTTACTTTGAAAACTTTTTTTGTTAAATCTTGTGGGCATACAAAACCTAAGCTTTGTGATGCAGAAAAAAAAGTTTTAAAAAATGCCAGATACATAGTTATGCTAACACAATAATTAAGCAGTTGTTAGTGTCATATTTTGCATTTGTAGTGTCAGAACAAAAGATTTGTTGTTCAACATACTTTCGTTAGATTTTCCTCAATTAATTTTTGAACTTTGAACATAAAGATTTCATGTCACATAAACAAACTCATATTGACTTTTCTTTTTTTATTCACAGGATGGTACAAAACAAAAGAGAGAACGGAAGAAGACTGTGTCATTTAGCAGCATGCCAACTGAGAAGAAGATTAGTAGTGCAAGTGACTGTATTAATGCAATGGTTGAAGGCTCTGAGCTCAAAAAGTTTCGGTCCAACTCTAGAGTATATCACCGGTACTTTCTTTTAGAAGCAGATATGCAGTCCCTGCGTTGGGAACCTTCAAAGAAGGATTCAGAAAAAGCAAAAATTGATATTAAATCAATCAAAGAAGTGAGAACAGGAAAAAATACAGATATATTCCGCAGCAATGGAATTTATGACCAGATATCAGAAGACTGTGCATTTTCCATTATTTATGGAGATAACTATGAGTCTCTAGATCTCGTTGCTAACTCAGCAGATGTTGCAAACATTTGGGTTACTGGGCTAAGATACCTAATTTCTTATGGAAAACATACACTAGATATGATAGAAAGTAGCCATGATAATATGCGGACTTCATGGGTTTCACAAATGTTCAGTGAAACTGATGTAGATAATTTTGGACATATAGCCCTGTGTAAAGCTGTGCAGTTTATAAAAAAATTAAATCCAGGTTTAAAAACAAGTAAAATTGAGCTGAAGTTCAAAGAGTTACATAGATCCAAGGACAAAACTGGTACTGAAGTCACAAAGGAAGAATTTATTGAAGTTTTCCATGAGCTTTGTACCCGACCTGAGATCTACTTCTTATTGGTTCAGTTTTCCAGCAATAAAGAATTCCTAGATACCAAGGACCTTATGATGTTTTTAGAAGCAGAACAGGGAATAGCACATGTCACAGAAGAAATAAGCCTTGAAATTATTCACAAATATGAACCCTCAACAGAGGGCCAGGAAAAGGGCTGGCTTTCTATAGATGGTTTTACTAATTATCTTACTTCACCTGACTGTCATATATTTGATCCAGAGCATAAAAAGGTTTGTCAGGATATGAAACAACCTTTATCCCATTATTTCATAAATTCATCTCACAATACATACTTGATAGAGGACCAGTTCCGAGGTCCATCTGATATCACAGGATATATTCGTGCTCTTAAAATGGGTTGCCGAAGTGTTGAATTGGATGTATGGGATGGTCCAGATAATGAGCCTGTAATTTATACAGGACATACAATGACATCACAAATAGTCTTCCGTAGTGTAATTGACATTATTAACAAGTACGCATTTTTTGCTTCAGAATACCCTCTTATTCTGTGTTTAGAAAATCATTGTTCTATTAAGCAGCAGAAAGTTATGGTTCAACACATGAAGAAAATTTTGGGGGACAAGCTACACACACAGTCTCCAAACACAGAGGAGTCTTATCTTCCCTCACCTGACTCACTTAAAGGGAAAATACTAATTAAAGCAAAGAAACTTTCCTCTAATTGCTCTGGGCTAGAAGGAGATGTTACAGATGAAGATGAAGGAGCAGAAATGTCACAACGAGTAGGGAAAGAGGATGCAGAACAACAGAACACAGTGATAGTGAAACGATTTCAGCTTTGCAAAGAGCTTTCTGAATTGGTAAGCATATGTAAATCAGTTCAGTTCAAAGAGTTTCAAGTCTCATTTCAACTCCAGAAATACTGGGAAGTTTGTTCATTTAATGAAGTGCTTGCTAGCAAATATGCCAATGAAAATCCAGGAGACTTTGTAAATTACAACAAACGCTTTCTTGCCAGAGTTTTTCCTAGCCCTATGAGGATTGACTCTAGTAATATGAATCCCCAGGATTTTTGGAAGTGTGGCTGTCAGATAGTAGCCATGAACTTTCAGACACCCGGCTTAATGATGGACCTTAACATTGGTTGGTTTCGACAAAATGGGAATTGTGGCTATGTCCTTCGTCCTGCCATCATGCGAGAGGAGGTATCCTTCTTCAGTGCAAATACAAAAGATACCGTGCCTGGAGTTTCACCTCAGCTTCTTCATGTTAAAATTATTAGTGGTCAAAACTTTCCTAAACCCAAAGGGTCAGGTGCCAAAGGTGATGTTGTAGATCCTTATGTATATGTAGAAATTCATGGAATACCAGCAGACTGTGCAGAGAAAAGGACAAAAACTGTGCATCAAAATGGAGACAATCCAATTTTTGATGAAAGTTTTGAATTTCAAATTAATCTTCCTGAACTAGCTGTCATGCGTTTTGTAGTACTAGATGATGATTACATTGGGGATGAATTTATTGGGCAGTACACTATTCCCTTTGAGTGTTTACAGACAGGCTATCGGCATGTTCCACTGCAATCTTTAACTGGAGAAATTTTAGCACATGCTTTCTTGTTTGTACATGTTGCCATTACTAATCGAAGGGGTGGTGGGAAACCTCATAAACGGGGCCTCTCAGTGAGGAAGGGAAAGAAATCCAGGGAATATGCCTCTATGAGAACATTATGGATTAAAACCATAGATGAAGTATTCAAGAATGCTCTCCTGCCTATACGGGATGCCACGGATCTGAGAGAAAATATGCAGGTACAGTTTTACAATGAAATTATCAATGTTTGTGCCACAGTTGTACTTTTGCATTATGGTGTGTCTGCAGTGTGTGTTACATAGATATGTAAATGTTAACTGCATTTTATATTATTATTAATTTATCATGTTTTTACGCTGAACAAATTTAAAAAGAGACTCTTTTTGAACAGCAGCTGGATGATATTGTCTATTAAAATAACTCTTGATATATAAACACATGCTTGTGCTATAATTCAAGCCTATTAACTGGCCCTATTTCTTGAGAAGGAATACACTAGATATACTGGAGAAAAAGGTAAAAGCTACTTTTCAGCTTTAAGAAATTAAGGAAAATAGAAATGCAGGGAGAAAACATTACCAAAAATAACAAAACTTGTGAACAGTTTACTGTATATTCAAAGACCTTTCATATCTGAAAGAATTTTCAGGGACCCTGTAAATAGAACATAGGATGATCACGAGGTGAAAAATTTCCTCACATCACTAGCAGACCCTTCAAAGAGATCCTTACCTTTTCAGAATTCAAAAGAACACTAGTATTTTACAAACATGTTAAATGGGGATGGAGTTACTCCTCTTCTAAAGCGGGTGTTTTAAAGACTACAATATCAAACAAATACAGTATCACCGAATGATAGGAAGTAGTGGAGGCTAACATGCTGGATTATGGTCTTTTGGTTATTGATAAAGATTTCCAGTACAAGAACTGCTGATCTACGACAGAGTAGAGACAAATGTAAAGATTAATATTCTGTTTGATGAAGGATTTAACTATATAAAAACTACAGTAAAAGTTGTAGCACTAAAAGAATAAAATTAAGCATAACCATATGAAAAAAGTTACCCATTAAATCTTCTTATGTTATGTGATTTGAAGGAAAAACTGGTTCAAAGAAACATGCTTGAGGCTTAATTCCAGATTTTAAAAGGGTATTTGTTTGTACTGTATATCAGTGCAGATAACTTTTGTTTATGAATAAAGTTATATTGAAAGTTGTAATAATGAAAGATTTTAACGGTATAGCAAACTTTAAAGATTACACTTGTTCTTCTGAATTATATCCAGCAGCTTCCACATTCCATTCAGTATGATTCATACCAAAGACATTATTGTATACAAAGATCACAAACAGAATTTGGAGGCATGATTATGACTGGTAAATGAGATTCAGATTGCAGACTAGATGTAAATCTAATCTGTAATGTTATTCCATTGTATATTGACTAGGAGATTTCTTTTAAGGTGTCTTAATCAAGGATAGTCTGGCTCTAAGACTTGAATATACAATAAGTTGTGCTTGTAACTAGCATGTTATTTTATTTTTCAGATTGGTGTTTTTTTGAAAAATGAAATTTAGTAGCGTTTTTTAGGGTCAGTGCATGGGAAGTAATTTCCTTGTATGCATTTCATTCAGTTACTATGAAAGCTATATTCACATCTTCCCAACTCATCAGTAGCATACCTATCCCCAAGATAGGTATAGTTTAGGTGGATGATAGAATAACTTTGATTATTTTAACTGACAGATTTGCATGATGTGTTGCACACTATTGAATTCTTATGAATTCCAGTCTCCTGCAACTTCCCCATTCCATTCCATAAGCAAAGATCATTAGCAAAATGTGGAGGCATGATTATGACTGGTAAATGAGATTCAGATTGCAAACTAGATATGAATTTAATCTGTAATTAATGAAAGGCTCTATTCCATTGTGTATAGGCTAGGGGATTTTTTTTTAAGTGCCTTAAGGAGAAACCTGGATCCTAAGACATAAAGAAGGTGTGCTCATGACTAGTATGCTATTTTATTTTTCAGATTGGTGTGTTTTTGAAAAACATAATTTAGTAGGGTTTTTAGAGTCAGTGAATGGGAAGGAATTTCCTTGTATGCATTTCATTCTGTTACTTTGAAAGATGTATCTACATCTTCCCAACTTCTCAGTATCATACCCAGAAATGTCCCCAAGAAGGATATAGTTTAGGTGAATGATAGAATGCTAATTTTGATTATTTTAACTGACAGATTTGCATAATGTGTTTATAGAATTTAAATTGTAATATAAATATAATCTGTGCTACACCTTGTATAAACTGGCCTAAAAGTAAATGAAAAAATCCCATTAAAATAAAGATAAATGCAAAATGTATAGGTCAGGGAATTTGAAATGGTTTAATTTCTTAATTACATATTCATTTACTTTTATAATTGCCATGATATAGCAGCTAGAAAGACCGATAACTTCAGGTATCTAGGGATTTTAAATATGAAATAGAAAAGTATTTAATTGAATAAAGTACACATAGAAGTATAATGAACTCCACCAAGATTTTGTCTGGGTAGTCATTAGAATCCCTTTATCCATATCTAGGCCTTTTTTCTGTAGTCAGCAATATGCATCATGTTAGTGATACAAAAGCTGGTATCACAGCTGAGTGTATGAAGTCAATGATTATACTGGCTATGGTATAGTACAGATATCTGAAATTCAAATCACCAGGAGGGCCACATAAGAACTAGTACATTGGCCCGAGGGCCGCATGATTAATGCACACAACCTCACTGCCCCTGGCTCCATCCCCACTCCACCACTTCCATGAGGCCCCGACTCTTCCCTTCCCCCATTCCAACCACTTCTCCTGCCCATCTCTTCTCAGCTTCCTTCCCTGAGCGCACAGCTCCCCACTCCTCCACCCTCCCTCTCTCCTGGAAAGCGCTAAGTGCCGCCAAACAGTTGTTTGGTCAGGAAGCAGCTGGAGGTAAGCAGAGGAGTGGGAATGTGGCGTGCTGGGGAAAGGAGGAGTGGGGGGAGAGAAGTTTGGCAGGCTGCAGGAAATTACTCCAGGGGCGGAGTGACACGGGGAGCTTGGCATGCCACAGGAAATAACCCCCAGGCCACATGTGCGTGTTTAAGTCCCCTGGTATAGAACATCCATGTTGTTCGGCAGTGCAGAAAGTTTGGCAGTGCATGAAAGTCAGCATGGCCTAGTGGGTAAGACATCAAACTGGGAATCAGAAGACCTGAATTCTACTCACTGTCCTGCCACTGACTTGCTGTGTGCCCTTAAACAAGCTTTAACTTTCCTGGTTCTTATTTTTCTTTTCTGTAAAATTGCTCTTCGTAATGCTTACCCACATTTCTAAAGATTGAGATCTATGAATGAAAAACAGTACAAGGTCTATCTTTTCAGATGTCCTATTGTTTGTTTTATTAAATTCCAATCTAATTATTACAAATAGCCTTGATTTACTAAACAATGAAAATTAATTCTTTGAAAGGTAAATTGAATAGATTCTGAGGCCAGAAGAAACCACTGTGATCATCTAGTTTGACCTCATGTGTAATGTAGGCCATAGAACTTCCCCAAAATAATTCCTAGAATATAATTTTTTTAGAAAAACATCCAATCTTGAGTTAAAAATTGTCAGTATTGGATAATCGATCACAGTCCTAGGTAAATTGTTCCAATGGCTAATTACTCACACAGTTAAAAATTGGTGTTAATAGTTGAGTGATGTACCAGTCACTGTACTGAAAATAATTTATGTATACATAATATGTTAATTTAAGAATAGGTTGAGGTCAACTTGATCTAGATTTTCTGTTAAAAGTGACCTACGTATTTGAGTCCTGATTCCCATTTACACTAAAACCACTCTACACCCCTCTGGCAGTAAATAGGGTCTTTCAGAAAGTAAAAATGTAACTCAAGACCTATAAACTTGTCCTATGCATTAAAATATGTGCAGAATATCCCAAGATAAGAGGAGCACTTGGAACATTTGTAACTTAAACTTACTGATTTTTCGCTTACAGGTCCACAAACTCCAGACTTGCCACAGATCACCACCTCCCACTTGGTGCAACAATCCTAAATTCACAATGGTGGAGAGTACTCCCATCATGGGAATTGACTGGAGGCTGGAATCATTTTAAAGGATTAAGACAAATGGCTGATTAGAATATTTCAGTGTTTCTTAAGTTTAATCATATATATTTTATATTCTAGCCTACAAAATACAAAATAAAAATACTGTAAACTCTTGGAAAATGTACAATATTGGGTTTAACAAATACTCTTAGAAAGTCATCTAAGTGATGGGGTGACATCACTAATGGAGTGCAGCGTTTTGGCATCACACCAAGTGGGAGCCAGCAGATCCTCAGCATGTCTGGAGAATACTGACATACAATAGGTATGTTTAAAGTTACAAATGGGCTGACTTGTCCCCTCCACCTTACTAAGTTTATTTGAGACATTCAGCACATACCATTTAAGCAGTTGGATTTAAAAAATATTTTAAATACTTTTTGAAACTTTTTCAAAAGCTTGTTCAAATCAACATGGATTAGTAGTTCATTGTTTTTATATTTACTGAAAATTTGAAGTTAATAGTAGAATATTACAACCTCTTTATTCTAACTAACACTTATTTTCTATAGCAGGATTTTAAGTCTGTTTGAATTTTTAATACCTCTGATAAATAAAATATTGCAAATATCTATGGTACTTTGTTTGCTTTGGAAAACCGCCATTTTTCCAGGACAAAACCATTGACAGTTCTACACCAGTGGTTCCCAAACTGTGGTTCATGAACCCCTGAGGGTTCGCGAAGTGTTACAGAGGATCTCGGGGGAAAATCCTCTAATGGTGGACAGAGCTGTCCCTAGGGATCCCGGACCACATGGGGCCAGCAGTCCAGAGTTCCCAGACTTCCAAGAGATAACTAGATCAAAGCAAGCATATCTATCCCACTGAGGAGATTTAAACTTCAAGACTCCTTATAAGAAATGGAAAGGGACGTGGATATATTTTATTGTTTTTAAAATTAAATAGGCAGCTAGTCTTGTTGTTTTTAAAATGATTGTGAAGAACAAGTTTAAGCTTTGTTATAATGTGCATTGTTTGCCTGGACTGCTGCTTGTATAGGAGGAGCATTTTGAGTTGGCTTCTTAAATAATTTCATGCTATTTCACATCTGGTACTCTTTGATGAAACATAGGAGCCTTGTCTTATAACAGGCTTATTCAAAGTGATACAAGCTACGAAAGTGAGATCTTGGAAGAGTGCTGCTGTTTTCATATGTAAATATTGTAATAATAAATAGCAAATAATATTAAATAGTGTGTAATAAGCATGTCAAAAACCCAAATTTTATATTTCCAATATCACAGCTTTTATAATTTATGCTCCAGTAAAGGAGAAAAACCCTGGAAATATTCATTTTTAGAAGGCGGTTCATGAGACTTGACATTTTAGTGAAAGGTGTTCACAGGTTGTTAAAGTTTGGGATCCACTGTTCTATACTGTTGCTCAGTTATAACTACTATACAATGAAATATAAGTATATTAAACTGAATGAGTGAGAGATTAAGAATCATGGTTAGCTGTAAAGTAACTTCTTTATTTTCTTTTTAACAGAATGCAGTAGTTTCATTCAAAGAATTATGTGGCCTTTCTCCTGTAGCAAATTTTATGCAGTGTATTCTGGCAGTGTCTACCCGCTTGGTCGGACCTGATAGTACACCCTTGGTACTACTGAATCTCAATGATCAGTATCCCACTATGGAGCTCCAAGGGACTGTTCCAGAGGTCTTGAAAAAGATTGTAACTGCATATGACATGGTGAGTAGTCCTTTGTGGTTTATGTATGCTGCTTGAAAGACTTTCCTTTTATAATATACTGTACCATGTCTGTTTTGAAAGGTCATTCTAATCTGTGACTTCCTATTTCATGCTTCATTACTTGTGCTTGAAAATTTATTCCCATGAACATTCAGCATCTGACACTTTTTATGTGCAGTGAATGTAAAAATTAATACTCTTACCTCATGCAAATTCACAAGACTTTGTATTAGTGTATATAAATATGTTAGAAATTTACCCATTTATGCATTAACTTGTAACTTTTTGCATAGTGATAACCTTTTCACAGGTAAACAGTGATTTGTTACATTACATTTTTGAATTTATAGAGCCATAGTTCTTTTCACCATTGATTCAAAGATTAGAAAATGTTAAAATTACAGTTCCTAAAAACATTATGAACATTGTGATACCGTTGAAATCTGCACTTTCCCCCCCATATATATAATATACTAGCGAAAATACCCGGCGTTGCTTGGGTCAGTCGGAGGTGGGGAGGGGGCAGACAGCTGAGCGAGTGCGGGGTCCGTTGGATGGGGGCAGAGAGCAAACCTGACACCCCCACCTCACCCCCCTGACCAAACCCGACACCCCCACCTCACTTACTCCTCGACCAACCCCGACTCACATTTTCACCCCCCACCCAAACCCAACACCCCCACGTCTCCCCCCTACCAACCCCAACACCCCCTGACCAACACCCACCCCTCACCCCCCGTAGACCAAACCTGACACATCCACCTCACTTTCCCCCCCCACCAAACCCAACACCCCTACCTACCACCACAAACAAACCTGACACCCACACCTCACTTACCCCTCGACCAACCCTGACCCCCCTCCTCACCCCGCCAACCAAACCTAACACCCCCACCTTACCCCCCCACCAAACCCAACACCCCCTGACCAACACCAACCCCCACACCTCACCCCTCACCCACCCAGACACCTTCCCACCCCCCCAGACCAAACCCAACACCCCCAGCTCACTTACCCCCCGACCAAACCCGACACCCCCACCTCACCCCCCCCGACCAAACCCGACACCCCTACCTCACTTACCCGCCGACCAAACCCAACTCAGGTCCGTCGGAGGTGGGGAGGGGGCAGAGAGCTGAGGGATTCTGGAGTTCCGTTGGAGGGGGGAGAGGGCAGAGTGCTGAGGGATTCCGGGGTCCATTGGAGGGGGGAGGGGGCAGAGAGCTGAGTGAGTGCGGTGTCTGTTGGAGGGGGTATTATGACATCATAACTATGTCACAGAGAACAGCAGCTGCCCAGCTGATGTGATTGGCCTTTAAATAATTTCACCCCTGGGGGGTGTCAGAGGTGAGATTTGAAAAAAATTTCGACTCTTACGGTCATTAGGACCCCAAGACCTCTAACTGTACCAAATTTCAAGTCTCTAGCTCAAACGGTGTGGAAGGAGTAAGCATACATACACGCATACATACATACACACATACATACACGCATACACCATTTGACTTTTATATATATAGATACTAGCAAAAGTGCCCGGCGTTGCTCGGGTCAGTCGGAGGTGGGGAGGGGACAGACAGCTGAGCGAGTGCAGGGTCCGTTGAATGGGGGCAGAGAGCAAACCCGACACCCCCACCTCACCCCCGACCAAACCCGACACCCCCACCTCACTTACCCCTCAACCAACCCCGACTCACATTTTCACCCCCCCACCCAAACCCAACACCCCCACGTCTCCCCTACCAACCCCAACACCTCCTGACCAACACCCACACCTCACCCCCCGTAGACCAAACCTGACACACCCACCTCACTTCCCCCCCCACCAAACCCAACACCCCTACCTACCACCACAAACAAACCCAACAGCCACACCTCACTTACCCCTTGACCAGCCCTGACCTCCCTCCTCACCCCCCCAACCAAACCCAACACCCCCTGACCAACCCCAACCCCCACACCTCACCCCTCACCCCCTCCAGACACCTTCCCACCCCCCCAGAACAAACCCGACACCCCCGGCTCACTTACCCCCCGACCAAACCCGACACCCCTACCTCACTTACCCTCCGACAAAACCCAACTCGGGTCCGTCGGAGGTGGGTAGGGGGTACAGAGCTGAGGGATTCCGGGGTTCCATCGGAGGGGAGAGGGGGCACAGAGCTGAGGGATTCCGGGGTTCCATTGGAGGGGAGAGGGGGCAGAGAGCTGAGGGATTCGGCGTTGCTCGGGTCAGTCGGAGGTGGGGAGGGGGCAGACACCCCCTGACCAACCCCAACACCCCCCGGCTCACTTACCCCCCCCGACCACACCCGACACCCCCACCTGACCCCCCCAACCAAACCCAACACCCCTACCTCACCCCCCGACCGAACCCGACACCCCCACCTCACTTACCGTCCGACCAAACCCAACTCGGATCCGTCGCAGGCGGGGAGGGGGCCCAGAGCTGAGGGATTCCGGGGACCTTTGCAGGTGGGGGGAGGGGGGGGGCACAGAGCTGATGGATTCCGAGGTTCCGTTGGGAGGGGGGACGCGCAGAGAACTGAGGGATTTCCAGGGTTCCGTTGGAGGAGGGAGGGGTGAGCTGAGCGAGTGCGGTGTCTGTTGGAGGGGGTATTATGACATCATAACAACATAGCTGCCCAGCTGATGTGATTGGCCTTTAAAGACTTTCACCTCTGGGGGGCGTCAGAGGTGAGATTTGAAAAATTTTCGACCCTTATGACCATCTGGACCCCAAGACCTGTACCAAATTTCAAGTCTCTAGCTCAAACGGTGCGGAAGGAGTACGCTTACATATATACATACATACATACATACACCATTTGACTTTTATATATATAGATATGCTACATCTCTCCTGTGCATCTCATTTATTTTGGCAGTTGTGCATTCTATAATCAGCTCTAATTTTCTCTTTAGCTGTTATAAACTTTAGCAGATCTGTAAATGATGTTTTTAAAAACTTGAACTATTCAGAAATACATAAAAATTCAAAAGTATACTGCATGGGGCAATAAAAAACTGTAAAAAAAGACTAAAGGATATGAATTCTGTAGTAGAGTGATGAATTATTAAGTTTATATAATGAATATGTAAGGAGGAAGATCAACCTATCAACAGTTTAAAACCTCCTCCTGATTTCAGTTGCAGAAATATGGCATGGGGAAGACACAATCTGTCACACAGGAGTAGAGCTTTTTATTTTTTTAAAATGAAATCCTCTAAAATTGGAATATGATGATATGTAGATATTCTCTTGCAGGATTTTTCTATTAGTTTTGTGTTTTCAAACAAAATAGTTCAACTATTTCCCTTTTTAATAAAATTAGAAATCAAACCATTAACCTAGGATCTGAATATATATATATGGAGTTACATTTTAGAGCTAATTTCCTGGCACAAATAACTTTGGAATAGTAACCATACCAGACCCATCATACTTAGAGGAACTCAAACAGTAGCACTGTTTGTAGAAAGAAAAATTAATTAACTAGGCGTTCAGGTAGAACTGTGAGATCGATGCGTGGCTCAGTGATCTAAACACAGGTGCAGTTCGGTTTAAATGATACCGTACTATGTAATTCCTGTAAGTTTAGGATATTATAGTACAAGGTGTTCTTAGTTGTTGGGATTACAGATAAATCACAGATAAAATGGACCTCCATTGTTGATGATGGAAAATGTGTCTAAATGTCTGGTTGCTCTGAGGTTGGTGACACTGGGAGCAGAGTTGCTCCTCTCTGAGCATTTCTATACTATCCATAAATTTGGAATTTCTTGATTTTTAGAATTAGGGTATTTTTTAAAATGGTAATTCTCCAAAAGAATTTTCCAAAAAGGGTCATTGTTATGTCTCTTCAACCTTAACTCCAGGTTGGTGAAATTATTTGCCTGGGCATTTCAACTGTTTTTTTTTTAAAAAAAATATTTCTCAGTAACACAATTCCCAGAAACCTTTGTACATAATTCATTGTGTACATATAAAAGGAGATCATATGTGCAAAGTTGTACACACAAATCATTTCCATCCCCCCAAAAAGATAAAGGCAACAATACATGCCAGGGTCAGCAGGGAAAAAAAACTAGAGTGAAGCCATTTTGAAGATATTAACACTTCGTTTTTTAGAGCCTCTTTATCTCGGAATGCCTTCTCTAATTTGACAGAAACATTCCAGAAAAAATGTATTGTGGGATGAGAATTGTAAAATTTTACATTTGATTCTAATGGATGTCATGGAATGCACAGGTCCTTTTAAGGTTCATAAGCAGAATCCTCCTCCTTTGAGTGCTTACTCATGTTGATTCCATTCTAGGTGTGTGCACGCCCACATGCACAGTCATCAGAAATGTTTGCCTTAACTGGTCCTACGGAAACTGCTGTGTCACTACCGTGAGTGCTCTGCTCATGCACTGGTAGATCAGATGCTGTCGGCCCTACACCCTCTCAGGCCATGGTTACACTTACAGGATTATAGCGCTTTTGGTTATAGCGTGTCCCATATACAGCAATAGGTATTGAACTAGAGCGTGTGCACACTTAGACCTGCCAGCGCTAGAGCATGACCACATTTGCGGCGCTTCAGGCGGCATTAGGAGCAGCGCAATAGGGCAGGTATCCCACAAAGCACCTCTTCCCAATCTGGCGCAATGCCTTGTGGGAAGGGGGGGCGTCACGTGTGGCCATTCTGCATCCTGTTCCAACTCCCCGTGATGTTTTGTGTCATATCTCAGCAATCCCTGTGTTTCCATCCACCTCAGGCGCCAGTTTTCAACGGTTTCAGCAAGGTGCGCTCTGTCGTCCGTTTTTTCGTGTGCCATAATGGATCGCGAACTGCTGAGGAGCATGCTGGCAAGTGTCGCCAGCACAACTCTCTGTGCAGCGGAGTTCATTCTTGACAGGGAAGGTGACAGTAGTGATGGGTCTGAAGAAGATGAGCTCGAGCCGAGGAACGCATTGGACACTAAACTGATCGTCGCTTTAACGGACATGCTCATGACCGTGGAACGCCGCTTCTGGGCACAGGAAACAAGCACTGACTGGTGGGATCGCATCGTCATGCAAGTGTGGGACGATGAGCAGTGGCTGCAAAACTTTCGCATGAGAAAAGCCACTTTCATGGGACAGTGTGCTGAACTCGCCCCCGCCCTGCAGCGCAAGGACACCAGATTGAGAGCTGCCATCCCGGTGGAGAAGCGGGTGGCTATAGCAGTCTGGAAGCTGGCCACCCCAGACAACTACCGATCGGTGGCCAACCACTTTGGGGTGGGAAAGTCTACCATTGGAGTCGTGTTGATGCAAATGTGCAGGGCCATTTAATAGCCTCCTGCTACGAAAAATCGTGACTCTTGGTGACGTGCGTGACATCGTGGCTGGCTTTGAACAGATGGGTTTCCCTAACTGTGGAGGGGCGATCAATGGGACCCATATACCTATTCTGGTGCCCGCCCACCTAGCAGACGAGTACATTAACCGAAAGGGGTACTTCTCCATGGTTCTTCAGGCGCTTGTGGATCACCGTGGGTGTTTTACTGACATTAATCCAGGCTGGTCGGGAAAGGTGCATGACGCATGCATCTTCCACAACACCGGCCTCTTCAGGAAGCTGCAAGAAGGCACTTTTTTTCCAGACCAGAGGATCCCCGTGGGGGAAGTGGAAATGCCCATTGTGATTCTTGGCGACCCCGCCTACCCTCTAATGCCCTGGCTCATGAAACCCTACACGGGGAGCCTGGACAGGTTCAACTACAGGCTGAGCTGCTGTCAAATGACTGTGGAGTGCGCTTTTGGGCGTCTGAAGGTGTGCTGGCACTGTCTTTATGGGAAGCTAGACTTGGCAGAGGGAAGTATCCCTGCGGTTATTTCCGCGTGCTGTGCCCTACATAATCTTTGTGAGCGGAAGGGCGAAGGCTTCACTGTGGCATGGTCCTCGGAGGTTCAACAGGTGGAGGCCACATATGCACAGCCAGAGAGCAAGGCTCTTAGAGTGGCCCAGCGCGAGGCTACAAGGATCAGGGATGCCTTGAGGGAGCATTTTGATGCTGAAAGCGAGTTCTAATGGGAATTCCAGAGGGAGGGAGGAAGGGAGGGTGCAGTCTGTTAATAAGATAAGGCATTTGCTTTTCTGTAGCCATTAGATATATATGTGCACCGAATATAGAAACCCATTTATTAAAAAGAATTCATTTATTGAACAGCTTTTTCAGATTTTGAAATAAAAGTTGAAATAAAGTAAAATGTGTGTGTGGGGGGGGGGTGTGCAATTGGGGTGGGAAGGGGTCAGTCAGAGATTGGCGTATGTCCTGGCCTCATAACCTCCAATGCTCTTCGAGTTGCTGTGTTCCCCCAACCCCATTTGCGGAGGGCGATTATGCTTGTTATTAGGGGTTGAGTGCAGTGCATAAGGGTGCTGGGTCTGTGGGTTGGTCAGTGAAGACATGGGGGTTGGAGGCAGCCATGGGTGGTAATAACCAGGCAGCTGTTGATAGTGCCCCAAAGGGGACAGAGGGCCAGAAGGGGAAGGGTTAGGGGGCAACTGACAATGGGGGCAGCGAGCACGGTGCTGCTTCTCCTCCTGAACGGCAGCGATCCGCTGCAGAGTCTCCACTTGCAGATGTAATATTGTGAACAGCTTGTCACGCTCCTCGCAAGCCATCTCCCTCAACTGGATCTGTTCATCCCTCCACTTGCTTTCATTCTCCCTCCGCTTGCTCTCATTCTCCCGCCACTGTTGTGCAACACAATTCTCCGTTGCAGCCTGTTGCATAACTTGTTGTAAAAGATCTTCCTTGCTCTTTCATGGTCTCTTTCGAATCCTCCTCAGCTTCTCAGCTGCAGATAAAACTGACGTTGATGGGGTGTTCAAGGTCAAAACTAGTAGGGAAAGTCAGTGCAACGTTAACACAGAGGATTCCCTTGTTCAAAACAGACAGTGCTATGATTCCCCCGCATTCCGTGTTTCTCTGTCCCGTTTCCCTGTCCCACACAGCTATAGCACACAGACAGCAACGGAGCCCCTGCCATGGTGAGTTGTCTCAGGATGCAGGGGGAATGAATGTTTCCCTTCCTTGCTGTCCTATGGCTTGGGGGGAGCGGAGGGCATTTGTGGGAACCATACTCCGAGCACTGTCCCAACATTCTGTGTGTAGGTATTCGTGCTGGAAGATATCTTGCTGCTGCGGGTGATGGAGCAAGAAAGGGAGGGCATTCTAATGAGATGCGGATTTCGGCCAGGGCCATATGCAGCTTGCCTCTGTGCAGCAATGCTCCCCCCACCCCTCGTAGAACAATGGCGGGGACTAGTGACCGTGGCCAGGAAAGGGACCACGCTGGCTCTCCGAGAAACCTGCGCAGGCACATTGCAGAGCTCTTATTGAGACCTTTGAAGAAATTACTGATGACGATTACTGTGATGTGATAGGCTACATCAATGCACTATTCCACATGTAGGCAAGCATGCAGCAAGCATCCCTTTCCACCCCGGCCAAGCTGCCTGCCTTCCCAATAGAAAAGTAGCTGTACCTGTGCAATCTGCTGCTGCTGCCCTGCCCCCCGCAACCGCTGGACGCTGTGGCTGGCTCTGGCTGCCCTCCGGGCTTGAGAAGAGTTCCTGGCTGCATGTGTCCTATGACTCCTCCGTGCCCTGGGTCGCTGCCGCGGCCACTGCCTCCTCCTCTCCGTCCTCTTCTTCGGACTCCTCTCCTCCCCCCCTCCCCTTCAGTGGTGGGCTGGGAAGAAGTGTCCTGGGTGGTCGATGGAGTGCACGTTGGATCACCACCAAGTATCGTGTCCAGCTCCTTGTAGAATTTGCAAGTTACAGGGGCTGCCCCAGAGCAGCTGTTTGCGTCGCAGGCTTTGCCATAGGCAATCCTAAGCTCCTTTACTTTTGCCCGGCACTGCAGAGTGTCCCCGTCATGGGCTCTTTCCGCCTTGGCCCGTGATATCAGGACATATGTATCATAATTCCTGTGGCTAGACCACAGCTGAGACTGGACAGCCTCTTCCCCCCAACAGCTGATGAGGTCCAGCACCTCACCATTGTTCCACAGTGAAGCTCGCTTATTGCGAGGAGGCATGGCACATGGAGTCACGGCCAAGAAAAATGGTTACGTGCAACGATTGCCTGAGGAGCACTCCACGCCTGGCTGGAGCAAACAGGAAGGGGATTTTCAAATTTCCCTGGGAATTTAAGGGGCGGGTCTGACGTGTGGTCACCTGAGGACGTGACAGAAGAGTTTGAAAGTGATGACAGAGTGGCTCGAACGGGAATTATGGGCCAGGCTGGAGGCTAATTAACGTGCAGTGGGTGGCCACATTCATGCCGTAGCGCTACAGCGGTAGCGCTACAGCCCTTATTCCCCATGCGGAGATGGATTACCACGAGCGCTATAAACTCGGACTTATAGTGCAATACGTGCCTGGTCAGTGTGGACGGGTAGGGAGTTATAGCGCTCCTGGAGGCTTTATAGCGCTATAAAGTGCTAGTGTAACCAAGGCCTCAGTTCCTTTTTACTGCCCATGGTGGTCAATCAGAGCATCTTTCCTTCTCTTCAAGTGCTACGGTAGCAATTTTTTTTATCTCAAACTTTGTGCCTTAAGGCTTTGTATATAGTTACTCTTAGTGTTAAGTACCTGTTTATTGTAGTAGTTTGTTAGTAGTTAGGTCCCAGTGGGGACTAGGACCCTGGGGGGGGCATGACCAGGTCTCCGGGTTTTAAGCCTTGCAAATCCTGTAACTGGGCTACGCCTGTCAGTGACCCCCATGGCAGTGGTATCAAGTGCTTGAGGGAAGTGCACATGAAAGACATCCATTCTTATTTTGTTTTTGTTTTTTTGACCTGCTACTTTTAAGTTAGGAGGTAGTTGTGAAAATTAGGTATATAATGGCAAGACAAATTCAGTTTTAATTTAGAGAGAGACTATCACCTTTCCATAATAATAATTTCTTACATTTTTTACTTTGTGCTAGCATGTGCCCCTCACAGTCTGTTCAGAATTATGTTTTAACAGAATTGCTCCAATTTGTCATTTACTATCAATGTGAAATCAGGGTGATAGCAAACATTTACCCTGTAGAATGTTTTTCAAACAAACCTTGGTTACCATGGTAAGTGCATAGGCTATCTTTGGTTTACATTGTTTCATTCTGCATGTGGCATGTGATTAATATGGATATTTTCAAAGCACCCACTGTTTCAGGGTCAGTCTATCTCAGACAGATACAGTAATTTAATATTTAACAGTTATTTGACAGAAATACTTTCCCATCTATAATAACTACAGTAAACATTTACCGTAGCAAAGTGGTCAACAATTATTCAGTAGAATTTGTTTGCACGTTGAGTGACTAGAGGGCTCTATATATTTGCTCAATAAACTATGAAAGGATGCAAGTCCTGCTCAGTGAAAGAGTTAGTCTTCAATAAAGTAATTACTAAAGAGTACAATACTATGGGGATAAAACTGGTGAAAAGTCTTTAGTACAATACAGGAACAGGATAGTTATTAAAGAAACACTGAGTCAAGTAACCATGACTTAATTAGAACATCCCAGGATATTTGTTATTTTACATATTCTTGACAAAAAGATATATACATACAAAAAGTAATTATAGTCAGTCAGCATTCACTACAGTGTCATTGAAATTTTGAGTATGTTTTACTAGGCATTCAAAATGGAAAGACATCTGTTGTTGAATTGGATGCTTAATGTGTATTGTGGGTAAAGTGGACATTTAGTAATGAAGACAGAAATGATACACACAAGAGCTAAAATACTGGTTCCATAGGAGACAATGGGGATTTTGCCATTGACTTAATTGGGACCAGATTTTTACACAGGAATTTTAAAAAGGAGGATCTTTCATATTTGTCTACACTATAGTGAGTCAGTACATATTTTCAGAATATTAATTTTAAAAAAGTAATGAGAATAACCTACATCTGTTTCCCTGAATATTGAAATGCTTATTTTCCTAAATTGATGAAGCAGCAAAAGACTCCTGAATGTAATCTGTGCACTTTAGAAAAGCATCAGAATATTTTGGATAGAGACTGGTAAAGGGGACATTTCATAGCATTTTTTCACCATTTAACAATATTTTATTTTTCCCTCTGAATTTCATGAAGTGCAGCTTCCTTTGTGTGATACTTCAGCATGCACCCTGCTGGTGTCATCACACCCATCACTGAACAGGGTTGCAGATTGAAACCTGGAGATAAGGCAAGTGGTTCTTCCATACCATTGCATTTTTTTCTTAATGTCACATACCTTATAGGATAAACAACAGGAATAGTGAAAAAAAATTAGAACTGTGCAATGGCAAGAAAAAGAATACTTATTCTGTCTCCAGTCTGCAGCAATGTGATGAAATCAGTGATACCATCAAAGTGCATGTTGGGGCATCATACAAAGGAAGTCAGCTATTACAGCAGGCCTGCACAACTCGGAGAGCAGCAAGGGCCATATTACTGCAAAAAACCCAGCTGCGGGCTGAATGCGGAAGTAATTCATTCGGCGGCTTTTCGGCAGACATACAAGGGTCCGCTGCGGCAGCCGACAAATGAAAAAGGGGTCGCGGTTCTCAGAAGTTTGAGAACCACTGATTAATTGTAATAGCTTCCATATGAAGAGAGATTCAAAAGACTGGGACTGTTCAGCTCACAGAAGAGACAACTAAGGAGTTGCTTTGCACAGGAGTTCTAAAACCACAGTAACTTTTACTCTCAAAGCATAGAAGAATTACAGCTCTTTAGGTAAAACACCAAAAATCTACTTGCTTTCTCCAAGTCTGTGCTCATCTTTTCTTATGAGTCTTTAGGTTCAGTCTGTGTGTCAGGCAGATAAAGCCCTTCTGTTTCAGTCAGCGTTTGGTCAGTGAGAAGGAGAAAGCACCTGGACACATCCCCTCTGTCATGTGATCAACTGATTAACTATAGCCAGATGATTAAAGTCCCAGATCCTTTGGAGTCCTATTGAGAAAACCAGTTTACCCTGACAACTCTGTGGCAAGACCATTGTTAAGACAATCTTAGTTGATGATTTACACCAGCCACAATCAGCTGTTCTGCAGTGGGCAGGAGGTGCTGTTGGGGCCGAGGGGGAGGAGCAGGGACAGGTGCGCTTGGGGAAGGGTGTGAAACTGGCTGTGAAGAGATGGGGCGGAGGTGGAACAGAGGTGGGTGCTTGGAAGAAGGGATGGGGTGGGGGACAGGCCCGGGGCAGAGCCAGGGTGGGAAGAGGCGGGGGTAGGGTGTAGAGAAAGGGGAAGGTTGGGGGCGGGACCTGGGGCAGACGGGTGGTTGAGCACCCACTGGAGGAAGCCAGTGCCTGGGACTGGCTTTGGTAGATAATCTTTCCTAGCAGTAGATGCAGATCAGGTGTCCATGCTATTATTTTGACTTTGTTAAGTACTGACTTTGATAGTATCAATTGCACCACACCTATGCCAGAAAGAAGAATTATAGACAGGCATTTTTGCCTTTAGCTTTAAGGATAATTTTCCCTTCTGTTGGAAAATATGATATAAAATGTTTCTCCTTTAAAAGGTTTGAAACAGAAACAATATATTTTTCAATGGGTCATATTTGAGAGGTTTGCAAAAACAAAAAATCTAAATCTGAAATAAACTTTTGATAGAAATCACACATTTCCTTAAACTGTAACAGCATTGCACACCGTTTTTCACCACACAGTTCTCACTCATTTTAGTACGACCTGTTTGACTACATTTTATGTAACTATATGAAAATTCAAGGGCTTTGCGATTTTATACCTTGCATTTTTCCTTTAGATTTCATTTGTAATATCAAGCTGATCAGATAAAATAACATGTTTTAAGGTACAGAATTTGCAATGTGTAGTGCATTATTTAATTAAATATAGGAATTGTAGGGTTCCCCTCCCCCATATGTTCCTTTTCACTATCAATTCCATGTGAACTTAGAACCATCGTTATTCATGTAATAACTGGAGACACTTCAGAGGTGAGGATTGAAGGGAAAACTCAGATCACGGACTGTAATTTAGTATTATAAATAGCCCTGGCATCGATTTATACCATTTTTATTTAATACCTACGCAGTGTGGTTTTTAAAAGTAGTTAAATAGTTACTGATATTATGGTCATTATTCTGTTATAGCAAGAGAAATAAGATTAATAGAAACTACAGTGAGCAGCTTGGACAGCTCCTTGAGGAAGATTTAAATTTTCATCAGGTGTCACTCCCCATTAGATTTGTAGCATTTCAGTCAAGTTGTCATCCAAGGCAGGTTCAGGTTATGCTGCCAGACCTGCAGTCACAAGGGGCACCTGGCTCATGGGAGGACTTGCAGTCTACCAGGGGCAGGTTCAAAGACTTGCATGTTGTTTAATGTTCAGGCTCCAGTGTCAGTGCAAGTTGCTCTGTCCTGAATGGGAACTCTGTGGTGACTTCTGTGAAGTCAGAGTTTCTCCTCTTTCTTATGCCCTTGAATGTACATCACAGGGTTCTCCTCTCTTCCTTCCATAGTCCCATTTACAGCTCATGGTTGAATCAAATGGTTAACTTGAACCTGCTCTGTCATCAGTGGTGCAAGTAAAATCCATGTCTTATGGGTACGTGTAAGAGTCTGATACCCCAGCCTTTATGCTCTTGAGCACAAAAGCTGGGACTCTTTACTAGCCAAACCACTTAACTTAGCTGCTCCCAGCCCAAATTAAGTCCTACACCCCGAAACACCCCCCTTTTTACCAGTGGGGTTTTTGGGGTTACCAATTGCTGCCACCATTCGGGTATACTTCCAAAACCTTGGGGGGCCCCCGAACTTCCCCACCCTAAATTTGTCCCCCCTCCCCGAGGGCCAAAGTCAGACACCTGAAGGCTATTTACCTCCCCGCCTCCTCTCCTCTCGTTGAAGAGACAGGCTCCTGGAGGCTGCTTTCCCCCTCCCCCGTCTAACCTGACGGTAAGGAGAGACAGTCTCCACACCCCAGCTATACACTTAGCTGCCCTGGTCCCTATTTCCCTCCCCTTCTCCCTTCCCAGACTGGAAGCAGAGAAAACCCTAAGGGAAATAAACCAGGCAGATTTATAACTAGAAGATTTAATAAAGAAAAAGGTTAAAACAGAGATACAGACACTTCACAATTTGGGGTTTCCTAATTCCCTTCTGAAAAGGAAAGAACACCCCAAAAGGCACAGGCTTAATAGAATCAAATGGTTATACTCACATCAGCTAAGTAGAAGTCTAAGAGAAGAAAAGCTGAGTTATCTCTACAGCCAGAGATGAACTCCCCCCCCCCCCCGGCCCTTGCCTCCTGCCTCGAGGCCAGCCAAGATGGAACTGAACTTTTACTCCCCCCTTCCTCATGGACTTGAGGCTCTGACAACATTGCTGTATCAGATGACATTAACCCTCTCCAGCCCTCCACACCCATGACAGTACGTGAGGAGGGAGGGGGAAAGACACCAGCTAAGAGGAGCATGCAACCTCCCCACATTACCCTCCATGTGACTCCTCACCACCCTGCTCCCAGCCCAGGGCCCCCATGCTCTCCCTGTCCCCTCCCCATATTCATCCCATGTTACCAGGAGGGGAGGCGCTCAGTCCTCGTCCTGCTGCATTGGAGAAGGGCTGGGGGTTGAAGGAGCTGAGGCTGGGGGCGGGTAGTGCAGCCACTGGAGAAGCTGCCATTGTTCTACTCCTTTCCCCTTTGCTCCTCCCAGCAGGGAAAGGAACAGAACTCCCAGCCCCACCCTCCAGCCTTCTCCTCCAGCACGCAGTACGGGCTATAAATAGCTTACCAGTACAGCATACCAGCCTACTTGCACTGCTGTCTGTCATCATCAGCCTGAAAGGTGACGCTATGTTGACCCTATTAATTTTTTCTAAGAAAGACCATTCTCTCTTGTTTCTCTATGCAGACCTGGGATATTTTCCTTCCCATCCCCCAGTTTATGTGCCGCTTCTTTAATTGCTACCTTTACTCAGCAGTTTCCTTCCAGCAACTTCAACTCATAATATGATATCCTAGAATAGACTGGTGCTCATTTATCATGCTTTTCCTGAGAAGCCAAGTGTTTGGTGTCAGTGAAGGAATTAGTGAAGTAAGGAGAAATGGCTACTGAGTTTTAAAAGGAGTTTAATGTCTTTGTATGGAGAGGATGTCTGGTTTGAGATGTGGAAGCAGCATCTACTTGGCTCTGTTTTCCATCCTTAGTCTTTCCTAAATATTCTATTCATAATGTACCGAGAAACATAAAAACTTGTTAGTGGAGAATTTGTGGATTGTTTGTTGTTTTGATAAATTTTATATTACCTTGGTACTACTGATTGTTTTTACTTTTTTTCTCTTTCATTTTCGAGACACTGCACAAGTTGGACCAGATTGTGTCCTATTTCTCCATCGGTTCGGGGTGAATCAGTGCAAAGAGGCCACTTCCTTAATGCTCCTTCACAGGAGGGGGGTACAACTGTTGTCCCCCCTATTCCTCAGAGAGAAGGGATGCTCCTTTCATAACTCTCCTTTGGAATAAGACATCCCTCTCAACAGGGGTAAGAAGAGACATTGAGAAGGAGGGTCCTGGCCTTGTTTCCCTCACGCAGAAGGGGTACGCTGCAGACACGACTGTGGTGTAGCAGCAGATACGTTTCATAGTATGCTAGTGAGTTCAGTAAGGAATTCTCTTCTGAAGATACCCTCTGCAGGGTGGTACCTCAGAGGCACTAAGGGGCACAGAATGTTTAATGTAAACTTGTTTTCTGGGGAGAATAGGAATTTTGCCTGTCTTGTAAGTATGATTTCTACTCTTTACTTTTTAATGAGATACTGAAAACAAACTTTCTGAATGAATCAGTGGCATCAGACAAATTTAGTCTGATCTTTGTTTTTTCCAAGAAGGAGAAGTATTGGTGACAAGTACTTGTTGTACACATAAATAACATGCAGAAGCTTTGTTTTCTTGCACTGACAGTTAGGGACAGCACTTGCAGCAGTAGAAAGATCAATTACACTTCATTATAAATCGACTTTGACTGTCTGGGCTAAATCCCGGCTGATCTATTATGAGGTTATTATTGATTGCTGTCTTGTTTGCAGTTTCTTTTATCAATGTGCTGCCACAAAACTTGACATTAAGAGCTTCTTTTAATTGGAAGTGTCTCTTGTACCAAATATGGTAGCCATAGTAAAATTTACATGCATGCAGCTGAGTTTGATAAAATTATTGATATATGTTACCCAATTATTGATATGTTGATAATTATTGATATATATTACCCATTAATGCCAAAAAATGACCCAAATATAATTGGGTTAGGTGTGCAGTCTCTCAGTTAATTATCTGGAATATCTGTCTAGAATTAGTACAAATATTGTTTTGTCAGCAGTACCAAAGAATATTGAAAAATTTCATATGAAGTGAAAGGGATAGAAGAAGAAAAGTAAAAAGTGGGGGAGGGGAGAGAAAGCTACTGTAATTATGCTTTACTGGGGACTTGCTCTTGACTGATATTTTTCTTCTCTGATAGCTAATCCAGGAGTAGTCTTGGGGAAACTTTATTCTCGGTGAAAGCTGCTTACAGGCTCACTAGCCAAGTCTCTTTTGCAATTGTATTTCCGATATATTTATCAGATGAAAACTCAGAGCTGGCCTTACTGTGAGGCAAACTGAGGTGGCCGCTTCAGGTGCCAGACTGGGAGGCGGGGTTCCACTAAGACCCAGAGTGTAGAAAATTATGTCTGCTGCTGGTGCACAGGTATTCTCTCTGCTCTCAATGCACAGAGATGGTGGAGTGCTGTGCTGGAGGGAGGAGGGCACGAGACATAACAGGCAGGCGAGAGAAAAAGTGAGAGGGAATAATAGAAAGCAGCAGGAGCAACAGGAGGATGTGAATGGTGAGGAGATGCTTGATCTTCCACTTAGTCACAGTGCAGGTGACCTGGCAGCTACTGCAGCATCCACATCTCCATCTCAAATGGATGTAACCATGCACATTCCTGAAGAAAAGTGTAGATCAGAGAAGAGTGTGATACAGGTCCAAGAAACAGCTGCTGCAGAGTTTAGTTCCTTAAGTCTAGATGATTCAGGATTGTGCACCCACTTGAGCAGTAGCCTGAGGGACTTCCTTGTACTGCATGGGCCACAGCAAGTGAAAAACATTGTGTTGCCCAAAGACAATGAAAATAGAAGTTTCCATCCAACACATTACTGGAGTGAAATCCCCAATAGTGACAAAGTAGCGAGGCCATAACTTATGTATTCAAAAACCAAGAATGCTGCATACTGTTTTTGTTGCAAACTCTTCCAGTCTAATGTTCCAGCCACATTGGGTTCTAACAAGAACAAAGGACTGGAAAAATCTGGCTAGAAATCTGGCAAGCCATGAGATGGCAGCAAATCACCAGAGAGCATTCCATAGATGGAAAGAGCTTGAGATGAGACTAAGGTTAAAGGCCAAGAGAAGATTGCATAACAGTCTCTTAACTGACAAAATGTTCTGAAAAGGCTCATTGCCATTGTAAGAATGCTTGCTACCCAAAACCTAGCACTGTGTGGCACTTCAAATCGGCTGTATGTGCCAAACAATGGAGACTTCCTTGAAATTGTGGAGCTGATGGCTGAGTTTGATGCTGTAGTCCAGGAGCATCTAAGAAGAGTCACCACCCAAGAAATGTGTACACAACACTACCTTGGAAAAACAATTCAATATGAGGTCATACAGATAATGACAACAAAAGTCAAACAGAAGATTGTGTCAGATCTGAAGTCAGCAAGATATTACTCTGTTATTCTGGACTGCACACCTGATATCAGCGATACAGAACAAATGACTTTAATGGTGCATTTTGTAACAACAACAGAACCTAATGAAAATGTCCTTGCAATGGTGATTGTCAGAGAGCATTTTCTAGAATTTGACATTGATGATCCTACAGGAGGTGGTATGACAAATGTGCTTCTTAAAAGCTGGAAGATAGGGGAATTGCTGACATGAGAGGTCAGGCCTACGATAGTGGCACCAACATGAGAAGAAAGAACAGAGGAGTGCAGGCACAGATACAAGAGTTAAACTCTTGAGCTTTTTTTGTCTCATGCAGTTCTCATTCATTGAACTTAGTGGTCACAGTGATGCAGCATCAGCTTCTAGTGAGCCTTGCAACCATCTCAATAGAGCATGAACTGGGCCAGACTCTGGACCTTCAGGAAGCAGTTCAAATCTTTGCAACCAAGAAGGCATGGAAAGCACCACTTTGATTATTCAAACAGATAAAAATGCCAGTGTTTACTGTGCAGACAGGAAAAGTTACATTTGCTGTTCAGGAGTTTGAAAGTAAGTGTTACTTAAAATTTCTGAACAAGGCATTTTAAGTTGTTAGTTCTCCTTTATTGGGGTAGGTAGCAGAGCAGTACCATGAGAGGAGTAGAATAGGAAGAAGGCACAATTGAGACCTTTCAAAGATTTGTCCCAAGCGAAGGGGGTGTCATTGATCTCCCCACCTCAGGTGCCAAAATGTTAACCAGCCCTGTGAAAGCTGGAGTGTCTAACTTGCAGATGTTATAAAGCCTTGTTATTTAAGGAAAGTGGCAGAAGAGCCCAATACTTGAACTGACAGAGGTGGATGTTCCATCTCATGGCTGTGTGGTGGGGAGCTGGAAGCCCTTATACAAGTGGTTGCAGAGATCACATTCCTTTCCTCTTCACTCCTTTCATCAGTCCTTTTTTGGGATTACTACTACTACCACTACTACTGCTGCCAGTTTGTTTCGAGATTTTCAATAATAGCACCCCTCTCACAGATCTGGTCATGAACTTCAGTTCCAAAAGATACATTGGACCTAGGCCTGTGAAAAGGCCTTTCAAAAATTGAAAGAACTCCTATGTAAAGTGCTAGTCCTATTCAGTCCAGACTTCTCCAAATAATTCATTTTGCAGACCAGAAGGTCAGTGTGGGATGTGGGACTGAGCATTGTCTTATCTCAGGAAATAAAGTGGGAAGAACACCCCGGGCTCTATTTGAGCTGCAGACTGTTTCAATGAGAATGGGTCAAGTCTTGTCCTTGAGAAAGAGGACCTGGCAGTAAAACGAGCCGTGGAGTCACTCCAATATTATCTCCTGGGAAACCCATTCAAGCTCATCACCAACCATACACCTTTAAGATGGTTAAATACCACAAAGAACACAACCCCCTGACTTATGTGTTGGTATCTGTCCCTCCATCCCATCCATCCAGATTCAGCATCAGACCAGCAAAGCCTACCAGAATGTGAGGATCTGATGGCCCCAGCTCCCCTGGCTCCATTTTGAGGGAAAGTGTGTGTGATAGGGTGTACATACAGGGCAACAAGGGGTTAAAGGATTATTTTGGGCACAGCCAGCACTGCCCCACCACATACGCAGCAAATGCTCCTTCTTGTACACAAATTTAAAGACAAGGAAACAGTTCAGTAGGTAGCAGATCTGGAAGAGAGCAGACTTGCAACCTGTGGCTCCAGCATCACAGAGCAGAGGGAAGTCTGAAATCTCTTAGAGGACCCACTCCAGAAGCAATCAGAGAGAGAAGCATTCCTCTCTCTCCCTCATATGTACCTTGGACACTGGTAATCCCTTTTTACTTTCTTGGTGTGGACTATGCCAGCAGGAGAACGCCTTGGACTGAGCTGGCTCAGGGCCAGGAGAATGATAGGAAGTGGTCCAGGGAGGACAGCCTTGGTAGCCAGATCACTAGTAGCCCCAAAGGGCCTTAGGTTGGAGCCTGGTTAAGTTGGTAGGGGAGGACCCGACCTCCCCTACCAACACCTCCCTGCCAGTCATGGGCCATAGCCCTAACCATTAAGTCACACTTCCTGACCATCCCCTGAGCGAGGAGAGTTACAAATTGATAGAATTTATTTCAAGTCCAGTTTTATATGGAAAATTATTATTATTAGAATTATCTAAATCTATTTAAATCCTTGTCTCTAGCAACATGGTGAACAGTTTGGATTTTTTTAAATGCCAAATGAAATTTTTTTAAACAGGAAATCTTCACTTAAGATATTTTGATTATATTCTGAAATGATTTTTAATTGCTCAAGTCCAGTAGTAACAATGAAAATTTAATTCATAAATCCTCCCACAACAAACTAACAATACCAATTATATTTTGAACAGAAACATTTTTAAATTCATAAATAGGAGTAATCCACCCCAAACACAAATGTATGACAATAATCGAAGTAATCATTTACTAGCATAGCAATACATGGTAAGCAGTCCTTAAGGTTGGTTCATAATAAATTTACTAACCAGTTGACCCAGATAATTCAGACATGTTCATGTCATCATCTTCAAAGTCATTGCTTTCTGAGGAGCATTTTTCATAATGTTGTTTCATTCTGAAAGCCAGGCCTTGTATCTTTTTATTATTCACATTTGTTCCATTATTCACATTTGGTGCACATTTCTTTTTTACCTAGAAGTACAGGACTTTCTTGAAAATATTCCCAGATAGGGTGGTATTTGTGACCTGCACCTAAGGCAGTTTTTTCCTCCAGTTCCCAGTCATTGACAATACTAGAGGCTGCACTTTGAAGAATATTGCCCCTTCTTCCCAGAGTGTGCTGCTTGGACATCAATGTTACTCCTTGCTGGTTGCACACACAGCTCCTTCTCCCTTGTTAAATAACACCTCTGCCCCATCTCCACCCTAACCCCAGAAAAACAAAAGAACTAAAAACAATCCAAGACCTTTGCTTTTGTACTCATGTACCTTTGCACTACAGTCTTTTATCTGTTTAGAAAGAGAGTGGGAGGTATTGGAAGGATAATGGATTTCTGTTTGTATCTCAGTCTGTGTAAACATGCATGGAGACTGAGCAAGGCCATTCACAAAGTGCCCTGAACCTTCCAGAAGCAAAGGCTGCTAGTTACTGGGCCTATCAGTGTTTTTCTATGAGCTAGAGCAGGGGTGGGCAAACTTTTTGGCCCGAGGGCCACATCGGGTTTGCAAAATTATATTGAGGGCTGGGTAGGGAAGGCCCTACCCCCAATCCGTCCTCCTCCCATTTCCCACCCCCTGACCCCTCAGAATCCCCAACCCATCCACCACCACCCCACCTTGTCCCCTGACTGCCCCTTCTAGAGACCCCTAACTACCCCCAGGACCCTACCCCTAGCCAATTCCCCTGCTCCCTGAGTGCCCCGTCCCCATCCACCCTCCCACGCCCTAATCACCACCCCAGAATCCCACCCCCTATCCAACCCACCCCACTCCCTGACTGCTCCCTCCAGATCCCCCCCAACCACCACCCCAGAACCCCGCCTACGCCCCCCCTTACCATAGCTGCTCAGCAGGGTTCTGGGGGGTGGGGAGGAGCATGCTGCCCTGGCCCCTAGAGCGCTCCCCTCGTGGCGTGGCTCTGGGGGAGGGCGGAGTGTGCAGCCGCTCCCCCCCCCCAGTACTGGCCACGTGGCTCAGGGGGAGGGGGCAGCTGCAGCCCCCCCCTCCCCCGAGCACTGCTTGCAGCGGTGCAGCTCCAGAGGAGGGCGGGAGCGTAACTGCATCTCTCCTCCCCCGCCCCAGCGCTGGCCGCGCTGCGCGGCTCGGGGAGGGGGAAGCCACAGCCCTGGCCCCCAGAACACGGCAGCTCTGGGGGAGGGGCTAGCATGGAGCCGCGGCTCTGGGAGAGCGGGGGTGCTGAGCCGCGGCTCCCCCAGAGCGCTGGCCACGCGGCGCAACTCCAGGGGAGGGGGTAGCACACAGCCCTGGCCCCCGGAGTGCCGTCCGTGCGGCGGGTTGGGGAGGGGGAACCGTGGGCAGCCTCCGTGGCTGGGGGGCTGGATGCAACGGAGCCGTGGGCCAGATGTGGCCCGCGAGCCGTAGTTTGCCCACCCCTGAGCTAGAGGTTTTTCCTTGTGGTGGAATCATAAATATTCATAATTCGAGAACTGAACCAATCAGAGCTCAGGTAGGGAGAACTTGTAAAATAGGAGTATGATGAGCTCACCGAGGTGGGCTCAGTGGATGATCCTAATGATAAATGATGATGTCTCCTGGAGTTCCCCCAGATGATAAGCCCTCAATACAGTATATGACCTATTGTGCTTGATCTCAAAAGTTAGATGTTTTTCTCATTCTTTCTTCATATAGAAAAGCAGCCTTTACCTTTTTTTATATAGAAAAAGTCTTCAGCATATTTGTTTGTATAACTGTTTAAGAGATTATTAGTTTAAGGCCATCCCTTAACATATTTGTATTTGGATTTCATTTGAAACGGGTCTATTTTTAAAAAGAAAAACTTCTTGTAATTCAAAGAACAAAATAAAACAATCCATTTAAATAAAAAATCAGCTTTTCCCCTTATAAAATAATTGATTTTAACCACCTTGCATAGGGAGGCCTGTGACATTCTTCATTAAGACTTACTTGAGATAAATAATATTGTGCAGCCCTGACCTTATATTTTCATAGAGTCATCATTTTGGCTTGGATAAAAAAGAATTTGGTACATCAAATCAGTTTGGAAGAGGAACAGTTTAGCAACCATATATACATGTACTGCACTTTACTCTGAAGGGATGAGTGTGTATACTCTGAGGAGTGCAGGGGAGTAGTAGTTTAAAAAAAAAAAACATGACCTGAGCCTTTTTTAAGATCTCTTATTCCGGAAGTGCTATGTACAATTACCAATATAATCATCATGGGCTTGATCCCTACTTCCATTGAAGGACTGGCCCCTATATTTTTATTCTGTTAACATCCTGCTAGCCATATCTATGTGGCCATTGTTTCATAGCAGCTGAAATCCATGTTGAGAATGTCAGCACTGCCACACAACCATCCCATGATTGCTTCTCAGACCAGACCTATCACGTTCAGATCCAGAATCTTCTGAGAACACTGAGTGAAGCTTGCTGTGTGCAAGAACTGTGCAGTAACATCCCTTTCATAATGATCCTGTGGTGCCGTGCTTATTCGTTCTGAAAAATGTCCTATCTAATCCTTGTCTAAGTGAGGTTTCTGTTGCAATATACTCTTATGGAAGAAGATGGCAGGAGAGGAAAATGATTGGAATGTTCAGCTCTCTGTTTGGGGCAGAGAGGAAGACTGCCTCTAAGTTCAGTGCTTGCTTCCCATCCTGTACCCTAGCAACATTTGGAAATATTGTTAGTTTCTCCTAGTCATGTTTTACCTTAGTTACTTCTGTAGCATGTTAATCAGAACCAGTCAATCAAACAATTGTTAGAGAATGTTATGACCAAGGTTTGACTCAGAACAGAAGCTACAAAAAATGTTGTTTTGGAATGTCTGAGTTTTATAGCAGACTCAACCTTCAAATATGAAAAGATTGGCCAGACTGGAGCTCATGTGTCATTTCTACATCTACCCACTTTTTCCACTTCTGTCTGCTCAAGCAAGAGATGGTACTGTTGGTCCTCAGCTCTTTAAATTAGCTGTTGTCTGAATTAACTTAATGAACTGACCCTATGTTCTTTCTACAATGTAGGCAAATAAAAGGGCGCAACATATTTACACACAATTTTGTGCCTCTATTGAGTTCAGTTAAAAACTTTTCTTGATGTCAGTGAGAATAGGATTGGTCTCATAACTCCCACTGAAATAAATGAGCACAGAATTGGCCCTTAACCTGTCCACAGCAAAAATTAAGAACTTTACTTAATTACATTAGGTTTTCTTTAAATATAGCCAGACGACTGAAGACTAGAAACAAGCCATTTTTGCCCTTGAAGGAGATATTTTAGGCTAAAGTCAGCTTCACATCAGAATAATTTTTAATGACCTACAAAAGCAGTTTCAAAAGTTTTCTTCACACTTTGTGAAAACATTTACTGAAAGATCTGACAGTTTTCAGACCAATCTAATTTTTCAAGTCAAAGTTACCAAGTACTTAAAATAGGGTTTTGTAGTAGAATCTGATTGCAACTTTTACCTCTCCATGATTAGGGGTATTAATGTAATTATTATGTTAAATTCCCTTCCAGCTGTGAAATTAAACTAATTTACCTCACATACTTTGCTGATACAGTATATAAATAAAAAGAGCAGCATACTGGTTTAAGACTTTCTCTTTCTTTGACTTGCCTCCCTTCTTTCACTCCTTGACATCATCGCAATGCCTCAAAGTCAAAGGAGCAGTTTTATCATGCTTCTGAGACTTATTACCCACTTTTCTTGTAAGAGATAATTACGCTGTTTCTAACTATTAATAAGTTTGTCTGATCTGCATATAAAATTTTGTTCTTGAAGGGAAGCACAGACAGACAGATTTTCTGAGTGTAGGAAATAGCTGAGTTTGGGCCATGTAGGTATTATGATAGTAATGTTGCTTAAATGTAAACATATGGCAGCAAGCTAACATATTACAACAACAATATTTCTCAAAGCTGTTCCAAAACAAAATATTTTGAACCGGCAACACAATTTCTCTCTGTTGTAACATAGTTACAGTCTGTTGCATGTTTGAGGTTTGTCACAGAAGGGATTCTAAAATGAAAGAATTGTTGATGACAGGAAAGATAGCGTAAAAGTTTGAAAACCATCCATGCAACATGAGTCCACCATTTAGCTATCTTTACTGTACCAGTATTATAGGCAGCAACACATACAACTGTAGGTTGATTTTTTTTTTAATTTGTCAAGATGGAATCTTTTTACTACTTATTACCGATAGTGAGCTTTGGCATTTTCCATTGTTATCAATGAGAACAATATCAGGGGGCCGTAACTCCCACTAAAATAAATGGAAGCAAAATTGGGCTCAATCCTCATTCCAAAAACTCTGTCTAAAAATAGACAAAAGGTACCATATCAAAGTAGAGTGACGAGATAGTGATTTGCCATGTCTTGGTAATGCAATGCTACATTAAAATGATGCTGTTTTTCTCCTTAACCTTGCTGTCGCTAGTCAGCAAGTTTCCTATAAGCATCAGGGCAGACATGTCTCTTCAGAGGGAGTTGAACACTGCAAGGTAGTAGTGTTGCTGATGAGCTCAGGAAGGGGTTCTCTGGATTGGATCTGGTATAAAGACTTGGGTGACTAGATGTCCCGATTTTAGTTATCTTATACAGGCTCCTATTACTCCCCATCCCCTGTCCCGATTTTTCATATTTGCTGTCTGGTCACCCTAATAAAGACAGTATAGATACAGTTGTGGGAGAAGCAGACAAACATATAGAGGGAGGAAAGAGGAACGGAACTTGGAACAAAATAAGGGCAGCATTATGGAGTTATACAGAAGACAGTGACAAGAAATTTGACTTTGATGCAGTGGGAGCTGGTGTGGGGATTCAAAGACAGGGTGAAATGGGTAAAAAATTAGGCAAGGAAGATAGTTATTAGTGGGTAAGTTTTGTAATGTCTGGAGTGGGAGTGCTGTGAGGATTGGAGTGGCGTACATTGATAAAGTTGGGAAATGATTAACAGAACTTCTGACCCTACTGAGGAGTTAAAAATCATTTGATACTAAATACTGATGGCTGAGCAGTTTAGAATGTAGGATTTGTTGTCAGTACAAAACTAAGATGTTGTTTGTCTTACATTGAGGATGAATGGGTTTTTAATTACATGATGTCTCTTGTCTCAAAAACTTAAAATCTTAATCAGTTTTGCCTTTCATAAGTAAATATGGTTACTTTTGTATCTGCAGTATTCCCTTTTACTTCCTCGTATATACTCCGCAGAATACCTGGAATTCAATAAATATTGATGTAAAGTTATTTAAACCATTATCTAAGGCAACTGGCAGGTTTTTATGAGTTACCATCTTATTAACTCAAACTGCTCCTATCTGACCACTTTCCCTATTCTGTTCACATTAAAATGCTTTTTAGCAAAAACCCCATATGTGCTTTTAATTGGACTGTACAGCTGTAAATTGGATTATCAATTGTTGTTGTGTATTGACATTCTGATTAAAACAGTGTCCACACATTTTCAGGGAATCATTTCCAAGGTTATTTTCATTTTTCAAATCGACACGACTCTCCTCACAGGGAGCTGTGCAGTCTTGTTTCAGCTAGTTAGTAAAATAACATGTTCTGGTATTGCAAGGCTATTTGTGATTTAAATCAACTGTATCTTGGTTCACAGTGTTCAAGTCCATTACAGAATCAAACACACACTTCATAACATGCATGATGAAACAACTGGCAAATTCCTTGTCTTTCAAAGATATCCATAGAGCAGGTTAATTGTAATTTTTAACTGTTGCTGAAAACATATCATTAGTGATGAACACCGTGAAACAAAATATTCTTACAGCTTTCTCAGGACAAATTGGGAATAAACAGCTTGCAGTGATTCTCAGAGAGGCTGTTTGGGATGACATACAATATTTTGAGTGTTACACTTTCTCTTAGTTAAAGTGTGACTCTCTTTAAAACATTAGCATGTTCAGTACACAGTACTTAATTATCTAGTAATCAGTTTAATTTTATTTATCTGGCAACTTTTGCCTCTGTGGATTCCAAATGTAAGTTGTTTATGTACAGTAAATAGTCCAACAGGGGAATAGATCAGCACTAATATTTCAAATGCAGTTTCAGTGAAGGTAGATGTGAATTTTTTCCTCATTATTTAGTGTTGTGATATGCATTTTATTTTCTTCTTTTTAAAGGACTTCTGGAATCAAATCAGAAATCAAGATAATTTGATTTTTCAAAATTAATTAGGTAACTAGGAATGGGAGACTTAGTTGTATAAAATGAATAACCCAATCTGAAATAATGGGTTCCAGACTCTAGAACAGAACTCTGCAGTTGTGGTTCATGTTCTGTTTAGTTTGACCTTAAACATGAGATCTGAGCTGCTGCATATTTCTTCGTATTTTAACATAAGTATTTTATAACCTTGTAGTCCTAGAAGAAGGGCCAGAGTTACTTTCAAATAATCATCTTTAGTTTGTCTAGCCCAGCTTTCTGTTTTGTTGGAAGTAAAAGTTACAGTTAAATTTCTGTGGTATAGTCTATGACTGTCAATGCAGACATCAGGTTCTTCCACCTCACTCACTGTGAAAGGCAAGAAGATCACCTGATGTGACCCAGAATCTAAGGCTTTCTCCTCTTTTTCTCCAATTTGATTCATCCTTGCTCAAAGCAACATGCAGAAGGAGGCCTCAGCTTCTCTCAAACTGAAAACACTTAAAATAAAAAGTGGGTGAAGGAACTTCTCATCAACTGTGCATATTGAAGTAACTCTTTCCTGGGTGGATTGCATTAAAGGTTTTTTGCTGTAGATCTTATGCAGATGCCTGTTCAGCATAGGGAACATGGTCTTGCAGGGAAAAGAAAATTCCATGTAAATATGCATTAGCAGCAGGTAAAACGAAGAACCTGATCCACTAAAACAATTGCTATCTGCTGGAGCAGAGACAGCAGTGAACAAGCTTTGCAGCAAAGCTGCTGCCTAGCATTCCTTATAGCCTTCACCAGGCACTATTGACTGGAAGTGCAGGTGTCTGTGGGTGCACTCCTGCTTACAGAAGTGCTAAATTTATTAGAGTATTTGGGTGTCTAACTCCTACTGATTCCTGTGGGAATTAGGTGCTTATATAGCTTTACAAATCTGGCCCTGACTGCTTAGAGTAGGGCTTCCATAAGAAACTGTCTGGAAAGAGCTGGTGAAGTAGTCAGTGGTTCCCTTTCTTTCTACTCCTTCACCTCCAACTCCTTCTTCTAGTTTGGCCTTGAGTCTCTTGTTCTTCCTCTATACAGGGCTGGTGCAAGGATATTTCGCACCCTAGGCGAAACTTCCACCTTACCCCCCCTCCCCCCCGGAGACCTGATGCAGCTCCCTGTCCGTCCCCGTCCCCACCCACCCAGGGAGCCCTGTGGCAACTGCCACAGCTCACCTCCGCTCCGCCTCCTACCCTGAGCATGCTGCTGCCACTCCACTTTTCCCTCCTCACAGACTTGCAGCGCCAGTCAGCTATCAGCTGTTTGGCTCGGCAAGCCTGGGAGGGGAGGAGAAGTAGAGGGTGTGGCGGGCTCAGGGAAGGAGGCGGACTGGAGGTGAGCTGGGTTGGGGAGCGGTTCCCCTGCATGCCACCCCCTCCTCCCCGTTACTTGCTGCGGGTGGCCCTCCCTGCCCCAGCTCACCTCCACTCCATCATCTCCCCTTAGCGTGCTTTTTGGTGCTCCCAACCACGTGGCACCCTAGGCAGCCGCCTAGTTCGCCTAGTGGTTGCACCGGCCCTGCCTCTATACGATATTTTCTCTCTACAGATCAAACCACAAAAAGGCAATTATAAGGAATCAATCTGGAAAAGCAGAGGGATAGTACACAGAGAACAGAAAACAGTGGATGGTAATTGGTTGTCATCCTGAATATCAGGGTGAGAAGGAGGAAACAGCATCCAGGTTGCCTTGACCAAACCATAGAATGTGAATTAGCTGGTATATTGGAATATATATCCCCTTTCCTTTGACAAACAGTGGGCTAATCGTAAACCACAATGTGCTTTATAAACCTCTTCACAGGTCCCAAACCACCAGCACCACATTTCTCCTTCCTTCATGCTAAATTTGGAGCATCCCTCTGCCTGGTACCAACAAGGGAAACAAAGTTATGCAAAAACTAATAACAGATGTTGAAATAATGTTTATGGCTTCAAAACTAAATAGTCGAGAGTTTAAGCACATATATTTCAAAGATACAACAGTACCAATAATGATTAATATTTTAAGACAATTTTATAAGTATATATTTGAACAGTTGAATCTGATATTTTTTCTGCAGATGATTCAGACCATCAAGACTCTGATTGAAAATGCAGATTGTGTATATGAGAAGATAGTACAGTGTCAGAAGGCTGGTAAGTGCAGGCTCTCTTTTTGAAAAATTAAAATCCAGTAAGACATTTCTCCTATATTTTAATTTTTTACAAAACTTGGATTGGGCTCATTTATTCCACTAATGCACAAAACAAAATTATTCAAATTTATGCAGGCACAAAAGCAGTAAAAATGGACCTTCTTAATACTGATTAATCATAGACAGTGGGGTCTATGGCATTCCAACTGAATTTTGGAAATCATTCTTTTTCATCCTTTTAAATTTTATGATTGGACAGTAGCCTGCTGACACATTCTATTTTGATAAAGCAAAGATAAAGTGTAGAAAATACACATTGATGTATTTACGAATGAGGGATACTGCGTTATTCCTACACACATCAAAGGCCATGCTTTTTAAGTGTATGCCAGAGGTGTTGCTCAACATGTTGATGTAGGGGCAGGGTATAATGTGCACAGTGTTGGTCTAAACAGATGCTACTTTCTGGAATGTACTTTATATATTTTAATGCCAAAGTGGTTAAAACATTGTGTTTTCTTAATTGTTCATTAGACTGTGGAAAATATAAAATTCGCATCATTAGACTTTTGTGTCTTGAGGATATATGACCTATTAGGGAGGCATATTATTTTACAACAACACCTGTATCAGTGATTCATGTCTCATCATTTTCAATTTGCAGTTTTACTCAAATATCATATGGTTCATTTGGGTTAGAGGAAGTTTAGGAACATCAAGTGAATTGCCACAAAATGCCATAAATTAGTTTAGCTGGAATAAAAACCCAGACTCTTTCAGCTCCTGGTCATTTGATCAGTTAGCATCCTGCATCCTTCTGAAAAGTAACACCTAGAATATGTTGACTGAGTAGAGAATTTAAGTGAACAGATTCCACTAGAAAATGGAAGTTGAATGGAGTTTTAAGTTGTATATAATTACATAAACTGCAGGTTATATATTCTCATTGCATTGCTTCCATCTTTTATTTTACTTCCAAATAGACAAATTGTTCCAATGTGCTCTGTATTTTGCTATTGATGGAATTATGCCATGTCTGGTTCGTGACAGTTTGAAAGTATTACATTTGTATTGGTAATAGGAGGTGGTTCTATGTTCTGTATAGGACTACATGATAGGAAGCCTTAAATTCCAACCCCAGAACTGACAATTATTTCCTCAGTGACCTTGGCCAGCATTCCCCATTTGCAAACTGAGAATAATACTACTTGCCTTCCAGAAATGGCAGTGTTTTTAACAGTCATGCCATCTTGGAAGTCTGGGGTACATACACTTGGGTATACATGTGTAGGGCATATCTATGGAAATTGTGTTGTGCTGTTACACTAATGTGATGAATCTGCATTGACAGAAGAGTTAGAAGTACTGAATAAAAAAAAATCCCTTGATGTTTGAATCATGTACAGTACTAGATTAGTGTGACAGTTAATGTAAATGTAGTAAATGGCCTGTCTGAAAAGTTGATTATTGTGTCCTGTGTAAGTAAGCCTTGTGATTGTTTGATATGAAGAATTGCTAGAGAGAATTTAGGCCTGGTCTATGTGGTGAGTTAAAGCGTGACAAGCTAGAGTGGGAAGCTGTTGATGCCTTTCCTCACTGCCTCCCTTCTGCCAGAGCATTTCATGTGTAACTAAGCACAGCAGTATGGACACAGCCTGCTTTTCACTGCAGGCTGTAGCTACATGTACACTCGGCACCACTGCCAGTAATATATAGTGTAGATCTAACCAGAGAAAATAAAATGAGGGAGATCCTGAAGAAACTCTTTTCAAAGTCAGTACTTTTAATGTTAGTTTAAAAGGAAGGAAAAGAGACACATTACTGGGAAAGGTGAACATTAAAGAGAATAATGCCCTGCAGCAGCACTACCCTTTGCAGAGGTACAGTGTGCACTCTTTTCTTCACCTAGCTACCTCTGCTGATGAGTGCAGGAGACAAGGCAAGGTCAGGACCATTGCCCCATCTTCACCTTACATCTTCCGAGGAAGCGAGTCCTGCTGACAGGACTCACATGGAGTAGTGGCCAGAGGGATGAGGAGTTGGGTGGAGAGCCTGGGGAGGCAGCGGGGCCCAAGGGTCAGGGGAGGTTGGGGAGCACAGGATGCCAAAATACAAGTTTGCCTACGGCCCCATTTTTTCTAAGGCTAGCCAGGGCACTGTGGGTGCGGGGCCAAGAGGATGTTGCTGCAGGGTGTCTTGGCAGTCACCAGGAAACTGACTGTGGGGGTGAGGTTGGGTGCTGGCATTGTGTCCCCCTACTATCAGTTGTTACCAGTCACCTGTGATTTGGTGGATTGCTTATTAAACATGAAATAAAGAAAATGAGAATTGTTAAGGCCCCTGGATCAGCTGGTGCCAAAGCTCAGTGGATAAGCAGATCTCTGGCTGTAGAACACAAGATGAATGGTCTTTATTTCAAGAATGATCAATCAACACCAGAATTCATCAGGAGAAGGAATAATTTACTCCAATCCGTATTAACAGAAAAAAATGGAATTTCTCCTGCTTTGGACACATCTTAACTTCAGCTTGCGTTATGTACAAACAGGAGACCTACTTCCCAAAATGTTCTTTTCCTTTGATTCTGTTACTATGCATTTTATGCTTAATAAATTAATCATGGCTCCTGCCCTCCTATGCTACTCTGGCACCATATAGGGTCCATGAAGGTGCTGCAACTAGATGGTGGAGAATTCCCTATGCTGGCTCCCTGGCAAACCCTGGCATAGAGATTAAGGCCAGGGCTCAGAGGGTGAATCTCTTAGTGATGAAAACTGGGAGATTCTGGCCTGCAAAGAATGTGATCAAAGGTCTTGATCTAATTTATTCTAGGACTGCATCAGCTGCCACCTGACCCAGGGTATGGGCAGTGTAAAGGTGGTTTGAAACCACCCATGAGATAAAGCACAGAATCTGCCCCACAGATTTTTTTTTTTGAAACTGTCATAGGCGTCAAAATTGTTTATTTGCTTTAGAATGGCAGTTTAATCAATCGAGTTCATATTACCCAAAATACCTGTTACAGATGCCTGTAAAGACAGTCTTCCCATTCCACAAGTAGTGTCACATTCCCATGTATCCTTTCCAACTTATCCAAGTATCTTTATCTTTTGTGTTTTATATTTACAGTTAGCATAAGAAAAATTAGTCAAAGAACTGAAAATTATAGAATACTTCCCATTGACTGCATTTATAGGCAAGGTGAAGCACTATAAAACCCCTCTTAAGTGTGACCAAAAGGACATAAGCATTTTTTTTCCTTACAAAAGATAATAGTGTTTCTTGCCATAGAACTTTAATCCTCCAAAGTCAAATGTAACAATATTAGTCTCTGAATTCAGCAAGAGGAAGATTATTTTTAGGTTCAGTATAATCCATTCATTATACAAGCTTAGCAGTTTCTTCTATTATAGCATCTATGGGTAAGATGTATTTTTTCATTATCCATTCTGCTAGCATCTTTTATATTTCTTTCACATCTTTTACATTTCTTTCAATTTTGGTTTACTTATTCCTTCAGAATTTTTAAGAACAGTAAATGGAAATATTAAACAATGTTACCACATTAGTATCGCTTATTTGGGGAAAACAATGCCCGTGCATGATCCAGAACAATGATGACATTCACTAAAAGTATTATATACTGTATGCTAAAGCTCCTGCACAGGTTCTCAAATTATGGTCTGTAGACCAGTGGTGGTTCAAAGAAGGTGGTCAATCATTAGGTGCAGCTTTCCGGCATATTTCCAGCTACTAAACTCCATTAAACTTGCTAAAAAATACATGCTGTCCTAATATTATTCTTCTGTGTAATTATTTGCTGTGGTTGTTAGAGGCAAGTTATGCCAATATAAATTAGACTGTATAACTGAGAGCAGGTGTTTCATGAGATAGTCTATATTGTCCACCCAAAATATAGTCCTGACTCCAAATTACAGATATTTACAAAGGAATCTGATGTTTGGGGGGATTTTTAATTATAAAAAAGAGAAGAATTGGAGAAGTTTCCTTTTTATCTTTTTAATCAAAGCTTCCCTAGTGCCAGGTTCTGCAGGTAACTTCTCCTGTAGAAATAAGTGCACAATGAGAGCAGGAGGAGACAAAAAACCTATTGGTTCATAAGACGTTACTTCATTCAGTGAGCTTAGTAATAGAATACCGACACGATGTTAACTGCAAGTGTAATTGTGTTGCTGTAGTGTAATATTGTTAACGCTGAGCATTTCAAAAAGCATACAACTCAGTAGTCAGTCTTTGGCATTTATATAAGAATGTAGTGTTTTTTTCCCAGTGGAATTACTGTTCTTCATGAACTTAAGGATTTCGTGGTAAATAAAAATAGATGCCATGCAAAGTCCATGTATATTTTTAAAGTCATGTTAATTATGCCCAAACATGTTTTCAGACTTGAATAATAGTTGAGACAAGAGTTTTATAGAAAACCTTGTGATTTACTCTTTTTAAAATAAATTTAAGTTAATACTAAAATTATTATGGTATCTGATGTGCACATATTTAAAATCTTGGAATTTCAAATTTTCATGACACAGGCATTTTTCATATTTTACAAATTTATTACTCACCCTGACTGTAGATTTACTATAATCTGTCCTAATGCTGTATAAACAATCAATACACACATTTATTCAGTAATGTATTAACTCTTCTGCAGATGACTAGCTTACTGCAGTTTTTCTGTTTCCACACTTTGTTCTGAAAAGGAATTTGTATTTCTCTCCATCCTCTGAAGAAGCCAATGGTGATATGGAAAATAAACTGTTGGGTATTAAATCCTGCATACCAGTCATCAGGAGGTAAACTACTTATGTGATGTAAAAATACAAAATGACCTATAAGGATCTTTGACTCACCAAGGGTCCCAATGTTCAAAAAATGTTGGTAATTGATCTTGTAAACTTTGTACAGAAGAAATATTTTCTGCTTTATCACATTGGAACACATGCTGTATGTTCTCTGAAGAAGCAGTCCTCTGATCTCCTGTGATAATATGCTGTTAGTCCTGTCACTTTTCATTATTATTTTTAAAAAATGCATTTTGGTAAAATTAATGTCCACTATTAACCCTAAAATATCAAAGTCAGAGGAACAGAATTAAGAGCAATAGACTGATGATTTTGCATATACTGTATATTTTTCTAGAGTTACTGGGCACAAAGATGTACTTTAAGTACATGATTTAAGGCACTAATCTTGCAGCAGAGCCTACTTGTGCCATGAACTCCTGGATGGAAGGCTTCAATTGGGGAATAATAATGTGTTTTATTTTTTTAAAATATAAATTATCGCAAAAACATATTCTTATGTTTCTCTATGTGGGAAACCCATTCATTTCCCTACCGGGGTGTTCCCAAACCTTTGCAAAGCATGGACCACAGCTTAACAGAGAGAATGCCTTCTCATTCCCTTAGTGGTCCAATAGTATGTCCATGATAACTACAACAGTTGCTTAAGGGAAGTATTTAATGCATTCTAGCTGTCTTTTAGCAGCTTGAAACAAGGTTCATGTAATTAAATAGTTCACTACCGACCACATTGTTAGAATAATTTGCCCTACAGATCAATCTGTATCTAGCCATCCTCAATAACACAGGCAACTATTCATAAAATTTAATTAGGTCCAAGACTCCCTTGTTGCTGAGGAATCCTGGCATTAAATTGGTTAATGGTGACCAGATACTCAACACAACTAATATTAATAACAAGGGGGAAGGAACACAACCCAAAATAGAGAATGAATAAATTAAAGATTATTTTTATGAGTTAGGTATCTTCAAGTCATCAGGGCGTAATGAAATTCATTTTAGGCTGTTAAGGAACTAGGTGAAGCAATTGTGGAAACATTAGCAATTATCTCTGAGAACTGATAGAGGATGGGTGAGATCCCAGAGGACTGGAGAAGGTCGACCATAGTACCCACTTTAAAAAAGGGTACAAAAGGACCCAAGAAATTGTTGATTTTGACCTTCTCTAATCTTCTGGGACCTCACCCATCCTCTATCATTTCTCAAAGATAAAGTACATTTAGTCTTGAGAAAAGAAGTCTGAGGAGGGACCTGATAACTGCAAATATGTTAAAGGCTGTTATAAAAGAGGATGGTGATCGGTTGTTCTCAGTGTCCACTGATGGTAGGACAAAAAGGAATGGGCTTAATCTGCAGCAAGGGAGATTTAGATTAGATATTAAGAAAAACTTCCTAACTATACAGCTAGTGAAGGTCTGGAATAGGCATTTGGAATAGGAGAGACTAAGAACAAGTTGAACAAATACCTGGTTTACAGCGCAAGGGGCTGGACTTGATGACCTCTCAAAGGCTCTTCCTGCCCTACATTTCTATGATTCTATAAATATTGAAGTGAGATTTTGGTGTTATTTAAATAAGTATCCTATGGTACAACACGATAGGTTTAATTCATGATTGTGAAATAGGATCTGCTGTCTTGGTCATCTTCACCCCTGCAGAGTTCCACTGATGTACATCTGAAGATAGGTGAGCTGATCCAAATCTTTACGTAGAGGGAAGGCCAAAGATTTCATCTACAATTGTAGTACTTTACTGGTTTCATCAGCTGCTTGTAGCATCAGGGTTTTGTCACTTTTCTGGATTCTGGAACTGTCAGCTTTTTGGATTTTTGTTGAGAATGAATTACTTCATGGAATAGCATATTAAAAGCTGAGTAAAAGCTTATACACTTTTATAATTAGTGTCTTTGTAACTAAAAGGAAATTGCACTATTATCATGCTATGCCCTTTTGTTTTATGGCCCGAAGAACAAGAAGAGTTGCTAAAACAAGAATAAATCCTCATCCTCACAAGCTGTGAACTTACAGTAAATTTATATTGTCATTAACAAGCTCAGAAGGAAAATCTTTTAACTGGACTTGTTCTCTTAATTAAACCAATTCCTTGTTTAAGTGAATAATAAGGTTCTTGTGTATCTGTTAACATTCAAAACAAATCCTGAAGTAAGTGCAATAATTTCGCTCATTTTGGTTGACAATATGTTGAATAAGCTAGAGTTTTGCTCTTGTTCTGATTTATCCCATAGTGGTGCTTTTGCACCTGTCTTCTACTTTATGAAAGCAAAAATTGAAAGGTCTAAACTTTTTGGTAAGCTGGATGTTTTCCTTATTATTTTTAAGTTTCAACAAAATCCAAATGGCTCTGTTGGTTTTCTAAAGGTCAGCACTTTGCTTTCAGCTGAACACAGTTGTGTTTCTCTGAATAAAATATCTGCATAATTACAGGAAATTTATATGTGCTAAATAATGAAGACATATAGTACAATAGAACCTCAGAGTTACAAACATCCGAGTTACGGACTGACCGGTCAAAGCACACACCTCATTTGAAATTGGAGGTGCACAATCAGGCAGCAGCAGAGACACCAAAAAAAAAAAAAGGGGGGGGGGAGGGGACAAAAAGTCCGGACAGTACAGCACTGTGTTAAATGTAAATTACTTTTCTTTAAAAAGGGAAAGCAGCATTTTTCTTTTGCATAGTAAAGTTTCAAGGCTGCAGTAAGTCAATGTTCAGTTGTAAACTTTTGAAAGAACCACCATAATGTCTTGGTTCAGCATTATGAACATTTCAGAGTTACAAACAACCTCCATCCCCAAGGTGCTTGTAACCCTGAGATTATACTGTAAGGCAATATTGCTTTGATTCCCATTCCATATCCATTATCTTTTATCATTCTTTGAAAGTTTAAAATTCTTGACACAGATCTTCAGCTACTTTAAACAGCACAGGTCCATTTACTTTGGCAGAGCTATATTGACGTACAGCCACTGAGGATCTCACTCCTAATCAGTTTTTGTATATTCATTTCCAACTAAATTAATTGCTGCATTTATATAGATTGCTTATAAAAACATTGAGATTATCTTTGTAGAAGAGAAAGGGTAATTAGAAAACTCTTTTTATTGAGATTTTAGAATTAAATTAAATGATGCATGTTCAAATTGATTTGTGTGTGTGTGTGTGTGTGTGTGTGTGTGTGTGTGTGTGTGTGTGTGTGTGTGTGTGCGCGCGCGCGCGTATCTAGAGTGAAGACAGAATAAGGCTAAGTCTACACTACCTGCCGGATTGGCGGGTAGTGATTGATCTATCAGGGATCGATCTATCGAGTGTAGTGTAGATACAATAAATCGATACCTGAGCGTTCTCCCCATTGACTCCGGAACTCCACCACCACAAGAGGTGGAAGCAGAGTCAGCAGGGGAGTGGGAGCGGCCGATTCACCACCGTGAGGACACCCAGGTAAGTCGACCTATGATACATCAACTTCAGCTATGCTATTTGCATAGCTGAAGTTGCATATCTTAGGTCATCCCTCCTCCCCCAGTGTAGACCTGGCCAGAGAAAACACCTGATGCTCAAAAGTGAAATTAATGATTGTCCATCAGGCTTGTTACAGAGGAGTAGTGTAAATCTGGTTTCCACAGCAGTCCCACCAGGCATAGCTCTCAAATCTATAATTTAAATAAATAGGTGCAGTTATAAGAGCCAGAAAGGGCCATGTAGCTACTTCAGTTTTCTGCTGCCCTCTTGCCCAGTCCATGGATCTTCCCGGCACACTAGTATCAAAATGTGTCTCCTTGCTTATTTTAGCATAGATTGGTGGTGTGTGGCAACACCAGATTTACTGGGGGATTGCTCACAGTGAGATAGGGTAAACAAGATTTTTATATACCAAACACTATCTTTAAGGTGGAGTATAAAGTAATGTGAATCATGGATGGTCTTATTCCCAGTCACAAAAGGGTTTAAAATTATTTTCTGTTATTCGGTGATTAGGTTTTTCAACTTGCAGAGATGAGAAAAAATTTAAAAAATAGTTAATTAATAAAGAGAACGAGGATTACTTGTGGCACTGGTTAATTCATCTTATTCATCTTCCTGATAGTGCTGGATTCATCCTTACAGTTTGTAGTTTCATAGGGTGAGATTCTGTGCTGCACCTATAAGAGTCGTAGCACGGGGTAAGACAGGCTAAGGTGACTTTAAGCCGCTTTTTCACCCTCCCAGTCCATGTTGTGGTTGGATAGGAACCAAGTGTGATTTAGACAGGCTGCCAAGATTTGTCCTAATTACAGTAGCCTCCTGGATCTTCCATATGGACTGCAGTAGTACCTGCAGTCTCCACAGTCCCATGTGCTGTGGCTCTGCCCCAACATTCTCCTCCAAATCCCCAGTATCCCTATTTCAGGGCTAGGAAAGGGGTCTTCCAAAGACAGGCTGAAACAGCAGAATTTTATCCCAGCCAGAATTCAGGCTTTTAGAGCTCATTGACACAGCTCTGGCTCTGTTCATTTGGCATACAGAGGCTGGAGCTCACCCATAGATTTTAATACTGAAATAGACCCATTATTGGTTATTTAGTTTGATCTCCTACTTAACATATGGCATAGAACCTCTCCCAATAATTCCTGCATCAAGCCCTTAACTTCAGTTTGAGCTATAGCAAATATTTTAGAAAGATATTTAATCTTGATTTAAAGACTTAAAGTGATCTCCATGTTTCTGTGTAAATTGTTCCAATGGTTAATTACCCTCATTTTGAAAAATGTGTTGCTTATTTGTAGTGGTAATTTGTGTAGCTCAACTTCCAGCTGTTGGAACTTGTTATGGCCCTGTCTGCTAGATTAAAGAATCTTCTATTTTCAGAAATCTTCCTTCCTTGTAGGTACTTCCAGATGGTGATCACATCACCGCCTAACCTGCTCTTAGATAAATTTAACAGATTGAGCTTCATAAGTTTCTCACCATAAGGGAGGTTTTCCTGAGCTTGGATCATTCTTATAGCTCTTTTCTGAACTGTTGACAATTTTTCAAAACCCTTTCTGAAGTATGGACATCAGACCTGGGCATTGTATTCCAATGAAGGTGTATTCCATTAATGCTGTATGCCAAATTAATTCCACTTCCTTGTACCTACTCAATATTCCTTTGCTTATACATCCAAGCATTGCATTAGCCTTAACAGCATAGTGGAAGCTTATGTTCAAATGATTACCCACTTGACCTCTACATCCTTTTTAGAGTCAGTTTTCCAGGACACAGCCCCCAGTTGTGTATGACTTGTTTTCTTAGTTTCTAGCTGTATGATGATATATTTGGCTGTTAAAATATATGTTGTTCAGATGATCCCAGCTTAAGATCACTCTGTATAACAGATGTGTCCATATCATTATTTACCACTTCAACAATTTTTGTGTCACCTTGTAGCGGGGTGATACCCGCTCCCTGCCGGCCAGGGCTGGAATAGCCCTGGAAAGAGGGTTTGTAGCTGGCTGAGCCTGCTAGCAGGCTTAAGTGGAAAGCAGGCTCAGCTGTGTGGCCACGCCCCAAACATTCCAGGCTGTATAAAAGCCTGGGAGGCAGGAGTTAGGGAGAGAGAAAGGGAGAGTGAGTTTACTCTGAGGGCAGTCTACTCTGTAGGCAGCAGGAGACAGGGCCTGGCTGCAAAGTACCTGGACTGGGACAGGGCGTGGGTGAGGCAGCTGGGAGCCAGGGAGCCTGAGCTCTAGGGAGAGGGCCCCAGCTTGCTGAGCCTAGGGAAGGCCCGACCCACGGGGTACTGGGAATTGCAAGGGGGCAGTCTCCTCTGCAAGCAGAGGGAGACAGGGCCTGGCTGCAGGGAGCCTTTATCAAAGTACCTGGACTGGGACAAGGCGAGGGCAAGGCAGCTGGGAGCCAGGGAGCGACTAGCTCTAGCTGGAGGGCCCCAGCTTGCTGAGCCTAGGGAAGGCCCGACCCACGGGGTACTGGGGGTTGCCAGGGGGCAGCCCTGGGCTGGATAAGAGCAGCAGGCCAACCCCTTCTTGCCGGTGATGAGTAGCCATGAGACTGCAGTCAGCCTCAGAGGGACTGAGGGAGTGGTGACTGGCAGTGGCTGTATCTGAGGCAAGTTGGGGATAGTGGGTGTTGGGTTCCCCAGGGAGGGGAGACCCTTAAGACCAGGAGGGTACTGCAAGGGTGCGGCACCCTCAGCAAGGGGTTCCGGGGTCCAGGAGGGACACGGGGCCAGTGTGGCGAAGCGGACGTCGGCCGGCAGAGGTCGCTCCCGGGTCAAAAGAGCTAATTCCCAGATGACCAGACGGGGGCGCCGCTGGGTGAGTGACCGACGCCGTTACACACCTACATACTTTACCAACAATGATTTTATATTTTCTTCTGGATGATTGATAAAGATCTTGAATAGCACTGGGCTAAAAACAAATACCTGTGGTACCACGTTAGAAAAACCTCTAATGGGTGACGATTCCCCATTTAATATTACTTTTTGAGATCTATCAGTTTTTATTCTATTTAATTTGTGCCACATTGATTTTATATAGAGTGCTTATTTGTAATGTGAATGTTTTGTGGTGCTAAATCCAGTCCTTTACAGAAATCCAAAGGATGTTATGGCAACACAGTTACCTTTATCAACCAAATTGGTAAGTTCATAAAAAAAATAACAAGTTTGTTTGACAAGACCTATTTTCCATAAAACTATATTGATTGGCATTAATTGTCCTACTGTGTGTTACTTCATTATTGATTTCTTCCTGGATCAGCTTTTCCATTATTTTGCCCTGGGTCAATGTTACCTATCCAGCCTGCAGTTACCCACAGTGTCCCATTTAACTTTTAAAAATATTGGCAAACCATTAGCTTTCTGCCTGTCCTCTTTAGAGTCTGGAGATTTGTTAAATAACAACATCAGTGGTTTAGATAAGTTCTTTGCAATTCTTTTTAAAAAAATTGAGTCCAGGTTATCTGATTCTGCAGATTAAAAATATTTAATTTTAGTTCCTGTTTAATGTTTAGTTACTGTTTAACATCCTCCTTAGCTCCTGTTTGAATAAGAATATTTTATTGCCACCATAAGATGTAACTACATTATCCAGCTTCTTTCCAAATGCAAAGAAGAGAGATTTATTGAGCACTTCTGCCTTCTCTGTATCATTAGTGAATAATATTTTTTATGAATAAAGTATGACATAGTAATAAAGTCTTGTGGTGTTTGATATCTTGGTATCCATCCCTCTGTTGTGAGAAGCAGGAAGCCCTGAGGCAATGAAGTTTGTCTACCTCTATGACTTTAATCTTTATGTTGTACATTTCATTAGAGTGCAGTTTTATTTGAAGCAGTTTGTGGGCCAGTTAACATTAATTTGTTTTTAAAATTTCATCCTATTAGTTGTATGATTTGGACAATTTTTAAAATTAATGATCAAATTATTTTTAATTTATAAAACTAGAGGTGATTTGATAGCTTCCTGTTTAGTTCACATGCCTGTGGAAAAAGCTTTTAAACTATGACAGGTGAGTTTACAGTGATTGGAATGAGGTAATCTGAAAAGCCTCTATCGGCTCCTATACATAAGTGGTGTTTTTTCCAGTAGAATCCCTCCAAGTTATTTGCCACATGAATAAAAATTTCACTTAGCCTTCTTTATCGCTGGTGCTTAGCATTTGTCTGGATGTGGTCACTTAAAGAAAATCCAGTTTCAAGTTCTTTTGTGACCATACTACATAATGGGAAAGAGTTTTGCTGTGTTCATTCTAGAGATTTAAGGAGAAAGAAACAATCATGAATAACCAAATGGAGTTGAAGCTCTATCACTATTTTAATCAATATATTGATTCTGAAGTGGAAAAGAAAGCCATCATTCCAAACATAATTTGTTTATTTTATTCACTGCCAACTTTTGAGTTTTGCTTACCATGTAAGATTGAGAACTGTAAGTTTTATTTCATGGAATTATTATTATTATTTTAATTCACTGCTAACAATGCTATACTGCTGCATTAAACTTTAAGGCTGAAACTTTCAAAGCCACTGAAATAATTTTGATGCTCAGTTCCATTTTTTCCAGTGGAAATTGGGCATCCAGATCCCTTAGGCAGCTTTGAAAAATCTCAGTCCAAATGTTCTGCAGTGTTAAATTTGTCATGTCTAAAATCAAATACTAGCCAACTTTTTCTCTGAGTGATTGCACACATGAAGCCTGCTCTTTGTGTGCACGTGCCCTGCACATATTCCCTGGAAATTTTCCCCTTAGAGATACCCAATGGGGCAGCACAAGCACCCTCAGTTGATGCTAGTCAGTGGTGTCAATTATTATATCCCAAAATGGAGCTAGGTATTCTGAGGATGGAACATTGGCACTTCACAGCTGACATACCTAACACACTGAGCAGCACTAGAAATTTATTTTGTCTGCTACTCTAGGTACATGAAGCAACAGCAAAATGATAATGCGTGGTGTCTCGTTTGCAAATTAATAACTATACAGGCTTCTACATCTGCCTGATAAATTTTTTTCTGGCTGATAAGGTTAGCTGTTGCTGTAATTATTACAGTTTAGACTTCAGAAAGTGAACCTAAATTCTAAGACATGAATTATTCTGACAACTGATGGCTCAGAATTCCTATCAGCCAGTTATATCACTCAATTTGCCTTATGTTTTATCATTTAAAAATAGTTTTTGTTTGAGTATGTCATAGCAATAAGGCATTCCAGTATGTGAATTGTCATATCCGTTCATGCTTCATTTAGTTGGCAGCATCAGTTTTTTGTCTTGTCCATCACAATACACTAGGTGTGAATTAATGTAAAACAGTTCATGCCCTGTCATATTGTATAGCTTATAACAGATACATCTGCTACTACAGATGGGTGGAGGAATTAGATGGCAATAATTTTTGTGTGTGTGCATGTGTGTGTGTGTGAGAGAGAGATGATGGGTAGTGGGGGGACTTAAAAATGCAGTGTCCAATGTGCATGGGGGAAGCATAAGAGTGATTTGCCATGAAAGTAAAGAACTTGATAATCTAGAAATAATCAAGTGTTGATTATTTGATGGCTTTAGATGTAAAGAGAAAATGTGTTACAATTTAGAGCAGAGATGTATGCTATGAGAATCACTGAGTAAGAATTGGCAGTGTTTTATTCAAACTTTCAGCTCTAAGGTTGATCCATGCTACTCTGTTATCCTTTCCTTTAACTATAGAGTATTAACGTGACCTATATTGTGAAGGTAGGGTAACTTGTAAAATGACAGTGTTTCTCTTCCTAGCCAAGTCCTTCATGTTAAGGGCCAGAATTTCAAACACTGAGTTCCATTTTTGTGCCCACTAAAATGTGTTCTCCCCTCTACATTTCCATGCATAAGTATTTTTTGTTCACTATCTCAGGTAACCAAATATATAGGAAGGTTTAAGTCTCATGCATAAATTAGTGACCAGTGCATATGAGTTTGCTTGAAGTTCTTTGTTTTTAATTTAGCTGGTGCACGAATTGCCTTGTGTTTTATATCTTGTAAGTAAATGCTATACTTATTCAAATGTAAGTGACTGATGCAGTCTTAAGGCGGGATCTCTCTCCACCAGCCAAAGGGCAGTATCTACAGTAACCCTATCTGCTTCAAGAGTTGAGGACAAGTGTGTATTTTTTTAAATTAGTCTCTCAGAGTCCCCCAAATGCCATAATGTAAGTTAGGAGGAGTGGGTGGCTGGCTATATGCAGGATGATACTGGTATATACATTGAGGTGCCACTGTACAATGGAACCAAGTCTGGAAGGAAATAGGGGGGGAGATCCTAAGGCTTGATTCACCTATGCTCGTGGCAAACCCTTGTGTCCTTGGGGATAGTTGTTAACAAGTGAGTTCATCCTGGAGAAAGACAATTGTATTCACTGCTCTCTTCCCTGGCATGATGGAGGCAGATTTGATGTATTCTCTTATAGGGCAGTAGTGGCCTAAGAGGTTCAATCACTTTTTGGGCTGTGTTGGCCAGCCCTTAATCCCCTGATGGGGTAGGGGGTTATCAGAAAGTTAAACTACAGCAGCTCCCACAGACTGACTTTGTGCCACTGAAGACCCATATCCATGGTTCTTCAGTCAAAAATCCAGAAGAGAATCAGAAATTATATTTTTAAATCCTCAAATTACCTATTAGAGCCCTATCAAATTCATCACTATGAAAAACATGTCATAGACCATGAAATCCAGTCTCCCACCATGAAATCTGGTCTTTTTGTGTGCTTTTATACCATACTGTACAGATTTCACAGGGGAGACCAGCATTTCTCAAATTGGGGGGCCTAACCCAAAAGAACGTTGCAGGGGGGGTTGCAAGGTTATTTGACAAGGTCCGCAGTATTGCCACCCTTACTTCTGCACTACCTTCAGGACTGGGTGGCCGGAGAGCAGCAGCTGGTGGCCGCGTACCCAGTTCTGAAGGCAGCACCCCACCAGCAGCAGTACAGAAGTAAAGGTGTCAATATCATTCCATGCTACTCTTACTCCTGCGCTGCTGCCTTCGGAGCTGGGTAGCTGGAGAGTGGTGGCTGCTGACTGAGGGCCCAGCTCTGCAGAGAAGTAAGGATGGCAATTATACCATGCCATTCATATTTCTGTGAAACTGCTGGTGGCAGCTCTGCCTTCAGAGCTGGGCTCCTAGCCAGCAGCCGCTGCTCTCCAGCTGCCCAGCTCTGAAGGCAGCGCCACCACCAGCAGCTGCGCAGAAGTAAAAGTAGCAGTACTGCAACCCTCCCTACAATAACCTTGCAACCCCCCCTAGAACTTCTGTTTGGGTCAGGACCCCCACAATTACACCATCATGAAATTTCAGATTTAAGTAGCTGAAATTATGAAATGTACAATTTTTAAAATCCAATGACTGAAGTTGACCAAAATGGACCAAGAATTTGGTAGGGCCCTACCTATTCTGTTTAGCAGGATCTCATTTTTGTAATAATTGCTTTTGATACAGTTAAGTGAGAGAAGTTGGAACATACTTGAATTAGTCTGTTTATTCTTGGTGCAGTCAAAATGGTTAATATAATAAGGAACCACTAAAGAGGTTTCAGTTAGCATAGAATGCAGTAAGTTCCCTAATAATGTAGTGGGTCCATGTGAGCATATTACATCTTTGCTCCAGGACCTGCACTGGCTTCTCACGTCCTTCTGAAATAATTCAAGGTGTTGGTTTTAATTTATGAGGTTTGCTATGCTTTGGTATCTAGCTATTTTATGGACCATATGTCGTTTTATTTGCTATCGTAATGATTGGGATTACTGGAGTGCTAATTCCCTTTGGTGGTCTGCTGGAGCCAGAGTTCGCACCTTCAGGCGCATCATTTCAGTCAAGTATTTAAATGGCAGATCACTCAGTCCAGCATCTTATTGGCTCTGCAGAAGTATAGATTGTTGTTTTTAATTATTAATAATGAAAGCTATCTTTCATTCTGGGAAGTGTTATACTATATTGTCAGCCATTTTAATTAATGGATTGTGGTGTTTAATTTACCAGTTAAGCCCAGATACTATGACAGTAGGTTTATAAAAAGTCATTCAGAAATAAATTGTGACAAACCCATCTGCGGATATTGGGGGGACTGCAAGTAGCCTCTCACCCAACCTTGAATGGCCCACAAAAGGCCTGTCATGGCTTTATTGCTTATTTATGGGTGCCTCCAGAGGCACCCATTGGCTCAAGGCAGTGATGCACAGTGAGCCAGCTGCACTGAACAAAGCAGACTGAATCATTCCAAATGCACGTGGCTGCTCTGGGAGAGATTGTACTACCCTGAAACATCGGCTTTCCACCTGTGAGAGTTTTGTTCCACTTTATCCCCTATTCCTATTCAGACTAGTATCTAAATGTTTCAGTTTAACCCTATAATTACATTTTCAAGAATAGGAGCCGTGTTAGTCTGTATCCGTAAAGAAAGCGAGGAATACTTGTAGCATCTTAGGGACTAACTAGTTTATTTCAGCATAAGCTTTCGTGGGCTATAACTCAATTCATCGGATGCATAGAATGGAACAGAAGTAAGATGCATTTATACACACAGAAAGAAAGGGGAAAAAATTGTACATTAGCATACCCATTCTAAGAGGGCTGTTAGATGTAGATGGGTCATTATCAGTAGGAGAAAAAAAATCCCTTTTGAAATGGATTTCTGTGTCAGGGAAATTAACTCAGGAAATGCAATCGATTACTGTAATGAGCGAACCATTTGCAAGACCTATTTAGCCCCTGGTTAATTGTATCCAAGTTGAAAATTAATTCCAATTCCTCAGTTTCTCGTTGGAGTCTGTTTGGAAGTTTTTCTGTTTCAAAACTGAAACCATGAAATCTTTAATGGAATGGCCAGGGAGATTGAAGTGTTCTCCTACAGGTTTTTGAATGTTATGATTCCTGATGTCAGATTTGTGTCCATTTATTCTTTTGCGTAGAGACTGGCCAGTTTGGCCAATGTACATAGCAGAGGGGCATTGCTGGCACATAATGGCATATATCACATTGGTCGATGTGCAGGTGAATGAGCCTCTGATGGTGTGGCTGATGTGATTAGGTCCTATGATGGTGTCAATTGAATGGATATGAGGACAGAGTTGGCATCGGGCTTTGTTACAAGGATAGGTACCTGGATTAGTGTTTTTGTTGTGTGGTGTGCGGTTGCTGGTGAGTATTTGTTTCAGGTTGGGGGGCTGTCTGTAAGCGAGGACTGGTCTGTCTCCCAAGATCTGTGAGAGTGTGGGATCATCTTTCACGATAGGTTGTAGGTCTTTGATGATGCATTGGAGAGGCTTAAGTTGTAGGCTGAAGGTGACGACTAATGGTGTTCTGTTTTTGTCTTTGTTGGGTCTGTCCTGTAGTAGATGGCTTCTGGGTACTCTTCTTGCTCTGTCAATGTGTTTTTTCACTTCCCCAGGTGGGTATTGTAGTTTTAAAAATGCTTGGCAGAGATCTTGAAGGAGTTTGTCTCTGAGGGACCGGAGCAAATGGGGTTGTCTCTTAGAGCTTGGCAGTAGACAATGAATGGATCGAGTGGTGTGTTCTGGATGGAAGCTGGAGACATGTAGGTAAGTGTAGCGGTCAGTAGGTTTCCGGTATAGGATGGTGTGTATGTGCCCATCATTTATTAGCACAGTTGTGTCTAGGAAATGGACCGCTTGTGTGGATTGGTCCAGGCTGAGGGTGATGGTGGGATGGAAATTGTTGAAATAATGGTGGAATTCCTCAAGGGCTTCTTTTCCATGGGTCCAGATGATGAAGATGTCATCAATATATCGCAAGTAGAGTAGGGGCATTAGGGGACAAGAATTAAGGAAGCATTGTTTTAAGTCTGCCATAAAAATGTTGGCATACTATGGGGCCATGCGGGTACCCATAGCAGTTCCACTGACTTGAAGGTATATATTATCTCCAAATGTGAAATAGTTGTGGGTGAGGACACTAATTACACTGATCATGCTGAATTAGAGTTGTAGCATGGAATGAGTTATTGCCTAAATCAAGAAAAAAAAAATCAAGTGTGGCATTTTCTCATAGCTAAAAGTTTGGCCCTAGCAAAGAAGAAAACCAGATATTCTTACTCTCTAAGAGTAACAGTGTGTTTATATATTTTGCTAGGAGTTTTCCTTGCACAAACATAGTGAATCATTAACAGCTGCAAGTTGCCTTAGCATTCTTGGGTATCATATGTAATCCTCATAATCTCTCAAACATTAGCTTGTTGTCCATTTTTGACAGCTGTGAGCAAAGCTAGAAAAGATCGGTAACTTGTACTTTGTGGATTAGACAGATGGTTATACAGAAATAAAATCGGAATAATCTAATAATTCAGGTTTAGTGCAGTCTAATATCTGTTATCAATCAGACAGTCCAAAATACTAAGGAGCTTAGAATAATAAAAAATAATAATTAAACCTGCTTGAGTACTAGATTAATTTCATACATCTTAATGAGAACTAAATTTGAACTTGCACTTGTAAAAAAAGTAATAAATTATATCCTGCAAAAACAATGTTTTCTGTGTCTCCAGTTAATATATTCTGCATTTAATTTTATAGATAATAAGTTTTCACTAGAAGTATATGTTAGTTTAAGGGGTTTTTACATGATTTTGTGCAAATATGTGTTTCCCATTTCATTTATTTCTGAATGAGAAACCATGTATTTGCTCCTTAGTTCCCTTCTCTGTCCTACCCAGATCAATTTAAAGTCATTTTCCCATTACTTTTCTTTATTAGTTGTTAGCTAGTAGTAATGTTGCCCTATTTACTTAGGGTTTCTGCAGCTTACACAGAGCTTAGTGCTGCCAGGTGCTGAACACTCTGGTCTTGAGCCAGCAAAGTACTTGACCACACACTCAACTTTAAACATGTGAAGAGGCACACTGACCTCAGCTGGACTAGGGCTGAATGCTTTGCTGAATCTGGGTCATAATGCTTAGTATCTTGTAAATCATGTCTATACTGAGTTTAGTTCTCTCCAGCTGTGGGATTGGAGAGAGAGGTAACACCACGCCATCTTTCACACCCCTCACTATACAGCAACAGAATTGGAAATGAAGGCAATTCATGGGCTCATCTTTCTCCCTTCAAACTGCTTGAGGCCCTACAAATTGTAAAGTATGTTCCAGGTAATAGCAATGTCAATGCCCAGTACTTTCAATACTAATATAACATAGTAGTACTGCTGATAATCCAGTGTGAGTTACAGTAGATTTTATATAAATCACCTTAAAATACTCTGCAACAAATTAATCCTGTGGAAAAACTAGCACCCATTCTGTACATTCAGTCGGAAATATCTGTTTGTTGCAAAGTTCCTAGCATTTTGAAATATACATTTTTCCGGAGGGCAAAACATTTTTGAAAAAGCTTCAAGGACTGATTCAGACCTGAACCAAAATGAAGCTGTAAAAGATAGAGCCATGATATAAAAATAATGTTAATGTTAATTCTTGTTGATTCTTGTAATAGGATGAAAGCAATATAGAGAACTCATTGTCACAAAGTGTGAGATTAGTTACACTAAACTCTTTTCCTAGTGTGTTAGAGCTTCTCAGACGCTATAGATGTTGGCGGTCCCAGTGATTAATTGAAAATTAAATTATTTAATTTTACTACATTATTTTAAAACTTGTTATCCTATTTCAATTAAGATTAGTGGGTTAGGAGTGGCTGTTTTTGTTTTGCTTCTTAAAATATTTTGTGGTGTAGGCTGGTGCTCATGAAGGTGAAAAACACCACCTGATCTTAATCCAGGTTTACTTGGAGGCTAGCATGGCTTTTCTTGAGCTGGAAGAAAGCAAACTTTGTTCACAGTCAATATTATTGTAAAAATTCAAAGCTATAGTCTCTGTTCTGATGAAGCCACTCTACAAAGTTTACATGGCACAAAATGGCAATTAAAATAGCTGAAAATAGTTAGTTGGAGAATTCCTTGAGAAATTTTCCACCGGCTCTACCATCTCTTAGGTCAGCCCACTCCCATTCGAAGAATAGAGGAATGAGGATACTTGTCAGAGGTTTTCTGGGTGTGAGCATGCATGTATGATGGGGAGAGAGGGATGAATAAGAGCCTCACTATACATGACTCTCCACTGGCATAGAGTCCATTGTGGGGGTGGGCAGCTGAGGATTAGAGACCTGCAACCAGTTCCCTGAAGCAGCCACTGGTCAAATCATCCAAGCACAGCTCAATCATAGTGCAGAATTGGCCCTAAAGCTACTTTCCTGATCCCCAAACATCAATAAAACCTTGAGTAAACTTGTGTATGCTCTGAACCCCATCATCCTGAATGTATTGCAGCCACACTTGCATTCCTTCCTCCCTGCTTGTCTTTATTACTGGTGGGAAGATGGTTATGAAATGAAGGGGCAGGGCCTGTATACGTATCTCCTATGGAATTGGCCTGTGTTCCTGCTAAGATGCTGAATGCAGCACTGTGTATCCAAAACTCTGGAACTGGGGGGGTGTGGGGGGGAATATTCAGAGAACTCAAACTACACATAAGAAAGATGTATTTTCATGGCTGTAGTGGGAGTTGGACATTGTATCCATGGGTGTACAAGTCTATCCATAGTCATATTGTTAAACTGATTGTAGATTATTTGGACAGGAAATACATACTATGGATGAATGAATTGTAATTTTTCATCTATCTGATAATCTGTGCTGGGCAAATGTGTAATGAATGGTTTAATAGAGGCCGCACTCCAGAGACTGAGTCAGAGTTATGTGGAAGTTAATGCTTTGAAATAAAAATGATACATTAGTTTAATTCAGATAAGGAATTCTCCTTTTCAATTTTCCTTGCAGTCAGATAAAAAATATAATAAATGCAAAAAAGACCACTTTCTCATTTGAATCAATTTATTTTAAAAAAATTAAGATGCTGGCTTTGGGATTCAACTTTTCTAATGTACCTGGGTTTAGCATGTGACTGTTATGAACAGGTAGAACACTTAGTTTTCCCAGGACAGAAAAAGAAATTTAAACACAAAAAAACCTAAATCTGATCTGTAGAGACACGAGGAGTGGGAGATTAAGGAAAAATGTGTGTGGTGTTCATATCTATATGCTATTGCATGACATGACTACAGTATTGTACATTATGGACCACATCTTCTGAGCCAGGGAATTTAGAGATATGGAACAGAATCCCCAACCTGACACTACAGAGTGGCAATGAGAGAATTATTTGACATCAATCTAGTGGAAGTATACACAAGTGTACACAAGCAGAGGAATCAAACTACTAGCTCAGAGTATAGACATAGCCATAGAGATTGAGTGTCACCGTGCATCCTGCCCTCCTTTGTGCAGCAAGACCAGACTAGCTGCACTGCCTGGGCACATGAGGGAGCCAATTCAGTCCTGGTATGAAGAAGAGATCAGTGTTTTTATTCTAAACACTGATGACCTGAAACAACAGCGATGCGGGACGTAAGTTAGGTTTCTTAAAGCAAAGTTCCATCTAGTCTGTCCATTGGTATAAACAATGCTATGGGTTTGTCAAATTATTCTTTATCTTGATTTAATGCATAAAAGACCAAGGTGCAAAATACATTTGTCAGAGGGTAACATTTCATGACGTTACTGTTTCCATATTACAGCAAATCACAAAAAGAACTTTATATACAGTACAATGAATTTGACTGCAAGTACTGTAGCTTTTTGTATAGTAAAGATGTAATGGTTTTATGTAAACCATTAATAACTTACAACATGCTACTTTTTTCTTAGAGAATAAATGTACATTGACGTGTTGGCTAAATTTGTATGACTGAAAACATGACCATAGAATAAAAATGTGCAGACTTTTCACCCATCCTTCAATTTATTTTTTCATTATGACTTTATTTTCAGTCTCTCATCTTTGCCTTATTCCAGTTCAGATTTATCAAAGCTTTTGACAGCAGTTCCAGGAAGCTATTTATATGAAATGTTTCTAGAAAATCTAACTCTATCATCATGAAAATTCAAAGTAAATACAAAGACACTAAATTAATCTTTTTCATCCTCCACAGCAATGGAGTTCCATGAAAACTTGCAAAATATAGGAGCAAAGGAAGGTTTAAAAGAAAGGAAACTACAAAAAGCAGTAGAGAGTTTTACCTGGAATATTACAATTTTAAAGGTAATGTTGCTTTACTGGTGCTAGCAATTATTTATTCCATTCACACTTAGTCTTATAATTATATTGTCTTGTGTAGCTAATTAGTGGTCACTATGTGACCTGATTTCATTTCTTTTACTATCATTATACAAGTATCCTGAAAGAGTAACAGGTTGTCAACGTGAATTTAGACAAGTACACTGAATTTTACCATTGTAATTTCTTTAGGTTTTTTTGTTTCATTTCATTTTTGATAAGTTCTTTGTAAAACCTTTTAATCTCAACAAGGTCCCCTGTGGTCCTGAGTATCCATATAGGACAATGATTATTGATTTCTGTGGAATAAATCGGGCTCTAAAGAGGCTGTGCAGTTGTTCAAAATCTATTCAATGATTTGAAAAGGAGAAGCAATATCAAGATAAATGCAGATTGAGAAAGGAGATAAATAGAAGTGTTAATCTTTTGTAATCTATAATGAATAGTGCTTAATGATGTATACATACATGTATTAATACTTCTGATTTGAGTAACTGAGTATGTTTGACTTTTAGAAATTCCCTCTGTTTTTTCTTAAGCACATTTTGCTTACATTTTGACCAAACATGAAGTGATGCAGTATAAACAGTTTTCAAATGAACACCCTCAGTTAAAATGCAGAATGGTTTTCATATTTGTCATCTACAGTCTTTCTGCACAGTACAGTAAAATAGTTTGATAGTTATCACAGCTGTCTCCCTTAATTTATCCAATTCAGTCCTTCCAGCCTCATTTTAAACAGTTTTCTTTTTAAATTTAATAAAGATTCCCTGTCCAGCCAAGTACCTTATCCCTACATTAAATAGTAAAATCTACTTTAATTACAAATGTTTCATTTCTTTCTCCCACTAATGCATAGTGTTTAAACCATCTTTCAATTGTTGAAAATACATTTTCCTTCTACCCCCTCCTCAGCTTACTTCTCCTCCCCACACTCGTGTTGTTATGCCTGCTATAGAAAAATATTACATACAAAACCCTCACCCACATGTTCTCCCACACTTGCTATCCATTTCAGCTGACAGATGCTGGGCTGGGCTTTTCAGAGTATTTAAGATGGCAACAGTCCTCTTTGAGCCCAACTCCAGGGAGAAACAAAAATAGTTTAGATTCATTAGAGCATTCACAGGTAACAAATTCTGTCGGTAAGGTTCCAAGTTCTCTTTAACGTAAAGGGGCCAGATTGCCCCTCAGCTTCTGCTAGATCTGGTGGATCTTGGCTGAAGGGAAAAGAGGAGGAACTTAAGCATCATTCCCCTATGTTTTGGAACTCTGAATGCATTGGGGGATCATGATCCAACATTGTGGGGGACATGAGGAGAAAGGGTTGTTATTTGCTGCATTTTCTGTCCTGAGCATCAGAGATCAGTTTGGCTATTCCTGCCCAATTTAATACTGCCTGAAGCAACAATAACTTAGACCTCATGTCTGTATCCTATTCAGAGTGTAGGGAGTTTTCTGTAATTGCAGCGTCTGATCAGTGGCATCCCAGTATCTGCAGGGTCCATGATACTAGGGTTGGGAGGGGCAGAGGAGCAGTATGGTTGACCTGGTTATTCACAGTACTGAAAGCCTGTCATCCTCGCATGCCATGCCCTTGGAACCAACAAAGTTGGGAGGTGGCAGGCTCTTCCTTCTGAGGAGATAAAGCTGTTTTAATGTTCACCTTGCTGTGTTTCCTCCCACACTGAACTCCTGTCTGCAGAAGGGTACCACTTGTGCCATAGAAAATGCTATAGCAGAACAGACAATGAGCCGTCCAGTCAATATCTTGTCTCTCTGTGGCAATTGATGATGGAGATATGCCACGTTGAAGATGTAAAACATTATTGAAAGGGGATTCCAAAGAAGATGGATTTAGACTGTTCTCAGTGGTACCAGATGACAGAACAAGGAGTAATGGTCTCAAGTTGCAGTGAGGAAGGTTTAGGTTGGATATTAGGAAAAACTTTTTCACTGGGAGGGTGATGAAGCATTGGAATGGGTTACCTAGGGAGGTGGTAGAATCTCCTTACTTAGAGATTTTTAAGGTCAGGCTTGACCAAGCCCTGCTGGGATGGGGATTGATCCTGCTTTGAGTAGGGGGTTGGACTAGATGACCTCCTGAGGTCCCTTCCAACCCTGATATTCTATGATTGAAAAGTGCTTTACAAATATTAGAAAATCACAGCAGCCCTTTAACTATTATTATCCTCCCCATTTTGCCAATGGAAAAGATGAAAGACTGATAGGTTTCTCTCATCTTGAACTCTGATACTCCAGGTCTCAGTCATAGATTTGAACGAGTCTCAGATACTTCAGAGTAAGGCATAAAACAAATCGGATGCCCCTAAATCTGGTAATGTCACATTACAGTACAATGCCACTTGAGAGGGAGCTCTATGAAAGAGGCTTAAAAATTAAAGCCAATTTTATATGGCTTGGATAACTATGATCAGTAAGGCAATTGACTGATGTACATAACGTCTTGAATTGTAGAGACCATTTCAACCCAGGTGGTGGTTGTTCTCTGAACAGAGAGGATTAGATGAGAGCACACATGCAAAGTAAAATTAGATCTATTCAGAACAGATTATGCAGCATTTTCATTTATTCAGCAGCACATTTTTATTCAGAAAAAAAGAAATCAAAGTATATGTTAAATCCAATCCAATAATCAACCATAACAGAAGAAAGCTTAGGTGTTAGCTTGGACTATAGTCTATATGTATAGAGGAGCTCTGATTTACTCACTTTTAGTGAGTACATCTTTTCAAACAATAGCAAAGTACTATCAGTTCCTAGTAGTTAGAGATAGAAAATATATAAATATGCCATGGAGTTAATTCTCCTGTAAAGCCAAGATACTGTCCTCATTCCAGACTTCTCTTACCCAAAAGACTTCTTGGTGTCTCTACACATAAATAGGAGCCTTCTGCAGAGAAGAGAACAAAAAAATAAAAGAGGAAAAATAGCTCTCAAATCACAGAAAAACATCAGTTGTTTACAGAAATACATGAAAATACTTTATCTTATAGCAGAGGAGTCCAACACATCATTAAATATTACAGTATATAAGAAGAGAAATATAAAAATAGAAAAATACTAGCGTAAGAAAGTACAGATAAGTAGGGCTCAATATGCTGGGAACTCAGATATGGCCAATGTGTGGCTGACTGATCATAGTGTTCTCATAATATTAAAGAAGGTTCTAGGATTTTTCAAATTTAAATAGTTCATCTGTTTAGGAACAGACTAATTTAGTGATCTTAGTGTTTTCCATACATAGATTTGTCCTTTTCACCTGCCTCCATCAAAAGGATGACGGATCTCTAACCTAATTGCAGTGTAGACAACAGTTATTCTAGGTCTTGGTTATTTTAGTAGCAAGTCGTACACCTCAGAATGGGCCAAGACTATCAAAAGTGCCCAGGTGGAAACACGTTATCATAGGGTGTTCATTTTCAGAAAAGAGGTGCTCAGAGCACAATTAAATTTAAATTGTTGCAAAATGAGCACCCAGAATCTGTAGACACTTATGAAAAATTAGACCTAGATCGTTCGGTACATTTACAGCTAGGATTTGGTCAGCACATGTCAAATTTTGAATAGCTGAACAAAGACAATATAAAGTGTGTTTGTTCTGACTGAAAAGTTGTGGGGCTGAGGCACACAACGTTCAGGTACAACCAGACTGGTTGTCTTGAGCAGCCAGAAACCAGGGTCATTTTCCACGGTTCCAGCAATCATGACAATCTGTTGATTTCACCTCACATGGGGATTCAGCCCAGCTAGTTTCCTTTGCATTAAATGAGCAGGGTGTAATCCTGACCCAATTAAAGTCAATGGCAAAGTTTCCATTGATTTACTGGGGACAGCATTTAACCACTTGTGTGTCATATCGGATGCAGGATTTGGATTTATATGCATGCATTTCCTTAAAAAACTCACTGTTTTAGAATACTAGTCCATTTTATCCAATATAAATCTGGTGTACTGGTATATATAGGGATTATTCATGCCGATGTAAAATATATCCTGATAGGTAGTTTGTATTGTGTTTCTATTAATGAAACAGGGAAATATTTTTGACTTCTAGCACAACTCATTGTCAGGCCTCCAGCATGTACATATTCATTCAACTCCTTTTCCCATTGATCCATAGATGACAGTTTTGTGGTGAGAGTAGAGCTGCTTGTAATTTGATAGATATCCACTTAATTAAAGAACAGTGAAATAATTAGTATTCTAAATCTCTAGGTAGTTTTGTGAAATATAGTTATATATTTTTATTTGAAAAGTTTTGGTGTTTAAATTAAAAAGTAAAAAAAAAGGAAGTTAGAGATTTTAAACTTCTGAGTACATTCATTGTCTACTAGCTTCAACCTGCTCCCCACCCTCAAAGAAAAACTTTTAAGAACCATCACAGTTAAGATATTAGCATTTTCTTTTCTAACACCCTAGACATGTCAGGTGCAAATGTCAATTCTTTTGCCAAAACTGGAAAACAGGATAAAATGTGGATAATTATTTCTTCCTCTAAATATATTTTATATTATATGAGCATAATGAATGTGTGTTGTGAAGATTACAATATTGTGGAGCCCCTCAAAATAATTTAAAAATAATGCATATGGGTTCTTTATGAAAAATCCACTGTACATCGTTAGAGACCCGGATGCTCACTGACTGTGGAGGTGCAGCAAGACACTGTATGTATGTCCTTGGTTTTCAAATGGTGGTAAATGAAGACACATCCACTTTCTTAAGTGACCTGCTGTGACGGTGCTGTTCCTGGTGGGATCCAACTGTGAGTGCCAGATCAGGAGAGATTGCTTCCAAAAGAGCAACTAGAGCCCAGAGCTGGGGTTTTTCCACGCTAGGGTAAACCAAACCAGCTAAACAGAAAAGACTTTGGTTTCGCCCCCGTGGCTAGCCACAAGTCTCACAAGCAATTCCCTTAGACATCCCAGTTTCCCAGTATCACCAGCAGGAGCCACCTGTCCTGGGGACCAATGGTTATGAAAACCAATACCCCAAATAAAGAAAACGGTCCTCCCCAATTCCAAAGAATCAGGCCCCAGACCCAGGTCAATATACAAATCAGATCTTACCCAGAAATCACACCGTTGCCAATCCTTTAGGATCTAAAATCTAAAGGTTTATTATACAAGGAAAAAGATATAGGTGAGGGTTATGAATGGTTAAAAGAAATCCATTACATGCAGTGATGGCAAATCTCAGGCTTGCAGCAATGGTAGAATAAACTGCAGGTTCAAATCAAAGTCTCTGGAATGCATCCCCTGCAGGGATGGTTAGCACCCTTTGGCCAGAGTTCCCCTGTGTAGCAAAGTTCCATCCAGAGGTGGAAGCAAGGCAGGCTGAAGACTGGAGGTTGAAGACAACATGGAGGGAGTTTCTCCCAGGTTTTATAGACTTCCTCTTGTGGGCGAAGGCCCCCCTCCTCCTTTCTATGCAGAGTCCAGTTGCAAAATGGAGGTTCATAGCCACATGGTCCAATTACCAGACTCTCCATGATTCAGTTTCTGACCAGGCAGGCCACATTCCTGGAGAAGCTCAGGGGTGGACGGGCGTCTACAAAGTTCATTGTGTAGCTGATGGTCCTTAATGGACCATCAGCCAGCCCAGCCCAGTTAACAACAGCTTGTCTGAGATTTCACCCAGAAGCCAAGCATAAGTTTGAAATACAGGCACCATATAGCTAATATTCATAACTTTAGTTACAAAAAAGATACTCACATACAGATAGATTAATCATAATTAGCAGACCATAACCTGGTCGTAGACCCCTTATATGACCCCCCTTTACACAATATTTGGTGCCCCTCCAGGACCTTGGTTGCACCAAGGATCTATATGATCCCAAATAATTTCAGTAACGTGACACCTGCAAATAATTTTTAAAAGTCCAGCTACTTTGTCTGGGACACTGGAAATTAATTCTAAAGATACTCTAAAATAGGCACTGTTAATTAAATTTAATTAATTTTAAATCTACTCTTCTTGTTTTGCATATTGCTGGCATACAAACTTGTTGTTTGTGTGGGTTTCTTTCTCCTAAAGTGCTGGGTAGTTTTCTAGTTTCATTTATATTTATTGTGTACTCCGCAGGAACATTGCAAAATCTGTCCCTTCTACCACTATCCTATATTAAAAAGGCATTTTCTAATTATTCATCCTAATGAGAAGTTTGAAAAACAATTGACATTCTATAGAACTTTAAACCCAATAGATATTCTTACCAACTTCAGAAACTTAATATACAATAAGAATGATCATGTGTATAAACCACCTTTTAATAGAGGATATTAAAGTTCTTTGCCATTATTACTTACAATTTTTCTGAGGTATCACTTAAAAAAAAAGTTTGACCTTTCTATTTGTATATTAGATTTATAATGTAGATGTTTTAACTAGTTTAATTCCACTGAAGTTTTACATTGTTTTCTTCACTTATAAGAGCAGGATCATATGGTAATATGATTTTAATTCACTCTTGGAAGTGCTCTGATTTCACACTAAATGGAGATTTGATACTGACTGTAGTGTATGTATTGTGAGCAAAAAAAAGTGTGAGCTGTTGTCATGAGGGTGTATATTGTGACTTTATATTAGGAAGGAACTATTAGGAAGGACCATTCTGTAATGGTCAAAGTACTAAATCATAAATTTAGGGTCCAATAGGAACAACTGAGGCTAGAGAGGGTGCAGGGAGTTTGTTTCATCACACCCACTAATTGCAGTGTCCATGTCCCATAACATGTGTGTGGGTATGATCAGTACCCCATCCACTCCTATGGGGAAAGCACTTTTTAATTATTAAGAACCATTGCTGTGGACTGTCCCTCCAGCCCCTGCAGTATAGAAATACCGTTTATCTTTACGCATCAGGAAGAAAAAATAAACACTTTAGGTTCATTTTATTTGCTCTGTATTTCCCCATGGCTATTCAAAATCAGCCTACTTTTAAGCAAAAAGTATAACCTCTTATAATAAAGCAAAGTCATGTTAATCTGAACAGCACTACAAAAATATCCTCATGCTGAAAACCAAGAGTCAATATTAGCTCCTTCATAGAAAAGTCAGGAGTGTTGGGAACAGGTGATGTAATTTCTAAACAAATTAAGCTGTATTTCACCCTCAAGTTATAGATATTGATTCTCCTTAATTGGGGCAATTGAACTGCAGTTGGCATAGTGGAAAATTTGATAAAATAAAATAAATTGATAATTTCTCTACTGAACAATCAGCCTTCTGAATTGAATATGTATTATAACCACTATTCCCAAGGCTTCCTAATTTGTAATTATATGGCCAAATTCATCCTTGGTATACCAAGGAGTTACAAACAGAAGTGGACTCATTCTTGTCCAAATCAAAACATTGCTTCCACAGACCTCAGCTCCTGCAGACTGCTCGCATGGCCTTGTCAACTGTTTGTTGGCTTTACTGAGGCGCAAAATGGAAAGGCTGGATGTATTTAAAGGTTGTCCAAGCTGGCTTCATAAATATTCCCCAGTCAAAGTCCAGGAGAACCTTAAAAGGATTAAACATTAAACATGACATTTTAATGCCCAGAATAACTTTGCAATGTAAATATTAAACATCCTTTTAAAATATTAAACACAAATGTTCTTCTGATGTTAAAGTACAAGTAGGAGGGAAACTGGTTTCAGTCACCAGCACTTGGGTTCACAACTCATTGTTGTCACAGAATGTGGACAGTTTTCTAAACCAAAGAATGATTTCACCCATAGACCAAGAGATTCTGTTTGTCAAATATATCTCAAATATTCTTCACATGCAGCTTGTCTACATTACCACAAAAAAAAAAAAATCCCTGACAATAAGCAGCAGCACTAGGAGTGGCTTAACTGGCACTGAACATGGGTTATCTCCCAAGTATTGACAAACTCTGTTAAAACTTGCAGTGTTTTTGTGGTGCAGATAATCCCAGAGTGTGTGTGCGTGGTGAACAGTGCTTCTCTTCATTATTGCTAATCTGAGCACAGTGGGTACAAATTTCACTTAATGAATGTGAGACCATACAGTGCAAAGCATTTATTATCAATGAAACAATAAGGTGGCTACTGACTCTCGATTATCCAGGATTGGGTTAACCAGGATGTGAACAAAACTATGTGTAACTTGCAGGGCCGGCTCTGGCTTTGTTGCCACCCCAAGCACACAAAAAAAAAACCCCACCAGGGCACAGGGCAGCCAGTGAACCAACACCCCCTTCCCCCGGCACAGGATGGCTGGTGAACCAACCACCCCCTCCCCATATTTCCTATGGATGGTGATTATCCAGGATTTTATTAACCAGGATTCATTTTTTCCCTATCATCCTGGATAATCGAACGTCTACTGTATAATGCAACAAAACTTATCTAAAGACAAGAATTGCTCATGACGGACACTTCTTCTGAACTCTTTGACCTGGAAAGGACACATGCCTGGTCTCCCCCAGCTGATCAAAGACAGAATACGTGGTGGCAGTAGCTCCAAGGCCTATTTTGTGGCACCTACACCAACCATTTCTAATTCAGAGCAAGGGGGGGTCCTCATACTAAGTCACATCGGTACAGGTGTGATACTTTTTCTCTCAGATAGCCAACAGCTGTGGAGTTTACCATCGATTCCATGCTCTATATCTCAATCATCCCAACCTACAATCGACAATGGTGATTATTTGGAGATGGTCCCTAAGGGGCCTAAAATTTACTGTCCTGTTGGAAAGGGGGACATGTAAGAACCTGCAGAGCTATGTACAAGAAGCAGCACAAATACCTGAACTAGAGAAAAGATGCACAGTGTAACCGATACATACACACACACGTCAAGATGAACTGCATTTTATCGAGATGCCAGTGCCAACCCTTTCTTTATTCAAATACTGCTGCCCTTTAGACAGACTACATCAGAGCACCCTTGTTGAGCCAGCCAATCTGGTGGCTCTGCGCTGTTCCACAACCGCCACATGTGGTGTCTGCCCTTCCATTTCTTTAAATGCCGACTTCCTTTTAAATTTCTGTCCAAGTTATTTAAGTTATTTAAAAAGTAAACTACACAGTAATAATAGTGACAGTCACACCGTACTGTAGAATCTGCGAGAAAAAAAATCAAGGTTCAGGACAAGATACAGAGTAAAGTGAATGTAAAACTGTTGAGACATTCTACTTGTTATTGTGTCACATTGGATCAAAGCCAACGTCTCATTTCACAGATGTAGAGATGACAGACCCAACACATATTCCTTTTAAAATTAGCTTTCAGTTTCTCTTCAGATCTGACATTACAGCTCATACCTGAAAATATCAAAGCAAAGCATGAGCTTTTCCATGCCGATGAAGTTGCTCTTCTAGGGTAGAATTCAGGCAAATGCGAATTTAAATGAATTAAGGAAATGTAATTGACACTGCCTGTTAACTCATGTCCTCTTTTTTTAACAGTTTATAAATGGATATCAGTGCTAAAGTTGGATGTCCTTTAAAGCAATTGCTACATGATGGGCCTCCAAGCCATACTGTACTCAATTCATTTTGTGACGTATGAACGTAATGTTACTACAGTAGATGCTCGTTTGCAGCAGCACCTTGTAAGAGCAACCACCACTTATGAGCAACATTTCCCACAGGACACTGTCCATACTGCGAATTGTCAACTTGCCCCATAACCGCTACAGCCACATAGGAGCAACATAGCAAAAGGGCATTGATATGTTGCTGCTAATGAATGTCTACTGTACAATAGATGTCCAGTTATGCCAGTAACATGCATTTTATTCGGATAATCAGGAATTCGGATGATGAAGCCACCTCCTTTAGTTCATCATTGCCCTCCTCACAGTCCTGGTTGGGGATCTCTGCTGTCCCTACTCACTCACTCTCTCCTGTGACAGCAGAGCTGCAGAGGGCTCCATGTGCTCAGAGCAGGTTCCAGCCAGTCCTGCAGATACATGATGCGAGGATGAGGCTGTGGTCTGACAAGGCAGAGCAGACACACACACACCCCGGCCAGCATCTGCAGGGATCGTGCAGGGAGCCCTCTGCATCTCCTCTGTCACAGCCTCATGCACTTGCTCCCTGTGACAGTGTTGCTGCAAAGGACTCCCTGCACTGCTACAGGAGCCATTCACATCAGGGTGGCCTCTCTATAGCCATAGGCTTCTCCTCCTCCTCCTCGCTGTCCTGATTGGGGGTGGGAAGGTTGCTCTTTTAACCAAACCTCTGCATTATCCAAATCCCTTCCTTGTTCCCCAGCATGAGATGCATGCTCTGGACACAGATATCTCATGCTATGGGATTCTGATAATGTGGAGGTTCAGATAACAGGGTTTTGGATTAGCAGGAGTATTCTGTATATGAAATGAAATACTTTGCTTTATTCTGTTGTTCCTTTCTTTGGTGGGCAGCAGTTACAGTCCAGGATGACAGTTTCCTTGCAATTTGCCTTTAATTGTGACATGCAAAACCCTCACTCTTCCCATCTCCAGACTGGTTCCCGACCATGTCAGAGTTGGTGGTAGTAAATCTTGGTTCTGTGGACTGTTTTCCAATGGAGACTAGATTCAGAGAATTAAGTTCATTTCACTTTTGGCCTAACCCAGATTTGAAGGCACCTCTTCAGAGGTGAAAGGCTGGTAGAATGGACATCGCCATACAGCCAACAAACAGCATCTGGGTTTAGTTTTGGAATTGCTTCAGGCTCCAGGATTGAGTTGCCTTTAACGATCAGGTTACTGTTGGGGTAGCTGATCACTTTGTTTCCTTGAGTGGTGTTTTCCTTTAATTCATTCTGGATTATGATGTGTGCATCTCATTCTTGTTTGAGCCATCGGTTAGGTTTGCATTAATTTTGGAATGCAGGGATTTTGCATACATCTTGGTTTTGCAGCATAGATTTTCAGAACGTACATATATTCCAGTTGGGAATCAATTGTATATAATAGTACTTTGCTTTAGGAATCAGGATCAAATAGTGTGTTAAGAAACTGGGGTCTTCCGTAACAACGTATAAGGAGTGGAGGATCAATCTTGCATGTCCTAGTAGTTCTTCACCTAGAGGGCTTATAGGATTGGGCTTTTGTCTAGTTGTTGAGACATTTAACCTGTAACGAATTACTGTATTAGGCTAACTGTTGAATTATGAGAAGGAGCAAGAGGAAACAAGCCCTTCCTCCATTAGCTTCCTCAAGACCTGTTGCTTTGTCATCTCTGAGTGAAGTAGCATTTCCCCTCAGGGCCCCACAATTAGCTTTAAGGAATTCCAAGACTTCTGGAAAAAAACAACGGCACTCCAGTTACCATTGTAAAATGTGCAGGAGCCCACCCACAAACTAGTGACTATTTTGCAGTCTACCACTTTGGGATGGTAGGCTGGCCTATAATTGAGGCAATCAAGGATTCAGCCCTGTCACTATAGCAGACTCCAGCTACAATTGCCGCCACATCCAGGAAGGTGGACAGAAAATATCAAGTTCCACCTGGAAATATGGAATATTTTACAGCCATCCTGGTATCATGGTGACCAACAAGAAGGCAAGATGGAACAAAGCAGTGCTAAAGGAAAAGAAGCTGAGGAGGCTAGATTTATTTGTCAGCTATAATTTGTCTTATTTGGACTTGCCAACTATAAAGAATTTTGGGGGGAACAGGAGGAGTTCAGTAGAGCCCTGTATTATACAAGTCAGATTAGATGGTCACAATGGTCTTCCCTGTCTTTGGAATGGATTAATCTATTAATGTTTTAAAAAAGCATGCTTTCTTGAATATCCCCAAAGCCAATGTGGCAGGGCTCAAAGAAAGGAAATGTGTCATTGTAATAGCCCTTACCAAGGAATGGTGCCTTGTATTGTTCTGGGGTGAATTAGTTTGAAAGAATTATAAACCTTTGAAAATTGGTCCTGTGGAAAAACAGTACGTGATCATGTAATTGAAGAATGTGTCACACTGCCTATGAACCAGGGCAGAGATTAAGGGCACAGAAGTAATTCTAATTCTGGCATTTCCTAACATTTAAGCGCTTTATTTTGCATTCTCAGTAGTGGACTTTTAACAGAGTTTGTGTGTAATTTCCTAGGTTTTTAAACAAGCAAACTGAGGGGGGAGGGGGATTCCATCCTGTCGCATCATATTGACAACTGCATGGTTCATCAACAGGGTTGGAATCTTTAGATTCACTGCATTGACCTCTGCCACTTGAGTTAGTGGAGTAACAGATAGGAGTAGCAGGTTGTCATTCTGTGTGGACTAGCAGTGGGGTGCGGGGTGTGAGGCACTCTTTTCCCAGCGGGTTTCATAGATATATGCTGACAGCAAAGGAAGAGTGAGACTCAGCAATCTTGGGTTCCATTTCAGGCTCTGGATGGGAGTGTGCTCTAGTGGGAACAGACTCTTCCGCCTATTCCACCGCCCACCCCCCATACCTTGACCCATTCTGTACCATTCCCTTCAACTTGTCCCAGTCCTGTCTCTTCCCCACCCAGGGTTTCTTTCCCCAGTACTGTTCTTCTTAACTTACCGGTCCAGTCTCCTTGCCTAACCACTGCTATTCTGCCCGGCCATGCTCACTATCCGAGACCCAGTTTCTCCTCTTCTCCCCCCACCACTTCCAGTCCCAGGCTTCTTGCCCAGACACTCTCAGTTCTCTTCTCTTGGGTCCTCATTCCATCCACCCCACCCACGGTTCCCAGTCCTAGTCTTCTTCTGCAGGTTTGTCATCCAGTCTCAGTCACCTTGCCACCCCAGCTCCCAGTCTTCTTTCCCAGCACCCCAGATTTCTCAGATCTCCCCAGTAGGTCTTAGTTCTGGTCTTCTTGTCCATTTAGTCCCAGTTGTCCCTCCACTCCCCAGCCCCTTATCTGATTTCAGTGTTCTCCCCATAAGCCAGCCATCTCCCAGCGCCGTTGCATTTCTCCCATCATCTCCCAGTGTCTCTCCTAAAGAGTCCCAGCCAGTCTCCTTGCCCAACCACACCCACTTCCAATCCCAGATTCCCTTCCTCTCACTGCCAGCCTCCTTGTCCCAATCCACTCGTTTTCTCCCCCTGGTCCATCTCTTGTCCCCTCTACATTTGAATCAGGTTCCAGAGCAGAAGCATGGCCATTAATAACACAGGAGGGACTATCTCCCTTCTCTAGGGCCCACCCCACCCCATCCCAAACTAACTGGGAGCAGCCATTACAGAGAAAGTCAGGCTACACTGGGCTGGATAGAACATGCACAACCATATGCAGGCGCATGATCCCTGAGGACAGACTCTTTGGAAATTTAACTGCTGAAATTGATGAAATCTCTACTGAGCATGTGCATACTTCAGTTTATCACAGGCTCATAACTTGTCCACATTTGAGCATATTTTCATAGCAGAAGGCACATCTCTGATACAAAGGCCACCCCCTGCCAAATTACAAGTCCTTGCTTTAAAATATCGAACACTAGAGCCATTCAAAGAAAAGGTCTCAAGAATTTTTTAACATGGACACAAAAACCAACTTTCTCTGTAATCTTGTTCTTGGAAATGGCTGGATTGTTTGACTGAAATTTTTCAGAAAAAAAATCAGCTTGAGGCTGACGCAGTTTGAGCAGGAGTGTCAGGCAAGCTTAATTGTAGGCCGAGCCACCAGCACAACCTATAATAAACAGCCTGGTTAAAGTTCTAAAACTGCATTCTAACTAGTCCACATAACTTGTGCTAGAAACAGATGCACTCTCGCTATGACTCACTTATTCTACCGGAATGGTTTAAATTAACTGTCTTGGTTGTCATGTTTGAGAAAAAATAAGTTCTGGTTTCCTTTAACAGATGAAGAAAATCAGACTGTTATTGAAGCTAATGCTGCAGTGGCTGAAATTTCTGTTACTTTTCTCCCCATAGATGGAACATGTGCATTGCCAATTGCAATTTCAAGGAAGTTTTTTTGTTTTGTTTTGTTTTTGGTATACAGCAATGTTTTCCATTTGTGGGGCTCAAACAGAAATAGTTCGGTACATTCTGATTCCATATAAAAATATTTTTCATCAGTTGTGTCAGTATCGTAACATTCTTTTAGCATGTTCCATACTGATCTGGTACTGAGACCGGTCTTATCCTGTTTACTTCTGTGAGCAAAGGGCGGCCCTCCGGAGAGTGCAGATATAGTCTCCTTTGCCCCAAGAGCCTTTCTACATGGATTCTGTGAAGTCTTCTATGTGCAGTGATTCAGGGAAAAAGCTGTTCTCTGTAGCATGGTCAGCCCATGGATTTCTGCATGTAAATAGCATATGGAGGAGTTGCTGTTTGTAACAACATTACCTCGTGGTGGTTCACCTTTTTGGCTCTTCCTGAACACAGCTGCAAGTAGGGAGAGCCTAGCTACTGATACCATGTCTCCACCAAGGGAAAGGACAGAGGGATAGCAATTTCTGTAGGAGAGGACCTGCTGTCAGAGTTCTAGATCAGGGGTGGGCAAACTACAGCCTGCAGGCCACATCCAGCCCACGGGACCATCCTGCCTGGCCCCGAGCTACCATCCAGGGAGGTTCAACCCCGGCACCTCCCCTGCTGTTCCTCCTCAGCATCACCTCACCATGCGGGCTGTGCTCCTGCGGGGCAGTGCGCATAGCTCCATTCGGGTTGCTGTTTTAAGCAGCATGGAAAGGGGGTGGGAAGCGGGGAGGTTGGATAAGGGAGCAGGGGACAGTTGGATGGGGGTGGATGTTCTGGGGTGGTGGTCAGGGGACAGGGAATGGGAGGTGTTGGCTAGGCGTGGGAGTTCTAGGGATCTGTCTGGGGGGGTGGATAAGGGTCAGGGGACGGGGGGGATTGGGATCCTGGGGATGCAGTTCGGTCTGGGGGGGGTCTCAAGAGGGGGCGGTCAGGGGACAAGGAGCGGGGGGGGGGGTTGGATGGGTTGGGGGGATTGTAGTGGGGGGCAATCAGGGAGCAGGAAGTGGGAGGGGGTCAGGACCAAGCTCTTTGGGGAGGCACATCCTTCCCTACCCGGCTCTCCATACAATTTTGGCACCCTGATGTGGTACTCGGACCAAAACGTTTGCCCGCACATTCTAGGTGTAACACAGCTGAGTTTTCAGTCTTATCTGCCCCTCTCACAAGGGCTTTCTCTGATGCCAGGCCTTACTTAGTTTTATCACCAGGCCACTGTTAAGTGAACAGACTTGCTGGTAAACAAAAAACTGCTCTGTGAGGTTTACAAATGAATCCTCACATCTGTCTCCATTAATAAACAGCATGTGTTAAAACTGTAGCAGATTCCGTTACTGAAAGCTGTTGGGTATCGAGGGTTTCTGTTCTTTTGTTTATACATTCAGTTGGCTCCAGAGAAAGCAAGCAGCATGGCTTCTTACTAACGCATAGTAATCTGGTTTTGATCTTCATGAGCAGGGCAACCGTACAATAAATCTGAAAAGAATCCTATTATTGATTGTGTGTTCTAACTGTATTTGTTCTTACAGGGACAAGCTGATCTTCTAAAATATGCTAAAAATGAGACATTGGAGAATCTGAAACAAATCCATTATGCTGCTCTTTCATGTGGACTCAATAAACCAGGCACTGAAAATGCAGAAGTCTCAAAGCCCCGTCGAAGCCTGGAGGCCATACCTGAAAAGTCAAGTGATGAAATTGGAGAATGAGGGAACTTTCTGCTCATAATTCTGGAGTTTATAACTCTGCAACCAATTGTAGCTGCACAGGACATTTGCTTTGCACTTAATACTGAAAACTATATTTGGAGTTTTTAAAGCACAACTGGAAAAGCTAATTACAATCTATTAAAACTGTGAATGTACATTGCAATTCTGCGTGTGAGGGCAATGAAATTGTTTAACATGGAAATTATCTTGCTGGCCAAAATGTATATGTGTAAAATATATCAATTTAGTAAAGTGTGCTGAAAAGGGGAGGTGGATTTTTAGGTTAGACTGTGACTGTGCTTGATTTTCAAAATAATTAGGTGTGCAATTCCTTGATTTTTTGTGCAAAATTCAGTAATTGTTTGTAATACATAGGTATGCAATTGTGCACCTAACTTATGAAAATCAGGTCAATAAAATGAATTACACATTCTCTAAAAAATGTGGATTTTATTTTAGACACTTGAGGGTATTTGGGTTTGAAGGAGAATATTTTTTTTTCTTGTTGAGCCATAAATAAAAAGGAGAATGTAACTAGACAGTGCTCACTGACTCTACTATAGGAGAGCCATTGTGTGAACAGAAAATGTGCAATCAGTCAGATACAGCCTTTGTCTGAAGAAGAGACATACCTATGAATTTCAGCAAATGTGTATAGCTAATGTAAAAGTGACCAAACTGCAAGTAAAGTGTTGTAAATAATTTTTCATTCTGTGAAGTGAAGTGTTCACATTAAAAGCAAGTTTTGTGATATCACTACCATGCAAGTAAAGCTTTTAACTAAACTTAAACTTTATTTTTCAGTTTAAAAATATTGTCTTTTATACAATAGGTGATATCTCAGTTATGAAGTTTGTCAAAAACCTGCTTCTGTTCTGTTGTTTATTAGATAAAGTTACAATAGCTAATGAACTCATAAAATTGTTATACAAACCTAGAGTCATCGATGAGGGCTTCTGATATAACAATAAAGTGCAGTGTATCATCATACAATGCACTATAGTCAAAGAAGAATAAGATTAAAATGCAGTTTCTATTCAGCAGAGGGGATTTTGCTGAATCCTTGAGTGGCACTTTACACCATACTGAGGTTTTACTTATACCAAACCAAGACCCTGATTCTGCAATGAAATCTCTGTGAGTGGACCTCTGGATCTACAGAGTCTTGTTGACTTTAATGGAGCTCTCCTTAGAGGCAGCAATTCACCTGCATGGATCTGATTACATGATAACCTTCCGTCATTAAAAAATTTGAACACACTCCATGCAGTACCCTTTGAAGTTGCTTTTCTAAATGAGTGTACAGATTAAGAGCTGATTGTACCAGGTGCTGCTCACTCAACTCCCAGTGAGCAGATCATATACTGCAAGCCCAAAATATTGTGCTCCTACTTAGGCAAAACTTCCATTGACTTCCATATAAAGATGCAAGAATATGGCCCATAGTCACCATTGTGCTTTAAGTGATCTTTCCCAAGGCTGTCAGCCGTGAGATCTCTGATTCCATGTGAAACTGATTGATAAGAAGCAAGCAGCGTTCTTAGTAGTAGTTAATACAAAATTAGTCTGCATAGGCCAAATGCATCCCTGATGTATTTTTCACAAATTAAGGAATGAATTGGGCTATGAAAAGGTTCAAGGGCAATTTCACTGTAAACAAATATTTATCAGAAACTTCAATAACCTACTTGCAGTGAGTGTTTACTGCCAACTTTTGATTTAAGCAGAAAGACGGTTGCTTTAACAATATTCTGGAAAAGCTGATAATACAATAATGTGTATTGTCCCTTAAATACTGCCACAAGTCAACACAACTCCAATAGGAATATTGGTCAGCACCACCTACATATGGCAGATTTCATAACACACCATAAATGAGACTGTTTCTTAAACTACACCTAATCGGAATTCTACCATCTCAGGTACTCATTGCAGTTACACGTTTCTCTAAGGCATTTCTAAGGCATCCTCGAAGAAGCTCAGGGATTAAGATTTGCCTAATATATTATTTATTTATTTGTCCAAAAGGCAAGCAAATTAAAAAAGTAAGAAAGAAAAAAAGGCCGTATACCGCATGAGTTGAATCTGATCCATGAGTGATTTTAAATTAGGAATTAAACTTTGAAACACTCACTGCAAGTAGGTTATTGAAGTTTCTGATAAATATTTGTTTACAGTGAAATTGCCCTTGAACCTTTTCATAGCCCAATTCATTCCTTAATTTGTGAAAAATACATCAGGGATGCATTTGGCCACGGGACTGCAACTAATCTTGACACCATGCTTACTAGATGTACAGTTACCCAACACAAACAAAACTAGTATTTCCAAAAATGATTCCATTGTGAGGCCTTTATCTCGTGCATGCTTAAATCATGTGCTTAGATAAAGCAGAAAAGCACAATTAAAAATGAAATGTATTCATTCAACCTAAAAAAATCCCACTACCTCAAAACACCAACATTTTACATTCTAGTATTGCTTTCTGTTGCTTTGAATGGAAACCATTCATGTACTATTCATACTTGCCCCAGAGCTATAGCTAATATGTATTAAAATGAGCTTATAAGACGCATCGAACAATGAGATGGACTTGGATATCCAGAAGACTTATGCATCTTGCACTTTAGAAGAACAAAGTGTTTACACTTGAAATGATGCTAGTGGTAATCCAGGCATTGTAAATTCAAGACCAAATTTGTCAATGAAGTTCCTTCTATTATGTTTCCAAAACAAAACCAACCACAGCTGGCTTCAACTTTATATCCTTTGTTTTCATTGATTTTCCATACACATTCTGTACACGTTTGAATTGTGATAAATGTTCCCCCCCAAAAAATGATTTTTTTTTAAATCAAATTGCCTTTTTTGCCTTTTCTCAGCCCTGGTAAGAAATAGGCGATGTTAAGGCATGACAGAGAGAACAGTGTCATTTGAAAGAAAATGCTGCTGAACAGAGGAAAAAGTTCACTTATGAATTAGTTGTCATTTAAATATCGACGCTGTGCTCTGCTCTGAACACAGGAAAAAGGATGGAACAGTCCCTGCCCAGGAAAGGAACCAGTCTAAACTGGAACCTCCATCTTGAGTTGCACTCAGAAAGCAATGAGTGCAAGTGATCACGACAGGAGTGGCGACCTGATCCTGGAGCCTTCCTTGGGCCATTTCAGTCATTCCTGCCTAACTTAGAGCAGCCTCAAGTTTCCCTGGAGTACAGCATGCTCTGGCCGTGCCCTCGCCTCCAGCTGCTTAGCTGGTATAGGAGCAAACTAGTTCCACTTTACCACATCCTAGAAATTCCCTAACAAATGGAAGACTTACGTAGGGGGAAAACTCTCAATTTTAAGTTTTTTCCTCCCACCCCCATTTCACAAATGGTACAAAATGGAGTTCAGGATTGAGTTCTACAGTTGAAATCCTATCCCCAAATGGGCCAGGATTTCATGCCAAGAGTACAAGTTCTCCTATTTCTCCTTCTACTCTCAATGCCCTGTTTTGACACAACTTTTATTGCAGTGATGAGTGTTATATGGGATGCCCCTTAGAATCTCACCAATCCTGCCATCCTAGGTAGTATGCATAACAGTGTATGTAGCAGGCCTTTCAGCAATTGTTACATACTGTATGTAAATATTTTTATAATGCTCCATGGCTGGTTACCATGTTCATTTTTTCCTGTTTTGATGCCACAACAGAAGAAAGATGTCAGACCTGCCAGCATGAAAAATGGAAGTGCTTTCGAGAGGATTAAAAATGGCATCTACAGTCTAGTGATCAAATGGAACGATCTGTAAAAAGCCAGCCCAATGCTCTCGCAGTTCAGAAACTTCTATTTGTATGGCTTTCCTGTTTCCAGTATTATTTTAGTAACAATACTGCTTTCTCCTTGCTGCCTGCAGTGATTGCGATGTACCCCCAGAAACTCCTAAGTGGTCTGCACATTTTAAAGGAAAGCTGTCAGCCAAACTTATGCCTATGAAAATGGGTCTCAAAAATGTTGTGAAGAGCATTTTATGCTGGAGTTTAGTTCACCTAGATTCTAAACTGACCTTATGGATACACGGTATACATACAGGGAGCGAGCCATTCATAGCACTATGCGAGCATCCTAGCTGCTCCACAGCTAAGGGTGCCTTGAAATTTGCTATTAAAGCAGGGCTAAGGGCTTAGTGACAAGGGGAATAAGGCTGTAGTAGCGAATGTGTACGGGCTACTCTACACCAGCTTCCCATGTGAGCACACTTAGCCCTGGTCTACACTGGGGGGGTGGGGATTGACCTAAGATACATAACTTCAGCTATGGGACTAGAGTAGTTGAAGTCGACGTATTCAGGTCAACTTACCGCGGCATCGTCATGGACTGAATCGACTGCTGCCAGAAACAGTAGTATAGCACAGGCAGTGGCAAGGGCCAGCGTGGGCCAGTGCCCCTCCCCCCACCCAGTACAATCCTGCCCAAGACCACTGTTCCCTCTAAGCTGTGCACCCGTGTGCGCACGCAGATCCTAAACCCTGCGCACACAGTGAAACACCGCGCGCACAAACATTTGCACAGAAGCACAAACATTTGCACAGAAATTCTTTTGGGCACACGACCTGTCAAAAATTAGTGGGAACATGGCCCAAGACCCCACTGGGTTGTTCTCAGGGTGGGTACCCTGTGGTGCTGCTTCCCAGTGCCTGTGCTAGGATGAACACCACTATTTTGAGCACACTAGCTTGATCCGTCCTAGCGGGATTATGCGGGGGAGGGTGATTCCCAGCTCGTGTTCCCAATAGTCATTACAAGTTGTCTGTGCTCAACAAGGAAAGGGTGATGCCCCACCTATATACAGAGCCCCTGGGAGGGAGGGGGGCAAGGAGCAAGACTGGGCAGCAGCGAGGCGTTCTGAGAGCACAGAGAGTGGGTGTGGAAAGGGCTTGTGTGGTGGCAAGAGGAGGGTTCAGAGCTGCTGCTTCAGCTCTCAATGCACTAAGGCGTAGGATGACCAGATGTCCTGACATTTAACCCTTTATCCCACGTTCCCCACTGATGTACGATTGGGACCCCATTTGTCCCGATAATCAGGTAAGGAGGCAAGCAGGAGGCGGGTGAGTAGGTGAGAAGGGGAGCCAAGCAGTGGGGTAAAGAGGAGGGGAGGGCAAACAGTGGGGTGAAGAAGAGGAGACACGAGGGGGGGAGCCAAGCAGTGGGGTGAAGAAGAGGAGACACGAGGGGGGAGCCAAGCAGTGGGGTGAAGAAGAGGAGACACGAGGGGGGAGCCAAGCAGTGGGGTGAAGAAGAGGAGCCAACCAGCAGGCGGGGAGGATGAAGAGGTGCGCGATGAGCCAGCAGCGGGGGGTGAGGTGGCAAGCCAGTGGGCGGGGGGAGAGTTGAGGAGGCAAGTGTCTCATGGGGAGGGTAAAGAGGCGAGCAGCGTGCCAGCGGCGCACGGGGAGGGTGATGAGACGAGTGGCGAGCCACTGGCAGGCGGGGGAGGGGGTGAGGTGGTGAGCAGTGGGCAGGCATGGGGGTTTCTGGCAGGTGAGTGAGGTGGTGAGTGGCAGTTGAGAGGAGGTGAGCGGTGGGTGGGGGACTGAGGAAGGCTGCAGCAAGTCCATGGCAGGCCAGGGGGTGAGGAGGGGTGCGGTGGCGGGGCCGAGCGGGGAGGTGGGACCTGGGGCAGAGTGGGGGGCAGAGCCTGGGAGGAGCGGGGGTTGGACTGTGGGTGGGGCCGACAGCACCCCAATCTGTCCCGATATTTTACTGTCGTGATCTGGTCCCCCGACTAGGGAGAAGCACCATAACATCCTGGGTTGGAGTAGTACATGGGGAGAGTCAGTGCGGCTTTTAGTCAGCGATGAGGAGTTAACCATGGATGTGTGGAGGGGATGGTGAGTGGGCAGAGGAGGGTGTTGTACAAAAAGCCCTTGCATAGGGTCTGGGGTCAGACTATCGCATCTGCAACACATCGGGGCTTACAGGGTTCCCAGTCCCATTCCAGCCTGTATAGCCATACTCACCCACCTCCCACCTGTCCGTTCAGCTCCTGACACACCAGGCAATAGCACCATGCAATAGCATGAGAAATGATGTAACTGGGTGAACAGGAAAGGGTTTTGTTGGGGCTACAATGAGGAGCGATGGGCTTGAACTAGGGTAGGAGAAGCAGAGCAGAGGAAGTTGGTGCTCACAAGCCAGCTATGGAGAACCTCTGCTCCAATGAGCATCCTATGGTTCATAAAAAAGAACTCCTCTCTGAGGAAACTTTGCTGCCTCAGCAGAGAGCAGAGCTCTGTCTTGCAGGGGCATGTTATGTACTTAACTAGCAACTTCTTTCTTTTCCAGTGTTTACAGTGGCAGGATGTGCTTGGAGCATCCTTCATTGTTTCTAGTGGAGGCGACAACACAGTCCAGTGGCTAGGGCACTGAGCTGAGAGAGCAAGATGCTGTTCAGGACTCTGTCACCAAACTGCTTCCTGACCTTGGGCAAGTTATCTAACCACTCTGTGCCTCACTATACTCCAGCTGTATAATGGGGATAATCATATTTAACATCCTTTGTGTATTAGTGTTGGGACAATGATGTAAATCACGCAGTAGTGATATTCATTAAATAAACTGCATAGCCATGTAATTAAACTTATCTAACAAGGCAGCCAATTTTTGATGATCCTTTGTTCACCTAAATAGGTTTCACTGGATGTTGTTTTGCAAAGCACACTGCACACTAAGATTTTCCAGAGGCATATGCTGCTCAGACACAAACATGTTACTGATCTTAGTTCATTTGTATACTGGTAGTAGGTTTTAAAATGCAAGCCACACCATGAACATGGAGATGAACTGAGCAAATAGGCTCTGGGGTCCCCAGAAATGGCAATACCAACATTGTTAATCCATTGTATTTGTTGGCTGTGCTGTGCAATAACATCATCAAAGAACCTCTGTCACACTTTCAGCATGCTTGTAATGTACTTTGGCTTGCAGGCTTACCACACCTTTCTCTTTGGCGTTTCTTCCACTGGATCAAAAAAGTCATAAAGATAGACCAGGATCTAGATCCAGATTTCAAATCCTCATCAATTTCAGAGTTGTGAGATATGTGGCTCCGATTTGGACACATTTCTAGTAGTATTAGAAATTAATTTCTCAAACACAAAGAATTAAGAAAGACATATTACTCGAAACATCTCCTCGTGAAGCATATCAAGTGCCAATACTTACACTTTTGGCAGGTACAGTGAAATGGAAGTTGAGATTTCCCTGGATGGAGAAGGACCATCTCTTATAGTGTTTACCACATAGGAAAACTAGCTTCCAGAGGTCTTCTTCTAAGGATCTCTGCTTCAGAGTGAATACTTTACCAGGGACAGCCCTTTCCTGCCACAGATCCTTCTGCTGCTGGAGGGAAATAGTAAGTGTGGGCTGTCATTAATAGTCCATAAAGACCCTAGTTTAGCCGAGGCCCTCATGTGGAGTATTTTGTTTTTACATTTTATGTAGACACTGTTTTTAAAAAGTTAGATTCTGCCGTTACTTTTGCTGGCTTAGAAACATTGGTACTGGCCTGTCAACTTTGCAATTGTCTTTCTCGTGTGATGTTAGGGATCAACCAGTAGCTCACAAACCGAAATAGCTCATGTAATTGGCAGAATGTTATGATTTCTAGTTTTATGATTGTATAAAATGTTTATTTGCAGCTCTGGTGGTTACCAAGCCCTCAGAACTTGAAACTATGTTGAGTTTACTAGGACCCATTGCTGTTACAGAGCCCAACCCTAACACTAGCTGACCCTCCTTTACCCCCTCGTAAGTCAGTACAGGTGGAGGGCCCTCAGCACCTCACAGGAAAGCGCCCGCAGAGCTTTTAAGATACTGGGACTGGGCTGAATATAGGAGCTTGGAACCTTGGATTAGGGAAATATTCAGTCCTTGGAGAGGAATCACTAACTGAGCCCTCCTTTTCCAGGGGCTCAGCAGAGAAGTTGTGCTACATTGATTTGACTGGCAGGTGTCTCTGGGATTATAGATTGTTTTTTTCAGAGATAAATTGTACAGTTTCACAGGACTGACTTCTGAATTGTGAAGTTCAAAATTAGAACTTTGGGGGAGGGGAGGCAGAGGGATAGCTCAGTGGTTTGAGCATTGGCCTGCTAAACCCAGTATTGTGAGTTTAATCCTTGAGGGGGCCATTTAGGGATCTGGGGCAAAAAATCTGTCAGGGGACAGTACTTGGTCCTGCTAGTGTAGGCAGGGGACAGGACTTGATGACCTTCAAGGTCTTTCCAGTTCTATGAGACAGTATATATATATATTTTTTTTAAAAAGAACTGTGTTCTGTATTAGATGCCCCATCATTAACTGATAACTCACCATTTGCACTGCAGTGCTGGATGGACTCTAGCAAAAGGAAATATATTTTCTTCTTGTGATGTGAGCTCTTACATCTCTTCTCTGGTGCATCTATAACATCTGGGGGAAAATACACATAAAAACAGTATTAATGCCCACAAAAACAATGATCAAGCATAAACACTGTCTCAAAACAATTAGTAGCATAAATTAGAGGTTTTGGAATCCCAGAAGCAAGTCCTGAGAAGAGTTATGATTTACCGCTGACTATAAGAAAGAAATAATGTGAGCCATTTTTGATGTTCATAATATTATCAACCAAATGCAACAATGATATGTGAGAACCTAAGTCAAGAAAAAACAGCAGCTATAGAGACATCTCTGTTATAATGAATGATTCCTTTCAACAATAAAATCACATACAGTTTGTCTTTGATATAGCTGTACAGTTTCTCTAACTTCTTGAATGTTTGTAATGCCTCCAGCCTCTATTACACCTGTGTAAATCCTACTCAAGCCTTCCTTTCCCATCTCAGGTGCTATTTTAGGACACACCTTTACCCCATAGCATTCCCCAGAGAACCAGGCCTGAAGAAAATCACATCACACTCCAAAGAAATAACCCAAGATTCAACCTAGAGCAGGTTCTAAAACAAAGATCCTGCTCTGTTTAGTGGAGAAGGTTACACAGAGTAGGGAGGAGAACAGGCAGCCCAATGGGCAGTTCTCACTGTTTTGAATAGTTCATGTAGACCACGTAGATACACATCCATGGAAGCATCAGAGAGGTAGCCATGTTAGTCTGGAATTGCAGTGGTGACAGAGTACTTTAGTTAGTTTTAAGGTGCCCCAGGACTCTGTCATCCATGGAAGATTGACCATCCTTCCTCTGATTGGTGAGCATCATGATGTTTATGACTTTAGAGTCTACTAAACCTATGCTTAACATTTACAGGATGTAGGTAAATGGTAAATTCATTAAATTAAAAGATAGCAAATCTGAAACCGACCTAGGGAAATGCTTTGTAACACAACTGTATTAAACCATGGAACTCATTGCTGTAGGATGTCATTGAGGCCAAAAAAACTTTGCAAGTATCTTCAGAAAGACAGATAATATTATCCAGAGTTACAACAATTAATGCGAACACAAAACTTTCTTGCACCTAACTCTGAAGCATCTTGTGCAGACCACTATCAAAGATTAGATATTGGACTAGATGGATCATGAGTTTAACCCTGCATGGCAATTCCTGTTCCTACGTAACTTTGAAATTAATTCTAACATGCTGTAAGGCACAGTAATTACAATTGACTGTAGCACACTGTGGAAACTAGAGAGAATTTTTTTCTGTTACATGCCACTATGACTACTAGGAATACTTATACACTGAAGAAGCTTTGTGAGGGAATCAGTCGCCACAGATATCATGCAGGAGGATTTCAGTAACTCAATCCTTCTTCAGGGGATACAGGCCAATTCTGAGTGATCAGAATTAAAGTTGTTCTTTCCTCTGCCCAAAGCTCTAGCAACTGACCTATAAGATGGAAAGGGGAAAAATGCAGATCAAGACTGACTTGTTGGGGTACAACAGAGGATCCAGTCCCAGCAGCCTGGGGAACCTGATCCCAGAGCAGAAATCCTAATCTTTGCAATGTTGCTGATGGCCACTATGTGTATCTGGCGAATTGTCAGGTCCGTGAGGCAATTTGTCAGGCAGTTGCAGACAGCTCCCATTCGATTTGCTGAAACGGGGAGACTCGGTAAATCTACCATTACATTCAACATTCTTGTAATACTTATTGACTGCTGAGATGATCAACAGATGGGTGTCAGCCCAAAGCCAAACCTTGTGAGTTTTGGCACCATCCTGGAGCTTCCAGTCTCGTCTCCTCACTCAAATTTGCCATGGTAACACTATTTGCCATTGCCTGTTTGGATGTGAATGTTCTTCCATTGGTAGTACCCCTGCAGAGTAGCCGGGTTACAGCCCTTCTGATAGACAGAGGCTCTTCTCGCAGGTACTTGTTTTCCCAGTTGGCTCCAGTGTCTTGCAGACTGGTATCCTTCATGATCACTGCACAGAAGTGGAATAAGAGATGTTCAGTCACCACTTCAACTCCTTCTTTGGAAAAGGGAATGAGAGAGTCACTTTCCTACCAAAAGGTACCAGAAGCCTATGATGGATATAGTTTGAACTTTGCCCATTGGACAAGATTTGTGCAAGCTGCCAGGAAGCCTGGAAACTTGACATGATCACATTGATTTTCCCAGTTCCTAACAGGCCGAAACCTCCTCCCTCACCTTAGAGATCCTGTCCGCCCAGGAAATGACTATCCAGGTGTTGAATAGAGCCTACAGGTAAACTAATTTCAGGGGGGGAGAGGTGGAAATTGCTTTTTGAGACCGATGACACAGGCATCCTTGATGAATTCCTGGATTTTACTTGTATTGCTGTCGAGTCCTCCAGTTCTGAAGGGGCCTTTAGCAACCCATCATGTCATTTAGGACTACCTTTGTGAAAGCTTGGGGTGGAGGAGGTAGAAGTGACCAGAAGTGCTTTTGAAACACATACACCTGCAGGAACTGTTTATGAATCATAAGAATAGAACCGTGAAGAGAAGTAACCTGAAGGCCTCTGTTCTCCAGAAACTGTTCTGAGTTCACTACACCTTAATGGTAGGTCTCAAAAGGCCTTTTTCTTGAGTGAGAAAAAGGCCTTCCTCAGATACTTGTTTAAATGCTTCAAATCCAGAATGAGGTGGAACCCATTGGAGAGGTTTCTTTCAAGTCCTCTCCAGACCAGCAGGAACCAACACAATGTGCAGCATTTGTAGACAGTTAAGGTAGTGGCTACTTCTTTCCTTTTTCTGATAGCTGGGCAAGCCATGGGAGAAACTGGTTGTGAACACAAACTGAAGCAAGCTCCAGGGATCACCCATCAGTTATGTCCCGTGCAGAATGCTCTCAACACATCTGTAAAAAACTTTACTCTAATTAGCAAAGTGCTAATGTGATTGGACACACTTTCAGAGTAGGGACGTCCTTGCCTCCAGTAGGGAAGGACACATTAAAAAGTATGGAATTATTTTAGCCTCCAAAGAGAGCTCCCAATGGACTTGCCCCTGTGCTCTGAGCCATTTGAAACATTTTTAAGTGGGGGGGGGGGGGGGGAAGACCTTTTAAATCCAGGATTTAAGCACTAGGTAGCAGATCTTGGTGAAATTTTTCAACAGAAGCTCTTTTTTTCAGCAAAAAAAAAAATGCAGATTTAACACCAGACTGTTTCACAACTTCATGTTCATTTCACTAAACTGTTTAAAAATATACCCTAAATTTAAAAACAAAATCAGAAATGTTTAATTTTGACGTTTCTTTTAATTTTATTTTTAAGCATTTCAAAATGTTTAAAAATGCTTGAAATCAAAACCTTTTGTTCACTTGAAACAAAAATATTTCCTTTTTAATTTTTGACTCATAAAAAATTTCAAAAATATGTTCATTTTCAGTCCAGTCCAAAACATTTTTTTCAACTTTTCAAAATTGCTATAGAACTGAAAAATCTATTACTTCCGCAGCTCTACCGGGTAGGTACATTCTGAAGGATTTTTCCAATTTACAAGATTCTTATATTCCTGAAATCCTTGTGCTCTTATTTAATTTTCACATGTATTTATTTTATACATTGTTTTCTAGAGAATGAATTCTCTCTGATGCTCTCATAGTGTAGTGTAGTGTAGTGTAAGTCAAATGGCATGTAGTGAATCATATCCTTAGATAGTTTGGCAGAAGATTTAATAATAGACCTTTTTAAACTGTTGTTATGGAACAAAAAATGGAGTTAGCAAGTAAGTGGAAAAGCCTAAAGAATGTTCACAAGCCCTCTATATGCATATAAGACACAGATAGGGATTAGGGCTATTTTTACTATCCCTTTACAATGCAACATATTACATCCACACATTCCTTTTTTACGGCTTGGATGCCGATATAAAGAGGCTCTATCTAGTCCACCCCCTGCTCAAAGCAGGACCAATCCCCAACTAAATCATCCCAGACAGGTCTTTGTCAAGCCTGACCATAAAAACCTCCATGGATGGAGATTCCACCACCTCCCTAGGTAACCCATTCTGGTGCTTCACCACCCTCCTAGTGAAAAAGTTTTTCCTAATATCCAACGTAAACCTTCCCAACTGCAACTTGAGACCATTACTCCTTGTTCTGTCATCTGGTACCACTGAGAACAGTCTAGATCCATCCACTTTGGAACCCAATGCGGGAAGTGTCCCTATGTTAATGATTTGTGTTAAGCAAAATGGAGAGGCTTTCGATGGTCCAGCTGCTATTTTTGTATATTATGATGCAGTCACATGGAATAATAATTCATCCACGACCACATAGGGGTTCCAATTCTATTCTATGATTCTAAATGAAACCTTATGGTGTTCAAAGTACTCCTAACCTCAGCAAGCATATAGAGGCAGACAAAGGAAAACTCATGATATACGTCAAAAATAGGTAACAGCCTTGATTGGGTCATTTTAGACTGAACATGGAGAAAAATAAATCTTTTGCTGGTAATTGGTTCTGTTACTGTACTTATCTCCAATTTTCTGAACTATCACACCTCATTTCTTCTGTTATTTGGATTGACAATCTTCTCAATAGTGTTTCTCATTATGGATTGAAGGACATTATGGCTTGGTCTGGTTTCACTGTGAAAACACCAAACAAATGAAACATAGCTTGCTATTACTTACATAGCCTGCCATTGCATTCGGTAATGTTGATAATGATATTGGGTTCCTCTTCACATGCTGGTAATTTTCTAGACAGGACAACTGACAGAGATCTAATTCACCAGCCATGGTCTTGGGTGTAATAGACTGTGGCAATGCGGGAAGTGTCCCTATGTTAATGATTTGTGTTAAGCAAAATGGAGAGGCTTTCGATGGTCCAGCTGCTCTTTTTGTATATTATGATGCAGTCACATGGAATAATAATTCATCCACGACCACATAGGGGTTCCAAACTGGGGGTCGGGACCCCTCAGGGAGTTGCGAGGTTATTACATAGGGGGTTGTGAGCTGTCAGCCTCCACTCCAAATCCCGCTTCGCCTCCAGCAAATTTATAATGGTGTTAAATGTATAAAAAAGTGTTTTTAATTTATAAGAGGGGGGGATCACACTCAGAGACTTGCTGTGTGAAAGGGGTCACCAGTAAAAAAAGTTTGAGAGCCACTAACATAGGGCCTGGAGAGGATGGGTGTGTGCAATGGGGAAAGACATTAAATAAATCATGTTGTCAAAGGCAAACTTTTCTTTGTACAGTACTTGTCAGTAGTCATCTGAAATAATATCCTTCATGAATGTTATTTCATTCATTACTGATTCCATATGAAAAAAGGTTTCATTTCTAGCAAGCCTTTTAGCCTTTAGTTAGATTTTCCTATTATTGATGCTCTCATAATAAAGGTTACATTTGCATGGAATTTATACACTTAGAAGGCGTTTAAAACTACATAGAAACATTGTGTGAAGTCAATGCATGCAAAGGGCTTTAACTGCATATCATTTGCCAATAACGCTACCTCTGTCTCTCTCTTAAATCCTCATTTTATCTGGTGTTGTGACATTGTATGGCATTTAAGTGTCTTGCTGTGGGACTCTGTTCTCTCCTGCATGTGCACAGTGTGCATTGTCCCTTGAACACTGAGGCAGAAACAACTGAGAAGTGGCGGAATGATTAGAGGACATTGGTGGCGTTGCCAGTTATTTTTGATGTAAATTATGTTGCACAGTGAGGCTGTAAACACTAGTGGAAAGTTGAGACATTTCCAGTGGCTTCTACTGATATAAATCTATCAGGAACTAAGAGCTGGTGGAAGGGCTGTGGTAAACTAGCAACCTCAACTGGAAGTTTCAAGAAAGGAAATACATGTTCCACTCTATGCATCTGATGAAACGGATCCTAGCCCACAAAAGCTTATGCCCAAATATATTGGTTAGTCTTTAAGGTGCCACAAGTACTCCTCGTTCTTTTAACACTAGACTAATGTCCCACAACAAGAGATATTACCACATACTGTACAATCTGTTTTGATACAGTTCTCAAAAGCTTAACAGTCAACTGGTTTTAGGCACAATGTCCAGGCTGTGTAATCTGAAACCTAGGACAAATAGGCATGGTTTCAAAAAATTGTAACACGCACCACCATGAACAAAACCCACTTCTCTTTCATTAGCTAGTTCCCTGCAATGCTGAAAGTCCAAAGATAACAGCTCTGGGCTTGAGGGTGAGCATCAGAAAGCGGTAGTGATGACAAATAGCATGTGAAAATGACGATACACTGAACAGTTTAGTTTCACTGCCCACTCAAGGTGAAACATGGAGTAAACAGTAGAAATGATGAAAAAATGTTTGATGCTTCAAACTCTTTCCATTTTGATAATGTAGGATTTTTTTAGTGACACAGACAAGGAAACTATTTTTATTTGCATATGTAATAATATATATTGTCTTGACAGTTGATATTTAACACAACAGTTTCTAGAAATTATTTAGTAGCACATGCTCATTCCATATCCAGCCAACTGTAGGCAGGGAATCAGCTTCAAGCAACACTAAAGTGAACTTTAAAGGTCAGTTATCCAAGACATTTAACATTTGAAGGGAGTTTCTATTGTAAAACATCTTTCTTTTGTTTACTTGTGTCTAAGTTCTAAAAGACATATTGCAAAACAAAAGGCTGTATTTGTTCCCCTTGCTGACAAAGGGGTGTTTTTTTCTTTAAAGTTTTTCTGCTTTGTAGTTTATATTTACAATATCAGATTCTTACTTCCTCCTTCATGCTGAAGGGTTTGTCAAAATCATTGGAGAACTTATTTGGTAACAGACCACTCGCTTCCCTCCCCCTCAGTTAAAAGGCTGGCAGAGCAGCACAGGTTTCAATCAACCTGTGATGTCTCCCTCCAGATGCTCCAAAGTTCTTCCTAAACTACTCCGTTAAAAAGCAGGAACCCAGGGCCTGAGCGTTCGAAAAACATGAAAATAAAAATCTTTATTTTTAAAACTTACTAGCTCACCTTTACTCTGGACATTGTTTTTTCCAATTCCTGCTATTGCCTTTGACTTCCTGGCTGGAAAATATCATGAGGACTCCAACAAAGAACAAGAGGATGCAGTCAGGCAGTGTCCCAGCATCTGGGATGGGACTATGCCATTAGGATAAATTATATTCTCCTCCCATGGGCTAGTTTGGGTGGGGATTGAAGGGGAAGGAGAGTTTGGAGTCACTTCAACACTACCCAGCCCCTGCCCACAGCCTATCTGCTTAACATCAGAAAATGTTCTCCCCGTTAGCTCCTGACCCCCACAACAGATTCCCCGATTCCTGATTCCCCAGATTCCTGATTCCCTGACAGTTCATGTCCTCTCAAAAGGATCTGTTCCCTCTCTACTTCTCCCACCCATCCCACCTTAGCTCACCACATCCTCTGCCTTCTGCACTCACCAGCCACTGCCTTCTTCCCTTTCAGAGTTGGACCTGGCTACTTGTTCCGCAGGTATCTCAGCAACCCCTGGCCACGAAGAGGAGTAACTATAGCTTCTACCCTCCTGCTGTCAGAGCCCAGTTGACTGCATGACATCCAGCCTTCTCATTTCCTTCTTACACAATACTAGGCTACAATGGGTTAATTGTGGCAGAAATGTTAACTCACAGTTTTCTCATCTAAATGTTTGATTTTTCATTCTGACACATTGCATCAATGTCAAAACATTGCATCTATTATTATTATTAGTACTAAGAACACTTCGCTACGGGTCCCAGAGAGCTCTGTCTTTGGGACCCACAACAGGCCTGGCTCTGAACCAATCACCACCATGCTGTGGGCTGTGTGTTATGTTGTAGCTGCTCCTACCTTTTCAAATGCACTCCAGCCACAGGAATTTTGATACAAGTGGGTAGATTTCTCGCAGTCTATGTGAAAATGGGTACAATCGGGACACAATGCAGTGCAAAATGAAGATAAAGGAGCTGGGGCAGGTTTACCAGAAGGCTAGGGAGGCAAACTGTTGCTCTGGTGCTGTGCTGAAAGCCTGCCAGTTCTATGAGGAACTGGTTGCTGTCCTTGGCGGCAACACCTCCTCCACCACCAAGAACCCTGTAGACACTTCAGCAGGGCTTGAGGCGGTGGAAAGTTGGCCTAACCCAGAGGATGAGACTGTGGATGAGGAGGTGGAGTTAGAGGATGTTGTGGAACCTGCTGCGGAGTTGCCAGGTGGTCAGGCCAGTCAAGAACTGTTCTCCACTCCGGAGTGGTCAAGCCAGTCCCAGCACTCCCACTCCGGCAAGCATGAAGCAGGAGGGGAGACCCTGGTGAGTGTTGTTGAGGTGGGTATTTTTGAGTCCATGGTGCTTGGTTACATGATGGGAGATGGAATAGAAATAGACAAGACTGGCTGTGTTTCTGTGTGCTGGACATTTCCATGTGCAGGTAAGCAGCACAGTGGAAGTGTGTTGATGCACACTGAGATGTCATGGGAATCCTTCCGAGAGATCTCCAGGAAACATTCCTGGGGGTACTCGGCCATTATCTGATGGAAGTTCCTTGGCAAACCTGCTTTGTTCCTTCCCCCATTGACTGAAGCTTTCCTGCACCACTCTGCAATCAGCAAATGCAGCCTTGCTTCCCTGATTACCCTCAGGAGTGACATATCTGCTTCAATGACCCCTGCCTCTGGAGAAGGGTTGGAGAATTTACAGTATTGTCCCTAGGCGCTTGCACCACCACCCTTTCATAAGCACCTGCTGTTTACCCCAAGGAACTAGCCTCCTTGCCCTGGGCTGAACTCACCATACCTAGGGTGTTCTCCGAGATGTGTGCTTGTCAAGAGACACTAAGAAAATGCTTGGTATCTCATAAGAAGTGTGCTAAACTGTAATGATTCAATGCTATGCGTGAACGAACAACATGCTTCTGTGTGTTGTTTCTTGTGCTTCTGCAGATGTGGCTTTCCGGGGAACCAACTATACACATGCCCCTGCCAGAAAGTGGCCAAGACAGAGCAAGGAGGACATGTTTCGGGAGATCCTATAATACTTGGATGCAGAAAAAAGGGAACGTAGGGAGTGGAGAGAAATTGAAATGTGGAACAGAAAAGAAAATCAGGACTTTGTTAAGGATGCCACCGAGCAAATGATAAAAGTAATGGCGAAGCAGATGCTCCAGACCCTCATAACGCTGCAGTCAGAACAGATGTGTGCCCACCCTCCCCTGCAGCAAATTCAGAACTGTTTTCAAGCTCCCGCCCCCCCTCAATCCATGCATTCCCTGGTGCTTTCCAGAAATTTTTGATTTCCCGTTCACTCCACCCCCTTGCACAGCTTTCAAAATGATAGCTGGACCTATGCCCAGCTCTGAAGGTCTGTCCCTTTCTGCTCCCTTCTTGTCCTACCAAGCGTTTGTGTGTGTGCTGATTTCTTGTTTAATAATTAAAAAAAAAGAATCTGAAAGATAATTAATCTTTATTTATGCCCTACCAAATGAGATTGCAGGCAGCAGCAAGACATACACACGCAGTTTAATCTTTTGCTTACTGAAATCCTAGACCATGAATCATCACAAGTGCTTCCTAGGAAAGTTCAATTTAATGAGGCATTGCGGGTTGTAGCATAGAAATATACATTACTGGTTCTCACTATCAAAGTGCTGCCTCAAGGCTTCCCTGATTCAAAATGCCCCTCATTGTGCCCCTCTAATAGCCCTGGTACCAGGCTGCTCAAAATCAGCTGCCAGGTGCTGTGCCTCAGCAGTCCACCCCGAACAAACCTTTCACTATTAGCGTCAGAAAAACTGCCATATACAACAGGCACCTGTGATCATGGGAAGATTCTCCTCAGTGAGGTCTAATCTGCCAGAAAGGCATCGCCATTGCGCCTTTAATTTGCCCATCACACATTCCACGGTCATCCTGCAGCTAATGAGCCTATTGCTGAAGTGTTTCTTAGTCCTATCCAGCTTTCCCGTGTATGGCTTCATAAGCCATGGGAGTATTGCTGGGTCTCCCATGATCACTATGGGATCAACCTCTTTCATCAGAATCTTCTGGTCTGGAAAGAAAGTCCCTGACTTCAGCTTTCTGTACAGGCTGGGGTGTTCCTGAAAATATATGCATCGTGCACCTTCCTGGACCAGCCAGGATTTATGTCAGTATCACACCATGGAGAAGTACCTACCCCTTTCTACTGATGTATTCCATCACAAGGTGGTCTGGTGCCAAAATTGGGATACATGTGCCATCTATCACCTCTCCGCAGTTAGGGAAACCCACTTGCACAAAGCCATACACTATTTCCAACATGTTGCCAAGAGTCAGAGTCCTACACAGCAGGATGCGATTAATGGCCTGCACACTTCCATTAACACAGCTCCAACAGTCGACTTCCCCCCTCCAAAGTGATTAGCAACCGACCAGTAGAGAGTCACTGGCTTCCACTGAAATCGCCACGCACTTCTCCACCAAGAGAGCCGCTCTCATTTTGGTGGTACTTGCATGGAGGTGCAGGGGCGAGCACCACACATATTTCCAAGAAGGTGGCTTTCCTCATTTGAAAATACTTCAGCCACTGCTTGTCAGCCCAGACCTGCATAATGATCCCACCACTCAGTGCTTGTTTCCTGAGCCCAAAAGCAACAATTCACTGTGTGCAGCTGATCAGTGAATGCCAAAAGTAATCATATGTTACTCCTATCCATGTCACCCAGCAGGTCAAGCAAGTCTGAATCCTGTTGTTATGGTTAACTGCACTGCCATCTGTGATATGTTAATGACAGACAGCACTGGAGAGCAGTGTGGAATCCATTGTTTCACATACACATGGTGGGTGGACAGGGAACAAGGGCCATTAAAAAATGACGCAAACCAAAGCCAGAAGACCATGGATTGCTGGGACAAAAACCAGTGCATCATGGGGCATTGAGCCTGCACCCATGATGCACTGTGATCTATTCCGCCAACCCAGAAGCCATTTTAGCATAAAGTGGATACCCACAGTGCACTGCTCTCACTGTTGCTGCTAGAGCACCAAGTGTGGATGCACTCTGCTGACAGAGGGAGCGCAGTGTGAACATGCAATAGCAATGTAATTATCATGCTTTTTGGTTGTCAATGTAAATTTTGCCAACAAAACTGTAGCGTAGATATAGCCAGAAACAAGACCACTACATTAAACAGAAACTAAAACAACTGACATACCATTGTTTTCAGTTGGTATCTCAGGCTTATCATCTGAAGAAGACCAAATACAGATCAAGACTTGCCCTTTGTTAATGAACAGATACCATGCAGGATGGTACTTATTGCCAGAAAATGTGAAGTTTAGCTTTAGTTCACTTCTAATGTGTTCATCAAACCTATTAAATGGTTTCTCTGTCCATCCCATTCTCCAGAGCTTTAGTCAGCTTTGGTCAATATTATGGTTATTACATTGTTTTTATCTGTTCTTCTATGGGATGAATCTAAGCCAGAACCACACTGATGAAAAGTCATTGCAATCATGTTTCCTTACCTATCTACCTTTCTACTTTCTTTCTACTGGGTACTAGCAAAGAGCCATAGTTACTGATTCATTCCCAGTCACAGGATCAATTGCTGACAGTCCTAAATAGTGCCCATTGCAAGCGCCAGTCAAATAAAAACTAAGGCAGTCACTGGTGAAAAGTTCTAATGGGTTTGTGCTTTTCTACTTTTGAATCAGAATAAGAGCATTCTTTAATAATAAAAAACAAACCATCCCCCCTTGCATCCCTCATATAAACTAACTCTTACTGAGTAGTTAGCAAGGTCTTATTGAGACCGAGTTGCTTTTTTGCACCTTATCTTTCCAGCAGTGGTATATTGAGCCAAGTTCTTCGTAATAATATTATTTTGCCAATTAATCTAATTAGGTGCTTTATGTAATTCTGCAGAGTAGAGTGAGCCACTCATGATTGTCATCATTAGGTTAAAGAGCTGACAATTGATGGAGATCATTTTGTCTTAACAGGCTGTAACCTTTCCCAGTGCAACCCCCAGGGGAGCTCTCCAATTAAATCAATAATGCTTCTAGGGTGAATGAAGAAATTTGCTTTTTAAAAATCACGTAAACACATCTTCAGCAGTTTTGTGGAACGTTTCCAGCCTGCCAGCATCTCATTGCTTTGCTGGGAAGGAAAAAAGCAGTGACTGGTTATTAATGCCCGCTGTGCCTCTGATAAGCTGGAATTTCGCCAGTGATTGGTATTCTTAGATGGATACATTAAAGTTTGGGAGGTGGTTTTCGGAAGGCATCAAGTGAGGGCCATTGAGCCATCACTACAATAACAGCACTTGGATCAGACAAATGACAGGTCAACAAGTACTTGGAGTAGCTCCTGGTGAGGTCGGGGAGGTTTATTATTTTAAAATGCTGCTAGAGACATTATTTTTAGGCTCAGGACGCTGGAGGGCTGACAATAGGGAGATAAATGTAGGGAGAGGCTGTGAAGCCTGCCATTGAAAGTCTTAGCAGTAGACATGTCCTAAATAGCAAAGCCTTGGGAATGTGTGTGTCATTTTTGTTATTAACAATGGCATTAGAAATCTTTGTTTTTCTTGCAGGTGTATAAACACCAAGGGGCTGGTCCTACACCCACTGAAAGCTATGAGTGTCTTTCTGGTGACTTCCCTGGGCTTTGGACAGGCTCCTAGTGCAGGTTGCTCCTGCAGTGGGGGGAGGGGAGGGTGGGGGCAGGGATTTTCACAGGTACAATTGGGAGTTAGACTCCCATTTGCTTTCAGGGGGGAAGCTACCTTTGAAGGCTTTGAAAGTCTCCCCTCTAGCCCTTAACATCGCTCTACTCCTTTGGCTTCTTAATGGAACTGTGAAATTTCAGTCACAAGCAGGACCTTGGTTTTTGTACTATATGTGACTTGTGGGCTCAAAGCAGCCAGTTCAAAGCTCACCCAGCATGCAGAAAAAGAAAATGTAACTATCAAATGGCCCAAAAAAGCAGTTTTAACGCAGAATTGCTGACTTCCTTATAAAGTGGGCCAGTCAGTCTTTGGAACAGAGGATGGAAACCAAAGCATGTATGTGGGAGCATCTTCTACTTGCTGGCTAAAGAGAGATGGCAGTAACGGAGGATGAACCTCAAAATCTGTGGAGGTTTGAACTGAAAAAAATCATCCAAATATAGTTTCTTGTCAGAATATTTCAGTCAGAATATTTTGCAGCTCATGAGGCCAGGCTCTTGCAGACTCCTGCGTCTCCTTGGGCCAGAAACACCCCGTGTATATTGTTTTATCATTGTTGTATCATTCCTGCTTCTGGTCCAGAACCTGGAATGCCAAGCAGGATTGACAAAGGGAATTCAGGGAATGTTCCGTTTGAGTACTGTGCAAATTTTCACACAAAGGTAGGGATCCGTCTTAATTTATCTGAAGTAGTTTGTCCATCTCTAATTAGCATTGTCATTAAAAACAACAATCTAAACCAGGGGTGGGCAAACTACGGCCCGCGGGCCACATCCGGCCCGCGGTGCCATTACATCCGGCCCCCCGGCTGAGGAGGCTTCCCCCGCCCCTCCCCCAGAAGCAGCTGCACGGACAGCATTCTGGGGGGCTGGGGCAGTGCACTACCCCCTCCCCCAGAGCCGCGCCGCGTGGCCAGCACTGGGGGAGTGGGGGAGAGACGTGGTTGCGCTCCCGTCCTCCTCCGGAGCCGCGCCGCTGCGAGCAGCGCTCGGGGGGGGGGGGCGGGGTGTGGCTTCCCCCTCCCCCTGAGCCGCGCCGCACGGCCAGCGTTGGGGGAGTGGGGGAGAGACGTGGTTGCGCTCCCGTCCTCCTCCGGAGCCGCGCCTCTGCGAGCAGCGCTCGGGGGGGGGGGCTTCCCCCTCCCCCTGAGTCGCGCCGCGTGGCCAACACTGGGGGGGGGGGCGGCTGAGCACTCCACCCTCCCCCAGAGCCGCACTGCGCGCAGAGCTCTGGGGGCCGGGGCGCGCTCGCGCCTCTCCCAGAGCCATGTGGGGAGCACTGGGGGGCCGGGGCTGCGTGCTCCCCGCTCCCCCAGAGCCATGCCAGGAGGGGAGTGCTCTGGGGGCTGGGGCAGCATGCTAACCCCCTCCACCGGAACCCCACTGAGCAGCTATGGTAAGGGGGGGGCGCGTAGGCAGGGTTCTGGGGTGGTGGTTGGGGGGGATTTGGAGAGGGGCGGTCAGGGAGTGGGGTGAGTTGGATAGGGGGTGGGGTTCCAGGGTGGTGATTAGGGGGTGGGAGGGTGGATAGGAGTCCGGGCAGTCAGAGGACAGGGAGCAGGGGAATTGGGTAGGATCCTGGGGGGTGGTTAGGGGTCTCTAGAAGGGGAAATCGGGACAAGGTCGGGCGGGGCTGGATGGGTTGGAGATTCTCAGGGGGTAGTCAGGGGGAGGGGACCAGATTGGGGGCGGGGTCTTCCCTACCCGGCCCTCAATATAATTTGGCAAACCCGATGTGGCCCTCGAGCCAAAAAGTTTGCCCACCTCTGATCTAAACTATAGTGCCTTTCATCACAAAGGATTGCAAACTGCTTCAACAGTTACATATAGCCAGCACTACTGTCAGGCCGCTACCTCTGGGGTGGAGGGAAGCAGCCAACTTAATCATTGAACAGATGGCTAAAAAAACTGCTGGCCCTGAAGGGAAGAAATATTTGGAAAAATTATACCGAAACACACGGCTCAAGAAGCCATAGAGATTTTGCATTTGAGGCCTCCAGTCCTGGTCCATTATACTAGCTGCTGATAGATATCTTAGATCAAGAAAGTAAGCAAAAGATATTGTTAATTTCTCAAATGGGAATTTATTAACAACACAAAGCCTTTCTACATTCACACACATGCTATTGACAGTCACAATAGATTTGTCTTTGTTGAATTACTTTCCACTGGCTTTTTGAGCTTAGTTTACGGTATGTGATGCAGGAAGAGGGTTGCATGTTTTCTTAATGTTGAAAACCAGCATCTGGATTTCCTCAAGTCTTTATTTTCATCGTCCATGGAGTACTCAATTCTTATTGTACCAATGCAGGCAGGAGGGCACGGTATGCCACAGTAAACCTGATTATGCCACGAAAGGCAGCAGTTGCATAATGCTATTTCTATGCCATGGCCATAATCAAGAGGTTGTTTTTTTTTTATGTGTACATAAAATGAGACCAGCTCAGACTAGATCAGAAAAGGAAGTATTTTTCTATTAATGTTTGCCTGATGCAATTCTAGAAGCACAGAATCAGAAGATGGGGCTTGGAAGTGATCAGAAAGCAACAGATCCTGCATTTAGCTGGCTTGATACCATAAATCGGAAGAATTTGTCCCCAGTCTGATGTCTATAGGGTTAAGAAATGTGCCAGTCTGTAGGCCTGCTTTTGTGTGTTGGTCTAAGGGGATAGAATTTCTCTTGTTGGATTTTTAGACCACACCACTTTACATTACTTTCCTTTGAAGAAACCCGAAATGTTATGTCAGAGCCTGAAAGGTATTGTGGCAGTGGCTAATTTACTTACTGTTCTATGATATATGGGTCAAAGTTAGGGACTTGCTGAGCACAAAACTGGCACTTAAGAGACCTAAGATCTATTCCCGACCCTGTCCATTGACTTGTTGTATAACCTTGGCTACGTCTGTTCCTCAGTTTCTCCATCTGTAAAATGTTGACAAAAACACATACTCACCTTTCCAATGTGCATTGAGAGCAACATGTGAAAGGCAGCACAAGTAAAATGTGTTCAAAAAAGAAATGAACAGATGATCTTGTATGAAGTTTTCCATTTTGATTTTGGTTTGACCAATGACATTTGAGAACAATGAATAATGTGGTCGTAAATTAATACAGTACTTTGAATAGTAATCTTACCATTGTGTTCATTATCTAAACAGGCTCTCACTGTTATTTTATAATGTATTAAAAAAAGATACCAGGCATACAGATAATTTTGCCCTTAGGTGGAGTAGACTGGAGGGACAACACACTGTGGTGATGTTATATAAACAAGAAAAAGAGCTCAGCAGCCTGCATGTATGAATCTTTAGGACTGGGTAGACAGAGAAGCCGGGTTTCAAAATTGCCTTAATGTAGCATATACTTTTTCATAGAATAAAATACTTGACACAATTGGCTACCGATTTCAGTCAAAATTAAATTAGAGTCCATTTAGCTATTGTACATTGTGAACTTTAAAGGGACAAACAACTGTAGCTGATTTAGTACATGATATATCATGCTTAACACTGTTTACTTTCTTTAAGGACTGCAGTTCAGTCAATCGACTTGTCTCAAGTACAGCTCAGGGTTGGAGGGTTTTTTGTACTTGCAGTACTTTACAAATAAAATAGAGAAAATCAACGGTAAAGTACAAGCCATTGCAAATGGGTTAAAATGTTAGTTATGTTGAAACAAGCTGACAGAAGAGAAGATTAAGAGTTAAGTCCCCTTCAAAAAACACTTGTGAGTAATTAATGTTTATGAAAGCCAGGGACCAAAGGGGCATGCATGGCATGCAGCCTTCTTACACTGCTTTGTACCTCATCTCTCACTTATATCTCACCAGGGCCTCTCTTGAGCAAAGGCTGCAAAGAGTAGAGTGATTCTGCAGTGTGCACCAAGAAAATTTGTTCAACACAGCTCAAAAAGGCTCTGCCCAAATAAAAATGTATGTCATATCACAACCCATGATAAGTAGCTTGCTTTGTAATGCCTGGTGTCCAAAAATCTGTAGATCTGAAAGGACATTGTTATTTCCTTCCTATCCTGTGACCCTTTACATATACTCATTGCAAAAAATGTATGTGTTAAACACAAAAAGCTACAGAGGCATGAAGGCTTCCCTTCACCCTCTCTTCCCCATCATCAAAAAAATTAGCTGAAAGGACCTCTCCCTAAATCACTCTGCATGGAGGTATCCATCATCTCATCAGTTACACTGCATAACTTCACTGAAATGAAAGACTGCATGGTACAACACCAAAGATAGAAGGTAGTCAATTATGTGTCAGATCACCACATATTAAGGCATTCTTAGACTACCTAAGCACCACGGGCCAAATACTAAGGATATTTATTCAGTCCCCTATCAGACAAAATCCCCAAATAAAAACTGAATAAGGAACAAAGAATTGGCTCCAATATGAATAATGGAGGGACTAACAAAGTTAATTCTAAAGGGGTCCTAGAGTTCACTGCTCTCCATAATACAGAGTATAGGTAGTATTATTTTACTGACGTCGTACTCAACTTGCACGGACAAAAATACATCACTTTAGGAAGAGACTGTGCTTCACTTCTCTTTTAATCTAATGTTTACCCAAGTCAATGATTCAGCGCTTTAGATGAGTCTTGCGAAATAGCGTTGGAAAAGTACTTTAAACAGCAGCCCCCAACTGCTTTTCTTTTGTCTTCTTGCTACAGGGAATGGTTGGCTTTGTGGGAAATAAAGAGCCAGTGTCAGTTTCCTCTTCATCATTTCACTTCAGGAGAGAGGCCCACAAACCAGGAACAAGATTATGTATCCCAGAAATTGGGTGACTCACTAAGCATCATGTCTTCAAGATGCCTCTCTGCTCAGATATTAAGAATTACAATGCATATGGCATCTAAGAAAGAGGAGATTTAAAGCAATCGTGGTTAACTTTAATCTTACAGAAGAGTAAATTTGAATGTCTCAGCAGTAGGGCTCGGCGGAGGTCATTCAGAGGATTTCAATCAGTGTAAGTTAACAATTCATCCCCAGTTGGGTTCTTAAACTCTGCCTGTTTGAATTTCTTTGATCCTTTCTTTCTTCTGCCCACTCCTATGTAATGATGAGAAAGTAAAGTTAGCAACTATGGTTTGGCATGTTATTGCAGAAACTGACAGATTTGCACTATGCATTTTAAGACAGCAAAGAAACTTTTTGCAAAAGAAAAGCCTGATCCAAAGAGGGACAGAAAATAAAGCATATGCAATGTTGAACTGTAAATGTAAAAAAAGGGAGGGGGCGGTGATAAAGGAAAAAAACAAGAAGGAAGAGACGAGAATCAAAAGAAAAGAGTAACCTGCGACTATACAGGAAGAAGACTCAAATGCAGCCTTTTTGCATAGTCAGAGATAATTCACCCCCAGAACAGGAGCTACTGCCCATACATAGTGATTGCAGATCAACAAAAGGAGTTTGGGAATACAGCATACAGTGATATGCCATTTCAGATGTGTACATGTGACTCATTCCACACAGACCCTGCAGCACACGGTATTTACTGCTTGTTTCAATTTTGCTGTTAGAAGTTGCAGGCTGACTTGCTAGCATTCACTAACAATGCTTTACAAAATACAAGGAAAATAATCCCACATCATCTTCTTATCCTCTTCGCTCCTGGTGGAGCATAAGGCGCCAACCATTCTTCAATGGTTACAAATTAAAAAACAGGAAGATCTGGCCAAAACTTGAGTGTGCAAGTACTGTTGGTTGTGAAGCCCTCTCACAGCTGGTTTTGCATATTTTAAATCCAGGAGCAGTCTTGTAAACCCTCTCTCTGTGTAAAACATCTCTACTGACATCACAGGAATTCTGCATGTGGCTCGTTTGCAGAATTTGGCCCCAGGAGAAGAGTTAAATCAAGGCTTTGTGTAGGATATTTCCTCTGCATGGAAACATCTTTGGCGTTCTCTGAAAAGTGCAGGATTGCATCCCAAATAGAAATGTTAGCAAGAATTGTATGCCCCTAATTGAGAAGCCTCTAAACTCTATGAGAACTATCATGGTTAGACAGAGCTCAATGTATGCTGACTTTGACTGGACTACAAATGCCACAATGTAGTGGTGAGCACCCCATAGAACTGGACTGAGCTTCTGTGTTGAGAGATTGTGAAACAAAAGTGAAAGTTTGAGCAGCATATTCCAGAAGTCGTGAGGTCTTTCTGAGTACAGTGAAACCTCGATTTAACGGACCTCCATTTAACGGACTTCAGATGCAACGGACAAAATTTTTCAGAAAGTCTAATGCATCCGAAATCCGTTTGTGGAGGGCTGGCTGTGGGCTCCCTGCGGCCGCCAGGGTTGCAGCTGCGGGCGGGCTGCCGCCCGGCTCCCGGCACCAGGCGGTCGTGCTGGCTGCCGGCTCCCCGCTGCCTCCCGGGTCCAGGCAGCGGGCTGGCTGCCGGCTCCCCGCTGCCTCCCGGATCTCCCCCACTCCCAGCTCTCCGGTCTCACCCCCTTGTACTCCCCCAGCTCCCCCCCTTGTTCTGAGCCCCAACCCTTCCTGCCCCCCCAGTCCCTCCTTGTTCCGAGCCCCCCCTTCCCGCCCCCCAGCCCCCTCCCTGTTCCGAGCCCCCCCCCCCCTTCCAGGCAGTGGGCGGGCCGGCTGCCGGCTCCCCGCTGCCAGCCCGCCCGGGTCCCGGCTGCTGGGATCCGGGCGGGAGCCGTCAGCCAGCCCCCCCAGGTCCCGGCTGCTGGCTGCCGCGCGGGTCCCAGCAGCCAGGACCCGAGCGGGCGGGTTGACGGTAAAACCTCGATATAACAGACTAATTCGGGCGAGGGGGTGTCCGTTAAATCCGAAAGTCCGTTATTTAATAATTTAAAACAATTATTAAATAACGGACTTTCGGCTTTAACGGACACCCCCTCGCCCAAATTAGTCCGTTATATCGAGGTTTTACTGTATAGCCTTCATTGATTTGAGATCTACCATGCCATTCTATCACTAAAAGGAAAAACCTAGAATGGAAGCAGGCCTCAAATCAGTTTACTAATAAGAACCATTCAAGAAATACATGTTTGCTGATGATGTTTTAAAGAAAATCATACCAGTGAACTGGTGGAAGTCACTTAAGCACTTGGATCCAGAGACTAGTGAAGTGATCATCTCACTTTTAACAGCAGTAGCTTCTTCTGCCAGTGTAGAAAGAATATTTTCTTCCTTTGGACTAATTCATTCCAAACTGAGAAAACAATTGAGACCTGAAAAAGCAGGAAAGCTTGTTTTTCTTTTCCAGATTATGAACAAACAGGAAAATGAAGATGAAAATGGCTAAGTTAGCTTCAGTATTTTAAGTATCTCATGTTGACCTGGCTGTCAAGTCAGTTTAGTTTTTTTCTTTTTTAAAATATTTCATTTAACTATTTCAATTAAAGGCAATTTTAACAAAACCCCTGATTTTTTAAAAAATGAATGTTTAACTAAATTCAAAAATTCATATGCTTGTTTTGCTAAAATATTATATATTTGCTGTTGAAGAAAAAAATCCAGAATACATAATGTTGCTCTAATTAAATAAAACAATTTAAATGACTGTCTGATAATGTTCTCCTAATACAGGATGGCAAGAAAATCCTCCAAATATTAATGATTAACCTCTTGAATTGGAGATAGTTCACCTCCCAATGACTTCATAAATATCTGCTTCAGTTACCTTTGGTAAATTAAATAACCAATCATTCATTTTCTGAGATAGTTGTAAAAGTAACTGGAAACATTTTAAAAATAGATTGCTTTAAAAAGGTAAAGTGTGTACCTTCTAAAAATGAAACCTACATCTATCTCTGAGTTGTGAAGAAAAGGTTCAGGTTCTATTACGGTTCTAACAACCAACAAGAACACACTTTTATGTAGAAATACATGATTAAATTGAGTCTTTTAAAGCACCATTGGTTTTAATCAACTTTTTCATTTGTGCTTCAGTTATTTTCTAAAAATAGGTGTATTCACATAGCTGATATAACCCTTAAAACATGTTGATTTACAACTAAATAGAGCATTTACACCAGATTTGGTACATCTTCTTTTTGCTACCTTGGTAGCAATATAATAGTATAAACATATATAAGCAATTATGTACCTTAATGTTTTAGATTCTTATTAATTTTACATATTAGTATGTTAGAAAATAGTGAACGATATATTTTTTGTTTACTAAATAATTAGCTTTTTGCTCATGCCACGTCAAGCTGCATTAGGATGGTAACTGGAATTTAATTAAGCAATACAACCTGAAATGTTTTGGATACATAAACTTCTCATCAAGACCTGTCTCATTTACAACAAAATGATTTATTAAACAGAGGTCTAGAACAGCAGGGAATTGGCTTGGCTGTATACTAGGTGCCAGCTACTACAGGGATATGCAAAATGGGTTCTATTCTAACCCTCCTATTGCAAGGAAAAATACACCACCATGAAACTAAAAGCTGAAAGATTCAGTCAGAAAGTAACATGCCTTTTCCTTCCCCATGTTCTTTACATCCTAAGGCTACATGATAATCACATGGTTACCTCAAAATTCCACAGACTATTTTGCATGGACAGTGTGGTAATTATATGAAAACTCCACTATAAATTGGTAACAAAGAGTCCTGTGGCACCTTAAAGACTAACTAAAGTATTGAACCATAAGCTTTCGTGGGCTAATACCCACTTCGTCAGATGCAAGCAGTGGAAGTGTCCAGGGGCAGGTATAGATAAGTAGGCAAGAACCAGGTAGGAGGTAACAAGGTTAGTCCAATCAGCCTGAACCAGCTTGTTATCTCAAATCAGGGAGGGTGAGGTATTCCTCTAACAGCTGAATTGGAGGTGTGAACTCGGAGAGAGGAGAAGCTATTTTTTAATTAGCAAGCCATTCAAAATCTTTGTTCAATCCCAGATTGATTGTGTCAGATTTGCAAATGAACTGCAGCTTTGCAGTTTCTCTTTGCAGTCTGGTCTTGAAGTTTTTTTGCTGCAATATGGTAACTTTTAAATCTGTAATTGTGTGTCCAGGCAGGCTGAAGTGTTCTCCTACAGGTTTTTGTATATTGCCATTCCTAATATCTGATTTATGTCCATTTATCCTTTTTCGTAAGGACTGTCCAGTTTGGCCGATGTACATAGCAGAGGGACATTGGTGGCATATAATGGCATATATGACATTGGTAGATGTGCAGGTGAATGAACCAGTGATGGTGTGGCTGATCTGGTTAGGTCCTGTGATGGTGTTGCTGGTGTAGATATGTGGGCAGAGTTGGCATCGAGGTTTGTTGCATGGGTTGGTTCCTGAGTTGGAGTTATTATTGCGCGGTGTGCTGTTGCTGGTGAGAATCTGCTTAAGGTTGGCGGGTTGTCTGTGTGCCAGGACTGGCCTTCCTCCCAAGGCCTGTGAAAGTGAGGGATTATTGTCTAGGATGGGTTGTAGATCACTGATGATGCATTGGAGAGGAAGGATAGCGCTGGACATAGCGTTGAGCACTATAAATTGTGGCTGGGACTAACTCTTAGGAAGGCAGCAGCTTCTTACATTGATCAGAGTGCTTTTAAAAAATGAATACCATTGTGTGTACATTTCAGACTCAGACTCTATTCTTTGAATGCATAGGATTCTTTATTGCTTCTGATAGTACAAACACCTATATTTCAGAGCAGAAACTTAGGGGTCTGTATGAAGCAGGGCTCGAACTAAAATGTCTGTCCCTATACCACAGCAACCATAGCCAGCAAGAGTAGGAAGTGTCTTGAAATCATAGTGTGTCTCAATCTAAGTTCATAGCACTCCCTTTTGTATATGCCTTACAATTACTCTACCTGTACTGAAGCTTCAAGAGACTCAGAGGATTCAGGAAATTCACTGAACTTTTCTTTTGCAGTACAAAAGATACTAAAAAGCCCTTCCTCTTTCCTTCCTGTGGGTACAGAAAATATCTTAAAGATGCACTACAGCAGTGTTTGCTAGTGAAAGTCAAGGTATTATTAGCATGCTGGCGTTTTCATTATTAACCCATTTCTTCTATTGACTTTTCCCTCACATCACAAACATATGCTTAGTTCAGAACTTGGACTGAAGGTCTGAGCTTTATTGGCCAACTAGCTATGTAAGTTCACATATAGCAAGTAGTATCATCTTGCACAATAGTGGCTTCCAACCCTGCTGTTATGATCTTGTTTTCAGAAGTGCCAATAAAGTTAAAAGATATGTATGAATTCATACAGTGCCTGCTGTGAAGATGCTGTGCTGTCAACCTCAATAGTTAAATGATAGTATTAAAAGAGTGCAAGTTTGTGTTCCACTAAGTGAACTCCCGCTGATAGATTAATGACAAACACAAACTCATATTCCATTAACATCATTGCTATTGTAGCACATGTACAAGAAAAAAGTCAAGCTTCTAAGAGTAACTGCTTGGAGAGAGTCTCCTTCTACGTAATCCAGGATAGTGGTCATTACTGGCCCTGTTACTGCCATTTAAGAGCTTTAAATGTTTGTTGGACAGATTTATGGTTTTCCCAGGACTCAGCTTCCCACAGGAAGACACTTAGAATGTTGCTTTGAAATTTCTTAAATTTGGTGGTTTTGCTAATCATATTGGACTTCATTCTGTATTACAGTTTTGAAATACAGCACTTCTTTACCTATTCTGAACTTTATATGGACTTACCAATATCATGAATGATGCTTTCCAGACAAGTACATTTATTAATGGTCCTCAAGACTTCGACTTCCAAGTAGATAAACATCAGTGGTAGTAGAGGTAACAAAGAGTCCTGTGGCACCTTAAAGACTAACTATAAAGTTTTGAAGCATAAGCTTTCGTGGGCTAATACCCACTTCGTCAGATGCAAGCAGTGGAAGTGTCCAAGGGCAGGTATAGATAAGTAGGCAAGAACCAGGTAGGAGGTAACAAGGTTAGTCCAATCAGCCTGAACCCGCTTGTTAACTCAAATCAGGGAGGGTGGGGTATTCTTCTAGCTGGATTGGAGGTGTGAACTCGGAGAGAGGAGAAGCTGTTTTTGTAATTAGCAAGCCATTCAAGATCCTTGTTCAATCCTAGATTGATTGTGTCAAACTTGCAAATGAACTGCAGCTCTGCAGTGGTAGTAAGCACCTTTGTAGTCACACCTGACATGCTACTGGTCTAATCTTTGTACAAAATAAGGCTTGTAAGGTATCATTTGAAAACTAATAACTAAGGCTGCAATTCTTTCATGGAGGATGTGGACGTCATGGATTCTGTGACTTCCCATGACCTCCATGACTTCTGCAGCGGCTGGTGCGGCCGACTTCAGAGCCGCCAGAGGGCCAGCTGCTCAGGCGCTCCATGGCCAACCTCACTGGCTGCTGCTGGAGAGACCCAGGACCAGTTGCAACAGCTGCTACTCGAGTGACCCTGGGCAGCTGACTCTGTGGACCACAGGAACAGCAGCAATCTGGGGTGCTCGGCTTCAAGGACTGCCTGACCAGCGGCAGTCCCGGGGTGCCCGAGCAGTAGGACCCCAGAAGTAGAGTTTTAGTTAGGGGTATGTTTGGTAAAAATCATGGTCTGTTACAGGCCATAATTTTTATCCGTTACCTGTCCATGACTTTTACCAAAAATACCCATGACTAAATCCTAGCCTTACTAATAACTCACTAATCATTAATATTCTTGTGTGATTCATGTATGCAGTGGATATTAAAGAGTTATGACTATATGCTATAATTATGGATAAAGTATATGTAAACCAGATGTCACATTCTGGGGTGCAATTGAGACCCCGTGAGGTGTTGTGTCCCCATGTGCCCCATAATCTTTGGAACCTCACAATGCTTTGGTGTGGTAGCTCCCAACCTGGGCTGCTCACAACCAGCCTACCAGCATGCAGGTCATACACCCTGTGTGTTGAAGTGGTAGACTGCCCTGGTTCAGCAGCTTTGATCCCAGCAGTCTATAGCAACACTGTGGCTTCCTCCAGCCTTGGTTACCACTTATACTCCCAGTGCCAAATTGTCCCAAAACATGTTCTGCATGGTCTAGCCCTCTCCTGGACAGTTCAAATATTAAGGTCCACTGCCCCTGTAAGGAGTCAATATTCAACACTTTGTTCCTTTCACTGGAGTTACCAAACAGTTGGGTTTAAATTAAAAATAAAACATGGTTTATTAACAAAAGAAGATAGGATTTAAAGTGAATTCAAGAACAAAAGATAAAGTTAGAAATACTTACAAGCAAATAAATGTGAAAATCCATCTAAAAGTCTAAAGCTTAATCTATCAAGTTTTGGTTCAAGGCTTTGTTTTAGATGGCTTTTCTCACCCAGAGTCTTCAAGCAAGATGGTGTCTAACCTGTCCTTTGGGAATTTTTGGTTCACATCCCCCATCTATTGTCTTGATGTCTGATTGGCTGAGAGGGCTTTGCCTCCAAGACATGTATGTGCTTTTATGAATATGCCTTCTAAGGATGGACTAAATTTTTTTGTACTTTTAAGTATTTTTATTGGGGAATCATGGTTATTGTGTTAGCAACATGGTTCTATTTGGTAAATTATCCAACATACTTATGAATATACTTATACACAAAGTAATATGTAAAATATATACATTAATAGTACTGCATACCTTTGACATATCCATAGCACCAGGAGAAGTGAAAAAATCTGTGTTTGTTTGACAGACTTTTCCTACCAAGTCCAGAATGGTTCCCAAATGAAACAAAGATATAATAGCATCCATGACATTCTTATCTGATGAGGATTTAGAAAACTAAAATAAAAAAAAACTACTTTTTTAATTGCAAAAGTATTTTAAAGGCCAGGAATTTATATTGTACTTCCTGAATTTAGGTATATTATAACAAAAAACCTTCAATAAATATTTTAAGGAATACTCAGAGTACCCATGAGTGCTCTTCCATGTTTTCTTCATTTGGCTATGGAATGAACTTCCAGAGAGACTAGACATTATCCTTCTTTAGGAAATTATTTGTGTTACTGTCATGCTGAGGAGCTCCAGTCACAGAACAGGACCTTGTTATGCTAAGGGTTGCATGGACAGAGCAAAAAGACAGTCTATGTCCCAAAGAGTTTACAATCGAATGCCACAAAGACCTCCTCTTCAAAATGGGCTTTTTGCCAGGCCAATGACAAAACCTTGACACCACCTCCTTTAACTCCCCTCACCCTCCCAAAAAATATTCTTGCAACACCTTGTAAGAGAGCTGAAGCTATTAAACAAATCAAGCAATGCCAGCTGACTTTTCCAATGCCAGAGACTCCATGAAGTTCACTAGGGACTTTGCCAGTGCTAATCTATTTCACATGGAAGACACTCAAATACGACAGTGATGGACCAAAGTATAATACACTACACTACAATAGACAGATAGATACAATGCCAGCTCAGGATTGCTATGTATCTGCATGAATGGGTTTTTGTGTGCCCTATAAAACAGATTGTATTAAATCCACAGTGTGGGAGTAGTGAACTTTTGAAAACTAGTTCCTTATAACCGATGGAATATTCCTTTCTTTTCCCCACTCATCTTAACTGGTATCTGCCGACATCCCTTTTAAGACTAAATAAACATTGGAAGTGCATTATTTTTTCTTTAAAAAAATAATGAAAAAAGGCCTACCAATGTTAAACAAGTAAAGCATTTATTTATACACAAATGGCTTGAGAAATATTGACAGTAAAATAATCTTTGATCTGAGCTGATGTCAGCCTTCATTGAGAAGTCCCAGTAGCCGCATAAAAGGTGACACTGCATTATCCATGTACAAAGTTAAACCCCAACAATCCAAAAATATTTAAACAAAACCATCACACAGGCTACCAGTTCACAAATAGTTTCTCTCAGGCTCTTTACAACGGCAATATCTTGATTCAGCTTCCCCTGCACCTCCTCCCCAGCTTTGGTACATTTGTTCCATCCAGTCTTTAAATCTACCACTGTGACTGAACTGTGTTTACTGTGCTCTGTAGAAATAACTGAAGGGAAATAGATGTTAATAATCCACAGCATAGACTTGTTACACTCCTAGCAACTTAAAAATCAGTTGTTCTGCAGGGAATTTCCTGCTCAGAAGGCTGGCTTCTATTGGATGACACTGAGTTTCTTTATTTCAAAAACAAACAATTCACCTACCTCTCACATTTTGCAGAACAGGTGGAATTCTAAGGCTCTGGATTGCACTTTGTTGGGTCTTTTTGACAGAAGCTGCTAAAGAAACTTCCCTTAGATTCTCTCATTCTTCCATGCTAGTGAGAGATTGTGTTTGGTGACATTCTTTCATAATTGGTGTGCCTTACACAGGTTTACTGGAAATGTTTTTTGTCTGCACTGGAGCATTCCACAAAGAAAATATAAAGCCAGCCAAGCCTTTTCTGTAGAAAGCTACACAATAGTATCTTAGAACACACACTCCTTTTGAAATGACTGGCACTGGTACTATTAGTGTTTATTTGATACTTGGACACTGGAAAGTTAAACAAAAGGGAGTAGCAGGTATGTCTGTATCATCCACATTTTTGCAGCTGTACAATAGTCTGTAGCTGTATCAGACAATCATGTTACAATATGGGTAAATTTATATAACCTTAAGTCATGTCCCTTCCCTGGACCCTTCTCTTTCCTTGCTAATTTGTGGTCCAGTAGGCCACAAAAATCTATGACCTGGTCTATTCTGGGAGAATGTGGGGAAATCGATCCAAGTTACACAACTTCAACTACGTGAATAACGTAGCTGAAGTCGACGTACTTAGATCTACTTACACAATATCTTCACCGCGGTGAATTGACTGCTAATGCTCCTCCGTTGACTCCGCCTGCGCCTCTCGCCTTGGAGTACTGGAGTCAACAGGAGACCGGTTTTGTGTGTGTGTGTGTGTCAATTTATCGCATCTGGATTAGACGTGATAAATTGACACCCCCCCCCCCCCGGATCGATCACTGCCCACCTATCTGGTGGGTAGTATAGACATACCCTTACTAAATAACATGTCTGGTTCCCATTGCCATAGTATCTGAGCATCTTGCAGTTTTTAATGCATTTATCCTCACAACACCCCAGTGTAGTACACAAGTGCTATAATCCTCATTTTATAGATGGGAGCTGAGATACAGAAATAGTCACTTAAAGAGGCAGATAGGTGCCTTATGGGATTTTCAAAAGCACTTAAGCCAGTTGGGCAATTTACCAAATGACCATTTGCATCTTTAGGTAACAAAATACCTTTAAAAATTTGGCCCTAAAATGACCTGGCCAAGGTCACACAGGAAGTCTGTGGCAGACCAGTGAACTGAATCTGGGCCTCCCATGTCCCATGCCGGCATCCTAACCACTGGACCTGCCTCACTCTGCAAACCTATCTGGCAGCAATACCCATCAAAGGACAGTGAGCTCCCTCTCCTGCTGTTTGAAGCCCTGCCACTCAACATTCTGCATGAGGTCCTGATTCTGAAATCCACTATTGTCAGTTAGCTAGTAGTGAGTTGTGGTTCAGGAAGAGAAGTGACATGGAGGAGAAAGATGGCAAAGGTTAGGGAGGGTGGCAGGGAGGAAGGAATAGGGAGGGAATTTAAAATTTTTCAACCTATGAGAATTTAAACCCTTAAGTATAGTAACTTACAATACTGTATTTGTTCAATTTTTGCATGATAAAACTACAGTGAATTGCCATAAGAAAACAATGTTGACATTTACACATCGTAGTATCTCAGCTAAGGAAACATTTAACAGCTTTGCTGTTAACTTCACCAGGCACAGGTCCCTGCTGAATTTGCCTCTTGGATCTAAGTATTGCCAGAGAATTTATGCCAGTTTTACAACTACTTTGGTAATCATGAGTTTGCTCCTTCCTTTATCTTCCTTCCTAAAAATGTATTGAACAGAGAGAAATAAGCCTCTGGAGGCTGAATAATATTTTTCTTATTTTCAGGCTCATTTGGAAGAATGAGTTACTCCTAACAAACATGTAATAAAACTGCTACTTCATAAACAGCCTCCTCATTAATCTGTAACATAATGATTGCAATTCTCAGCCATGTGCATCTAAATTCACTATGTGAGAGGTTTGTAAGTCTATTTAATGTGGCTCAATTCGAGTAAGTCCTTTAAAATAATGCTTGATACTCTGTTTTTAGTAGCGTGCAGGGATCAACTTCTTTTTTCCCCACACCTTTAATATTTTGGGTGGATTTATCTTCATTTTTAGCTAAGAAATCAGAGGCCACAAAATCACAAGACAATGTGTCAAAGTTTTAAATAGAAATACTTTTTTTTAAAAAATGTGAAAACAGTGTCCTAGAGTTACTAAACTTTCTGTAAAACATCACTTCTAACCTGTAGTACACACAGGGAATCCACTGGTTCAGATCAAAGGGAGAGTGTGTGTGAGTGTGTGGAGGTATCTAAAATAAGGCTTTCAATAAACCTCTGAACATAATATCAACTACAGTGCTATTACCATGGCTGCATACCAACATTTTGTTTGTTCGGTTTCCTGTTTAAACCTTTGTTTACTGATCAAAAATCTTTTTTCAAAAAAGCTTGCTCTAAGCCTCCCTCTCTGAGCCACAAATCCTTTCTTAATGTTGATGCAAGTCACACTCCTTTGGTGCGTACAGCTGTACAGTAAACCCTCGATTTAACGGACCCCAATTTAACGGACTTCGGATGCAATGGACAAAATTTCCCGATGCATCCGAAATCCGTTATTGGGGGCTGCCGGCTCCCGCCCCGGGGAGCCGGGCCGGAGTTGTCAACCCGGCTGCCGGGCTCCCCGCAGAGGGGAGCCGGGCGGGCGGGCTGACAGCTCCCGCCCGGCTCCCTGCAGAGGGGAGCCGTCCGGCCGGGTTGACAGCTCCCGCCCGGCTCCCCGCAGCGGGGAGCCCGGCGGGAGCTGTCAACCCCCCCCCCTCCCCGCCCGGTTCCCCGCAGCAGGGAGCCAGGCGGGGGGTTTGACAGTTCCCGCCCGGCTCCCGGCAGCGGGGAGCCCGGCGGGAGCTGTCAACCCCCCCTCCCCCGCCCGGTTCCCCGCACCGGGGAGCCAAGCAGCGGCGGCGGGGGGGGGAGGGGGGGTTTGACAGTTCCCGCCCGGCTCCCCGCTGCGGGGAGCCCGGCGGGTGGGCTGACAGCTCCCGCCTGCCTTTCCGCTGCAGGGGAGCCGGGCGGGGGGGGGGGGGGGTTGACAGCTCCCGCCGGGCTCCCCCCTGTGGGGAGCCCGGCAGGTGGGCTGACAGTTCCCGCCCGGCTCCCCGCAGCGGGGAGCCAGGCGGGAGCTGTCAGCCCACCCGCCCGGCTCCCCATTGCGGGGAGCCGGGCGGCGGCGGGGGGGGGGGGGGGGGGGGTTTGACAGCTCCCGCCGGGTGGGCTGACAGTTCCCGCCTGGCTCCCCGCAGCAAAACCTCTATATAAGGGACTAATTCGGGTGAGGGGGTGTCCGTTAAAGCCAAAAGTCCTGTTATTTAATGATTTTAAAAAATTATTAAATAACGGACTTTCGGCTTTAATGGACACCCCCTCGCCCGAATTAGTCCGTTAAATCGAGGTTTCACTGTATTCTGTTTTTAGCTGATTTCATACTGCAGGGCAGAGCTGGTGGGGGTTGAGTGCCCTTTAGGATAGGATACTTATTAATGGGATTTGGTACACTTAGCTTTCCCAAGGCTCTATTGTGGGCACTCATGCTCCTTTCACTGCAGCAGATGAGGCCTGTAAAAGGGAAGGCTGAAGAGAGTGGAGAATAGAGCTGATCACTCAAAGAATTTTTGAACTATCTTTATTGCCTCCTGCCTGGGATATGGACCTCTGGTCACATGTGGTACTAAACAGCAACACCTGGAAGCCAGGGATAAATCAGCAAGGGATTATGGATGTTGGTAAAAATATAAAGGGGAAAAAAAGGTGCCCAGGTTATAGGAAGGCTATAGGGAAGAGGTTTTGGATTACCTGTCTCTTGGAGTTCAATTCCAGGGACAATGCTTTGATGTTTTGTCAGCAAGTGAGCAAATACAATAAATATAAAGTCTTCCCCATTGAAAAATAAATACATTAATACTCATTAAATAACATTAATCTATCTTAGGGCATGGTGACTGTTCATTCCGATGTCAGTTGTAAAACTCCCATTACCCTCAATAGCAGCACGATCCAACCTTTAATCAGCATCAATATTCTTAAAAATACACCTAAACCACAATGGAAACAGAAAGTAGAGGAGAGGGATTGAGATGGAAGCCAGCTCCTCAGATGGTGTAAACCAGCATTCCTCTGGTGAAGTCAAAGGAGCTGTGTGGATTTACTCCATCTGCACATCTGGCTCAAGATAAGAATGTTACCTTACCTCTTTGGTCAGCCAATTTAACATTCACAGTAGAATCGGATCCAAGCTCACTAACTTATCTGACACTGTCATGCTACCTCTTCAGTTGATGACTGAGGCTGTGGTGCCTGTTGTGGTTTGCTACTCTTTTAGACTTTCCTTGAAACTAGGTGCTGAGTTCTAAGAAACGGACAATGTCTGTCAGTCAGTCACACTTGGGTTTTTCTGAGTGATTCAGGGTAGTTCACAACTATGGCTAAACCTAACTGCCCGTAACTGTGGAAACCAGCGCATAGCAGAAGTGTAAGAAACTTTTCACACAGACAGCCTCTTACATACTTTCAGCACAGCCTTCTGGCTCCACAAGGCAAAACCCTTGCCAGCATCTTGTATCTTTTAGAACCAAGGGACAGTTAGAGGTTGTATGTCCAATACAGATATCATACAGAGGCGTGCTGGCTTGGAAAGTGCCATATCTCTAGTTCCTGGCTTCTTGGCTAGAATTGCAGAGGTTACACCCTTGTCATGAGAGAGAGGTCAGGGTCCACCAACACCAGGGCTATTGTTACTATTGTAGTGTTTTTCAATGTGACACATTAGCAAATCACATTGCTGGACTATGGTGCAGTGGTAAGACATAGAGTAAGAAGAATGAATTAGTTTCCTACCTATGGGCTTCTTTTTCCAGCCTCATGGGACAGGAAGTGAATGTCCCAACTCTGGCCAATTCACGGTTACTTGAATGCTACATCCTCTATTAGCTATTAATCTTTCTAAAATAAGCACATCTTAACAACTCCTCTTAAAGAGACACTGCTGCTGTTTTAAAAGGAAAGTTCTGAGATCCTGTCCATGGCTGTTCTTTGAGAGTAGCTTCTGGAGAGCTACTGTGTTATATTGATTTGATGGGCTGTGCTGTCACATCAAGGCTAGCAACAATCACCTCCATCAGCCAGGCGAGGAGATATTTGAGACAAAATAGCTGTTTCCTGGTGAGATATAGGGAAACAAATCTTTGGCTAGTATAAATTGTTGTCTTTCTACTGAGGTCAATAAAATTATGCTGACTTACATAAGCAAAGGATCTGGCTCAAGAACTCTGGAATTGTATTGTGCTAAAGTGTCATGTTAACAGAAAACATTCTGCTCTGCAAGTTCTCTGGGTGGAGATCCCTAATCCAGTATGATGGCTTGCCCTGCTTTGAGGAGGTGAAGGGTGTTACCCAAAATTGGGCCAGCTAGTAAGCTTAAGGAAGATTAAGACCCACACGAGTTTGGCAGAAAGCAGCACATTTATTACACTGATATCTAAGTTCCAAAGAAGGGGGGTCGGGAGGTGGGGGGTCACACTCACATACTCACGCTCCCAGGACAGGCATAGCATTGGAGGTGTCAGGATCTTTCAGGGTAAGTGTCCCACAGCACAGCAATGGATGATGTGATGAAGGTAAATCTTCTCGAGGCAGGATGGAATGCAATATGGTGAACCACTGGCCAAGCGATCCGGGCAAAGGGCCTTCTCAGGAGGTACAACCTTGTGTGAGAGAGAGAGCACATGGCACCTTCCCCTTTTAAGGACCAGGTCCTATCCTGTGACTAGAGATGACTTGGCTACATCTGGCTGGTCACACTCCACCTCAGGCAGGGTTTATTCAGTGTCCATGCATTGAGTGTGTGATTACTGCCCAATTAGGGTTCCAGACGCCTTGTCTACCTTTGGAGCTCTTCTGTCTTCTAGTGCAGCGGTCGCTAACCGGTGGTCCGCGGACCACTGGTGGTCCGCGAGAAAAATTGGGTGGTCCGCGGAGCCGTAGCCGGAGGAGAGGGGCGGGGTCAGTAAGAGGCGGGGGGGGAGGAGAGCGGAGGCGGAGCCGGCGCAGGAGGCGAGGCGAGGCAAGCCGAGTGGGGGAGGAGAGTGCGGCAGGAGGTGAGCGGGGGAGGAGAGGGCGGGGTGTGTGTGTGTGAGCCGCGCCGCTGGAGTGTGTGTGTGTGAGCCGCGCCGCTGGAGTGTGTGTGTGTGAGCCGCGCCGCTGGAGTGTGTGTGTGTGAGCCGCGCCGCTGGAGCCGGGGGGTGTGGGGGGGAGCCGCGCCGCTGGAGCCGGGGTGTGTGTGTGTGTGTGTGAGAGCCGCGCTGCTGGAGCCGGGGGGAGGGAAGCCGCGCCGTTGGAGCCGGGGTGTGTGTGTGTGTGAGCCACGCTGCTGGAGCCGGGGGGGGGGGGGGAGCCAAGCCGCGCCGCACCGCGCCGCTGGAGCCGGGGTGTGTGTGTGTGTGTGAGCCGCGCCGCTGGAGCCGGGGTGGGTGTGTGTGTGAGCCGCGCTGCTGGAGCCGGGGGGAGGGAAGCCGCGCCGTTGGAGCCGGGGTGGGTGTGTGTGTGAGCCGCGCTGCTGGAGCCGGGGGGAGGGAAGCCGCGCCGTTGGAGCCGGGGTGGGGGTGTGTGTGAGCCGCGCTGCTGGAGCGGGGGGGGGGGGGGGGGGAAGCCGCGCCGCTGGAGCCGGGGTGTGTGTGTGTGTGTGTGTGTGTGAGCCGCGCCGCTGGAGCGGGGGGGGGGAGGGGGAGCTGCGCTGCTGGAGCCGCCCCCCCCCAGTCGAGCGGGGGGGGGGCAGTCGAGCCGGGGGGGCCGCGGGGCCGCGCCAAGCAACTTTAGTGGTCCGTGAGGACCAAAAGGTTGGCGACCACTGTTCTAGTGGTTTAAACAGCCCATTCATCTCACAAGCACTCCAAGAGGGAGGGATAAAGGGAAGCCACTTCACAGATATTCAAAGAGGGAGAGGAGACAAGGGGGAGGGAGTATGAACAGACTTTTTGAGCATACAGGTATACATAGGATACAGATCACTGCTGCTCCTACAACAGAGGGGAGACTATACTGGACTGAAAAATAAATGGAGAAATTGAGATGAAAGAAGAGAATTGAACAGTCTTTCACCTGACATTCTGAAAACCTCAATTGTATGAGCAACTGATGGTTGTGCAGTGATCTTTGAAATGAACAGAATGGTTGGAACTAACACAGTTGTTATTTAAAAACAAACAAATCCCCCTCCCTCATGCAATAAGGTGTATAGCTAACAAACACTCATCACCATATTTATTTGCCTTTGCATCATAAACCTGTCCCCAGCCTTGCTGCTGTTGTGTCTTTTTAGATTGTAAACCCTCCAAGGCAGAGACCGTCTTGTGTTTATCCAGAAGCTGGTACAATGAAACCTCAATCCCAGCTGAGGCTTTTGGGTGATACCAGAATATAAATGTTTTATAATAATCTTAAAAAACCATAGTGTCCATCAACATTATACTTGGCTGCGCCTACTTGCAGTATACATGGCAGCCTATTTCCACCTTCTATGACCATGATTTCTAATTTTTTAAATACAAAATGTTGTATAGTGATAACTCTTTACAAGATCCATGGAAACAGGAAAAGGAGATGTTAATGGAGTGATTATGAGAGTTCAGGCTCACAGTTTCAACACAGACATGTGGAACACCTGGCTTTAACACATCTTTACCCAAGCAACACACACTGCCTCTGAAGGGCTGATCCGTTACAACTTGCCGTGACTACTGTGTTGTAACCCCACATAACACAAAGCGATATGGACAGCCTGTGATACCAAGCTTGCAGTTCAGTCAGAATTGTAATGCTTTAAAACGATCTCTGCTTGCAACCAAACACTACGGACTGCTGAAGTGGTAGTTCTGGATGTAGGAATTTTGAAGCAGGGAGGGAGACCTGGTGTGTATATTTGAACCCATATGCTCCTCCAGCTTCCACAACCATTTCTTACAAGCTTAGACTGAGAGGTTTATACCATATTTGTTTACACTCAAGAGTTCTTCACTTAACATTTTACCGACATCCTTGATAATAGCTGGAATTACATATTTTCTGCTTTTTAGCCTGTATAAATACACTGTAACAATAGGGCATGGTGCCATTATGCTGATTACCACTTGTGTTTGTTTACTTTAACAAAAAAACCTAACCTCCCTAGTAACCAGTGATTCTGATTATGTTTGTGACTTATTGAAGTCAGGATAACAAATGGATGTTTCATTGCCGGGTTGCAACTCTCTGATTTGTGTCAGGCTGCTGTTATTCATGCCTTCACATCTTTTGTTGCTGTTCAGCAAAAAAGGTCAATTACTGATACTCTTGTAAATCACAGGTTGCGTGGCAGGAGAAGAAATCAAATCAAGTCATAAAATTTAAAGAGGGGAAGGGTTAAGGAGAAGAAAGCTGTTGCTGAACCTTAAGATACACCAAGAGAAGATAATGAAGAAGTACCACCAAAGATTTAAGACAAATTGTTTTATGCTAAAAATATTCTCTCATTTCTTTAAACATGTACCATATTCATGATAGATTTTTCTCATGGGTGACGGTATGGCCAATTATATATTGTAATCGCTGGCAAACACTATATTCCTGTGCCAGCAAGACTTCCTGACTTTCCAACACATCTTCTTTGACAATGCTGTTATTCATTACTGAATTGCCTGTCCCTGCCATATAAATACTACACTTAGATTTTAAGCTCTTTGGGGAAGAAATTGTCACTTGCTAGGGTTTTGTACAGTCCTACAACATGGAGGGGATGGACACCCCAATCTGGAAAGGGACATCAAGGTGCAACAAGTAATAAAGAGTAATGATTTTCAATTAAAAGCCAAAAGGAAAGGGCAAAGTACAAGGAATGGGGTCTTACTGGAGTCAATGCAAAATTCACATATCCGACAAAGCAAACTTCAGGGCAGGCATATCAAAGTGATTAACACTAGTACAGTTAATGACACACCATATGGTACACTTCAAGTGCAATTGCTTTTCATTTTTATTTAGTGTGAAAGCTCTCAAGATGTGCAGAACGTGACAAACAAGGCTAATTTACATCTTCCCTCCTCCCTTTCTCGCAACTCCTTGGCGCTACAGCACTTTTCACAAATTACAACCCTTCTGGGAACTGTGCAAATGGGCCTGGATTCAAGGCATTTGCTTGGGAAAGCTTTTCACTCCTGACAAAGCAGCAGAAATGACCACTCGACCCCAGGGGCAAACTGCTGCTTTCCCACAGGCTCTGTGAGAGTTGGCTAGTGTTGGGGAAATACACTAGTAGGGTTACTCTTCCCCTGAGCGAGGGGCACCATGCGTTGTCAGAAAGTAACCCAGTACCCCCTGCGTGCTCAGCCACAGTGTCAAACAGGGCGCTAAGCTGGGGCCCGAGGACTGACCGGTTCAAGAGTGAAAAGGGTCCGTCCGGCTCCTTCCTCGGGGTTTCACTCGGAGGCGCTGCAGAGAATATTGGTTACAAGCGAAACAAAACCAAACTCAGGAACCTCACCTTGAGGTGGCGTCCGGCCTGGTACCCACTTCTCTGCCCCGCACTCAGGTGGCTGTCGTGGTCCCGTCCGGTACACCCCCCGGGGGGGGGGGGTCTGACTGGGCCGTGGGCCCCCAGCTCTGCCTCATCGCTGCGCCTTGTGCAGCCTTGTGAGCGGCGCGTGGGGCATTAACTCCCTGTTCGGCGGCAAATAAGCAGGGACATGGTGGCAAGAAAACTACTGGTTTGAAATGACACAAAATGTCCGACTCCTAGGCCCGGTCTGCTCCCTGATGACAAGGGAGTTCTGGGGAGAAAGCCTGAGGCACTTCCTCATGGAGATGTAACCCAGGTGCCTAATAGGAAGATATCTCTTTAAGAGACCCATGGGGGGGGGGGAGTAGGGGTAGGAGTGAGCTGTGTCTGGGTTATTGTTACTAGGCAGATTTAACACTGCACAGCCAGAAGCTTCTGGAATTGGGAGTGGTAGGTTTGATCTCCTCCAATAGGGGCCCTGCTGCTGGGGTCAGGCTCCAGGAGGGCAGGAAGTCAGGGCAGCTGCTTTGCAAAAGGCCACGTGGGAGCTGGGAGAAGCGGAGCCCAGGAGCAGAAAGCAGGCTGGGGTCCCTCATTCTGATGCATCTTGCAGCAGGTGAGGGATATTAACTCTCCAACAGGGAAGCCTGGGCAATGGACAGTATAGGCAGGGGAATCTGGGGAAATAGTTTCTTCTATTGTAATTGTACACATTTAGCCACAGCGTTTTAATTAAATTGTCTCAGTATGATTCGCCAACTTTAAAATGGTGATAACAGGGAGTCTCATTTCTGTTTGGCTATTCTCAGTTTTGTATTTTCTTGTAATAGGTTGGGTAATCAGTTGGCTAGCACTGATCTCAGCAGAGGAACAGAAAGAGTGCATGGATTCCAGCTGAAGATTATTACAAGCAAGTGGAGGGAAGATGCTGCTTTTGACTCAGCAGACTGTATAGATTTGGTGATCAAAGACGGACTCAGGTGAACTCAACCTAAGCTTTTGGGGACTCTGAGTTTCTTCTCACTGTGTTTCTCTGGGGACTGAACTGTTCAGATTTGATTTGTTTTCTTTATGTAGAATTTGGAAGGGAACATCTGTGGATGATAAAATAGCCATATTATATTGTCAAAATTATTTACATTTATCATAAGATTTCATAAAGTTGTTATTTCATTATATTTATTTCTTATGTTCCTTCTGGGACTTAATGTGGGAGGTTCACCCTGTACAAACCTTGCTGAAAATCCTTAGAGACTGAATTCTGGGTCTCCAGCTACTTTTCTATGGGAGTTGGGTTTTCTTAGGCACTGAAGTGAACTCTAGACCACCCAAAGGGTACAGAGAGTCTCTTGGATGATTTGGTTGTGATCTGGGGCGAGGGAGAGGATTTACTTCCCTGTGGAAGAAGGTTTTGGAGCTTACCCTGGCTTGGCAGATCCCACAGGAGACCAGGACCATCTCAGCATGACAGGCCAGTACCCCACAATCATTCAAGTACCGTGTAGCTTCCCTGGGAGGGCATCTCTAATGGAGTTTTGCAATGAGAGACTCTCTCTGGCCCTCCCCCTCCTCACGGTAGCAGCCCTTGTGGAGGGAGGCTGTGTGATAAAGGTGGTTGACAGGACAAGTTTCTCCAGATCTCCACTCTAGCTCACATCTTTGTTCCCTTTCTCAGCACTGCACTTAGACCAGAGAGAGGATGGTGCCAGAGAGCAGATTTTCCACTTCCCTGTGCAAAGGACCCCTCTGCATGTGAGTCATGGGGGACACACTCTGACCCATTGAGATCACTGGTCAAATCAATATGATGCAGCGATCATTTGAGGAAAGATTTCCAACAGGGCTACAGTATTTAAAGACTCATGCTTCCTTCTGTGCTGGGTATGATTAAAGGGGCACATCTACTTTTCCAGGCTCACAAACTCATCATCTTATACATATTGAACATGTCAATACCGGATCATGGAGCAGCTGTGGAGCCATTCCACAGAAGCTACTTCAGTCAGCTGGGTAGAATATACTGAAGGAAGGGACGACGAGGGGATGTGCACTAATGCAGATTCCCTGGCTCTGTCCCTTCCCCACCCATCCCCAAAATCTTTTAAATGCAGGAACCATTTTGCATTTTCTGTATATCAAATGAGCTGTTCTCAACAGATAATCTAGATAATCTGTCTCCTTCCAGGACCACCATCAGCGTGCTGATATGGGCAGATGGGGGACAGGAGCTCGAAAATAGAAAAGATGGCTCTTTTGCCTCAACACTGCTGGAAGTCCAGTACCTTGGTGAGCAGGAGTCTGGATGTTGTGCCTGCAGCATGTTTGCATTTTGTCTTTGAACAAACAAATGACCTTTAGAAAAGTAGCTAATGGGTAGGTCCTGTCTCTGTACAACTAGTGATCATAAAAATGCCATATTGTGATTGTTTGCCTCTCTTGCCCTTTGTACGCTGCTTGCCTTGTTGCCTCCCTCTGAAAGACACATGCATGTTCTCCTAAGCACTCTACTTGTAGGATGTAGCCCACTTTCCCCCCCATATGATCCTTGCCTTTTTTTGATTGTAAGCAGGGATTGTCTCTCCTTGGTATAACACCAAGCACAATGCAGCCCCAATCATGGTTGGTTCCTCTGAATGCAGCTGTAACATAATCTAGCCGCCCCAGAGTACCTTTGCTCGAGTGTTAGAATTCACTTGTTCCTGCCTCCGAAGGTGACTGGCTTGTCCCCCACTTCAGGACCAATGGGTGTTCCTTGTAGTCCTTGGATTGATGACAGGGGCAGCCCTTGGAGTATGCTAGTCGCTGGTGCTAAACCAGATTCTTAGTGTGCCTCAGCCGCTACATAGTGGCTGGGTGAATAAATTCATATATAGCCCTCAAGGATATAAAGACTTATATTTACTCGGAATAAAGAACCAGCAGATTGTAAGGAGAAATGAACAGTTTATTCTAGAAAGAGATGGGAAGAAAGGAAAGGACAAGGGCAGGCACCAGGGAGAAAATCTGGAACTGACTGGCGCTGTTTGGAAAATGTTTTCTTTCTTCACAGAGCATTTTTGATGAAAACAAAGAGCATTTGTTTTTGTCAAAACTCTCAGAGAAACATGTCAGCAGTTTGCATCTGAAAACTCAACATTTTTTGGCCAAAACCCCCTATTTGTTGTTAGAAAAGTGACAATTTTTCATTTTGTCCAGCCCCAGAAAATCAAAGCTAACAAAGAACTGAATGATTAGCCCATCAAAGAGCAATAATTAAACACTCCCCGCCCTCAGATAATCCAAATCTTACACACTGAGCACAGAAATAAAAAGGGTCAGCCCAGAGTCTCCCCAGAGGCTGTAGCTGATTAGTGGGGTTGGTGCACCAACCAGAGGTACTTGTGTAGGAAACTGACAGGTCTCTTTCCCAGGTGGAGCGAGTCTCGGGTGGTTCTGGGCAACCCTGGGTTTCTGGTGAGGGGAGGCCTAGTGGGAGAGGGTGGCACTCAATCTTCTCTGGAGTAGGGTCTTGGGATTCTGGCTGCTTCCCTCAGAGTGACAGAGCCTGCATTCCCTCCTGCTCCCTGTACCCAGCTCTCTTGAGCCAAACACTGCCTCTTCTGTCTCAGTGCACGTCCCAAGCCTGCAGGTCATTGCCCTACCGTGTTAATCAGGCTCCTGCTCCAGTAACAATGCCTCCTCTTCTCCATCCCTGCCCCACTGTTCAGTCACCAGCACAACCTGAACGGGCAGTTTGTTTCCCAGCCACTGCCTCTGACAAACTGGTGTGTACAGGTTAAACACTGGCCTTGATTTCCTGGCCCCAGTAACATAGCACAAATTGGCGTTTGAAATCACTTTGACGTTTGAGATTACTGTCCAGTGACTTCAGCATCTTATACCACCACCATCCACAAACAATTATTTATAACATGGAATAAAAATGACAAAGCATGTGTGGATGAAAAAACACAATGGGTAATAAAGCTCATTGATAAGCTGATCAGGAGCAGGGTAGTAAGTATGAATAACACCTGTTGCAAAAACCTTCCCTTGGACCTAAGTAAGATTTCAAAATGTAGCAAAATAAGCAGCATATTGGCCGGGTGAGTGACTGTGCTCCAGGCACAAAGTGCTTATGTTCTGTCATGTTGAGGAAATTAGCTTTGATCACAGTGACTAAGAATTAATTTGTTCAGGAGACTGTAAACAGCTCATGCTCTTGTGGGCGATAGTCAATACAAAAAAAACCCTGCCAGACTTTTGACACAACAGGCACTGCACGCTCCAAGGAGAAAAAGAACTGAGAAAGTGAGCTTAGTGGGGAGTTATCCCTCCACACCAACTTCTTCACTGTTCAGTAAACATGCAACTCACCGGTCACCATTTTATCCATATTCTTACAAGATAACTCTGACATCATCAGAGTTATCAGAGAACAAGTTTCAGAGAAAAAAGTTGTGGAGACAGACAGATGGGAGCACAAGGAAATAGTGAGACAACAAAAGAAATAAGCAGTGGTCATAGCAGTCATACTGTATAGTACTTTAACTGCATGAATAGTCCCTTTCATAGCAACCGGACTACTTGCAGAATAGGGTATAAAATGTGAGGGTGGCAGAATTGATCCTTAAAAAGTTGTTTCATCAGCCTCAAGTCTTTAATTGCTTACAACTCAAAATACTGCATTTCTGACATTACTAAATATTGCAACAAGATGGACAACAGGTCCAATTCATGGTGATAGGAATTTTGAACTGGAAAAATACCAGGAGGTTATTTATTTACCTGTAACTGGAGGTTCTTTGAGATGCGTGGTCCCTATCTGTATTCTATGCATGGGATGCATGTAAGCTCCATGTGCCTGAGAGTTGAGATTTTTAGCTAGGAGTGGCTATTATTGGTCTGCAAATGTGCAATTGCACAGTGGTATGGACCATCATCTCTCCAGTTCCTTCTCTTATGACAAATCAGATAGGATGTGAAATGGAGGAGTGGAGAGCGGGTAGCTTGAGAAGACACATCAGGAGGCGTCTTAATTCTGACACTGTTCAGGTTCATAGCTGAGAGGAGACTCTGCATGTAGAGAAATGGTCAGTGAAAGGCAGAACCTGTGAAAACATTCCAGCTTTCCCCAGACTAGGTCTATGACTGATCGTGTTTGTTCAGCGGCAGTCTCCTCAGCCCTTTGGTGCTTGTGTGGTTGTTCATGCCTTCCATAAACGCCAAGGAAGGTGTTAAATGAATGGGAGACTCATTTGAAGTTCTTGCAGTTCAAGTGAACTGAAACTGCTGTGGCTTCCCTCTGCCGTTGGTATTTTTTCCACCCACCCTGCATCTCAGCATCAGCTAGCATTTGGGAAGTTACAAATGAAGATAGATTTGCACAAATGTACCTTGGCTGCTACATGCAAAGCATATAGATGCTCTAGTGATGGATACTATAGAAAACACTTAGAATCTTTTATGCATGGGTATAGGCAGGTACAATTTATAATTTCCTGGGCCATTATTGCTCTGCTCTGTATTAGGTCCATACCACACTGCCAAGACTCTTGAATTATACTTTCTACCTTGTGGTAATGGGCCAAATTCTTCCCTGGGGATAATTCCATTGCTTTAAACAGTTGTACCATGGATTAAATCTAGTCCATTGTTCATACTGGCAAGACATGGGAAATCGATGAGTGTATTATACGTATCACAGTAGCATGCAGAAGCTCTAGTCACGGACCAGGACCCATTTTCTTGGGTACTGAACAAACACAAATATGGTCCCTACTCTGATGATCTTACAATATTAAAAAAAAAAAGGCTCACCTTGCATCCCTTTCATTTGTTTGCCTTTTGTAGGTTGTGCATTCACAGTAGACTGTAAACTCTTGGAGGCAGGCACAAGTCTTTCTTCATGTCTAATTCCCCTTGTTAGTGGTTAAAATAATATTGTAAGCAGGGGGCAGCAGACTGGTTAGGAGCACATTTCAGATTGCTAGCTATATCTTTGGTGACCTTCCACATTCTTTCATCTCTTAAATGTAGATCGCTACTACAATGGCAGCGTTGCAGACTCAGCGCCACAGGAAACGACAAGCAGCCACTGTCCTGAGCTTTCTTGAAAGAACAGCACTATTCTGCTAGCCTGATGACTATAGTGCAGCCAAATCCAGATGCATTGATCAAATTGTATCTTTTCACATCTAATTACTATCATAGGTTTTCACTTAAGGCAGCCACATACAAAAGCTAGCCAGTGGAATAATTTACCACAGGTTGTGGTGGCTTCTACATCATTGGCAATTTTTAAATCAAGACTGGATGTTTTTCTAAAAGGGCAGTGGTTTTCAAACTTTTTTTCTGGGGGCTCAGTTGAAGAAAATTGTTGATGCCTGTGACCCAATGGAGCTGGGGATGCGGGGTTTGGGATGTGAGGGAGGCTCAGGGCTGGCATATGGCCTGCAGGGAGAGCCCAGGAATGAAGGGTTCAGGGCGTGGGAGGGTGCTCTGGGCTGGGGCAGAGGCTTGGGGTGTGAGAGAGGATCAGGGCTCTGTGCTGGGGGTGCAGGCTCTGGGGTGGGGCCAGGGGTGCAGGGCTTGGGATGCAGGAGGGGCTCCAGGTTTGGGGGAGGGGTCGGGTCTGGGGCAGGCAATTGGGGTGAAGGAGAGGGTCAGGGCTCTGCGCTGGGGAGGTTTGGTTTGCAGGAGGGGCTCTGCGTTTGGGGGTTCAGGGCTGGAGCAGAAAGTTGGGTGTGGGAGGGAGTCAGGGCTAGAGGGTTTGGGGTTCAGAAGGGGCTCTGGGTTGGGGGGGAATCAGGGCTGGGGCACGGGATTGGGTGTGCACGGATTTACCTTTGGCGGCTCAGCCATGGTGCACCGTGGACCACGCTGTGCCCTGGAAGTGGTCAGCAGCAGGTCTGGATCCTACGTAGAGGCATGCAAGCGGTTCAGCGTGACTCACTCACAAGCACTGCCTCCTCCCCGGTTCCCATTGGCCAGTTCCCGGGCAATGGGAGTGCAGAGCCAGTTCTCAGGGCAGAAATAATGCCTGGAGCCCCATGACCCCGCACTAAAAGCTGGACCGCTTCTGGCAGCTTCCGGGGCGCAGCCCGGTGTCAGAGAAGGTAGGCACTAGCTTGCCTTAGCTGGGCAGCACTGCCAACGGGACTTTTAACATCCCAGTGCTGACCAGAGCAAGGCGGCCGATGGATTGAAAAACACTGATCTAGGGGAAGTTCTATGGACTGTGTTATACCGGAGGTCACATTAGATGGTCACAGTTGTCCCTTTGGCCTTGGAATCTATTAAACTAGTAATACTGAATCTAATGGAACGACTGCTTTTCACTATTTTAAATTCTGGCCTTTTACTTTCAGTAGGTAAATATAGCACACTCAGTTTTATGAAATAGCAAACAAATTTTAACATGTGGTGCCTTAATGAAATACATAGTAATCACTCGTGTTTTCTAGCTCATGTATACAATTACAATGAAATAACGGTAATGAATGGTGGTGATTTCAGTTCTATGTAAGCAATGGAAGTGCTTGGAAATAAACTGATGAAAAGTGCTATATAAGAGCTAGATATTGTTTTCAAGCAGCTGTGCATCCCTATTTTGGGAAAGCATAGTTGTAATATTTTAATCCCTATTCACCAGATTCCTCCCACCTTTTTTGTTGTTGTTGATGAGAATAAAAACAGACACCCAAAGAATTTGCATTTGTTAGTTCTTTCTTTAATAAAGCAGGTTAGACATTCTTCTGAGTGAAGATACAAATTTCCACAACTAAATGAATACCCATTCAAAATATGGTGACTGCCTTTTTGCAGTAAGGTATGACTGACATTACATGCACAAGACTTGAAACAATCATATGGTACAGACTTGAGATACAGTACAATATAAGCCTCGAATTGGCTCAGGCATATTTTTGAAGTCCCACATTAGTACTGTAATTTACAATGCATATATTTTCTATCAGATTACAGTTATCCATGAACATTATGAGCAGGTCATCTTTGGAAGAAAGAATAATCCTGTGTTTTAAAATGGCAATTTCTTCCTTGGTATATTCGTAACATAAGGCAAGAGAAGGTGATTATCTGTCATTTTGTCCACTCTATAGCTATTTGCTTAATGTATATAAAAAAGTCTAAGGACATTTCCAGAATGATCAAACAGCAGCCACAAATAATATTTGGAATGTAGAGAGACATGGTATAACCAAAATGGATTAATCTAATGGGATTCACTCAAGTCTCGTTTGTATTAATGTCTCTCTATTGCCAAGGATTTGTTCAAATCCCATGGCACAATAGACATTCAGCCAACAGGGAGATAGATCCACTGATTATTACAAACTTGTGAGTTTAAAAAAAAGTTTTATACTTCCAGGTTGCTTAAAAATGTGATATAAATTACATAGCCACTAAATTTAAAGATAAGAGAACTGTACAAATTACATTCTTTTATGGCACTGAGATGGTTCAAAAGAATGACAATGTGATCCCTGGAGTAAATGGACAGAAAACAAAAGAATGCTTAAAAAAAGTTTAAAAAGTAAAGTGTTTTACCCCTGCCAGACTGCTGTGGTCACTGAAGATTTTGGTTTTAGGATACATGGTACTTTTTGATTCTCTGGAGCTGAATAACACTTTCCCCATCTTTACATATGCACTTCCTAAGCAGATTCACCTTTGTGCCATATCAGCAGCAACTCTAGCTGGAAGGGGGTAATGCCAGAAAAGCCTGAAGGCTCTAAATTAACAGCTATCTAATCCCCTGGCATTTGCACAAACTCAGGGATACAAAATAAACCCGCACACAAGCATGCAGGTTAAATCCTGGAATATTTTTATTAAGATGTAGAAATGAGAGGTTTAGAATTAAATCAACATAAAACCCCCTCCAAAATGTTATGCGTTTAAGATCTTTCAGTAAAACAAACAGCCATCATGACTGTCTGGCACATCAACCTACTACACATGATGCTAAACCTGTACATAATATTCCAATATTTCTTCATTTTACAAGGACCAAATAATTTTGGAAGAATTATATGGTGGCTTTCGAATGTGTGGCAGCTACCCTCTAATTATGTGATAATTACTTTTTCATTTCTGTCTTCAACACTAGATCTTGTAAGAGCCAACTCCAGTAGATCACATCACCTAACTTTGAAAAACTGTATTTAACTCCAGTTACTTACAGATGAATTGGTAATTTATGTACCATTTACTAATAACATAACATTTGCCATGCAATTACAAAGTTATTGCATGGTAACACTGTATATGTCCTCTAAAATAAAATCCTATAAACATGGAGGCATTTTTGTTGTTGTTGTGTATATGGTAATTTATATTTCTGTAAATTTTTTCCATACGTGTATCTCCTCAGAGCTGCTGAAAAAGTAGCTTCCATTTATTAATAATTTATTTTTGTTACTTCCAAAGAGTTTTAAAGAATGATTATGGAATGCAAAAAACAACCCCATGTTATCAGATGCATTCCACATTTAATGGGAAAGAGATTTCCTTTTCCAAATAGAAAAACAAGTTAGAGAGTTAATTAGAATATTGACCTCATTGAACTACTGCCTTTTTCTTGACTGGCAATGGGGAAGATTATGTCATTGTATTTGTATACAGAGAATTACATGGTTAGTAGCACTGCGATAAAAAGTGCTTTTAATTATGAGTGCCTCAGAGCTCTTTTCCTCCTTCCTGGTAAGTTATGTTCGCCCGATAGCGGGAAGCTGTTTTAATTAAGTCTGCTCCGATCTAACACCATCAGATGGTTACATTTCCCTAGCAAACCACTGATTTAGACATGTTAATCTTAGTAAACTATAATTCTTTGCAGGGAAAGTGAAATTAGGCAATATAATTAGGGACAAGAGGAGTAGTGCTACCTCTGAGGAGAAAAGATTTTTAGGCAAAAAGAAATAGGACTCTGTTGTTCAGATCCCCATCCTTTCCAAAATTTGCCAATGGGTTCTACTTTAACACAGTAGTGAGGAACTCTTAAAAATGGATCACAAACTTGTGTCTTTAATGTGCACCAGCTATTGTGAGATTAAAGATTAAGAACTCAGGGCTCTTCTACTGGCATACCGAAATCAAGGGCAACTTCATTTAGCTTCGGAAGGAAAGATCAATCCAGCTATCTGCAAGGAGAAGTTTTCATCTCTCCATTAGCAGCATACACATTTTCATCTCTCCATTAAATTGTGAATCACTTTTAGACACAGTAGTAGTAGTTCTTTCATTTTATCGCTCTCCTTTGTTGCAGACATCCCTAGGAATCCAAGAAGAGTTCTCCTTTGCCTTCTCTCATTATCACAGTAACAAACAAATTACTCCAGCAAGGTGGATGATTTTTAACAAGTCCGTAATTTGGAATCAGTCTCCACATCACATTTTCAAACCAAATCGTCACTCCTTTTCACAGCCATGCCTCCAGCATATTTCTGTACCTCAAAACAGATGTGTTGACTGAGAACTAATGCTATACTTTAGCAAAAGTCACTACTCAGATTCCTCTGGCTAGAGGAAAAGGAATCTCATAGTCCCTTGGAATTCAGGACTCCAGTGGGACAAAGGACAATGCTTCTAATCAAATGAATGGGGATAACTCCAAGTCACATTTTAAGTGAATTATTTCTTAAACTGTAATAGAATTGCCATGAAGGAAAACTACAGCACCATCCATCATGAATGGACTTGATTCTTACACACAAAAGAGGCTGTATAGTTCCTAAGACATTTACAGAAACAGATTCCAAAGGAATACTACTCCAACACACAAATCCCATACCACCTCACTCAGAAATATTAAGTCTTTTAATTATAGATTCAAGCTTCCCAGTGCTTTAGAGAGGCTATATTAGATTTAATTTGGTGTTCTCCTGAAGTGCAGATCTCATCTTTTATAGTTTTTCTCTCTCTGAATACAGGCAGAGGTTTTTGCTGTAACTCCAGTAATCTTGATGCCAGTTGCTGAACCAGTTGCTGAAGGCTGCTTTGCATCTCTTTGATTTGCCTTCCCCCATTTTCTACCCATAATCTCTAGTGAAATCTTCCCTTCCCACCCAGCACAAGCCTAACCTGGCATGTTGGAAAAAGTAAATGTATTAATTGTAGTTTTGTCTCTAGGTACTCAGAGTACATGCTGTAGGTTATTCTATGTGGTGAGAAACTAAGTAAATACACTGGACCCTCGCTATAGCCCGCGTCGCTATCGCTATAGCATGGGTTCGCATACAGTTCGGTCGTTGCCATGGATCCCAAATTTAAATATTTAAATTGGGATCCATGGCAAAGGGGTCCCCGCACCCCGGGCTATAGCGAAGGTCCAGTGTAGTACTATAGTTCTAGAAGCTGCTAAGAAACCCTACAACTAGCAGTAGTTGTATTCAAGATCTGGATACTACTGCAGCTGTTCAGGTAATCATTACAAAAATTTTATACTCTTTGGAGGGTTACAATATACTGCCTGTATCAAATTTGTGCTCTGATCTATTAGCTAGGCTTTTAGCAGCTGAAATGGGTTATCTTTATATACCTTCTGTTCTTCTGAGTCAGTCATCCAGCCCTGTGAAATCAAAGTTATTTCAGCTGAAGTTTAGTAACTGACCTCACAAGCTCTCCAAGCTGTTTAATTAGATGTCCAAGGGGCTGACAATAGTGAAGTCAGAATCCTTGCTGTTATTGCTATCATCATCATCATCAGGGCTGGAACTCAGGTTACTAGAGGAGGCAGAAATGGAGCCCATGAGTGGATCAGAAAAGACCAAAGATGAATGAGATGGAGCTTCATTCTTTGCTGCCGCCTCCTTGTGTGGCTGAAATGACTGCTCATGCTCAGAGACAGCACCTTTATTCCCCTCCTCGTCTTTGGAAAGCAGGATATAGTCATCAGTTCTTCTGCTCTCCAAATTTCCCCTTGTTTCAGCTGTTGCCTGTGATAGCATGGAAATGATTTAGAGTAAGTGGCAAAACTAAAAACCGCATCTTTATTTTAAATTCTCTATTGTACCCATCATTGTGATACTGGACATAGGAAAAATAAACAATTGTTGCCAACAGCTGACATAACTCAAGTCTACTCTGACTTGTATGATTTCCATCCACTTACCTGACAAATACCTTGGTACTTTAGGTGTGCAAACAGTTAAATTCAGAGTATAAAAAGTATCTTGCACTGTGTGTCCTAAAGATCATTAAATAGGAACCTGGTTAGATACATGGAGGGAATTAATTCCAGGCTCAAAAGTCCCCCTAGGAAGAATGACCCAACGCTCATCTCTTAAACCTCAACCCTGAGAAGAAACAGCAAGAGGAACCTGTCTCATTGCAGAAGGCAGATGAGGGGAAAAATAAGTTTTTGAACTAACAAAACAGCAATGGCTAAAAGTACTTGTTTATTTTGCATGAAATATAAAGTTGAGAGAGAATAAAAATACATCACCAGGTACTAGAGCTTGTACTGGTGCTGAAGTACTTCTCTCTCACATTACTGCAATTCCCTATAGTTTTACGTAGGTGATCTCAGGTTGAGATCTTATAATAGGTGCATTATAGCACTGGAGAGTTTTGGAAATCAGAATTACAGTGACATTTTTTTCTGCTGGTTAATGAGATAGTATTATAGAACCTTTGGCTTGTAGAAGTTAGTGTAAAGTGACATTTTGGACAGTGATCTGAATATCCACCCAGCCCATGTGGGTGGCTTGTTCGCCAAACATTTACACTACCTGCAACAACTGCAGTCCCTCAAAAGATCCACAATTTGAATCATGAAGATCAATCGCATATCCAACAGAGCAGAAATTCTTATATTAGGAAATCTGTAATCTGTTACCTTGAATGCTTGGCAGACTACTTCCCCTCTCTTCCATAAGCAACATTAATATCATGTTCCCATACAGGAAGCAGTTTGTTCAGCTACCAGAGATCATGATGGGTGCCTAGTCAATTTCATACAGCTGCCACTGAGTAAGAATATAATCTGGCAAACAGTCTGACATGGGATAAGCAGTGACTCCTCGTTAGTCTGAGGTGAGATGAAGTTGATTCTAACTTGTTAGATTCACAGTAACATAGAGTAAGAAAAGAGGAAAGAAGCGGAAGGAGCAGCTGGAGGAACATATGTGCCCGTTACGTAAAGCTCAAATAGGCAATGGTGTGCTAAGAAGGGGCAACTCCATCAACAATGATTTTTCAGGCAGTTATATTTCCCAGCATAATATAACTTTAGGGTAAGAGAAGGGAGACTTTGGTAGAGGGGGAAAAAGAATAAAAAAGGATAGGCAATGGCATGAATGAGATAGAGGCAGATTAGTAATATAGTACCTAAAATTATTGGCATCCTTAAGGTACTGGTGATCCATAACTTGCCTTTAGGTACCAACATGGACTCTTGCCAAATTTATTTTACTGCAGTTACTGTTGATAGCCATTTCCCATGGTCTCTCTTGTTCATTACACAAGAGTACTTTCTTGAAAGTTCTCAGTCCATGGACCAGGAGGACTGAAGTACAGGATATACAGGAAACTTATGCTACTAGCTATTATGTAAGTAATTGCTACAAATTCTTAAAAATTAATAAGGCAAAATATCAGCTGAGTGTGAAAAAGGTCAGGGCAAAGAATTGTGACTCAGCACCTCAAGAACAAAGAAAAATGTGTATTCAATTTAATATTAAACTCATTTTTATTTATATTTTCTTCTATAAATAAATCATCCATTTTAATACTCTCTCCCCAATACATCCCACATTCAGTGTAGCAACAAAAATATGATATAAATCACAAGCAATAATAACAGCTAACAATGATATAATTAACGGTTCTAGAAAATTGACATTAGCTGAATACTGCTGCTAATCTTTACATGAACACATCCCTTTTAAAATAACTTAATAAATCATTCATTTTCCTTCAGATGACCATTATAAATTAATATAACTCAAATTTGAACAAATTATTTTTAAGAGTTCCAAAAACTATTTAGTAAGTTCATAATGCAGTCAACCTGACTGGTAGTAAATTTCCTACTCCTTTTGTCAATTTAAAAAAAGCATTTTCACTACTCCAAGAAGTTATAAACAAACAGATCTAATTTACAGACACATGACACTATTTAAACACCTTTTGTGTGATGAAACATATCATTCTTCTTTAATTACTGTTTATGTTTCATCTGCTCTATTTGAATTACCATCATCATCAGTCCGTTAATCAGCTATCACGTCTAGGGCTCTGAGAACACAGACAGTATAAAAGAATAGCTCAGCTCCAGAAATTAATCAACAGCCTCCTGCTTGATTCCATGGACATTCACCACTTAGCATTACAGAGGGCTAGATTAAGGTCTTCTGGGGTTGTAGGTTCCATTCCAAATTTCATGGCCTCCTTTTTCTTTTTACAACAGCCATGAAAGCTATTTTAAACACCCCTAGTTGATGTAATCCATTTTCCCCCATTCTTTTTGGAAGCCTGGCACACACATACAAATTTAATTTTGAGCACAGAGTGTATTTTATAATTCCAGTCAGATGACATCATATTAGCTACTATTTCAGTCTTCCTAGCTCTCTTGTCCAAGATGGCTGCTATCCTAGGGAACCAAAGGTATTACCTAGCAACACCTATTACAAATAGGTTACCAGTGCTAGCGATCTTGAAGATATCTGTAAGGCAAAGAGACTAACTTCCCTAAGGCAGTGAACAGGCATTACCTTAGCTAGTTCTAATGGGGGCCTGCTACTGCAGTTTCCTAAATTCTGAAATGTGCTGTTGCCTGGTTGGACAAAACCCCCTTCTTTTAATAAAGGTAAAAGAAAGCAGCAGCATATCTTAACTCCTTTCCCTTATGGTTATGTTCTTCAATGTTTAGGATACCCAAATTTTGGGCCCCTAAAGCTGGGTTTAGTAGAAGTATGAGCCCATTGCCTCCAATATGATATAAGGGCTTGGTATAAATAAAGCTCTGTGTTAGAACACACTATTATTTTGATGCTGGTATTTCCAGAGGTAAAATATGTCTCCCTACTCCTTGCTCTGTCTGTTTCTCTTTCAGGAAACTCGTACTGACGTGAACCATGTTTTCTTCCATCTGCCTCCACTACTGAATAAATGAAAAATGACAGAATTATACTTCCAGTAGCTTTTGAAAGTTAACAACCTTTCGCCTGGTGCCATATGGCTTCTCCAAACATTTTTTCCTGATGAATATCAGCTACTAGTATCAGGCTTATTTCAATTGCCTGCATACTGTGAGCTAGCTAAAGCTACCAATAAGAATACATTTTAAGTAAGCCTAGAAAAACAGCAGCAGCTCATTTTGTCTCCTCCTTCGGCTAGTTAAAGGAAAGATGTGTGAATTATACAATACTTAGCAATACAAGATTTCTATTTATCAACTGTATTGCAACTGAAATTAATGCTGTACATTTTATTTGAAGCTTTTTCTTATTCCACTGCAACACAGAGTTAAAAAGGGAGCAAAAAAAAGTCCTCCTTATATGTGTAATTCTTTATAAAATGTCAAGTGCTGGAGCAATGTGCCACTATGCCCAAACATATAGAGTGGTAAAATGTTATTTGAAAAACATAGCGTTTTTCATCTTTGTATTGCAAAATGCTTTCTTTACAAAGGAAGTCAGTATACTTCTCCCATTTTACAGGGAAACTGAGGTATGGCGTGGGATGCAAGTTTCTTTTTTGATTAATGAAGTGAGAGATGATCTAAAAAACACTGAAAAACAATGGGCTAGATTTCAATCTCATTTACACCAATATAAATCTGCAGTAATGCCAGTGAAGTAGCACTGGTGTGAGACTAGTGTAGGTGAGAGGAAATTTGTGCCCAAAGCATTTTCCAGAGGTTCTGGAATATAAATATAATTTCTACATAACAGACTCAGCAGCCTTAAAAGGCCATACTAAATAGAATTACACACATTATTGCTGAAGGAAAAAACCCACAAATACAACAAAAATTATTTAAATAGGAATGAAACTAAAGAAACACAACATGTTCTAAATAATTAATGTTTAGAACTTTTTAAACTTTCTGTTGTTTTCAGAAAATGCTTTCCAGCATGACCTGGAAACATCACTGTAGCATATTACCCGCATTAAGACTAAAAAGCTGGGCTGCGGTCCTGTTTGGAAAAAAAATAATTAATGCTCTCATTTCACAGGCTACTAAACTTAGCAGTTTTTATCTTTTAATTTCATTACACAGGGTCAAAACGTCTTCTCTTTTTACTTGATTTTACCCATGAAAGCTAAACACAATGTAGTCAGAAACAGCAAAGAATGCTGGGGTATTAAAATTTCTTCCCAACAATAAGCAGTTTAAAACTAATGTCTTATTTTTGTTACTATGATAAACTGATGCTCATTACTATAATTGGAGCTCCCAGAAGATATGACAGAAGGCTAATAAGAATAAATTCACTGTACCCTAAACTGTAAATATACCACAATCTGCAGCTATTAACCATTTAAAGCTCAAAACCTTATTAAATGTTTTATCAGGGTTAGATTGCACAACCCCTACTCACATTTGCCAGCAGTTACTCGTGAGTAGCCCCACTGATACCAATGTGAGAATAAATCCTCACCAGCCTGATTAATGTTTGCACAATCTAACATAGTGTGTTGTGTTATACTGTATCTTTTGTTTTCTACTGTGAATCAACGTTAAGAATTATTAATAATAAGGCATCTGCCATTTCAATACTAAGGCACAAATATTTCTTAGGTAAAGAATAAGAAGCTATAGTACCAAAATAGGGACAGTCATTAGATATGCACTCCTGTATGCAATCCCGTTGTGGTTGTGTTGGTCCCAGGATATTAGAAAGACCAGGTGGGTGAGGTAATATCTTTTATTGGACCAACTTCTGTTGATGAGAGAGACAAGCTTTCGAGCTTATACAAATCACAGATGTCATTGCTGCTTTAACCGCTTTTGTTAAAACCAGACTCTTTTTTTGCCATATTGAAGGCATTGGTTAAACCTGGATTAGCCTATATGTACTCCAGTAGGCTACCCATGGAGTTAACCACTGTCTTCAATACGGCAGAAAAGCCAGGTTTTAATAACCACAGTTAAAAACAGTAATGACATCTGTGATGAACTGGGAGCTCTTTCTGTACCACTTCTGAACTTGAGATGATCTTATGAAATTGTATCATGAAATGACTGTGTCATGGAATGCCTGTGTGTAGGTGGATCCCCAGTGAGTTAGCAGGGTTTGCTATGCCTCTGCCAGGCCAGAGACAAGGGTGATTAATCAGCACTCAGCGACAGTTTATTCAAAGTAAAACTCCTTGGGACAAGCCGCTTTCTCCTCTTGTGGGAGCAGTGGAAAGTTACCAAAAGGCTGAACAAAATAAGTAGGGGACCCCTGCTGGAGTCTGTCAGGACTCACAGGGAGGAACTAGGGGAGAGTCATTTTGCACCAGATTAAGATGAGGGAGGCTGCTGCAGTGGAAGAGTAGCAAAGGAGGTGAAGGGCCCACCCTGCCTGCTAGAATATAGATGGTCCCTCAAGGATCCCAAGAGAAGGATGAGCCCATGAAGGATGCTGAATTTAGGATGTTTTATATAATCTGTGCTGTATCTGTTGAGAGCAACCTTAAATACAGGCTGATAGATTGAGCGGAGTGTGCGTGTTTGTGTGGGCTGCTTCACAACTATTGTGGTGCACCTGAAGCTTCACCCTTTTGGGGTGAAGTTCTGAACAGGGGTGTGTTTAAGTACTAGGAATTCTTGAAGGGGGGCTAGGTCGCTGGACAGAGGGTTCAGACACTCAGAAACGGGGTGCACTTACAAGAGCTCACCCTAAGGGTGTATCTAGGGACTCCAAGATAGGGGTAGTGGCTGGACTTTGTTCAGATTCCACAAACTTAACACACCCTTGAGGAGCTAGAGCAGAGAGGCTTGGATTTCCCTCACAGCAGTCCTCACAGGTGGCCGCAAAGGGGCGCTCACTAGGATCTGTGACATCTATTTTAAATGAACTTGTAAACATAAACATAAAAGCCTTTTATCTTTTCAGCTAACATAATTAAGTAAAATAAGATGTATTTTATTTTTAACTAGCGAAAATACCCGGCATTGCTCGGGTCAGTCGGAGATGGGGAGGGGGCAGAGAGCTGAGCGAGTGCGGGGTCCGTTGGATGGGGGCAGAGAGCAAACCTGACACCCCCACCTCAACCCCCCGACCAAACCTGACACCCCTACCTCACTTACCCCTCGACCAACCCTGACTCACATTGTCACACCCCCACCCAAACCCAACACCCCCATGTCTCCCCCTACCAACCCCAACCCCACCTGACCCACACCTCAACCCCCATAGACCAAACCTGACACACCCACCTCACTTTCCCCCCCAACCAAACCCGACACCCCTACCTACCACCACAAACAAACCCGACACCCACACCTCACTTACCCCTCGATCAACCCCGACCCCCCTCCTCACCCTCCCAACCAACCCCAACAGCCCCACCTTACCCCCCACCAAACCCAACACCCCCTGACCAACCCCAACCCCAACCCCCACACCTCACCCCTCACCCACCCAGACACCTTCCCACCCCCCCAGACCAAACCCAACACCCCCAGCTCACTTACCCCCCGACCAAACCCGACACCCCCACCTCACCCCCCCGACCAAACCCGACACCCCTACCTCACTTACCCGCCGACCAAACCCGACACCCCCACCTCACCCCCGACCAAATCCGACACCCCCACCTCACTTACCCTCCGACCAAACCCAGCTCGGGTCCGTCGGAGTGGGGAGGGGGCAGAGAGCTGAGGGATTCCGGGATCCGTAGGAGGGGGGAGGGTGCAGAGAGCTGAGGGATTCCGGGGTTCTGTCGGAGTGGGGAGGGGGCAGAGAGCTGAGGGATTCCGGGGTCCGTAGGAGGGGGCAGAGAGCTGAGCGAGTGCGGTGTCTGTTGGAGGGGGTATTATGACATCATAACTATGTCACAGAGAACAGCAGCTGCCCAGCTGATGTGATTGGCCTTTCAATAATTTCACCCCTGGGGGGGCGTCAGAGGTGAGATTTGAAAAATTTTCCACTCTTATGGTCATTAGGACCCCAAGACCTCTAACTGTACCAAATTTCAAGTCTCTAGCTCAAACGGTGTGGGAGGAGTAAGCATACATCCGCGCATACATACACGCATACACGCACGCATACATACATACATACACCATTTGACCTTTATATATATAGATATTGAAATACAATTTTTAACAGCTGTTAAGAGCAAAAGAATTTTTATTATAAATCACAAAATCCTGTTTCACTAGGTTTAGGTAAGTAATAATTCTTTCTATTTCCTTTTATTCACTCCTTCAGCACTGCTGAGTTGAGTGAATAAAAGGTAGTAGTAGAAAACTGAGCACAGACTAGACTGGACCATGGCAATGATAATGCTGTTCCTAATTTCCCAGTGTTGTTAGTATTGATACTGGTACTGTTGTATGGCAGATTTAACTTCAGAGCTCTCCTGATGTGCTCTTATTGGGAATTATACATTAATCTGCATACATATTTGTTCATATAAGATCATAGCTCAACTAAATGACAAAAACCGTGTGCTATGCAACCTTGTGCTACCATGGATGGAAATAAAGCTATTGCCCTGTAACCGTATGTTTTTCATGAGAGATGAAAGCATCATATTGATTCAAGGAGAAAGGTAATACAGAAACCTCAAACAACTGAAAGGGAATGGGAGGTTAAAGTGATCTCCTAGCTGTATCTTTTTTGGCACTTGTGGATGGATACATTGGTGCAATGCAGTAATCAGTTGTTGCATAATGGAATTCTAGAGGACAGAGGCAATGAGAAGTCTACCCAGAAAAATGTTTGCCTTCAGTTTTTAAATCCCCAGCATCAATAATACTTTATAGCTCTCTTTAAAAATATATTTCAATCTTTTAAAATATGAAACTAATTTACTGAGAAGCAGCTGAGATAACTATTGAGAAAAAACAAAAAAACAACTGTACTTGATTCACCTATTCATGAGGGGCCCAATCCTGTACCAATGTAGTCAATGGCAGTTTCACAACTGACTTCAATGGGCATAGGACTGGAGTCAGAGCCTTATCTAGCAGCGAACAACATTCCATTATCAGAAAGGAGTCAAAGCTTTTGGGAAGGTGGCAATGGACACTACTTATCAGAATAAGTTGGGATCTATCAGCACCGAAAGGACAGTCAAATAGCGAAGGCGAACAGGAAAATCAGGGAACCAAGAAAAGTGATTAAAGAGGAATAAAAAACATCATGGAGAAATTCTAACCCTGGGAAGACTGATTCAGTTAAGGGAGCTCTAAGTCTTATTTGCTATTGTATCAACTTATAAACAAGGCTATTTAATTAGAACATTAAAAAAAAATTGCATCCTTAGATAAATGTCTGAATCACAAAAACAAGTTTTCTAAATTGTCACAAGACAATTAGTGAAACTTTAGGAACTTTTGAAAAATGTTCTAAAGATGTCTATTGAATGCCACATTTTTTCCATCAGGGTATCAGCAACTTGGCTGAAATGGATATCTTTACCTGAAGCGTTGAGAGGATGTGATGCTCTGCCATAACAGATCCTTTGAGGGCATCACCCATCTCCTTGTTCTGACTGCTGGAACAGTAATGATCATCTTCTATTGTGATTTGCTCATTCTCTTCGGCCTCCAGCTGGCTCTGGTTGAAACGCAGGGAACCCTTTAGAATATCCTTGATCTATTTGCCAGACAGGAGGAAAAATAATTCAGAACATTAAGAAAAATCTAAAATGTCTGAAACTTGGGCTAGTGTACCCAAAGCAGACTGTCTGCCTTTTATACACTATATTTTTTGTAAATGATTTATTATATTCTTTTTTTGGAAGAAAACAATATTAATGGTAATACTTTCACTGGTTAAAGGATCAAGTACCAGTGAAACAGGGTTCTACCAGAAACTGAAAAACACAAAGTACCTAAGATATTTAAAAAGAACACTCCACCTATGTGCTCTCCAACACTTAGATAGCTGACATACATTATGGTATTCTAACTGAAGGATACTCTAGAGCTAACCCTAAGGAAACAGTTCTTAGAGACAGATGCACATTGTTGAGTAATATTCTCATTAAAGAAATATAGTACTTTCTCCTCAAATCAAATGATACACAAATGTCAGCTTTTTGGTATAGATGACAAAGGCATGGATACTGAATACAGCAGGGGTTGGCAACCTTTCAGAAGTGGTGTGCCAAGTCTTCATTTATTCACTGTAATTTAATATTTCGTGTGCCAGTAATACATTTTAACATTTTTAGAAAGTCTCTCTCTGTAAGTCTATATTATATAACTAAACTATTGTTGTATGTTAAGTAAATAAGGTTTTTAAAGTATTTAAGAAGCTTCATTTAAACTTACATTAAAATGCAGATCTTATCAGTTTAGTGTGATCCTTGCCCTTGCTTTTCCTTGCTGAGTTTTCCAATGTCCCCACGCCAGCCATGACCTCAGCTAGCAGGGGACCAGTGGCCAGAACCCCAGACCAACAGCGGGTGGAGCAGGGCCGGCGGATGGAACCCCAGAGCACCGGCCCCGCTGCTGGCTTGGGGTTCCGTCCATCCAGGCCAGCAGAGCACGGCCGGCGGCCAGGACCCGTCTGGCAGGGGGCTGGTGGACGGAACCCCGTCTGGCAGCAGAGTGCCACTGAAAATTAGCATGCCACAGGTTGCCTACTCTGGAATACAGTGTATGTAATGTATTGGAGGAGTGATGGTGTGATTCTTAAAGCCCAAAACTGGGAATAAGGCTACCAGGGTTCTACTCCGAGGCCACCACAGACTTTCTGAAATTGGTACTGGATAGGAAGCTTGACCTCTCTATGGTTCAATTTCACCTCCAGAAAAAGAAGATTTCTAAAGCTTAATATATTAATATTTAGAAAAGCTGAATTTGGTCAATATCTGTACCTGCTTCAAGCCTGCCAAAGATATCAGAATTTCATCTTCTTTCTCCAAGTGTTCCTGTAATATGACCTCCTGAATATTTCCTGCAATACAAAAAACAATATTTTCCTAAATGATTACTTAGTATTTAGCTGCCACCAACTTACAGTGAGCATGAGCATGCTCAAAACATAGCACCACATCTCAAGCTGTCATGAATATAGTCACACACATAGACCTACAGTTTGGCATCTTTACTCATTGTAGAAGCGGATAAGAAACTTGGCTAGCTAAATCTACACACCAGTCAGAACTCCCACAATGATGATGTGCTATTACCAGGTTTGACTGCCAAATTAATTGATCAGGACACACAACTGACATCCTACGCCTGATCTCTAGAAGAAAGCTGATGGCTATAACCTTCATGATCTCCACAGATATTAAGTTAGAGAATCTAGTAAGCTGGCTGCTTCCACTTTCATCCCTATTCAGGTGTGCAATCTTCCAATCTTGATTCTGGAAATATTTCAGGAAGCATTTAGGAATATACCCAGCAATAGTATCTGTGGACACCTTAAACTAGTTTAAGTGTGCACTGTGCAATTCTAGCTCTGCTAGTTTCTAATGATACTAGAGTTCCCTGGTCCTTGTGTACCAAGAATGAAATCCTCACCTCTGCTCCCTCCCCTTTACTCTGAGTTTCAGAGCCAGAGCAGAGTAAAGGGACCTTAATAGAAGTGACAAAGAGTCCTGTGGCACCTTAAAGACTAACTAAAGTTAAACTAACTAACTAACTAACTAACTTTAGTCTTTAAGGTGCCACAGGACTCTCTATCACTTCTGCAATTCCAGACTAACACAGGTACCTCTCTGATTCGGGACCTTAATAGTCTTATATCTGGCTGGAGAAGGAAGACAGCTGAAAGTCTGTTCTTCAAGCATCCCTCTTGCAATCTCCGGCACAGGGGTGTTACTGAGTCCAGGATAGATATATCAGAGGAAGGGCCACAGTACACAGTGCCACAGAGATTTTGGGCCATGCTGTAGCATGAATCATCAGGCTTTAGTTGGCTTTCACATTTTTCAGCGTTTTTATATCTCTATAACACGATTCCTCCCCCCCTCACACACACATGCTTGGTAACATGTTATAAAACAAGTATGAACAAAGACTAAATGGGTGGGGTAGGGAGGAGAAAACAAATAATTCAGAACATACCTCAAATGTGGGATATTGACCTTTAAAATGCTATGCGAATAAGTCACAAAATAAGAAATGCAAGGCACTCCACACGATATAGAAATAATCCATTGTTGTTTCTGGTTTTTCAAAGCTACGATTTCTTAATTCAAACCCTAATGCGGTAATGCGTGAATAAGAAGGAAAACGCCCACTCCCAGTTCTGCCTTCAGCTCAAGCTCCTCTGAGGAGGAAGCTTTGGCTAGGCAGTAATGGGAGGAAGGGGAATGCGAGGGCAGATTCTATTACTGGTAGGTGGGGTATAGCAAGAAACGTTTGGGCACTACCATTCTACACGCACACATCTAATTTTATTATTCTCCCCGAGTTTGAGATCTTATAATAATATTTGTTTTCTTTTCTATTCATACGGTTAAATGTCCATATGATGAAGTTGTTTGCTTTAAAATATTTATCCTATCATGGAACTCCTGAATTATGATTTTTTCATAATATAATAAAACCTTTATGAAAGTGTACATTAGTATCAATCCCAAATAAAAGAAAATCTGAGAGCATCTTCCTATCTGCAGAATAAACACTGATGATATGCACTGAAGAATAACTGAATTATATGGCTTATAAATTATTTGCAAAGCCAAGTAAATCTATTTCTGTGCTATACGTATTTCTCTTATAGCATTGTTAAATGGCTGCTGTAGTTCAAAAGCTATCAAAACCCTAGGGGCAGAGCAGGACTTGCATCACATTTAGCTCAACATGAACAATGGAGCCACACACACACTTTAGAATTTAGCTACCTTATCAAACAAAGGCCGCTTTGTTTTCAACAATGGTGTATTTACTAGTGATACCTCCTGAAAGTGTTTTGCATAACTGGTGAGGAATAAATATCAAACACTGGCTGTCAAGCAAATGCTTCATTTAAATACTGCTGGGAATCTCACCAAACATTCAATAACTATTCCCAAGGAAGATAATGTAATTTTCTGCCCAAACACAGCAAATCAATAAAGATTTTGGTTGGAAACAGGTTAGTTGAAACAGTTGTACAATTACAATGAATAATAAACATTCATATCCTGTTCTCACACTTACCCAAACTTGTAAACAACACTCCATGAAAATTCACGCTTGAAACAGGTATTGACAAAATTCAAGATTTCAATTTTCCCCTCAGTGAGAAAACTAATTTCTAAAGTTTAAATTAGACATTTTATCATTTTCTGTTTAAAGATGGAAGAGTAAAATAATCCAGTAGGTCCTAGCTGCACTATTTAGAGAAGACTTGTGCTCTTTGATAACTGAACTCATATATATTGCAAGATAATGTGTAAAGTTAATATGTAGTCACTGAATTCTCTAGACAGGGAAAGAGGCTGGTTGAAACCTATTAGATTTGCAGTACAAATTATATATCTATATATATCTATATCTATCTATAGATATAGATATAGATGCACAAAAATGGTATGCACTGTGCCTGATTAGTTTTAGTTTCCTATTAAATAAGTTCTAATGCACATTGAAAGACTATCACACATTCAGTTCAGCTACTGGCTATCTCCCTCCTTAGCAGTTGTTATAACTGTTGGAGTGGCTTCTACTTCAAAGGTTACAGCTGATACTGGAGCAACTGGTCCCCAAAGAGAACCCCAGATTTAGAACCAGTTGCAACTGCTATGACCAAGTGCTGGCCTTAACCAGCCACACAGAATCCGGCCACCAGCAAAAATTAAAAACAACAGCTGTATTCATTGATCTTTCTTCTGTATATGATACTGTATGGTGCAAAGGTCTCCTGCCAAAGTTATCATTAGCTTTCTCAGCCAATCAACCATCCGGTCACATCATTCTTTTAATTCATTTATACAGATAACATCATGCTAGCAACATGAGTGTCCTCTTTGAACGCCACAGAAATGCTCATGACCAACCACCTCCGGACCCTAGAAACGTATTTCAAATCTTTACAACTGAAACCCAACACTTCAAAACACTCATCTCTGCCTTCCACTTGAATAATCATGAAGCCAAAGTTCAGCTGAAAGTGGACTTTTGTGATCTGCCTCTTTTGCATAACTATGGTACCCTTGAGACACCTTGATCAGATGCTGAGCTATCAACACCACCAAAAAGATGATAAAGACAAGGGTTAACATCATCAAGAAGCTCGCGGGCATATCCTGGTGTCACGGTAATGAAATAATTTGGTACCATATAGATCACTGGGGTACGAAATATTATGTGAAGGGGGTCATAACCAGGTGTCTATGACCAGGTTATGGAGGGCGGATTATGAATATGCCATTGATATGTGTGTATCTATTTTGGAACTGAAGTTATGGATATTGGATATAGGGTGCTTGTACTTCAAACTTATGCTTGGCTTCTGGGTGAAATCTCAGACAAGCTGGTGCTAACTTGAATGGCCTGCCTGATGGCCCATTAAAGGGCCATCAACTGCACAATGAACTCTGTCCACACCCAAGGAACTTCCCCAGGAATGGGACATGCCTGGGCAGAAACTGAATCCTGGAGAGTCTGGTGATCGGACCATGAATCCTGGAGAGTCTGGTGATTGGATCACGTGGCTAGGAACCTCCATTTTGCAACCAGACTCTAGGAGGAAGTCTATAAAGCCTGAGAGAGATGTCTCCATTTTGTCTTCAATCTGCAATCTTCAGCTAGCACCTACCTCTGGATGGGATTTTGCTACACGTGGAAGCTCTGACCAACGGACTGATGACCCACCCCTAGAAGGGGGTGAATTCCAGAGACTTATCTGAGCCTGCAGTTTATTCTACAGCTGCAAGACTGAACCAAGAGTCTTGCCAACATTGCATGTAATTGATTTCTTTTAACCTTTCCTAACCCTCACCTACACCTTTTTCTTTGGATAATAAACCTTTAGATTTTAGATTCTAAAGGATTGGCATCAGCGTAATTTGTGGGAAGATCTGACTGGTATATTGACCTGGGTCTGGGGCCTGATTCTTTGGAATTGGGAAGACCTGTTTTCTTTATTTGGGGGTATTGGTTTTCATAACCATTGATTGCAGGATAGGTGGCTGCTGGTGGTGATACTGGGAATCTGGAGTGTCTAAGGGGATTGCTTGAGTGACTTGTGGTTAGCCAGTGGGGCGAAACCAGGGTTTTTTCTGTTTGGCTGGTTTGGTTCACATTAGCGTGGAAAAACCCCAGCCTTGGGCTGTAATTGCCCCTTTGGAAGCAATCTGTCCTGATCTGACTCTCACAGTTGGATCCCACCAGGAACAGCACTGTCACACCTGGAGATGTGATGCATGCATGCTTTGAACCTCAGCACAGGCCCTGGTCTTGCCAACATGGAGTACTGTGTGCTAGCTTGGTGCAACTGCTTCCACACCAATCCTGTTGACACCAAAATCAATGCTGTAGTCAAGATTGTTAGTGGTTCTCTCAAATCAATGCCAATACCGGGGATACCAGTTTTGGTGCTCATCGTGCCATCCGACATGAATTAAGAAACTACTGTGGTCCACAGCCCAAGAGCAGCTTGGCCGTTCTGGACCTGCCTATACACCAACACCTCAATTCACTGTCACTCTCCCATCTCAAATCCACGAAACCTGTTTGGATCCCCATGTCAGTGTTGTAGGTCAATGGAAAGCACACCAGCCCTTGAATCATGGGCCTCTTGTGATATCCCAAACAAAGCCCTGACTGAAAATCCAACAACTGTAATCCTGGGATTCTGCCTTCCCCACAGGAAGTGAACTGCACTTGACCAAGTTTGGACAATGCATGGAAGATTTGGATCTGTCTTCCACAAATGGAAAATCAAAGAGTCATCAAATTCTGACCACAGTGAGACACAAACCATGCAATACATGACAGATAACTGCTGCATTCACATTTACAGTGGTGGCATAAAGGGGATCCACCTTGCTATTCCAGAAGCATTAGAATGACTTTCAAATCTTAAAATTCATTTATAATCCTAGCCCTTTGCTTTTCAAATGCCGTATGAAAGAAGAATACAGACTCTACAAGAATCACTTCCTGAACTACCTTTCTTGACTATACATCTTTGGAAAAAGGAGAGCATAATGATTAGGATAAAATAACAAATGGAACTTAAGAGGAGAACTAGGAAACAGCCGATCTGTAAATTGGTCTGCAGAACCAAGGAAGATACTGCGAGTGCCACCCAAGGACCACCTCTCCAACCAAAAAGGAACTGCTTGGAATGTATGGATTTAATCCCTGGATACTGAACATGAATTGACTAGAAGTCATCTTTTATGTGGAATTTTTTTTTCAGCAGTAACAAAAAAAAAGTGTTAATAGAAGAAAACGGCATAATTTCCTGGATTTTAGGAAATTATCGCTTTCCAGGAAAAAAAAAAAAGACTAAACTACAGGGCCACTAAGTGTACAACAAAGGATGAGCTGCTTGAGTTAGTTAAGAACTGTTGTGATAACTGAAGACAGAAGGTGAATGGAAACATTTTTTAATGTAGACACCAACTAGTGTGGCACCCTATGGCATTCTGACCAACGAAAAGTGGAGTTCCCTTTATTTCATGAATCAGAGAGGTAGCCGTGTTAGTCTGGAATAGGAGAGGTAACAAAGAGTCCTGTGGCACCTTAAAGACTAACTAAAGTATTGAAGCGTAAGCTTTCGTGGGCTAATACCCACTTCGTCGGATGCAAGCCTTGTTACCTTTATTTCATGTTAGAACCAGGAAGTAGGAAGAGACAGTAATGGACTGAAATGTGCTGTTGACAATCAGAAGTGGCAGAGAGGAAGGAAAACCACTAAACATGAGATATCTTTTCAGTGTACTTGTCCACTTTACTTCATTTCCTCCTCTATTTCCACACCCATTCTTTATGGGAAATGTCTCCCCTACTAATCTCCACTCTTATCCTAGGTCTCCTGTGGCATTTACATGCAGATAACACCTTCTGAAAGGAACTATCTTGAAACAGCTGCAGGCTTTTTTATGATTGCTGCCTTGCCAGTGTTGGCTCCTGATCAATGATTTGTGCACACTAACACTGCCAGAATCACATTAAATTTAGTGTTCCTCTTTACAGCCCTGGCTGTGATTACCAAGAACACTCTTCAAAGTCATAATGAAGGAGAGCTACCAACGTGCAACTCTCACATTATCAGTTTACGCCCCTGGTAAGGGACACTTAACCTGGGGACACCAAGATAAAAGATGCTTTATTTCAGTTCTAAATCTTTCCAAAACAGGAGGACAATTGAGTTCACACAGGTGTCAGGGATTCAATAAGATAGCGTATTTCATGTTTCACATACCAATCCTGCAGTGTGACACTTATTGAAGAAAAAGGTTTATAGGAAAGGTTAAATAGGTGCTAATACTTCCAAGTTCCCTAGTATATCTGTAATGACACAACTTCTGTTTTAGTAGCCCTACAATGAAGTGGAAAACATGAACTGGTATCTCAGTCTCATTTAAAGTTCTCCGTTTTCCTTTTATTTTATAGGAGAGGCTGCATTTTCATTATAATTGAATTGAATATAAAACTGGAATCCATATACCTCATTTAAAGTTGGCTGTCAGAGCTGAAAATTAATATCTCTGCATGACCTATACAGATAGACAATGCAGTATGGTATATAGATGTTGATGCTTATTAACAAAACCCAACAAGTTTCCATTGGTTTCCTTTGCTTTTCATGATGAACATCACTAAATGACAATGAGTGAATTATTTTCATTTTCAAACTAATGGGTTTATGGAAGGTTAATTGTTTCAAGGAATCAAAGTCTCATCCACCTTTCTCTTTTGTGGGTGCCATCTTTCAATAGATCTCCATTGCACTGTTTTCAAAAGCAGTGCCTAAAAGGGTTTAAATGATAAAGAGATGTGGGTCTTTGAAATGCAAATTCATGAAATTTAATTTTTTTATCTGCAGTATAATGAACTGGCAGTGAATGAAAATTGATTGCTTCATCTGACAGATACTTTGAGATTAACAAACAGCAATGAGAAATACAGTGGGGCAAATTAAGCTGAAATTGAGCTACCTCTTTACAATGTACATTATTCAGCGTGGCCACAGATTGGCCCATGTTCACTTAGTGTAAGCTTAACATTGTAGGGCAGACTACACTTTGTTACTCTAAATTAAAGACATCACAAGTGTGAAGTCCTGAAATGGAGGTAATAGAAAACTTTATATTGGTTAAAGGAAACTAATATTTCAGACTTCCTCCAGCTGGCTTTTTTTTTGTTCCTCTTGTAATATATTTCATGTATGTATTTGTATACAATATACTCATAATTCATACACAGTAGTCACCCTTAAAAAGTCAAATATTTACCAGCAATTAATGTGCTCTTGCATCAAACCAGTTATTCTCCCATAAGTAAAAAAAGAAAGTGGTAACTGTTGATTTTTTAAAATAGCAACTGCTGTACATATAAATATACACACGTTGTGGTCAATGCAGAGGTGCACTAGTCCAAAAGAAGCACCGTGCCACCGAAGGAGTGCAAGGAGAATGTGGGGACTGTGCCGCCTTTTGACAGCTTGCAATGTGTTCTCCCCCTCTGCAGTTGTTGGAGGGTTGAGAGTAGAGTTTAGAGCATTTGTGCTCAGGTTCAATCGTGGTTGGTAGCAATATAGATTTAGGGTCTTAGACCGCTGGAAATGTGCTCACTTCATTCAAATGAACAACTATAGATTTACTCTTCCTTCAAAAAACTAGGTGCATCACTCCAGATCATACGCTATCATCAGTTGTTGGCTGCATGTGTCCTCTCTCTGAGTTCTGCACCGGCTCTGGCCAGACAGCCCATACAGCAGACTTTGATCAAACTGCCAAAGAAGACCATAGACTCAGATCAGTGGTGAAGATGCTCGGCCAGATTTATTGTTCATGGTCCTAGTCTCCCATATGTGCTACAGGTACACACATATGCCCATTACAATGGTCTCGGCTCAGTGAGCGGTGGGATTCTCTGCTCTCACCTTGGCCAGACAAGGACAGCCCCTCTGTGACTCCTCTTTTATACACTGATACAAACAGGTTACCTCCACTCTGACGTGGTTAGTTACCACCCTGTACCTTCAATCAAAACTTCTCTATCCATCACCCTGACCTTATGTTTAGGAGGGTCAGCGTGTCCCTGTATCATCTTCTACTATAACTTGGTATCAAAATGTTCTGGCATGGTCCTTCTGGAATGTATTTATGTAAGTGTCCTGTGCCTAGCACTTCCTAGGACTGCTTGTGTTTTTGCAACACCAACCCTCTTCTTGCCAAGTTCAGTGAGCTTGCAAGTAGGCATGTTTTGCAATGGGGCCTGACTCTTGCTAAATTTGCTTTATATCAGTAGGGCCTAACTTAAGTTTGGGCCTTAGGCCTTACATCAGGCCCTTTATAACAGGCCTCATGTCTTAGGCACTCTCTTTCTACTACACACACAACTTCTACAATTTAGGTCAAAGTCAAAACTAAAGCAAATCGAAGTGCATTAATTAATATAAGTAATTTTTACTTCCATTACATGACTGGATCCTCAATAGCTGAAATATCATATGAAGCAAAGCACTACTTTACATTTATGAACTAAAAGGAAAACTACAGCTGCTGAAGCCGCATTGTCAGTCACAAAAACAACCTTGCTATTAATTAGAAGATTAAAATCCACAGAGTACACATGATTTAAATGTTGGATAGTTTGTGATTCTTCTGAGGTGAACTGAACCAAAACCACTTTAATATTAGAATCGGAGACAGAAAATAATCTCCAGTACAAATGGCTCAGTTGCCTTGGAGGCCTCTGTGGCAGGCTGCCCTATTGAGTAATGTATTCTTCCTGCAGTAACTCTAACTTTGAAAAATGCTAGGACACCTTAAAATGCAAATAAAGAGAGTCGTGGTGAGATAAAACTAGAGTGTCCAATTATAAGTAAAGTGTATCAAAAATGCAGACCCTTACTTAAAATACAGATTTTTCTCTGTCCTCTCAGTTTAAGGTGGGAGTTTGTGTTAACAACAGCTTCAGATGAAAACTCAACTTGAGGAGGTAGGTGGAAAGGCTATGGGGTGATTTAATAATCGGACTATGCACTGTCCTAATTGTTTTTATTTATCCCTGTGTTTTCCATTATATTTAGTTTGTATTTGCTGTTTATGACTGGATATCTATTTTCCCTCAGGTTTTCTCATATCTGCACTATCACCTACCAAAACAAGGAAAAACAAAGTTTGGTTTGGACGATAGAGATACAAAAGCAGCACTTAAAGACGATAAAGTCATTGCGGAGAAACTAAATGCATTTTTTGCTTTACTCTTCATGGCTGAGGACATTAGGGAGATTCCCAAACCTGAGCTGTCTTTTGTAGGTGACAAATCTGAGGAATTGTCACAGATTGAAGTGTCATGAGAGGAGGTTTTGGAACTAATTGATAAACTTAACTATAACAAGTCACCGGGACCAGACGGCATTCACCCAAGAGTTCTGAAAGAACTCAAATGTGAAATTGCAGAACTATTAACTGGGGTTTGTAACCTGTCCTTTAAATCGGCTTCTGTGCCTAATGACTGGAAGATAGCTAATGTAATGCCAATATTTAAAAAGGGCTCCAGAGGTGATCCTGGCAATTACAGACCAGTAAGTCTAATGTCTGTACCAGGCAAATTAGTTGAAACAATAGTAAAGAATAAATTTGTCAGGCATATAGAAGAACATACATTGCTGGGCAAAAGTCAACATGGTTTCTGTAAAGGGAAATCATGTCTTACTAATCTATTAGAGTTCTTTGAAGGGGTCAAAAAACATGTAGACAAGGGGGATCCAGTGGACATAGTGTACTTAGATTTCCAGAAAGCCTTTGACAAGGTCCCTCACCAAAGGCTCTTACGTAAATTAAGTTGCCATGGGATAAGAGGGAAGATCCTTTCATGGATTGAGAACTGGTTAAAAGACAGGGAACAAAGAGTAGGAATAAATGGTAAATTTTCTGAATGGAGAGGGGTAACTAGAGGTGTTTCCCAAGGGTCAGTCCTAGGACCAATCCTATTTAACTTATTCATAAATGATTTGGAGGAAGGGGTATTCAGTGAGGTGTCAACGTTTGCAGATGATACTAAATGCTCAAAGTAGTTAAGATCCAAGCAGACTGTGAAGAACTTCAAAAAGATCTCACAAAACTAAGTGATTAGGCAACAAAATGGGAAATGAAATTTAATGTGGATAAATGTAAAGTAATGCACATTGGAAAAAATAACCCCAACTATTTATACAATATGGAGCGAAGAGGAGAAGAAGAATTTAGCTACAATTTAGCTGATTGGGTGAATCAGGAAAAAGATCTTGGAGTCATCGTGGATAGTTCTCTAAAGACGTCCATGCAGTGTGCAGCGGCAGTCAAAAAAGCAAACAGGATGTTAGGAATCATTAAAAAAGGGATAGAGAATAAGACGGAGAATATCTTATTGCCCTTATACAAATCCATGGTGCGCCCACATCTTGAATACTGTGTGCAAATGTGGTCTCCTCATCTCAAAAAGGATATATTGGCATTAGAAAAGGTTCAGAGAAGGGCAATTAAAATGATTAGGAGTTTGGAACCCCATATGAGGAGAGATTAAAGAGGCTAGGACTTTTTAGCTTAGAAAAGAGGAGACTAAGGGGGGATATGATAGAGGTCTATAAAATTATGAGTGGTAAGGAGATAGTGAATAAGGAAAAGTTATTTACTTGTTCCCAAAATATAAGAACGAGGGGCCACCCAATGAAATTAGTGGGCAGCACGTTTAAAACAAATAAAAGGAAGTTCTTCTTCACACAGCGCACAGTCAACCTGTGGAACTCCTTGCCTGAGGAGGCTGTGAAGGCTAGGACTATAACAGGGTTTAAAAGAGAACTGGATAAATTCATGGAGGTTAAATCCATTAATGGCTATTAGCCAGGATGGGTAAGAAATGGTGTCCCTAGTCTCTGTTTGTCAGAGGGGGGTGATGGATGGCAGGAGAGAGATCACTTGATCATTACCTGTTAGGTTCACTCACTCCAGGACACCTGGCATTGGCCACTGTTGGTAGACAGCATACTGGGCTAGCTGGACCGTTGGTCTGACCCAGTACGGCCTTTCCTATGTTCTTATGTTCATTCATCATAAGACTCAGACTCTTTCTGTTTATTTTAGCACTGATGGGTTCTCCCCAAAACTGCAAAGCAGTAGCCTCATATCTGTTATCTGAAGATGATATCTCATCATGAGGAGTTATCTAGGCATTTGTGGGGTACATTTTGGGATTAGTGAGGGAAGAGTCATTTCTGTCTTATCTCTGCTGAAAAATTTTAACTGAGGTCTCGAAATGAATGGCTGGACTCTGTATCCACTGTTTCAATTTCTGGAAACAAAATGGTGTTCCTGATGAAAAAGACTGTAATTTACATTAAATACTGATGTAAACTGCCAAAATAATGCTGCACACACTCCAGCACATCTGCACCATTTGTCCGGAAATCCTTAAGAAACATTATTGACAGTTAGTGCTGAACTTGTGCCAGGACTCTAACTTAAAATTAAATTGATTCAAGTTGCAAGGTATAATTTTCTTCCCATTAATTATAAACTGTATTAGAAGAATGTTCTTTTCCTTTGTTTGCCTCCATTTTGTTCCGTGGGCTTCTCAAAATACTGTTTAGATTTGATGAATTTACTGACACCATTTAAGTTTCCTGGATCTAGTGCCAAGACTATGACGGTGTTCTAATAGTCCTTCCAGTGTAATCTGCTGTTCCATCCACCTACAGTTCATCTCTTCAGTGAAAACAAAGTTGTCTTTAACTTCATTCAAGCAGCTTTATCCCTTCCTACTAGTTAGTGAGTCTAAACCTAGATTAGGAAATCTAACTCATGCTAATTTACTTTGTGATTTTAATGAATGGGCTGACTTCTGGCACAGGTAACTGTACTGGGCACTTTTATGGTGTAACAAGATCTGCTGCACAAACTGGGAACCCCTTCATCTGTTAGCCCATTATACTGAAGGAATATATTAATCCATAAAGTGCATAGCTAAATTCTGAAGGCATGCCATTCAATCTGAGACTTTAATCCTCAAATGTAGATTTACTTTCAAAACTGAAATATTCCAAAAAGAACTCTCATTCAATAGATATGTTCCATTTATATATTCAAAGTCAGACTGGCTCTCTTTGTTGCAAAAAAATATGTTTTGGTAGTGAAGAGGGAGCAAACGGAGTATTTCAGTCCATTTTGTACATCATCAGCAAAATTTATTTATTTAGGCTTGTTCTACATGGGAACGTTACACCTGTTTAAGTTAAGGTTCAATTTTTAAGGGTTTAGTTAAATTGTTAACAAAGGTGATGTGGACATTACTTTTAGTTTAACCCAAGCTGTCTTATTTTGAGTTAGCTTAAGTCGACTGGGAACAGGAAATTAGATAAACTAAAATAAACTATTATTAATCCAAAATAGGAATCTCCATATGGGGCTTTAAAAATTGATTTAAATTAAACTGGTGCAACTTCTGTGTGCAGACAAGTTGTAAATTCCAATCGGTTGCATGGTGCTATTGAATACAAGGGAGATTACATGATGCCCTTGCTGACATCTATTTGAAAAATAAGGAGTAACGCAGGCGTAACTGAGGCATAGAGGATGAGGGAAATACACTATTTTTTATACATATAATGTGCACTTCATTTTACCTGTGTGATATTATTGTGCCTGTATGGAGAAACCAACAGGAAACTGAACAATGACAAAGATAAGGCATAGAGAATGCCAAGGGTCCTTGAGGAACAATGGTAAAGCTATTAGTTGGGGAATGGTCCCCTCCTGGCTGCATCCAGGCTATTCTTCCCAGGTCTGAAAGAAGGATCAAAGGAGATACTAAAACCTTATAGCTGCTGGCCTAAGTGAGAAAGGGGTTGACTGGGCTGTTAGCTGCTGCCTGAGAGGAGATGCTCACAGAAGTGCACAGAAGGAGGAAGAGAATTCAGCAGGGTAGTCCTCTTCTCCCAGCCCAGAAATGGAGGTAATGATAAGGCATGTGACAGAATCCAGACACACACACACACACATACATATATATTAATGATATATATATATATATATATATTTTAAAGATATATATATAGTCTATCATTAATATGCAAGTCTTTCCCAGTTGGACTACCCCAATAAAGTTATAATTTGCTATCATCAGCTAGATACTTCATTTCTTCCACTGACAGTTTCTGGATTATAGAACAGAAAGAGCTGTCTCAAAATAGATCGGAACATGCAGAGAATCAGCTCTCTGACAAGCCAGCTACACCTTTTGTTTCATACATTTAATTTAAAAATGTGAAATAAACTTTAATAGGAGGGACTTTTTTCTTCTTTTTTTTTTTGACAGTCTTTTAAAGCTTTTTGCTATTTAACCAAAGAAACAGCCCCCCTTTGAATTGAAGGGCAGCTTGGCGAGGTGGCTTTTTTACCTTCAGCACTTTTAATAACACTGAATTTATACAGTATGGATTATGTTACCTATGCCCCAAATAAAAGGGAACTAATTTTATTTTACTCATTCCTTACAGATGAGAAAATGTTTCATTTCAACCTGGGCTTGCAGAGTCAGCTATAATTTCCATTTCATAATCTTCGATCTTACACACTATACTTAATTTAAAAAATTCAGCAATACATTGCATCGCTTTACAAATACGGTATACAGACCAATGGCATGGACTTGATAGCATTTTTTGTCCGGAAGGACTGCGTTTCCTACAATCTCTCTTCTTGGTACAACTTAACTCAGTAACATAACTTGAGCTGGACAGCTTGGTGGAATTTCCCAAAACCAAATGTGCAGACTGGCTTAACAGTGCAGAGGACTCATACATGTTTTCGGACAGCTAACAAAAGTTTTCAGATCACAGGCCCTCGTTCTAATAGGGGACTTCAATCACCCTGACATCTGCTGGGGAAGCAATACAGCAATGCACAGACAATCCAGGAAGTTTTTGGAGCGTGTTGGGGACAACTTCCTGGTACAAGTGCTGGAGGAACCAACTAGGGGCCTTGCTACTCTTGACCTGCTTCTTACAAACAGGGAAGAATTGATAGGGTAAGTAGAAGTGGGTGGCAACCTAGGAGCAGTGACCATGAGATGGTCGACTTAAGGATCCTGACAAAAGAAAAGAGAGTAGCAAAATATAAACCCTAGACTTCAGCAAAGCAGACAGACTCCCTTAGAGAACTGATGGGTAGAATCCCCTGGAAGGCTAATATGAGGGGGGCAAGGAGTCCAGAAAAGCTGCCAGTAATTTATAGAAACCTTATTGAAGGTGCAGAAACAAACCACCCCGATGTGCAGAAAGAATAAGAAATATGGCAGGCAACCAGCTTGGCTTAACAGTGAAATATTTGGTGAGCTTAAACTAAAAAAGGAAGCTTACAAAAAGTGGACATTTGGATAGATGACTTGGGAGGAGTATAGAAATATTGCTGGAGCATGCAGGGGTAAAATCAGGAAGGCCAAGGCACAATTGGAGTTGCAGCTAGCAAGGGATGTCACGGGTAACAAAAAGGGTTTCTACAGGTATGTTATCAGCAAGAAGGTGGTCAGGGAAAGTGTGGGCACCTACTGAATGGAGGAGGCAACATACTGACATGCTGTGGAAAAAGCTGAAGTACTCAATGCATTTTTTGCCTTGGTCTTCACAGACAAGACCAGCTCCCAGACTGCTGCACTGCACAGCACAGTATGGGGAGGAGGTGAGCAGACCTCAGTGGTGAAAGAACAGGTTAAGGACTATTTAGAAAAGCTGGACATGCACAAGTCCATGGATCCAAATCTAATGCATCCAAGGGTGCTGAAGAAGTTGGCTGATTTGCTTGCAGAGCCATTGGCCATTATCTCTGAAAATTCGTGGTGATCGGGGAAGGTCCTGGACAATTGGAAAAGGGAAAATATATTACCCATATTTACAAAAGAGAAAAAAAAGAACCCAGGGAATTACAGACCGGTCAGTTTCACTTCAGTACCCAGCAAAATCATGGAGCAGGTCCTCAAGGAATCCATTTTGAAGCACTTGGAGGAGAGGAAGGTGATCAGGAACAGTCAACATGGATTCACCAAGGGAAAATCATGCCTGATCAACCTGATTGCCTTCTATGATGAAATAACTGGCTCTGTGGATATGGGGAAAGCAGTGGATGTGATATATCTTGACTTTAGCAAAGCTTTTGATATGGCCTCCTACAATATTCTTGCCAGAAAGTTAAAGTAGTATAGATTTGGATGAATGTACATCCAAATCTATACTACTTTATAGGTGGACAGAAAGCTGGCTAGATTGTTGGGCTCAACAGGTAGTGATCAACGGCTCAATGTCTAGTTGGCAGCCAGTATCAAGTGGAGTGCCCCAGGGGTCGGTTCTGGGGTTGGTTTTGTTCAACATCTTTATTAATGATCTGGAGGATGGGATGAATTGCAATCTCAGAAAGTTTGCAGATGACAATAAACTGGGGGGAGAGGTAGATACACTGGAGGGTAGGGATAGGGTCCAGAATGACCTAGATAAATTGGAGGATTGGGCCAAAAGAAATCTGATGAGGTTCAACAAGGACAAGTGCAGAGTCCTGCACTTAGGAAGGAAGAATCCTGTGCACTACTACAGGCTGGGGACTGACTGACTAAGCAGCAGTTCTGCAGAAAAGGACCTGGGGATTACAGTGAACAAGAAGCTGGATATGAGTCAGCAGTGTGTCTTTGTTGCCAAGAAGGCCAACGGCATACTGGACTGCATTAGTAGGAGCATTTCCAGGAGCTCGATGACCGAACTAGAAGCAATGTCTCAAATGGCAGCAGGGGAGGTCTAGGTTTGATATTAGGAAACACTATTTCACTAGCAGGGTGTCGAAGCACTGGAATGGGTTACCTAGGGAGATGGTGTAATCTCCATCCTTACAAGTTTTTGGGTCCTGGCTTGACAAAGCCCTGTCTGGGATGATTTAGTGGGTATTGGTCTTGCTTTGAGCAGGGGATTGGACTAGATGGCCTCCTGGGGTCTCTTCCAACCCCAATATTCTATGATTCAAAGTGATATGTCTATAACTGTCCCTTAATCTCACAAGAAAGGCCTTCAAGGCAAATACCAGATGACTTGCTAAACATTCTGGATAGGTTCAGGTTTTCAATATTTAAAGGTCTGAAATATAAGACCCAAAGGCCTCTGCTGGAGGCAAGTCCTTGTTCCTTTATTCTGAGAATGCTGAAATATCTTATGCAGACTGGTTTCATGACAAATGCTTTTCTCTTTTTCTATACTAAGAGCAAGTGGAGAGCTGGATGACTGTCATGCTTCTGTACCAGATCTGGGACTGGCTACAGAGCTTGCTTATACACACCAGAAGTGTTTATCATAAGATCCTTTAAAGCTCTGCCAGGTATGAGGTATTTTACACCTAGCACCACCTAGTGGCAGAACGGTATAATACAATTTCACATACAGTGATTCTCAAACTGAGAGTCAGGACCCCAAAGTAGACAGCAAATGTGAAAAATCAATACAGGGGGAGCGGGGGTCTATATAAGAAAAAGACCCAAAAATCAGGACTGTCCCTATAAAATTGGGACATCTGGTCACCCTACCCCAAAGTGGGTCGTGACTCCATTTTAATGGAGGTGGTGGTGTTAGACTTACTAGAGCCTGGGGCCAAAGTCCAAGCCTGGAACCGAAGGCCGAGGGCTTCAACTTTGGCCCCCCTGCCCAGGATCCTCCGGGGATCATGTACTAATTTTTGGGGGGTTGCAGTCCAATGAAGTTTGAGACCCGCTGCATTACACTAGCAGACCTCAAGTGTTGGCTCTTATCTTCTCCCCCCAAACAAGTTTACATCATCACTGAGCAGCTGTGAAAACTTCTGCCATACCTCCTGCTAAAGCCAGACCACTGCAGTCCTCTCCTGTAGTCCAGAGGCAGATGGTGAACGAAAGATTTCAGAGTCCACCTCTACTTTATTATTTAACATTTATAAAACAGTAGAGCCTAGAGGGCATAACCCTGCTATGCCTGATTGTGCTACGTGTTGTACGAACATATAATAAATTAGAGTCCCTGCCCCACAGTATCAGACTGTCTCCAGATTTAGATCTGTCCTGCAGGAGAAACTGGACTTTGTCCCTGAACCAAGAGATGAGCTTCTCTGATGTAGCACATTGACAAACTCCAAACACTGATGATGCTGGAGCTCTGAACTTTTAGGGGGCATCAAATGCCAGTATTAGAAGCTGTGTCACTGGATCAGTGCCAAATCAGATAACACTTAATGTCCAGCTGTGATACGTGGCTCTGGAACACATGCAGCTTTGCTCTTTGAGGCCTTCCAGACTGACTTGATATTAAACTAACACATCAAACTCACTTTCATGACAAACTTACTGCGGGCCAGGGAGCCTTCCGGCAATCACTGTGGGACCTGAGAAACCATGATGATGTCTGGCACAGATCCCACAGACCAGGTTAGTCATGATCTGCTCTGAGACATCAGACAGAGGTTGCATTTGTCCCTAAGGAACATTCTATGACCACACTGGGGGTATTTTTTTAACCTGCTAGGATGACACTTCTACATTATAGTAAAAGAGAAGAGAAGGAATAATGAATAAGGACATAACATTAAATGTTAAATTGTATGTAATATTTAACAAGTAAATTAAAGCGCAGGATGCAGTGCTTCACAGAGGTGCCCATGGTGCACTAAATATACCTTTCAGAAGAAAAATGTTGAAAAACATTTTAAAATATAGGAGCAATATTATCATGGTATTAAGGGCACTAGGATCAGATTATTATTTCCTGAAGAAAACCAATAGATGTGAAGAGAAACATTAAGGGAAATGTAGCTGAAACGATGCTGGAGCAGTAACAATAATGGCGAGTAAATTCCTTCAACAGCAACTGCATTAGCAGTCTTCATTTATATTATGAATTAAGCTTCACAAAGCCCCTGTGAGCATCTCCATGTGACAAAAGGACAAACTGAGATACAGAAAGATCTACCTTCCAACCTGGCATTCCTATCCACTAATACAAATCTAAAGAGTGGCAGTTGGATGTGTTAAGAGTCACTGGACCTTCTCAGCAGCCATGGCACATGCCATTCTAATGGATGGACCTACATGCGTGGATGTGCCATATTACACCGGAGAAAGGAAATCCCGGAAGGTTAAAGCTCTACGCGTCTATCTTATTGAACCATCTCAGGGATCATAAACCTATTTCAATTCACTTTCATCACACACAAAAAACAACTTTTAACTCCTCCACATTCTACAAGTTCTAATATTCATGGAACATCATTCATTTCCATACTGCCATGTCATATAATTATATAAACATATAATTATGTCGTCACTGTGTGGTGCAGCAAGAGAAGTAGATGAGCACTTAATGAGAAAGTTTTTGTATATATACACAAACAAAAATTGCCATTCTAACCATCTGTTCCTCCTTCGGATTCCATCGAGTGAATTAATAATGTTGGCAATCTCTTGTTCAATCCCATGGTAACAAAATGGCATGTTTTAGGTAAAAAATTATGTCGTCATTTTGTGGTGGTGTGGAAAATTGTGTAAAAGATTTTTTTTAAACAAAATTATTTTCATACAAAGGGCTATTCTATAAAAGAAAAAGTATACTCAGTAGAATTGTGGATTTGTTTAAACAGACAATTATAAGAGATTCAAAGTAGGATATAGGATTTAAGAGTGGTTTTGAGTAGTTTTGGACTATGACAAATATGTAATCTATATAATGAACTATTATAGTCATTGGTGGTAATAAACATATCCCGAAAGCAGAAGGAGACTAAAAAACTTACTTGGAAGGTCACAAATCATGTTCAGATAACTTCAAGGAAAAAATATTCTGCAACTACTAACTATGTTTGATACTCAGTACACTCATTTATTCAACGCATACTTTTGTGATGAACAGCCATAATATCTTTGTTAAACAATGCCTGACAAATGTAGTAGCATTTCTAGAGAAAAATACATAATTCTATGGTAAAATTTGGAATACTGTAAATAAAAATCCATTCAAACAGACTCCTCGTCTTCATGATTGTCTCCAAGCTCACACACACGTAATTCAGCATACTATGTTGACTGGAGAGAGGACAAGTCAATGCTGCTCAATCATTACTCTATGGAAGCTCTTAATGTCAAGAATTGTGCTCTCAGTAGGACAAACGCCGGGATGCTCTTTAATGGACAAAGCCAGAAATATTAAATCTGATGATGCTGTTCCGATAACCATGCCCCCTCAGGGCAGCCTAGGAACTTGTCTGACCAGGGGGCTTCTTGAAGAACAATGAAGGCTGGGAGAGTTTTAAAAGGACACACGTAGAGGGAGAATCAGACAGACAGGCATAGACACCCACAGGAGTGTGTGAAGAAGATAATTCTGCCCAGGTTGACATTATGGGATGGCAGTGCTTTAGATAAGAACCTGCAGGTTCTTCCAACTACTAAATAAAAATACAGGTGAACCCCACAACGATCGGGGTGCAAAAAAATCTACCGCGGTAAACACGGGGTTGCGGTATTGTGGGGTTCCGCTGCATCAAAGCAGTACCCACTGCAGCCGTCAGGATCCAGACGCACCCGCATTATAAGCAAATTCGTGCTATCGCGGAGCGTGGTATTACAGGGTTCTACTGTACTTTGTTTTAAGAAGGCTGTTGGTCAGTATCATAGGTTCAAGAAGGGAGGTTAAAAAGGTGCCTGAACCCCAGTTGGATCTGCATGGTGATAAGTGTTTGGGTACCTTCTTCTCTTCCTCAGCTATCGCTCGATGTGAGGATGATGTCTGCCAAGGAGGTTCATTGGTGAGTTTTTAAGTGGCTGAAGAGCCCAATTCTTGCCCTGCAGATTTTCTGAACCTGGGTCCTGGTGTAAGAGTGGAAGAATCATGAGATTCCATAGCAAAATAGGTAAAGGCAAGTGACCCAACACCTTATGCAGCTAGCTCCCATAACTGCAACAATCAGTGCTTCCTCAATGCCAAAGTCTTCTACCAACCTTGGTGCTGTGTTTGTGGAATCATGAACCAAAAATGGCACTTGTACTTTCCAGGCTATTTGAACTGGGTTCCTGAAGGAACTAACCTGAAGTCTCCAAGTTTTCCCAATGGGAGCTTGGACATGTGTAAGTTGCAGGCTTTGGTAGTGGTGTGTTGAGGGTGGCTCTCATTCACTGTTTCCTGTGCTCAAAAGTTTTGTGGCCATGACACCTTTTCCTATGAGTTGGAGCTCAGTACCACCACCAGGATATGCCAGGCCTTAATGTGCATTGGAACATTTGGCTTCAAAGAGGAGAATGCAGATTGCTTCAAGACAACTAGTGAACCAGATCCGCTGAGCAGAGAAACTGGGACTGTGTTGATTGAGTGGCACCAATACTTTGTGATGAAACTCAAGCTTTTGCTTCAAGGACAAATCATTCTAGACTAGCTTCTGGCCAGGCTTACTGGAGTCCCCTGGGATAGTTTTTGCAGCTGGCTTTTCAGGTATTCCCTCCGAAAGCTCACGGGATCCAGGTGACAGTTCCAGATAGACCTAAAATATCATGTTCAATTCCTGCAGCATAACTGCCTGCTACCTCCAAACTTCCAGAGGACCCCCGGAACTGAAGGACTGAAGGGAAAGGTAGGAAGTGATCATGGGGGCTCTTAAAGACACACTGGACCCTCGGCATGTTGCAGGTTGATCCCCTCTGAGCTAGGGGCAAGGGGAGACCTGCAATCAGGTGAGCCCTGGGTCGGGACCCAGTGGAGAGAGCGAGCCCGGGTCCCTCTACCCCTGCAGCCACTAGGCCACACGGCCCCTGTAGCCACTGGGCCACGCTGCCCCGAGACTGAGGGGAACCATATAGACTCTGGCCATAGGGCCATGTTACCCTGATACCAAGGGGCGGGACATAGACTCCGGCCATTGGGCCGCACTGCCCAGAGTTTCAGGGGAGCTGTATGGACACTGGCCGTTGGGCCATACTGCCTTTTTATTTAGGGCTTAGAGAGGCTGGGGTCCACTGCAACACCCTGCCCCTGCCACAAAGGGGAGCTGCGGAGCAGGACCTGACACAATCCCGTTTCCCAATATACTGATTGTTTGTTAATTCATGTCTTCTGCTGCTAATGTCAGAGCAAGAAGTGGCAGAGGACATTAGGAACCAGCCTGGAGTAACTGGAGCAACAAAATATTTTTATGTAATGGAAGTAATTACCACACCATTACATCTGATGAAAATATATAGATTTTCTACTAACATACTTCAGTGTATTAATGATCATTATATAACAGCTGAACTGCACATACACTTGTAAAATGAGCTGAGTTGTGTGGTCCTTTAGAATACAAGAAATCTAAGAACAAGAAAAGGCGATCTGTCCCAACATGTCTGCTCTTTATCCTTAGGTTAACCAATAGGCTAAAAAGCTCCCACATTTAAACACAAGGTTAAAAAAAAAAAAGATATGGTGGTTACAAACATCTGCTACAACAATTTGGTACATAAATTCAGTTTATAACATGACTTACAAAGTTATGTGCACTATACTACAGAACTATTACTTAATTCCAGGTATGCAAACATAGAAAAAAACCTACACAAAGATTTACAGGCCAGCATTAATTGTCTAGGGTACTTCACTTACCAAGATGTGTGTTCATCATTTTTGCACAGTATTTGCACATGGCCTCTAGGTCATTCAGTTGTCCTTGGAGAAATGAAATTTGAGTCTCCAATTCTTCCTCCTGCAATTGAAAGGATAACCTTTAAGAAACCTACTATACAATAAAATTGATAAGTAATGCTCTTAAAATATTTGGAACATTCCATTGGTTATGATCTCATTTTTGCCTATGAGTAAGTCTTGGAAACAACAGAGTTAGGTTTCTTTTTTGTAGGTGGAATAGAATAAATTTGACTTCTCTTTTTTGTATCATTCTATAATGACGTCTCTGTCTTTTAATGTACCATTTTTTATTCATACTAGTTGAAAAAACCCCCAACCACAAACCATCAGTTCCCATGCAGTGTTTCATGAAAGGTTAACAATTACATTTCATTGATGGAAATAAGATATATTTCTGGATAAACATGTCTTGATTTAAAGATGACAAGTGATGGAGGATCTACCATGCCCCTAGAAAAATTGCTCCAAATGTTAATCATCCTTCCTGTTCAAACACGTTTTTTTTAATTCATAGTATAGCATAGAAATATGCAAAAGGAGGTCACTTTTGAGCTCCTCCTCTTCCTCCACAGTGGGAGGCTTACAGATGTATTACAGTCTTTCTTGGCAGAGGATGTTGGCCCTCAGACTGTGAATTAAGTATTAATAGGAAAACAGCAATGTAGAAGAATAAAACAACATTGATTTGGCTGCATAATTAATCCTAAATTAATGATTATCAGAAAACTGAGAGTCAGGGCCAAGCAAAGTGAAGAAAACTTGGCACTCCGTATCCCTGTATCTGCCACCAACTATTTAAAAGAAAGCATTTGTTTAAGTTAGCATTCTGCAAGAAAGACCTGTAAATGAACATAACTTACTCAAGTTTATATACCTTATTTGTTTTTTTTAAATAATGCCAAGTCATAAACAAATTGCTGAAAAATCAGGTTCAAAATTTGAAATGCGGACCGTGTTAACTAGACTGTGCACGGTTATAATTCTATTAAAAAATTTTAGTACTTATATAATATATAATATAAATGGAGATATACCAATCTCCTAGAACTGGAAAGACCTTGAAGGTCATCGAGTCCAGTCCCCTGCCTACACTAGCAGGATTGAGTACTGTCCCCTGACAGATTTTTTTTTTTTTGCCCCAGATCCCTAAATGGCCCCCTCAAGGATTGAACTCACAACCCTGGGTTTAGCAGGCCAATGCTCAAACCACTGAGCTATCCCTCCCCCCTTAATTAAATGGAGATATACCAATCTCCTAGAACTGGAAAGACCTTGAAGGTCATCGAGTCCAGTCCCCTGCCTACACTAGCAAGATCGAGTACTGTCCCCTGACAGAATTTTTGCCCCAGATCCCTAAATGGCCCCCTCAAGGATTGAACTCACAACCCTGGGTTTAGCAGGCCAATGCTCAAACCACTGAGCTATCCCTCCCCCACTTAAAGACCCTTCTCTAGCATCTACATCTTGCAATGACTACAGAAAATAATCGACTCTATTTCCTGTCACTGCTTTTGATACTTAGCTACCAGCTTGTGAAAGGAGAGTAGATTTGTTCATTTTACTATAAACTCATATACAATCATCTTTCAATAGCAGCATTAAATAATAAAAATGTGAGAGAAGGAGTTTCATCAGGAATTGTAATTTGTATTGTAGGTGCCAAAATGTGTTGTGCTGCTCTCTCAAGTGCGCTCTCCCGGAATCATATATGACTGTGCATGATGCCACAAAGAAATTTATCTGTGAAACACCCAAACTACACAATGTAAAGCGAGGAAATACTTACATAAATGTAAATGAAAACCAAGACATTATCCTCTGTAATTCTTTTGGGAACTGAACTGCCAGCCAGTCAGACTGAGGCGGGGTAGGGGGTGGGAGGCGGGGGAGGAACAGGGGAAGGGAAGGGAGGTGGTAGGGATAGGTGAAAAGGGGTTCAAAATAATGCATCCATAATTCTGTGACGTTGACCACTTGACCACAGAAAAAAATCTGCTGTCAGTATGAGAAAACTAAATTGAACTAGTTTTTAAAGGTTTATAGAATAACAACTGGATTTATGCATTTATTTTCATCATTTTATAATACTAAATGAAATTACCCACATTGTGTACGCATTATTCAAAATCACTACTGCAGCAGTCAGGCACTGGGGATCATGTTGTGAGGAGGAGAAACAAATCCAACAACAGCTAAATCAAACAAATGAGCCATTGTGCCTAGCTTGGAAGACAAAGATAAATGAATCTTAATGATGAGAAATGGCTCCTCTTGCCCCCACTGCCTCTGAGCCCTACAATAAATTCTGGAAAATTCAGTCCCAGAAACTCTCACCCACAGCCTCATGGTTCCAGCCCATTCAGAACTTTAAAGATAATCAGGAACACCTTGAACTAAATATGAAAGTGAAAATGAAGCAGGTGGGTTTAGAACTTATAGGTAATATTGGTTCACAGTTCTCTGATAACATAAAAAGGACTTCAATTTCTCATTAGTCCAAGCTGATCATTTTTGTGCTATTTCTACATATTATATCCAAATTGTTCTATCTTCTAGTAGGGCTAAAAACCCTGCAAAGGTGATTCACTTATTTGTAGGTTTCTCATGTTCTTCTTTCCTTGTGTCTGTATTGTGATACAGCATGGGCAGAGGGAAGCTGGAGAGTGTTAGAGGGGAGCCTTATTCCCTGGAGACGGAGGAAAGTTTTCTATAAGTTGGTTGGAGCACCTGGAGCCAATTAAGGCACCTGAAGCCAATTAGAGCATCTGAAGCCAGTCACCTGATAAAAAACCATGCTTCAATCAGACAGGGAAAGGAGTGTGGATTTGTAGTGGAGCAAAAAGAAGTTTGAAGGAGTTGAAACAGAGTGGATTGGTGGTGGAGCGGAGAGCAGTTTGAAGGAAAGCAGAGGAGAGTTTGGAGAAGTGCTGTACTAGACTAAGATCCTAGGTAAAGGGACACCTGGCTTGTGCAGAGAGAGGGAAGGAAGCCCCACAAGCTGAAGGGCAGGACAGGGAAGTAATAGCTAGTTCAAGTGGTTTACTACTATCCTTAGGGCCCCTGGGATGGGACCCAGAGTAGAGGGCAGGCCTGGGTCCCTCCCTCTCCACTCCCCTCCTCTAGGATACCATTGGGGCAGTTAATATCCTGTTCAAGAAATAGGAGAAATCCTCCTCTAGGATACTAGTGGGGCAAGAAATGGCACCCTTAAACCCCCCCCCCCCCCGCCCAAGAAGAGAAAGCGTGGACCCATAATTGTGCCAGCAATTTGCCACAGTATTCAGACCTTCTCTTACATTTGGCAATTCCCTGGACCATGCACATTGCTTCACTTTTTGTGTATGATCCCTCTCATTTATTTGCTTTAACTCAGCTTCATTTCCTCTACTTCTACATTTATTTATTTTTTGCTCCTGCAACTCACTATTCCCCCACATCCTTTCCTCCCTTTTTTCCAGTTCTCCCACCAATAGAAGGATGACACTGGAAAGTATATTTTTGATTTTTCCTCTTGATGTGAAAGACTCATAATAACCCGCAGTCTAGGTTATATCTCAGTGAGCTTCATGGGATCCAGGAAAGCTCAGAATTGTGACTAACTGAAATCATTCAATACCCTTATGCACATATTACAGAAGGTTTTATGATCATGACATTGTGATCCTAATTTTTCACAGCTCATTGCTTTGCAAGCTGCATTAAGTTGGCAGAAGCTATGCTCAAGGCCACTGAAACTATGCCATATATAAAATCCAAGATCTCAAGAAAAATGATTTTAGCAGGTGCCACTCTCACCAAAATGGGTTTTTTTGCTATTGAAAATAAATCAGTTTTTTCACAATACATGTACTATTCTGCTTCCATATAATAAATATCCAAGTACAACCTATCAAGGCTTCAAACCTATCAAAATGCAAAACAAATAGGTCTGTTAGTTCCCCTCCCCTTTACGTTATCATATAACCTTCACTTATGCTGTCCAAGGAATGAAGAACACAACTATATTCACCGTTTTCTGTGTTATGTACATGTATAAACTGAAGGGAAAATGAAATATTTTTCAAGAGATAAAGAAAATTAAATGCTCTGCTAAATTATCAAAACAGATTAACAAATACATGAACAACATTATTTTAATAAAGTTGAATGAATTTGTAAAAAGGTTGATAGTTTCTTGGATCCCCTATTCTTTGTTTCACAGAAGTTTACTCGTCACTTGGAATTATGGGAAAAGTATGGGAAATGTCCATCTGCGTTACTGTGATTCTGTATCTGTAGATACTTAGCAGCAATGAAAAGTGTCAAATGCAGCAATGAAGAAACTATCTTCAAAGGGAATACTTAATCTGGCTCATAGAAAGTTATTTATGCCAAACTCCTTGAACAATAAAGCCAAGTAGATAATTACATTAATTTAAACAAGTCCCTCCTTAGATCCTGTCAAAATGGCAAAACAAAATATAGTAGAATTCACACCGGTCAATATTGGAACATTAAAAGAATTTCAAAGGGGAAAAATAAAGATGGAAACTGGGAATTTACACAACTACATATTAACTAGAGGTCTTTTCTCATGCTTAAATGCTTATTCACAACAAACACAGGGTATGTGTTCAGGTCATCAGTGTCATTTTACGTCTGGCTATTATAACTTCCCGACGCATTGCAGACAAATGAACACACCATGTTAATTCTTCCACTTACGTTCTTCACACAAACATAGTTGGATAGAAAATAGCACCTAATGTTTCCATTCTGCTGCAATAGTCTATTTCAATTCTGTTTCTGACTCTAACAGATGAACCCATGACAATTTTGTGCAGTTTGACACCCCGGGAATCTTTATGTTCCATGCCGGCAGCATGCTTGCTCACAACACGTGCTGACATTTAAAACCATTACTTCCCACCGATGAGTACTATGAAATGGAATTTAAAAATAAACATGCAATCATTATTATTTATGCTCCTGAAGCACGTCAGAGCCACAGTCCTAGACCAGGACTGCACTGCGCTAGGTGCTGTGCATGTGCAGAACAAAAAATGGTCCCTGCCCCAGAGAGCTTTCAATCCAACGATAACATACCAGACAACTGAGAGATCATCAGACAGACAGTAGAAGGATGCAAGGATTGGTCAGCATGCTAGGTAGTGGTCTTAGCACACCAGCAGCCTAACCATGGACAAGTTTTTTGTAGGCATCATGGAAAAGGAGATTTTTAAGGAGAATAACTATTGTTTGAAAATGAAAACAAGTGGGTGATAGAGCTGTCCCTGGAGGCAAAAGTTGACATCTTGGCAGTAAATGAGAGAGGATAGGTAGGGTGGGGGATGGGCAGTGAAGAACCATGGAAGTGAAGACAAATAGTCTGTGTTTGATCTAGCTCTATCACTTGTTGGTGTGGAAATATCCATGCAACTGAAACATTTAACTTGAAGTACTTTCTACTTTTATATTTTTCATAACAATACCGATAAGAGCAGAAAAATACATTTCTTGGACTTTTTCATTATTAAAAATATGGAATTAAGATTTATTTAATATATTAGTGCTACAATACTTCCCACTAAGGCACATGGAGAACTTAGAGCTTAGGTTCATACATAGGAGGTGGAGTGGTGATGTGAGGGGGAGGGAAGCTGACCCTCATGCAGAAGAAGGAGGTTTAGCCTTCAAATTCCACAGAGGTCTAGGCCATTCACACAAGATAACAGACTTTCTGTGCTCCCAGCTAATTGTGGAACCAACATATCCCAAAACTTATGGACCTCAATCAATTTTGTATTTTTTACATCTCACTAGGTGCCAATTTTACATTTGAAATATATTTTCAATATTACCCACATATTCTTCACACACAGCAATTTGATACATTTTTTAAAAGATATTTCATTCCTATGGACAGTGTGCACAGTGGGTATAAAATAACAGTCATGGTGGTTATGCTTTATTTCATACCATTCTTCGTTGCTTTTCATCTGCTTACACTATCAAAAAGTAGATATGAAATAGGCTTAGTAGCAGTGTCCTCTTGACACCCACACATGCTTGTTTGATTCTGTGATGCTGGAAGGTGTTAATGGCTCCCATCAATCACAGACCAGTAAATGGGTGCACCGAGCACCCTTTATCAAGACTAAATGGAGGAGCAATTAAATGTCCTTTTGTGTGATGTTGGGTGAATGGTGAAAGCCACTGGACAAAGCACTGGCCATTATAGTATGGACTGAGCAGAGGCTGAGCTGTATGGGCTGAGGTGTTTACTGGGAGCATAAGAATGGCCACATTGGGTTAGAGCAACGGTCAATCTAGTCCAGTATCCTGTCTTCTGACAGCGGCTGCCAGATGCTTTTGAGGAACTGCAAATGCAGGGGGCGGGGCATTGATTGGCTGGAGCTATAGACTAGAAAGCCAAGGAAACCGAGCAGAAAGAAAGGAAGCAGTGTGAGTATAGCCTTGGGATAAAGCCAAGAAAGAGCTCATTTTGGATAGAGTACTCTCTGAGAAAGCAAATTTTGGATTTCTGAATAAGGAAATTGCCACTGTTTGTTCCTACTGTGTTCAGGGAAATGAGAATTTGTGTACGTTCTTTGTAAATAAACAGGAGTGCACTAAAGAAATACTTGACCCAGATAACAGATTTCTCCTCCTAAAGCAAACAACCTGGCAAGGGCCCAAACACTGGCTAATCGCTCAGGACAAGGAACAACAATACAAATCCCTTCTACTATGTGGGACTTACGTAGAGTTATATTTGGTTTTGCAGTACCACAGAATGCTAAATGAGCCCAAGTTAAACTAGTCAGTCAACCACATTAGTTTTCTGAGCAATTATACCACCACTGACTAACTTAGTAAATTGAAGTCAATGGGGCTACTCACTTGCTGAGAGATGCTTCAGTAATTAGCTGGATCAGGGCCTTTAAGCGCATGGTGGCTAACTGTCAGTCAATTAAAGGGCACAAGTGTAGTAGGGGTCCTTGATATCTGAAGGAAGCTGTGCATTGCAAGAGCTACAGAAGCATGTTTTGGAGTTCATTTTCTTTCCTCTGCCTTGGCCACCATCTTGACCCACGAACCTGCCAGACAGAACTCCTGCTCTATGGAAGCAACCTTTCAAAGCCTCTCCAAAGTTCCAGAAATTAGCCCATCTGAATTAGGTAAAACGGGGGAAAAAATCCTGAAAATAAATGCCCCAAACTCACCGTTGGTGGGAGGATTGGGCTGTGGAGAAAAAAAATTCAAAGATGCAAGAAAGGTCAGTGGAAGAGCCAATTCAACTCACAAGCTAATATAAAACAGATAACAAGCTGACTCTGCAAAATAATATTAAATTATTTGCTTTGGTGTGGTTTCATAGGAGGATTGGAACAAATGCCAGAAAAAGGTACACATTTTCTAAAGGAAGAGGAAGAGTTCAAATGGACTGAGGTGATTCCAAACCTGGTGATAGACAAATTAAGATATCAGAAGTTGACAAGTGGCAGACCCAGCTAGGGTTCCTCTCAAAGTCTGAAGAAAATGAAAAATCAATGGGAAAACTATTAAACAGAATATAATCTGACTTCATATACTGAATTTACAACTCTCTGCCCCTCGCCCCACTGTGAGTCATTTAATTGACCTCGGGACTGGGGTTTCCATTTATGAATTCTTAGCCCTTGGGAATGCATCTCAAAGGCTATATTTAAACTTATTTACAACAGCTGAGATATAGCACACAGACACTGGAAATGAGGAACTTAATATTGTACGCTTCAGGAAGTTCTAAAGGAAAGACCCAGGGTTATTACAAAGCTACAAGCTTACAATGTTTCAGGAGAACACTGAAAAAACTAACAAAACACAGAATCAGAGAATACTTAGAAAACTGTGATTAATAAAGGTCACCAAGAACTCACTAAAGGAAGGATAGGTACAAAAATATTAGTAGATTTTTCATGCCTTTTAAAAAAGTTACAATCTTAAACAGAACACAAGAAATGTCAGATTCAGCAGTACAGTAACACGTGCTTTTAAAAATGGCAGTACCAAAAGAATTTCTGAGATAACAAAGAGTTGCTAGGACAGTCAGGACCTTTATTTACCCGGGGCTTTTGGATGGTATTTTCAAGAGAGCTAGATGGTCAACTCCCTTCAAATTTCCAAGCTTAGTATCAGCAGAAAGCACACTATTTTAGAGCACTAGCATGCTCATCCTTATGACTCCTCCTCTGTACACCATTAATCATAGAGAAAGACACAGTACTGCCTATGAACTTTCCAAAGCTATGTACGTATGTGCAGAACCAATAGAAGAATATTGGCAAACAACTGAAAGACTGCATTACAAAATCCAGTGTACATGCACAAAGTACTTAAAAAAGCAGTATGACTTTGACAAGTCACAGACAACTATCGAGAGACCAACAAAAAGCACATGTCTGACCTAGAAACTACCTCCTGCCAAAATCCACGTTTCTAATGTCTACCACTAATGCATGAGTGCTGTTCACAGGACAAGTATTTTTTTGTTCCTACTCTTTGATTTTGAAAATGGCTGAACCATTTTGGTTTATTATATTGAAATAAGAAAATTGGTAAAAAATTTACTTACCTACCCACATATTTTCTCAAGTTGGCAAATGATGATCTGTGATCCATTACTCATCTTATTCCTGCCCACCTTCCAAACAGGAAAGAGACTCTTTTTTTCTTTTAACCCTTCTTCCCAAGCTTCACAATGTAGTGCCAGGAAATGGAGCAGTTCAGAGAACTGATCGCCTCTCCAACTCCCCAGCCAACTGCGTATGCTGAGAAGACAAGCTATAAATTCTGATTTATAATCATTACGAAAGATTCGCTGTTTCCAGGCAGGATACTTCATCTTTTGCATCTTATTAATTTATTATACAAAAAATGGAAATGAAGACTTAGATCTCAATATGAGGAAATCACATTTCTCTCTCTCTCTGCAGGAATGTTTTGCAAGAGAAAAAGGACAGATTTCAACATTTCCCCTCCAACTGGAATTGGATGCAAAAGTAAGTTTTACCATTGGTGGAGGGCCACGAAGCAACATGTGTCCAATTCAGAGAACGAAAAATCACAGCTAGCTAAGTGAATTATAAAATATCACAAAGCAGCAGTTTAACGTATAAGTCAGTTGTAGTCAACAGCAAAACAAATCCTCACAAACAGGAGGGAAACTGAAAACATGAAGAAAATTGAACAGAGATTTTTTGTTTGGATTTTTTGCTTTTATTGTTTCTCCGACCTTCATCATATGAAAGGTTTTAATGAAGAAAACTAACAATGAAACCGCAGAACCATTTGTCCAAAAATAATATAAAAAACAACGACAATACTTTTATTTTAAAGTAACAGATAAAGGAAAAGAATACATTGAGACTGCGTATTCCATGCAGTAAAATTGCTTGAATGAAGTACTGTGTTGTCCTGCCTGGAAATGGCGAGGTTCCTGAATAAGTGAGTCCTCACAGAATGGGAAGAGGAGTATAATTTGTGAAAAATCTGTAGGAGGCCTGACATACTCCTGGATTTATCCAGTTGAAAATAGTGAATGATTTGCACCTTTCCTTAGGCAACCAACTAATCCTAACATTTTCTTCAAGCTTTAGCTTTGCATAAACAGAATTTGAATGTCTCAATCACAGCTCAAGAGTTAAACTAATTATCCTGGTATTCGAAGGGCTCAGAACACAAGGAAGACAAATTAAAAGAGATTGATTTAAGTGAAAACTAGAGAATCCTGGTGCAGGCCTGAGAGTCACCTCACCAAGGAAAAGGATTCCAGACAGATTTTGAAGATACACAACTAGACGGTCTTGGGAAATGTGAGTGTGTTGCTAAAGAAGGGCTAGACGTAGAAAGAATATGCTACAAGGACTATGTCTCCTAACACTGAGCCGTGGCCCTTTAGGACTGTAGGACTCAAACCCAACTAAGAGCCCATCTAGAAAGAACTGCAATATGTCCTTATTGTGAGATACGGAGGAACTTTGTCCTTTCAAGAGGACCACCGGGTTCAAGCTCTCAGAACCCTTGAAATGCCCAGATTTGAAGACCTTTTATAGAACTGAGCAAGAAGTTTACAAGCTTTCCTGAATATTCATGCTCTACAAGGTAAAACCTCTTGGGTTCAATGTGCTGTAGGTGTGAAAGTTTGAAGGGATCCTGAAATAGAAGTTCCCACTAATAGGAGTTTCAAGGATGCTGAACTGACATCTGGATGAGTCCGAGTCCACGGGTTCCTAGGCCACTACTTTTCTGTTAACTTCAAATGAATTAGTTCTCATTCAATAGCATCCCAGTGGCACCTGCTTAACTAAGTAACCTACATACTGCTCTTTTGCTCAAAAGAATGTGTTTTTAATCCTTAGATGGCTTATGTTGTGAGCTCCTCAGAGCAGACAGTGTCCTTTATGAGGCTTGGAAAATACCCAGCAAATAGCTGGCAGTACTATAAACAAACAATGTAATACATAGTCAGCAAAACTTTCAGCTCCAGGAAAATATTCCTCCTGCTTTATTCCAGATTTTTAGCTTTTGCTCTAGCATGCAACAGTAGCACTGGTGTTACATTTCATGAGGGGCAACAAATTCTGGATGGAAACTTAAGGAAGAGAACCACCTTTCTAGCTGCTGTAATTTTAAAAAGGTGTTCTGATGAGCATCCTAGGACAACTTCTTGCTTGGAATTGAGTGGGACTAGCTCAGCTTCCACAGTGCTGCAGAAAAGAATCTGATCCCTGGTTCTGACAATCACAAAAATTTGTAGTGTTCAGAGGTGCACCATGACCAGTACACAGAACCCTCGGATATAATGCCTTGATATAATGGAAATTGGTACCAAATATGGAGAACCTCAGCCATTCGAGTGGTTTTTAAACCTGTTGTTTGAGTTTCAGAACCTCTCAGAGTCTCACCTGCCCCCCAAGGAGAGAGGAACCATGAACCCTAGGTTCTAGATACCAAGCATAACAAGGATTGACTAAGGCCCTTGTTGGAATAATGACTTAGTTACTGTAGCAGTCTGAAAGGAGCAGGGCACCCTGTCCTGTGGATTTTTCCTAACTCTCTGATTTAGCAGCTTCTTGAAGATGCTTCTGGACACTGTATTTCACTTCAGTCAGAAGATAAAAGCGGGGGAAAGGGAGGGGATAAAACAGGCATTGCTACTGCTGTAGTCAGCTCTTGTTGCCATGTTTTACTTTACCTGGAGCACCAAGTGGTCAGGGATCCCTGGCTTGGAGGTTATGTAAAGCTGGCTCCCACTGCTGCATCTACACCCCCAGACGGCATAAGGCTTGTGTGCCACATTGCAGCAGAGTGGTGCAATACTGCACAACTGATCCACCAGCAGAAGCCTCTTTGATCTTAGCTGAGCTGCTATACTGCTGTTTTTTCTCTTGCAACACCACTGTCCGGCAGGGTCCTGTTTTAAAAGCATCTTCTCCCTACCAATGGAGCACCAACGAGAGAGTGAAAAATAAAAATACATATATTGTGGGAAAAGCTCCTGCATCGTCCAGCGAGGGCAAGACATGGGGCAGTTAGAGAGGCAATCCGTTCTTGGAACAGCTCCACCTGCTGGCAGTACATCCTGAAGCTAGAGAGGGCTTCTTTGGTTAACCCCCCCCCCCCCCCCAACAGAGAGGGAGAGATCGAGCACGCTCCATGCTTTAAAAAGGAGGAAAAGACCCAGTTGTAATGGGTTATGGATCACAAGGTGCCCATGATGTAGAATACAAATTATGCCCAGACTGACAACAAATCTGGCAAATTTAGCGAGATATAAAAACTGAAAAGGGAATAAAGAACTGGAAATGGCCCCCTAGAGCAGAAATTCTGGTAAAATTTAGCTACGACAGGGACAGATGGAGCCTCACGATTCAATGGAAGCACTCTACTAAGCATTGCTTGTTGTAGTCAGCTAGGGCCCTGGTCAGGCTCAGCAGCCCCCTCTGCCCTGGCACCGCAACCCTACCCAGGCTCAGTGTGGAGGGCGGGATTTGAAGAGCGAGCAGCCCCTAACTCACCCAGCAGTGGCGCAAGGCTGGGCCCAGGTCTCCGCTCTGGGCATTGTGACCAGGCATATGTTGTTGCAGTGCCACTAAAGTCTGTGACTTTAGTGGTGATTAATGGTTGCTGTGGTGCAAATAAACCTATAAAACTCAGAAAAAGCCACTATTCAGGTATAGGCATCATTTGCACACATGGTTTGTAATACTTTTTTAAAAAACATCTTACTGTGATGTTGCTTTTATATCCGTAAGTAGGGTGCTCAGATTATATGGTGAGTACCACAGAATTGACAATAAATATATAAACGAACTAGGGAGATTTCTGATTTGCTTTTTCCCCATTGTGGTTATTTTGCTATTAATTTGGCTGTCTTTTAGCTTTTAATGTTAGATACACATACATTACTGACTGTAAGACAAGTGTGAGACTGGAACAGTCATAGTATTGTGTCTATAATTAAAAAAAAAAAATCCCAAGAAACAAGTTTTCTGATCTCAAAGATTTTTGAAATAAAATACTAAGTATTCTTGAATCCATATATTTCTGGAGTGAATAGAGTGCATGTATTGTGCTCCTACACTGTGTTTCTAAAATATTTAGTAAAATATTATTGAATTGCCTATTAGGTGTGATATATTCATGCAATTATTTATTTTCTTATTTTGCTGTCTCAATGCTCTAGTTGTAATATTTCCTCCATCTAGTCTTCTATTAATAAATTCCAAAAGCATATCTTTTGTTACAGATTAATGACCCTAAATAATAAATTCTCCTTTAGTTTTCACAGGTGATTTCTTCTGCCACTGCAAAATGTTGATTTGATTCATAATATAAAAAGACATTTTTGTAATATTTATGAATTATGAAACACATACACCATGAGAAACATTTGAGTCTTTCCATTTGTTGGTTAAATATACTGGATTTATTCAACCACTATTTATATTTTATTCACTTAATGTTTCTTAAGTATCAGCTACATAAGAATTCAAGTGAAATATTCTCTATTCCAAATGATACATTTGTTCTGTGATGTGATTCATAATAGGATTCAGTATGAGGTTTTGGAATTGGACCTCATTATTTAGAGCTTTTAGGAGCTCTGATTATAATGTTCAGAATTTAAGAAGGGTAATGCTTAAGTATAGTAATTATGCAAGGACTCAAAACATTTACGAACGTAAACATTTTCACTAATTTGCTACAATAAAAGTACAAGATCTGCTGTTTCTGTGGGGAGAAGCTTGATTTAACTGAACATAAAAAAACTGCAACACATCCTAAATTGAAATATAAAACTACAATTTCTTTCAAGGAGAAAATAAACAAATCATCTAGAGTTGGAATGGAACTGTACATATTTTTTTATGAGAGTCCAGTTCAGTTTCCTTAACATTTGCAAAAATAGAAGCTCAGGTAAACTATTAGATAATTTAGAGAGAGAAAAAAGGCAGAGGGTAAAATTTTCAAAAGTGTTTAAGTGACTTAGGAACTAGGTCCCATTCACGTTGGATGTCCATGTGATTTGGGCTTCTAAATGCTTGTCACTTTTGAAAATGGGACCTGAGCTCCTAAGTGATTTAGACACTTTTGAAGATTTTACCCAGAGCCTCCAATCAGTCAAGATTTGGAAATTGTATTGCATCTTCCCTAGCAGCCACTAATTATTGTCCAATAATTTTAAAACCTCGTTACCTTTTGCCAAATTACATAATTCTACACTGTTAATATGTAGAGGTGGGTCAGGATGTGGAAATAGGCATTATTACTGGAACACATGATTTCAGCAGGACTTAAATATTTAACCCTCTTTTAGACAGTAAAAGAGTACAGATTATTGGCTGTTCTACACATTTCTAATGTCTTCCAGATGCCTTTACAAATCTGATATGTATGTCGTCATATTGAGCTCAGACATGGCTGAAAAACAACATGGTTTTGTTGTAATATCATTAACCTTATGTAACTAGACAGGGGGTTCCCAAACATCATTACACCGTGACCCCCTTCTGACAACAAAAATTACTATACAACCCCAGGAGAGGTGACTCAAGCCTTAGCCTGCCCAATCCCTGCTAACCTGGGTGGAAGGCCAAAGCCCCTCCCACCCCCCCGCCCTGGGTGGGGAGAGGTGTCAAAATCCAAGGGCTTCAGCCCCAGGTAGGGGGCCTATAATCTCAGCCCCACTGCCCAAGGTTGAAGGTCTTAGGCTTCGGCCCAGTGGGCTCAGGCTCTGGATTCGGTCTCTGGCTCCAGCAAGTCTAAGTCAGCCCTGGCGACCCTATTAAACAGGGTCATGACCCACTTTGGGTTCCCGACCCATAGTTTGAGAACTGCTGAACCATAGTTTTCATTTGTATAACTTCTTGTTAAACTTCCTAGAAATTCACTTCCTGCTTTTACACCACCACAGTTGTTTTTATTTAAATGGCATTACTTGAAACGTGAAGATATGTAACAGCTGACTATGAAACTGTCATCAAAAACCTTTTCACAAAAGTTACATAAACATGTCACTACATAAATAAATAAGAGAGGAAGTTTATTTTATAAGACATTTCTTTTCCTGATGGCCACACAGCTCTTTGATCTGAGTAACAGCAATGCTGTGGCTACATAAGGAAGGAAACTGAAAACAGTGCAACAGTTCCAACAGATCTAAAAAGTACCTCTATAAACCTTGGTCAGGTGACCTGGCAGCCTGTCAGATTTAAAAGCTTTCTATTTCCAAGGTTAGAATGGCATTGAAAAACTAAACAAATGCCAAGTTTCAAGTGTCTGAATTGAATTTGGACTTAAATCAAAATCAAGATAATTACATCGGAATGGCAAAGCTGGAAAATCTCCTGAAATATAAATTACAGTTTCAGATTGATTCATTAAACTTAATACACTATACTCAAATGTCAGCAGAGGCAGGTTTTTTATATTCGACCCAGCAAACCCCAAACTATTGATTAAGCAATGAGATGTTACAAGAAAACATTTATAAGGTTGTTAAGCAGTTATACAGTAAACCCTCGATTTAACGGACCCCGATTTAACGGACTTCGGATGCAACGGACAAAATTTCCGATGCATCCGAAATCCGTTATTCGGGGGTTGCCGGCTCCCGCCCGGGTCCCACCTGCGGGCAGGCTGGCTGGCTGCTGGCTCCCGCCTGCGGGTGGGCTGGCTGGCTGGCTGCCGGCTCCCGCCTGCGGGCGGGCTGGCTGGCTGGCGGCTGCTGGCTTCCGCCTGCGGGCGGGCGGGCTGCTGGCTCCCGCCCGGCTCCCCGCAGTGGAGCGGGGAGCCAGGCGGGGGGGGGGAGGGGTTGATGGCTCCCGCCCGGGTCCCGGGCGGGCAGGCTGCTGGCTGCCGCTGGGCGGGCTGACTCATGGCTCCCGGCCGTGATCATTAAAACATCTATATAACGGACTAATTCGGGTGAGGGGGGTGTCCGTTAAAGCCAAAAGTCCTGTTATTTAAGGATTTTAAAAAATTATTAAATAACGGACTTTCGGCTTTAACGGACACCCCCTCGCCCGAATTAGTCCGTTATATCGAGGTTTCACTGTAATAGTTTACATGATATAACATTCATTTCTAGGAATTTTTGTCATTAATAAAAGGGCATTGCATTGGGACATTTGTGTGTGAATAAATGTGAGGTATATGTAAATATGAATTCACAAACATTTTGTTAAAACACTGTATTTAGGAGTTTAAAGAAATAATTTAGCCCACATAAAAGGTGCATGGAAGTAAAAAAAAGTCTCTAAGCTTACAGAATTGTATACAATGCACAAAATGGAAATACTTCTACTGAAGGACAGTGTGTGTGTGTGTGTGATGTTATTACCACCACTATTTATTTTATCATCCTGGCTTTTTATGCTTTGTAGTCTATGGCCAAAATTGTCAAACTTGGGTGTCTGAAGTGAGGCAGCTAAATCGGTGGTTTGATTTTCTGAGGTGTTATGCAAAATGCAGATACCAGGGCTCAGCTACATCAGTGCAGCTGTGCCTATGTAGTGCTTAGTGAAGACGCTACCTATGCCAATGGGGGGGCTTCTCCTGCAGGTGGAGGTACCCACTTCCCTCAGAGGTGGAAGCTGTGTTAGTGGGAGGGCTTCTGCCATTGATGCAGTGCTTTCTGCACTGGGGGTTAGCTCGGTATAACTATGTTGATTTTCCACACACCCGAGTGATGTAATCATACCATCACAAGTTTGTAGTGTAGACCAAACCTCAGACATCTGTTTTTCTAAGATTTGTACAAGTACCTGCAATCAACGTCTAACCAAGCCGATGGGTTGTATCAGGAGTGGGAAAACTATGGCCTGCAGGACCTTCCTGCCTGGTCCCTGAGCTCCCGGCCTCCCAGGCTGTTTCACCTCCCCCGCAGCTTCATCGCGTCGCTGGTGCAACACACCAGGTGGCAGGGCTGTGAGCTCTCAAGGCAGCACAGCTGCGGCCTGACCCAGAGCTTTGTGCTTTGCAGTGCGCGGCTGCCTGTAATGGTGCATCTGTGCCACCAGTCACCTGTGCTCCAGTAAGGGGGCAGGGAGTGGGGGTGTGTGTATTTGGATAGGGGTCGAGGCAGTCAGAGTGTGGGGAAAAGAGACTGAATGGGGTTGGATGGGGCGGGAGGGGGCAGTCAGGGGTGGGGATTCCAGGATCGGTCAGGAGACAGGGAGAAGGGGTGGTTGGATGGGACACGGGTCCTGGGGGGGAGGCGTATCAGGAAGAAGAATCAGAGAGGTAGCCTTGTTAGTCTGGAATAGCAGAGGTAACAAAGAGTCCTGTGGCACCTTAAAGACTAACTAAAGTATTGAAGCATAAGCTTTTGTGGGCTAATACCCACTTCGATGGATGCAAGCAGTATCCGACGAAGTGGGTATTAGCCCACGAAAGCTTATCCTTCAATACTTTAGTTAGTCTTTAAGGTGCCACAGGACTCTTTGTTACCTCAGGAAGAAGAGGAGTTGGATGGGGGTGGCGGGGACTAATTAGGGGCAAGGGATCCAGGGATGGTCAGGGAAACAGAGAGAGCAGGGCTGTGGATGGGGCTGAGGACCTGGGGGGAGGGTGTCAGGAAGGAGAGAGGAGTTTTGATAGGGCAGGAGTCCTGGGGGTGCTGTCCGGGTAAGAGAAGTGGGTGTGGTCGGATAGGGAGCGGGGGCTGGGCCAAGCCTGGCTGTTCGGGGAGGTACAGCCTCTCCTAACCGGCCCTCCATACAATTTTGGAAACCCAATGCTGCTCTCAGGCCAAAAAGTTTGCCCACCCCTGGGTTATATAAATCACAAACATTAACTCCCTGACAGAGAGACAATAGCACGTATAGGGAGGAAAATTTTATGTCTGATGGGGTCACTTAAGTTAAACCTGAGAAGTCAAGGAACAGCTGATAACACCAACAATAATCTTGGATACAACAGTTTCCATCTTAACACTACTTTGTGGCCAAAAGCCAAGCCCAATATCTCCTGCCAAAGACAGGTGTCAGACAGCTCCAACGTTTGCCAAAACTAAGAGCTAGTCAGCCCTGCTATTTGCCAAGAACAGGAACTGATTGTTCTTCATGCTTGTAGTTGAAGGAAGGTGATCATAATGAGAAATGAAGAGCTGCAAATCTGTTCACAATTTCCTCCTACAGTCTGCTCATAGGAAGGGGGAAATTGCCTCTTATTACCTATCACCCCCGAGCTCTATTCCAGGGGTTCTCAAACTACACTGCACCCTTACCTCCCTCTGAGAACAAAAATTATTTCAGAACAGAAATTGCTGGGCAAAATTCCACATGGTTTCTGTAAAGGGAAACCACGTCTTACTAATCCATTAGCATTCTTTGAAGGGGTCAACAACAAACATGTGGACAAGGGGGATCCAGTGGACATAGTGTATTTCGATTTCCAGGGGTCTCCAGAGGGGGTAGTCACGGACAAGGAGCAGGGGTGGTTTGATGGGTTGGGGATTCTGAAGGGAGCAGTCAGGGGGCAGGAAGTGGGTGGAAGTCAGATGGGGGCAGGGGCCAGGCTGTTTGGGGAGACACAGCCTTCCCTACCCACCCTTCATACAGTTTTGCAACCCAATGTGGCCCTCAGTCCAAAACGTTGCCCACCCCTGCCTTAGCCCATAGGTGGTGAGTGTAATAACAGTTGCCAACCCACCACCTTTCAGAATGCAAAAGCCTGGGCCAGGGTGGCCCCGCCTGTGCTCTGCCTCTTCCTGTCCCTGCTCTGTCCCACCCCAGGCCACCACCACCTGTCCCTGTCAGAGTCCCTCTGCTACTCCACACCCCTCCCCGAGAGGCCGTCACCCTCCTGCTGTGTCCCTCCTCCAGGACAGAGGGGCCTAGAGGAGAGGGAAGAATTGGTGGTGGTGGGGGGGGGGGAGCATGGGAGGGGCCTTGGGGGAAGAGGAGGAGTGGGGATGGGGCTTCGGGGCAGAGCCATTGTCTGGGCAGCAGGGGGAAGGGATTCTGGTGCTCGGGCCAGTCTCCCCAAATGTGGGAAACACTTTCCGTCCATGCCTTAACCACTAGGGTAATAGAGCCATTCTCACTATCTTTCCCTGACTGAATGACGTCATTGTCATTGTCATTCACAGTGCCAATTCCTATTAATCCATAATGGGTCTCCCACACCCCAAGTAGTATCCTGATCATGGGAGTAAAAGTTCTTGTATAAGGAAGGTCCTCCTCCATTCTTCCCAGCATTTTGTGAATCTATGCTTTGTTTCTATCAAAATGTCTGATGTCAAAACACAACATTTCAAGTTGGGTTGAAATCAAATGTTTCATTTCAACATTTCTGAAATATTCTGATTTTCTCAGTTTGGCTCTAACTATTAAACTTATCATGAATTCACTAACTGTTTTGGGTTGACAAACTGCTCTAACCATGGGGCTAAATTACTGCAATTTCCTCACAGTAGTGCATGTGTTTCTGTGTATTTCTTTTCCTCCTCTCACCCTTTTCTTAGTAAAGATCTTTGAGGCTGGGAAATGGGTTTTTCCGGTCCAAAAAATGAGTAATGTCATGTTTAAATACATCAACCATTTTAAAAAAGAGACTGATGTATGACTAAGTGCCCACTAGTGTCGCTTTCCATAAAAAATTCTTGGACATAATCCATAATATAACTAGGATAGGCAAAATGTACAAATATCAGACAGTAATACAACTACCATCTACAAAAAGCCACAATATATTAAATAAATGCAATAATAAAGTGAACTCAATATGTTTTCAAGTCCTTTGACTCTTTTCCCCTCCCAAAACAGTTCTCAATGAAGCAGCTATAAATTATTGGCCTGAGAGTAATTTACTTAATCTGTTTTGGGACACTGGGCTGTATTATTTGTCTCTCCCCCACCCATTAGGATAACTAAGCATTATAAAATATGTGAGGAAATGCAAACAAATGATCATCCTTAGCAATCAAGAGCAAATTTAAGTAGAACTTTTCTGTTAGTAGCTGACCTGAAATAAAATACTTTTTTGTTCTATAACAAGGCAGTCAAAAAGCTGAATACGGGGAAATAGGTTTTAGTTGTCTGAAGTACATATGACCTCATTTTTTTAGTTTGAGGCACTACACTGTAAAACATATGAAGTAATTTAAAGAACGCTTAGGAAAATTTGTGCTCTGCTTAGACTGCCATGTTATGAATTTACTGGTGATTCTGAGAAGTTCTCATAAATGGACCACAACACAGAGACTACAAATTTATTCCTTTGAAACATTCTCTTCCCCCCATCCCTTTTCAGGTCATCTGGTGAAAATAAGAAAAGAAAATATGAAGTAATGCCAGAAGTGTTGGGAAAATCCATTACTCAAAAAATGTATAACGGGATTCTCAAAGGACTCTAACTGAGCATGAGGGTATCATAGAAAATTATTGTACATCTAATATTGCAGTATAAAAGAGGCATTAGTCTTAAACTCCATTTACACACAAGAGATTAAGCATGATAGCCAGACCACAAGCTGTAGACATAATTGGCTCAAATTTAAATCCTGTTAAATTTTACCCATAAAATATACACATTTATATATTAAAACCCCTACAGAGACACATTTTAAGTAGTGTTGTTTGTTTTACTTTATCTCAGGCAGGAAGGCAGAGGGATGTAAGGTTTCCATTCTGTCCTTTAACTCAACCCACTGTGCCTCAGGCAGTGACAAGGAGTTAATGTTTCTTGCATTCCTGGGCCCTGATTCTGCAAGCTGCTCTGCATGTGAGTTCTCTGTGGATGCAGGGAGTCTGCCTGCAGAGGACAAAGTAGACTAGAGCAGTTCAAGTGCAGCTTATTTTTTGGAACAGGAAAAACACTACTTAAGGTACGTCTACACCACTGGCAGTTACAGCGCCGGCAGTTACAGAGAGCACTGAAGGGAAACCGCTGTTGTGTGTTCACACAGTCAGCTGCCTGCGCAATAGCGTGTTCACACTTGCAGCAGTATTTGGAGCAGTGAATTCTGCGCACCTATCCTACAGAGTTATCATTTGAATATTTGCTACTACCACCAAGATCCGCACCTGCAGCGGATCCACCCGGGCCTGCGCTCTAGGCTTCAAGGCACACCACAGTGGCCCGCCTACTCGTTGCGGCGCAGCCCCCACGGCTCTCATTGCCGGCGACGGCTGGGTATGGGCCCGATGCTCCAGCGCCATCCATTTTTAGAGATAGAGTCTCTCTTCCTCTTCTGTCACTAAGAGTTGTGGGAAGGTGGATGGAGTTGCAGGGCAACCTGGGTCCTGTCCAGATGCCCTGTGGTGCATTGCTTCCCATCCCAGAAATCCCTGTGCTTGAGTCTGCATTTGGCGCCATCTTTCAACAATTTGCGCACTCTGCTTTTTCATTCTACAGGAATGGATCCTACACTGTTGATCAATATGCTGATCGCTCTCACTAACACGCCATGAGTGGCAGTGAAGCTATTCCTTAAACTACAAAGGCAAGACTTCAACATATGTAGTGGCTATAATACAAGATTGCTTGTGGCATTCATGGAGGTGCTGACTACAGTGGAATGCCACTTTGGGGCTTGGGAAACAAGCATGGAGTGGTAGGATCACATCGTCATGCACGTCTGGGATGACCGGCAGCGGCTGCAGAACTTTTGGACAAGGAAAGTCACATTCATGGGACTGTGTTATGAGCTCGCCCCAGCTCTGTGGCGCAAGGACACAAAAATGAGAGCTGCCCCGGTGTTGGAGAAGTATGTGGCGATTGCACTGTGGAAGCTGGCTACTCAAGATTGCTACCGATCAGTTGCTAAACCATTTGGAATGGGGAATTGCCCATTGGATTCGTGTTGACGGAAGTGTGCAGGGCCATTGATTGCATCCTGCTCCAAAAAGATTTATTCAATTAATGGAATAAAGATTGATTTCAAACCAAAATAATAATTTTATTAAAAAACAACAACTGGAGGGGACAGAGAAAAAAAACCACATCAGCCCTGAGGGAGATGGGGGAAGGGGGACTCCCAGGAGGAGGCAGGCTCTCGTGATGGTTAAAGATTTGTGTATGTCCAGGATCATATCCAACCTTCTCCTCTGGAGTACAGTGCAGCAGATACTGTACTTTAGCAGGGCTAAACTGCAGAGGGATGGGTGTTGAATGCAGTGGGTATTGGGAGTCTGCATGGATGGACTGACGAATGCAGGAGGTACAGACTGGAGCCAGGAGGTTGATAATAGTGTGTTGGTGGTGTCTGGGGAGTGCCTGGGAAAAAGTTTTGCCACAGAAGCTGCAAAGGAGGGCGGGTGTGGAGATGCTTGGCTTGCAGTGCTAATAGTGCCTGGAGTGTGTCCACTTGGTGCTCCAGAACATTTAAGAGCTGCTCCATGGCTTCTCTCTGGCGTGCCATGTTCTCCTTTGGTTCCTCTTCTCGCTGTCCCGCCACTCCTTCAATTCCTGCTTCTTGGCCGTGGAGTGCACCATGACTTCACTGAGAAAGTCCTCTTTAGTTCTTCGTGGGTGCTTTCTAATTCTGCTCAGCTGTTCAGCAGGTGATAACAAAGAGGGAGACTGGATTCTCAAGGTCGTATCTGTAATGCCAAAATGCAACATTTTATAGACCGTCTTGTTTGAAACACAGAGACCATTGATTCAGTAATTTAACACACACACTATTCACATACCTATCACTAACTGGCTGACCCCAGGCAAGCACACATGAGCCACAAGACCCCCAAAATGGTGAGTAACTGCAGGGGCAGGGGAAATGAGGACCCCACTGTACACAGGGCATGTGGCTGTTGGAGACAGCTAGCAATGGGGGTAGGGGGCGAAGGCTTATAATCATTACTGTACCCACATTTTTCCCAGGCTGTGTGTTCATTATGGAAGATATCTCACTGCTCAGGGTGAGTGGGGAATCAAGGGAGGGTCTTATCCAAGACTGGCCCTTTTGCGTCTCACCTGTGTGCAGCAATGGTCCTCCCACCACCTGCATGACAGCAGAGTGGCATGGGAATGTTCCCTTTAACGGGGCAAGAAACAAAGCAGCTCTGCCAAAGAACCTGCAGCGGCGGATTGCCCAGTATCTCCATGAGAGTTTCCTGGAGATCTCGGAGGCAGATTCCCATGAAGCATGGGAGTCAATCAATATCCTGTTACGCCATTCAGAATAGGCATGTGGTGGTATGCGCATCATACAGACACAAGTCTGCTTTTCCAACCCCCCTGCCCTCAACAACTCGCTTCAGTGATTCCCAAAATCAAAGCCACTTACCAGGGGCGTCCTCTCCTGTTTTGCGCTTCGCCAAGCTCCGATAGCTGGGACTGGCTAGCCTCCTCCAGGATAAAGAGCTCCTGGCTGCATGCATCTTTGACTTCTTAGTCATTCTCTGCTTCTGGTCCCCTTCCCACTCCACATCCTCATCGAAGATTTCCTCCTCCTTGCTTGGTCCACTCTCGACTGTAAGCCACCAAAGTCTCCACAGTGGCCTTCGCAGTGGAGGTGGGGCGGCTGACAAGTATTGAGTCCAGCTCTTTGTAGAACCAGCAGCTCGTGGGCGCAGCACTAGAGCAGCGGTTTGCCTCCCGCCCCTTGTGGTAGGTGCTCTGTAGCTCATTCACTCTGACCCCGCACTGCAGTGTGTCCTGGTCATGGCCTCCTTCTGTCATGCATCGTGAAATCTGTCCATAGGTATCATAATTCCTATTGCTGGAGTGCAGCTGGGACTGGACAGCCTCCTCTCTCCAAATGCCGATGAGGTCCAGCAGCTCAGTCCCAAGTAGGGGATTGCCTGGTACGTGGAACAGCCATGACCACCTGGAGGGATGCACTGAGACCACTGCACGCGACTCCGAGATAACAGGAAGGGGATTTTCAAAATTCTCAAGGAATGTAAGGGGTGGGGCTCAAAGTCAACTGAGGTTAAGGTCAGTAGAGTCAAACCGATGACCAGAGAGGTGAGAAGAGGCATTGTGGGACACCTCCCGGAGGCTAATCACAGCACTGTAAATTGACCAGAGTGTCTACACTGGCACCGCGGTACTGTAGCCCTGGCGCAGATAGCTGTATGCCTCTCATCTCTGTTTCTGCGCACTAAGTGGCTTGGCAGTGTATACAATTTGGGAGTTACAATACAGAAAGCTGCTTTATTGAACAGAAACTTGCCTGTGTAGACAAGGTCTTATATACTTGTGTCTTTAGGCACCCCAATAAAAGGAAAAACCAAATAACCCCCACCCCACCAAAGTGTCTTCATTATTTTCAGTATATTATTTGAACAGAGCTGAGTAAAAAGCTGAATGGACACGGTTTTTTCCCATTTGGAAAACAAGTAAGTAAGGTCTTAAATGTATAAATATAATTTTTTTTTTAAAGTTTCCAGCAAGGAAGCAAATTTTAAACAGCAAACAGAAAAATCTATATTTGTAATCTTAGGGTTAAAACTTTAAAGTTATGACATTCACAGTTACCGTTTCCATTCTGTCTTTAATTTACCATTGTGCATTTGTATTTCTGTCATCTCTGAATATTGAAAGTTTTGGTATAGTATAGAAATGTTGCTATTGCAGTTACTATCTGATGAAATTAACAGGAAATTCTATCAACATAAATTTGTAAAAACAGAAAATTTACATTTTCCCTCCATTTTTGAGCCAAAAACTGTTTTTCCATTACATAAATATGTCTCTAATAATCAGAAAGACTATGTGGCGCTGATGGCTGAAGAAAATGTTGTTTTAAGTTTAAATTAATTAATTTTTATTTCAGTGCAGGAGCTTGCTCCCATAACATATAAGATTAATCAACCTAGATCTCCTCTAAGCTCTTTAGTAAGGTGGTAAGTTCTTACACAGCACCTACCACATTAGATAAAAGCAACAAGTTTTCTAAATAAGAATTTCTTGTCACTTAAGAAACCGGCTGCTTGGAGATATAATTGTCATTGTAGGATGCAAACGTGACAGACATTGTGGGAAACCTCATATATATATTAGGGAATTTGAAGGGCACCGGATGGATACATTTGGATCTGATGATTATAAATTCCATTTCTGAACTATTTATTAGTTTGGGCCCATCCCTGAAGTCTAATGAAAGAAATGAACTTGCAGTAGTATCTCCCCTCTGGCCCACAAGAGACTTTCAGGGGCTTTAGAAGATAAAGCAGGGTTGTGGAATTGAGGGTAGAGAGCAGATGCTATTTAGCAAAACAAAACAAAAAAAGAAAACCCCCAAAACAAATATCTTCAGTGATTTCTGCTTTGTCATTAATTTCTGCTTGGGAAATATTTTCAAATGCAAACGCTTAATTAATAAGAAAAATAATCAATTCCAGTAAGTGAAACAATGTGTCATGAAACCAAACCAAAACAAAACCAAACCAGCTCACAATGTTCAGGAACTTACAGACTCTTTTCTGACCATAGTTTTGCTGTGGGAACGAGAGCGGGAGATGGTGCTGAAAAAGAAATCTTTCTTGGATGCAGACAAAGGAGGAGATCCTGTGTATTCACGTCCTGCGGACAAGCTCTCTATGCTTGGAGATGAACTGACATTTTTTGAACTTTGGCCTGTAAAACAAGCACAGAGCAACAAATCATTAAATCAGTAGAAAAGTGCTCTCTTTATCAAGTACTTTGTGTCTCAGGCTATGTCTTCATTACTGCAGTAAGTCAACCTCAGAGGTGAAAGTAAGCCAGTACACCCCGGTACGGCGTACTGGCAAGAACTGATGCGCCGTACCAGGGTGGATCGGCTTCCCCAGGCGCAATTTGAAGGGCCCGGGCGGTAGCGGTGCACCGGGCTCTTTAGATAACAGCCGGAGCCCCGCCGCCACTTCCCTAGGGTTCCGGCAACAGGGCTCCTAGCCCCGCGGAGCCCCGCTGCCGGATTCCTGGGGAGTCCGATAGCTATTTAAAGAGCCCGGTGCGTCGCTACCGACCCGGGTCCTTTAAACTGCCGCCGGAGGCCCCAGCGCCCGGTTGAGTTGGATCGGGGGGGGGGGGGGGGAGCTCTTACCATTACAGGGGGCTGGGGCTGGCTCTGACCCCCTAACCCCGCCCCTTTCTCCTGAAGCCACACCCCTTCTGGGGGTAGAGCTGAGCCCAGCCCCCGTACCGGTAAGACGCTTGAGTTACTTTCACCCCTGGTCAACTTACACTATGCAACTCCATGTGAACAGCATAGCTGGAGTGGATGTACCTTAGCCTGAGTCACTGCAGAGGGTCAAGGGGAGAAAATCTCCTGTTGACTTACCTTACTCTTCTCGTCTGGGGTAGAATAGAGAGATCAACTGGAGAGCAATCTGCAGTCGATTTGGCAGGTTGTTACAAGACCTGCTAAATCGATTGCCAGTGGATTGATCTCAGAGCTTCGATCCCTATTGTAGTGTAGACCTGCCCCCAGGTGTTGCTCACTGACATTCATAAGATCAACACAGAATGAGATGTTGCAAAATTAAAGTGTGTCTGTATGCATTGTGACACATTGAGAACTACTCTGGCATACAGGACTCTGTATATTTCTAATGAGAGAGCATAGAAAAACAATACCAAATCTTAATAAGCACATATGATATCTTGTGGTACCTTAGTAATTTGCATTACACACATAATTAATATGAGAAGATTGATGTGAGCCTTCAGTCTTACACACAATATGTGGCGAGGGAAAAGGGATCGAAATGAAAAAGAATTTTTTGTTTAATGAATTAATATATATATAAGGTCATGAAGAAAGACTTTTATGATGTTCTATTTTCTGCTTTTCTTCCATCACTTGGAGTTGTTCTACGCAGCTATAGCTCAGATAGTAGGATTGAGAATTAAAAGCCCCTAAGAAAGGAACTAAATTATGAATATTTTAATAGATGCAATTCAGTTTAATCTTCTAACCAATGAGAAACAAACAAACAGAGAATATAGACGATTTCACTTTGAGAAGCTACATCAAATTCATAGGAATCAGCTCCAACTCTCAAAGATTTAACACGGCTACCCCTCTGATACTAGACTCCGTCATAAATGTTACTCTCAAACCATTTGTTTCATCATGTTCAGATAAATCCATACTAACTTGCATTAAGCTTATTAGGGTTGCTAAATAAGTATAAAAAGAAAGTCACTTCTCCCCTTAGCCCCATCATAGTGATGCAGAGCTAACACATACATTTTTTATATTCTGACTACCTTCCTATATGCCTGCGCAGCATCAAGCACACCAGGCAGTGCTGTAATACATAATTAAAATAAAATAAAATAAATTAAATTCACAATGTTATTATGGAAAGACTGAGCATATAGGCTCCTGGCTCTTGAACTTGTAATAAAATTTGAAATATAAATATAGGGCTTGTCACCTGTTACACGCTATCATTCGTCAGGTGCTAAAAGCCTATTGATAGGTCTACACTGAAATCAGATACCTGCAGCTGGCCCGTGCCAGCTGACTTAGGCTCATGGGTTATGGACTGCAGGGCTGTTTAACTGCAGTGTAGACTTCTAGGCTCGGGCTGGAGCCAGGGCTCTAGGACACTGAAAGGCAGGAGGGTCCCAGAGCATGGGCTGCAGCCTGAGCCCAGAAGTCTACACTGCAATTAAATATCCTCACAGCCCAAGCCCCACCCATCCAAATCAGCTGGCATGGGCCAGCGCGAGTTTTTAATTGCACTGCAAACATACCCTATCTCTTACTCTACCCATTTCCTTTGAAGCATAGTTTAGAAATATCCACATCAGAATATTGAAAGAACGCTCAGAGTGCACCCAATGGACTTTATACTGATCTAATCACTGTTCTCAACAGCTGAGCGGAAACGTTATAAAGATAAGGAGATGCGAGTTCTAAAATGAAATATTTGCTTCCACTGAACATTATGTTAAAAAGTTGGGTTTTTTCCACTTGCCTAATGTTTGCATGGCACTATGGCACATGGAGCTACACTTCTCCAAGTCCTATGGATTTTTTGTTTAGTGCAGTTGGGGAAAAAACGTCAAGGTCCCTGAGTTCACAACAGGTAAGGTATTCAGGGAGCAAAGACAGCTTTCACCTCCACTGCTGTGGTTGATAAAGATGAAATATGACAGTGGTTTTAAGAGAACAACATCTACAAATAATAATATGGAGGATGTTGATCCAGGGCTTCTCTTCTCTCTGTCTCATATCACTCAAGAACAAGGAGACATTCAATGACAATGACAGGTAGCAAATTGAAAACTGAAAAGGAAAAACTATTCCCACAGTGCATAATTGCCATGTGATGATGTTTAGGCTAAGAACTTACCCCGGGAGGAAATCTAGAGTTAATGCTAAACACATTCTGTGAAGGAATATAAAAATCTCATGCTTCAGGGCTTCAGCCACTCTACAACTATCAAAGATTAGGATGAGGTCTTCATAAGAGGGCAATGTACTGAGAGGTTTCTTGCACCTTTCCCTGAAGCACCTGATGCTGGCCACTATCAGAGAGAGATACTGGATTAGATGACCCACTGATCTGATGCAAAATGACAACTCCTATATTACCAACAGTTAGCCTTGGCAAGAAACAAAACCTTTTATTTAGGTTAACAGGGTTGCTTTTAATATTGTTTAAAATATTAATTTCATAGCCCCATAACAAAAGCAACTAATATTCCAGTTTCCATAAAGTGATGTACTATCATTAGGGCTGCAAAGATGAATTGGGATGGAGGATAAAAGCGGAGATAGGGTTTTTATAAAAGCTTTTAAAAAGGTATATATGGGAAAGTGGATCAAGTATGAGGGGCACAAAATCCTAATTTGAAAGGAAAGTTAAATACTATTGCAGTGAAAAAAGTTATAAAATGCCACATGAAATTATGGACCAGGATTCTTTTTAGTTTTCTATAATTATTTTCTCTCTCACTTCTCTTTTCTGATGTTGCTGCTTTTGTGAACTGATATATAATTAAGACCCTACTTGAATCACGGGATGATTATCAAATAATTGCAGATGAGTTGTGGACAAGACACTAAAAATGGCAGAAAAGTAATAATACACCTTTATTAATTGCAGTAATTTGGAAAAGCCAGAGAAAACCTACTTGAGAAAATTTTTCTGGAACAATATAAACATTCAAATATGATATTATGCCTGCTACTTTTTTTTAATAACCGAACATTTTGCTGCATCTGTATTTCAGTCATTAATGCGTAGGCCTCCTTCTATCAGCCCCAGCTGGCTGGGGTCCTGCTATTAGACCCGGCTGGCTGACAGCTGGTGTCGCACTCTCAGCCGCGTGCATGGCGGAGCTCCCCGTCAGGCACCTGGCTGATAAAATTGTGGTGGAATCCTAATATCGTAGGATCTGCAATTTCTGCAATAAAATTAGGTAGGGCCTTATTTATGATTTCATGCATGCTTACCCCTCTGAATTCAGTGTACACTTTACAGTCATCACACTGTATGGTCAGCTATTTTGACTGTGAATCCCTTTTGTTTTACTAACCTCTAGGACACCAAAAATCATTCGCACAAAGAAAGTGGCCCACATGCACAGGTATAAAGTTACTCACTGGTTTTCTGATAAATCTCCTTACAGCCTGCCCTGGGTTTTACAAAAAACTTATTGCTGCTTCAGTCTTTCATGCCAATTTCACTCTTATATATGCTATATATAATTGCATACAGCTGCTAGCATGGGCTATATTTTGTAATGGTTGTTGCTTAAACTATTTTGAAAATTTAACAACTCCCTCTCTGTGGTAAATCACATTCTCCTCTCCAATACGGACTGCAAGTTTTATTCCTTGAAATGTATTTCCATACTAAATCCACACCACACGACAGAGATAAAACAATAGAAAACTACAATGGAAGACAAAGTTAGAAAAGGCTGTAGAAAGCAAGGGAGAGATTAAGACGCCTGTAGCGGGGTGACCATCCGCTCCCAGCCAGAAAGGCTTAGAACAGCCCAGGAAGGGGTTGTGGCTGGGAGCAAGCAAGCTCCCAGACTGATTGGGAGAGCAAGCTCAGCTGGGTGGCCACGCCCCAAACACACTAGCAGGCCTGTATAAAAAGGCTGAGAGGCAGGGGCCTGAGAGACAGTCTCCTCTGGCAACAGAGGCAGACTGGCCTGGCTGCTGGGGGAGCTAGACAAGGTACCTAGAATGAAGCAGGGCTGTGGCAAGGCAAGAGGAGCTGGGAAAGTTCTGGCCTAGAAACCCCCAGGCTGCAGGGCCTAGGGGAAGGCCCAACGAAGGGATACTGGGATTGCAGGGGGCAGCCCATAGCTACTGAGACAGAAGCAGCAGGCCAACCCCCCTTGCCGGTGATGAATGGCAATGATACTGCAGCCTGCCCCAGTGAACGGAGGCAAGTGGTGACTGGCAGTTGCCTAGACCGAGGCAAGGTGGGGATAGGGGTTGGGGGTTCCCTGGGAAGGGGTGCAGCACCCTTGTTAGAGAGGGCACCAGGGTACAGGAGGGATGCGGGGCCAGCAGCAAGCGGGACATCGGCCTGCAGAGGGCGCTCCAGATGCTGGTGAGCTAATTCCCTGGACAAACCAGCAGGAGGCGCCACAGGGGTGAGTTGACGCCCTGCTACAACGCCCAAAAGCCACATGGAACATTAATATTAACAAAATTAAAAGACTAGGGAACACAAGTCTACCTTTTGTTTTTATATATATTTGGACAATACATTAACACTGTCCACTGTCTTCTAAGGCCTTGACTCTAGAATGAGGTCCACCCATGGAAAGTCTCTTAGACATCCTAGAGACTCTGGTTGGCTGGGTCTCATTGTAGAGTTCTCAAAAGGATTCTGATACTTGCAATATGTACTGCACATAATACTGGTGGTTTAATTTTTCTTAAAGGAAAAGTATAAACCCAAACATACGATCTTGGGAAGATGACTTCAAATGAAAACACTATTTGAAAACAAACAACTGAGTACATTGAAATCTTGTCTGAAGAACTGGCCAGGACACAACAGTTAATAAGACACCACACATTGCAGAATGCAATGAGAGAATGCAGAGAGGATTGATTGGAATGTTCAACAAGCTTCCTGGGGGGTAGAAAAGGGGAGGAATAAGCCTTTTTCCACTTTTCCCCAACTCCCTTTAATCTGCTTCCTCTCCCTCATTCCCCTCAAGTCTGCCTCCTTCTCTCTACATGTCCCTGCATTGACCTCACCCTGCCTTCTGTCTCTCAGAACTTTCTGTCCCATCCTCCAACACATTCCCCCTCTCCCTGATGTACCCATAATTTCCCATTCTCTGCCCAACCTTCACATGGTCACTAAGCAGCCACCATCTTTCCTAAAGGAAGCTTGGCTGCAGCCCCATTGGAAAGTGTGGAATATGGTGGCCATCTTTGCTGCATGCAGTCTCATTTCCCCTGAAAATGCTGTAAGGAATGGCAGACATAATTGTGAGGGAAACCCAAGGCTTCAGTCCCATAAATTGTACTGGAAGATGGTGGCCATTTCTGAAATCGGCAAAACTTCGCCAGAGTGAAAGCAGAAATCTTAAAATCACAAGAACTTTTCCAAAGGGTCATATTCCTCATGATAAAACTGAATAATTCGACAAAGCTGCTATTTTTCTAGTTGTCTTACTGAAACAAAAGAGGCTTTGAGTAGCATGCTGAAAGTTGAGCATTAAAATGTTAGTATCTAAATAAGTGAATGAATATACTGAATGCCTGATATTGTTCTTCTACAGCAGAAAACAATGTTCGGTGTGGTTCTGAAATGGTGACAATGGTCTAACCAAAGCAAGGCTAAAAGGCAAAGTTCAGGATAAAACATGAAACCATCGCCATGGAAAACACTGCTAAGGCACAACACAATTCAAGATGACTCCTGCTCTTTTCTATTCACAATCACCACTTTTGGCCTCATGCTCTGAAGCATCATCTGAATTATTTTATAAATGCTCTGATATGTACATTGTTTTTTTATGACTTAATAGAGATAAGCCTGACTCACTATGCTTGGATTTGAAATTTAGTTTGAATTCAACTTTCTGAAATTTCAGCTATTTTTTAAATCCCATATTTGGTATTCTAGTTGGAATCATTCTGAATATAAGAGGTAGTGGTAGAAGATCTTCTACAAAAGATAATTGGTCTAATTTTCCTCAATATTTTTTCTTTATGAATGTTCTCCCTAGCAATATAGTTTATAAGGTGGCCTATGATGCTCTCTTGGGTAATATACACATTTTAAGAAAACCCACATTGATACAAAAAATATATATATCTAATACCGTGACAATTAAAAGGAGTCAATGGCTCTCACTCAGAATAATCTTCAAGTTCCTAAGCCACTCCCCTCAGGAAAGAACTAAAAACAACTTTTAAACTTTGCGGTAAGCTAAATTTGGCTCTGTTGGGCAAAATTAGTTCCTGAGACAAGGGTCGTGCAGTGAAAGTGATCTGACTCCATCCCGTAATGGTTTATATCTTGAAGCTTTAGATAATAGCAGCAGCAATGATAATCATTCACCTCTGCTAATTTCAGCTTGAGGGAAGCGACATGAGGAAAGAGGCCATCTGCAAGGTAGCCAGAATTTATAGTACATGAAGTAGCGCAGTATAGATCCAATTAGCATCTTGAATTACAATTGTAAACACTCTGGGATCCAGTGCAGATGGAGCACTGCTGTAATATGCTCGATGTGAAAATCACCATTGAGCAAGTTGGAAACCACTTTCTACTTATGTTTAATGACAGTTTCAGGTTGAGTACAGTACACAGTAAAATAATCTGGAGGTGACAATTAGGAAGGGGTCAGCGTCCAAAGGAAAAGTCCCAATCTCCTTTAATAATGAAGATGAATAAAAACAATATCAGATACTATTACTCTTTGAATGTCCAAAGTAGCTAGGATCTAGTAGGCCCTGAGACTGAACTTGTTAACGAAAGGTAAATGCTTCCTCAACTGAGAAGGTAGATATCTACCTACTGTATCTTCCTGGTATTTGCCCCAGACAACCAGCATAACCTCCCATCTTGTCAGGATCCAGTTTCAGCAGCTAGACCTGATCTGAACAATTTTACCTCAGTAGCATCATTGTACACACTGACAGGAAGATGGACAGTACAGGACACCCCGTGTATCAAATATGAGAAAGCCCTGAAGTAGAATTACCCCAAACTAAGAGAAAGAAAGAATGGAGCAACTTGCATTGTTCCATCAATATCTGTCAGGGTGCAGTGGTGGAAGCTTAAGACATGTCACGTCATTTCTGAATACAACCCAAGTTGTTGGTTTTGATTGAGAAATAAATCTTAGAGAGTTTAGGTCTACCGACATTACATAGCACCTCTTTTTCTACCCCCATCACAGTGTTTGACAGCAACTTCTCAGAATTTCTTACAAAACTTTTATAGTTATGATGTAATCTAAAAGGTATATTTCATGGATCCCAAGCCATGGCTGGGAAATATAAATGCTAAAAGTAAGAATACTTTGTTGGTTTGGGAGTATGATATCAAAGAGAGAATGAGAAGAAAGAAATTTTAAAAATACAAAATATATAAAAGGTAAAATAAATTATCTATGTTCCCTCTGAATTAGTGATGACTTAATAACTTCCATATTTGTTCAGAATAATTGAAACAAAGAACAATGTGAAAAAATGATAGACCTTATATTACATTTGATGCCTTTATATGCTTTTGTGTTCAACCTGTTTTAATTACATTATTGAACACCGTGGGCCAGGAGATAACGTAGCAATAGGTTCACAGATACCATCAATATTCACAGAATTAGATATACAGAATTGGAACACATCACAGCATCAGGCATGCAAATGACAATACCATAGTTTCAATCAAACCCACATAATGGAAAAGGTGAGTTGTAAAAGTGAAAGTATTTTTGCATGTTCTCACCGGACTAACTGAAAAAAATATAAATCACACAGGAAATGGAAAAGGGCAGCAAACTGTCCTTTTGGTAAATACCAAGCAATCAGACAGATTGCAAAAAAGGGATCACAGTTTACAGAAAAGATTAAAATAAATCAATACTTATAAATCACCTGCATACCCTGGTAGTAGAAAAACTATAACAAGGAGCTCAGTGGACCACACAAAAGCACTGTTCTACAGTGGAATTACTTAAATGAGATTAAGAGATTTGCACAATTGAACACTTACTGAATATAAATGGATAACCAAATAAGAACTAGAAAAAGTTACATGGAATGCAACGAAAGCTAAAATATAGAAAGCTCTAAAGAGAAGAAATGATCAACATAAATATATATCTATAGTTTTCAGACATAAGTGACAACTAAAATGGACACTACACTATGAAAAAATAACTTGCATATACATTTGAGCAAACCTAAGGAAAATACCATTAAACTTTGTGTCTACTCCATTCCTGTGGGCACTAGTGTGATACCGACAATTATTTGGAAGATCAAGAACTACATACCAAGAATTAAAAAGGAGTGGCAAATCACAATTAATTAAAACAGGCTATCACCAATGACCAGAAAGGCTGCCAAATCTAAAATTAGAGAAAACAAATCAAAGAAAAGTCAAACCAGCCCTAGATGCTTTGGCTAACAAAAGAGGACCCATTTAAATAGTAAACTCCAATGCAGCCAGTCTAAAATTTGACAGAGGTGCAGCTCGCTTGCATTGTGGAAATCACAAAGTCTTACCATAATGTTTGAGTAAACTATTTCAGATTTATTCTACCTGTGTCCATTTTTGAAAACTTAAGAATCTTCATTTTATGTTGGAAGAACACATTTGAGCATTGCCTGCACTACACAGGTTTCAGGACTTCAGCAGAGTAAATATAAAACAACAGCTGGGACTTCATAGCCTGTCCCACTGATTCACCACGCTTACCAACTAATGGCATAGTACATTCACCCTACAAAATGGCTAACCACAATGAGGACATCTAAGGAAGCATATAATTTTGGAAAATCAAGTAGAATCAAAGCCAAATAAAGAAGGAACACAACCCCTACCTCGAATGTGCAGCCAAAATGTGTAAGAAAGTGACAAACAGAACTATATATAGTAATGAGACTACACTAGTTAAATACAGCCCATTCTTCTCTAGCGCTTCAACTAGCAACCTTGGAACATCACTGAATCACAACCACCTCTCCCCTCTGCTACTCAATCTAAGATCAATACATTCCATCCTCATTAAAAAGAGCTCAAAATAGCATATTAATAGCCCATTTCATTTGTTTCTAGAATGAAAACATGCACAGGAGGCCCTTCAAGCTTGACACAGCAGACTTCAGAAAGCTCAAGGTAAAAACATCACAGGAATGTACAGAACAAATGAAAAAGCTATGCAGTACAAAACATAAGACTAGCCTGGGCACACTACCATACAGTATGTTTACTAGGTATATACATGTGCATGGATGCAGAAATGGTCGCCCATTTGCTCACAAAGACTGTGGATGCCAAGTCAAAATGCAGAGAGAGTACTCCAGCTGGTCCACCTTCCCCCCACCCGAAGATGATGATTCCGGTATTAATCTAAAGAGAAAGAGGTTTCAATAATCAAAATGGAATAAGAAGGGTTATGAACTTTTTAGTTTCAGGACCAAGAGGAAGTTTCTGATTTTTTACACATTCTGGAGGAAGTAGTAACAAAACTTCGATATTTCCTGGATAGGTGGGGAGAAGAAGAGTAAGGGGCTAAAGTTATTTTCTAGGCTGTTAGCCTGGAAGAAGGTGGCAGTAGTTTAAGTGGAGATGGGGAAACTGGAGAAGATGAAGGAAGTTTGGTTTTTTAGCTTTACTAAGGGTGAGTTGTAGATGAACCATACAGAAACAAACGATGGAGGTCCATACTGAAATCAGGGACTGGGCAGGAGGAAAACAGATAAGCTGTAGAGAAGCTGATTTGTCAGTAGCCAGCAAAAAGGTAATACAGTAAACCCTCGATTTAACGGACCCCGATTTAACGGACTTCGGATGCAACGGACAAAATTTCCGATGCATCCGAAATCCGTTATTGGGGGCTGCCGGCTCCCGCCCCAGGGAGCCGGCTGGGTTGACAGCTCCCGCCCGGCTCCCCGCAGCGGGGACCCCTGCGGGAGCTGTCAAACCCCCCCCCCCCCGCCCCCCCGCCCGGCTCCCCGCAACGGGGAGCCGGGCGGGTGGGCTGACAGCTCCCGCCCGGCTTCCCGCTGGGGGGAGCCGGGCGGGAGCTGTCAACCCCCCTGCCCGGCTCCCCGCAACGGGGACCCGGGCGGGGGGGGGGGTTGAGAGCTCCCCCCCCCCGCCCGGCTCCCCACAACGGGGAACCGGGTGGGGGGGCGGGGTTTGAGAGCTCCCGCCCGGCTCCCCGCTGGGGGGAGCCGAGCGGGAGCTGTCAACCCCCCCGCCCGGCTCCCCGCAACGGGGAGCCGGGCGGGGGGGGGGGGCGTTTGAGAGCCCCCGCCCGGCTCCCCGCAGCGGGAAGCCGGGCGGGGGGGTTTGAGAGCTCCCGCCCAGCTCCCCGCAGCGGGAAGCCGGGCGGGGGGTTTGACAGCTCCCGCTGGGCTTCCCGCTGGGGGGAGCCGGGCAGGAGCTGTCAACCCCCCCGCCCGGCTCCCCGCAGCGGGGAGCCGGGCGGGGGGAGGGGGTGGGGTGGGCTGACTCACGGCTCCATATAAGAGACTAATTTGGTCGGGGGGGTGTCCGTTGTCACCCGAAAGTCCGTTATTTAATAATTTAAAAAAATTATTAAATAACGGACTTTCGGTTTTAACGGACACCCCCTCGCCCGAATTAGTCCGTTATATCGAGGTTTCACTGTAGTTAAATCCATGCTGGTTAACAAGGCTATCCAGGGATAAAGAATGGAGCAAGATAAGGATCAAGGAGAGAGCCCCCTGCAGTCCCATGAAAAGGGGAAGAGGATGATAACCAAGTAAGGACTATGCCATAAAAGGTGAAGTAGGACAGGATCTCAAGGAAGAGTACTCAGATCTGCTAATCTATAATACAGCAGTTCCAGTAACTAGGACATATAGTACTGATATTTGAAAAAGAATGATTTTTACAGGTGGTGTTTCTTATTGACTTATTAACTTGACTTTCAAAGTTCATGCAAATTATGGTACAATTCCCTTCTCTTTACCAATACTCTAACTGGTATAACATTTTTCAACTTAATTTTTCAATGTATTTAAAACAATTCAACCTACAGATATCTATATTTTAATATTTCACATTCAGGCAGTTAACCCTTCTCTTTAAGTAAACTATAAAAATGCATCTCCTGCTAATTACAGTAGGCTTCCAGTCCAAAATACCTCAGTCAAAGATTATCATAGTGAATATATGCACCAAAAAAGAGCACCTGAATATTAAAGTGTGAAAATTAACTACAAAATGCAAGATAAATCAGATTTTTATTAAAGACCGAAGCTGGAACATAGTGAATGTAAATCAGTACAGTACACTCAGCATCATTATGTTAATGAACTGAACAGAAACCTTTTTCCTTCTGAACAACAGTGCCACTCAGTGGATGGACAAGGACAGTGAGTTAATAAGCACTGGAAATGGAAACATCACAGATTAAATTGAGGGGGGGGGGAGGGGGGGGTTCCTTGACAGACCAATGATAATGCTGCAGGCAAAGAGATACTATGAGTTGTCATAGCAACTGTACCTTGGAGGGCTGTTAGATTCTGAGCAGGAACAGACATCTGTGCATCGCCGCCTGTAACTACATCTCCTAGTAAATAAATAAAAACATCTTAGGATTTTTACAAGAACCAATACAATTTATTGAAATTAAGTCTTTTAACTTGTGGTTCATTGAACAATGGTGACACTAACTCCACACAAGAAACAACATGAACCATGCAAAAACAGTAGCTGAAAAATGTGTAAGAGTTAGCAAAAATTAATGGTATGTTTTGGCAAAGAAAGGTGTGGTTTTTTAAATAAAGCAGGTATGTTGCGGGGGAAAAACAATGTGTAAAGAGATTTTTTTTTTACATAAAGATGTGAACAAATTTGGACAACTAACTATAATTTGCTTCTAGCTCTTCATAATGATAGTACAACTCTGATAATAATGCACAAAATAGTATCAGAGAGTTGTGCTATTATTGTGAAGCGCTAGATGCAAAATATGTTTAGTTGTGGCAATTTGTTTTAGGGTGATGCTAAACTCACACCTTTCTGTTGCTGATTCTAATATGCATTTTCCTGATCACATATGAAATTGTGTTGTCAGTAATGTCAGTACTAAAACCAACAAAAAAAGTAACAGATTTGTTAGTCTGCAGTTTATTCTATTCATTACTATGTAGCTCTGCTTTGAGTAAGCACAGCTGCTCCCTTTTGCCCCAGAAACAACACACTTGTTTTCCAGACATAATCAGCAGAGAGTTAAAATATATAGTGAATTCAAATAGACTGTGTTGAGTGGCATGTTGCAATGTTATATTGATTATGAATATCTTATTTTACTACAATTACTTCAGAAATGTAAACATGCAAAATAAATAGTATTCTGGACACTCCAATAGCTGAACATAATTTTTCCGGCATTTCATTTTCATATTGGTCATTTAATATGTGCTTGTGATAATGTGGCATTCAAATCAAAAACCTTTTTGAGTCAAGGACCCCAAAGGAAAACTGTATCTAGTGCTGTAGTTTAAATGACACAAAAAATTAGGGACAGTCAATATCAGAGAGACGAACTGAAGGAGAAACTCTTTTCTTCTATGAACACATTACTAGTCGGTAATTAAAGAGTAAGTGGCTTCTGAAAAAATAAGAAATCCTGTGACACACAAAGGGCAACAACTTAGCCAGTTTTTTTTCAAAGATATTTTCACCATCACATTTATTTTCTTTTTAGGATAACAAGCTCTACATACAGTACACTGAACGCAAGCTTTAAATTTGACCTCAGTGTCAATGAAGTGATTCCTTCAGTAGGAACAGGACAATATTTTAATTCTTTAATTCTGTTACCACACTATCTTGCACAAGAAAGTAGTATTGGTGCCCAATCTTTTCCTGTAATGTAGGGTAGGCTGAGTAAGGTTAATTTAATATTAGCAGAATTTGGTTTTTCTATGAGGTGGCACCCCCCAGTGCTTGGGTACTTAGTCCAACTATTATTTGTAACATTACAGACTAATCTGGATTTTGCAGATTTATAATTGTATTCTTTTAGATCAGTCTACAGTTCTCCATTTACCTTACTTTAGTGCATAGGCACTATCCTAACAAGAATTCAGCACCTTACAAAAACTTTAAAATGAAGAAAGGACATCAATTATTGATCTTTAAAAAATCAACTACTGATAAAAAAAATTAAGTCCCCCTCATTTTAAATGTAGTGTGAATGACTTTAAAGGCAGAAGAAGTTACTCACCTTGTGCAATAATGATGTTTCTTTGAGTAGTGTCCCTGTGAGTGCTCTGCTGTAGGTGTGTCCCGTCCCTGTGCTGCTAATCGAAGAACTTTGGTAGCAGTTGGGCCCACATGTGTGCTGTCTCCCAAGGCAACCCAGCGCACGCGGGCTAACCGTCCTAATTTCCTTCTCTACCACATGGTAATAGTGAGAACGCTGAAGTAGAGCGGATGAGAGCGGGTTGTGAAACAACCATAGGGACACACATCTCGAAGCACCATCATTACTGCACAAGGTGAGTAATTTCTTCGTCAAGTAGTGTCCCTAAGGGTGCTCCACTGTAGGTGACTTCTGGCTGGGACTTTGGAACAGAGTTAATCAGATGAGAGTACTATGGAGCCAAAGATGGCATCAGAGCCAGAGTTGCCGGTGATCGCATCGTGTTCTGCACAGGAGTGGAATGACACCAAGTCACCGCTCTGCAGATTTTTGAAATGGGAACATCCGTAAGGGCCACGTTATGAATTTGGTAACACTGCTTGACACAATTCGGGACCCCCTTGGAGAGGTCTTTGGGCGTATATTGCTGAGGCCTTAGATCTTTCCGTCATGGAGAGAAATGGTCAGAGGCATCCTGAAGGATGTGTCCTGTCGAGGTAGATTGCAAGGGCTCTCCTAATGTCCAAGGTATGCAATACAGCCTCCCTATTGTCTTGGTGAGGCTTGGGGTAGAAGGCAGGAAGGTGAATAGACTGACTCATGTGAAATGAGGAGGTCACCTCAGGGATGAACCTCAGATGCAGACTGAGTGAAACCTTATCAGAGAAGAATATTGTGCATGCAGGATGCACCATCAGAGCTGCTGTTTCCCCTTGCTGAGATAACTGCAACCAGAAAGTCTGTTTTCATTGATGGGTATGCTAGGGAAGGGGGGAGGCCCAGATAGCCCTTTCAAAGCCCTAGGTTTAGATCCCACGAGGGGTAGGAAGTGGAGGTCGAGGAAAGTGAACCTCTTGCACTTCCTTTGAGCATGAGCTCTATAGGTGCTGGAACCACATAAGAGCCATGCTTTGAAATGGAGGATCCCCAAGTTGGGATGTATGGTATTTGCCTTGCACTGTGAGACAGTTTAAATGCATGCCCTATCCTATGATGTGTGTGCAGTGACGAAGATGGCACCTGAAAGAAGGGGATCCCTTTGCATGAATTGGCTGGGTTCTTCCGCCAGTCCAGGGAGCTCTTGATTATGGTGGGCAGTGATAGGTTTATCCCAAGCTGTCCCTATTTGATCTGTAAACCAAGGTGAACCACAACTGAAGGCATCACATGTGAAGCCTGGTGTGCAGAATCACTGCTAAGCTGGCTGCCATATGCCCCAGGAGTGGGAGGCAGATTGTGTGTGGCACTTGAGGGCTGCATAGAGCCATGTCTGTAAGTAATACCAGGGACAGAAATCTGTCCTGAGGTAGGAAGGGTTTGTCCTCTAGTGCATATAGGTCGGCCCCTATAAATTCTAGGCATTGCACTGGCGAGAGGGTCGAATTCTGGGCATTCATCTATAGGTCCAGTTCTGTGAACGAGTGCATCGTGCCCTCAGTGTCATGATGAGCCTTCTGAAGCGACTGGACACTGCAGAGAGTTGTTTAGATAAAGATAGATCATTATCCCTTGAGATCTTAAATACGTGGGCACCTCTGAAAGAACTTTGAAAAATATACTCAGGGCTGACGAAAGTCCGAAATGAAGGACCCTGTATTGGTAATAGTTGTTTCCCAGAGTGAACCTGAGGAAACGTCTATGAGCCAGGAGTACTGAGATGTGAAAATTGGCATCCTGTAGGTCGAGGGCTGAAATACAGTCTTCCTGTTCTGGTGACGGAATGATAATTGATTATGTGATCATCTTGTACTTCTGAGTTTTGACAAACTTGTTGAGAACTCTGAGGTCCACAATGGGCCTCCAACCTCCCTTCCTTCTGGGTATCAGAAAGTGCCAAGAGTAAACCCCTTGTCTCGTAAATGTTGAAGTACTGGTTCTATGGTTCCTAACTGCAGAAAATGATCTATTTCCTGCTGTAGTAAGTTCTGTGAGAAGGATCCCTAAAAAGGGACAGGGAAGGGTACTGTAGATGGAGCAGGAAGGTGAAGTCGATGGAATAATAAGATCTGATGATCTCTAGGACCCATCTGTCCAAAGTTATGAGCTCTCAGACACTGGAACATTGCCAAACAGTGGCCAAATGGTAGTAGTGGGGAGTCATCTTGCAGTACAGTAAAACCTCCATTTAACGGACTAATTCGGGTGAGGGGGTGTCCATTAAATCAAAAAGTCCGTTATTTAATAATAAAAAAAACCACAGAGCTGTCGAGCAGCAGCCCGCCCGCCACAGGGTCGGGGCGGCAGCTCCGCAGCCCGCCCACTGCCGGGACCCGGGCGGCAGCCGGGAGCCGTCAGCCAGCCCGCCCCGGTCCCAGCTGCTGGGACCCAGGCGGCAGCCGGGACCCAGCAGCCAGCCCGCCCTGGTCCCGGCTGCTGGGACCCGGGTGGCAGCTGGGAGCCGTCAGCCAGCCCGCCCGGTCCCGGCTGCTGGGACCCGGGCGGCAGCCGGGAGCCGTCAGCCAGCCCGCCCGGGTCCCGGCTGCTGGGACCCGGGCGGCAGCCGGGAGACGGCAGCCAGCCCGCCCGGGTCCCGGCTGCTGGGACCCGGGCGGCAGCCGGGAGACGGCAGCCAGCCCGCCCGCTGGCAGGACTCAGGCGGGAGCTGGGAGCCGGCAGCCCGCCCGCTGGCGGGACTCGGGAGGGAGCCGGGAGCCGGCAGCCCGCCCGCTGCCTGGACCTGGGCAGCAGCCGGGAGCCGGCAGCCAGCCCCCGAGAAATGGATTTCGGATGCATCAGACTTGCTCAGAAATTTTGTCCGTTGCATCCGAAGTCCGTTAAATCAAGGGTTTACTGTACCTCGACCCGCTTGTCAAAAGTGATGCTTAGGGGAACATGGCTGGGTTGAGGACTGGGCATCTGAAGGTTTTTGTTTTGAGAACTTTCCCTTTTTCTTCTGGGGCTTAGTGGCATTTTGATGGGAATTGGTACAAATAAGACCTCTGTTGGTACTGAGGGCTAAAATATTTTTTGCCCCAGTGTGTAGATTCCCAGTGCCCTGGAGAGTGGTCCTGGAATCCTTCAAGGAGTGGAGAAAGGCATCAGTCTCCTAGAAGAACTTCATCCCCTCAAAAGAGAGGTGATCCACGGTGATTCCCCACCACCCCTTTTTTTCAGAATGCTACTTAGGGAATCCAGAGAGGTGGACCACAGTGTCCATCTCATATCTGTGGAGATGATCTTGATTTTGGTAGCCATGTGGACAGGGTCAAGGGACGATTGCAAAGTTGTTTTTCCCACCGGTTGTCCTTCCTGGATGATGGCATTGAAGGAATCCTGGGACCTCTTTGGCAGCTTATCAATAAAGTCATGTAATTTATTGTAATTCATATACTCATACTTTGCAAAGAGTGTCTGGTAGTTGGCAAACTTTAAGGTAGCCAAGGAATATCCTTTCCTACCAAAGAGATCAAGGTACGTCAAGTCTCTGTCACAAGGTGTTGTCCTAGAGTCATGCTGTCGGCCATGAGATTTCACCGAGTCCACCACGATGGAACTGGGTGGCTGATCAGAAACTCTGATTCCTTTTTAGGGATATAATATTTGTTGTCTGCCCGCTTGCACGTTGGGGCCACTGAGGATGGTGTTTGCCACACCATCTTAGATCAGTCTACAATGGCCTCATTGATTGGGAGGGCAATTTTGGAGGCAGATGAGGCCCGAGGATATGAATAAGTTGGTGGTGTGTATTTTTGACCTCCTCCAACAGTATGCAGATGATGTCTGCCATTCTCTTTGCCAGATCTCAGAACAAGAGGAAGTCATCTGCCATGGAAGGTGGCGATGGCATGACTGCCTTGTCTGGCGAAGAAGAGGATGGACTTGGGTGTCATCTCCTCCTCTGTCCATCTCTTGCTCCTCCCCTTCTTGGGGTTCTGAGGGCTGTGCTGCTGTAACTGAGGGTGCATGCCTCGGAAGCTCTCAGGTGATACGTAGTGCCCATCAGGCAGGCTGCTGATGCACCACCCAGGGGTCCCAGTATGATCACTCCGGTGGCATAGGCCTGGTGGAGGTGACCATATCAAGATGGTCATGGTGCTGTCTGGTAGTACATTCTCAGCCCTGCTAATATTGTGCCCTATATGGAGCTTGGGAGGAGTACAACTTACTGACCGATTCCTAACTCGGCCCCAGCTGTGGGTCTGTCAGAGGGGCATGACGTGACTGTGGCGACCTTGGCTGACCATGGCTCAGTGCCATGATCTTGGTACCAAGGGCGAAGAGCCAGAAGCTTCCAACATAGACAGGTCACTGGCCTGATAGAATTCTGCCTTTACCAAGCATCTGGGTGCTGGTGGTGGTGCCAGGGGAGATAATGACCTTACCCATACTGATCTCTCTGGTGCTGGATGGGCTGATGCCACCACTGGTACAGATGACAGCTTGTGTACCTGGAGAATCTTAGGGGGGTTGTTATTGTCTCTCTGTACCGAAGTTTTGGTGCCCATGCCCAAAGGGTCTGTGGGCCTATCAATAGCACTGGACACTGATGGTTGCCATAAAGTGTGGGTGTTGGATGATCCTTTTGTCAGTAGTGCTGAGGATACTGAGTGAGAGGGTGATTGCTTTTGGGTATCCCTGGGCTCGCTGAGGGACTTCCTACTTTCTTTTTTGACTTGGGGGAGGAGTCCCCAAACTGTTTCTTTGACCCACTATCCTTTGAAGTTGAAGGTTGAGGGGAAGACTCATGCCCTTCTGGAGAGCTGGGGTCAGAGAACCATCGTCATAAAGATGATTTTCTAACAGAGCTCTCTCTTCTTGCAAAATCGTAGTCAGAGCTGCTGGCAGAGGGAACTCTTGTTGGATGTGGCCCTCGCTGAGGCAATGAATGCACTGGGTGTGCTGGTGACCAAGACTGCCTCCTCTGCAAGTGTGACACTTCTGGAAGCCTGAAAAACTAGGCATACACTTGTCCAGGGGTGCCCCTCACATGGGTCCACACAAGAATGAAGTCTTTTCTTCTTTTCTTGTTGTTGTTATTGGGTTGTTTTTTTCTTTAGGGCATGGACAAATAAAAGTCAAAGAAGGCTGAAGGATTTCTAAAAGCTAAAGATTAACAACTGAAAAGGAGAGTTAACAATCCGTTAATGGACAGCTAGAGACAGCAAGGGAGAAGGGAACCGAGGATGGTTAGACTCATGGCGCAGCACAACGTGAGACAGAGCATGTATGGGCCTAACGGACACTGCTACAGAAGTTCTCCGATCAGCAGTGTGGGGATACAGACAACACCTGCAGTGGAACCTCATAGGGACATTACTTGAAGAAGCAGCAACGGGCACACCACCACTTTTGTAACTGCTACCACAGCTAGTTGGTGACTGTTCAGCAGGACGTGCTAATCTAGAAGAGGTATGCCATTCAGGATAGACGTTTGCTTTATATTATCAGGTGTGCAATATCTTTTGCAACTGAGCACTCCTTCACTCCTGTCCCAAGAAAACAGTAAGCAATCTGTCTTGTCTACCATGGTTACAACCCACTATACATTAATGTAAATGAACAACATAACTTTGGCTTTTCAAAACAATTAGGATAACGATGATCTCTGAAAAACAGGAATACCTTTTTTACAGGGTCTGCACTGATCAGGTTTACAAAATACAGTGCTTTGTGTTTGTAAAGAACAGCATACTGTCACTTCAAGGAGCTGTCAGCTAGCTGAGCTGGTGAAACTGCCAGCAGAATAGGGGAGCGCATATGTGCCTGAGGGACGACTCCGGAATCTGTTATTATGGTCTACCTAAAGCCTCCCCCTTAGCAGCATCTATAGCCGGTTCTCCCCACAGAGAACCACATACAGCATAAGACTGTAGGCGCTACTTGGAAGTGCAGGTGTCTTTTGGACTTTGGCTGATATCCATGTTTCTAGTCCTCTCAATTGGATAGTGGAAGTGTATTGAGAGCATTAGGGAATAAAAGGAAGAAAGGTGTGGGTGGGTGAGGGTGAAAATAAAGACAACCTCCAATCCTGCAAATGCTTATGCATGGCTTAACTTTATGCACTTGACTAGTCCTCCTGACTTCAGTGGGCCCATTTATGTACTTAAACATGTGCACACACATTTGTTCAATGAGAGACTAAGAGAATTGTGACAGAGAGAAAGAGAGATACAGTGGTGAGAATTGAGGAGGAAAAAGGCAGATGGTTGAAACAAGGGGAAGAAGGCATATCCGCACCTTAGCTGCCAGACCCTTCCTCACTTCCAGTAATCCCCTATAAAATCCCCATGGTATCCTGAGATTATACTACGATAACTGTAAATAAGCTATTTTTATTTTTAAAAATAAGTATGGTCTCAAACTATTATGTTTTTGTAAATATTAGCAACATCTCAAAGTCTTTGCTTTGTTTACGAGAGGAGAAAGATCTAAGGAGAAAAAGTGGAAGGTACCCAAGGCAAACCTTCCCTACCACCCCTTTTGTTCACAATCCTAATATCTTCAAAATGATCATTACAAAAAGACAGTGATGTGACTGGGTACAGCAATGTCTCAAGGAAGATAAGGAATCTGTGTTCATCAGCTGCTTCATATATATGAGTTTACTTTCTCTTTGACTGTGGTAGTAACATTTGACACCATTTTAGAGACATGACTTTACATTTCTATAGCCATTTGGGCTTGGTTCTCAATAAACTAAATCACAGCACTTTTAGACTAATTTGTTTGCCATAATTTAGAATTACCAATCAACTGTAGCTTATCAAAGGAAAATTGAAATAATATCTATTTAGAAAAACAAACAGTACGTCAACTAATATAGAAAACAGCAATCGTTACCATTCTCACTACATATACAAAAAATTATACATAGCTAATGATTTCAAGTCTTTTTGGTCTTTAAATCACATCTAATGGTGCTATATTAAACAATAATGAGAAATCTCAAATCAGCGTAAACCAGTGACAGAATATGGGACTAAAGAAAAATACCAATTACAGATACACAAAGATGCTTATTACCCTTCATTATACTGAAATGGAATAGTCTTTAACAGAATGCATGGATGCTGTACATTACTGAAGCATAACTGTAGGATTTTTCCAACTATGAAGTTCTTTGTGTCCAGACTGGCTCTGGATCTCTAACTTGCATCACTATTATTTGTCAAGAACAGTACAGCATGTTAATTCATGGACTGCTACTTGTGCAGGAAGTTGTAAATAATCATTGTATGGTAACTTTTGTAATACTGTATTTAGAGGGTTTTTTTTACAACATGATGGCTAACGTGACAGGTAGCATGTTGTAAAATCCAAGTGTAGACAGCGAAACACTTGGGTTCACCTAAATCTAGACACAACTACAACTTGTTCTGTCTGCACTAGGATTTCACAATGTGTCAAATATCATGATGTAGAAACTCACCTTTTTCTTAGTGTAGACATATCCAGTGTTTTCAAGCTGTCTCAGCTCAATCACTCCTTTTATCTGAAGCAGACAACCTCCAAAATTTACAAGGACCTCACTTTATTACCACCCTGCCCCACAAAATATGGGGACAAAGACTATGGGGCTGTGAAATTGCTCATGGGGGAACATTATTTTTAAAAAGATCAAAAATCACTGGAATTGTTTCCCTTCAGGCCCCAATCTGCTTCCACTGAAGGAATGGCAATAGGCATGTGCCTGACAAAAGGCTACTCCCTTGCCAAATTTTTCAAATATGTAATTAGAGTTTTATCAAAGATTCAATAGAAGTCTGTAATTTCTACCTGTGAGACAGAGGGGCCCTGCGTCAACTGAGAGACATTAAGGAATTCATTGGTTTTCAGTTTCTCCTTCAGTCCACATATCACTGCCACTATGCGAGGACTTTCACTTTTACAGATTGCCGAGCCTTGCTAGGGCAGTTTCTGCAGTGCCCCAAATCTGAGCTGGGGTTTCTAAGGAACTACTTAGCTGGACTGCAGCCAGGCACCTAGAAAAGTGCTTCAAATTACTCGATACATGAGCAGGGAAAGCAAGGCTACTGGGACTGTCCTTTTGGGTTTTGCTCAGCGAATAGCCACTGCCACATAATGCCTGATGAGAAGCTAGAATTGGCTCACCAAGACCCTTGATATGGCAGGTAAGAAGGAGGAGGAAATTTGGTTCATAGATGTGCAAAGTATTATTTTTATATTATTATTTTACCATATATGTATAATATATTTCCAGATATTCAGCTCTGACCAAAAAGCGACTTCCTACTATGTGCTTATCTCTGGGCTCAGGAGAACCAGCGTCAGCCTTCAAGCTTATTATTCATTAGAAGATGCTTGGAGGTAGACAGAAATGAATACACAGAGTCTACATACTCTTCCCTTATAACAAACAATGTTATCTCCTTGGCACCCATTAGATCAAGAAGCAGAAGTCTGTCTCCTGTACAGTGCACTGTATTGTGGTCGAGGTTTAGAACACCTACTATTTATTTTGTTGACTGTAAAACAAAATTTAATTGAGAAATGTAAGGAAATAGAAACATTTTAAGCCTCAAGAAAAAAGTCAGTATTTCTTAAAAGGAGTATGGGCTCCCTCTGGGTGTAATGCCAATTGTGAAAAGCAAATATGTTTTATGCTATTAACTGTAATCAAAATCAGACACCAGCATTCTGAAAGGAATGAGATATGGATCCATCCCAGTACATTTTACAGTATAATTATGTTCCTTCATTAGTACTCAGCTAGTACAGTTACACAAGAGCTTTATGCCTGATAGCCAGAGTCAACTATGAGGAAAGTTATACAGCCCAAAATGTAATATTAGCCATTAGGAGAGAGAAGAAAATAACATCTAGAGGGACAGTAAGATTTAGTGTTAGATTGTTTTATCCACTATTTCCTCCATAAACATTTGTTTTAAATTCTTTTAAAAGATGGAAAAATCCTATTTGTATGTTCTCTACAGCCACAATATCTAAACTGAATCACATTAAGGTGCAAACATACCACAGAACATAGAAAATATGTCTAAGTTCAGCAGCAAGTTGACTATTTCAGTTACAGAAATGTTAATCTATAGAAATACTAGATAAAATCAATATAAAAAAGTTTTTCTCCCTCTTGGGCAAATTTTTGACTGAAGATTCCTTTTGAAATTTGTGCAATTCCACTCCACACTTGGAGTCTTTTCTTATGTCTCATTTTTACCTTTGCTCAGATGAACTGGCATGCTTTCCGATTTCATCATTCTCTGCTGTTGCTGCTGCACTTGCAGTTGTTGGTGCTGGAGGGGCTCCACAATGCTCCTGATGGGCATTACAGTAGAAGGAAAGCTGCTGCTGCTAGCACTAATAGCTGGGCCTGCAGGACTACCTGAAGGCATAGCTGGGGCAATCAGCTTTCGACCAAAATTAAGCAAGCTATTGGAGACTTTATTAATGTTCAGTGGAGCAACCTTTGCACTGGCACTGAAAAATAAAATGGAAATGAAAATATCACAATCATTAGTAATTTATAGAGCATTCCAAATATATGCAGGGTTTTATAAAGAGTGGAAAAAATCTTCTAAGGCACAAGTACATTACATATATAGAATTTTGCATGCATGCACAGATGAATTTGTGCATAAATCCAAATACAGCAGACTCTCGATTATCCAGGATTGGGTTAACCAGGATGTGGATTAACCAGGATGTGAAAAAATCTACGTGTAATTTGCAGGGCTGGCTCTGGCTTTGTTGCCACCCCAAGCACACAAAAAAACAACACCCCACCAGGGCACAGGGCAGCCAGTGAATCAACACCCCCTTCCCCTGGCACAGGGTGGCTGGTGAACCAACCACCCCCTCCCCATATTTCCTATGGATGGTCATTATCCAGGATTTTATTAACCAGGATTAATTTTTTCCCTATCATCCTGGATAATCGAGAGTCTACTGTACAGTGTCAGCAAAGGGAAAATGCTGAGAACGTTGTAAAGTGGGTGATCATGATGGAGTTTAATACAACTGAAAGCTTTATACTGAAAGAGTCGTATTCCCACCCATATTGAATGCTGTAATATGTTACAAAAACACTACTACTACATTATGGAGTGAGGAGAATTTGTGCATTTTTATGGCATCTACTGACTCTTAGTAAAACCAGGCCACATAAAACAATGTTTTTTTGGAATGGCGCTTAGAAAAAGTTAGACTACTGTGTGACATGTGTATTGCTATTCTGATTATTCGGTGTTGCTCTTCTGCTCCTCCATTTGTGTTACGCAGAGTGCTCTCATTCTGGCTAATCCAGCTAAGCATTACTGCAGTTAAAGAATATGGCATTAACAGCTTTGGGCTTGATCATTCCACCTCATGAGCTGCCCAAAAAAGAATACTGCAATAATGAAGGGGCGAGCTCTGTAACCCCTCTTTCTGCGAGAGAAGGAATGTTGTCCCATGGTCCTGGTAAATGCAAACAAAAAGTCACAATATTGCCAGACAGTTTTTCACACAGTTTGAGAATTGCTGTTTTACCTATTTGAAGAAAACTTCATCCTAAATCCGAATAGGAAATTGAAATGCTCCATTCAATGAAATCATTAGATTTTGGCAAATGTGCAATTTAAATTTATTCAAAGTAGCTACAATTCATGGAAATTAAGGTATAGTGTGTTATCCTTCGGAATCATATTGATAAATGACTAATTTTCTTTTGCTCCCACCCCATATTAAACTCAATCACACAATTCGGTTATTTGAAGTGTATACTAGACTAAGTATTTCCCAGAGAGAATCCTGTCTGAATAATTATTTCAGGATTGGATCTATATACCACAACATAATCCTTATTACTGTTCCCTTTTGTTTTTAACTTTAGTGGCTAGTTTTAATGCACTTAAGTTATTTGCATCATTAAGAACACAGAAATTTGCTGAACAATTTAATCTTTTCAATATAAAGGAGAAAAAAATAGCTTCTAATTCACAGTGAAAGTGTTAAAATAATCCAGAGATCAGCAAAGCCATTTCTATTTGATCAGACAATTGATATTCAAGCACGATATGATAAATGATCAGGATGAACTTTGCAGGAATTTCACCATCACAAAAATCATCAAGATTTTGCTTTGAATGACTTTTTACCCCTAACTATGATCTAAATGGCTGTGCTAAAGAAACAAAATACGTTAAAAGATTATTTAAAATTACCTTTAATCATTGTACAGGGACAAAATAAAGTTTTGCAATGTTTTGGTGAATTTTAAACAAAGAAAGAATGAATTAGTATGGATATAGTTGGAACGTGAACATGCATCAGAATATCATAGAAAGTTCACAGTATTTTTTTTGGTTTGTTTTTAAAATCCTTCTCCCTATTTATCTCCAGAATGAATTTCTACAGAGACGTTCTACGGAGAAAGTCTAGGCTGAGATTCAAACTGCTTAAAAAGTTGTTTGATTCCAAGTCAGAGTCGATAAGATCAAAATCTGAGAGAACAAGAGCATGAGGACTAGAGAGAGAGCATCCATCCCACTCATGGGCCTTCATCCACACCTTGGTTTGGAGTTTGCCAGTCAGTAAGATGAGGACTGAGAACTAGTCATCGATTTTCAGAAAGAATCTCAGTGCTGAGAATCATGCTCAGCGGGCATCAAACCTTGTATACGTCAAGCATTGCCTCTGGCTATAGTTACGTCCAACACCAGACTCTTATGGAGCATGGAAGTAAGCTAACGGAGTGCTTTGGCAACACATATGTCCATTCTGTTGACTTCCTGGATGGTATGTGGATATTGTCAAATGTCCTTCATCAGGTAGCTCAGGACTAGATACATGGGAACCGACATCTTAGCTACAAGGAGACCATTCTTCAGCAATTGCAAAATATCTCCTCTGAAGTCCCAAATGATTTCCAGAGTAAATGGAAGAGCCATAGTCATTCTATCGCTGAATAAGAGGAAACTGTGGACGTGCCATTGGCATTTTTATTATAGTAACACACACTTCGCAGCCCTAGTCACAAATCAGGACTGCCACACAGAACAAAAAGAAAATCCCTGTCCTATTAAGCTTACAGTCTAAGTAGACGTTATCCTATTACATCCCATATACTTGGCATTGGAAGAGCCATTCACCCTATGTCCTCCTGCTCATTGTCCTTATCATCCCAATTACACAACTCAGATTGCTGTTTGGAAGATGAAGGGGGAATAGCAAATGCTGCCTGAGCAGATGCCAACCAGGCTTGTGCTGAACCCATCATCATCAGCTCCCCTTTACGCTGTCTGGCAGCTAAGAACATTGAGACTCAGGGCATGAGTCTTGACCCTGATATATTTGGTACACTTTCGGATTTCCGTGCTCTGAGTGGATTTAGCACTGAGACCAGGCTTTATATTACACATCCTCATCACCTTGAAGCAATTATTTGTATTACCATCGTACTTAGAAGCCCTAGTTATGAACCAGGACCCCAGTTTTACCAGCTATATGTCTTAGAAGGAGAACAGGTTACAGTACGTACTGGAATCATGGATATGACTTATCCGTGCTGACTACTAGGCCTCGAATTTCTTGAGATCTTGATTGATCATGCACAGTAATTTAATTGGCACAGACCATAAGTGCTAGTAGGGAAGTGAAGCTTTGTCCTTTGGTCAGCTGTGAAAGCAACAAAGGCTTTGGCATACCCAGTTAATACCAGAACATAACAATGAGATGGTGACACAGGAGAAATATTTATCTAGAATTTTCGGGGAGGAGTAGGAGAGGGAGGGACAGGTTGAATGTGCCTTTAACTTACCAAAAGGGGGGGGGGGAAGGGGGAGGATCCAGATGTCTGCAATGTTGTTGGAGGACTTTTTTTAAATCAAAACTGTAAAAGGCTGTTACATATCATCTGAGAATTAGATGAGGATTGGTTAATCAGTTTCACACATTTGCCAGGATTCAGGTCTCTTATGAACTGACCTTGTAAGGGCAAAGGTGCACCTCAGGACATGAACACAACAAGCCAAACAATGATTTCGGCACTTTAATGGCTCGTCACGAAAAGCTGATGCTTTTTTTCCCCCTCAGATCCCTAAATGGAGTTACATGGTGTTTTCCTGAAGTTGCAGTTTCAGGAAGTGCAAGCAATGACAGGGCATTAGGTCTGCAGGACGAGATGCTTTGACACCAGATTGAAGGTCAGAAAAATAAGGGGAATGTATCTATTTCCTACCACCTAAAGTAGTATCTTACGCTTATATCCTAGTGCAAAGAATGACTGAAGCCATTAAACATGGATCAATGTCTGCACTTGAACCATCAAAATGTACCAAACGTGCACGGCAATTACAAGAAAAATGAGAATTGATTATATTATAGAGTTATCAGCAGATGCATTTAAAAGTAAGACATCAGTTTAAAAACATGAATGTCAAGGAGACGTGAATCCAATCTATGAAGCAAACAATTTTGTTTCATCACAATAAGCATCATTGACCTTGACTATGAATGGTATATTTTTAAACAAGATGATTCAGTCTCTTCAGTTTTCTGATAAGATGAAAATGTTTTGTTTTAAGAAAGCCTTATCTCATCAGTAAGTAGCCATTTAAAGAGAAAAATCTACATGAATGAGACACATTTAAAAGTTTTAAAAGAACAATATATTAAGCAATATAGTGTACATTTATAAAGATATTTTAAATGTATCATAGAATCTGATAAATTAAAGATTAAAAAAAACCTGTTTAGTTATCAAATCCATTCTTTGCTCACTGCAGAGCCAATCCTTAATGACATATTTTCCAGCGCTTTGTTCAGTATATTTTTTAATGAGGCCACCGCTTCCTTTGGGAGAGTATATCAAAGTACAATACTACCAAAATGATATGGCCTAAATATTTCTTTCCTGAAATTCATTCCTCCTAGTTATTCCCTACTTGAGCTATGCTAAACAATTCCTTTACCACATTGGTATTTATCCTCTTTGAATACTTGCAATGAAGCTATATTCCCACCAGCAGTTTAGTTGTCTTGATTAGTAGTTTTAAACTTCCATCATGTGCTATTCTGGAAACTCCTTAAACATTTTTGTTCTTATCAGTGAACTCTCTCCATTTTATTGACATCTTTGTGATATACTGGGGCACTAGGGTATGATGCAGTATTCTAGGAGTATTTCACCATTACTATATAGTGATAAGAGAGCACCTCACGGTATGGAATAAATTACAATATTTGTCATCAGCATGGTATCAGGGGAATCCTTTGACTTTGCTGACAGGCAAGAAAGGTAGGGAGGAGTGGATGGACCCTTGATCTATTCCCTACATAATTAAAAAGTATTTAAACTATACGTAGCAGAAACAGGATCTAATCAAGAGCTGAGCCCATACCAGTTCCAAATGCCATCAACCCACCTCAACAGGTGGAGGAACTTGACTGGGCCAGAAGCAAAGGGGGATAGCCCCAACAGTGAGGGATGGAGACGCAATGAGCACAAGCTTCTATGCTAGTTAAAATATAATGCATCAATTACATTTGTGATTGTACTCCTTGGGGTAAGAATTGTATGTCTCCTGCTCTGTTTTAACCGCATTCTGCATATATTTCACATTATAGCATTCTTGGATGATGACAGCACACGTTCATTTTAAGAACACTTTCACAGCAGATTTGACAAAATGCAAAGAAGGTATCGATGTGAGATATCTAAAAGTAACTTTAGCACTCGACCCAAGGTTTAAGAATCTGAAGTGCCTCCCAAAATCTGTGGGACAAGAGGTGGAACATGCTTTTAGAAGTCTTAAAAGAGCAACACACTGATGTGGAAACTACAGAAGCCGAACCACCAAAAAAGAAAATCAACCTTCTGCTTAAGGTAGCATCTGACTCAGATGATGAAAATGAACATGCCTCAGTCCGCACTGCTTTGGATCGTTATCAGCAGAATCTGTCATCATCCTCTGAAATCAGCGGTTCTCAAACTAGTTGAGGCCGCGACCCCTTTTTGTGATCCAGTGGCGCGGCACGACCACCGGAAAAAAAACCCGCTCGTGCGCCCCGGTCCCCCGTCCCCGCTGCGGGTGGGCTGCCGGGAGTGCCCCGGTCCCCCATCCCTGCCGCGGGCGGGCCGCCCGCTGCAGGGACTGGGGGCCAGCGCGTAGCCGGGAGCCCACCCGCGGCGGGGACTGGGGGCCGGGGCGCAGCTGGAAGCCCACCCGCGGCGGGGACTGGGGGCCGGGGCGCAGCCCCAGTCACAGCGAGTTGCAGTGGCAGGAGCTCGCGACCCCCTGGGGAGCGCTCGGCGACCCCCCCGGGGGGTCGCGACCCCCAGGTTGAGAAACCCTGCTTTGAAATGGTGGTTGAAACATGAAGGGACATATGAATCTTTAGTGCTCAAATATCTTGCAATACCAGCTAGAACAGGGCTGTGCAAATGCCTGCTCTCACTTTCAGATAACGTGATAAAGAAGAAGTAGGCAACATTATATCTTGAAAATTGTAATCAACCTTATCTGAGTGATTGGCTGACCAAGAAGTAGGACTGAGGATAAAGTTTTACACTGTACAGAAAACTGCATTCAAAAATAAAACATAATTCTACATTTGTAAATTCCACTATCATGATAAAGAGATTGCACTACAATACTTGCATAAGGTAAATTGAAAAATGTTTGTTTTTTACAGTGCAAATATTTGTAATAAAAAATAAAAGTGAGCTCTGTATACTTCGTATTCTGTGTTGCAATTGAAATGAATATATTTGAAAATGTAGTCAACATCCAAAAATCTTTAAAATAAATGGTATTCTATTGTTGTTTAACAGTGCAATTAATCACGATTCTTTTTTTTAATTGCTTGACAGCCCTAGTTAGAATCCTCTCCTTCCAGGAAGGCTCAAGTGGGGAAGAAAGCTTTGCCAGCAGCTGCAATACTGCTATCATGCAAGTTCCACGATAACTGCACGAAGAGTCACTAGCTCATAAGTCCCCACAATGATACTTTAATATGTTGCTGCAGCATGAACCCTCTGAGACACAACAGAAAGCAGCTGCAACACACCACAAGTGTGTGCAGGACACAGAATTCCTAGAGATCCTGTATTTTGAACAAGAGACCAAGGGGCTCTTGGGAAGCAAACTGGGTCAAGAAATCTCACTGTAGGAGTTAAGAGTGTGCCTGGGTGTTCCACTAAAGAGCAGTGCAATGAGAATACGGTGGGGAAATGGGGGGAAAGGGAGGAGAGAGAGAAAGAAAGAGAAAGAAAAAATAAGCTGCAGTTGGGCCTCCTAAAACAGTTGTATGAAGAATGCAGACTTGGTGGGTAGCTGAAGAGAGGTTGTAGAATCTTCTATAGGACAGTTCAGGTGGAGACTATATTTTGGGGTTTCCCCATCCATCAGAAAGAATCACAGTCCCCATGCTGCAAGTCAAAGATGCAGGAGCAGCAAGAATATTGACCCTACAGATCAAGAAATGAGGGTAGGGTAATACAAAAAGAACACCATGGTTCCTGAGGCAGGACATCCTCCTCTGGATAGCCATCTTTCTAAGTTTCTTAATAGACCAAACAGCTAGAACATTATGACTTAGTACAGTAATGCTGCTAATCACATTGTGATGTACAGTGGAGCCCCAGTATAACGCAAATCTGGATATAGTGCGATTATACCGTGGCTCCCAAATCTGCAGCCCTGGAGTTCTTTGTCCCTGGCAGGCACGGGGCAGTGGCTTCTCTCCCATATTGAGCAGCGCAGAGAGAAGCGTCGCCCCCTGCCTGGGGGGGACAGAGAACTCCTGGACTGCAAGCCAGGGGTTGTGGCTTCTCTCCCTGCTGCCCAGCAGGGGAGAGAACCTGCGGTCCCTGCCTGGAGGGACAGAGAACTCCGGGGCTGCAGACTGCAGCCCAGGAGTTCGCTGTGGAAGCCGCTGCCCTGTGCCTGCTAGGACAGGGGACTTCAGGGCTGCATGGAGCCCTGGAGTCCGCTGTCCCGGCAGGCGGGGAGCCGTGGCTTCCCTGGAAGTCCCTACCCCCGTGCCTTCCAGGGGCAGGAGACGCCAGTGCCTGCAGCCCTGGAGTCCCCTTCCCGGCAGGCGCGGGCCGCAGCTTCTCTCACAACTGGGAGAGAAGCTGCGGCCCGCGCCTGCCGGGCAGGGGACTCCGGGGCTACAGGGCCGGTGTTCCCTGCCCCCGGCAGGCGCAGGAGCAGCGGCTTCTACAGAGAACTCCAGAGCTGCAGTCTGCAGCCCCAGAATTCTCTGTCACCGGCAGGCACGGGGTTGCAGCCCCCGCCTGTATTTAGCGCGATGGGATTTCTTGGATCCCATTGGTCACGTTGTAGCAGGGCTCCACTGTAATACCATTGTCTTTTTCACTCATTGTCACTTGATATCATCATAAGGCACAGAGAGATCCTAGAAAAAAGAAGCTTTTCATGCTTTTTCCAGTCCCTCAAAATTTAAAATTCTCTGCACCTTGCAAGCTGGCACTGTATTAGACAGTAAAGGTGTGTGAAAAATGAGATGGGTGGCCCTTTTATTTATTTTACAATGATAAAATTAGCACTGGCATAGCAGCACATTCCATAACCACCATTTCAGTAGCCAAAGTTTACAACCTATGGGATAGCATCAATTCATTTTAAGCCTGATAAAAAATACAAAAATTAATTCCATCCTGGAATTTTCACATTTGTAGTAGTTTTCTCACATACACTGATTATTCTAACAAAACAGACCTTTTTTGGTCACATAGCACTAAAAATATGGTGCTACAAATGCATCTCTGTATTTTAAGGATCAAATGGTGCTTTTCCTTACCTGGAAAATAGACCCATTGTAAGACCTCATATTCAATGAGATAAAAGCATAAGTAGGGCAAGCAGGTTTTGATCCTCTATCCTTTGACTGGTGATTGTTTGAAAACTCGGTTACTATACTTAGATTTTTAAATTGATAGAAGCTGTGGTAGACTGATTGAAGAATGTCCACACAGTAGTTTGCACCTGTTCAACTAAATCAGTTTTAAACTAGTGCAAATGTAGACAAGACCCTAGCCTGAGAGAGATAGTGTGTACTATTGTGTAATATTGATTGTGCAAAGAATAAAAAATTAATTTCACATAATTAATGAAGACAAGTGAAAAGTACGATAATTATGAAGAAAAAAACACAAATTGGGAAGTAACTGGATAGGCAGTAGTTCTACTGAAAAGAGTCCAGGGGTTATATGGAATCACAAACTGCATGAATTAATAACATGAAGCAGTTGTAAGGAAGGCTAACATCATTCTGGGGTGTATTAACATGAGTGTTGTATGTAAGACATGAGAGAGAATTATTCTACTCTACATCTGAGGCCTCAGATGCAGTACCGTGTGAAGTTCCAGAAGCCGCACTTTAAGAAAGATGTGGACGAATTGGAGAGAGGCAGAGAAGAGCAACAAATATGACAAAAAGTTTAGGAAACCTGACCTATGAAGAAAAGTTTAAAAAATATGGCACGTTGAGTCTTGAGAAGAGAAGACTGAGGGGGAACCTGATATCAATCTTCAAATATGTTAAGGGCTGTTACAAAGAGGACAGTGATCAATTGTTCTCCATGTCTATTGCTGGTAGGATAAAAAATAATGGGCTTAATCTGCAGCAAGGGAGATTTAGGTTAGATATTAGGAAAAACTATATACAACTATAAAGATAGTTAAGCTGGAACAGGCTTCCCAGGAAGGTTGTGAAATCCCTGTCATTGAAGACTTTTTAGAACAGGTTAGACATACCCATCAGGGATAATCTAGATCTACATGGTCCTACCTCAGCACAGGCCGCTGGAACAAATGATGACTCGAGGTCACTTCTAGTCCTACATTTCTAAAATATTATAATATTAATTTGTGTTCCATAAACAGTTTGTACAATTCTTGTTTTGAAACAAAGCAACCTATAAAATAGTCACTATTTTTGGGTAAGGTGTTAATTAAAATGCAACATATATGAAAGTGTCTTACCGGGTTTTATTCATCAAGTCTGCTCCACGTGCTTTGTAATAATCTAAATTTTGTTGGAATTGGTAAGTCACTGGTCTTGGATTTTTCTACAGAAAAGAGTGTTACAATGTTTTAAGTTAGAAAATATTTAATAAAATATAAAAGTTCACCTGTAAGGATTATAGATTAAAAACTCATTTCTTTTTTCCCAGGACCATAATTGATAAAGGTAGGAACAATATATAGAAAAGGAAAGCCAGCTTTGAAATGTTTTAGATTCCATTGTTATCATCTGGTTATTTTAAGAATGTTCCATAAATACCATAACTAAGCATATACTCAGCCACGTAGAAAGGGAACTGATACACAATGTTCCAGTTTGGATCTGAACTTTCTGGGGAAGTTCTGTTCCAAGCTAGTTTTGTCTCTTCTGTAGTTCTGACTATGGAAGAGAATCACTAAAACATCTGCCTATAAAGAGATCATATTAAATAGAACAGTAATAGTAAGGACAAGCTATAATTTCTAATTTAAATTTAATGTACCAACTTGTTAGTGAACATTTTAGTTAAAGAAAGATTGGTTTCATGTTAGAATTTATGTTTTGCTGATCAAATCAAATATATCCACTAGATGGCACACAGAACCTTTTCCCCTCTCCCAAACTTCACAGTATTCAGAATCTAGGCTTGGAATCCCGTTGTATTATACTGTACACAATTAATGCTGAAAACAGAGTTTGTCTGTTAGTCCCCATTCTCACCTCAGATAAACGAATTTATTGATATACTTTGTCTTAAGTATCACTGAAATTACCTATCTTGGGACTTAATAGTTTATGGAATTCTGAAGAATCTATACCACAGAATTATGTACCAAGGAGTCCACTTATATTAATTTAGCTCAAAGGGATACTGCTTGATGGTGTAAAGTGCTATATAAATACATATTATTAAAACAATACATTAAATAGGCAACCAACTAAACAGAAGTATAGCATAGCCCTTTTATATAAATACTCATCAAAGGGATAAATTAGTTAAAGTAATACGTTTCCATTGCATCGGAAGTTAAAATGCTGGAGAAAAAAGACATGATAAAATAGAATATCCATTAAAGTGATAATTTTTTTCTGTGTATCAAATATAGTGCATAAAATGGCACTATTTTATACAAATAAATACCCATTGAAAGATTTGTGTTACAAACTTATTCTTTTTTAAAACTGTTTTTCCCCCCTCTTGCTTTTATACATTCATTTGAAATATACGGACCTAACTTTTTTTGTCTTTATAGTAATACATACAATTTATTAACCAATACAATACAATGTGCTTTCTGTATTTTTTTTTTTAAACAACGAAAAAGTACGTTACATTTTCATCTTGATGTGCAGGGAGTACACAAGGGAATGGGAAGCTCCCTTTTATTCTTTCCCACCTCCACGTGTGGGAAATTCATTTTCCTTGCCCACTGTTGTAATGGCCGGGGAAACCATGCTCCATCACTCTCTAGGGAATTGCTGGAAGCGCTTCCTTTTTGACCAGCCTTCTCATGTTTTTAGGAGTAGGTGGGGTTTACATGTCAAGTAACAGAAGCATACAAAGCATATGACAAAGGAAGAAGCGTTAAAGTTGAAGAGTCAATAGTATCAAAGGGCCAGAAGGATTGCTGGAGTCAAAGTGAAAGTTGGTCACGGAACCCTTCAGTGAGAATTTCTTGACTTTTTTCATGCTGTCAAGCTTACCTTTGTATTAAATTACTTTTTACCCCCTTTAGGAATACATTTAACATTGTTTAATTACACACTGGCTTGCAGTGTTATAAAAAACTTGAGGCTATTAGACAAGCATTAAAAAAAAATCCCATTTATTCTGTCACCTGAGCTGTAATGGTCACTGTACATTTTTCTTCTCTTGTTATAACAACATTTGCATAACTCTGTCCCATTATATGGCTTGTAAGTCAGTCCTCGTCAACTGATAGCAATAACAATGAATCAGCTTTAGTTACTATTGCTCTGGTTTGGTAATTCAATGCATTTCTATGATAATCAGATCTGAATTGACATGATGAGGATAACTGATGGTTTGATGACTACTATGCTAGTAATCAAATAGTGTAACTTCTCCTACAAATCAGAGAGGTAGCGTGTTAGTCTGGAATAGCAGAGGTAACAAAGAGTCCTGTGCCACCTTAAAGACTAACTATAAAGTATTGAAGCATAAGCTTTCGTGGGCTAATACCCACTTCGTCGGATGCAAGTAGTGGAAGTGTCCAGGGGCAGGTATAGATAAGTAGGCAAGAACCAGGTAGGAGGTACATTGGACTAACCTTCTTACCTCCTACCTGGTTCTTGCCTACTTATCTATACCTGCCCCATGACACTTCCACTGCTTGCATCCGACGAAGTGGGTATTAGCCCACGAAAGCTTATGCTTCAATACTTTATAGTTAGTCTTTAAGGTGCCACAGGACTCTTTGTTACTTCTCCTACAAATGTAATAGACTTCTGTTTTTCTTTATGAGAGCTGATGACCATTTGAACCAATGTTCAAGAGGAGGAGGATAAAATTATTGGAATATTTCCAGTTGATCCAGGTTCCACTGAAAAATTCACTTTCAAAAAGCTACCACACACGCCCAGTTTTACAACTTGTTTCCAGAAATTGAATATACACTTTATTTTTGCTAAAATAAAAAAGGGTTCTTTTCCAACTTCCAGCAAATCAAGAAAGGATTATGCTACTTCCTTTTCTGGAAGAAAGTGAGGGACGAGATCATGTGGAGCAATTTCTTGAAATACATATTTATGTAGAAATGACAAGCAATTCGAGACATGAAATGCTGATCTACTATCTAAGCACTTAAAGCCATTAATAGGAATAATGATCTAACTTGAACACATGAATGAGGCTCAAGTACTGCTTTCAGTGGGGCCTGTTTAAATTCCTGTGAGGCTTACTGGTATCAAAGGGAGAGGCAGTTTAAAGTACTATTACATGGAGCTGGGGGAGAAAACAATCCTCAGAAAGAATGATGTTGAAAAAACAGCATTTAAAATGTAAGGCAATAAAAACCAAGAGGATTATGTTTGGAAATGGTATTTAGCACTGCACTGTATCCTTTAAGAAAATCCCATTATTTTTAAAAACCCAACATACATGTTAATATGCAGATATCTAAAAACTACTACCCTAAACATAGTCAATATTTCTGAAAACTGCATTTCAAGCAGACAGTAACAGAAACTAAGATTATGACACTTAGAGCATTTTATTGATAGCACCTTCTCTACTTTTCATATTTTAAAAAATCCATTGCATATGTTTCATAATGAGAAATACTCCTAGAAAAATGTGTTTTTTTCTTTTCAATTTTAGTTGGCTAAACAGCCGGAGCAGGGGGTGAGAATCTCACCCAATCAGGCAGATCCGTAGATGGTGTGAATTACACCAGCGGAGATTCTGTTCCATATCTTTAAACTCTGTTATAACTTTAGATCGGGGTGCACAAACTACAGCCCGTGGGTCACATGTGGCCCGCCAGCCATTTTTATCCAGTCTGTGAATGCAAGCTGGGGGCCCCACGCTCCTGGCCCAGGGGCTGGGCAAGCGCTCCGTGCCGTGGGGCCCAGCCCTCCTAGCCTGGGGGTCAGGTGAGCGTGGCGTGTAGCGGGGCCTGCCCTCCCAGCCTGGGGGCCAGGTCCAGCGTGGCGTGCCATGGGGCCCGCACTCTCTGGCTGGCGGCCGGGCCAAGGGCGGGGAGCCGCGGGGCCCCGGCTCCCAGAGCGGCGAGCCGCGGGGCCCCGCGCTCCCGGCCCAGCCCAGCGTGGCTAACGCTGGAGCACCCAGCTGATAATGGTAAGGGGTGGGGGTAGGTGGTGGAGTCCTGGTGGGTGATGGTTAGGGTGGAGGGATCTCGGGAGGGGGTAGTGAGGAAATAAAGCATTGGGGCTTAGATTGGGAGTGGAGTTCCAGGGGGTGGTGGGGTCTGGGGAGCAGGCAGTCAGGGAACAAAGAACAGGGGGGCTTAGATAGGGGGTGGACTCCTGGGGGGGAGGGTAGTATGGGCAGGGGTATCTCTGGAGGGAGCGATCAGGGGACAAAGAGCGGGGTGGGGTTCGATGGATCGGAGGTTCTGAGGGGGACAGTCAGGGGGCGGGAATTGGGTGGGGGTTGGATAGGGGTCGGGGTCAGGCTGTTTGCCCTACCTGGCCCTCCGCACAATTTTTCACCCCAATGTGGCCCTCGGGCCAAAAAGTTTGCCCACCCCTGCTTTAGATAGCATTTTGGATAAAACTCAGTGAAACATTTGATTGCTTAGACCCATCAGTGGTCACAAAATCCAACATGCTTGCCTGGTTTCTTGACTTACACTTTACTGAGGTACTGATAGGGAAAAATGTGAAGACATTTTGCTAAACCCAAATCATGTAATTAAAAATAATCAATCAAGAAAATTATATAAAATTATCAAGTATCTTATTGTGGAGCAGGCTTGAGTGATATAAGTCATAGAAAGATGGTTGTGTCATACATCAAGGAAGCTAATTTACTCGTATAATGAAATGTTTTTAACTGTGTGAGCATGTGGTTTCCAGTATGTGTGTGCAGGTGCTGGTGATGAAATCTATAGAACACAATTGAAGATTTAGTTTTTCCTCTCCTTCCTTTTGTTTTTGTTTTTAAATATTCCAGATACTGAAGCTTCAGAAGATGAAACAGCACTGTAAAAAAATGTGCCTCTCTGATGAAAAATGAGACTTATTTTAGTGAACATATTATTGCCTCAATGCCAGGGGAAAAACACTCGTCATTAGAGAAATGAATTGCTCAGCTGTTTATAAGCAAAAAGCTCTGGGGGAATTTCTCAAGGCCCAAAACACAAAGCATTGTAGGGTTATACAAACATATGTTGCAGGTGTTTTAGGCTAGACAGGTGGGAAAACCTCAACCACTGAAAAAGACTTAGCTTAATAGATTCCAACTGAAGCTAGATAACCTAAATGCAACCAAGTGAGAAAGAAAGAGCAATAGTGAACTGCATACACATAACAAAACTCTCACCAAAGTAATTATCTAACATAGAACAAAACTCTCACTTAAATAATTATCTCATAAGCAAACTGGAATTTTTTTCCATCCAGTAGTTTTATAGTAAACAAATGCTGACAATTATAATTTTTTGAAAAACGAATGGTATTTTAAACCTGGAACAAGAAACAGCCTGAAATAGCAATAATTATCCAAAAAAAGATAAAGATGAAGTATTGTAGCCTCTATTTAAACAAATATTTCTAAGGAGACAGTTTGTTGTAATATCCTTATTTAGTTCACTAGGCAACATTAGATTTATCATAATTCTCCTAAAGCCTAAGATATTTCTATATTAAAATGCTAATTTTTTCCTTTTCATTTGCCTATAATTAAAGTTGGAAAAATCTGTGATCCCATATTCACTGTGAAGGTTTTACCTTTTCCTTCTCCAACACAATACAAGAAACTCTTCAATAAAAATTGATACATACATAGCTAAAATGTGGATTGGGAACAGAAGTGAAGTACAACTAAAATGTAGATAAGGAACACAGTTTGTTCAGTTCCACAGCTGTCACTTTCCATTATGCACCAATAATTAATTTGACTGTGCATATTAATGACTACCTAATAGCTTAGGTGCCCAGAAAATGTAACCTCTCCACTCTTTCTCTTTGTTATGTATCCAAGAAGCTGTATCTTTGCTATGTGTTTGGCAAATAAGGTATAAACAGCAGCTCAACATTTTCAGTAATGGTCATAGACATCTCAAAAAGACTTGATCGCAAGAAATGCAGTTATATGTTGTGCAGTAATGACTGTCCATTGTGGCACAAAAGGCTTTGCATCAGCCTGCAACAGATTTTTATAAATATTTATAAAATAGTGGGGTATTATTAATTTACAGTATTATCGGACACAATACCCAAATGCTCACTGTAAATGAGTTCAGTGCCAATGAATTAAAATATAAGCCAATATATATTTTGTTAGTGTATCTATATTAACATGTAACATTGCATCAAAAGAAGAAGTACAGCATTATTACTGACACCGCATGACACTGAGGGTCAGGAGACTAACTCTGTCAATGGTTTTTGTAGTCATATGCTGTAACCCTCTCTGTGTTATAGCTTTCTTATCTGTAAACTACCTACTTACCATTCTCAGAGGGATGCTGTGGGCTTCAATTAATTAATGCTTGTCAAAAATAAAAATACCTTTGAGAACTGCCTACAGACAATGCTCTAGAAGTACAAGGAATTACTATTGAATGTCAATTGATTGAATGGAAAATCAAGGAAATATTATTCCTGAAACAAATAAAATGCCTGAAAAGAATTTAAGAATTCAGTTCACTGGGTAAAGACAAGGAGAACTCCCTGAGTGCAAACCAACTAGAAATAAAGACCAACTGCAATTTCCTTACGTCAACCCTGCATCCTATGGCGAGTGGGAGTTTCAAATGCTAGAAAAGTATTTTACATTATGGTCTACATTACACACTATTGTACATTATGGTCTCTCTCTCTCTCTCTCTCTCTGGAGAAGAAGAAAGAAATGGTAAAAATGTTAATTCAGATTTATAAATACTATCTTTGATTACAATTAAAGAAAAATTTGGTCACATATATTTTAGCTCTTTGTCCTAACTAGTTGACTGTCATTTTCACTTGTGCTTTATTTTTTCATATTTTTAACCGATAGATCAAAGCATATCAAACCAGCCTTTATCAATATTCCAGACAGAAAAAATACATGCTAATGTTCAAGTCTCTAACATGTGTAAATGCCACATCTTGCATAAACAACATTGTTTAACCACATAATTTAAATCTGCGTTTCAATTTAGTCACCTGTTTGTTTGTTTTTCCTGAACCCTTGTTTTCAAAAGTAAAGTAATTAAACAGGGAGATGTAAGTTAGGCAATCTTCAGCCCTGTGCCCATGACAGATTTATGACCCGGTATCTCAAAACCTTACATGGCTAGGAAATTGAAGTTTTACAGCATTAGAAAGAGGAGATCCAAGCTTGCAAATGGAACACACAGCTAGACTTGCTTCTAACCCTGCCCATGTTCCAAGTTATCAGATTTGAAATATAACATTTTGATATATAGAAGGGCACCACATTATGGTTTTATTGGCACTCATTTGGCCAACCTGCATAACTCCCTGAGGGCTTTTTGAGTAATGCAGTTATTCTAAGTTGACATCAATAAAACCCTATTCCACACTACAACATTGTGTGTTCTCTCTATGTTTATGTGTATACATACACACATGCCATATATATAGAGAGGTGAAAGTAAGCTGCTCCGGTCCGGTGTATCAGCAAGAAGTGACTGTACCGGCAGCGGGCAGCTTTCCCGAGATGGTAATTTAAAAGGGCCCTGGGCAATGGCCGGAGCCCCTCCCCCTTTAAACTGCCACCAGAGCTCCGTCGCCAGAGCCCTGGGGTAGCAGCCATGAGTCCCAGGGCTCTGGTAGCGATTTAAAGGGCATGGGGCTCCTCTGTGGTAGCTGGGAGCCTGGAGCTCTTTAAATTGCCGCCAGAGTCCTGTTGCTGGAGTGCTGGGACAGCAGCAGTGGCCAGGATCCCCAGACCTCTGGTGGTGATTTAAAAGGCCTGGGGCTCCCAGATGTTGCTACCTCATGCCCGAGCCCTTTAAATCGCAATTTAAAGGGTCCAGGGATTTAAAGCCCCCATCCTTCTGGTTGAGCCCGCCCCCACTCAGGACCCCGGCACTGCATACTGGTAAATCCCTTAAGCTACTTTCACCCCTGCATATATATGGGAAAGGTGAAATATTTTTAAGGTACTACTTGGCTTATTTTTGCTATCTGGAGAGTAAAAATGATGATTTTATTGTGTTCTGTATACAATGTGGTATGTAAAAAATTTGAGAGAGGTTCCTAAAGGACTGGAATAGGCACATTCTGAGATCCACATATCTGCTCACTACAATAAAAGTAATATGATATTTATGCTATATCCATGAAGGATGGAGACAAGTTAAGTTTTTGGAGTCATGGGATAGGAAGATCTATTCATTTGGGGAGGCTGAAAATAAAGGAAGCTGCAGAGACATTTTGGTAAATGTTGCTCTTTAAAAAGATTAAAAGAATAAAACTCCACCTCAAATCTCCAAACCTAACTATCCATAAAATAATGAATGAAAAGGATAACATGCATCTTGCAATTTCTTTTGACACTCAAAGTTTCCTGCCAGTTAAAAATGGGATGATAGAAATATTATATAATATAGTCATGATAAGAGTTGTACAGATTGTAATGGTTAACATATTAATATTTACTATGCTGAATTTAATAGTGTCAGCATACCAATAGTATATCTGAATTCACATCAAAATAGCCTGCACTTTAATTTTAATCACACTACATTAGACATGGTAGTCATTCTTGCATATATTAAAAAGTTCACAATTCATTTTTATCTGTTTTATTAAAACTCTCTGTTTTGTAAATTTTAGTAAAATATCTTAATTACGATGTGGAGAGGTTTCACTAGAGAGAAACTGTTCTAAGTAGTGCTTTTTGATAAACTACTTCACAAAATAGAAGTGATTAATTGAATTGTCAGATTGCACACAAGAACCACCATAATCACCTCATTCTAACATTGTTAAATATGGTTTATTATATCATTGTATAGCTAATATCATTATCATTTAGGACAGGGTCAGTAGCTTTAGATGACTTTTCAAATATAAGTAAACTAGTCATTTGAAAGAAACAGCCTCAACAAATTTCTGTGCAGTAGGTTTTATTGGTACCAAGTAATTAAGAGCTACAAGGTGCTTCATTTTCCTCACTCTCTTACTTAAAAAAAAAAAAAAAGAAAAGAAAAGAAATCAAACATCATCAGGTTTGCTCTTGCCTGTACTACTGTTGTTTTCTCCTTGCTCAAAGAATAAAAAGATTCAGTCTTTAAAAATCAGTTTGCTGTTTGGCATTAAAATACCCCCAAAATAATTTCACATCTAGTCTTTTTCTCACCTGTCCTTCTATCTGACCATAGGGAAACCTCATTTATTAGAGGATGGAGCTTCACTGTGGTAATGAATCCTTAACCAGTGTTGAAGGAGTACAGAAAAAGAACTTTTGCCCTACCTATTTATGTCCTCTTCAATTCTTCCCCAATAATCTCATGTCCCCAAACATCATTTAATACCTCCTCAGTACTGCTTTTTTTTTTTTTTTTTTTTTTTTTTTTTTTGAGAATTAAGGTTACCTGGGTACCCAGCAGTCTGAAAATTCAAGGATTTTTTAAAAAATGTTTGGGATCATGAAGTTATCAACATGTGTAATGTTTCTTTGACTAGCCATTAATTCACCAAGATTTTTATGTGGCAATTGTATTATATTGCTTTATAGAAATATAAAGGACAAAAAAATTAGTTATGGCACAGTAATTGTGTTGCTTAATTCATTACTATTGGAATACTACCATATTCTTGTTCACCATGGTTTGTATAGCAGCATCCAAGTCAGATTCCAAGGTCAGAAGGGATGATTGCTATCATCTAGTCTGATCTGCTGTATCACACAGGCCATAGAACTTCCCCCATATAATTCCTAGAGCATTTCTTTCAGAAAAACATCCAATTTGATTTACAAATGGTCAGGGATGGAGGATCCACCATGACTGTTGGTAAACTGTATCAGTAGTTAATTATTCTCACTATTTAAAATTTACATCTTATTTAGAGTCTAAATTTGGCTAGCTTCAACTTCCAGCAAATTGGATCACATTATACTTTCTTAGCTAGATTGAGGAGTCCATTATTGTATATTTGTTCCCCATGTAGATACTTATAGACTGTAATCAAGTCACCCCTTAACCCAGAGGTGGGCAAATTTTTTGGCCAAAGAGCCACATCGTGGTTCAAAATTGTATAGAGCCGGGTAGGGAAGGCTGTGCCTCCCCAAACAGCCTGGCCTCACCCCCTATCCAACCACTTCCCACTTCCTAGCCCCCTCAGAACTCCTGCCCCATCCAACTCCCCTGTTCCTTGTCCCCTGACTACCCCCTCCAGAGGCCCTCTGCCCAACCCCCCCAAGACCCCACCCCTATCTAAGCCCCCTACTCCTTGTCCCCTGACCCCCCCCCCCGAGACCTCCCTGCTCCTAACCACTCCCCTGGGATCCCACCCCCTATTGAACCTACCCTCCCCCGCTTCTTGTCTCCTAACTTCCCCGACCCCTATCCACACTCCCTCTCCCTGACAGAGCCCCATGGCTCTCTGACAGAGGCCTGGGACTCCCACAGCCCATCCAATACCCCTCCCCTCATTCTGCATCCCCTGACCGCCCCACCTCCCCAGAACCTCTACCCGATCCAACTGCCCCCGATCCCAGTCCCCTGACTGCTCCCAAGAGCTGAACTTGAAAACTCAGGATAATAATTACTAAAATTGAATATTTGTTGTGTCAATTATTATATAAAAACAAATGCTTAGGGGCTCATGGCTTGGAAGATAAATTAAGAAAGAACTAATTTTAAAACACTGTTTTAAAATGAACATATATTTATAATTTTAGGGTCATATTTTGAAAACTGTCCTCATATTTGGGTCTGGCAGTCAATTGAAAGCACATAACTGGGAAGGCAAACAATAGTATTTAGATTACAACTACCTTATTACAAATGTAAATCAGGTGGTAGGTTAACCATCTAAATGCTTTAATGTACCAGGAATTTACTGTGTGTATAAAGCTAGAGACTGAAGTACCCTTCATACTTCTGGTCCTTAAAATATATGTATTTTGTCTTAAAAATACCAAGGGTAAATATCAGAGTTTTCTGTGTTCTACCATTGAAAAGCTGAAGATGAATTCATTTGTCTTTAGTTTCTCCTAACTTCCTCTTCCCCATTAGTCATTTTTTTCTACTATCTTCCTCCCTTTCTGTCACAATCACACAGGCCTTCTTACCCTACCTCAAACCCATTATTTAGTGGCAAGAATAACTTGCCCTTTTTTGAGTGCACTAGTGACCTCACACTTCCCACCTGATTGCCTTTCCTACAAGTTCACCCATGATGCCTACCTCACTTCTGGCCTTCTGCCTTCTGCCAATAGCTCTGCCTTAGCTACTAGTGTGGTAAATTTTATCAAGAGGACTAGAGAAGCAAGCTGGGATCTGAGCCACTGAAAACTCCTGGTAATCTGCTCATCAAGTGCTTAAAAATCCATCTTTCTTGTCTCCCCATCAGCACAGAGCACTTGACAAAATTAGCCAATGCCCAGTTGTCAGTCTCTTGGAAATGAGTCAGCTGACTAATGGTTGAACAACATACAATATTTAAAAATAAATTAGAAACATTACAAAGAATTATTTGGGAAGAAGAGAGACAACTGTAGCTGCTATTACTCTAAAGTGATAAACTAACCATTATATATCAGGTATCAAAATTCCACCTCTTGAGTAGATATTAATTAATGAGTTGCTAATGTCCAAAAGCTGAAAGAAACTAACTCCTGAATGGCCGCAATCTGGTCATTAAAGAGTGGTAATTAATGACAGCTTGCACACACTGCTAACCAACAAAAACTAAAACCTGCTCCTCTCCTTTCACAAACATTGAAACAAACAATTCAGAAATAATGCCAGCTTTCAAAGAATAGTTCCAGCTCTTCAGAAGCACCTCAGCTAATGAGTGTATAGAAAAGAATTTATCTGAAGAAAAAGAAAGTGAAGCTAAACAGCCTTTCAGGAACATGAAACCAGCTCAGAGAAAACTCTGCGATGTGGCAGCAGCTACTTAAGAAGAATATTCAACTGAAAATAATGTTCAAACAGCTCAGTTCACAATCTCGGTAATGTAATTTTTTTCTCCTGCCATTTACTGCTCAGATCATGATGAGTGTTGAAGGCTGAAACGAAAACGCCCCTACCTGATCATTATATGTATGATCATGACCTTAAAATCATATATTATTGCTTACTTTCTAGGGTAGTCACTGTAATATCAGTTATGATTAACTAATATAGCATCTTTGAGATTCCATGTGTACTTCTGCAAGAATTCAGCTGTAATTTACCATTAATATATTAAATCGTTATTTTAAAATGTTACTAAATTTCTTAAAATACTATGTTGGAAAAAAAACAAAACCCAGACCAACCAGAATTTTTTGTGTGATGGAAAAAAGTTTATTTTAAACATCCACATATAAAATTTAAAATGATATTTTAATAGACTGTTATTGAGTAGTTCAACACTCAACTTCAGAGTTGAATATAAGTGGCTTATTTCTAACTAGCTTTCTCGCAAGTAATACAACCATTCCTTCTAAAAGGTTTGCAGACAAACTTTTATTTTGCAGATTTCTTTTGGATAAATACTGTAGCTCTCAAACAAAGGATGGTTGTCAGGTTCTTAGTATGTAATCTAAAATGGTAATGTTCTATGTAGTGCTTTAGTTTTGTAATAAGTCACTGTGATAAGGTTAACACTTCAACACACAACAACATACAAATAAGAACACCCAAAGATGAAAATTACTTTGCTTATGTTGCTGTATTAGAATTTTATTTGCTAAAGGGTAAAAACAGATTTGCAAAATTCACAGTTAACTTAAAACAATAGTTTTAAACCTTTTATTCCGAGCCCTGACTGCCTTCAGGAGGGAGAGAACATCTGGTTATTTAAGGAACACAATATGTTCACATTTTCGATGACTTTTATTTCTAATTGGGTTTTTTAATTTTTTTTTATTTGAACAACTCTAGTTAGAACTATGTTTTTTAATCACTTTATATTCTTCTGACTGCCCTACCTCAACATCTCTACTTCATCTAACAGCATTTGCTTTTAAAATTCATAGCACTACCCAAAAATGGTGATGTAATAAAAACTGGAAAAAATTAGGTACTTATGGGGTACTATATTCAGCGATACACCTACAATCAATTCCTTTGGGTATATTACAAGAACAATTCCTACTACCCTGTTTCCCCGAAAGTAAGACATCCCCCAAAAATAAGACGTACTTCAAGTTTTGCCTCTCGCTGTAATATAATGTAATGTAATTTTGGGAGCAAAAATTAATATAAGACACTGTCTTATTTTCGGGGAAACACGGTATTGGTCCAGTTTCTCACTTAACACACACACTTTACCTTCCCCCATCTTTCACATCAAGTCCGTTTTCACATAATCTTCTATTCTGAAAAAAGCCTGAATAGATAGAAATGCCATTGATAGATATAACTGAGAAGAATTACTGAAGAATTGGAAATTGGGAATAAGCGCCCTGCTAAATGAGTTCACAGGGTAGCCCTGCATGGGGGGCAATAACACAGATTTCGTATTTCAAGTTTGAATTCCAGATTTTCTTAACAACTGGGGATAATAAAATGCACTTTGGGCATTATGTAGGCCTCAGTGGGGCTCTGTAAATATGAAGTCTTCTGTGCTTCCCCTCAGAAGCAGTTGCATTAACTTATTGTTGGCTATTACAGAGCTGTGTGCCCCGTTTCCAGGACACTGATATATAACTTCTCTTGACATAAAAGGGCTCTTCCACTGAGGACAGCTATAAATTTCAGTTAACAAAAAGTGAGAGCACCTTCAGGCCAAAACCTTTCCCCCGCATCAGTCCTCAACAAGACAATAGGGGAAGAGGGTGGCATTGATACCAGTGAGTATAAAGAGGAGGAATGGGATGCAATGAAGAAACGGCAAATTCAGATTGACTACAGAACCACAGATCCAGAGCTAGAAGAGCCACATTAGTTAGGTCTATCTACTACTCCATTCCCCAGAGTCTATGGCAGGATTGTTCCCCACAGAACATTTTCTACAGTTTTGTCTAGATCGCAAGAAAAACTCCTCAAGAGTGAGATTATTTGGCATTTAGCTATCTTTCAAGGATAACCTCCCAAAGAAATACATATTAGTAAAGTACCTACACTGCTTTCAAGCTGAATCCCTGCTCCTCCCACTACACTTCTGAACTTCACTGTCTGTCCAGTTGAAATTTGAAGCTCTGACGGATAGAGAGACCAGGTCTCTCTCTTACATGTTTACCATAACTGAGCACACTTGCTATGTGAAAGAAATCATATTGGACCATGAACAATTGCCCACAGAGTACAGTGGAAGCTCCATGGGATGGCACAATTAAAACCATAGAAGCCTTGGAAGAAACCTTATAGGGAACCTGCCCTGGCTCAGGGGAGGCAAACTGCATTGAACCCAATATGCCTTCCGCATCTACTGTTCCTAATGGAAGATCCTAGTGCACAGGAAAGCCTTAGGGTAGAGAAGTCGGCAAGTACTGAGTTTGCTGGTCATAGCTTCCAGGTTACACTACTGTGTAGAGCCTTCTAGCCTCTCTTTACCTTTCCCCTCAGGGGGAAAGGAAGAATTGAACTATTGTTACATCTGCAGCAGAGAGGACATTTTAATTCTCTCATGTGTACTAGTGCACAACCCCATGCAGACTTCTGGAGTTTCTGTGACCCAAAAGGCTGCAGATATAGATGCATATATCTTTGTATAATAACCACAGAACTCCTTTAGTTCTTTTTTTTTCATTCCATGGCAATTATGATGGACGTATATAATATTTAATATGTAAGTCTTCCACAACACAGAATTCAAACCACTACTAACAAATCCCAACTCATCTAGAAACTAGGCTTAACTCACATATGCTTAAGGACACAGAAATGAGCCTTAAAGTTTGTCTAGGGAAAATAAGCAACAGGTAAAGGGAGTATATATCTCCGCTCTCAGCTCAAGAGATAACTGTTCTTAAGGAAAGGTCATTGAAAATGAGTTTGGCCTCTTTATCCCAGGAAGCACAGCTTTTTTTAATGCAACCAACAAGCCAATGTCTGAGAGGCAACAAGCCAATGTCTGAGAGGCTACTAAGCCTTTCTTAGGCTCTTCATTCTCACACATTGTTGAGCACTGCAAAATGACTCAACTTTCTGGAGGTCTTAGGGCCTTGAACATTGTTGATAAGAACGTTGTGGCTTGACTTCACCAGATTGCGTGCGTGTGTGTGTGTGTGTGTGTATATTATATATATATATACACACACACACACACACGCAATCTGGTGAAGTCAAGCCACAACGTTCTTATCAACAATGTTTTTATTATATATATATAAATATAAATAAAATCTCTTGGAAGATCTATCTAACTTTCAGGGTTCTGTTCAGGCAGACAAGCACATCCATACAGTGGATGTGAAGGCACTTTTCATTTGTTTGTGAGGACAGACCAAAAAAAAGGAGGATCACTTCATGATAGGTAGGAGGGGAAATCATCTTACATAGAAAATGGGGAATGGTCTTAATTAGAAAGGCTTATTTTCAGACAGGCCCTTCTCACTGAACAGAGGACTACCTGTAAAGGTAAGGTAAGAAATATGTCCAGACCTCTCTTAAGCTATGTCAACGCTTACAGTGGCATGGAGAGTACATACACTGCATGCCCCCCTAGCATGGGTATGAAGAGCAATGTAGACAGTGAGGCACAGTTTAGACAGTGAGTAAAGACAATGACAGAATCTTAAGGTCTACACCTTACATAGCTCTCTATATACTCAAGTAGTGTCTCCCACATCTACACTACTATTTTTAGCAGTGTAGGGTCACATTGCTTCCCCACTGCCAGAGCCTTCCTACACAGCAAGGAAAGATTCCAGCAGAGGAGAAAGGCTCTGACATCTCCCTGCTGTTGGAGCCTTTCCCTGCTGTTTCCCCTTGCCAGATCCTTTCACTGTGACATGGAGCTAAACACTGCAGGATGGATATAGCCTGCTTTTCACTCCAACGCTTAGCTACGTGCACCCTACACACCACTACCTCAAAAGCACACATGAGGATATTTAGCATGAAACTGAAGTCTCATGAGGCTGAGAATGGGTGGACCTTGTCTTTAGCTTGTCAGCTTCCATCTGCTGGAGACAGGAAAACAATTGAGCAGGAAGTCAGGGAGTCAGGGGGTGGGAGGATGGCCCCATCTGCTAGTAGGAAGATCTATACACATATTGCCTGAGATGGTAGAGAGGGCAACTTGAGAATGTTTAATCAATATTAAATTAGTCTCATGTACCAACATATTCTTTTGCTGAATTAAACAACATGTGCCAGATTCAGTTTGATGGTTTAGCACAATTTCGCTCCTCGTCCCCTCGACATCTTCCCTTTAAAAATATTTCTGCTTTGTTTCGAAAAGAGAAGGCAAGAATGTAAATGCTGAATAGCTTGATTTCACAGACTGCTGCCTAAATCTTAAAAAAACCCAACAACTTAATACTACAAACTTTTTTAAGCATTAGGGAGATGACGGATTTTACTTCTCATCTTGAAAGAAATCTATGCACAAGAAGAATGAGGCAAGCAGCTATGAGGACACAGATTTCTGCAGAAAGCTGACATAGAAACAAGGAGACAATTTTTCTTCATCTATAAAAGAATACATGTCAGAATCTAATGACATTTTGCAGGAGACAGTCAGCAACTGATAAAAGTGCAGAAATTCTTCTAGTCAGAGGTGACTTGAAGGAAGCTATCTTAGACTGTCCATTGGCACCCTAGTGATGTGACATGCTCAGACAATCCTAAAGCTGGTAGCACAACTTCTGAGAACTGCTAAGGATCCAGATACCGAAAAGACTGTCATCCACATTACCTCAAATACTTTATTTTAAACACAAGGCTTAGCTCTAAAGCTCCAGTGTTCTTTTTTTTTTTTTTTAAAAAAAGAAAGAAATGTAGATCTGTAAATTTGCTTATGTCAGAAGCATTACATTAGTAAAAGAAGAACTCATTCATTCAAGTGTAAATAAAACTTGTGTGAAACTTTGAAGACTAAGAGTGGATCTCATTTTTAATTAAAAAAATGACATCTTACTACATTTGGATGCTACTGACCCTCTAGGTATAGGTATGGTTAAGCTTGCAGAATTAATAAATCACATGTATAAAAGTGTACTAGGAAACTGTGCTATGACTTCTAGACAGTTTACGTTACCATAGACTTTAAATATATATTACCATAGCCTTGTGGTCTTCTGTGAAGAATATTAAGTATGAACTACTGACAAGTGGGGAAAACCTTTCGTAGGTAGTTATTTGACTTACTGGAGCTGTTTACTTAGCACAATGGCAGAAGATTTCCACTTAAAATCTGCAGGAACCATAATATAATTTCACCAGACAATTCTACCCATGAGTAGACAATAAGGAAGTTTATGGCAGTTTCAAAAGTAGAGACTTGAAAATGTTCCTCCCCTCCCAATGTAGGATACTGTGTCTCATTAACATTTTGTAGCACTTGGAATGTTTTTTTTAAAGAGGTTTATTTCCTATACTGATAATATTTAGCAATGGTTCTCTTACCTTTGGATCCCTGAGAAACAGCGCTCTTAGGATGAGTGAGTGTACATCTCCTATAGGTGGATAATGCATCAGAAGTCCCAAACAGGTCTGATAATTACTTGAGATCACTAAAAAAAAAAAAAAAACCAAACAAAAAAAAACAACAGTAAGAAGGGGGTAATATACACACACATATTTGGGTCTTCTATAGGCAACATTTTTCCCTACATATCCATCATAGGCAGATTTAGCCGCCCTTCCTCATGATGAGTACAAACAGACCCTCTGAACTCAAGTTTTGCTCAACACAAGGAAGAGGTTACAGAATCAAGCCTTATGTGTTGTATGGGCTTGATCCTGTGCCCATGGAAGTCAATGCTAAAGTTCCCATTGACTTCAATGGGGCATGTTGAGATTCACCATGCAATTAGTTATCTAAATCTAACTCATGAAGAAAAACTTTTCCCCACCATTCTCTACTAAAATACCCTGTATGCTCTTCAATACATATTACTAAACAGATATCTATCGCTTTTTATTCTCTTTAGAATCATTAAAAACCTATTTTTGATAAGATCTCAGTTAACATTAGTCTGTGACATACTTGGGTCTCTGTTGTTCATGTTCCTACATTTACCTGTTGGAGAATCCCAGAGAAATGCCTTAAAATGCTGAGTAACAACTAAGGATTCTGAATTCTTGCTTTTACTTTTAAATACTTAAAAAATATCTCTTAGAATTTTGTGACTTGCACAGAAGACTTATCTGCCTGAACTTCTCCTCCCATTGTAAATAGATACGTACCTTTCCATCCTAACCTAAGTACACTGTTTAGTCTTTGCTCACTCTCTCTCTTTTTTGGCAAATCAACCTAATTATGAGTGCAATTATTAAACATCTTTTCAGGCAGGTCTATGTAAACTACTTCATTTCTTTTGCACTATCTAAATTCAGGCAATCCATCTGCTACAGCTGTCAAAGCAGTGCCTATTAATGATGCGTATACTGTGCACCATACAGACTGCTTCCAACAACATTAATTGTAAATAAATTGAAAAGAAACTTTACTGATTTGAGAACTTTACCAATCAGAATCTTAACTGAGAAAATATCCTTGCAGAACATACAAAGTTATTCTGATACAATAAAAAAGCCAAAATAAATGACTGTTGTGACCATGCAGACTTACCAGTCTGATTTTTTTTTCCTTTTATGTGAGTAAACCTCATCTCCTCCTGTATTCCCCTCTCCCCCAGAGAATTATGGGGAAAAGATGCAGGACTGGGCAAAATGAATAATTATAATCTGCGTAGGGAACCACTTTATCATCTTCATTTCCGTTGCTGATCCGACAGCTTGTAATTTCATACATCTGCTTTCATTTGTAAAGCACTCACTTATCCTACTCATTCTTTATCTGTTCTGCCTGTTCTTTTTCTATTCTTTTGTTTTTTCTTGTTCACGTTCAGATACCTGTTTTTTCATCTTGAAGTCACAAAGCTAGCATAATGAACACAAGTACAATAGTCTCAGTCAGAGTTCTTTCAGCTGAGTATAATGCAACTACCACATATTATATAACCAATCAAATTCTCATTTAAACACACTGTACAGCAGCTATGATTAGGATACTTTTTATTTTATTAGAGCAAATAAAAATGCTGAAACTGGATAGTAAATTCTAAATGCTTCTATAAAGTATAGACATTTAAAGTATTTCTATTTGAACACACCGGCCTGTCTTCTATTTTGCAATGTAAAAGGTATTAAATATCTTCTTTCTTTCTCGGGGGCTTGAAGGGAATTTTTTTTTGCTCCTCCCTTTTTTGGGGGTGGGGGGATACTGGTGAAAATGAGTAAACGGAAAAAACAATTTTATTTCAATGATGAAAATTCAAACATTGATTAAAATGGTATTTCTAACTATAAGAGAATTACAGTAAAGCTTTACATTTCATTGGCAGCATTACCAAAAAAAAAAAAAAAGAGCTAAATTCCAAAATCAAACCCTATCTCAAAGGAAGAATAAAGCTCAAGTCTCTGAGACAAAACTTACACTTACAAAGGCAGCCTGAGACTGTGGAATGAAATCCCCAGGAACTAAGGACCATCACAGACCTTACTTATCTCTACACCAAGCATAAGGCACATTTCTTTGACCTTGTCTTCTCCAATGTAAGCACATAGCAATAAGTATGTTTGGGTCTTCAAAACAAAAACCCACCAAAAGACACTTCACTGCACACACTTCTTCCTCTGGGGGAAAGGATGAGAGAACAACACATGGCAGATGTGCACTATTGGAAGGTGTGTAGACATTACTGTGATGAGAGCAGTGCAAACACAGATCTGGAATAGAATAGAAGGGTAGGCTCTTCAGCAGTATAAATACTTTTCATTTATACAGTATAGGGCCTGCTGTACATGGATCTGGACGTGCCTTTGTCATTCACCCCCAACCCCCACTGACTCTCATCTCTCCTGCTTGACCATTAGGCTTCTTTCCTTGTACTCACCTACCTCCAGTTTTTTGTGAGATGTCTTAATGGGAGAGAACATCTCTGCTTGGGCCCCAGCTGACCAAGACCCTGAGTAAGGAGTTAGGCTGCTGAAATTCCCTTCATCTCCTCTCCTTAGAGAGACTGATGGGTTCATGTCTCTTTGGGGTCAAGTATGTGAGTTATCCTATACAACTGTGGTCTTCTTAGAAAAGATTTATTAAAAGTAGAGAGAAAATTATATCGAAACAAAAGAACTGGTTTGCATAGCAAACCTCATCTGAAAACTGTAAATCCCAATGAGGTATATTACCCTTAATTTACAAGCAGAAGAAATGAACCCCTTGCATACCTACAAATCTAGTCCCTCTGTGATAATTCCCTGGTCAACCTTACAGCCTCTCCCTACTGTCCAGAGAAGTCTCACCATATTTCTTACCTGCTCTGCTTATCAAGACCAAGCTTTCAGAGTTCATTATCGTATCAGTGTAGGTGAAAGTAACATTTCCATAAAAGAGAGTTTGATCAGGAGTAACATCTAGAGGAAACGCTGAAGTCCATGTCCCCATTACAAGAACTATGCAATTTCAGGTGGCCATTGTGGTAGAATGGATTTACTTTTTTTCAATACTCTCTTATCAATTTGCCTTTGGTATGAAATATACATCAACAGACTTCAGGCCATCTGTAGTATCCAATAAAAAAAAGGACTCTAATAAGCATTTAAAATGAAGGGTAAAGAGAGAAGGATTACATGACTTCCCTGAGACCACACAGCAAGCCAGTGGAATAGCCAGAAATAAAACCTAGTTCTGGCTCACAATCCTCTTATTTACCACTAAAAAACACTACCTCCTGTGAAGAAATTCTTGGGAAACTGAAGTAGTATTCAAGTAACATAACATTTCAAAGGCAAAAGTGAAAAAGGTAAAAAACATACAAAGAAAAAAAAAGTACAAAGTGAAACACTGCCAATATGGAACAGGTTCAAAACTAAGCACGATAGTAGAAATGCACTATACTTTTGTCCTGACGATGACTGAAAACTTTCCTCAGGGAAAAAAAATTTCAAATTCAGCAGATAGGATCAATTTATTGCAGATTAGAAGGTGAAAAAAACGCACTCGCAATGACATGTTTCCGAGCTCATGCAGTCCTCCCGCACTGACAGGGCACAGCTGAATGCATGGAGGCATATAGTGACAGATTCCATGAAATCATTAAGTGAGCATGATGAGAACCACCTACTCTCCTCCCCAAGTTCCATATTCTCCTCACCAGACACCCAAGAACGCATTGGGGGAGGCTCCAGGCACCCAGCCACTCCACTTCAGAGGATGGCCCAAGCAACGGAAGGCTGTCGTTCAATAATTTTAATTTGTAGTGCGGCTATAATAAGCAATGTGGCCTTGTTCTTCCATCCTTCCCCACTCCACCTGGGCTACCTTTTCAGTTATCTCACTTTTTTTTTTTAAATCAGGAAAGAAAGAATGTATGGTTTTAAAACAACAGTGACTTTATTTCCTTTGCCAACTGTGATCAAAGAGGGGATGGTGGCTGGCTTATAGGGAATTAAAATCAACAAAGGGGGACGGTTTGCATCAAGGAGAAACACACACAACTGTCACACCATAGCCTAGCCAGTCATGAAATTAGTTTTCAAAGTTCATCTGATGGGTTAGATCTTAACATGCTGGAGAACAAAATGGCAATCTCAGAAAAAGCACCTGTTTGATTAACTTAATGAACTAGCTCAATCCAACTGATTATATCAAGAAGTCAGTTAAAGGGTTTCCCTTTGTATCTAGTTATTTTAAATTGTATGGAATGTTCAACTCGCATGAGTCTGTAACATGATTGCATACTGAAGATCTTTATAAATGCTGTGCGAAAAAGCTAAATGTGGGTGCATACAAAAGGTCTAATTTTCCAACAGTTCAGTGTTTGTAACATCTTGAAAATCAGGTTCTGAATAGTTAGAAATATGCATTTGAGAGAAGAGTGACTCTTCTCTATTAGGGATTGATGAATCACAAAACTTGTAAAAATATGAAATGTGGGAAATAAGACACCCCAAAATAAGTACAAAATGTAACCAAATTTGTAGATAAATAATATAAATAGAAGGAAGTATAATTGTGTACATTCTGGCTGTTAACATTATGCAAGATTAGTGAATCCTTGGGGACTAGGCAATGTCAGGACAAAGGAAGTCAGGGTTCAGAATCATCTGATGTTATAAGGTTTTCATGAAGACCACCATCAACGACAAATGGAACGGACACCATCTTTGCCTGGGACAACAGATGGCTAATCAAAAAAATTAAACCTTTGTTTTTCCAAACTTGGTCAGGATCTTTCCTATTGCTGGTGATGGGGATGTGATGTAGTTAAACTTCCCTCCAGAGTGAATGGACAAGGCATCTATTGCAGTCTTAATGACACTGGTCATTCTGTGCTCATAGAAATATGAAATCGATTTTTCCCTGGTGCTCCTCAATTAAAGAAAAATCCAGTTTTCCCCGACTCAGTAACCATTCACGGACAGTGGCAAGGGTCTGTGGATTAACTGTGCCTCTCTGTGCTCAAGTTTTCATTTCTTGCCAGCCAAGTGATGCCTAGGAGTGTATTGTTTGACAGTGCCCAGTCCTCAGACTTAAGGCCAGAAGGGACCATCATGATTATCTACTCTGATTCTCCCTTCTATTTTACATAATAGTTTTTCATATAGAGTAGCTATTTAATGGAAGTAGATATAGCTTCTTGAACATATTGTTGCATAACAGATATCACAAATGTACTAAGTAATCTCCTCTGAGCTGAGACTGCAGCTCATTCACTTACACAAAGTATTCAGCACACTTTTGGGCATGCAATAATAAAAATATCTAGTTTTAAAGCAGAAACAAACCGTACAAATGAAAAAGCCGTAATTTGGTCTATTCAGCTACCGTCCAATACTGATGTACTGACAATGGCCTCACATCAGACAAATATGCAAAATATTAGCAGCCTCTTGAAGCAGTTTCCTGAAGCCATGCTCTCGAGAGCAAAACAACAAAATACTGCATGTATGGCAGCAAGAACAAAAAACAAACAAGGAATATTTAAAAAAAACCTAACATGCACAATATTTAAGTGCTAACCTAAAAATTTTATACATGAAAATATTGTCATCATTATTACAGATTTATCAGTTTGTGGTTGGCTTTCCAATAATTCAGTTTGCTTTAAAACTTCTAATATTAACTCTTTTTGTTTAAAATTTAGAGTTTTAAATTTCAAACTTTCCAGTCCATTCATTTAAAGGATGGGCAATTATTATTGGGTATTTTTAAACAAAACAAAAATCTAACAAATTAATACTACAAATGTAAGTTTTTCCACGAGTATTTGCTTTACAAAATTTCAGAACAGAACTTGGTATCACAAGACTCCTAAAACGATTTGTTCTCTCCTCAAAGCTCAGATACTAGCAATGATAAAATGTTTGGCTGAAAATTGTAAAAGCATACTGCATATTTATCCACTGGCACTCTTTCTACCTAAAGTCAAGAAATGTGAAAAGCCTCCATTATTATTTTGAGTCTGGGTTTGACAGTGTATTCTGTACTTATGTCTGACTATTGCTATATCACCCTCGTAAGCTTAAAAAGAATTATAAATGTCTACATAAGTGTAAGTTATTTATTTTTATATTTATGTTTACCTAAACAGCGAAGGCGCCTTGCCAACAATTAGAAATATAGTATATCTGGCTTTGGCAAATTAGTTAAATTTGTAACAGTTCATAGCTACTTCATACCAGTGTCTGTGTCCAAGTCTGCAAGAACGCAAAAGTTTAGCGAGTGCGCATGTGTGCACAAATCACTTTCTGACATCATCCTTTTTTAGAGGGGAACAATAATAAATAAAATATTGATTTAAAAAAATCTGTATACATTTACACTAAATTTTTCCAATAAAATTTTCACAGCTACTTCCACTTAATACATCTTCACAACAGTCAATTTACTTTTATAGACCATAAAGGCTTTGAATCAGGTCATTCTCAAACAGAAACAGGCATTTAAAACCTCAACAATGAGTTCAGTGGCAGCATTATCATGAGGAATCTAAGGTCCCTATTCTGCTAGTACATGATTAACTTCACATACACAAGTAGCCCTCTCACAGTCAGTAGAACTAGTGCACATGTATAAAGCACATGATTAAGAATCTGCAGGATTGGACCCTAAAATAGCAGGCACGGATGTGTTTGAAACTGTGACCCCTAGATCTTGTTGGACCTAAAGTATTATTATAAACTAATGGTAATGGCCATGTGTAAAATTTTGATGATTGTGCTATAAGAATTATATGATGTTGTTGCAACTGTGTCGGTCCCTGAATCTGAGAGAGACAAGGTGGGTGAGGTAACATCTTTTACTGAACCAACGTCTTTTGGTAAAAGAGACATGCTGTTGAACCACAGAGAGCTTGAAACTATCTTTATCTCTTACCAGCAGAAGTTGGTCCAATAGAAGATATTACCTCTATAATAATAAAGATATTATCTCTACAATAAAAAGTGATACAAATACATCTCATTAGGGAAAGGTGTGACTTGTGTTGTCCTTTATATAAAAAAAAGAATCTTACGTTTGTAATGACTAGAAATACATTCTGGTTTATAAATAAGAGCTCTTTAACTAACTATTGTCTTTTTCTCTCATTCACAAAGATGAATAAATATAAAAAAAATATTTCTTTTTTTCTTTTTTCTTTCTGTGTGTATAAATCCATCTTACTTCTGTTCAATTCTATGCATCCGATGAAGTGGGCTACAGCCCACGAAATCTTATGCTGAAATAAACTGGTTAATCTCTAAGGTGCTACAAAGTCTTCCTCGTTTTAGTTACGGATACAGACTAACACGGCTGCTAATCTTAAACCTGTCACAAAGATATAAATTAAGGATGGAATATTAACTTTAATTTTTGATGTTCTTACTTGTCCCAGCCTAACATTCATCTACTGCACATCATTAGCACAATAAAGATTTCACCATTGGGCAAATCTCAGAAGGGTGTGTTAAAATAATTTTAAGTCACTTATTTAAATAATATACCCCTATAGAATAAACATCACATATGTGTGATTTATCTCCTTAAATATATATTAGAAAATTATGAGTAGTTGTCTTAAATGATCATTGCCCTTAACATTCTCTATTCCTCATATGAAGAACAGCAAAAAGATATTTCCACAAAGGGATACTTTTCAATATGTCAGCTTTGTCAGAAGGTGGAGCTCTGCACATATCTGTATAGCTTTGCTTTATATATGCATTTCACAGCTCTGTATAAGAAAGATAATACTATTCAGAAAACAAACCTTGGTTTTAACTCCAACATTCAATGTCTTTCATAAATATATCAGACCACATTTGGTAATAAGGGGCTCCTACTGTAGTTAATATTTGAAGTAATTTTCAACTATACAAAACACTTTCAAAATGAAATTCAGAAATTTCTGATGCTCTTCATTAAAAAACTGGGATTGCACTAAAAAAAAAGATAAGATAATTGATACTTACAGGCATCTCTAATATACAACAACATGGCTACAAAAATGTAGTCAACTAAATCCAAGGTGATGCTGTCAGCAAATAAAGCATCCCAGACAACAAGAAGGTCCTGAAGTGGGAATTCTCGTCCAAATAGGAGCCTTACCCATCGTCTAGGGAAAAAACACATACATTCAGTAGAAATAATTACAAATATTACCAAGTCAGCATATTTATTATAAAATCAAGCATGATCTGAAACAACATATGGGATTTTAAAAAGCATTAAGTTATTTGACAATCTTTCCATTAAGAATTTTATTTTGGGAAGTGCTGTTGTATATCCTAACACAGTTATAGAAAGAAATATGTTAAGGATTTCAAAAGTTTCAAGTGACTAAAATGTTATTGTGCATGTGGGACACAGTGGAGAAATCTTATACCAGTGTGCATATCATCACCTTGTACATTTAAATTAATATTGATTTTAAAAGAGGGTGAGAAAATATCATTCATGGAAGTCTAGAAGAGCTAAGCAGCAGAATGAAGCCAGTGGTTCATTTAAATCTCCAAAAAGTCCAGACAAGTGAAGCAGGAATCACTATGGATTGGATTGCAGTTACCAGAAAGGGACCTCTATGTAACTATACCATTTGTAGATAAGTAAAAAATATATTATATACACCATTTTGATTATGTATGTATACTTCAATTTTAATCAAATGTAGAGAGAATTCTACAAGTAGAATCACATTCAATGCTTTCTATACATGTGTTTTCATATTTACCAAAATGTGGAGTTCTATTTAGATTACATGTAGTATTTGGTCAATGCTGACAGTGCAGAGTGAACATAGTTCTGTTAGCTAAGAACCCTTCACTCTGTGGTTTCAGGCAAGTCAGCCTCTGTATGTCTCAGTTTTCATATTATAAAATAGGAATAATAGTGCTAACAACCTATCTCACAGGTCTGTAGCAAGGATTAACATTTTACATCTGTTTGAAAAATATAAAATGTTACACAAATGGTACGTAATAGTAGTATTACATTTAAAGTGGTTACATAATGGCTTATAAGGAAATAATTACGTTCTTAACTGGTATATACACTTTATTTACCATAAAATCTTTTCATCGATGAGAAGTGAAAAGGGAGATTTATTATAATTTTCCTCTAAGCAAATTAAGCCACTTTTTAAAGCTGGCAGCTTATGTAACAAAAATAGAACTAAAAGGCAGCTAGAATTCACAACTAGACTAAACTTACTTCCAAGAGTTGACATTTGACAACCTTTCTACCTTATCTCACTGGAGTTTTAACAAGCACCTTTTTGGGGAGCCTTTGTACCAGAAGTTCATTTCTGCACAAATGTGAGCCAACAAACATCAATTACAAATTTAGGAAAACAACTTAATTGTTGCATGAATCTGTGCCTAGTAAAAGAAGCTCATAAAAGGCTCATCTTATGAATCAGGATTCATTCACTTCTCAAAACTTTCATTCCATTTTTTTTCCCTTCAGTGGAACTGTATGTATGAGTGCTAACCCACTGTACAGCAATAAACCTTTGTTGCAGACATAGAATTTGCAGAAGTCTAAGAATGTTTTTTTCCACATGGAACATTAGTTTTAAAACAAAAATATTTAAAGTTTGCATATAAAATTATCTCACATCTGTGCTCTTCCATAAATCTGTTTTTAATATAAAAAGTGTAACATTTTACTTTATAATGTTCAATGTTCTTGTCTCCACTAAAATCAAATGCGCACTGCCTCTCCTATTTCTACTGCTTTTTGTAAATCCTATCTTTAAGGCTGGGTGTTGCAAGAAAACAGAGTCACTGTATCAACTCAAAGCAAGGCTAATCTAGCACATTTAATCTTCTGTATAAGGTGTTTTACCATATAGTGGCACATTACCCCACAGTGTCTAGTCTACAGGAAACTATTATCCTACGGTGACACAAACATTACCCAAACTCTGCATGAAGCCTATTACTTGCAGTAACAAAACCTCCCACCCTTAAACCCACAACTTTCATGTTGCACAAGCTGTTGGGAGCGAAAGCTCAGCTACGCTTGAAGCATTTGCGCTGACTTTGCTCACAACCTACTGAAATCTAATTCGGAAGGTTTGATAAAACTCGAACACACTTCAAGGGAAAATATACACCATGGTTTAATGGGATTTGTTATTAGGCTTTTATTAGAAATCGCTTTTGCTTCTTTACTACTTCATTATGCAGTGTTAATCGTTTGTGGATGCAGGTTTATTCTGCTCAAGCAGAAATCATTCCTTTTATTCCGCTTTTATATTTTCTCCTGGGAAAGTTAAATCTCAGTCTCCAGAGATATCATGTTTCACAGTTATAGAATGCAGAAGAACAACTGGACTTCTTTAGCAACCATGATACTAGCATTAATTATTTGAACCTCTTTGTCCCAATCGGAGCCAACAATTCACACCACTGTAAATGCATACATACTAACTCTTGTCTCTTCTTCTGTAACATTTAGCTCATAGCATCCATAAGCCAAGGATCCTATCACCTATGAAACGTTGCCATATGGCATGAATTCCATGAGCCTTTACATTCACAAAAAGGAACACTTAATTTAATAAATCAAGTTTTACATTGGAGTTTTCCTCAGAATTAACAGGCTTCTATGGATCTTACAAATATTTACAGAGAATTTAAGTAGCACATAATGATAGCATTGGACAAGATAACCCCTTTTCCTTTTTGGTGGTTGGCTGTGATTTAATTATTAGTCTGTCTTGTTAATCTTGCTTTACTTCTTTTACACCTGCAGAATGCAACTATCACAACAGTGTACCTTTTATCACCTGCAATAATACAATAATTCATATTTTACCAGACCCTACTTAGCAATTAAGTTCTACAAAAATAAAAAGTCCAGAATTTTTAAAGCACCAATAAACCATCCAAGAGTACTACTATTTACCTCTGGAATACATAATCCTAGCTTCTACTTATGATTCCTATATAATTAAACTACAACTCTCAAGAGATCAGTAATTACTAGCAAGAGATAATGATTCATTAATGGCCTTACAGAATAGAGAAACCAGAAGAAATCAATCCTCTGGTATATCTATTAACTATGGGAATGACCCAGTCTTTACCAGGTTTAAATAAAGATTGCCACCATTCTGATTAAGATTAACTGGATAATTCTGTAAGCAGTATCATTTAGAAGCCATATAATTTATTTTAGTTATTGACTTGGCATTTAGGTTTTATCTGTATATATGTCTTCCTTCTTCATTAAGAGCAATGCAAACTTTAAAAATTGGTGACTTGAACTACATAAGCCTTAGGAGTTGGGATAGGAAAGTAGAGGTAACGGTGACAGAATGGGAGTAGTGATGGAAAGCTAGTGCAGCACAAAAGGAAGACACTGGAGCAAGACAGATGAACAAGCATAGATGAGAAGCCATGTTTCAGGAAGGGTGTAGCATAACTTCAAACATGGACCACAAACACAGACTACTCTTCAGGCATCTTGAAATTAGTTCGAAGGGTCAAAATCAAGAGTCCAGAAATAGTCACTGAAAGTTTTGAGAACACTGAATCCCCAAAGTAAGAACTAAAGGTGATTTTCTTAAACCAAGACACTGACTTTTGAGTGAAACTTTGGCCCCATCTTTACAAGCTATGTACAAGATGACTGACTCCTTCTGAATGAGACAGAAATATAAAAAGAACAGGACTATGTATGGCACCTTAGAGACTAACAAATTTATTTCAGCATAAGCTTTTGTAGGCTATAGCCCAATTCATCGGATGCACAGAATGGAACACGCAGTAGTAACAGATATATATAAACACACAGAAAACATGAAAAAGGTGGAAGTTGCCATACCAATTCTAAGAGGCTATTTAGTTTAGATGAGCTATTATCAAGACATCCCTTACATTAACTTGCACTTGAAGTATTTCAGATAATTATGACTTCCTTGGAAGGGAGGTTTGAAGCAGTGATCATGCTGCTAAATAATCATAGTGGGGGAATTGACAAGACTTAATATTGCTTGACGCAAGCAAAAGAACTAGTAAAGGTTTGTGTTTATATTAAAGATTAATGCCACTCTTTCAATATATTACATGTTGTACAAAGAGCAACACCCATGATTAACATTGCCCAATACTTTTCAGTTCATAAGATCCTGGTTTCCAGTTATAACTTTTCCAAATTTATTCTCAGACTGCAATTTTCCATATGGGGAGTCTGCCTCAGATGATTTTTCTAAGTTTTTGATAAAGTGGTTTAGCTGTTTAACTTAGGAAAAAATGTTTTGCCCATGTTAAAATTTTTGTTTTGTTTTACAATCTGCAGTGCCTCCACACATCAGAGAAGAAACATGGAATTTGGCAATGGGTCACACTGGTGTCAGGCATTTGCTGTTCACCATCTCCACGAACATGTGCTCAAATCTGGTGATTTATAAGGCTCTGAAAAAAATCTTAGTTCACACATGCTCAATACAGACTTGTTAATTTGCCAGCTAAATTTCTCTGAAGATTCCATCGGGAATGAACATGGTTCAACTCCTCATAATTCCTACAGGCCAGCTGGACTGCACATGCACCATCCCCACAGAGCAACTGCTCCTCACAATTGCCCAGGCCTGTTATGGTGTCAGGAATAGGAATTAAGGGTTGAGGACTGTGCTATGGATCTGAAGGTCCCAAATCCATTGAGACTGATTAGGGGTGGAGGTGTCAGCATGGTTCCACATGATGTAATTTGTATTTTCAATTCAACTTTTTAAAAAAACTTAAGAAATTATACTCCCAAAACCTACCTTAAAAGAACGTTAAGGTTGCAAAATCAAACACTCAAAGATTAGGAAACACCTCTCTTTGAACTCAGATCTAGTACAAACAGCAAATTAGATTCAGATTTACACCTCCAGCCTAAACAATTGTGTAAAAGCATAGTCAAACAGGCTAGAATGAACAGCAGACAGCCTTTCAGGTATGGTATGCTTATCTAGAAATAAGATGGGAAACAAGAGCGAGTAATAACTACTGTGCATATACAACTTCAAAAGACTTACTCTGTAAAGGAAAAACAAGAACGGAAATGGAAATGTCAAGAATGACTGACATTTTTAGAAATTCAAAATATTGTTTACTTTCTTGTAAAACTGGGATTGTTTAGTCTACAGAAGAGAAGAATGAGGGGTGATTTAATAGCTGCTTTCAACTAACTGAAAGAGGGTTCCAAAGAGGATGGATCTAGACTGTTCTCAGTGGTACCAGATGACAGAACAAGGAGTAATGGTCTCAAGTTGCAGTGAGAGAAGTTTAGGTTGGATATTATACCTTTTTTATCAGGAGGGTGGTGAAGCACCGGAATGGGTTACCTAAGGAGGTGGTGGAATCTCCTTCCTTAGAGGTTTTTAAGGCCAGGCTTGACAAAGTCCTGATTGGGATAATTTAGTTCGGGTTGGTCCTGCTTTGAGCAGGGGGGTGGACTAGATGACCTCCTGAGGTCCCTTCCAACCCTGGTATTCTATGAAATCACGAAGGGCACCTATCTAGATGATCTTTTGCAGCATTTCAGATTATGTATGTTACAGAGTCCGTTTTTCTAGTTTCCAGTCTCCAATCTTAATAAAACTTGTGTTTATTAAGGCCCCTGCAGTTGTACATAGTTTGGGGATTTCACATAGACTGTCCCAAAGAGATGGAACAACCTTCAACCAACACAAAGAAAGAGCAAAGGAAGGATGTCTGGAGTATAGCCCCATTCAATCTTTTTTGATCAGGAATCTTAATGGGTCCTTTCACACAAGGGGTGTTACTGAAATGAGGCCTCATGCTACATGAAACACTCCTCATAACCATAGATAAGTTGAAGGGGCTGCATGCAACAGTTAATAAAAAAGAGAATATTTCAAAAATAAGTAAGGCCTTATTATACAGCAACATTTCTCTAAGATGGAGAGAGAAAGAAAAGGAAACCCGTAACAGGCCACAGAATTTGCTGTAAGTAGCATGTCAGGAAACTCCCAGAGTTTTTTGAATTTATAAAATCTCTGCTTGTTAAAGTGTTAGTTCTAAATGTTGAGAAGAGTACATAGAACAACTTCCATAGCAAGCATTCTCACATGCAGTAGACACATAAATGGCACATGAGTAGACATAGTCACAATCAAAAAGTCCATCCGATACTCTAAGTTGCTGTGATTGAAGGAATGGAAATGTCTGTCTCTGTAAAGATACCTCAGCAATAAATTATGGGCTTAATGCCAGAATTATTGGGTGAAATTCTATGGTTTATGCCAGGGGTTGGCAACCTATGGCACACGTGCCAAAGACGGCACACACACCAATTTGTAATGCCACTACAAATCCTGGCAAGTCCGGCCCACTCTTCTCTGCCCCCCCCCCCCCCACAAGGACAAGGGGCAGGGAGCAGAAGCCTGGTCCTGCCGGCTCCCCTGCCTCTTCCCACAGCATGCTGGGTTCCTGCCCCTCCTCCTCCTCTCTGTCCCTCCTTCCCTGCCAGCCGATCAACTGATGGCCCTTGCGCAGGAGGGAGAGGGAGAAGCCGCAGCGTGCTTGCTGCTCCAGGCCGAGGCAGAGAAGCGGGGACAGGATCTTGGGGAAGGGGGTGTAAGTGGGGCATATCCCCTCCAGCCCCCTGCAGTGAGCACCCCCCATGATCCCAGCCCACACCCCCAGCCCTCTACCCTGACTCCAACCCCACACCCAGCCCTCTGACTTGAGCCCCGCAGCCCCGCACACTCCCCAGGCCCCTGCTCTAAGCCCTGCAGCCCCGCACACCCCCGAGGCTCCTGCTCTGAGCCCTGTACCCCCTCACACACATCCAGACCTCTGCTTGACTCCTTCACCCTCCCACAACCCCAGCACTGAGTCTGGCACCCACACCATACCCAGGACACCTCTCACCCCATGCCCTGACTCCTTCACCCCCTCACATGCCCTAGCCATGACTCCTGCACCCTCCTCACACACACCCAGCCCCCTGCCCTGACTTTTGCACTCCCCACACACACCCAGCCCTCCCACACTCCATGCACCCCCCACATCCTGACTCTTGCACCCCCACATCCCCACCCCTCACACCAAATGGGAGCTGCCCCAAGTAAGTGCTCCAAACCCCCTACCCCAGCCCTGAGCCCCCTCCCTCATTCCAGCTCCTGGACAGACCCTACACCCCAACCCCCAGCCTCGTCAGCCCCAGCCCTGTGCTCAGTGTACTCCCACCCTAGGCTCAGTGCAGAGAGAGAGGAAGAGAATGGGCCAGAACCAGGGAGAAGATAGTACCCACTGTATATGGGCAGGGCCGGGACCCCAGACCAGCAGCAGGCTGAGCGGGTCCAGCAGCCGGGATCCCAGCTAGCAGGAGCCAGCGGATGGAACCCCTGAGCTCACTGCTGGTCTGGGGTCCCAGCCTCTGGCCCCGCTCTGCCCACTGCCAACCTGGGGTTCTGGCTGCCGCCCCATTGCCAGCTGGGGTCTCGGCTGCAGGCCCCTTCAGCCTGCTGCCGGCCTAGGTGAATAGGACCCCAGCCCAGCAGCGGGCTGGCGGCGTAAGATCAGCATATTAATTTAATTTTAAATGAATCTTCTTAAACATTTTGAGAACCTAGTTTATTTTACAATATGACAAGAGTTTAGTTATATAATATATAGACTTATAGAGAGATACCTTCTAAAATACTTTAAAATGCATTACAGGCATGCGAAACCTGAAATTAAAATGAATAAATGAAGACTCATCACACCACTTCTGAAAGATTGCCGACCCCTGGTCTATGCAGTGCACGAGGACAGACGATGATTGTCTGTTCCATTTGTCCGTAAAAACCTATTAATCTTAGATATTTCTATAGCACTCATCACTGTACCGTATCCTGTTTCCCACAAAAGTGAAAAAATAAGATGCACGTTTTTAGGGATTTGAAGAATTATTCAGCTTCTAAAAATCAGAGATAAGAATACGATGGAAAGCTCACGGGGTGGAGGGTCTCTTGTCCTTAAATTACCCCACTTATTTGTTTTCATACTTTAAAAGGATGGTATTTTATTTAGTTTTTACTGTTCTGCTGGACAGTGCCCTGAGTTCTTTGGTGGGAGAAATAAATAAATGAACAACAAGTGTATTGTTGCATGGAAATATGGCATACTGCAGACATTCCCATATGAATGTCTGATGTGGCTAGCTAGCTGGACAGGTGTTATGTTGCCTGGGCTTGTCTCTTTATATACAACTAGGATGCAGCTACCTGAAACTCATGAACTACTTCCACTATTCAACTCTAGTGCTCGTTAGCTTCTATCATTTTTCTGGATTTTCTGGTTCCAATAATATTTATTTTTGGGCCATGCTGACTTATTGCTATAAGAACTCTTATCTAAACATATAAAAATATGGTGTACCTTAACTTCCATAGCAAGATTCAGTTTATTTTCTTGTGCAGATGTTTCAATACTGTGCTAACAGCAACAGTATGCTGTGGGTTCTTATCCAGCCAGTCTGGAAGAAAAGGGGTTGTTGCCCCTTTAAGCTCCTCCACCCCCAACTAATTTCAAAGACAGAGGAAGGGGGATGTTTACTTGCACAGAGTGGAAAGGAGCACAAAATATTGAAGCTATACAAATGGCAGACTAGAAATAAAGTGTACAATTTTAATAATGTAATTATCCATTGGAATAACTTTGGAATGTCATGGATTTACCATCACTTGAAGTCTTTAAATCAAGAGTGGATATTTTTATGAAATATATGCTATGGTTCCAACAGAAGATATGAGTCTGAGGCAGAAATTACTTGGTAAGATTCTAGAGCCTGTGTTATGCAGGAAGTCAGACCAGATGGTTCCTTCTGGCCTTAAAATCTATGAATACCACTCTGATTTTGCAATCATTTCATTGGACTTCTGTAATGTAAACCCCCCAAACATGACAAAAACAAACCTTTAACATGCATGTTACCGTTGGACCAGCTTTTGTTTATCTAATGGATTGGCTTTCTTTATATTTCTTTTCTCTGATGTATAGAGCTTTGATTTTACTCTATTTCTACATTGTATTTAAAAAACAGATGACTACAGTTTTTTGTTGCTTTATTCTCTAGGTTTGGTACTCATTTACACATCAAGTTACAACTCTTCATTTTGGGAATACTTAATTCTAAAGTCTTCTTTAGTAGTGTTACAGATTCACAGATTTAAGGCCAGAAGAGACAATCATCATCTGACCTCAGGAAGTTTTAGTTTGCTGTGTTGGACCATGCTATCTGTAAGACCTCTATCTCTCTCTTTGCCATGCCAATAATCTTCAGAGGCTACTATGTTTCTCAAAAACTATAAAATTGTCAGCCTGGAGGACAAAGCTCATGAAAGCTATTAGACAAAGCTTTCTCATTGGCTGGCTCAATACAGTGGAACTCAATTCTGGCAGGGATGGGAGGGAGCACAGTCTCACCACTTTCAAAGAGAAGTCTAAAACTTACTTCAACTTTCACAACAAAAATCAACAAAGAATGTGAAGTTTAAAAGTGGAAGGGACCACTGAAATTTTTTTTCCAGCTGCCTTAGGGAGGAAGCTGGAGATTCATATGAACTTGTATATTGTGATGGTGATAATTCTATTAAGTGGACAGATTAGATGGGGATGAGGATGGTTAAAAGTTTAGATAAATAGAACAGAATAGTGCTAATTAAATTAGAACACTTGGTCATGGTCTGTGCAGAGAATGCTGTTCACTAGATTTTAACTGCTTTTTCACTTAAGTATCAAAAGATAAAAAATACTTGAATATTAATATTCCAAGTGAATACTTTATAAAAAGAGGAAAAAAGTAATAGATGTTATAAACATGCTACATGAGTAGTATTTGTTGGTTATGTGGAATTACTATGATTATAAGAATATCAAGCAGGATTTGAAAGCCATGCTGTTGGAATATAGCAATTCATTGATTATTTATTAAAACATGTATTGATAATTTACCACCACCTCATACAGTTTTATAAATAGAACTTGAAGTTAAAATGTGAATAAAAATTAATTAGAATTGCTGTACTTAGCTAGTTATCTATTATAGAATTATAAAATCAGTTGATGACATTTCAATCCTTGCAGGCTTGTTAAGAATCGAAGTACTTGGAGGACCAGTCCAAGATTTTCAAAAATGGGTGGTATAACTCTGGACTTCTGAGCCATTTTTTAAATTGCGGCCCCAGTTCTGGACATGGTACCGAGGAACAAAAAATATGGAAAAGTGGTCAAGTTTTTAGCTGTCTTGGCTAGAAGTATGATTAATTGAGAAGTAGTCTGGCTTGTAATGTATTTTTCCCAAGGGTAGAGACTGAGAAAGGCTGCTACATTTCTGCAAAATAGTTGAGATGGAGGAGCTTGGACAATAGCCAACTTTAAAAAGTAGGGACAACTGTGTCCATTTAATGATTCACAGAAGTAAATTTGGCACAGAATGGGAAACAAAGTCGAAATGAACAAAGTTTTGTTACCTTCCTTTGGTGAAATCCTGACCCCACCACAGTGTCAAAAGTCCCACTGAATTCAGTAGGTTCTGGATATTACCTCTTGTAGCTATAAAATAATGTATTTCAATAACAAAAATCCACGTTCAGAAGAGAGAAAAATGCAAGAATGTCAGAGTATGGCTATTGAATTTCAACTGTTCATTATTTACACTCATTCCAAAATTACAGTCTTAACTATTGATGATACATATACAGTTGCTTATTGAAAAACACTGTACAGTAATGGGAACACTTTCTGTTTTAACAAAAATAACATGACTGCATAATTTAAATACTGCATATACCAATAAACCTACAGAAACAAAAAAGCCACTGCTAAATTAGTGATATTTCTAGCAGTATCAGCTATTAGCAATTATGAACTCCTTCCTCCCGCTTTCTATTCTCCAAAAATGAGAACACATTGATTAAAGTTTGCTTTGGCAGTTACATCTACATACATTTTAAAGCAGAAAACTATATTAGAAAAACAATTATTTGTCAGTGTTTCATAAAGGCTATTTTAAAAGCATTAGAATATATCAGCTAATGTCTTTACACCTACTGCTTTGGTGCATACCATAGGGTTCAGTGATGCTGCATTATTCTTTTGTACAATATCTCTCTAAAGTAGGAACCCCACTGTGGTTTTAGTCACCCTGGGCATTAATTCCTGCTAGAGTTATTTCGTTTCCTTGTAGACTAATCAAGGCCAATGAAGATAGTCAGTCTTATCTGAAAGGTCATTTATAATCTTTTTACCATAAATAAAGATTAACTTTATTTTACTGACAGTTTTTAAAAAGTCCAAATATGTAGTGAAATGTTTTATCAAGCATTAAAGCATCATAAGCATTAAAGCAGCAGACTTGACCACTGGTGTAAATTTGTAATCCATTGTGTTATAACATGTAATCCAGAACGCCACTGTCAAATTACAAGAATCAGAGAGGTAGCCGTGTTAGTCTGGAATAGCAGAGGAAACAAAATCTTGTGGCACCTTAAAGACTAACTATAAAGTTTTGAAGCATGAGCTTTCGTGGGCTAATACCCACTGCTTGCATCCGACGAAGTGGGTATTAGCCCACGAAAGCTCATGCTTCAAAACTTTATAGTTAGTCTTTAAGGTGCCACAAGATTTTGTTTCCTCTGTCAAATTACAGTGTACTATATAAACTTCTTCCATTACCGTGAAGGATGTTTTTCAGTAAAGAGCTCAGATGATTGAGCTACCGAATGTGTCCATAAAGCAAGGGAATAGTTATTGGAAAACTTGTCTTAATCTTAACACACTGGTGAGGCAGCATGCTTAAACAGAGTATAAGACTGGATGTCAGGAGGTCTATGCTGGCTCCACCATGGAGCTCCTTTTGCGACACAGGGTAAGTCAATTAACCTTTCTGGCCAAAGACTCTCCATCTTCAAAAAATGTAGATAAAGACTCCTGGAGAGCTTTGTAAAGCACTGAAATGAATGAATGAAACTATTGATATAGCTATACAAGGCTATACAAGTGCAAAGTATTTTAATATTAAACTGGGGCTTGTGAGAAAAGGAGAGTTTGGCAAAAAGGAAACTAAGTTACCCAAACTCTTCCAACAAGACTGCATATCTCATAGCTGTCAACAAACCCTCAGTGAATAAACCATCATCATATTTACGATTTTTCAAATATTTTATAGAATATTCAGTCTAGATAGTCTTGAAAAGAGGGCACTGAGTGAAGCTTATATAAAATATTCTGTATTTTACAAAAAAAGTTAATTTGCCATTTATTAACAGGAGAATTGAATTGGTCTAACACAGAGATTTTCAATCTTTTTCCATGTGTGGTCCCCTAAAAATTCTGAATGGAGTTGTAGACCACTTTGGAAATCTTAGACATAGTCTGTGGATCCCTAGGGTCTGCGGACCACAGCCTGAAAATGACTGGTCTAACAGCTATATAGCACCTTCACCTTAGAAGGGCATCCACACATTAGGACTAGCAGATAACTTAGAATCCCTAAGCCTGGGTTAGACACTTAATATTTCCTTTAAAATGGATTAGACTTATTCTCAGAGGACTGAATAGGAACTGCCAAAATTTGACGACATTCTGCAGGCCAATCGGACAATCATTTTATATAGCCAGTGTACAATAAATGTGCAGTATATGAACAGAATAACTGAACTAAAGGAACCAACTGTAACTCCTGGACCAGGTGGTGCCCACTGGCAGAAGGTGCAGGGGGCGCATAGGGTTTTACAGGGATCCCTGGGTTGGGCATAAGCATTATAGTCCCCCAAAGGGTGGTATGTGAGGTCTCTATTGAGAGACAGTAGTGGACTGGTCATGATCACTGGAAAATGTATGTATGGATAATACTTAGTAAGTAATGAATCCATACTAAAAATCATGCTTTTAAGATGTAGGAGTTCAGGCAGGTCACCAGGAGGTAACATACCTCGGAAGTAGGGTGACCAGACAACAAAAGTGAAAAATCAAGAAGGGGTGAAGGGTAATAGGAGCCTATATAAGAAAAAGACCCAAAGATCAGGACTGTCCCTATAAAATCGGGACATCTGGTCACCTTAGGTCAGCGGTTCTTAAACTAGTTGAGACCGCGACCCCTTTTTGTGATCCGGTGGCGCGGCGCGACCCCTCCGCCGAAAAGCTGCCGAATTAAAAAAAAAAAACCACCAAAAAAAACCCCCACGCATGCGCCCCGGTCTCCCGTCCCTGCTGCGGGCGGGCTGCCGGGAGCGTCCCGGTCTCCCCCTCCCCTCTGTGGGGGGGGAGGGGTCTGCCGGCTGCGCGCTGGTCGCCCGTCGCCGCCGTGGGCGGGCTGCTGGGAGCGCCCCGGTCCCCCGTCCCCGCCGCGGGGGGGCTGCCGACTGCACGCCGGCCCCCAGCCCGCCCACTGCGGGGACTGGTGGCTGGCGCGCAGCCGGGAGCCCACCCGCGGCGAGGACGGGGGACCGGCGCGCCCCTGCCCCAGTCGCCGCGAGTTGCGGCAGCAGGAGCTCACGACCCCCCGGGGAGTCTACACAGTAGCTGCTCTCTACACATGTGTGACTGGTCCGCATAAGTACATTATGGCGCCAACCCTGTCACATACACCTGCATTTGTACGGGGTGTATGTGATGGGGTTGGCGCGATGATGTCATCACGCTGGGTACTCGTATGTGGGCGTATCTGCATGTGGGCGGACCCACCTGGAGACGGATAGAGGAGCGGTGTCTCGGTTCCTAAGAGCATCGGAAATATGTGTTTTCCGATGGTCTTAGGCGACCCCTGTGAAAGGGTCGTTCGACCCCCAAAGGGGTCGCGACCCACAGGTTGAGAACCGCTGCCTTAGGTGTTCCTTTCAGACAGGAGGTAACTGTCATCTATCTCCCTGTCTGGCCATTTGTGTACTGAATGCTTCACACTGTATGCCTATTTGCATACTGAATCAGGTTCAGATTGAGAAACTGAAAAATTTATGGGGGGGAGGGATCTACAGGATGAAAATATACACCAGTGAATTGTCCTGTTATGAATAAAGTCAAAGGACTGATCTGGTATATCTTGGAGTGCAAAGAGACACACTGAGTCCACACCTGATGGTGTGCATGACTTGAACAAAGGCACACAGTCAGCCTGGCTGTAAGATTTTTGGGTAAGCAATTCTCTATTAGATATGAGAGTATCTTGTTAATTAAGTTGAGGTTCTAGAATGTGTGTTATGATTTTATTTTGTAGGTAACCACTTGTTTCCAATATTTCTAATTGCTACTACTTGAATCTCTATGCTTTGTTAGATATATTTAGAGTGAAATCAAATAAGTTTATATAAGTGCTGCAAGTTAAGCAAAGCGGTGATCTGAGGTGGAACTAGTAAGCTGGATGTACTGCTGCTTTGGAAGCAGTGGTTCAATAAATATTGTAAATGTCCAGAGGACCAGTGGGCTGGACACTCCAGGAAAATGCTTGGAGGGCTGTAGTGTGTCTATTGCTAACCTGACAGCAGGGCCTGAGAGTCCTATAGTGGAGTGCTTGTGTTGCCGGTGACAGGTAGCATTGGGGAAGTGTCCCATGGCAGGTGCGGTATAAGGCTTCTTCGCGTGAAATGCAGGCGGTAGTGAGGTGCCTGAATCCCAGAGAAGCAACTTACTTCAAACACAAATAAAGTCCAGTCATCATTTGAAACAATATGCCCTGAAAATGTCATAATTCTGCCTTTACTTCTTACAGTTTATGTAATGTATTCCTTTGCTGTGTTATCAAGAATCAAGTTAATAGTGGAGACAATTTTAGATTTCAGCAAAAAGGAATTTCAACAGTTTTCCACAGTAAAATGAACTATGGCAGTATGGCCAGTGACACAAACTATACATTAACAAGAAAATGGTAAAACTGAACACTTAGCTGTACAAAAGTGGTGAGAGTACTTCTTTTATATATTTAATGCACAAAGCCAAAGCACTTATAATCGAAAAAGCTTATAGTTAGATTTAAAGCACAGGGAATGCTGAAACTTGTTTGAGGCTTCCCATCTGGAAAATAAAGTTAACCTATTGTAAGCGGGCCTCTGACCGCCCTCTTCAAAATATTGGCCGGAGACTGCTTTGTGGCTTCACCAGTGTCTTTTATTGCTTTATACACAGTGCACAAACCCCACCACCTATATACAGCTTCTTACACAAGTTCTGGTTTAGGCTCAGCCCTCAGTCTCTGGCTGGCCTCAGGGTTAGCTAGCTCCTTCAGGCTTTCTGCCTCAGCTAGCTTATCTCCCTGCACCTTCTCTATCTCTCACTCTTTCTTCCTCCTTCTCCTTCTTACCTCTCACTATCTCCCACCTCCACAACCCACCCTGGCTTCCTCCCTAGCAGGCCTTATATCCCTGTGGAGGCTGCCAGGTGGAGCCCATTAAGCCCTCCGCAGCCCAAGATTACCCCCAGGTGGCTAATTAGCCTCCCCTAGCAGACTGGGCTTGCAGAGGCTGCTAGCTGCTGCAGGGCAAGGAGGGAGCAGGGGCTGGCTCAGCAGGCGCTGAGTCAGCTGCCTGCTACACTATCAATACATTAAGTAATATCTCAGTAGAAATCATTTCCAGACTACAAAAATATATTGCTATCACTAGTGAGATCGATTCAGGCCTTGTTAACCCAACAGATATCTGTATGGATGACTACGCTTTCTATAACCACAATTATTTTATTATTTGAACAGATAAATCCTGCTAATTCAATTTAAGTAGTTATGTACGCAAAACTAACTTCAGGCATCATGCTACTGTGTACTTTCCAGGGAGGTGGGAAAGAGAGAAAGAATTAAGGGGATGTAAGATCTTTGGAAAGAGATTAGTTTTATAATGTACTACGGTAGTGAAAATACCCGGCGTTGCTCGGGTCAGTCGGAGGTGGGGAGGGGGCAGACGGCTGAGCGAGTGCGGGGTCCGTTGGAGGGGAGAGGGGGCAGAGAGCAAACCTGACACCCCCACCTCACCCCCCTGACCAAACCCGACACCCCCACCTCACTTACCCCTCGACCAACCCCGACTCACATTTTCACACCCCCCAAACCCAACACCCCCATGTCTCCCCCCTACCAACCCCAACACCCCCTGACCAACACCCACACCTCAACCCCCGTAGAGCAAACCTGACACACCCACCTCACTTTCCCCCCCCCAACCAAACCCGACACCCCACCTACCACCACAAACAAACCCGACACCCACACCTCACTTACCCCTTGACCAACCCCGACCCCCATCCTCACCCCCCCAACCAAACCCAACACCCCCACCTTACCCCCCCCCCACCAAACCCAACACCCCCTGACCAACCCCAACCCCCAAACCTCACCCCTCACCCACCCAGACACCTTCCCCCCCCCCAGACCAAACCCGACACCCCCGGCTCACTTACCCCACGACCAACCCTGACCCCCCCCACCTCCCCAACCAAACCCAACACCCCCTGACCAACCCCAACCCCCACACCTCACCCACCCAGACACCTTCCCACCCCCCCCAGACCAAGCCCGACACCCCCGGCTCACTTACCCCCCGACCAAACCCGACACCCCCACCTCACCTCCCCAACCAAACCCGACACCCCTACCTCACTTACCCTCCAACCAAACCCAACTCAGGTCCGTCGGAGGTGGGCAGGGGGCAGAGAGCTGAGGGATTCCGGGGTCCGTCGGAGGTGGGGAGGGGGCACAGAGCTGAGGAATTCCGGGGTTCCGTTGGGAGGGGGGAGGGGGCACAGAGCTGAGGGATTCCGGGGTTCCGTTGGGAGGGGGGAGGGGGCACAGAGCTGAGGGATTCCGGGGTTCCGTTGGAGGGGGGAGGGGCAGAGAGCTGAGCGAGTGCGGTGTCTGTTGGAGGGAGTATTATGACATCATAACTATGTCACAGAGAACATCAGCTGCCCAGCTGATGTGATTGGCCTTTAAATAATTTCACCCCTGGGGGGCGTCAGAGGTGAGATTTGAAAAATTTTCGACTCTTACGGTCATTAGGACCCCAAGACCTCTAACTGTACCAAATTTCAAGTCTCTAGCTCAAACGGTGTGGAAGGAGTAAGCATACACCCATACATACATACATACACGCATACACCATTTGACTTTTATATATATAGATTCACTGGCCCTTTGTCATCTATCCAGCAGCCAAGATTCCTAATTACTGTGAAGCACTTGGAGCACCTAGTTCTGCACCAATTCAATTCAAGGCTCTTTTATGGGAGTTCCACACACAGAGCTGTTGTTAAATAAGGTCATTATTTTGTAACTGAGTATTATCCTGAACAGCCGTCAGAATGGTAGAGAATCCTGATTTCAGAAATGTGTTTCCATCCTAGCATAACAACCTTCTCACAATACAAATGTCTTCTCCTTAAGAGTCATCAGGCAAACATAATGCCTACTACCTTTGGTCAAAATCCGATTTTGATTGTTGCAGGCCCACGTGTAGTTTAAAATAACATTTCAAAATCTTTTGTGATAATTCTCAAATCAGGAAAGTTTTTATTTTTTTTTAAACAGGGAGAGGGAGGATTTATATAGTCTCTGAATTCAGTACTATATTGTATACTGTAAAACTAAATTAAGAAGCTGTTCAGAGGCCATACACGCAGCAGTCCATTTCAATTCATTAGTTTGGCTAACTGCCTTCATACATCCAGTGAAGAGAGTCATTATCATCAATCTGCCAGTTTTACTGACCAGTCAACTAAATGTTTATACATACACCTAAGAAACACTGGTGTTTCCTCATTGATATCATAGTTCCAGACATCAGTGTCCAGTGAATAACTATTCTAGTACGAAAGACATGATGATAATTCTGCTATTTAGTGTAAATAAAAATGCTACAAACACTGTTTTATTTATATCCTTAGTTCCGGAGTCAGAGTATAATTATTCAGATCTATTCCACTACCATACAGCATAAGGAAGAACAGGTTTTGGTAAGTTATATTTGGTAATTATTGTTTACATTGATCAGTACTGGTAGCTCACAAAATAGTTACAACTTAATTTTTTTTCCATTTCTGTAACAGGAAAATGTGAGCAATAGAAGTGTTCTTTTTGTATATCTAACCACATTTGTTCAGATATTGTTGCTTTCTAATTCAATTTAGTCACTACACACTGGGGAGTGGGTTGCTTTTGTTAAACTTGTTATATGGCAAAATAATTATTATACATTATTATACTTTTGTTCATATCTACTTAGACATATGCTTTACAAATTAATGTAAAAAAGTAAAAAAAACTTTCAAGTTTTATAATCTACAGTATTTTGGAGTGGCAAAGTTCTGTGCTGTGTGGTTCCTGCCTTATGGGAATACTGCATCGTTAAAGAGGGAAACAAGGGGCTTACTGGTGTCATTTAGCTACCTAGGCACCCCTGCGGAAGCCCTGCTAACAACAAAAGATTCTGGTGGCAAACAGCTAATTCATTAATTAACCACAGTATTTGCTGGAAAGAAAACCATTTAAAAAACATAGTACTGAAAGTGCAACTGCGGTTGTTCCAGGTCCCTTTCTGCAGTATATGTAGCAGGGGCAAGCAATGCCTATGCTGTTTCTAATTATTCCAATTATCATGGCACACTATGAAAACTTGATTAATAACACTGAAGATATTGTTGTGGCAATTAGCCATATGGTTGTGGGACTTTATTCTGTCACGATTTAGCCATTAGCATCTACTTATGTTTGTCAGAACAGAGCATCCGTGACAAGTTGAAGTTCCGCTCACCTTGCTGAGTCCCCTGTGAGCAACACTAGAGAACTGTTTATTCCTGGGAGCTTCTTGCTGGAGTAAATTTTTCATGTGGCATCCGGTCTGACTGGGGACAAATGTCAAATAGCTTATGCGACAACCCATCAAGGCAGGCTCTCTCTGCGAAGGGATCTAGTAAATTGCTTGTCAAGGCAGACTTTGTTCAAAGAAGGATTTGACCAGTAAAATTAGTGTCAAATGCCTTGTACAGAATGTTTTCAAGAGTTATCCATTCAGACTGTATGCACCCTCCCCTTACATAGCCATGATAAAATGTTCTATTATGATTTTATACACCTTTGAGGTATGCATTACAATTCACTTGAAATGTATATCTACAAGCACAAGGACCTTGGGACAGCAGCACTGTCACTTTGGCTAGGAGAAATGACAGGTACCTAAACTGACCTTTCTGTGAGAGTTATCCTTTTAAACACAATACAATTTTTAAAAACTGGATTTCCCTCCCCCCTTTTTTGGTCAAAATAAATCCACACAAAAATCATCCCAAAGATGCAATGTAATTATAATAATAAAGAACTTTCTAAACCAAGTTCCACAGTTAATTATTAGACTTTTTTTACACCCGTTTAAAAATACAGCAAAATTAGCCCACGAAAGCTCATGCTTCAAAACTTTATAGTTAGTCTTTAAGGTGCCACAGGACTTTGTTACCTCTGCTATTCCAGACTAACACGACTACCTCCCTGATTCTATGTCCCCAAAGCTTTCACTCAATTCCAGCTTCTGAGAAACAGACACCAGGGACACCATTCCTGCCCATCCTGGCTAATAGTCAATGAAAAACCTATCTTCCATGAATCTATCTAGCTCCCTTTTGAACTCTGTTATAGTATTGGCCTTCACAACACCCTCTGGCAAGGAGTTCCAGAGGTTGACAGTGCATTGTGTGAAAAAATACTTTATTTGTTTTAAATCTGCTACCTATTAATTTCATTTGGTGGTTCCTTGTTCTTGTATTATGAGAAGGAGAAAATACCTCATCCTTATTTACTTTCTCTATACCACTCTTGATTTTATAGACCAGTGCTCCCCAACCGGTGTGCCGCGGCACACTGGTGTGCCGTGAGGCCATGCCAAGTGTGCCGCGGCAAAAGCTCTGACCGCGAGGCTGGGGGGCGGGGGAGGCGGTGTGGCGCGGCCCTGCTCTGACCGCGAGGCTGGGGGGCGGGGGAGGCGGTGTGGCGCGGCCCTGCTCTGACCGCGAGGCTGGGGGGCGGGGGAGGCGGTGTGGCGTGGGGCTGCTCTGACCGCGAGGCTGGGGGGCGGGGGAGGCGGTGTGGCGCGGGGCTGCTCTGACCGCGAGGCTGGGGGGCGTGTCGCTCTTCTCCTTCCCTCGCTGGAGTCGGGTCACAGCAGCGTGACCCAGCGAACAAGTAAGCGCGGGGGGGGGGGGGGGAAGCGGTGTGCGAGGGGGTGTTGGGGGGAGGCTGGGCTGGGAGTAAATGGTGTGCAAGGGGGCGTTGGGGGGAGGCTGGGCTGGGAGCGGGGATAAGCCGTTTGCAAGGGGGCGTTGGGGGGAGGCTGGGCTGGGAGCGGGGGTAAGCGGTGTGGGGGAGAGACCGGGCTGGGTGGGTCAGTTGGGGGGGGTTGGAGGAAAGGAGGTTTGGGGGGGAGAGACCTGGCTGGGTGGGTCAGTTGGGGGGTTGGAGGAAAGGAGGTTTGGGATTCCGTTATGCCCAGTTTGACATTCCTATACTATTATACTCTTCAAAACGATATTTTGAAGATTATATTTGTTTTTTATCCAATTTTTGTATGTGGTGTGCCGTGGAATTTTGGGAGAGGCTATGGTGTGCCGAGGGTGACAAAAGGTCGGGGAGCACTGTTATAGACCTTGTTCATATCCCCCCCTCCCCCAGTCGCCTCTTTTCCAAGCTGAAAAGTCCCAGTCTTATTAACCTCTCCTCATACGGAAGCTATTCTATACCCCAATAATTTTTGCTGCCCTTTTCTGAAACTTTTTCAGTTCCAGTATATCTTTTTAGAGATGGGGCAACCACATCTGCGTGCAGTGTTCAAGGTGTGGGCGTACCATGGATTTATACAGAGGCAATATGATATTTTGTCTTATTATCTATCCCCTTCTTGATAATTCCTAACATTCTGTTCGCTTTTTTGACTGCCTCTGCACATTGATTGGATGATTTCAGAGAACTATCTACAATGACCCCAAGATCTCTTTCTTGAGTGGTAGCAGCTAATTTAGACCCCATCATTGTATATGTGGAGTTAGGATTATGTTTTCCAATGTGTACTACTTTTGTTGCCCAGTCACCCAGTTTTGTGAGATCCTTTTGTAGCTCTTTGCAGTCTGCCTGGGACTTAACTATCTTGAGCAGTTTTATATAATCTGCAAATTTTGTCACCTCACTGTTTTCCAGATCATTTATGAATATATTGAACAGGACTGGGCCCAGTACAGATTCCTGAGGGAAACCAATATTTACCTTTCTCCATTCTGAAAACTGACCATTTATTCTTATCCTTTGTTTCCAAACTTTTAACCAATTACCTATCTGTGAGAGAACCTTCCCTCTTATCCTATGACTGCTTATTTTGCTTAAAAGCCTTTAGTAAGGTCAAAGGCTTTCTGAAAATCTAAATACACTATATCCACTGAATCTCCTTTATCCACATGCTTACTGACCCACTCAACGAATTCTAGTAGATTGGTGAGGCATGATTTCCCTTTACAAAAACCAACAAATTACGTTGTCTATTCCCCAACAAACTATGTTCATCTATGTGTCTGACAATTTCAAGAAGTAGAAGCCTGGGTGGGGTTTTTGTTTGTTTGTTTGTTTTTAATATTAGAGTTGGAAGGGCCCTCAGGACATCATCTAGTCCAACCCCCTGCTCAAAGCAGGACCAATCCCTAATTAAATCATCCAACATATTTTTGCCCCATTTCCCTAAATGGCCCCCTCAAGGATTGTACTCAACACTGAGTTTAGCAGGTTCATGCACAAACCACTGAGCTATCCCTCCCCCTGTTCCCCTGTAGTCCTTCTATATGAAGTACGAAGATCACTTCTTTTTGCAACACGTGTTGTGAGAAGGGTCCCTGAAGAGGAATGGGGAAGTGGAGTTAAGAAGGGAAAGGAATTGGATGGTATAGCTATGGGTAACAATGTCCTGCATCCATCTATCTGCCATAATGTCTGTCTGCATCTGATGAAGGGAAGTGAGTGATTTCTAAATGTCAGCGCCATTGTGAGTTTTGGCATGGCTCTCAACTGTCTCATCAAACCTCATAGACTCACAGAGTTTAAGGGCAAAAGGGACCATTATGATTGTGTAGTATGATCTCCTGCACAACGCAGGGCACAAAATCTTACCCACCCACTCCTGCAATAAACCCATAACCTATATCTGAGCTACTGAAGTCCTCAAATCATGGTTTAAAGACTTGAAGGTGAAGAGAATCCTCCAGCAAGTGACCAGTGTCCCATCCTACAGAAGAAGGCAAAAAAAACCCAGGGCCTCTGCTAATCTGCCTTGGAGGAAAATTCCTTCCCGACTCCAAATATGGCAATCAGCTAAACTCTGAGGATGTGGGCAAGACTCACTAGCCAGACACCCAGGAAAGAATTCCCTGTAGTAACTCAGATCCCACCCCACTTAACATCTCATTACAGGCCTTTGGGCATATTTATCAATAAGTCAAAAGATCAATTACCAAAATTAGGCTATCCCATCATACCATCACCTCCATAAATTTATCAAGCTTAATCTTGAAGCCAGATATGTCTTTTGCCCCCAATGCTTCCCTTAGAAGGCTGTTCCAGAACTTCACTCCTCTGATGGTTAGAAACATTCATCTAATTTTAAGTCTAAACTTCCTGATGGCTAGTTTATATCCATTTGTAGAGAGTAATCATGTCTCCCCTCAGCCTTCCTTTGGTTAGGCTAAACAAACCAAACTCGTTGAATCACCTTTCATCAGACAGGTTTTCCATTCCTTGGATCATCCTAGTAGCCCTTCTCTGTACCTGTTCAAGTTTGAATTCATCCTTCTTAAACCTGAGAGACCAGAACTGCACACAATATTCCAAATGAGATCTCACCAGTGCCTTGTATAACAGTACTGATACCTCCTTATCTCTACTGAAAATACCTCACCTGATACATCCCAAGACCACATTCGCTTTATTCACGGCCTTATCACATTGATGGCTCATAGTCATCCTGTGATGAACCAATACTTGGAGTTCCTTCTCCTCCTCTGTTACTTCCAGCTGATGCGTCCTCAGCTTATAACAAAAATTCTTGTTGTTAATCACTAAATGCATGACCTTGAACTTTTGACTATTAAATTTCATCCTATTACTATTACTCCAGTTTACACGGTCATCCAGACCTTCCTGTATGATATCCCAGTCCTTCTCTGTATTGGCAGTATCTCCCAGCTTTGTCTCATCTGCCAACTTTATTAGCACATTCCCACTTTTTGTGCCGAGGTCAATAATAAAAAGCCAAAATCGATTCTTGAGGAACTCCACTAGTAACCTCCCTCCAGCCTGATAGTTCACATTTCAGTATGACCCGTTGTAGTTTCCCCTTTAACCAGTTCCTTATCCACGTTTCAATTTTATACTGATCCCCATCTTTTACAATTTAACTAATAGTTTCCCATGTGGAACCGTATCAAATGCCTTACTGAAATTGAGGTAAATTATATCCACTGCGTTTCCTTTATCTAAAAAATCTGTTACCTTCTCAAAGAAGGAGATCAGGTTGGTTTGGCATGATCTACCTTTTGTAAAGCCATGTTGTATTTTGTCCCAATTACCATTGACCTCAATTTACTTAACTACTTTCTCCTTCAAAAATTTTTTTTACAAGACTTTACAGGGCTATTAGTTTGATGTCTGTAGTATGCAGATCACTTTTTTTCACCTTTCTTAAAAATAGGAACTATGTTAGCAATTCTCCAGTCATACAGTACAATCCCTGAGTTTACAGATTCATTAAAGATTCTTGGTAATGGATTGGCAATTTCATGTGCCAGTTCCTTTAATATTCTTGAATGAAGATTATCTGGGCCCCCCGATTTAGTCCCATTAAGCTGTTCGAGTTTGGCTTCTACCTTGGATGTGGTAATATCTACCTCCATATCTCATTCCCATTTGTTATCCTGCCAGTATCCCTAAGCTCCTCATTAGCCTCATTTAAGACTGAGGCAAAGTGTTTGTTTAGATATTGGGCCATGCCTAGATTATCCTAACCTCCATTCCATCCTCAATATTAAGCAGAAGGAATGTTGTCATGTGATGGAAGAGGAGGATTGGTATCTTCTAGACTAGAGTAGTCACTTTTTGGGTAGATATTCCAATTGGAAACCCGGGAATGAGACACTGTCTGTGTCTTTAGTACAGGAAGAGTTTGCAGTACATCACTGAGGTATAAATCCCCAAGGATCTGAGCATTGTCCTCAATTTCTTGAGAGAATGGTGCACATCATCCATTAATGTTCTAAATACGTCCATGCCCTTGAATGGTAGATCCTCAATTGTTGACTGGACTTCTTGGGGATCCCACATGCTTGTATCCAGGAGGCCTGGTGCATTATGACCGCCAGGGGGCTTGGATCGAGCAGCTGCATCAGACTTGTCCATTGCCATTTGTATCACTATTTTGAGCTACTATATGCCTTGCCCTAGTTGTATCTCTTATTTCCTCCATGGATTTTTGCAGAAAACAAGAAAGAAAAGGGGTGGGTCACCTTGTCTTGCTTTTAAAAAAATCACTTTTCAAATAGGATCTAGTAGCTCGTGATCCAGAATCAGAGGCAGGCTGAAGAATAGGCTTTTTGGCCAAAAAAGCCCAGTCCCCTTGGTAGATCTGGTTTTCTCTTGGACCATCAAATGGTGAAGGACCACAGTGTCAGAAGTGCCTAAAGCCTCAGGTGGGATACTAGAATTTTTCCATTCACTTTGAAGTTGGGGGACTTGAGGTCAGGGTATGCCACAGTCCCTTCTCAGGGTCCAGTGTGACAATGTTGATTGGAAGGGCAGTTCTTAGGGCTGGTCCTCACTGGGGGGGGGGGGGAGGATTAACAGCAGATATGCAACTTCAGCTACATGAATCATGTAGCTGAAGTTTGCATATCTGCTGCCGACTTACCGCTCGTCCCCACGGCAGCGGCAGTCGGCGGCGCACTCCCCCGTCGACTCCAGCTTGCGCCTCCCGGCAATCTGGAGTTCCGGAGTCAACGGGGGAGCTCCGGGCAATCGATTTATCGCATCTTAGCGAGACACGATAAATTGATCGCCAGAAGATCGATCTCCGGCAGCGCTCGTGAAGACAAGCCCTTATAGACACTGAGGAGCTGAACATGGACAGTTTGTGTCTGTTCTCTTGAATTAGTTGTCTCAACGTCCAAAAATCACCCTAGCTGGTGTTGGAGGCTGTGGTGTCAGTCTCATTTGGGAAGAGGAGGCAGGGAGGGCAGTTCCATCTCTTCTTCCTCGCCGAAAGGCTCCTCTGATTCTGAGACAGTGGTCTGATAGCAATCGAGACTTCCTCTTCTTGAGATGGGCAACTCCAGGAACTGAGCGAAGGTAGGCCCCAGCAAGGTCATGGAAGAAGATTGTGCTTGCATTGGCCAGACTGTGGGTGGCCCATCCACTGCCAATCCTATACCAGATATCAGTATGAAGTATGAAGAGACGGGTACCATTCCCGTCTCTTGTCGGGGTGAATCTCTGCACTGACACTGGTACTGATGTGACTATCTCCCAGTGTCTGTCACTGATGGTGCCTTGATGCATTCCTCAAAGCTATACTGGATTTTGAGTGCTTATTTCTGGGCTTCAAGTCCTCCTTGTGGAATGGTCATGTTGATCATGGTGAGCTGTGTTTGTGCTCAGTGCAGGATTGCTGTTTGGCATCAAAAGGGGATGGGACCAGGTTTTCTGTCCAGGGTCAGTGCCAATGAAGATGGGGCAGAGGTTAATGTGCTTGGTGATAGGGATGCCAGTGCAATTGCTAGGGTTATTAGCACTCTCTTTGGTTTTCTCACTGCAGGAGGTGTGGTGGTGGTGCGGTGCCTACTAGCTGGGGCACTTGCTGAAGATAGACTTGTTGTTTTCCCTCCAGAGTTGGATGCAACCTTGATGGATTGTTCCACGAGGTGTAGTTGGAGCTTCGCATCTTGAAATTTTTGGCTGCAGGATGAGAAGGTGCCACAGATGGAATACATGTTTGGGATGTTTCCTTCCCTCAGGCATCTTCTGTGTCCACTGATTAATGGCATCAGATCATATCAGTAAGGACAGAGTTTAACACCAGTGGGTTTAGAGCCCGACATTACTAATTGTGGGTAAGAAGCCCATCAATCCTGATGTACAGAGGAGGTGTCTCACTCCATCTGTCCTCTTCCTTTTCTTTGGTGCCCAACTAAAGAATAAAGAACTAAACAAAAAGGGGGTGAAGAGAGGTTTCTGCACCAGTAAGAATTCCGAATGTTCAGAAGAACAGAAACTGGTGTCAGACAGTCCAGATTCCATCTGGTCACCACTGGTCATCAGTGGGACCTGAGGGAGGGTTGAGGCTGCTCTGCCATTTATGCTCTTGCATGGGAGCACAAGGCAGCACAGGGTGAAGCATGGCCCTGAGGGACACTGCTGTTCAAAATAAATGTGATATTGCACAAGGGGCACATGTGCGCCCACATGGAGTTCCATACTGAACATTGGTCCCTTTCACAAGCCCTAAGGGTTACAGGGTGTGAGAGAGACAGATGATATGTGGGCAATTTGGCTACTTGGCTCTGCTCCAGTCCTTAACACTGGAAGCGGTATGTCTTCATCTGCAGCGGGTGCAGTGTGTGGACAGTAGGTGGGGGGAGCATGAGGAAGACCAGCCAACATTAGCCCACATCTTCAGAGTGAAACTGACTGTTCTATTCTAGGAGGACTGCGGGACTCTGCCCACAACCTGACTGTTGAGAAAGGGAGAAAGTGATGGAGAGAGAACTCTCTGACCTAGGCTTTTTCAGGCAGATGTGGCAGTTGAAGACTGTCTTCTCTCAGGAACTGTTCCACTCTCCACTGTCCCAGCAATATGCTTTCCATTGTGCATGGCCTCTCAAGAACACAATGCTGTCTGCACTGAGATGGAGGACAAGCAGCAGAGCTGGCCTGCTTTATGACCCTGGGCACACCACTTCCCCTCTCTGTGCCTCGATTTACCCTCCGACTTTAATCTGCTTTATTTAAATTGTAAATGCTTTTGGGCAGGGACTGTCTCTTTTTATATGCATGTCAAATGCCTAGTACAATGGGATCCCAATCTCGGTTGGGGCTTTCTGACACTACTGTAACACAAATAAACTCTGGACTTTTGTCTGTTCAGTCACTGTTTTAAGACTATTTTTATAAACAGAAATAGCAACACCATAATTAAGATTGTGTCAGCCTTTTCACCTTGACAGAAATTTAAGCCCTTTGTGTAGCCTAAACAGTTGCTCAGTTTCAGAAACCATAAAAGCACTCACTGTGATTTGTCTGAATTTTTCAGGTTTCTGGCCAGTAAGAGTTCCTTCAGAAGGGAAATAAAAATTGAAGAAATGTTCACACTTCTCAGAAATTTTGGCTGAAGGACCACTTTTTGGCATTTCTTTGGCAAGAAAACGGTAGCATGCTCACACACTTAAAATTATGCACATTTTCAAGATAATAGTCATTTGAATTCTATCACTTTTTTAAAGAAACTGATCAAAATTAAAAAAGAAAAAAAAAATTGAACTTAAATCTAGGGAGAAATACCAAAATAAAGTAGGTATTTTTTTGAAATATATTTTCTACATTCCAAAACTATGACAGGTGCACTCACTAGGAGCAGGGAAATGATTTACAGTTCCCCTTCCTCTGCTTCCCTTAATCTGTATGAAGAGCATAGGTGACCTCCTACATAGCTGGCACCATTACTGACTGGGGAAAAAAACTAGTTCACAGGCAAGGAAATAGCAGTGGGATAAGGTGGAGGATAACTCCTCATGCTAGAACTGAGTTTTTCTGTCATATACAGGAATATGTACCTCTTTCCCTTAATGATTCACCTCTTTTAAAATGTAAACTGAAAATGTGCTCACCACAACCCTATATGGGGTGGGTCTTTGTTTGGCTGGTTGGCAGAAAAGGGATTATTGTCACATTAAGTGCTCCCTATGCAACTGGTGGCAGAAGGGGAAGGAGGACAAACTTCACCTGATAGAGTGGGTAGAAGCAGGAAGCAGCCAGACCAGGTCAAGGAAGGGGGAATTGCCCTTCTAGGTGATCGGAAGAAGTTGGGGAGGTGGAATCTGTATCCTCTGCAGTCCCAGAGAAGCCCTCTTTTACATGGATCTGGCTGGGACATGGTCCCTTCATGATCTGCTGTAAATCTCATAATAGCTCTCTTTTTTCCTTGGCGACTAGGAAGAATTTTTCCCCCTCACTTGCTAGATTGGCAAAGAGGAGTGGTTTTGTTTTTGCCTTTCCCACAGCAAGTCTGGAACCCACTGCAGTGAGGTATGGGGGTTATGTTATAAATGTTGCAACTTAGTATGTAAAATTATGGCGGATGCCCATTCCAGTACTGATTATGGAAGGGATATTAGTATCAGATAAATGGATTGGAAAAGAATTTGAAGGAAAGCATCCCTTAAGAGAGCTGAGTAAGAGGGTTCCTATATCTGGGTACAGTGGTAAGCCAACCTCCTTTCTTTTATAGGCCTCTTAGCCCTCATATAAGGCCCCTATAGTCCTCAGGTCCCAGCAGCAGAATGGCTGGGAGAAAGCTGGAGATTATGTGGAAATGATTAAGAAAACGATGATGGCTTGCACTGTACAATTTACTGCCAGGCACACCAGAAATTTTAAGTGAATCATGTGTTGCAGGTTAATTAAACCACATCCATTGCCATTGCCTTAATTAAACCACATCCATCCTCTTTCTTCTGACGTGAATGGACAATATATCCCCCTTCCTTTTCCTATACTAAACCTCTGGCTTCCCCTCTACATCTGCTTAGTTTTTTATTTAAATTATTCACTGGTAACTAAATATTTGGAGATATAGTTTGGATTCAAGATATGACACAAAATCATAGACTTGTAGAAACGTAGGTCTGGAAGGGACTTCGAGCAGTCATCAAATCCAGTCCCCTGCACTGTGGCAGGACCAAATAAACCTAGACCATCCCCGACAGGCACATGTTCAACCTGATCTTTAAAACCTCCAGTGACGGGGATTCCACAGCTCCCTTGGAAGCCTATTTCAGAGCTTCATTATCCTTGCAGTTAGAAAGTTCTTCGAATACCTAACCTAAATTTTCCCTGCTGCAGATTAAGCCCATTACTTCTTGCACTACCTTCATTGTACATGAAGGACAATTGATCACCATCCTCTTTGTAACAGCCTTAGTAGATTTGAAGAATTATCCACCCCCTCCTTTTCTTCTCAAGACTAAACATGCCCAGTTTTTTTAACCTTTCACACCTAGGTCAGGTTTTCTAACCCATTTATAATTTTTGTTGCTTTCCTTTGGATCCTCTCCAATTTGTCCACGTCTTCTTGAAGTATGGCTCCCAGAACTGGGCACAGTACTCCAGGTGAGGCCTAACCTGTGCCGAATAGAGCAGGACAATTACCTCCTGTGTCTTACAAACAAGAGTCCAGTTAATACACCCTAGATTGATATTAGTCTTTTTTGCAGTTGCATCGCATTGTTGACTCATATTCAATTTGTGATTCACTATAACCAGATCCTTTTCTAGTAGTACTACTACCTAACCTGTTATCCCCCGCAGTTTATAGCTGTGCATTTAAATTTTTCCTTCTTAAGTGAAGTAATTTGCACTTGTTTTTATCGGATTTCATCTAATTGAATTCAGACCAATTCTTCAACTTGTTTTGAATTCTAATCCTGTCCTCCAGAGGGGCTTGTAACCCCTCCCAAGTTGGGATCATCTGTCTTCAGCTGCAGAATGCTGATTCCTGGCATTTCTCAGTTGTATTGTGCAGTATGTAAATTTTAGTTAAAAATCACAGCACATAAGAGAGGAAGAACAATATAGGTCAGTCAGTCTTATACTGGGGCCAGTTGGGTGAGGGAGGATAATTGCAATGATATGCTTCTTCACAGAAGATGATGTGTAGGCACAATGTTTTTTTAAAAGATGATGTTTTATCACTTTTTCTATCACTAGTGCAGCTGCACTGCTGGTAACTACATGTAGAGCCCTGATGTTTAACCTCTGGGGCTGGTCATCAAACTCTGCTCAGAGCAAGTGTAGATGAGACCATGGTTAAAATGCTGGCAGCTTGTCTACACTTGTTCCCCTCCCACTAACAGTTGAGCAGCAATAGCAATGGCGGCAAATTTTAAGAAAAGGCAGCTAATATTAACAAGGCCAAAGAGGACAGGAAAAGAAGTATTCCCAAATAAATATAATTATTTTGTCCTTTCCAGCAAATCTTCAATGTCTTCCGCTGCAGAATGAGGGTTCCTAGCATTTCACAGGTTCTTTTTGGCTTTATATGTTAATCACATCAGGAGGAGTCATTTTAGCTCACATGACTTTAGGAGTAATTATACATTTAAATGATTAAGCAAATCAGGAAAAAAAACATCTACTGCATAACGAAAGCAGTTAACATTGGAATCCTTTTTTACATTAGTATTACAAGTCGTTTGTAAATAACATGTTCATTTTAGATACGTAAAGAGTTCTGTCATGTCCTATGAAGTAAATTATATTTTATTGGTACCCGGGTGTTTCATAACTTCTATTTATTTGCTGCAGGAGTGGAGAATTAAGATAGAGTAGTTTATTTCACCAAAAGACTGACAAATGGCTCATTAGACACTTATGGAGCTGAAGCTAATTGTACATTTTTTTGTTGTATTAATTGTCACCGCCTGCTTAACTGGCTAACAATGGTCATCAGTTCAAAGCTTCCCCCCCCCTCCCCCTTCTCCATCCCCATCTCTCCTAAGGAAATATATACCAAACTTGAAAATAAACAGAATATTTATTTTCTAATATAGACAAACAGAAAAACCTATTTGGATTGGAGGAGCATGTGGGAGGAGTAACAAAGGATTAATGTGCTGGCTGTTCCTCACTGGGGACACCAATAACAATCAATCCCAAACAGCAGTTACCTCACATCATCTAACAGCTTGAACCACAGATATTTAAAGAGTCTCCTTTTTTGTTGGTTCAGATTAAATATTATTTACATTACACCCTTTTTTTTATTTCGTCGGAGACATAAGGTCAGAATTGATTGAATATGTACTACCTGCATATAATGATTTCCAGTTTTTTACAATCATGTGCTAAAGCTGCACAGTAATGGCCTATGGATGAAGAGACAGATGTACTACCAGTCATTCGCTACACATTTGCATTAACAAATCATCATTTAATTGAAGCCCATCCAACAAGTTTATACTACTTAAATAAAGTTCCTTTCAATAAAAGATGCCACAATGACACATGGTTGTTAACTGAAAGGAAAATTAAAAAATAGTATTATTTTCATGTCATGGGTTTAGGTGTGTATTAAAGCAATCATTTATTAATTTGTAATTTGCTCAGAAATAAGCCACCTGACTTCTAACAGTGCAATCCAAGTTAATTCTACTATAGAATGAGATAATTCACTTTTAGAAATAATCATTTTGTAATGCCACAATTTCATGCTTTACAGATTTTATTTCCCCCCAAAATATATAATAGAGCATAGCTTATGTAAAGGTTCTACACGAGTTGTGTGCTAATATTTTTTGGGCTAGCTCTAATAATACAAACCTCAAACCATGCTGTTATCAACACGGACTACAATTTTTTTTGTGTGTCTCATTGTTGACTACAAACATTGGCACCACACTTAGAAATTTAGTTGCCTCCCTCTACAATGTCGATATTACTGCTTTCTTTTTAATACTGTCTAGGGGACAATTCAGGTAGGTTTTGATGCCCCTACATGTTTCAGATAGAGAAAAGCACTATCTGCTAATTTCTTCTTTCAGAATGTGTTGCAAAATATTAAATATGAGAAGAAAGCCGGTAATAAAATAAGGAACCTGTAAAACTAATGTTCTCATCTTCTAAAGATGGTTTACAGTATTCCCAATGTATTCATTTCGTGATACTTTTTGCATCCTAAAAATGGGAGAGAGATTTTTTTGGCGTTGACTGAAGCTGACGAAGAGCACTTCGAAGCTAACAGGCAGCGGCAAGGAGATATATTTTAATTGCATTTTTGGCTTAAAATCTACATTTTCTAGAAATCAGCATTCTTCTGCATAAAAAGCACTATATAAAAGATATTAGCAATAATAGTTTGACATCCTCTTACAAAGCTGATATTGGCTTGAATCTGAAGCTATCATTGCAATCTTTTATTTACCAAAGTACAAAAATTATCAACTATTTCATTTTTCATGATGCACAAAGAATATGAAGAGGTAACAAAGTCCTGTGGATTTTCCAAACAAAATGTATCCTTAGAAAATTAGAATATACATTCTGACAATGGGGTAAAGCAGTGTTTTTCTAACAAAAGAAACCAGACTCAGAAAGGATGAACACATTCGTATTTCTTGCCTGAAGAATATCAAGGTTCTCTAGGTTTTTTGTTGTTGATTGAACAGACGTGAAATTTAACCATTACAAGATTCAACCTAGGCTTTGGGATTCAGTACGGTGTCACAAAGCACATCATGATATTCAACAAAAGAGCAATACGCCAAGATTTATTTTCTGACACGAGGAACAGAGTGTAAATGCAACACAATGCAAAATAAACACACACAAAAACCCTGCTGTGCTTCGCTTGCATGTTCTCCAGGCTCTTTTTATATGCTAGCTCAGAATAGTAATTACAGATGTTGCAAGTTGACTTCTGTTTTCCAGAACTATGAGTTGTACGTAAAACATGCCTTTTCATCACAATTACCATTAATCAAAACACTGAGAGCTAATACCACTCAAGTCCAACCTACCGCTGTGCCCAGCAATATATCAAACTGTCTGTTGTCAAACACACTAAACAAACTTAAACAGACTCTTTTCACTGCAAATACAAGAAAATATGCTTGCTAAGTATATTTTTAGTCAAATTGCAATCTCAACCATTATGTCACTGGATATTAATTTTAAGTATTTATTCATAGTCTCAAACAGGACAGATCCCTATTTAGCTATAAAGAGGTAATTCTCTGGCACTAATAAATGAATGTACCTGCAAATGACTGGTTTCACCAGAAATTTGATTAATCTTTAATAAATATGTATTTGAGTTATTCTTCTCTCTCCGTACTTCTTTTGGCTCTGAAATATTCAGCTTAGAAGGAAAATATCAGCACAAGAAAAATACGGGGTACTTCCCATTATAAGAGTCCTTGGTATTAAATGGACAAATCTAACAAGTTTACTACTACTGTATTAAAGGTGTATAACTCAATTTAAATTAGTCAATGGATCCTTCTAGGTCTTCATTATGAAGAGGATATTATATCAGACATTACACACACACATACATATGCACAAAATAGAAACTGGAAACTATTTTCAACAAGTAAAATTCATAGTAAGCATTAAATTTATCATCTATACCGCATCTTACATAAATAATCTAAGAAAACAGTTCTCCTTACATTTTTTACTGTACCCATCTTTCCCCACCTAAGAATCATAACTGTTTTCTTAACAGAGAAATATGAAGTTCTGTATCTGGCAGAAGAAACTAATACTGAAATGAGTACTTTTAGCAAATGGTACTCAGAAGTTGAAGCTTTATATAAAAGAAGAGGTACAGTAGAATGGGAATAGTGGAGTTTAACAAACAGATCAGGCCTTTATTATAAGCAGGCTCCATTATGGATTTGTGAGCTTTGTAAGCCAAGCTCCCCCAAGTGTAATTAAATTTTTATTTATAATGTGTTTGTGACTGTTAACTTCATGTTGCCTCTGCTTGTTTCCCCCTAACATCCCCCTCCATGTGAAATGGTATTCCACATTTACTACTGCGTAGTGCACACTGTTAAATTTATCACTACCCTTACAGAGAAGATGAGAAATACAAATGCATACATATAAACAAACTATATATATTTATGTAAACACACACATTTAAGTACAGATACACACACCCGTCTGTATATCGATTCACTAAAACAAAACAGAAAACAAAAAAGATGGTATGCATCGACTAAAACTGAACAAATGGAAGCAAGCATCACTTTTTCTAGCAAAAACATTATTTATCACATATCCATTTTACAAAAAGACAAGAAAGCGTCAGTGAGACAGGAAGACGCAGCACTACAGAATATATTTTATGTTGTAAATGATGTCTGAGATTAGTGTAAAAGTACCAGGAAAAGGTTCTGAACTCCAACAAAATCAGCATGTATTTTTGCTTATGGAGAAGACTTCATGCAAAAATCTCTCTCTGTCTCCAAGAATCTAGCATTTTTATTTTTTGTATTCACCTTCTCCCTCTCCCCCTCCATTCAGGTATAATCCTCTGATACCCAATACTTTTTTTGGTTGTTGTTAATGCTTAATATAAGTAACCACAGGAGGATCTCTTCTCCCCTTGAAAAACTGCAAATAAAGATGTCAGCTATTGAGTATATTTGTGGCGTCTCCAGCAGCTGCTGTTAAATACCAGCTGGTCTAGCTGATTAAAATTACCTCCGAGTTGGTATTATAAAGATGCCTGGGCAGCGTTGCTGTATTAATGGATTATTGAGTGAGCGATGAAAACCTTGGCCAGCTGATGCGTTTTATTACAGATAGGCTTTATGATGTGTAATCACTATAATTTTTACAACTGAAGGAAACAGGGAAAAAAAGAATAAAACCCCACAGAAACCAGTTTAACTAGATATTTTTGCCATTCTGTTACTTAGGAGTTAGCTAAACAGTATAATATTTATTTTTAAAATAAAATCTGTGTATGTGAGAACTTACCCATAGCTACAAATACACACATTCTATGGAAACCTATATTGTGCTTAAAATGTGCACTGCATTTATTATACTTCCACACACAGGCCCAAACCTCTCCCCCCATTCAGGTACAAGCAGTAGATATTTATTTCATCCTTGGATTGTCAGACATTCCAATTGACTGTGATTGGTCATGTGATGTAAACCGTCTTGCATTATTCATTGGTTGAAATATAAGGAGGAAAAAAATGGTTTCAGCCAAGCAGATGAAGTTTAGCGAGCCAGGGAGGTGGTGTTTTACAGCCCTTCCTTTCCACACCTGTACCCCACATTCCTATCATTCTGCTCAGCTTTTTCAAAGTACTGCCATTTTGCATACCTCACTTCACCATCGACATGTTCAGTGTGCTAACTTCTTTCCTGACATGATTTGGTTTGTTTCTGTGAATGGTATGTACCAATGGTTTTGCTGATTGTGTGTCTGCTGCTGGATGCCATAGCAGTTTAAAAAAATAAAAAAGGTAACAGGTGAACTGGCACTGTGGATACTCAGAGGTACCTCAGGAACCTTTTTAGTACAAATGACATCTCTGGGGAAGTAAATCAGTAGCTAGGAAGGAAGATCCCAGGGGTACATTTGAGCCCCTGAAGAAAACCATTATAAGTTGATCTATAGGAAATGCCAAAAATTACTTCAGAATAGGATAGAGGGGCTTTGTGTCACAGGTAGGAAACCAAGCCAGACTCAAAATGGCAGCACATGTAACTTTAATGGGCACTGTGAGCGCTCAGCATTCCTGTTAAAAGATCAAGATTTCACAACTGTCTGAATTTTGTAGACTAAAATGTGGGGTTTAAAAAAAACAGTGTTTAATAAAGGTGATGTTTTAAATTATCAACTTTTTATAGTTTGGTCCATCTATGAGTTAAGTAATCTTCGAATCCCCCTTCTTTCCCAATATCTGAAATTAACAATCTCTCTCAATACAAATGAGTATCTAATACTGAGAAACCTAATGCATGAAAATCTACAAACAGATAATTCACCTTTGGTGGGTCATCTGACCTCCTATCCTGAATCATCGTTTCTGTAAGTGACACTTTTGCCAGTAAAATGATACAGGACTCCTATGAAACAGAGGGGAGTTAGCTAGGAGATAGGAAAGAAAGGAGGGGAAAAGAGAAATGTGGCTAAGCAGACATCCTCTCACCCTACGTATCTGCATCAGCAACTTCCACAAAACATCTACTCACAGAGGGGTCACATGGATAAAGGGGGTAAAACAAGAAGCCACACTAAGCAGCAGAGTATTCTGTTATGCCTGCGCTATGAATTAAAATCATGATAAAGCCCAGTACACATCAGGGTGCTAAGAACCTCCTGCACAGTGCTCTGAGCTGTATACTCAGAGTCCCCTTGTAGAAGGCACGAAACACAGCCAGCAGACCAGTCATCGGTAGAAGCATTGCCAGAAGCCTGCCATGCTTCCATTCTGTGTGGGGCCTGCGTGAAGCATGGAAGATGAAGCTCTTTCAGGGACAGACCTCACATTTTTATGTTTGCTTCGACATATTTAGTACATTTTGGGGCAATATAAAATAAATAATGGTAAGTGGGGGGTTTGTAAAAACCTTAGCATTTTTTTCCACATTCGTTTGTTCCCCTTTGTGAATTATTTATGTTAGGGAAATGGGCACTTTGGCAAGGAAATGCCATAAGGAGACACTATCTTCATATCAACAGTTTATATAAAAATTCTAAATATGTAAACCTAACTGTAGGGCACAGAATGGGAAGCTACTTTTAACCACTATTTCTGGAGTCAAACAAGGGACTATAGTTTGCAATAATCTGTTATATAATTTTTTCCTAATGAATGGGTAGGGATAAAAGCATTATGTCACAAGTACCTACTCTCTATTTTGTTTTTTTATGGTACATTAAATACTCTTATTTTAAATATTTATCTTATGGTAACATTTTAGAATTAAAACGTATTGAAAAACTGGAAATTGTGCCGTTTGTTTTTGTTTTTTCTAATGTGTGATAGTCCTCGTACTGTGACAGTGTGTTGGTTACCTAGGAAACTACTTGGAAGCAATTTAATTGGATGAGTTTTCAAAGTGACAGAATTGTGGGCAGAGTTTCAGGGGCACTATGGCCCAAGTTCAAATATACTTTGTAAAAGTCTACAGTACAGTATAAACAAAATCCGTTTCTAGACACCTGTGATAAAAGGATCAGCAACTATCAACTGAAAATCACTAGTCTGGCAGGACTGTACAGATCCAACATACCTTTAAAGTTAATACATTATATTTATTTATATATTGTAGCGAGAGGTTACTGAAGCCACAAAAATATGTCATAATCTTGTAAATGTTTAAAATTAACAAATAAGTATTTGCATAAAATAAACATTGCTAAGTTTTTTAATTACTGTATTTTTCCATAACTTACTACCCATAGAGATTTATTGAACATTTATTTTAACCCTCTTATGGTGTTAGTTTACTTTTGCATTTTCATCTATCTTGACAATAAAACTAGACCTGCCAGTTTCACTTTTGTTTATAGTCAGTTTCATTTTCTGGTTCTCATACTCTAGTTGTGTTTTGTAATGTATGGGTTTAATACAATGAACTGTTTTCATTTAAATGAAAATAAACTCAATTTATGTTGATAAAATGGACTTTGCGGAAGTTCGTTTTTATAAAATCAAAATTTTGGGCCTCAATTGACATTGGCAAAGTCCTTTAAAGATATTTTTCTATCTTCACTGCAGTGTAGGTCGTGTTTCTTCTGAATTTGTCAACTCGTTATCTAGGGGAATCATTAGTCAGTTTACTGAACAGTCACTGCTTTCCCTACACCTGAACAACCAAAATTTGATAAAGTGTAATCAAGTTTAAAATTCTTAACAGCTGTGCACTTTTGAAATCATTCCTCTACTCAGACTGTAGAGCAGTAAACCTGTTGACTATGGACTGGTCAACAAGTAGTGAGGAATAAAGTACAGCACATATCTGGAAACATGCCTTGAAGAAGCTGAAGTTTTATTAGTTATAGCATTGATACAGTGGATGCATCCACCATGCAAGCTTCCTATCAGATGGATTGCTTTCTGCAATGTTTAAGTCTACATCACATTGGAGTCTCTTTTATACAAAGGCAGCCAAATGGAGGCATTGATATATAGCCATTTATTTCTTCAATGTTAGCCAAGGAGGACAAGCAAAGAGATGCAACCCTAATGGCAAAAAAATTCTCATGATCAGTAGGCTAATCAAATATCTATATATAACAGCCACATATATATTTATAGGCTCAGAATTAATGATCAGTTTAATATGCATACTACAATTTTCACAAAACAAGAATCTTAATTCCCTTGGGTTAATAAACATAACTTTCTGATAATTACAGATACAATAATGTCACATGAGCACTTTAAACATATGTTGCGGGAATTTAATTCTGACTATTCCTGGCCACTAAGGATCAGTTTTTAATCTTCAATGCGTGATGTGTGGGAATGGATTTTATTAGTTGACTTTTTAAAATTTGATGATCAGGTTAATGAAATTGATAATTATATTTTTCACACTAAGTTCAAAATAGTTAACTCCTTGGGAGTGGAATTCAGTTTGGACATGTAATGGATGAACCAGCAACTGCTGCTGTGAAAGGATTAATCATAATTTTAGACTTTTATTAAATTAGATAAAATATAATAGGCATGAATTAGAATATATAAATTACTCACAGGGTTTTATTGAGTCCTGTTACCATCTTATTTGCTCTTGAGCTGGTAACTAATATGTGACATTTTGTACAAATCTGACAAGCCCTTTTGACAATGGCTGTGACTAGAAGAGTAATAAACTTAAAGAACAAAGACCTATGATTCTTTTCTGGATGATTTAGGATCATCATACATATACCCTTTCTCCTTCTGCTTTCAGAAGTAAAATCTGTGCAATCCAACTCATCCAACTCCTATTTAAATACTTTGTTTTTTCCTTAAAAAAGAAATAATTAACTATTATGTAAAGGACCAGCATTGACATACTATGGCAATGTAAGTCAACATTAGAACTTACACAAATTTTAAAATATGAATTTTTCCTCTCAAAGAATTCTCATCAGAATGACAGTATATTTATTGTCACTATGAAAATCTAAATATATAATGTAAAAATGAATATTATTATTATTATTATTATTTTTAACATAGTAAAGCGCAAAAATATTCACATATGACCAAAGGTTTCCTGTATATGCAGGTAACAATTAGTGACACATTGCACATGTTGGAATCGACAAAATAAAATTACTAAACTTTTAAAGTTTATGTATTGATCACAGAGAACAACCCCAGTTAAATTACCATAAACCTCAACATCACAACAACTGCTAATCCAGCTAATAGGAATTAAGGGACATAGAAGATACATAATAAGCATCTGGGGGATATGGAATTTATCCCACGAGTGTAGTAAAGAACTTGTAATTTAAGAGTGCCAAAGCCCAAGCGCATCATGAAGGTCTTTCCTCACAAGTGACATTAATTGCATATCCCACAGATGCTTATTATGTATTCTATTTATACCACGGAAAAAAAATATTAATTTAAAATGTAAAGGTTTAATACCATTTAAGTGTAATGCAACACAGCTGCTTTGTGACATCACTAGGCATCCTGAAAACTGCAGCACAGAGCTATCATGTAAAAGTGTATTTTAAACACAGAAGGCATTAGAGCATGTTTTCAGTGAGACAGCAGCACCCCTCAGATGAATAGTGAAGCATGATGCAAGACTAAATGCTTTCATATGCTGCATGTGACATTGCATTAAAATGAAAGTTGTCCTCACTACTGAAACTGAAATAATAAAATGGAAAATTAAAACTACTTTCAAAAGAATGTATTTTATAGAAGTGACTCCATAGACTCCAGAGAGACACTGAATAACATCTAGAATTGAAAAAGTCAAAGGTCCCATTATCCTTTCTATTGTTCAGTGTATATTTCACACACTACTCGGATGTGACATTGTCATTGATATTTCTAAAAATTAAGAGTGTTGTATGCCTACAAAATTTCTGTTGTAACCATCCACCTTTTCTGCTGTCCGATAGGGTCATTGTGAATGTTACAATGAATGAATCATCAAAAGTCAGGAAAATATCTGGATGCTGGATCCCTCCCGATATCTATAAAACAGACCATTTAACTATACAGGGACTGTAAACAGTCAGAGTGTTGCAATGTTTTTAAGTTATTCCCCAGGTGCCATATCTTTGGAATTTCTGTCACCAATAGCAGTCAATTAGTATTTAGCTACAAAGACACACATTTTTTTAAGAGGACTTTCATACAGGAAAGAAAACAATATAGCAACACTTTTGAACTTCAGTAAGGATACCAAAATGACACTCCCTGTAGTGGGGTGGCTGCCCCACTCCTAAAGAAAAAGGGTTAAAACAGACCTGGGAAGAGCTGTGTCTGGGGGCAAGCAGCTCCCAGGCAGATTAGGGAAAAGCTGGGCTGACTGGGAAGCAGGCTCAGAAGGGTGGCCACGCCCTAAACAGACCAGCAGGCCCTTATAAAAGGACTGAGAGGCAGGGGCCTGGCAGAGATAGTGGAGGAGGACAGGCCTGGCTGCTTGGGAACTTGACAGGGTACCCGGAGTGCAGCAGGGCTGTAGGGAGCAAGAGGAGCTGAGGGAGCTCCAGCCTGGAAACCCCCAGGCTGCAGGGCCCAGGAGACAGCCCAAAAAGGGGTACTGGGGTTGCAGGAGGCAGCCCATGGGTAGGCAGAGGCAGCAGGTGATCCTTGCCGGTGATGAGTGGCAATTACACTGCAGTCTGCCCCAGTGAATGGGGGTAAGTGGTGACTGGCAGTTGCCTAGACTGTGGCAAGGTGGGGATGGGGGTGGGGGTTTCCGGGGAGGGGAGACCCTGAGACCTGTGGGGGTACTGCAGGGGTACAGCACCCCAGGGAAGAGGGCACCGGGGTCCGGGAGGGACATGGGGCCAGTAACAAGAAGGACATCGGCCTGCAGAGGGCGCTCTGGATGCTGGACAAGCTAATTCCCTGGACATACCAGCAGGAGGCTCCACAGGGGTGAGTCGCCGCTCTGCTACACTCCCGTTGGCCACTAAACACAGTTGTATTTGGAACCAGCTACCACTCTGCCCGGTCACTTTGAATAATTTCTAGTTATCTGATATTAACAGTTTTATCTGATACTCTCTTTTGTTCATTTTGACTAAGCAATTGTGTTCTGCAGAGTTGTGTGAAAATACTACCTTCTTGCCAAATGTTAGGCATTAGTAATGAATTGTAATAACTTGCTATTTATTATTTGTTATTTATAATAGAGCCAACCAAGTCATATTAGCATAATTTACTCAGCAAATTTCCTTTAGGTTTTAGGAAAATCTATTCAATAACTTCCTCCCAGATTTAGATATTGGTCCACTTCACTTACCTGTCCTACTCTAGACTGACCCAGTTCTCTGAACTATGTTTGTGCCTTTTGCTCTTAGAATATGGCTCCCCTACTTTAACATTTCCTAATATGCTTTTGAAAATTCTTGATCCAGCATATGTCAGTAACAGAAAAGATACTCATTCTTGAGCCTTAGCTTTGCAAGAACAAAAGCTTTTTCACTCAAGTTTGTACAGTTCTAGTGGATGTTGAGAAAGGAATCTTTCACAAGTTCAGTGAAAGTTAATGTAACAAGTCCACTCTAAATGTTAGTGCAAATTTATGATACTGCTTTCAGAGCAGGGTTCTTCCTCTTGCTCTCAGTGTACACAATGATTTATGATTATTCCAGTCAAGAATATGCAATGCAAAAAAATATTAACTGACTGCAATCATACAATATTCTTCCTATTTGCCTCTATATTATGGAATAATTTTCCAGTTTATTAGATATTAAGATTACAGTACTCACTTATCTATTTATTGGCTTACTCATTTAATAAAGCTACAGTATTACTTACAAGAGCTCTGCTCTTTATTATTTTTCAATTTTTGAATTTTCCTAGGGTCATACAAGTTAGAAATGAAACAGATTTAATAAGTGCTCTAGTGCACTCAACCAGTGCAGCATGTTTCCCTCTGCATTTATCTATGTTTATTCCAGTTTATTATTAAATGTTTCATATGATGAAATTTAATCAATTCCCTTGGGAGACTATTCCATAGTCTAACATTCAGGAAGCTTTTTCTAATGTTGAACCTAACTTTCCCCCCATTTTCTAATTTAATACGATTACTCCTGATTATGTGCCTGATGTGGCAGTGAGTGAATCTCCTCTGAGGTGAGGAGCACTTTCAACTCCTAGTTTAGTTCATACAAGGTTGAGGGCACTCAGCATCCAGGCAGTTTGGGGCTCATGTGCTATCTTGAATACTTTCTCCCTCTCCTGGATGTTTACACCTTTCAAACATTCCTGCTATATCACTGCTTAACATTAACTTGACTGGAAAGAATAGTATGAGCTTCTAATCATTTTTATTTTCTTTGCAGAACTCCTTCCACTTTTCCATTCTTCCCCACCTCATCTAAGAAGGGGAGATACACACATTTGGTTCAAGCTAGGCTGACCATACGTCCCGTTTTGAACGGGACAGTCCCGTTTTTTTCATGTTTTTGAACCGTCCCGTCTTTTTGTCAAAAATATCAATTTTGTCCCGTTTGTCCCTGATCGGAGATAACAAGCTGGCTCAGCTTAATTGGACTAACCTTTTCACCTCCCACCTGGCTCTTACCTACTTTTCTATAACTGCCTGTTTGTGAACACTTCCACTGCCTGCATCCGACGAAGTGGGTATTAGCCCACGAAAGCTCATGCTTCAAAACTTTATAGTTAGTCTTTAAGGTGCCACAGGACTTTGTTAACTCTGCTATTCCAGACTAACACGGCTACCACCCTGATTCTTGGAGTATCTAAGCAGACCTTCATACTGTGATAATAAATGACAGACATGTATCTGAAATCAAGAGGGCTATATCATCATTTCAGCTATATTTTCAGATTGCTGCCCCAAAGCCACCATAACAACTCAGTGTATTTGGTATCTAACCTAAACAACATTAACATTTCTAATGGGCATCATATGAAAGTTAGTCCTGGTGCTGTTAAACAATGTTTTGATATCTGTTTGTACCACATTATTTGAGCTGAGTGTGCCCTCATGTTAGGTCCAGACACTTGTCTGTTATAATTTCGCTGGATGGTGTGTTAGTGGGATTCACTGCATTGTGGGTTTTTCTGAACTCCATTATTCCAGTGGGCAAAGTACCAATGGAGATAGAAAGACTATTTCTTGTTCCCTTGGTCAGGTTCAACTGGAGGACTTCCATAAATTATATTATCATTTTTAATGGCTGATGGAAATATCTGGTGGAGACCATCATTACAAGGAGTTAAAGGAGGTATCAGATACAGAAAATAATTCCTTTGAGCCTCACTTTGTGAGATTGTGCCAGGAAAGAATTAAGATGGGAATGGTTTTGGTGCATAGGCCTTCATGATGCCTTTCAGATTTGAGTTAACATTGCTCCTTTCCCTTTTTGATACTTGTTTCCACAGAAATGACTAAGACCAATTGTTCTGGATGACAAATTCCCACACAGACAACACTTCTGGGCTACTTTCTGATTTCATGGCCACCAGGACATATACGGGAAAGTCTTAGGGCAGGGGATCTCAAACTTATTCAGCTCGAGACCCCTTTTCGCTGACGCCCCAGGGGGTATGTCCGCCGAAATGCCACGGAATTGAACCCTTCCGGTTTCGGCGGCATTTCAGCGGACACAGCGTCTCTCTCTGTGTCCACCAAAATGTCACCGAAAGCGGAAGAGTTCCACTTGGCGGCTTTTCAGCAGACACACTCGTGCATTCGGAGCAGCTGCCAAAATGCCGCTGAATACAACCCTACTTCTAATGCCGCAACCCCTACTGAGAACTGCTGTCTTAGGAGGAATTCTGGCTTTGCACACTGCAGGCTATCTTCTGGATTTGTATTGCTGAGAGTGGTTTTGAGAACCTCATTTTGAACATAATGAAGTCAGGAGCTCCAACCTCATTTGGGACAAAAGATAGTGAATTTCATTGGCTCACCCTCGTGGGAACAGTTTCATATTAAATGGCTCTGAAGATAAGTACTGTTCATCTAACAGATCATTCTGTCAATAGTCTTTGAAAGATATAATGTTTTGCTGTCCTTGATCATCAATACAATTTCCTCTTAAGGCCCTCTGCCTCAGAGCAAGGGAGTAAAATGCTTCCTGCAAGAAGTACTGTATAATAAGTGGGCAGTCACATTCTGTTTCGAGTTGGTTCTACAAGATCCAAGCTTCATAGACAGGTCTAGACCAGTGAACTGTGAATGCAAATTTAGCACGCCAATGGCAGATGTCTCATTTGAATCACACCTATTGTAATATTAAACACTACATTGTCTTGTGGAAATGCACGAAATGAAGAATGTTTTTTTCGCTTCCATTGTTACATCCATAAAGTCCTGATCATTTGGAGATGTTCAGTTTGGTGAATAAGCTGGTTAACTGGATGTCTCCACTATGTTACAGATTTATGTATTTCAGATACTTTCCTAAGGATCTTGTGGATAAAATCAATCTTATCTGAGCCAAGTTGTTTGTCCATGCTCCATGGGTGCAGAGTTATATGATGACAATACATCATTTTAAATTCTTCAGTCTCTAAATTGTGTTGGCAGTATATTGCCATACTGGTTCTCCTTTGTGCAGTACTAGCCCTAAATCTACCATAACTATTTTTATGTAAACCCATGTTTTATTAGAAAGAATAAAGGATTCTCAGAGACACATCTTTTAGTCTTCAAAAGTATTGGTTTTTGGTCTTTATCTAAAGATTGATAGCAGGATACAAAATTGATTGTCCCTTCCTCTGTGGCATACACAGTGATGACACTAACTTGGAGCCCTATACACACTGAAAATTATTTTCCCAGCAGCTATTCAAGTTACTTTCCAGTGGCTTTTTTTACTACTCATTTTTATCCTAAGTTTTCTAGACTATAATTCCCTCTTCTTGAAAGAAATAAATTAACAGGTGTCAGAGCAAGCAGCAATGGTTGATCTAAAGAGTTGAAATGCACAAATATACAGTAAGGTTAACAAAGGAAAATGTACATCTGATTTATGACACCCTGATAAACGTTGCAAACAACACTTCATGAATTGATTGTAATGGATTCTCTCCCTTTACTGTTCACCCTTAATAATTGTTGGTGAGCTTAAATCTTCATATTACAGTAAATTGAACCCATGGCAGCCTTCCATATTTCTTTGAATATTAAATTCATCCTACAAGCCCATGTGTGAGAAGCTATTCATTTTCCTTAAATCTACTGGATTCCAAAGGTTAGATATGTTTCATATTGCCAAGCTTGTTTTTAAAGACATTATGACAAAAGCCAAAATGGAAGCTTTCTTGCTATGCTTCTTCCGCAAATACAGACTTTTCCTTGTACTTCAAACGGGAAGCACACCACCTGCATCAAGGAACAATATAATGACAAATCTGCATTCCATCCTCACAGCCACCCAGTACTACTCATTATCATCTCAGCACATAATTATGTGGCAAGAGAATAAAAGACAGATGAACACTTTCCACTCCGCACCCAATCTTTCATTCTCTTTATAATGTAGGCTTCTAACATTGCAAACGCTACAGTAGGAAATCTTAAGTCCAAAAGTAAACAGTTTGTGAAGGCAGGGAAAAGAGGATACAAGTTAAAATGTATCAGACTATCATTTCCAGTCTAATACACAACAGCACAAGAAAATGTAAAAGAACAGAAGGCACTGTTTCAATCAAAAGAACTGCAAACTTTTGGAGAAGCCCAAGAAGGATAGCAATCATGTAAGAAAAATAAAGGCAGGTAGTTTGGGTTTAAAAACAAAGAAATGAATCTTACAGAACTGGCATTTATTTGTCGCCTCAACAAGGTATTCAAACTGTGATGCTTCAGGAATTACCCAAATTTATTTGCATAAAACAAAAACTACTGATTGTGATGAACCATATAACACAACTTCAAGAATAGATCAACCTCCATTTTAAGTAGTGAAAGACTCCCTCCGACATCAAAGACACATCAAAGACACTCCTTCCGACATCAAAATAAAACACTGCTTTCCAAATGACCTTCAGATGTACTTCTCACCTTAACATTTACTTCTGCATTTGTAACTTTCTTACTACAACTGCTGTTTTGCTATTCAAAAGATGATTGACAGAACAAGTTCATAAACTCTTAGGTATTAAAGTTAATATCTGATCCAACCCATCTTAGATCCTCGTGAACTACACTAATACATGATTTAATTTGTGGGACTGGCAGAGGGTTATAAATTTTCCTAGGAAGACATGTGGGCATAATTAGCATAAATGCATTCTACAGGTAGAACAGACTAGGGATTATAAAGCACTGAATACACTTTCTAAAAGCTTCCCTTTTATTGTACATGCAATGCTCTGCTTAATTCAAACAGTAAAATATTACAGGAAAAATTCAACCCAGGAAGTCAATGGAAATTGTGCTCACTTAGGCTTGGATAGAATTTAGTCCCAAACACTTAAAAATGTGATTTTTCCTTTGCTAGGCAAAAGTTTGCATTTGCTTAGATTTTAGTATACCATTATTTGATTCTGATATGTTAATTTGTTTCAGTACTGAAAGACAAATTAGGTGGCTTCTCTATTAACTGTACAGTAGATCAAATGTGTTTTTACTGTAATTGCTATCCATGTGAATTGATCATTGTGGATTAAAACTATAGCGTAACCATGGTTGGTTTGGAGCAGGCTATAGACTATTTCTCTTTTTTTTGGAGGGGAAGTATGAAGGGCATAGGTAAAAAATGAGGTGTACTGGCTTTTCTTTAGACTGATGCCTGTAATTACTTTTTCAGCACACCATCAAAGTTATCTTCTAATGTGATGACTAGCCCCTCCAATGTTGCACAATGCTAATTTTTTTCCTGGATGCAGTAAATAATACATATATGCCTTTACTATATTAATGAAATTCTTTAACTTCATTTCTCCCTCCTGAGAGTGATACGGCTCGGGGAAAAGAATTCTGGCTTGTACTGAGGTGGCATGAGAGCGAAAGAGAAACAGGTGGATGCCCTACAGCAGAGCTCATAGCAAAGCAGCTAATAAAAATAGTAGTGAAGCTGCACAGCTGCTGTTGTCTTTTCTGTAACACAACTCTTCTAATGCTACCTACTGATCTATGCTAATGACCGTCAAAAGTTACCCTATAAACTTGTTACTATTACGCTCCATCAAAAATATTTTTTGCTACCATGTGGCTATACACAAAATAGCTTTCTTACTGGAATACAATTCTAATATCAGCCTACAGTGCTTGAATCTGAACCTCACACTGCAGTGCAAACAAGCAGCTATCCTAGCTATCTGACTGATCCTCATAAAGTGGAACCATAGGGGGCAAGGACATTGGCACATACGGTTCTGAAGAGAGCTTTTTCTATGATTAGACAAAATTGTCATAAAATATTTATACACCATTCTACCCAAGCTTTATATTTGTATGGATGTGCTTATACAGAATTTGTTTAACCAGTATTGGTATATAATCTGCCTTCAGTGTTATGATGAAGAAACTTCCAAATATAAGCCAATGGTTTAAATTTTTTCTTTAAGAAAGCTTTTACACTCCGGACATGTGAAAGTGTGTTTGTGTGTGTTAGTTTTTTATGTATCCATATGATATACATTAATGTCACCTGGCGGCAGTTATTGCATGCAGCTTCTTGAGAATTTCACTCAGTTCAATATTACTATATGTAATTCACTCTGAAACCCTTATTACATAAAACAAACTAGTTGTTCAAATGTTATGTGGTAGTGCCTTTTTTAATGTATTCATCATCTTTTAAATGGTGTGTAAAATAATTCTCTAGTACAAATTACTTTCAATGGAAGAAAATACCCTAAAAACCTTGTTTTTAAAAAAAATGTTCTCTCTCAAGTTGAGAATACAGCGTGGCTTTAAGTTGACACTGGAAATACTGCCTGTATCAAAAGCAACAGAATGGTTTTGCAATAATTATTTTGCACTTTAACATGAATTAGATGTAAGGGTCAGAGAAATTAACATTTAAATACCATTTAATCTAGGACATTAATCACTGTTAACCCATCTAATTCTACAATTAAACTGAATATTCAATCTGTCAACCTCTTTAAGTATCTAATCCTTTTATTCAGATTTAACAATTACAAAAAAAATTAGGGGACGTTTATTGTCTGGAAACTGGTCATTGAACTAATCAAGTTACAGTTTTATTTAAATATATTTTTGTACATTTTACTTTCCAACTACAAAATAGTCAAATGAGACATAACTGAGATTAATTTATTTTGTATTGAATATTCAATGTGTAGAATCACCATGAACATTAAATGGTCTTATCCTGACACATAGTATTTAAAGCGTTAAAAATCCCAGCGACATGGGAAATAAGTCATTGGGTTAGTAAGGACTTAAACAGCTTTTCACTTTTATTTTGCTCATTCAAGCCCAGCCCACATTGCCAGTTGCTGAAAAATTATCTGAAGGATGCATGGTAGCCCACTATATATGAAATGAATTGGCGTTCACATTTCACATAGTAGACACGTGTCCATATTAAAACGACCACATTTAGTACTTGTTTTGGGCATCTGAGAGATAAAAGACTAAATGGACATGAAAAGCAAACTAGCTTATCATACCTAATGGTGTTCCCTATTGGGTCAGTACTGACTCAGAATGGCAGGGTATGGGAACACAGATCCCAATGCCGTGGATTTAAAAAAAAAAAAAAAGTCTCCTAGGCCCTTTTTCTCTAATGGCCAAATCCTCTGTATATTTAGTACAATCCAAAGAAATATCATGATTTTGGCTACAAGATGAATAAAGTGAATTGTAAATGTTTCCATCCTTCTACTTTTTACCCCTTCAATTTGAATGAGACCACAAGCACACGTTACCCACTAACAAACCTTTTCGCCCATACATTATCCTCATCACTGTGACATAATTTGTCCTAAAGATATCATGGAACTTGTAATGCAAGTCCCTCATTCCAGCAAGCCATATGGAATGCGCAAACATAGATATTGTTGATTGGAATCTATATATATAAAAGTCAAATGGTGTATGCGTGTATGTATGCGTGTATGTATGCATGTGCACTTACTCCTTCCACACCGTTTGAGCTAGAGACTTGAAATTTGGTACAGTTATAGGTCTTAGGGTCCTAATCAGGGTAAGAGTCGAAAATTTTTCAAATTTCACCTCTGACGCCCCCCAGGGGTGAAATTATTTAAAGGCCAATCACATCAGCTGGGCAGCTGCTGTTCTCTGTGACATAGTTATGATGTTATAATACCCCCTCCAACGGACTCCACACTCGCTCAGCTCTCTGCCCCCTCCCCACCTCCGACGGACCCGAGTTGGGTTTGATCGGAGGGTAAGTGAGGTAGGGGTGTCGGGTTTGGTCGGGGGGTGAGGTGGGGGTGTCGGGTTTGGTAGGGGATAAGTGAGCCAGGGGTGTCGGGTTTGGTCTGGGGGGGTGGGAAGGTGTCTGGGTGGGTGAGGGGTGAGGTGTGGGTGTTGGGGTTGGTCAGGGGGTGTTGGGTTTGGTGAGGGGGTAAGGTGGGGGGTTGGGTTTGGTTGGGGGGGTGAGGAGGGGGGTCAGGGTTGGTCGAGGGGTAAGTGAGGTGTGGGTGTCGGGTTTGTTTGTGGTGGTAGGTAGGGGTGTCAGGTTTGGTCTACGGGGGGTGAGGTGTGGGTGTTGGTCAGGGGGTGTTGGTAGGGGGGTGACGTGGGGGTGTTGGGTTTGGGTGGGGGGTGAAAATGTGAGTCGGGGTTGGTTGAGGGGTAAGTGAGGTGGGGGTGTCGTGTTTGGTCAGGGGGGGTGAGGTGGGGGTGTCAGGTTTGCTCTCTGCCCCCTCCTCCTTCCAACAGACCCCACACTCGCTCAGCTCTCTGCCCCCTCCCCACCTCCGACGGACCCGAGCAACGCCGGGTATTTTCGCTAGTATTGAATAAGACAAGCACTTGATAACGAAATCATCAAGCAGAACATTCAAATGATTGATCTGAACACTCAAAATGACTAGTCATACCACAAGTACTGTACTGACTTAGTGCTCAAGTAAACAGTTTTTTTAAAAGGAGGTAACCAGCTCTTATTTCTGAATGTTAGCCACACAAGCAAGAATCTTCTGCAAATTAGTATTAAAGCATACACAAAGTCCCGACCCAGTGACTAGACACCTGACCAGAACAAGTTTCTCTGTCATTACAAACAGAAGAATGACTGCTGCTAAACGTAAAATATTAAAAGAAAATATATGAAGTTACATCAATTATAAACAAATATTTGCCACTTCATCTGCCACTGAAACAAAGTAAGAAAAGTTAAAGACATGTTGTATTTGTAAAGAGACCTACAGCCTGACTATCCTGAACTCATCCTGACTATCCAAAATCCATTACTTATTACAAAGCTTTGCTTCTGCTATTTATCTTATCTCCTTCCTCTTAGCTCCTGCACCACTTTAGTAGAATATTCCCAGGGTTGTGCATTGTGAGACAGTGATTTAAATTACAGTTAAATATTAAACCAAACCAAAACCCCTTTGTTAGTAAACACTTTTTGCAACTAATTTAATCAAAGTGCTCTCATGAGCCCGTGATGTACTTACCTTACTTAAGCTGGAAATGTAAAGTAATTACTACTAATAGTTAAAATGACTAGAAATGTCTCCTCTAGCTCAAAAAAACATTAACCACAACACAAAATTTGGCATTTGAGGCAGTCAACTTGTGCACAACTGGAAACCATTATTCAGAAAAGTGCCTGACAGGACTAGAGGCTAGAATAATTACAATATGCTCACATTATTTTTCCTCACTTTTTTCAAGTACTTCACACTGAATCAGAAATTCCTAAGGGAAATGACCTGCTAGAAAATTTAGTCACTCCCTTGCCAATACTGGTTTGTTTTCCATAATACATTTGTAGAGCTTTGCCCAGCCTAGGTTAAAAATATCCTGATTGATGGGGATTTCACTGCTTCTATTGATAATTTTACAGCTTAATACCTTCCTGTCAAGAAAGTTTTCTTGATAGTCTCTCTGAAGCTTTCCTTTTTCCCCCCCCAATTTTATCCCACAAGCATAAAGTCTCCACTCTTTCTACCTATGTGTCACCTGAGAACACTTGCTCTTTTATTGTTGCCATATTGCACTGCAAACTTATGTCTACTTTGCCTTCCATGACTACGCCTCACCATTACTGAATTTCAGGTTTTGACTTCTCAGATCATATCTGTGTTATGGATTAGTTTTGTCCCAACATATCAGTTTGTAGTCTTCCAAATTGTTTCTTATTTTCCTTTCTATCCATATTTCTAAACTCTCAAGGCATGTGAGGATTATTTTTCTGTTCTCATTGGTACTTATACCACTTTCCAGTTTAGTATGATCCGTGAAGTTCAGTAAAGAACTGTCTATCTCTTCTTCCAGATCTTTAGTAAATGTATTAAATGAAATGAGACACATACGGTATACCAACTAGATAATCTGCCATGTCCCCAATTTTAACGTCATTTATTTTTCCTTGTTTGCAGCCCCTTCAGCCAATTTTCAGTTTACGTGACAGGGTTCACATCACAGCCCATTTAGCTCAACTTTGCAATATTATGCGAGAGATTGTATCCAATACTTTACTAAAGTCTAAATATATTTATATTGTGTTACAAAATTAGTATATGAAGGTAATTTTATAAAAAAAGAAATAAGGTGTCATAAAATTTGTTCTTTATAAACCTAGGCTACTTATTGTTCTGTTCCTTTATCCTCCAGATCTTAAATGATTATGTCTCTTAATATTTCTTCCGTTTTACTATAGACTCAAGTCTTTAAAGATGACAATGTGCCTTCTTGACATTTGTATAAAACATAGATATTCTACTAACCTTGATAAATCTGCAATATTCATATCCAAGGAAACAACACAATAGAGCCTAACTTAAGGTAAAATTGTTAGTCAGCATTACTTACAAAAACTTTGACCCCAAAATAAAACAGCAACATATTATCTTATGGCAACTGTATACCTGGGTTCCCAACTGTCCCATGTATACAGAATAATCAAATGGAACTGAACTTCTATATTTTAGAAAACTGAAGCTGCATGACATTAGAAGAGTCTTTTACCAGAAATTCCAACTCAAAAATATTTCAAGTAAATACTTCAGAAAACTGTTGTACAAAAATACTTCAGAAAACTTCCAGGCATACAGTAAAGCATCATGCACACAAATGTAAGTGCTTATTTTTCTTAACCACATTTCCCTTTATTCCTGAAGACATTAATGTTTTAGAACAAGTGGGGAAAATATCCACTCATTTAAGAGAAACAAATTGCGAGCAATTAAAGTAGACAAGGCATCATAAATACTTACAGTCCATAAATTTGTGGAGCAATTTCTAGCCTGTTCAGATGCATGTACAGCTCAATATCATGTTTCTTCAGCAAGTGATCCTGTATCTGGTTTACTTTAGTTACAATAGCAATAGATGGACCTAAATCCTGTGGCCTCGCAAATGGTATAGGCGTCATCATCGCATCTTTCTCCTAAAGACAGAAAAACAAACAGCAAATGAATTATTAAAACACTTTGCATGAAACGTCAATATAACGTACATGAGAGAGAATTACTTTCCTGTAATCACTAACGTCTGAAGCAAACATCTCAACAAATCATCTTACCCAAGCTCAGAGTTCTGGTTCTAGCAGGAGTGCCTCACACTCCAATATAGGGGAACCTGTTATGGGCACCTGCCTCCAACTTCAAGTTAACTTGGTTCTATTAATCAATATGCACCCATGTCGATAAAGAGTAAAAATGTCATCAGAATGACAGAACCTCAAGTCTGTGCAGGTTTCCTAGCATCAGGCACTAAAAAGTCCAGTAATAAATAAATGAAAAAATGTAATAAAGCAACAGACTAACAAATTTTTGTTTTCTTTTGTTCTGTTTTAAAGGTACAAAGTGAATGTGCTTGGACCAGTCTTATTATACAGGTATTTCTTTAAAAAAAAGAAAAGTCAGGAGACACAACATGCCTACTGAAACTGTTAAAACTTTTAAAATGAGCAGATATGGTGAATAAGATTCCACACTGAAAAAAATAAGTGGGAAAATACAAAAATAAGAGATATTGTAAAAACAATATAAGGGGGTAGAAAAGTGATCACAAGACTCAAAAAGGGTTACAGCTTGATACCAAATCTTGATTCTGGCAAAGCACAGGACAAATCAAATTCCTAGATTTTAATGAAAGTTTGCAGGAAAAACAACATGCACTTGCTTTCAAAATATCTTTAATGGAAATAAATCCAAAGTTCGCTGCCATAGAAAACTGAGGCCCTGGTCCAGCAAACACTGATACACATGCTTAACTCTAAGTACTGAGAGTAGTCTCACAAATGCAAGTCTTTTATACCCTTAAGTATTTGCAGGATCTAGGCTTTGTTTTGCCCAGAATGGGCTTTGACATGTTCTTTGAATTGCTGGCCCACCAGACTGTTACAATGAGAGCAGTAAGGCAGCTATAAAAGACACAATACTCTTGGAGACTGTGGAATCTATTAAGTTAGCATAAAATGAAACAAAAACCTGGGAAGACATTGTAAAAGCTTTAGTCTGACCCAGATAAAAGCATAGGAACCTTTTTGACATTAAGCCTACAAAGGGATTTCCATAGCAGGATGATTAAACTGTAACTGACACCACCAGCTTATTCCTGAGAAAGGTAAGGTGTGTGTCACAGAGGCTGAGGCAAATGGCTTTCACTGTATGAAATATGAACTCCCAGGAATCGAGTTACTAAAAGGGAATCATTCATCAGATTAGGAGCATTGTATTACCCCATAACAATGTAGCAGTTTCTTATTCACCTTACAGCTACAAAGTATGCTCTTAATTACAGCTGGTTTGAAAAGTTTTACTGATTTCTAGAGGAATTCTACAAGAAATGGTAGAATCTTTGATATGGCACATTTTTTAATAGACACCCCCTTTATTATTTCCTCTTATTACAGCGCCCAGGAGCTCGTCATATACCAGGTCTCCAATGCACTCGGTGATGTACAGTCCAAGAACAAAAAGACAGCCCCTGACCCAAAGCACTTAAAGCCTCAATATAAGGCAAGAGGCAACGGATGCATACAGACAGCTGGGGCAATACAAGGAAACCAAGAGACAATATCATCCAAATGTACAAGACACACACAAGGTGGGGAAAAGGGGCATAACTCATAAGCAGAGTGAACTAGGTGATGTCAGCAAATGGCATGTTAGTTCACTGATTTTTTTTTTAAAGATGTGTGTGTGGCTTTAGTTAGGAGTAAGAAGGGGGAGGGAGGAGAGGCAGATGTGGTGTGAATCCGAGGTGAAGAGTCTGTGAGATAAGAAGGGCAGATCTGGAGCAAATGACCAATCAGCAAAAGGAAGAAAGTCAGAACATTCTACAGTTTTAACTTCCACTTTGGCTCATTCTGGTTTTACAGGCTGCTCTCAGATTTTAGGAGATACTGCACATCTATCAACCTGTATAGGAAAAGGGGGGTGACAATCCCAAACTACCTACAACTCTCCCTGGACTGCCCATCACAGATAGTCTTCTGTATATAAGAGACTGATTACTTTAATCACATTCTAAGTATGCCAGATCTCTGTAACGTTCATTGCCATTCTCTTCATCCCTAGTGGAGACATATGTAGCCTCAGGAGAGTTTTTGGTCTCCTTTGTGCTTATATAGCAACACAGACTGTTGCAGGTGAGAGGAAGAGTAGTCTCTTGTCACCATAGGTGAAGCTTGGGGATTCAGTGGAGGCAATACATGGCTTGACCTGCCAGTGTTCAGTATTAATAGGCTGGCATCTTGAAACACCAATGGAATCAAAAGTTTCAGTGTAATCAGATGATACTAATGCATTAGGTCTGTCTGGGAAGATTGAAGATGTCAAAGTGCATTTTAGGGCCTATCTTGTGTATCAATGTGCTCCTTGAGGCACAGGACACAGAAATCATGCTTTTCTGTCAAAAACATAGGCAGACTACAATCAGTATAGTTTTTCAAGCTTCTCCATTCTGGAAGATGTAAGGGTTCTAAAAAAATGTGCCTCAAAAGTTCCCCTTCCATAACATGCACCTTTGCCATAGGGTATTTTGAAGCCAAATTGATTACTTTAAAACAGGGGTGGGGAACCTTTTTTCTGCCAAGGGCCATTTGGATGTTTATAACAACATTCGCCGGCCATACAAAATTATCAACTTAAAAATTAGCCTGCTATATTTGGTCAAACATTTAATTAACATTTAATTAACATTATATATGGTAAAACATTATATTTTTTTAGGGTTATATTTGGTCAAACATTTAATTAACGTTAATTAACATTTAATTAACATTTAATTAACTCCTGCCAGCTGGGGTCTCAGCCCGCTGCCAGCCTGGGCTTCCTACACCCAGGCTGGCTGCGAGCTGAGACCCTGACTGGCAAGGATCCAGTGGGGGAAAGTGCAAAGCGGCGGCAGGCTGAGTGCTCAGCCCACTGCCGCTTTGGGGTTTCCCCCGGCTGGCCCCTTGCCATCCGGGGTCCCGCCGCCTGCCCCAGTCAGCTCCCGCTGTCAGCCTGGGTGTAGGAAGCCCAGGCTGGCACCGGGAGCTGAGACCCCCGCTGGCAGGAGCCTCGGGGAAACTAAAGTGGCAGCGGGAGGAGAAGCGGCAGCGGGCTAAGCGCTCAGCCCGCTGCGGCTTTAGAGTTTCCCCGCAGGCTCCTGCCAGTGGGGGTCTCAGCTCCCACTGTCAGCCTGGGTTCCCTACACTCAGGCTGACAGCAGGAGCTGACTGGGGCAGGCAATGGGACCCTGGGTGGCAAGGGGCCAGCGGGGGAAACCCCAAAGCGGCAGCGGGCTGAGCGCTCAGCCTGCCGCCGCTTTGCACTTTCCCCCACTGGCCCCTTGCCAGCTGGGGTCTCAGCTCCCGTTGCTAGCCTGGGTGTAGGGAGCCCAGGCTGGCAGCGGGAGCTGAGACCCCTCGCTGGCAGGAGCCTGCGGGGAAACTCTAAAGCCGCAGCGGGCTGAGCACTCAGCCTGCTGCTGCTTCTCCACCCGCTGCTGCTTCTCCACCCGCTGCTGCTTCTCCACCCGCTGCCGCTTTAGATTTATTGAATTTAGAGACCCGCCTGCGGTTGCCTTGGCAGGGCCAGACCAAATGATTTTGTGGGCCTTATGCGGCCCACGGGCCGGACGTTCCCCACCCCTGCTTTAAAACATTGAGATCCTTTGACAGATGGCAATACAGCACTACAGAAAAGCGTTATGACTAGTCAGTCACAGAATCAGGGCTTGAAGTAGGCCAATAGGGTTGATTGATAGGAAGGTTATTCCACATGGTACATAAATGTATGAGGCTGCCCTTTAAAGATACCAGATTGGTGTGTAGGGTCAAAATGGCACTGTGCCATTTGTTTCCAGTAAGAATAGGTGATTGTAGGATGGTAAGCTCACACAGAAGATTCTCTTAGCAGCAGTCCCCTTGTTCAGGTATTATTGATGAAGAGCTTTTAGAACAAGGATGGCAATGAACAGAATGCCAAGTAGAGGGACGTGTTTGTGTGAATCGGGGTTAAGAACAGCATAATACACTCAAAAAATTACATACAGGAGTAGGGTAAGGGAAGATAATCAATGGATTACAAAAAACCTGGAAGGTTCACTACTGGCTGCAAGCTTGAGACTCCTTAGAATTTGCTCTTTAATTAAAAAAAATATCTCTTGTTTGGAGACATCCAACATTCCAGAAACAGAGAGAAACATGACTGTGAAATGGCCACCTGATTTTGGTGACTAATCTAATACAAAGATTAATCCACAGACTAATTAGTTCAGACAAATTATTCCAACAACAACAAAAACAAATTTGTTAAAATCATGACTGGTTCTCTGTCAGCTCATGAAGAGGAAAGAAAGGATATACACTCCATATGAACTGTTTGCTACAAATAATAGACCAAGTTCTGTTTGTGCTATCAATAATCCAGTTTCATTTGATATATTTTTTTTTATATCAGTGTTCATTTCAGAAAGCAAGAGTGTGCCTGGACACACAAACCTAGGCTCACCTTTTTGCACCAACCACAGAACAAACTGGTTCACAATGAAAGCATAAAAAACTCACTACTCCCCTCCTTCCATTCTGTACTCCTGCAACTGCTCCTTTCCCCTCCCCCAAGGCTGCCAATCAGATTCCCCCACACAACTTCTGCTCCTGGCTTGCACCCACAGGAAACTGTTGTTCCACCTTGATGTGACAGGGTGGCCTAACACCAAGTGATCCCAAACTGAATTTCAAAGGCCAGCAATCTCCTCATCCCAGGGCCGAATTAATCTTTTGCAGACTCCACAGTTGCTCTTCCGAGGCCCCACCCCCACTCAGCCTCTTTCCCCCAAGGGCCCGCCTCTGCTCAGACATCCACAACCCCTCCCTAACAGAGCCTACCTGGGGGCCTTTCAGCCAATACATCCAAAACCCCTCCTTCCCAGAGCCCAACCACGCCCCTCCAACCAGATATCTATCCCCCATACCCCCCCTTCCCCGAGAGCCTAACTGTAGGGCCCCCTTGCCCAGACACCAGTCTCACCCCCACCCCCACCTGCGGCCAGGGATTCCAAGGGAAAAACAGCCTGATGCTCCATCCCAGGCTTGCACAGAATTTCCTGTGCACCACCCTCTCCTTCCCTCAGGGCATGCTGGGAATTGCAACCACCAGGAACCCTCTAGCTCTCTCTCCCTCCCCCCAGCAGTGTCTTCATTGTGCAAGCTGGGCTCTGCAGAGTCCAGTGGCCCCTAGTGGTGGAAAACAGCACTGCTGCCCATTTCTGTGGGGGAAAGAAAATTCTATGCACACAACATTCATTTTTGAAAAATTCTGCATTACGCAGTGGCACAGAATTTCCCTCAGTATTGCCCGGCTTTTTGTTTCTCCACTGCTAGCTTCCTCCTCCTGTTTACGACTCTTTCCCCATTATTTCATTAGTTATAAATTAAAATTAAAATGCCAAAAAAACCAACTAGAAAAGGAGTGTTTGTTTATTCTCCGTGTATGTAATATAAGAAAAACAATACAAGTAATGCAGGAATACAAGAAAAACAGTCTTTCACTCGGTACAATACAGTAACCGTTCATACCTGTCTCACTGACTTCTTGCACAAACATTTCTGTTTACCTCTGAAACCAGTCGGGTACCTTTATGTAAAGCACACTTATATAGGTAGACTCTATGGACAGAACACATCTACTATAGACACTAAACAGAGTGGCCATATCTGCAGTTGGTGTAACATCAGCATAACTCCATTAAAATTAGTATATCAAAATCAAGCTATAACTAGGTTCTGAGTATCAAAAGTCTATTTCAAATCATCAAGAATACTAAGACAGTGTGCCAAAACGGAGAACCATTCTTCACATGCACTTTCTGTGGACCTCGACATAATGTAACCGTGACATATTGCTCACTGAGTACTTCATCACTGAGGCTAAGTACATCAAATGGCCTAAGTTTTCAAGATACATTATAAGTAGAGTATGCATCTAATTGCAGTACATCAGTATCCCAGCAATTAACCACAATGTTGGCTAATGGTTAATTTCTAATATCAAAGACATTAATCACACTAATAGAAATGCAGCATGTCTTAATGTGAAGAGCATGACAGAACTTGCATTTGACCATGTAGCAACTAGCTGACCATGCAGATACCCAGACTTGATGTGTGTTCCAAGCTGAAGGGGGAAAATGTTTACAATATATTTGGTGTGCTTTTTCTTCCAATCCAGCTAAGAAAATGACTATACATGTAGTCAACTCAAATTGTTCCAACATATTTATGACAATGTGCAAATCATGTCAAACTGATGGGGAAGAATTGATTCCAACAAAAAAGCCACTGAAATTTAAAGCACCACCACCAGCCAAACTGTTCACTGGCAATGAACATATCATGTCTGTCTCAGAAGTAGAAAAGATAGGTTGACAGTATACTGTTATGTTGAACTCCATACTCCTATTTTTATGTTAGCTTGCCAACCCCAACAAATACGCTCCATAAAATGAAAACTGATGTAATGAACGTTTAATTCTTGGAAAACATTCTATGCAAGCCACGATTCAACTATCTTCTGTTAACATGAATCACAAACACTAACTCCCAAATAGAGAGCAATTTCACCATAAAAGACAAATAGGCAGATAGTAAAGGGAGTCCAGAAATGTGCTATATGCCATATAGAAGAACAAATATGAATATCTATAGAAGGCAAATACAATGGCAAAATTTTAGATCAAGCATGAGGAAGAACATCTCCAAACCTTAGCCATGCAAAATATGCCCTAAAGTGACACAAACTGAGATGGTTGATATAAATGTATAATTATATGTCAGTGTGATTAATGCATATCTGTGTTAGGAAAAAAAGTAATATAGAGTAGAGAGGCTAGAACAACATACAAATACAAACTAGAGACAGATTTCTCCCATTAACCGCTAGGGAATGCTGTAGCTGAAGAAGCTCCTCTAATGGCAATTGGGAGTAATGGAACCAACTGTTAGAGGCTATAAAATTTAACATGCATCTCATAGCACATGCTTCTTCTACCTCATTTGTGAAGCTTCAAACTCTGAAACCTTTTTTTTTTTATTACATAGCCAACCCTCAAAGTAATTATTGCAAAAGACAAAGGACTGTTAAAGATTATACATGTTTTATAAAAAAACAAAACCATATGCAATTAGATATTAATCCATATGCTCTGTATTGCTAATTATTTACACCAGCATCATGGAAAAGGCAATGTAAACCTTTACCTTCTACCCAAGCACTGTAAATCTCTAGATTGATTTATCGAGTTTCAATGTAAAATTCAAACTCAAACTTCACTAGTTTTACTAAGTTGGAACAATTTAAAGGTTTAATAAGCTGAGTTCTGAAAAGTTGGTGACAAAGATACATCTCACAGCAGCACTTAGAACAAAAATGAGTTCATAAAATGTAAAGTGTTTCAACTGAATTACAGGCAATTATTTAAAATTCCATATTTAAGTAAGGCCCCAGCTAACTGAGGCCAAAATGTTTATACAGGGTATCTAAAGATATGCACCTAAGGCTATACTGAGACATCTAAATAAAAACAGTAGCTTTCTTGGGAACTGTGGGTGAACACCACTCTTTCAAAACACCACCCTTTTATTTATGTGCCTAAATACAAGTTTAAGTGCATATCATCAGACACCCAGAAAACAACAGTTTGGTCTGACAAATTCATGAACTTCTGATATTCTTTTTGAGGTCTGGAGAAAACTGAAGTACAGTGGGTGAACCCAAAAGCAAAGGTCTTCCAGAGAGTGGTTTATGAATGGGTTTGGGTCATACACAGCATGACTTCATTTCTCAGTGTCTTTCATACAAACTTTCCCAAAACACTCCAGGGCGTTAAACACAATCAGGTAAGAAAAAAAAATAAGAGCCAAAAATAAAGGGGAAAAAACCCTTAGATTTGAAAAGAGAGTCCATGAGGTAGGAATATACAGGAATTTTGCTGCATAATGAGGATGAGAAAGGAGGCCTGTGCTGCATGAGCAAAGGATGCTCAGGTAAAAGTACAGAAAGACAAGGTACAACAGGTAGACTGGAGAGAATCTATCAAGGGCCTGGCATTATTTTAACTAGATTTTGAAATGAATAAGAAACTAAATGGAGTTGATTAATGAAGCCCAGCTTTGATTAATATAGCCCAGCTATATACGTGTGATTAAAATATGCAGAAAACGTACGTCTAAGTATGAAGAGCAGAAACCAGGGAAGAAGAGGGGTAACAAAGAATTCAATAGTGAAGGCACAAATCAGGAGTTAAGCAAAGGTACACGCACAGTGTTGTGTAAGTGGAGATAAGTAGCTGTGGAAGAGGGAGTTGAGGAAAGAAGAGAAGGAAAGTGCTGTATTATCAAGTTACCGAGAGTGAAGGCAAACAGGAAATCTGAGTTGAGGTGGGAAAAGGGGAAGCTATGGTTTGCTTGAGCATGATCATCTTGTCCAAGTGTAATATTTCAATTTTGGAAACATTTATCAAAAGGGTATTTTCATGAAGCCATGAGAACATTTGGTCAAGGTGGACAGGTAGGAGTTATTAAAGTTGCTGTAAACTGTGAACCATTTAATATCATGTGGCAAGATGATGATGAAATACAGAAAAGAGCAAAGAGCCAAGAACTTAATGCTACAGAAATCAATACAAGAGGAACTTTTGCCCAAAAGGAAACATTGCTGGATACAATATTTAGACTGGAATGAAACAGAAGACAACTAGAGACGCCTGCTTAGCTATGTAGGTGGTCTAGATGAATGGACACTCACACTTCTGACTATGCACTGAGGTCAAAGTTTTTCATAGATTCATTTATAGATTCCAAGGCCAGACGAGACCATTGTGATCATCTAGTCTGATCTCCTATATGATACAGGTCACACAACTTCCCCCAAAATAATTCCTAGAGAAAATCTTTCAGAAAAAACATCCAGTCTTATTTCAATGATGAAGAATCTACCATGACTTTTGGTAAATTGTTCCAATGGTTAATTACTTTCACCATTCAAAATTTACACCTTCCTTCCAGTCTGAATTTTGCTAGCTTCAATTTCCAACCATTGAATCATGTTATATCTTTCTCTGCTATCCTGAAGAGCCAATTGTTCAATATTTATTCTCCACATAGGTACTTACAGACTATAATCAAGTTACCCCTTAACCTTCTCTTTGTTAAGCTAAATAGATTGATTTCCTGGCGTTTATCATTATATAAGTAATGTTTTTTAATCCTCTAAACATTCTTGTGGCTCTTCTCTGAACTGTCTCCAATTTATCAACATCTTTCTTGAACTGTGGACACCACAGAACTGCTGGGGTCATCCAGTGACACATGCAAAGGTAAAATAACCTCTTCACTTCTACTCAAAATGTTTACGCATCCCAGAATCGCATTTGCTTTTTTGACCATATAATCACACTGGGAGCTTGTGTTCAGCTGATTATTCGCCACGATTTCCAAACCTTTTTCAGAGTCACTGCTTCCCAGTATAGAGTTCTCCCATCTGTCAGTATGGCCTACATTCTTGGTTGGTAGGAGTATACATTTAGTCATATTCAAACACATATTATTTGCTTGTGCCCAGTATACCAAGTGATCCAGAATGTTTCTGAATCAGTGACCAATTCTTTTCATCATTTAACACACTCTCAATTTTTGTGTCACCTGCAAATAGAATTAGTGAGAACTTTATGTTTTCTTCTGGGTCACTATTAAAAATGTTAAGTAGCACAGAGCCAAGGGACCCCCTTGGATACACACTGACTCAATGCTGTTTGGGAGGATTGAACCCAAAGAAATCTGATGAGGTTCAACAAGGACAAGTGCAGAGTCCTGCACTTAGGATTGAAGAATTCCATGTACTGCTACAGACTAAGGACCAAATGGCTAGGCAGCAGTTCTGCAGAAAAAGACCTATGGGTTACAGTGGACAAGAAGCATGATAGTCAACAGTGCACCCTTCTTGCCAAGAAGGCTAACGGCATTTTGGGTTGTATAAACGGGGCATTGACAGCAGATCGAGGGATGTGATCATTCCCATCTATTTGGCATGGATGAGGCCTCATCTGGAGTACTGTCTCCAGTTTTGGGCCCCACACTACAAGAAGGATGTGGAAAAATTGGAAAGAGTCCAGCAGAGGGCAACAAAAATTATTAGGGGGCTGGAACACATGACTTATGAGGAGAGGCTGAGGGAACTTGGATTGTTTAGTCTGCAGAAGAGAAAAATGAGGGAAGATTTTATAGTTGCTTTCAACTACTTGAAAAGGGGTTCCAAAGAGAATGGATCTAGACTGTTCTCAGTGGTATCAGATGACAGAACAAGGAGTAATGGTATCAAGTTGCACTGGGGGAGTTTTAGGTTGGATATTGGGGAAAACGTTTTCACTAGGAGGGTGGTGAAGCCCTGGAATGGGTTACCTAGGGAGGTGATGGAATCTTCTTCCTTAGAAGTTCTTAAGATCAGGCTTGACAAAGCCCTGGCTGGGATGACTTAATTGGGGATTGGTTCTGCTTTGAGCAGGGGGTTGGACTATATGACCTCCTGAGGTCCCTTCCAACCCAGTACTTCACAAGGAAGATATACACAGTCACTGGATAAATGGCTTGATAAAGGACTTAAAAGGTGTTGGTTAAAGGAATCGAACAGGGAAGACGTGTGCGGGATTCCTATGAACGGTATGGCAGGGAGACTCTCCCCCTTTCTAAGAGCCCATTTAACCCATCCGCGGGTGGGTGGACAGAAAGGTCCCAGCATTGGGTGGGCTGGAGGACCTGGATGGAAAAAGACAGGCGGCTGGCGGAGGCTTCCTAGGTAGTTATTGAATGAATTTGGGGTTACTGGCACTGGGCACTTTTATATGCCGGGCAGTCCTAGACATCTAATAATAAAGTTGCTGCCTGATTAAAATCATATTGAGTGTATCCTGTCCTTTCACTATATTCGGACAATAAAGAATTCCCTTGTGTTGGATGCAACACTTTTTGAATTATGAAGCTGTCAGATATAATGTTTTAAAATTCCAAGGATATTTTAGTACTGGCAGCAGGAAGCCACCAGCATATGTCAGTCAAACTGAAGTCTCCTATGAGCACACAGCTTTCTTCTCTGACACACTGTAGATAGGTCCGTAAGGAGGAAATCATACTGTTCCCAATGTTTTTTAGTGGTCTCTTAGGACACTGATCAATAAGCATTCAAATTTCTGCTGAGTTTTCAGTAATTCAAAACAGGTAATTCCATTTCCCACACAGAGTGCCACTCCCCATCCCGTTTTGCACAATCTATCCTTCCTAACTAGGTGAACACACCATCATCTTTAGAGGGAGGTCAGGGGAAGAACTGTATGCAAGACAGAAGTCTCTGCTCATAACAAACTCAAGACAAACATCTACTTACTCTACAATGATCACCATGATTGCATATTAAATTGTAAACTGAATTACAATTGCAATATTCTTCTTCAATGTAGACCAGCAGTCAACTAGACAACTTTCTACACGTGAGGCAACCTACAAGGAATTACTATTTAACAAGGATACTCAAGAAACCTACAAGAAATTTATTTTTTATTTAAGATGACTTTTTTTCAACTTATTTCATTTTGCTGTGTTAAAGCATGTTCAGTTGCACGTACTATAAATATATTTATTTTACAACAATATTTACCTTCTGACCGTCATGTTCAAAAGTCGAAAACCAATGTTCTGCAGTTTTCATAAGATGTGTGAACATTGCACTGCGGGGAAAAAATGGAAATTTGATGTTAAATAATACATTGCCCACAGAAGAAACGGAAATGTAAAGACAACAGGAAGTTGTTAAAACTTACTAAGCGTCATGTTCCAGATATTCAGGGTTCAAAAGAGCTTTCATTTCCTCACTGAAACAGACAAGAGCGAACAATCAAAATCTGAATACTTATTTTTGGTCAATGTTCCCCATGTACTATTATGTACTTATAAGCCAACTTTATATAAAGTGAAAATGAGAAAAACTAGCCTTTTTTTAATTAAAAAGAGTAACTCCGCTGAACAAATGAAGTCTTTCCTTTCTATAAAGATCAAAAACAAATTAGCTGCCTTGTCTGAGCTACAATGCAGTAACCATCTAATTATTCCAAATAACAAATTACTGAATGTCACAATGTATTATTTGAATATGCTTGATCTAGACTAATTGATTACTGCACAATCTATCACTGTTTGTCCAAAACAAAAAAAAATACAGTTACCGGTCAAATATGCAATATCAAAACATTAATTTATTTTGTTTTAATAGCTTCTATTTTTATTGTATTTTAACAGCAATTAATCAGTGACAGTACCTCTTATCCATCTACTTTGCTACCTAGCTCCCTTTTCAGTGGCGATGGAATGGAATGCTATGCATACATGGCTATTCTGAGCATCCTACAAGCTTACTTTCCACTGAAGAGCATCTTGTAATGCAACTTCAGGATTTCTAAAGATGGATACTGAATGAAAACAAATACATGTAAGCACACTCTATCCCTATACTAACACTGATCTTAGACAATCTTGTTGAGTATTGCTAAGAGAGGTTATGTTACAACAGGGATAAGTACATTATATTAATGCAGCTGGGTTCCAAAAGCAAGATAACTACAAAATATGGCTGCCCAACACTAAGTGATTCAAGCAGGCAACTTCTTAAAATACAAGTAAAAGCAGTATTTATAGAGCAAGAGAATTAAAAGCATTTGAATTTAGTTGAGGGACAGTCACGTGTGTTGCGATATTTATGTGTACACTATTTTAATGATATGGAGAAACAATGTCTAAACTTAATATTACTTTAAAGTTAAATGACGGTCACATAATATAGAGATTAAACGTCTCGTATCAGATGAAATAATTATCAATCACTGCAATTTTTTTCTATAGTGATTATTTAAAGATACGAGATGAAAATATTGATACACAACTTATCCATTCCTGGACTGGACTTCTTTTATTTGCCTTCTCTCTACAATGACAGAGATTAAAGCACATCTGGGTCTTGTAAAATACAGTGAAAATAGTCTATGTACCAGTGTTAAATTGATACTTTTCCTCTGGTTGGTCCCTCTCTCCTTTTTTTCACTGACTAAAATGTAAGATTACTACTTCTCCAAAAAGCCCCATTATGAGTTACTTTTGATTTTCAAGGAGGCACAAAGGCAATTAATACATCTTGAAGGTTAACCTGTTAATCATGATAAAACAAAAAACTAATAAAAGAAAACTTAACTATCAGTCTTATTTAGATAGATCTTAAAGCCAGTATGTTAATTCTACAGAAGATACAGTTAATTCTTAACTCTACAATAATATGGAAAAATGTGACAATTTCTATATTACATGGATAAATATACAACACTTGCCTTGGCTGTGCAGCTTCACTCGCATGTAAAAAAGCTTGGTGGTCACAATGCAGGATAAAGATTATAGGTGCTAAAAGTTCGTGCATACCCTAAACATTAAAAGGAAACAGAAGTACAGTAAGATTTTTCATTCATGCCCCAGCACAGTAATTCTCCACCTCAGCATCCAGCAGCCAATAATATTAGCAGCAGCGGCATAATGAAAAGCAAGAAAATTTACATTCTTAGAATTGATTCATAATCAATGGGTTTTGTTTTAAATTCTGATTAAATCTAAGTGTTTATTCGCCTATAAAATATGGGAAGCAAGTTATTCTCCCTTTTCATAACATAAGAGACAACAATTTGGCAACGCTAGACAAACCCGCACCTGGCAGTTACTCCATGATCTATGTTCATAAATATGAATTTTATTTATGATAATTACAATCATGAGCTACAGTATCAAGATCTGCAATAAGGATAAATTATGAAATCTAAACTGACTTTTATTTGATAATGTTCCCAAAACTGGGATCTTAGTAGCCTTTGGAATGAACAAAGGCAGCCATTTGGGGAATTAGAAAATGAGATATCCATTGGAAAAAATAACCCCAACTATACATATGATGGGGGCTAATCTAGCTACAACTAATCAGGAAAAAGATCTTGGGTGTCATCGTGGATAATTCTCTAAAGACATCCACCCAGTGTGTAGGGGCAGTCAAAAATGCAAAAAGGATGTTAGGAATCATTAAAAAGGGATAGAGAATAAGATGGAGAATATCTTATTGCCCTTATATAAATCCATAGTGCGCCCACATCTTGAATACTGCATACAGATGTGGTGGTCTCATCTCAAAAAGGATATACTTACATTAGAAAAGGTTCAGAAAAGGGCAACTAAAATGAGTAGGGGGTTGGAACAGGTCCCATATGAGGAGAGATTAAAAAGGCTAGGACTTTTCAGCTTGGAAAAGATGAGACTAAAGGGGGATATGATAGAGGTATATAAAATCATGAGTGGTGTGGAGTTATTTACTTGTTCCCATAATATAAGAACTAGGGGCCACCAAATGAAATTAATGGGCAGCAGGTTTAAAACAAAGAAAAGGGCGTTCTTCTTCACAAAACGCACAGTCAACCTGTGGAACTCCTTGCCTGAGGAGGTTGTGAAGGCTAGGACTATAACAGAGTTTAAAAGAGAACTAGATAAATTCATGGAGGTTAAGTTCGTTAATGGCTATTAGCCAGGATGGGTAAGGAGTGGTGTCCCTAGCCTCTGTTTGTCAGAGGGGGATGATCAATAGCAGGAGAGGGATCACTTGATCATTGCTTGTTAGGTTCACTCACTCCGGGACACCTGGCATTGGCCACTGTCGGCAGACAGGATACTGGGCTGGATGGACCTTTGCTCTGACCCAGTACGGACATTCTTATGTTCTTATGCGTATGGATACCAAAACTAAACTTTTTTTTAAAAGTATCTTCATTATGTTTATATTGAAAGATTTGTATGGAAAGATGTATAAAACCTTTGCAAAGCCAATAAATAGCAAAAACTTAATATTGTTCCAATTCAGATGTTTGATATCTACACTACAAAACCCCAAAAACCCTGAGTCAAGAATGTGCAGAGGTCAAAACAGTGATGGTGACCTATTCAAACCCCTCCCACAATCTCAGATCAGATAAATGTTTTGCATAGAATGATCAGCAGTTAAATACCTCATTATGTTGACATTTTAAATTGTCATCACTTGACTGAAAAGATTACACCCCATTAAAGGGATTAAAAAGGCAAAGCAAACCTCTCCCAAATGATTGCTTCTGCCTCTATTTGTACTGTATTGAGATTACATCTGAAAGGCTTCCCCCCACCCCAATCAAAGGCACTTAGGGTGTCAAGCTGGTTCTTCAAAGAAGCCTAAACTCCCTTAGGCCCCTTTGATGATCCCAGCATTAATTTTTAAAAGGAAGGGGGGGGGGGGGGAAAGCAACCCTTTGCAGAAACAGATGCAGTTCGAGAAAAAATACCATGCAGTACTGGTTTAGTCAGACACCTTGGCACACACGAAATATATTCAAAGGTGTAATTTCATAAATATGCGTATTACTGTATTTTTCATGCAGCTCACTTAGACAATTAACCCACCATTCTTTTTCAGGGACAATTAGATATTAAGAATTGGATATTCAGTGTTATGTTCCTTAAAATTCCTAAAACACACTCAGATTTTTTGTATGCCAATCAGGACACTGATGCAGCTAGGAGCACAAATCACCTTCTTGATTGCTTCACTAACTGCCATTCCAGGCTCCTGCCACAAGGTGATGTAATTCATGTGGATGGGTTTTTGCCACAGCCAACTAAACCACATGGAGCTCAGAACCACCAGATAGGTCCCTTCAGCAGCGGAAAGAAACCTCAGAGGGAGAAGCTCATCTGTAGAGTGCAGCAGTAGTAAGCTGAAAAGAAAGTCCCTCTTCAATACCCACTCCTAGAATACAAGGAAGCAGATATTGTAGGGAAAGTGGTGGCCCTTGAAGAAGACATAGATATTTGGAGATTTTTAAACAATACATTTGGAGGACTTTCTCTTTGCCTTCTGATATCTGAGCTTTTAGGGAACATTTGGGTAATGTTTTCAAGCTTTTCTCTGCAACAATGAGGATTAAAAATTTATGTTTGGGTGGGTTTTTTTAATTAAAGCATTTGAGTATTTTGCCTTCAGAAAATTATCAAGTATGGCAAGACTTGTGATAAGATCACTAGTTAGCACCACCAGATTTGGAAGAGAGGTATTAACATGCAGCATGGGAGTTCGGAAGAGAAAGGAGAGTTTGGGATGGCCAGAGAGAGGAAGATAGACAAAACTGCCAAAAATACTGAGATAAATTGCAGGCTACATAGGCTGTAATTTTATTGACTTCCCACCCCCTAAAAGCATAAATATAAGATCTACTATTGTCTAAATCTTCTATCACCCCATACATATGAAAATTGTGTAAGAGAAATGAAGCTGCCAAGAATGATTGTCTAACACGAATTGACTACCAAAAAATTAAACATACAAACTATGGAGTAAGAACATAAAAGGACATAAGACAGGATTAGTTATAGAAGATAAAAGCTTAGCATAGCACACAATTTCCCATTATTATAGAATAATAACTTGCGAATAAAGCAGAATTATAAAGTGACTATCCACATAAAACAGTAATGAAGCAAATGGATGATAAAATATCAGGATTTCAAAAAGACGTGGCTGATCCTTCAGTTAAAAGAGCATTTTAAACATTCAGAGCTTTTTGGCTTGATAGTAGAAGCCACTAGTGTATTATATACACATTTTTCTACAGTACACCAACAGTTTACTAGAACTTTTTAGTGTTAATAAAAGGGTTGACAGAATTCAGATAATTGTATGACACTTGCCAACAGCAGCAAAATGCTGATTTCATAATATAGACTCTGGTTTTAAAAAGAAAACTAGAAATACAGCATTTCTAGAAATGAAATACAAATTGATACATTTCAACATTATATTGAAAAAGACAATAAAATTATTAGTGAGCAATGGATGGCCTAATGGCTTAGCTTAATTATTTTATTTCTCTTCAGTTAACTAGAGTCAGAATTTTGGCACCCAAATTTGTGCGGTCTTTTGAAGATGATGTTAATGATCATTTTAACATATTTTTATGAAAAATAAATACATTCGCTTTATACTTCTACATGTACCAATGCTTTTTAGAAAATCAAAGATCCACTGATGTTTAAATCTTAAAAGTCTTACTGTTTTGCAAAATTCTATTCATTCATAAATATGACTGGGGAAAGTAGTATATTTTGCTAGTCAAATAAAATCTTACTTTATATTGGTCAAAAAGACAATGAAACCTACTACAAAGACAAGAGAGAGAGAGAGAGAGAGAGAGAGAGAGAGAGAGAGAGAGAGAGAGAGAGAGAGAGAGAATAGACGAATTATTCCTTGTAAGAAAGCATTGTAAAACATTGGTAATACTGTGAATTAAATGTTTTAAAGTACATTAACAGTTTCAATTAAAAGCTGTGAACTGGACCACTTTTATAACTTATGAGCTATAACAGTGTTCCAGACCTTGGAAATCTCCAATCTAGAGATGGACCCAAGTCACTGTAGACCCAGGGTGCCTCCCAAATATTTAAACCCAGAACTAAAAACAGCAAGTGCTCTCATTCTTCCACCCTAGCCTTTCGGAGAAATAGCTTCATTAAGATAAAAGGTTTTTGTTTGCTTGTTTACATTTGCGTACAAATAGGTTTTTGGTGGGTAAAAATGGAGAGAAAGTACATCATTTGTATTTAGTTGTAAAACGTATTACACCAATTTCTTAAAGGACTGACTTCCAGAATTTAGGTCCAGTTCCTGTAAAAATGTTATCTACTGCATGCATGAATCTCCCTCTACCAGTTAACTGCAGCAATGTACCAAGGAATGTAGCTGTCATGGGAGATCATGATCACAAAGACGGAGGGAAATCTACAAGGTAGCTAGGGCCAGTCCCATGAAGGCTTTGAATATCGAGGAAAACACATTGTAGTGGACCTTGTGGTTCCCTTGGGAGCCAGCATGGAACACTTAAGTGTTGTGCTAGTGCAACTCTAACTGCTAAGCAGACCATCCAATGTTTTGTATCAGCTGAAGCTATTTTAGGATGTGTGGCTTCATTCCTAGATACAAAATGAAATAAGGACGGCTGAATGAGTGGATTATCGTGGATGTATTTGACGGCATTGAGAGAGACCAAAAATTATATGGTGACCTCACCATACACGCAGTACTTCTTGTCAGCTAGTCCTTGACACAGTATTGACAGGGGCTTTGAAAGAGAAAGTCATCTACAGGCAAGAGGGCCAAGAATACAAAGAAAAGATAGTTATTATTGATAGTTTTGTGGAGGCATTCTTGATTCAAGAATGCAGATCCTGGAAACAAACAGTGGTGATTGGAGTGGAAAAAGAAGGGACGAAGAAGAGAAAGATTAGCACCACAATTTTTGGCTACTGCACTGAACACTTGTCATAAATATTAGCCATTTTTCATAATTTCAATTCATTTTATATTCTGCCCTTTACCCCTCCCTTTACTCTCATGGCAACCTTCTTCTGAAATTACTGCACTGTTGAAGTGACACCAGTCAAAAACAGAGGTAAAAAGAAGTTTTCTTTCTCAACAGCCTGTAGGCTCGCAAAATTGAACCTGTTCTTTTATCTGCCTATGTTCATTTAGCCCACCAAGCAGTCTTTATTAAAGCCGAGGCATCAGGCAGTCAAAGTTCATTAATACCATTTATATAATCTCTGCAGTTTCAATTAACTCAGCAAGACACTCTACTACATGATAAGAGTCTCATTAATTCAATAAAATCCCATAACTATTAACAATATGGTCTATGTTAAACGGGGTGTCACCTAGTACAAAATAATAGCTTTAACAGCTTGTGATGAAACTCAGGGTGGTTTTTTTTTTAATTTGATCTAGCTAAATATTCAAGCCTTACGTAGCAAGGTATTATTTCTCTGTAAGGAATCTACAGGATTTTAAACATAAGCAGGGGGTAATTAAGTCCTTTTAAGTCATATCAAAGAGTGAAATTATACTTCTTATTTAATAAATGATACACTCAATTATCCAGAATGTGATCTTCCATCTTCAGCATCACCTTCTCATCACATATACTCTGGGTTATATTCAGTAGATATGAGGAAACCTGGGTACCGTTGGAATGTTTTCCACAACAGTGCCCTGAAAAATACAGCTTGCTGATCTAATTTTTTTCTCTACATGACACAAGGTAGCTCTCTACTCGCCGTTCATCAAAAATTAAAAACATTTTTAAAAGCCAGCTGATATTTGCTGATTTTGTTAACTGTATATTTAATTTTCAATACCATCTACAAGACAGTTCTTGAAAAGTTGCTGCTTCAACTCAAATATGCCGATCTTTTCATGAGACACAAAACATTTCCTGGCTTGGGGGTGGAGTGGTTGTAGAATGTGTGAAAGGATAAACTAGGTTATAAATATTTGTATGCTCACAGCAACTCTGCATTTTTGTCATAAACCATTTTCTGTCTACGTACAATTTCCCTACAATTTAGTCCTTGTTCATAGCTACTCAATTCTTAGTCTCAGCACAGTATGTTAAATTACTCCAAAAGTAAACAAATTCTGATTTACATGTTTCTTTCAGTACTGTACATGAGTCCTGTTAAAGCATTTAAACATTATGCTCATTTTAAAACCTTAAGTGCAATGCTGAATTTAGCTTTCATCTTACCATCACAATTCTACATTTGAAATGTTCTCTTTTACTTTTAACAGTAAGAGACTACTGGTTTGAGTAGATAGTTTATTTAGTAATGTAATGGAACCCGTATTAACATATATATTGATAAAAAGATTTAAAACTTTTCAACTGCACTCACTACACAGCACCGTATTTTGATGCTGTAGTATATGATCAAGGACCAAACAGCGAACATACAGTATATCTGCATCATGTTGTAGAAGAATTTAGAAGAATTTCAAATGCTATGTGTGTTGTAAAACTGCTTGATTATCCCTCATCAACCATTCAACTTCTTTATATTGTTATTCAGTATCATATATTTTAACTGGGGTGCATATATTCATTATTTATCCATCTAAGCCCAGAAAAGCTTTTGGTTTAAAAGAGGTTAATAAACATATTTAGAAAAGTTGGAAGATAAGATTTAGCAGTTTACAGAAGACAATTTGAGGGAATGTCTTATCATGAAGAGGAAACATATGTGCTCGAATGAGCTTACTTTTCTTACCATGCAGCTGACAAGTAGCTCTTTGATTGCTTAAGCATTATGATACAACTTTGAATACAATAAAAACTACATTATTGTTCAATCATTTGTCAAGCTCTACAGAAAATGTTGAGTCAATGGATGCTACCTGTATGATATTTTCATTACCTGTTTATAAAGCAACTGCTCGTTTTCTCTAGCATAACAGAACAGAACATCTGTAAGAATTTTTCTCACACACTCTTGCTGGAAATACTGCATTTCAGGAAATCTGAAAAAAGAAAAACATTCTATTAATGTAAAACACATAGCTCACAAAAACTACCTCAGACACTTGATTTAGATATACACTTGGACATCTATAAACAGTCCTAGGTATGCTATAATATCTGTTCTCCCTTACCCATTTTCTCTGTGTATTGGAGTTCCACCAGAATAACAAATAAAAGGAAAAGTTGTGGTATTTATTTTGCAAACAAAACTTTGTGAACCATATAATTTAGCATATATCAAGCATCTAAATATATATCACAATGAATGCATGATACCTTATGATTAGTTATACAAGAACAAAATTAAATTGCAGGCAGATTGTTCTAATTACCAAAATTTTTGTATAGTAACCACACCTAAAGCCAGGGTGTGTGTGTGTGTGGGGGGGGGGCACGTTGTTCAGGCTTGCTGAGGAAGGTAGCATGCTTTACAGGTACTGGTGGGGGGGGGGAGCGGTTAAGGAGGTCAGAAATGCTGGTAAAAGGTTGCTGGAGTTCATCAGTTTGGTGACACTGACTAATCCCCTGGGAATGTTAGGGTGGAAGCTTTTGAAAGGCTCAAGCCCTGGTATTAGAAGTGCTTTCTCCAGGCAGCAAACAAGGCAGCACTCATTTTCTCACCCCTCAAGATGCAAATAGGATGTCCCGATTTTATAGGGACAGTCCCGATTTTGGGTCTTTTTCTTATGTAGACTCCTATTACCCCCCACCCTCTGTCCCGATTTTTCACACTTGTCTGGTCACCCTGGATGCAAATATCAGGTTGAGTTAGGACCTTCTATGGGCATTGTGCTAGTCACTCCTTTTTAGGAGGGATGGGAAGGAATTTTTCCCTCACCACCATAGGTGGAGTGGGTTTTTTTTTTTGCCTTCCCCACAGCCACATCAGGTGTCAGGGAGGACCTATTAGGAGGAGGAAAGGGGATGTCCAGTGCAGGTACTCCATAGGGAAGGCATCCAGTGATCAGAAAAATAGCCTGGAAAAGGACTTGGAAAGGAAGTGCTGGTTAAAGGAATGGAACAGGGAGTTGTTCAGGGCTCCCATGATTGGTATGGCAGGGAGACTATCCCCCTTTCCTATAGCCCACCTTACTCCTCCTACTGGGTGGGGGACCGGAGGGGGTGGTGGTAAGGTCAAAGCCATGAGTTGGCTGGAGGACTTAGATGGAAAATGAAGTCGGGCTGATGGAAGCCCTGGGTAGTTATTTGAATGAACCTGGAGTTGGTTGCACTGTACATTTTTATCTGCCGGGTAGTCTCAGACATCTAACAATAAAGTCGCAGCCTGATTAAATCCATATCAAGTGTCTCTTATCCTTCTTTCGGTGTAGCTGTACAATGTGACTGACTCGAGAATCTATTCCACAAGACAGTGTGCCATATAAGAACATCATGCCCATTGCTAGAGTTCCCAAGTGTAGCGGTCCCATGGGCTTTTCCTCGAAGAGACCCTTGCTCTGCCTTAGAACCATGCCTTCCTCAAGTAGAGAGTAAGAAGATGGAATGAGTGGGCAGGGGAGTGGAGACGCAGTTGCCAAAGCAAGGTGGGAAGGCTCCTTCCCTCCTGTACCCAGACTCCTGCTGTGAGATCTAGCAAACCGGGGACTGTGCTGCTCTCAGGAGGCAGTGTGTGACCTACCATAACATCTCCAATTGCTTCTATTTCCAGTTTGTGCACACTAGTTGATCAGTCCTGCTCTAAAGGATTCAAAAATAGCTCAGGATCTATTCATGATATGGCTACTAGTCATTAAAACATTTGATTTCAAGAAAATTAAACACTGAAGAAACACAAGGCCTCAAAAAATTAAATATACTTGCTTGATGCTGTGAATGTGATTGAGGTTGTCAACTGCAACTGAAATTTCAGGACTATCCTGCTATTTCAAGGACTGAATACTGATCTTATCCCCATTTGCAAGATTAAAAAATGGCCAAAGGAAGCCAACAAAAATACAACCGATACATTCACTGATTTGTAAATTGTCAAAATGGTATAAAGGGAGTAGAAGTGTGGAGATTAATATACATCAAAGTTCAATAATTTGTGCTTATTTTTGTGGTCTCAAGGTATTTTTAATAAAAGAGATGCTGTAATAAATGTTTTACTATGTCATGAAGATGTCTAGGAAATTGCTCAAGTAACACATAAAACTCTGGGACCTGATCAATAGATAATGGTAGTTGCATTCAAAACTGAAGAAATAATAGGGTTCCTGAAGTTCTTGAGGTCTAGCAAACTCCCATTTATCCTAGTCCTGTTGAAACTTTCTATAATGCCTAATCATCCTATATCAGATTTTCAGATGTGGCAGTCTTGGGTTCCATCTTAATTTCAAGAAATCATTTGATACTTTTGCAGAAATAAAATTTATGACAGGAGAGAATGAGCTATAAACTAGTGTTAAAAAAAGGTAAGAGGCAGGAAATAGAAGATTTTTCCTCAGAAGGCTGGAAAAAATCCTATTGACTACCAATCCAGGGCAATGCGGATATTAATGCGAGACTACTGGCAAGTGATGTATTCCTGCTCAATCTGCTCCTTGGACATTCAAAGGAAAGGCAAACTGAAGGATTAAATTTATACAGGATGTTCCTCAAAAAATAAGCCCACACCAAAGCAGCTTATATTTGAGAAGGCTCCACACTTGCAAGAAACAGTGATTGCTTGAAATGGTGACAAACAAAAGAGGAGGGCATGGTGCAAAGAACTAGACAAAGGAATAAAAGAGCACTTCAAAAGAGAACTCAGAACTGGAGTGTCTATTGGGGAGCAGACTGATTGTTAAACACTTATTCTTGAAAGTCTGCTTAATTTTTCTAGTAATTAAAATAAACACACAGAAGTCGCTGACAACTCTCAAAGAATGCCTCGTGTTTAAGTTTTCACTTTCTAGGCTGTGAATAGGTGCATATGTGAAACCTGGTTGTGTGTTCACAAGCAAGTATTTTGTGTATATTACACAGGAACAATGAACATAAAACAGTCATTCATATGTCTCTACTGTCCACCTCTAAGAGTGGGAAAATGTAAACACAAGCTGCTGTTTTGGTGTGATCACCCAAATATGGCAGGTTTTTCTTCTTTAACATTATAACACTGGGCAGATTATCAAGATTAACACGCCAAAATCAATTCTATTCAATTACTCATGGAAATGTTTTTGCTTCAGTTAGATTAAAAATGTGATATAGAGGGAGAGGTTGAAGTTATTCCTTAAAATATCCATAAATTTGGGCAAACATACTGTGACGGTGTAGCCCATAAGGCTTTATGTGTGTGGGGGAGGGTGCCTGTAAATATATGTATGATATTACTGGAATATGGGTTTGCTACATATACCATGTAACATATCTCTGTGAAGGTAATGATCCACTGGATCTGTTCATCCTATTTGTATGTATGTGTCTGTTTTGTATTCAGAGTTATGAATATTGGCTATGTGCTTGGTTGGTTGTATGTGGACCTTGGAAAGCAGCTGAGCAGCTCTCTGGGAGAAGACTATTCTCAGTTAAGCCCAATTGAGAACCAATCAAGCAAACAATGAATTTTGCAGACGCCCGTCCACACCCGAGCTTCCTCAGGAATGCAGCCTCCCTGGTAATGAGCGGAGTCTGGTTCAAACCTGCAACTTTGTCCATGTGCTCCGAGAGTCCATGTGGACTCTGGATAAGAAGGAGGAGGGGCTCTCCACCCACAGGAAGAGGTCTATATAAACCTGGGAGAGACCTCTCCATTTTGTTCTCAGCTAGCTCAAACAACAGCCCTTCAGCCCCCAAGGATACCTGGAAGGAATTGGAACAGAGGACTGTGGCTGCAGGGGGGGGGTGCAAGTGATAGCTAGACCCAGGCTAACAGAGTTTAGCCTGAAAGAAGGAATTCACTGAGGGTGAGGCTTTTTACGGTAATAGTGTTAGATTTGCGTGTTCTGTTTATTTTGTTTCGTAATTCACTTTATTCTGTCTGTTACTACTTGGAACCACTTAAATCCTATTTCCTGTCTTTATTAAAATCACTTTTTACTTATTAATTAGCCTGGAGTACGTGTTGGTACCTGGGGGGGGGGGGGGCGAACAGCTGTGCATATCTCCCTATCATTGTTATAGAGAGCGAACAATCCATGAGTTTGCCCTGTATAAGCTTTATACAGGGCAAAACACATTTTATTCAGGGTTTGACCCCAGTGGGAGTTGAGAATCTGAGTGCCAGAGGTAAGAATACCTCCTCCTGCCTGTTTTCAGGAAAGCCCAAGCTGTTAGGGGACATGGCTCAGACCTGGCAGGGTACTGAGGCCCTAAGATGTTGGGGCAAGAAAACTGAGGCAGGAGTAGCCTTGGCACATCAGGTGGCAGCTCCTAAGGGGTTTCTGTGATCCCAAACAGTCACACATACATTTTTAACATAAGATTGAACTATGTTTTAAATGTGTATTGTGACAGCCTCTTCTAACCTTTTCCTCTACCATAGATAATTGAAAGAATGCTATAGCACAGGGTGGGCAAACTGCGGCTGCCATTTTTATCCGGCCTGTGAGCTCTCATCAGGGTGGGAGGAAGCCAGTGGCCGGGCGAGTGCAGTGAGGGGCCCCGTGGCTCCCACCCCGGTTGCCAGGCTGAGCTGCAGGGAGCCGTGCTCCCCGCCCAGGGTGTCGGGCTGAGCGGCAAGGCCCCGCACCGGGCCGAGCCCTGGGTGCCGCGGAGCCCTGCGCTTTCCATCCCAGCCGGGGGTAGCCGCGGGGCCCTGCACTCCCCGCCCCGCATGCCGGACTGAGGGGAGCCAAGGGGCCCCGTTCGCCAGGCCCGCATGCCAGGCCTAGCTGCCGCAGCCAGGCCAGAGCAGCAAGCTGGGGGCCGCACCCAGCGGATCAAGGCAAGCAAGAACGGGGCGGAGGCGGCTTGGGTGGTGGTTAGGGTGGGTGGGTGGTCTCGGAAGGGGGAAGTCAGGGTACGAAGTGCAGGGGGCTTAGATGGGGGTGGGGTGTCTGGGGGTGGTGGTCAGTGTGGGTGAGTTCCGGGAGGGGGCAATAAGGGAACAAAGAGCAGTGGGGCTTAGATGGGGGATGTTGGGGGAGGGGGGCAGTTAGAGTGGGGGGTTGCCGGAAGGGGTGATCAGAGGACAAGGAGCGGGGGGCTTAGGTACACGGTGGGGTCATGGGGGGCAGTTAGGGTGGGGAGGTCTCCAGAGGGGACAATCAGGGGACAAGGAGCGGGGGGAGGAGCTGGATGTGTCTGAGGCTCTGAGGGGGCATTCAGGGGGTGGGAAGTGGGTGGGAGTCTGATAGGAGGTGGGGCCAGGCTGTTTGACAAGGCAGCGCCTTCCCTACCCAGCCCTCCGCACAATTTTGAAACCCAATGTGGCCCTCGGGCCAAAAAGTTTGCCCACCCCTGCTATAGCAGTTGATGGAGGAGATAAAATAAGTGAAATACTGCAGCATAGGGCTCATTATTCACACTTATTTGTAAAGAGAATAATGTTATTAATGTGTTGACCATTCAAAAGGAATTTGCAAATATACAATGGAAAAAACAGATTGGATTAGATAGATTAGATAAACAGAGGTTCAGATGGTGCTCAGGGATTGGAACAGTTTAATTATTTTAGGTCTTTAGCATTTTAGGTCTGTGTCAGAAACTATAGCCCCAAAAGAGGAGTAACACAAAATATCTGCTTGGAGAAAGACAAGTGAGTGATTGTGGATAAAACTGTACAGTGCCAAGCATAATGGGGCTCTAGGTGCTACCAGACTACAAATTGTCCAAAATAAAAGCTTCATGTGAAGTAGAATATGAACAGGACATTAGGTATTCCAGTGAGCACAGTACTCAGGCCTTCTATTTCGGGCTTTTGCACTGTCTTGTGCCTTGCTGTGTAAATTACTTAACTCTGTGGCTTAGGTCAACCGGCTGCGAAGTGGATACAATACTGCCAACCCCAAATGTTAAAAAAATAATGAGAATTATTATGAAATAATTTTAAAGACAAATTAGGAGTTCTTTCATTTAGCTGCTGGTTTTTGAGCCATTAGGGTCCAGTAGGATCACATTTTCATGCTTTTCACCACAACCATGAGGGCTAGTACCATTTTTTTTTAATGAAAACTCAGATTCTCACATATTCATTTGATTCATAGCTGAGATTAAGAAAAACACCAATTGTAATGAGATGTGAGAGAAAACTGGGTGTTAACAACACTGGGGGTACTCACAAAAATAATAAAGGCTTAATTATTTAATGCTTGAAAAATGCTTTGAAATCCTCAGATATGAGCCACTATAAAATGTCAAGTATTGAGGCACAGTTAAGTGACTTGAAAATGGTGGCATTAAAGATAACAAACAAGGTATTAGGAAGAGCCATTAGTACCCGAGGCGATCTTAGTGCCCGAGGCGAACAAGCATATTTGTGCCCCCAACTAGAGTCTTGCGTGGGACTATTTTCTTTTTATCCTGCTCCTATCTTGTCCCACAATACCTACTCCCACCTGCTCCCCCATTGTTTGTTGAGTTTTTATCCAACTCCCAGTACTAAGGCAGCGGGTCCTGCAGGATCCCAATCCCAGAGGGCAGCGGGACTGGGATCCAGCAGGTCCCGCTACATAATAGTAGGAGTGTGATAAAAATTTAACAAGCAATGTGGGTGCAGATGGAACTGGAAGCAGGTACTGAAGGGCAGGATGGGACTGGGATTAAAAAAAACAGTCTTCCCACGCTGCAAACAACATGACCATCCTGCCAGCAGCCACTACTCTCTGGCTACCTAGGTCTGAAGGCAGCACTGCCTTCAGCAGCAGCACAGAAGGAAGGGTGGCATGGTATGGTAACTGGACCCATGGATGCCAGTCCCACTGCAGGGCTCTACCTCCTACCATTTTTTTTGTTCACCCCATTTTTTTGCCTCCTCCCCCACCAGCTTTGTGCCCTAGGTGGCTACCCCATTCACCCTGCCTTGGTTATGGCCCTGGTATTGGGCTGAAGAATGTAACATTTTCCTGGCATTTGATGGGAATAACGTTAGACCAACAGTTGGAAACTTGTCTGCATTTGTAATAATCACGTTACTGTAAAGGAAGGACACATCTGAGACTTCAAAGGTACAGTACAGCAGATGGCAATCAACGTAATTTAGGATTTTGAAGAGATTATTTATGAAGGACTGTTATTCAGCCCTGCCCTATGGAGTTTAGGAAAGAAAGAAACAAAGAAAACTCAAAAATACACAAAGATATCTCTGAGTATCTAGCAATATCAGAGATTCTGGAAGGAATAATAATAATAAACTAATGAATAAGATGGCTGAAGTGTTAATTATGGTAAATGCAAACACAAGAGACCATGATGCTTAAAGAGAGAACTATCAGCTTAGGAAGAATTTTACAGGTAATGTTAGTGTACAATTAGTGTCTGCTTGAGAAGTACGGTACCTTCAGATAAAAAAAATAGGAAACTTTTTTAAAAGTAGGGTACTACATCTAATTACAGCTCAGAGTGAGGGATCACATTAGAAATAGGTATTTTATCATCATGTTTTATTGCAGCTAGTGGGAGCAAATGAATGAGCACTGAAGTCTGCTTTCACTTCATACAAGTGAAAGTCAGGGTGAGTGAATTGTTTTTCAAAAAGTTAATTTAATATATTTAGGGGCTCCAGAGGGGCATTTTTATTTCTTTTCTCAGACAGATCCCCGACCCTCTGCTCAACTGGGATGTACTTTATCAGCGTGGGTGGGGAAACCCAAAGGACTCCATAAGATGCCAGAAGAGCAGAAGCTATTGCTACTATTTCAACAATTTGGGGTTGGAGAAGGAAAGAAAAGAAACTGTCCCTTTCCCGAGGAATATTGGACTACTCAAAGACAACATTGGGCCCGTGAAGAAATGAGCTCTAGGTACCCCCAAAGAATTAGGCCAAATAGGGAAAAGATAGCAGCAGGCACAGCGGGGGAAGAGAAAAATACCTTCCTCCAAAATAAGAGGTTAAAATATAGTAAAGAACAGAATTATCAGACACACGGATTAACACAATTTATTGAGGAAGAGTCAAAACTGCTTTTGTAAAGGGAAATCATGCCTCACCAAGGTACAGAGAAGGGCAACAAAAATGATTAAATGTTCGGGCATGGAACAGCTTCTGTAGGAGGTTAAAAAAACAAACTGTTCAGCTTGGAAAAGAGATGAGTAAGGGAGGATGTGATAGAGGTCTATAAAATCATGAATGGTGTGGAGAAAGTGAATAAGGACATGTTATTTACACCTTCACATGACACAAGGGGGACCCAATGAAATAAGCAGGCAGCAGGCTCAAAATAAACAAAAATAAGTACGTCTTTGCACAACACACCATCAACCTCTGGAACGGATTGTAAGGGGATGTTGAAGGCCAAAAGTATAAGTGGGTTCAAAAGGAGAATTCAATGAGTTTGTGGTAGATAGGCCCATCAAATGCATAGATACTCCTTTCTTCCCACTTCTTGGAAAAAAGGACAAAGCTGCTCTACTTCACCTCCCCCCAACCTAAGTTGCTTTTCTTTGAAACAATAGCAGCTGTCACTATTTCTCTTCAGACATATAGATCTTGATGTACACATCCATTTTAGCAGCAGACAGAGGTTCTATTGTGAGAGGGAAAACACAGGAGATGGTCCAATGGGGATCTCTACAAATTATTTTAATTTAGAATGTTTGAGAAGCAGGTTCAAGACTGGCTATTCAGATTCCTAACATAAAAGACAAGAAGGTGATGCTAGTGAGTGGACAGTATCTTAGTCTGAGTACATAGATGTAGCCTCACAAAACAAAATAATCTGTACACATTATATAGCATTAAAATAAAATTTTGCATCTGAGGCAAAACAGTTGGTTTCTGAGACAGAGCTGGGAAGAACTTTTAAAAGCTATGCTTTAGCTTCTACATATTTTATTAATAGAAAATACACCAGCATTGTTCTTTAGTGCATTTGCTGAATGACAGTAATTAATCATGACTTTCTTACATCTACTATGAGTAACCATTGTGTATGCTCAGATAGGAATTTCTTTTTTAGTGGAATAGAATACAGTATTATAGTGGCAGCCTGGTAGTGGTTGCTATATATAATTAAGGTTAGGTTAGTACTTTCGTTATAACCGCCTATTTTCACAGCTTCTAAAAAGCTTTGTATTTGAGGAAGAAACTAACCTTGCTTGGTTAAAGTTCAGAAGTTAATATTTTGGTAAAGCTGAAAAAAATCAATTCTGATACCTCTCAGCTCTTGGACAGTGAAACAAGAAACTTCATCATTTAGATTTTTATCACTGTTTTTCTTAGCGTTATTTCCGCACTATGGCAGGGTTCGCTTAGAACCAGTGATACAATCGGGGGAATACTCCAATCGATGCGTCGTGCCATCTGTCGCTGGAGGCATTTTAGCCTACAGCACCTAGTATTCCCAGGAGGTCTCCCATCCAGGTACTAGCCAGGCCAGACCCTGCTTAGCTTCCGAGGTCAGACGGGATCGGGTGTGTTCAGGGTGGTACAGCCATAGTATTTAGATTTTTATCACTAATAACTTAAAATTGGCTTAACTACAATCTTTAATACTTTGCTTGTAAATAGTTCTTATTAGGGAATAGGCCCTTTTCCCGGATTTAATTTGAAAAATATTCAAATATTAAATTATTTAAAAGTCAGTTCTCAATATCCTGAACAATACGCCAAAATTGTAGAAGGGCCTAATGCCAACAATCTGATATTCCCAATGCAATGCTCCAACTTGGTTTCATGGGGGATTGTAAATGTCTGATTGAAACACACACCATAATTCTCAAAAAAATGCAAATTACAGTTGTATCTTTCTGTTGCTCTTTCAGGTATGCAGCTGCCATGTTAACCCAGCCTTGTAGAAAAAAACTTTCTCAACAGTAGACAATGTATGAATTCTCCTCTCTCACAGTCCCATTTATCTAAATTATTTTGAAATTTAAAATGTAGAGCCTATTACAGACATTCCAACCTAAAAAAAACAAAACACATTTCTGTCCAAGTTTATTAATGTGTACTATTCTTACACTTAAGATTACAGTAAAAGAAAGATTAAAGAAAATGGTTTTTTGCAGTTTTTCTGGAGTGGTTACTTTGAGCTTGTATATGCAGCCGCTTTCTCAGATTCACATGTACAGTAAACTAATCTATTTACTGCTGGATTTTGAGGGTATTTCATGCAATAAGGTAAATTAAAACTTTTTTAAAAACATGTGAAATCACAAAAATGGCATCCCTAACCATTTTTTAATTTTATATTTATGATATTTAAAATTGAATGAGTCCCATTAAAGGCTAACTCTAGCAGTTTAACCAACCTCCCACTCACCCATTTTTAATAAGAATTTAAATGAAAAATTATAAATACAACATTAAAAACTGTTTTAAACACAAAAGCCAGGAAATGTAAACTCTAATATTTTCAGAGAAAAATTAACTCACCCACTTTACATACATTTTATGATGAGCTAAGTAATTAAATGTACCGTATGTGCAATGTAGATAAATTAATGTTACTATGAGAATTTTAACTTTCACATTTCATGACTTTTTTGATACTGATGACTTGTGATGAAGCACTATTATTTTTGGAAGTAGATAACATTTTGGATAAATGGCTATGCAAAATGTTCATTATTCATATTTATTTAGATAAATAGACAACAAAGATATCCATTCATTGTGCTCCATTGCTAATGTCAGAGCAGTCTGGACTCTATATTCTTTTTTTCACAATGGTCCTCTAACTACCATATCTATCACTATTCTAATGTTCAATCCCCAGTTATAGTTCAGATATGTATATATTTTAATCTTGGACCATCCTGAACCATTTCCATTTATAAACAAAAATTACCACCTGGGAGAACTTACATTAAAGCATATTCAGATTTAAATTATACCTCAGACAAAAAGGCATTCAAACAGGTCTGGGGTGGACATGCAAAATATTCCAGAAACCGATATTAATGATTATTCCTCATTGTTTTGTTTTTATACCTTTATATAGTACATGAAATGTGTTAAAGATAAGGTTTTTTAAAAGACCATGTCCAATACTATCGTATTTCAAGTTATAAGTAAAATGGATGCTTTATAGTGTAGTAAAGTCATATATTTTAAAAAATATAATTGAATGTAATTAGATTTACACATTACAGTCAGTAACCCAACTCTGATAAAATATTTTCAGGAACTGAGTATTCTCACTCAGAAAAGTTTCTAAACAGGAATGACCTAGGGGCCAAAAAGATGAAAAAATAGTCACAGAGATATTGGGGCAAATTTTAAAAGGCATCTGTGACAAACAACACTAGAAAAATTACACTTAAAATAGAAATGCTAAACTTCTCTCGATCAATGACATTTCTCACTAATTACATACTGCTTTTTATTATTGATTGAATAAGTGTTAAGAATTACAGAAAATCATCTGTTCAATCTTTTAATATGAACATAATTTAGTCAAAAGACCTGTCAGTTATTCTTACTCAATTTTTGTTTCATAAAGAAAAATGTATTTTATATTTAATATATTTCCTAATATCTTAATTTAGAAGAGCTTTATTTCAATACCATCAACAAATCTCTAGAGTTTAACATTCAACTCAATACTTTTTTTTCCTCATTTTTCTCTCAAAGAAAACATCTCCATACACACACACACACCACTCCTTGTACTGTAATTAAATTTTAGGTCAAGAAACACAAAGCAGTGTACAAAGCATAAAAAAACGAAAGGTTGAATTTTATAAAGGAAGTTCCTTGTAGGTCTACATACGTTCTTGTTACATCTTGTTCAATCATTGCTCGAAGCTCTTTATCCTGGAAAAATTTGTTCCAAAGGGACTGAAAAAAGGCAAAATAATTGCATGAAATAAAAACATACAACAATACCTTCGTCTTGTATAGAAAGTTCTATCTGCAAAATGCTGTAAAAATTTAACCAATTAATCCTCAGCATTGCTGGGAGGTAGGTATTATCACTATTTTACAGATGAAGAAACAGACAGCTAAGTTAGTGACTTGCCCAGGGCCTCACAGTAAATCAGTGTTGAACAGGGATTAAAACTCATGAGTTTCTGGCCTTCCTAGCTTCATGTGCAATCCACTGGACTATATTAATTTTCAAGTATTCAGAAGCAATTACAAATTGGCTTAACTTGCACACTGGCCAATTATTTGCAAGTGAGCTATTGAGCCCAGGCAGAAATAAATCAAGTAGGGAATGCATGATAATAAAATAAGATCCGTTAGTCTATAAGGTGCTACAAGACTCTGTCGCTTTAATAAAATACCTGTCACACAAAGAACATCTCTCTAGTCCAGGGGTGGACAACTTGTGGCTCTGGAGCCACCTGCGGCTCTTCAGAAGTTAATATGTGGTTCCTTGTATAGGCACTGACTCTGGGGTTGGACTTGCAGGCACCAACTTTCCAATGTGTCGGGGGGGTGATCACTGCTCAACCCCTGGCTCTGCCACAGGCCCTGCCCCACTCCACCCCTTCCCATCTGCTCCCCTGAGCCTGCTGTGCCCCTCCCCCCCCCCAGCCTCCTGCACACCGCGAAACAGCAGAGAAAGGGGGAGGCGCTGAGTTACGGTGCTGTCATGGGGTGGGAAGCGTTGAGAGCGGAGGGTGGGGAGTTGATGGGGAGCTGCTGAAATATTACTGTGGCTCTTTGGTAATCTACACTGGTAAACTCTGGCTCCTTCTGAGGCTCAGATTGGCCATCCCTGCTCTAGTCCCTCAAATATACTATGCAAAGCAGAGTCTCCTATGTGGAGTAGAAGGAGATAACTTAATTATTAATGTAAAAAAGAGTTTAAATTAACTTCAGTGACTTCCGTATCCTTGTGCTCCTCTTTTTCCTCTGCCATCCAGGCCCTGTTCACCAACCACTCCCAAAAGCTAACCTGAATGAAGACTGCTCATTTTACCCTTCCAATGCTCCAATCAATGCCATCAGATTATTGTACTGTTGAAGAAAGTGGCGTGTAAAGCAAAAGCAGCTCCCACTGTAGCAGTATGGTGGCTTGACAATACCGATCAGAGCAAAAGAAGGGCAAAATTCACAGCAGCTAACCAATTGTTGATCTATTTTACTATTTACTGTGCTCGCCTGTGTTAAATAGAAAGAGATTTGAAAAAACATTACACATGTAAAACAAAATATCAGAAGTCAGGAAATGAAAATAGGGACATCTATTGCCTTAAAACATTTTATTTTCTGTAAACAATTCATTACCATGGTGGCTTATTCTCCAAAGGAACAAAGGGGAAAGTAAATCAATGTTTGCTATCCGTAGGAGGATAAAACTAGTAAGGAAAGATATTTTTTTTCTTTAGCTTCTACAACTTTTTCTTTAGCTTCTACAAACAGTGAAAAACAAAACAGATATTAAAATATTTAAATGTTTATCTGACATTATCTCATCCAGGCTAATAACCCTCTTTGCACCCAATTTATTCTTAGTTATACCTGCTTATACAAGACTCAGATTACAATTTGTGTAAGGCCCTAGAAAAGAGTCTTTGCTGATAAAGACACTGTGAAGGAGCAAACAGAATCCCCATTGCTAAAAAGGCCCTGGACAGCACCAAGGTATGGTACATCTGGCTACCTCATTGGAAATAAGGGCACAGTTGCTGGAACTAGAAGTGCTGTTGCATCTTCTGGCTTGAAGTGGTTTCCATTACATACAAGGTGTACAGTTTGGTTCAGTGGATCTCAGCACCCTCACTATACAAACTGTTCCAGCACCTCCGTATAAAGGAATGCTTTAGTCCAACTTTTGATTTGGCACTGTGAATTTGTGGTGCATATGAACTCGCTATTTTCCCTGCCATAATCACTTTGACCTTTCATTAGCCTTTTCTCACCCAAAGTGCAGAAAATAGGTTTGGAGTTCCTTTGTACAGACCACCAATACAATTGAAATGTGATGACTCCAAGGCTTCTGTATAATTGGACCTATGTTTGGTCTATGGCACGTAAAATCCCTCCCTGTTTTCAGGCTGTAGATGTTCTTATTTTCATTATCTGACTTTTGATGTTCTGATTCATAACTGAATTGTCCTTTCAAATGTGTCTCTATACAAGACAGGGGAACACAGTAATAAATTAAAACACATCAGTTATTAATTTAAGAAAACAGAAATGCACAGAACACTGTTCCAGCACAAATATCTGTAAAACAGATACATTCCATAAATCCAGCCAAATAACTGTATTTCTCTTATTTAGAAAATGTTAAAAACAAAATTTTCCAAAACCATAACCAGCTGGAAAAAATGTTGATCAATAAAATAGCTTAATAATATGCTACTATGCAATAGACACTGCACTACTAAGATCAACAGCTAAGATCTTCAAAAATGGGTGGCAAAAAGTAAGGTTCCTAAATCTACATGTACACACCTATGTGGCTTGATTTCAAAAGTGCTGCACTCCCACACCTCTTGCAAACTTCAGTAAGAATTGTTGGCTACTGAGCATTTTTGAAAATCAGGCCAAATTTGTTTTTCATGTTTTTGGTATTACTTCAAATTCTAGGTTTTTCGTTTTACAGGAGTTCCTCGATCACAATGACTTAATTTCTCCTTGTGTGCTATGACCTATAGAAAATAATCCCCTACCAGCAAAGAGTACTCAAGACTCTACAACAGTGGCTCTCAATCTCTTCTTTACCAGACACCTCTTCCATGCAGCAACATAGGAAGGGCAGGATGGTTGCTAGCCTTTGACATCTATTGCGAGTCACAGCACTGAGGCTGAGAACCTCCACCCTAGAATCATTATACGTTCACCAATCCTGTGTGTAAAATCAAGTCTTTAAATGACCTTAAAGGAGTGGGGGGTTATGATCTTTTTCATCCCAGTTTTATCTCATTATACCAATTTTAAAACTATAAAATGGCAGAGCAAGAAGATAATAAACATGTTTTAATAATACAGTACTGAATGCAATTCAACCCACAATTTGACTGAGAATCTTCATATGTGATAACTCACCAATCTACAAATATTCCTCTAGAATGCTATCCAACCAACTCAATTGATATCCATGTACACCATTTTACATTTATTTTGAAAAATAAAGAAGAATAATTATTTTAACAGGCAATATTTCAAAATATGTTGCAAACCATTATTAGTTCCATTGCATACTGCATATTCAATTAGCAATAATTCATTTGGTTTTAAAAGTGCAGACATTTCAGTAAGAGAGCTGATAATACAAGTCAATATTACATGGCTGACCAGTTGGGCCAGATTCAGTGAAAAGGGAATCAAATCCCAATATTCATCTCTTGCTCAGCAACGAACCAGCAGCTGGGAGAGTTGAATAGGCAGCATAAGCTCCAAGAGAGGGAGCACCAACTGCTCAACGGCAGCTCAATTTAGGAGTGGCACTATAGTACTCACATTTAGGGCTGGTCCTCACTACGGGGGGGATCGACTGTGGATACGCAACTTCAGCTACGTGAACCACGTAGCTGAAGTTTGCGTATCTGCAGCCGACTTACCGTCCATCTTCATGGCGGCGGCAGTCGGCGGTCCGCTCCCCCGTCGACTCCAGCTTGCGCCTCCCGGCAAGCTGGAGTTCCGGAGTTGACGGGGGTACCGCGAGCGATCAATTTCTCACGTCTTCATAAGATACGAGAAATCGATCACCAGAAGATCGATGGCCACCCGCCGATTCGGCTGGTAGTGAAGACGTACCCTTAGTCTTCATCGTCCAGGAACTCTCTTATTGGCAGTCTGATGATGAGCACCAAGATTTTTTATTATTATTATTCTGTTACACGCACAATATATGATACAAGTGAAGCTCAGCTTACCCCCTCATCCTGTGAAAGTGGATTGTTGATGACCAGATCCTGCTGCCCAGCTTTCCGAGGGTTTGTAATATGCTGGGGGTGAGGAGGGAAACAGAACATAGTTTATACTGTTGGACTTCTCTCAGATTGGAAGTACTGTTCCAATATCCAGGAATAGGAGTGGAAGATACTTTTTACATTCTACTTACTACTTCTTTAATCTTGTTATACCATGTTCTTAATTTTGAAGTTTTATTTATCCACTGACTTCTGTCTTGTGGTAGAACATTTAGAAACAGCTATCAACAAAGGAAAAGATGTATTTATTAGAAAGAGAAGAATTTTCATCACCTTAATGTAACTTTCCAAATAAAACTCCTATGGGACAGTTTAAATCATCTCAAGGATGAAAAGTGATATTAAAGAATAAAGATTCTACATAAGTATGATACAGTAAAAAACCTAGAAGTGATATCCAGGCCTCGGAATTTAATGTTCAAAAACAATTGATAAAAAGCTAGACTCTAGTTCTGAGATACAACATAAAGGTCCAGCAACAATCTATGGGGCAGAATCTATAAATTGTTAGACCTCCACCAAAATCAATGAAGCTATGAAAATTTACATCAACTGAGCATCTGCCTTTACAGATTTAGGTTCCCAAAGCAGATAAAAAATATAGGAAGAGATCAAAGTAGAAAAATACAATATTGAAGCTGCAGGCATAGCATGAATGGAGATGATGCAATATATTTATAACCAATGAGATTACAGAAGAGAAGCTAAGTATTCAAAATATATTCTGAGATAAACTGGAAGGACAACTGTGGACAGAAAAAATAACATCCTCCACACGTCTTTGAGGCAGTTTACAGGCCTGACTTTGCAAGATGAGGTCCAGAAAATATGTATTCTAAGCTCTGAATTTTATAGCATAAATGTTCTTTTGTGTTATAGGATCAGACACTCTGAGATGTAAATTTCCCCATTTGAACTGGAGAAGATTATTTAAACTAGATGTAAGATATTGACAAACATTAGTATTCTTTGCTCATTTTTAAAAGTTGTAAAAAAGTTTTCTTTTTTAAACATTCTAAACTATTATTAAAATAGGAGATCCTGTCAAGAACATAAATGTCTCCAAAATATTCTTTTTAGAACAGTCAATATTAAGAACTTAATGAAACCTTTGGCCAACATTTTCAACACATATCCTAAAATTAGGCACTTAAATCCACACACTGTTTCCCAAATTAAAATGGCCCTATTTTCAGAGGTGAAACACCCCTCTATTTAATTTAAATGGAAGTTGTGGGTGCTCAGCACCTCTGAAATCAGGCCATTTTTATTTAGGTGACTAAATACAGATTTAGGGAACTAATTTTAGGACACAAGTAGGAATAGGCTGCCCAAAAATGTGTGTGTACAAATTCCGGGTCAGCCATTTTCCCACCCTTCCTGAAAAAAAATATTTTTTATAAACTGTAAAACTGTTTAATACTGTATACATTCAATTTCTTACTACTTTTTCTTTGGTTACTTTCACTTACTCCATGTATTTTAAATTTCTTTTTATAGTCTTTGTGTTAATGTCAAGCTGAAAAACTTCCATCTCAAGTGAGGTAACTTATCATATACAGTAAGTGGATTAGGGAAGACATTCTCCTCCATCAGAGAGAGAGAAAGTCCTGACCATTTTGTTACACATTGCTTTATATCTCCATCCTGTGTATCTCAATAGTATTTATTTTTCCCAACGAGGAAAAAAGCTTTCTGATGGCCCTTGTTTTACATGACTGGAAGTTCCTACTTTTATCCAGTAACTACAAAAAGGCCAGGAACCTCCTAATTTTCTTTCTTATTGAGAAAGATTCTCTAGTTGCTGCATATGAAGAGGCAATATGTAGGTTGTAAACAAGTCAAAGTTAGTTCCTAAAATATGAAATTATAGGCCAAAGTCCTCCTTTTCACTCAATATGCATGTTTTCAATTTAAAAACTGTATCAGGAAACATGGATGTGTCACATGGAATTGTACACTAAAAATAAAATTCTACGCAACACAAAGATTTTTTTCCATATAAATCCTTCACTATCACCAGTAATTCAGCTTTAAGGCGACACAATATGATTAGCAAATGTCCAATGAATTATAAAATGGATAGGAAAACACTGGAATGAAGTCTCTTGGAAAATCCAGCAATTCTTTGCATCAATAATTTTCCAATGCATCAGGTAATGTGTTGATATATTGCAACCACGAACTGTAAATAAATATTTTCTTCTTACCTTCCAACAAACACTACGGAACCTGCTGCTTCTCAGCTGCCCATTAATCCCCTTCAGCCGTATTGTTGCCAAGTAATTGTTGTTTACAAATAGTTCTTCCCATTCTTTACTACATGAAAGAAAAGAAGGAATGAACATTATTAAAAACCCTCAGCTGACTTAAGGGCTATATCACACTAAGTAATTTTGGATAAGCAGAAGGAAGGGAACTTTTTAAATATATATATTTAGCTGTGTACTGTTTCTAAACGCATGGCTGTCTTTTTGGACACATTTCTTCTCTGGATTTAATGAATATGTAGATCGCTATAATTATGCCAGCAACTGAAATTCATAATGTCTATGGAGGCTATTCCATTTTCTCTAAAATGTTGGTACTGCAGTTCAGTGAATAAACAAGAAAAATGAATATTAATATAAGCACATTCATGTTTCAGCCTTAGACAAAGAGGTACCTATTCCAAAATATGAAACAGAAAAGTATAGTGTTGACTGTATTAGTTCCTCACATGACATATTTGCGTAAATGAACCTTCTTTTCTTCTTAATGTCAAGCTGGGCAGTTAAGCATAATAGAAGAGGACTTTCTTTAACATTTAGTGCTATTTACTATTGAAATCACTTCAACTTCTTTCTACATGATCAGTTCTAAAATTTTAACAGGTGCTAGCAAATTTAAAAAAACATCAAAAAATTAAAAAGCCTCACTGTATAAACTGTTAAAGGCAAGCTTGAGTACCTTGCAGTACCTATGGCTGACTAGATAAACAACCTAAATATGCCTCCCAGGCATGCAGACACCAGGGGCCTAACACCTGTGCCTCATTAATATACAAGTAAATCTGCTCTACTGGGAAACAATTGGAAATTAATTGTCCCAAACCATTTACTGAGTTTGAATAAAGGAATTAGACCTATATTTCCAACTTCTTCCTCTGAATTGAATCTCAAGAATAATACTAGCCACTTGATGATCTAACCAACATGACCCAGACCTTCTCAGAAAGACTTCCTGAAGTCCATCACAAATTCAAATAGTAATTTTACTGCAAATTATCAGGGACACATTCAGGAACCTCTGCAGCATGGTGGTGTTGGTGTTTAAAGTTATGTCCTTCTCTTTGGAGATTCACTTGGTTTCCTAGGAAGAAACTAAACCAGAAATGGAGAAATCACTCTTCATCTCAAAGTGTGATCATATCAGATCTCATTGCCTAAATAGGGTCAAGATAGGTCAGGCAGGCTGTAAGAACTTATTTCCCCCTTCCCCCCAGTTCCCCTGAGACCATTCTGAACAAATACCCCCAATGTCTGTCGGGGCACTATGCTGATGGAGATGTCATCTTTCAGTTAAGAAGAGGTGAATTTCTCATAGGATTGTTTCCTTCATTAAGGATTTACTTCTAGGCCTAGTTCCTTGGCTGCAGCTGGAGCGCTGAGCCAAATTTGGAGCGGTATGTGAAGGCTGCTTTAAGAAATCTTTGGGCTCCTCCAATTTTGGTCTGTCTGGGCTAAAGGTTGCTTTAACTTGTGCCATCTGGCAACCGCCCCAAGGGGCCCATATGGCAGCAGATTGCCAGGGTGCATGGAAGTGCCCGCTCTGACCCCTACAATGTCAGCCAGAAGGGGGAATGGAATGAAAGAAGTCACTGCACTGGCTCTATACCAGAGAATCTTGCTTCTATGCTGGCTATTCTGGCTTAGTGCCATGTAACATTCTCATAACCACACTAGAAAAATGTGGTCTAGGTTAAATTACTATAAAGTGGGTGCACCAGTAGTTGAAAGGCTGTACTAAAAGAAGAGTTATCCATGGTTCTCTGTCAAACTGATAGGGTGCATATAAATAGGGCCACACAGGGGTCAGTTCTGGGACCAAATGCTATTCAATATTTTCATGAATTACTTGGCTAATGGAGTGAAGAGTATGCTTTTAAAATCTGAAGATGACCGAATGGAGGGGTTGCAAGCACTTTTGAATTCTAATCCTGTCCTCCAGACAACTTTGACAAATTAGACAATCAGCCTGAAATCAAAAGGATGAAATTCAATAAAGACAAGTGCAAAGTACTTCACATAGGAAGGAAAAAGCCAAAACACAGCCACACACTGAGTTCTCATTTTGAGAATAACTGACTAGACTGAATAACAGCTGAAAAGGTTCTGGGGGGATTATAAGTGGATCATAAAGTAAATATGCCCCAGCAATGTGATGCAGCTGTGAAAAAGGCTAATATTCTGGGACATATGAACAGAAATGTCCTATGTAAGACACAGGAAGAATTATCCTACTCTACTCACTTCTAGTGAGGCCTCAGCTGGAGTACTGTGTCCAATTCTGGGCATCACACTTCAAGAAAGATGTGGACAAATTGGAGAGAGTTCGGGAGACAGCAACAAAAATGATAAAAGGTTTAGAAAATTTGACTTATGAGGAAAGGGTACAAAAAAACTGGGCATGTTTAGTCATAAGAAAAGATGACTGAGGGGAAACCAAATAACAGTCTTTAAATATGTTAAGGGCTGTTATAAAGAGGACAGAGATAAATTGTTCTCCATGCCCACTGAGGGTAGGACAAGAAATAAAGGGAAATTTATGTTAGATATTAGGAGACACTTTCTAGCTATAAAGACAGTTAGGCTCTGGAATAGGCTTTTCAGTGAGGTTGTGGAATCCCCATCACTGGAGATGCTTAAGAACAGATTGGACAAACATCTCTCAGGGATGATCTAGATTTACTTGGTACTGCCACAGCATAGGGCTCTGGATGTGATGATCTCTAGATGTCCCTTCCAGGCTTACACTTCATGACTCTAATACTATGAATCTGCAGGAGGAGACAAAAGCCTTCTTTAAATCAGGCTTTTTTTCAGAAGATATCAGAGGTCAGTGCATCAAACAATTAGGTACCCGAGATATTGGGTTGTAGTAAGAATCAATTACTGATTATTTCTAATACCTATCCCATGAAGCAAGGAGTGGTACCTAGTTCATAAAACTGAAGTGTCCGTCCCATGCTTCCCCACTTGGAAAAGGTATGCGTGAAAAAAGAGCAGGTACCATGCCTAAGTGGACTCATCTGATCCCGCATCCTCTATCCCTGTCCCATAAATTTTATTTCACTATTTTTCTCACCTACTCTATTTGGATGAAGAAAGGTAGATGCCTTTCTTGAGGACCTGAATGATCTTACCCACTGATCAAGCAAAATGCTCACAGTACAGAGCATTTTATTCTGGAGATGAGCCTTCCATGACCATGACCACGTGTGACTATTGTCTGGGAGGATTTTGATCTGGCAACGGGTTATCTTCTAGAGGGGAATCCCAGAACAAATGCTTCCATAGGTGTACCTTGCATGGACTTGTATTATCTCATTGCTTTTTTTAAAATTGTGGTTTCTTTTGGAATTCCACCCACTCACCCATCTGTGGGAATCGCTGTAACTGAGATAGCGACCTTAGCATCTTTGCAGGGGGAAAAGTGGTGTGCTTTGCTTGTATTTACTGTGATTTAGCTGGAGATTCTTCAAAAAAGGGTCTAAAAGAAAATAATCTTCTGTTGCCTCATTGTGTTCCTGTTCAGATCTTTTAAATATTTTAAAGTGTATTCCTTTATTTTTCCCTTAGTACTCAATAATTTGGAAAATAATGGGAGCTTCATCCTTCAAATACTTCCTAAGTGCTTTTTATTTGCGGATGGTCTGTGCCAGACAGGGACTGTGAAATGTTGGGCTACCTGAAAGAACCCAAAATGGATTAATCAGGGAACTGCTCTCATATCACTTCAAAAGGGTTTCCTCTGCGCATCTCTCTGAGACCTGTTTATTAACCTGCTGGAGATGATCTTACCCCTTGGAGGAGAACTAACATGGGATCCACACGATGACCTGAAATCTGAGTGTAAGTGCCTGGACCCAAAAGGAAAGACTTTTGTTAAAGACTGCTGTGACCCACAGGAGAAGCTGCTGTCCACTGTGAAAACCATCACAGTGTGTTCTTTTCTCTGTGGTCCCACTGCTTGGTTGCTGAGCCTGAAGGAACAACGAGTAGGCCCCATAAAGAATAAAAAGCTGACTTACCCTTTTGGAAATGAAGGATCAGAAATCCTTATGACATTGGCCTAAGCTGCAGCATCTTCCCACTGCCTATGTGCATATGGAAGGGGAGCAGAAGCATTGTAAGTACTGTGGTCAGCAGCAGTGGTTGCTAACATGAAACTACTTTTCTCATGAAGCTGCTCCAGGAGATGGAATTCACACCACAAGAAGGTGGAATCCACTCAGATAGTAGGAGCATCTCCGTTTTATCCATGGCTGTTGAACTACAGGGACAGCTTGTCATACCTACCCATTTGGCTGAGATCCAGGTATGGTGGAGGGATCCAGTGTGATCCTTTCCCGAGCTGGGGTGAATTGGAGTGGCTCAGTAACACTTAAAGGAAAAAGAAATACTATACCTTGTAGGAAAGGAGGGAATATAATGGGAAGAATTTTATTTCTATTTCATGAGTGGGTGAGGTTCTGTGAGCTGCAATGATCACAAAGGTCCCGCCCCCCCCCTCCCCCCGATCTTAAAGCCTATGAATTTATAGTTTTGACTTAGGCTCTCTGGATAAAATTTTCAAACATGCTGACTTAGGCTCCCAAGCCCCATTTTCATAAGTGGCGTTGGCATCTGGGAGCTCAAAACTTATTAAGTCTCAGAGAGGAATTATTTCTCTGAAATCCAGTCCAAACGATGTAATTAGGAGCCAAAACAGAGAAGGATAAGAGTATTTTGTTCTGGTAAGTAATTCTGGTGTTTATTGAATAAGGATTTTCTACTATTCTGAAGAGGATGCGGTCTGGCTTTTGTAGTTCTGGAAGGAGAACTGAAAGGGAGACTTTTCAATGAATAGAGCTTAGCTCCTATGCCAGAAGCTCCCAGGTCTGCTGCTGACTCCAGATCTACATGGTAATGGAAAACCTGAAGTAAAATATATGGACATGAATATGCAAAAATCAATATGTGGTTTGAGTCTACCCAAAGACACTATGGACTCAATAACAGTTCTAGTAAGATAGATCAAAAGGAGAAAGAGGAAAGGGGAGTCGAAATCCTACTTATCTACATCAGGTACCTGTTGTAGGGTATGGAACATAACCTTGTACCCAAAAATAGGACAGTTCTATGATCCTGTTGATTTATATGAATACATGTCCTAAGAAGTCTACTAGCTACAACAAGGAGCCTTTGCACAGTATAATATTCAAACACGGTAGGAATTCATATTGGACACTAGGAATTAAAATCAGTGAAAGTATAAGAGGTGGAAATTAGGAACATCAGCAAAATGGGAAAGCTTGAGCATTAGGCCTGCAGGTGCCAAGATCAACCAGATAAACACTGTTATCTATAATTACTTCATTTTTAGCTTAAATCACAGGTAATGAGGGAACTCATACTATCTAAAAGGCAATTAGGAACTGTACACGGCTCTTCTGCTTCCTGTATCTGGAAATATTTTAAACTTATTTTTATTTAAAGACTTTTTTTTCCTTAATGAAGCAAAACAGTTTAATCCTTAAAACAATATTCAGATAAACATTATCTCCTGTTGCCCAGGAGAGGATATTATAACACTACTGTTGGGGCTCAAGCATTTACACTTAGATTCCAGACCATGGTCTATATCCCAGGCTGGTTCCCTACTCTGGGCCACTACTCAAGTGGGGAAGGGGGAGCATCCCCAGCAGAATGATCCCAAAGAAATGGGTTAAAAGAACATAGAAGCAATGCTGTTACTGTCATAAAAAAGATGTGAAGTAGCACAATGTACCTGGGCCCAGTAAACCTGATTTGCCATTTTTATTCAGTTTACTTATTTAAAATGTTTTTATTTAAACATTGAGACCCCAACTCAACCTCTACAAGCACCCAATAAGTAACAAGTTATTGATGCTATATGCTGTCAGACTAAATGATTTCCCTAATTATTGTGCCTTATGCTCTGCAATTTGAGGTCATTATTGATGAGAAAATCTGAATATCTAAATGTAATATTTACATTTAAATGAAAGCAACAGCTCTTGTCAAACATACAGCTCTTGCATGCACCCAAGAAACACATAGAATTTGTTTTATTTATGACAGCATAAAATGGCATTTTAAAAAGGGGAAGTAGCAGAAAGCAACAAATGGAAGTACAGGCATTTGCTGCACAAAAAGGGGAAATAAAAAGAATGGTATTTTTGAGAACCACTCAACAAGTATGAAGAGCAAAACAAACCTGAAATAAAGAGAGTTTATTCACCCCCAAGCACCACCTTCCCCATCTGGACTAATGGCTGTTTTTGTTTGGAAAATACAATTATTTTTCCTGCTCTGTCCAGAGCTTTCACACACATACAGCATGTGGAGAAAAGCTTGGGTCCACTATGAAATCATATTAATCCCCATGGCTGCAAGATCCAAAGCCAGATCTTCCAGAGAACTCAGATCTCAGTCATCTACCTAAGGTACTTAGATGATCCCCATTTAGGCACTTAAAGTGCAAAGCAACCAGAAAATCGCATTACTCTGAAAAAGAACTGCAGAGACTATGAGAGAAGAGAGGTGAATGGCACATACGTCTCTAGTTCATGCCCGGAAGAGAGATGGATACTCTTTATAACTGGAATAGGAGAGAAAGCAAGTGAGGACCTTGGAGGCAATAACTCTGAGAATTCCAATTACTAGTAAGAAAGCTGTACTTTTCACCATCATTACATTGTATTGCCAGTTCTCATTTAAGTAACAACCACAAGTCCACAGCCGATTGCTTTATTTTGTGTATATGCTTTTCTACAACAATCACTGTGGTATCACAACTCTTCATAAACATCAATATATTAAGCCTATGAGGTACAGAAATGTCATCATTTTTACAGATGGGAAAACTGTGGAAAAGGGAAACAGAGCAATCTGTCCAAGGTCAAGCAGGAAGTCTGTGGGTGGTAATATGTTTCAAGCTATATTTAACTGTTCCGCAAATCTTAGATAACATGACAAAAGACGACAGGAGCAGTAATGACCAAATTAGCTCCAGGGAGGATGCTCTCTCTTCTCCTGTCAAGATCTAAGCTCATTCTACTAAAGCCTTTTCAGCCACCTAGTCAGGACAGGGAAACTCATTAACTGAGAAGCATAGGAACCTGCCATAATGTATCAGACCTGTAGTTTGTCTAGTATCGTATGACGGTGACCAACACCAGATGCTTCAGAGGAAACTGTAGGAGACAGGTGTGGGGTAATTTGCTACTCTCATCCCAAACAGGTCTCATTCTGATCTCTAATAGTTAGAAGTTGGCTTTAGCTCTTAAGCATGAGGTTTAATATCCCTTCCAAAATTTGTTAGCATTAACTATAAGAACTTTGGATATTCTTGTTAGTTATATATATGTCCAATCTCCTTTTAAATCTTCCAAAGGTCTTGGCCTCAGTGACATGTGGCAGTGAGATAGGGAGTTCCACAGCCTAATTACACAATGTGTAAAAATAAGTTTTTAGTTTGGCACCTTTGATTTAACTGAATGCCCCCTTCTTCTTGTGTTATTGGCCAAGGAGAACAGAAGCTCCTGATCTACTCTCTCTGCCGTTCATTATGTAATATGCTTTTATCAGAACCCCTCTTATTCACCTCCTTTCTAAGGCAAATAACCAGAACTTTTTCCAATCTGTTATGAGGGTTTTTCCATGCCCCATATCAGTCAAATCATGTTACCCTTCTCTGAACCCCCAGCAATATACTTTTTGAGACTAGGGTGCTAGTACTACACTGATATTATAGATGAGGCCACACCACTGATTTCTATTAATGCATTATATTTTCTGTTTTGCTCTTCATTCCATTCCTTGTACATCCTCCTAACATCTTGTTTGTTTTTTGACTGCAGCTGCACATTGAGTAGACGTGTTCATTGAGCTGTCTACAATGATGCTCAATAGCAGTATCCACTCAGGAAAGTTATTTAGAACCTTGTAAGGTATAAAAGTAGATTAATTGTTTTCCTCTTTGCATTTATCAACATTGAACTTCACTGTGTTGCCCATTAACGTAGTTTGGTTAGGCTCCTCTGAAGTTACTCAGTCCTCACTGGTCCTCTCTAACTTAAATAACTTTGTCATATCTGTAAATTTTGCTACCTCACTGCTCACTCCCCTTTCCAGATCATTAATATAACTGGCAGTATTGAAACTAGTAGGGGACCTTGAGAAACCTTTTTGTCAAGGAGAAAATTTACTATTTAATCCTAGCCTTTGTTTTCTGCTTCCCAGCCAGTTTTTGATCCATGCCTCTCACCTCATGACTACTTAGCTGAAGAAGCTTCTGTTAATGGACTTTGTCAAATGCATTTGAAAGGAAATGAATTCTAATCCCTGGTTCTCCTTTATCCACTAATTTATTGACACACACACAGAATTTCAAGTGATTAGAAATGCATGATTTTGATTGACACAAAATGTGCTGGCTAGACCCCATCATAGTATGGTGTTCTGGGGAATTACATATTTTTTTCAACCAACTTGCTGTTTACAGATAGAAGGCTTATCTATCTAATTTTCCAGATCGCCCTTTGTAAATAAAGGTACCATCTTTGCTACCTTCAAGTCCTGTGGAAGAGAAGCTATTTTAATAAGCTACGTGAGGCCACCACCTGGAGGACCTTGCACACTTTTTATTAGCATTGAACAGTCACTTTATTTTAATTGGTGAGTCCTCCATGTACTAATTCTCCTAAGTTAATATTCAGGCAACAAAGGGTCGAGGTAAAATGAGTGATTCTGCCAAATAGGTTCAACATTAGATTTGTTGTTTCCCACTTCTTGTATTTATATTTACTAGCAAACAATTAGCCAGGCCCCGAGTAATTCCCTTATATCCCCTTGTTATACCAACAAACACCTTCTTTTCAAGACAGTCTAAAATTGTTGTGTTTTGAAGATGCTAATAATGAAAGTTAAAAGTTACCGCTCTGACAATCATCAAGCTAGAGAGTCACACAGGAAGGGTGGAGGTGCAACTGTGCTGCTAGAGGGTGCCAACATTTCTGTATTTCTCTTTCTTGACTATCTAGAGATAGTCTGCACTGGTGTAACTAGGGCACAGAAGAATCATCAGAAAACAATTCGCTTTTTTCAGAGATATCTCATAACAAGAGTTTTTAAAGGAGTGTTTACACATATTTACAATTTCAACACATTTATGCAACTGATTATATGATGACATGCAGGGTCACTCAATCAACTTGTTTTAGTTCATAAGCATTGCAATCTTATTGATTAGAAAGACCTATCAAAAATGTCCCCTCTCTCTGCAAATCTATTCATTTTGACATTGTCATCACATCCAAGTGACTTAGAATATTTGTTTCATGAAATTGCTATTTTTTCCCTACTAGTTCAGATAGGTTTTATTCAGCAAGTTAAATTAGAGGCACTCTTATGTTGCAAAGATGATGCTCCTTTCTCTTCAGAATTATTTCAGTTTTATACTATTTTTGGAAATGTTTCTGTTCAAACTTTTTGGACTAACAAACGAATCGGTCCTCAGCTCTTTTATGTATCTTACATATAACTTCAGCATTGTAGTTTCTTTAGCAAAATGAAATGACTAATCATAATGACTTTCAGCAGAGTCTATATGAAAACCAAGTTATTTTGGGTAAGCTGTAGTAGTTCTGTTGCAATTTGTAATACAGTACTCCTCCATTTAAAATCCTACTGGCTGCAATGACACCTAGTGCTGAGAAAGGAATTGATCATCTGCAGGCTCCCTTACTGCTAAAGTCAGCCAACTCCTCACTCATGGTTCTGCAACAGATGTTCTTGCTTTTAGGTCACTAAGAACCTTACGGACTAGTTTTCCTCTCCAAGGAGCAAATGCCAGTGTGATTAAGATCAGAAAATATGCAACAACACCAAGAAGAACGTAGTGCCATTTATCTGTCAATTTTAGTCACATTGGCACAAGGATGATTTGAGCTTTGAGTTTTAAAGGAATCCTGATACTGCATTACTTAGACCTGCTGTGCTTAAGAACTTTTAATAAATATTTTAATTCATGCTCTTTTTAGTAATGAGCAGTTGTCAAACTGTATAGGATATGGGGGATTTATAAAAAGTTTTAAAGCCCAAGACAATGACATTAATGCACAGGGTTTATTTATTTATTTAAAGATTATGAAAGGACTGACGGTGCTTAGTATACATCAGATTTTTTTAAAAAAAAATCTGCAAATAGGACAAGACTGACCCCAAATGCTATGCAGATTTTTTTTTACAGTTTTTGTTCATAAAAACCCTTTCATTAAACTATGTTTTGGAAGATGTTTATCAGTTAAATTCATTTTCTGTTCCCTCCTCTTACCACAGGTGTCTCCTCCTTCAGATTTCAGAACAAACAGTAATTCTATTATTGTGGTTTTTAATTTTGCTAGGGGTTAGGAACATTTTAGCAACTTGTGCAATGTTTTTCACTCACATAAAGTACATTTAACCACTGTGGTTACGGTGTGCATACATAGATCAACAACTGGAATATATTTTGCCAATTAAGAAAAAGTTATTCATATCTATGATTATCAAAGGACTTCTTTGCAGTATGCGCTATGGTTTATCTACATCATACCTGTACCTTAATGGTACCATTTATATCTTAAAATCATCAGTATGTTATATTTTTCCAACCAATGTTATACCAGACTCGTTACACTGTATGTATGTGTCAAACTCAGTGCTATTTCCTTGGTCACTCTTTTCAGTGGACTCTACTACAATTTTAGGCAAAAGGTGTATTGATATCTACTCCATTTTATTTCTACATGGAGACATTCATCATAGTATCTAGCTTCAGCTTGATCCATGTAAGGACAAAGTTCTCTGTTTCACCCTTGGATGATGTTTGTGTATTTATCACCATCTCTTACTAAGGTGAGGCTGGTGCAAAGAGATGGGACTTGAAGTGCTCGCTAAACAAAGGAAAACCTGAATTAATTCTGACTTCTTGTGTGAGACTTCCACAGCTGAGCTCTTAGGGTATGTCTACATTGTAATGAGACACCTGCAGCTGGCCCAGCCAAGCTAACTGGGGCTAAGGGATTGTTTAATTAAGGTGTAGATGTTTGGGGGTCGGCTGCAGCCCAAGCTCCAGGACCCTCTCACCTTGCAGAGTCCTAGAACCTGGTCTTTAGCCTGAGCCTGAACGTATAAACCACAATTAAACAACCCCTTAGCTCAATCCCAGAAATCTGAGTCAGCTGACATAGGTCACCTGTGGGTTTTTAATTGCAGTGTAGACACAGCCTTAGAGATCTCACCCAGACACCTTTCACCAAGAATGCCTTATTGATGGCTTTCTTGTGGGTACATCAACCAATGTCCCTGAGAAGTGCTGAACTGGTGTTTCATGAAGAGACCCATTTTCATTTAAATGTCTGAAATCAGAATGGGAGAGGAGACTGTCCCTTAAGGGAAAAATAGTGTAATAATTTAATTAATATGGGGAAAGGAAAGATCGGGTAAGGAATTCCCCTTGCCAGATATTTCCAAGCCAACCATTTACATTCTTCTTATGGAATCAACAGTTTCCATGTTTTGATCAGCTCTTTTTTGAACCAGAAAACTAAAAATCAAAGACAGACCCCGATTCAACAAGATCAGATACTAGGGACTCATTCACTGAGCGCACACAGTGAACAACTGAATAATTCATTAAAAACACAGTCTCACAATACTATGACACCTGTACACCCTGTACTTTTTCTGTAAGAAAAAATTAAAATGTAAAAATGCTTTCCGGGGATGTGAGGAAGGCAAGGCCAGTCCTTGGTTTTTATCCTTTTACAATCAAATTCTCAAGGAGCCCTTGTGGACGAAGAGGATTTTGGCACCCAATTCTTCTCATAGGCTCTGATCTCCAGATAAGAACTTCTCAAGCATGTTAGTTTGCGCTCACCGTCCTAGTTCTAACCACTTACCCATGTACAGTACACAAAAGGGCAACTATAGTGGATGCCTACGCCACTTTATCTGCTTCTCAGAAAATAAAGAGCAACTCCAGTACTTAGGAAGAACATAAAGCACCTGCCATGAGTTAAATAAATTGCTAAAATAGTTGGAGCCGCACAGTAGTGTTGAGACAAGATGCCTCAATTGAGGCTTCTTCCTTCTTGATTCAAAAAAGGTGGAAATTGCTCTAGTTGAGTGGCCAAGAAGAGGAAATCAGCTGTGGAATAAAGAATCTGGATTTTAAAAAGTCACAAAACATCCACATGAGGAAAATAAGACATTCTTGCCTGCAGATGGTTTAAAAAAATCAGTGAAGACAACCAAGGAGGATTGTGAGGATGGAAGAAAGCACACAACATGATGAAAAAGGAAGGGAATTTATTAAATGATTTAGAGAAGAATGCAAATCTTCAAAGCTCTCTGCATGGACAGGAAATGTCAGAGGGTCTTTTAGGGACTCCTGGTATTCACAGAAAAATCCCATAAGGAGAAAACCAGGATGGGTACACAGAGGATTACCTTCCTCTCACAGAACATTAAAACTGGAGTGCCAACATGTGGAGATGAAGTGATGGAAACCAAACGGCCACCTCCACTAAGAGAAGGTTAAAGGCTATCAAATATAATGGCTCAAAAGGGTCAGAACAGAAGACTGCAAGGAGAGATTGAGGTTGTACAGACAAACTCAAACCTTAATTGGGAGGCCTTGTGACCAGCAGGGAACCAAACTGAGAAGCCATCTATTTCCGGTTTCTTGGTAAGGTAAAAGCTTTGTGGGGTTGGAATAGCCGGATTCTTCAATCTTGAAAACAGAAGGGTGGACGAGGAAGCCAAGCTCTGAAAGGGACTTCCTTGTGAGAAAGATAGGAGTCCAGTAGGCCTCCTGTTCTAATTGTTAGTGTCTGAGCTATGTGAAAAAATATAGGAACAATCTCTTGGTGTCCTTTATAGAGGATGTAGAAGGCAGGAGGAGAAAATAGGTAACTGTAATGGCAGAGGGCTCCAGATCTGTCTCTATTTTCCTCTTCTATGGGAGATCTTTGGCCACATGACAAAAAGGAACCATATTCTTGTCTGCAGGTGGTTTTAAAAAAAAGCAGTGAAGACAACCAAGGATGATTGTGAGGATGGGAGAAAGCTACTTTTTAGCAAGGGAAGACAAGAGATACACAAGATGGGAGCACTGTGCAAACTAGCCTTATGACGGACAGCTGGAGAGGGATGGAGAAAGGAGAGACAGCTTCTCTCTCTTGCTTCCTTTCTTTGATGTGTACTCCATAGGGATTCTAGTAGCTGGCTGGAGCACAGGAAAAACACTCAGCTAGCAGGACCAACCTGCAGGGAAAGAGGAAACAACTGAGAAGCTGAGCCTGTCAAAAAGAGGAAGATTGTGTGCCGACATCTTTTCATACCCAGATCATCTCTCAATTGAATATTACTAGAAAGAGGGACAAGATGGGTGAGGTAATATATTTTATTAATTAGAGAGACAAGCTTTCGATGTTGTTGCTGTGTCAGTCCCAAGATATTAAAGAGACATGGTGGGTGAGGTAATATCGATGAACCAACTTCCCAATAAAAAATATTACCTCACCGACCTTGTCTCTCTAATATCCTGGGACTGACAAAAATACTGCATATAGCAGAAAGAGGAGCACCCAGTGTCTATACATCCCAGAACTTTGAATCATCAAATGTTGTCATGGAAATTAGCCCCCGTTAGAAGAAAAGATTTGTTGGGATATATTGGGAATCTAGAAATTACAGTCATGTATGATTCAAAACTTATTCAGAAATTATTTAAGCATATTGGTCATAAGTCTCAGAATCATAAAATACGTTAATCAACAAGAAGTATGAAAAGTGAGCTTTTTCAGTCCACAGCTTTATTATTAGCAGTACTAATATACAGAAAACACGTTTGAATAAATAAGTGTCCTTGAGATGTTAGATTCTATACAGCCAAAATGAGTATTCAGCATCTATAGTTTCCCTAAAAGTAACAATTAGATCATTAAAATAAATTTAGAAAAATAGCCTGTAAAATAAAAAAGTTAAAAAATAGTCACCTTCATTTTATTTCATAGGTCACTGTTATATCATCTAATAAGATAATTAAAAACATGCAAGCAGCTGGTACTGCGGCTAAACAGATTAATGTAATAGTCTGTAGTCACATGTGCTGGCAAGGGGTTCACCTCTTTGGCGAGGAGGGGGTCAGCTGCCCTTGGGAAGTAGAGAAAGACAATATTTCTACTTTCCAGTGGCACTGTATTACAGATAGTGAGGTTAGAGTCTAGTTTGATTTGTTGGCCAACCAAGTGAACAATTTGCATACCTAGCAAAGGCTTCTATTGTGGTGGTACAATACCACAGCAGTGTAAAGATGAAACACACATTTAATGGAAATGAGTTCTTCCAAAATAATAAAATTCAGATTTTATTAATTATAAGAGTACTCAAATACTAAAAAACTCAAACAATCCACGTGGTTTAAATATTACCACTGGTGAACATCAAGCTTTCAATGATATTTTACAAAGATGACTATTTAACCACATCTTACTCTACTAAAGCTTCTTTTCAAGCACACAGAATAATGTAAATCAGAAGCTGAAGATCATTTAACAAATTCTCTGCTACTTAACAAAGATGTATCCATAACTTCCCAGCATATCTAGAAATGTCCCAGTCTCACATGCTTCCCATTTCCACTGGTTAATGAGCTAGGAGAAAACACTGACTTATCGAAATTTAATGCAAACAAGATCCACACACCCTAAAAAGATACAGACTATGTATAAAACCTTTTAAGTAACAAATATTAAGGTAGCACCATCAGTGTAGCTGTAGTTAAAAATCAGACATATGAATCTTTAATTGATGATGAATATTAACTCCAGGCTAAAACTTTTAAGCCTTTTATTTTCAAATTTTGCTTAAAACAAAAAATGCTCTTGGGATTAATTATACAACAAGGATTATGTTAGTACTGTACTTTCAAAAGTTCTAAAGCACTGGTAACTACCTGTTTTTCCTAAATCAAACTAGAATGCAACTGCTGTTAATACTTAAAAGAAATATATTTTTTAAACCTATAAGGAAATTTGTTTCTTCAGGGAAAACTTTCAGTGGGACTTAGTGCACATCAGCTTTCTGCACATATGACACTTGCATTGACCCAAAAGCCTACTGCCTGTTAGAGACCTAAGTATGGTGTACTGTAATAGAGAAGTCAGGCATTGCTATAGTCTATCAATTAGTAATTTACTCAAGTAAATAATTGTATTCAAAATAATATTCATTTTAAAATGTTCTGTTGGAATTATGTCCTTGAAGGATACTTGGACAGCACGGAAACAGATTTACATGTAAAATATTTACCACCTTTATGTTTTATGTTTAAAGAGAGGAGGGTGAAGTAATATCTTTTTTTAGACCAAATTCAGTTGGTGAGAGCAGCTTTCAAACTCTGTGTAAGCTCAAGAGCTTCTGTCTCTCACCAACAGAAGTTGGTCCAATAAAAGATAATTACTTCACCCATCTTGTCTCTCTAATATCCTGGGACCAACACCGCTACAACAACACTGCACACCATCAATGTAGTTCAACATTCATGTTTTCTTGCTCATCAAGTTTTTGTCTGTTCACCTTAATATAGTCACAGCTCTGTGCTGCATGTTATCAATGCTTCAAACCTATCCGCAAATTTACAGTCTTGTTATATGGTACGAGCCACTTGCCACTGAGCAGAAAACATTCATTACACATCTTAAATAATGTAATGCTACTTAATAACAGTGCTGATTTGCCAACTATTCAATGCCAAAGGTTTTGTTTAATACACGACATTACCTTGCTTTATCATCTTGCCTCTGATTGTAATAAAATAATACTCTGGCACTGCATAAAGTCAGGCACTGATTTTGAAATATTTGTTAACTTCAGTGGTAGTTTTATAAAGTTCTATTGGAAACTTCTCTTTCAGAATTCACTTACCATTCAGTAGCGGTGTGACCAAGACACTATTATATTTACTCCTAGGGCTGAGGGAAAACGAAGGACAACTTCGTGCCCTCCACTCCCTTGGTTCACCCTCTGTATCCCTAAGCTGGAAGATAGTGATGCAGCGCAGCCTTTACCCAAGAAAAGAATTCTTAACATGGTAGGAATCCCTTGCTGTCCCCTTAGCTTTATGGCATCTTCATGGCTCAAGTAGTGCAAAGGGGCCTTAGTGTGGGCCATAATCTTACCTGCAGGACTTCATGACTCAAATAGCAATTCCTTTGTGCAGAAAACTTTACTTTTTGGGTCCCATCATGAAAAGTGCAGAGTACTCTCAACTCCCAAATGAAATAGACTCTCCTTTCATGTTATAATTTGGCAGCTGAGATCAGCTGAGGTGTTTGAGATAACACCACCTTCCAGACGTAAGTGTCCTGAAGATAATGGAAGCATGTTCTCAGTCAAGAGTCCTCAACTTCTGGGTTCACTCTTCTTGCTGATCTGACAGGATGACCCTTCAGGGATTGCTGCAAGGCCTATCCATTTACATAGTTTTTTGTTTTTGTTTTGCATGAGAGGGTGGAGATTCTGAACCCTTTAATTAACATTGGATAAGCTTTTTAACAGTTATTTTTGTTATTCATTTTGATATTTTGTATTTGTCCAGAGAATCTCATTAGCACATTATATAAATAAATCTGAAAGATTGATGATTAGCATGGTTTTACTTACTGCACATTTAAGAATCAGATTTTGTTATGCAGACATATAATTTAAACTGTATTTGTGCCAAAACTATGGATTTTCCCAATCACTGATGGCTCTTAAATGTTAATTGAATAGTGGAACCGGCTCATTGTTTATATGAAGTCTGAAACAACACTTCTACCACTTTTATCCATTATCTAAGTTATCAACCAACACAGGAAGCAGCACTTCAGTTTTTCTTCCTATTAGCTTTCTCTGCTTAGATTCAAAGTTCAGATGACAATGCTAACAAAAAAGTTAACTTAGTATTCCATTTTTCTTAAATGGTATTTCTAGTGTTTATTACTAATTGAGATGTAATAGTGTCATGATTGCAGGTGATAAATCAAAATTAGATATTACCAAACAATATTTATTTCTATTGTGAATTACACTACAAGTACTATTAGGCTCCAATGTGATCAGTATATTCACTTACCATAAGATCACAAAGATCATCCTGGTGAATTAGTCTTTCACCTCAAAGCGTCCATAATTGAGCTTAAGTGACACACTTTGAAGTGAAAACCTTTGGTACCACCACTTGAAAAATACTTCATGGACATGTGAGCTTTTGTTATTGAAATGTTTAACTAGCTTGTTCCCTCTAACAAGATATGCTTCACAAACCAATCTGGTTTTCCACAGCATTCACTAATCCTTCAGTAAAGAGATAGCAAATCAATCCGTTGAAAAAGCATGCTTCAGTTTAAGTTGTATAATATTCTTAAATAACCTCAGACTGCTCTTTGGCTTTAAGTAGGTGATGATTCCCATTCCAGTCGAACAAAAATATGTTTAAAAATAGGAAACAAATACCTACTTGTAAGAAATAAATGTCCCATCAGAGTCTAAGGCATGATGTGTTCTTCCATTCTCATGGGATCCTCCTAAAAAACAAAAATGAAAGACATGAGACATGGATACACTGTTACTGAATGCAGCAATGGACAAGGGCATATGTAAGAGATCTTAATTATGTTTCGTGGCAAATGTGCTTCATGGTTAATAAACAGACAACCTTATCTGGATAGTCTCATCCTTCCATCCTGAAGAATGTTATTGATTGTAACTAGAGAGGACCTCAAATCTCAAGCTTCAATTCTGGATATTAATTTTACCATACCTCAAAGGTGCTTGTATCTGAGGTTTTGAGTTTAACAACTAGAGATAAACCTAAGTGAATAAGATGCTTTTAAAAGATAATGCCTAATAAAATGGATGAAAAAGAAATATGTTTTATGTATACAGTAGACTCTCGATTATCCAGGATGATATGGGAAAAAATAATTCTGGTTAATAAAATCCTGGATAATCACCATCCATAGGAAACATGGGGAGGGAGGGTTGGTTCACCAGCCACCCTGCGCTGGGGGGGAGGAGGGGGAGGAGGGGGTGTTGGTTCATTGGCTGCCCTGCGCCCTGGTGAGGTTTTTTGTGTGTGTTTGGGTTGGCAACAAAGCCAGAGCCAGCCCTGCGAGTTACGTGTTCGTTTGTTTTTGACATCCTGGTTAATCCACATCCTGGTTAACCCAATCCTGGATAATCAAGAGTCTACTGTATATTGTGAAATGTTTGTAACTAAGTGAATGGTAAAATGAAGTCTTCTTTCTACAGAAGGCGGCCAGGGCAGTTCAAGTTTCCCCTCACATTGCCTTAGTAACATGCCTCTAAGCAAGACAGACTACTTACAAAGAGGAGAGGGTGGTCCACCATTAATACCCCTGAATCCTTGGTCTTTTCCCATCAAGACTGAGTTATGATGCGTAGACAAGTGTTTTATTTGAATAAGAGGTATAGCCATATGACCCAGTCAATAGAATTCCACAATGGGACTCAAGAGCCCTGGATTCTACTCTTGGCTCTGCCACCTAGCTGCTGTGTGACCTTGGGCAAATTACTTCACTTCCCTTTGCCTCCGTTTTTTCATCTATAACTGAGGCATAATGATACCAGCTGGCTTTGTAAAGCACTCTGAGATCTCGGAATGAAAAGCACTATCCAAGAGCTGGGCACTACTATTACAAACTGGCATAAAGAATTGCTGCCCCTTTGATACTTTCCTACCTATTGAAGAAATACCTGTGAACTCTTTAGTTCTCACATATTTGGAAAGTATATTTAATACAAAATAAACTACTCTACATATATATTATAAAGTCATAACAATTTTCTTAAACCTTGCACTAAGTAGGGAAGGGTTTTGAGGCTGTCAGTTTCAGAATCAGAGATAAAAGTGATTTCACTTAGCAAATCAGATCGTGCATTCCCCGGTTGGAAAAGCTGCTTACCCATGCCAGACTGAAGACTCATCTTCCTGCTGACAAGTTTGCACTCTGCTTAAAAAATTATTTTTAATTGAAGATAAATTTTTGTTAATAAACATCTTTATTTTCAGCTGTAAAACAATTCTAAGTTTAGTTTATATAAAAACTTGTTTATTACTATTAACAGTGCAGTGTTTTATCCTTAGAGACAAGGAGAATGTAACAGACAAGTATCTGCTTACATTATAAGCCAGTAAATTCCTATAGCATGACTTTCAAATACCACATTATATTTGGTTTTAGCATATTTAAAGCTTAATAATTTAATGATTTATACAATTTTAATTTGTACTTTCAAACCACTCTGAACAATCTGAGGTGCCACTGGAGATCATAACAGTGGTCCTGGTTAAGTCAAATAATAATTATAGAACTTTCACTTTAAAGATGAGATTATTTTTAATTAGTGAATGAAGTACTTGAGGTACCATACTTATATAATTACACTACTCATTAAATGGTTATTGAAAGCTGAAATGTAATTTTAGTGACAGCTACCTATTTTTCTTTGTAAATTTTATAGATGACAGATAAATCAAGAATACTAGTTTACTCAAAATTCCTTGCAGCTGTACTTCAGCTTTCAGGTATAGAACAATTAAGCTGTGCTTATTTTGAAACTTTAAAAAAATACTTATCTTAAAGATTATTTTGCTAAATAGAGAAACAAAGAAATAGTATGATCACAGAGATGGGAGAAATAAAATAGTGATAAACAGATATTTCTCTTATGTTTAATGTCAGCAAATTCTGGTTCTACCATGTACTTTCTTTTCGAGCCCTATTCCTGGAAAAACAGAACACATCTGCGAGGCAGTGTCAGCTATTTTATTAGAAGACTGTTTTGTTTAACAAAATGAACACCCAGCGACAACACAAATATGGAAGACTGATTTTAGTCAAAATGTGTTTGCTGTGTAATGCAAACAAAAAAATTACTTAACAGATTGCAGATCTTGAGTATAAAGGGGTAATCAGCATACTATAAGCATTATAATATGCATGAAAACTACATATAATGCCACAAAAGACTCCTTTGCTTCTTTCTAACACCAAGGTTCACAACTCTTCAAACATCAAAACCCTTCGGATTATTTTACTCCATAGGTATATATTCAATATCAAATTAATTCACATAAAATTATTCTAATAATTAAGGGACCCTGACAAATGACAGCATAGAGTTTTTGGCCTCATAAAATATTAATCCATTGACTCATCCTCAGTATTTTAATCACTTCCACATGATGCTTCAAATTCAACTTATTCCTCCATTTTTCCAAAGGCCATTATCTTGTACAACTTAATCTTTTCTTTCTCACAATGAAAACTAAACAGAAGAGTAAATCTGTTTCATTAACAATATTAAAGCTAAGATTTCTGAGTTTGTCACACAGGGAAAAAGCAATAAAGTTTTGAAGATGGAAAAACTGCTTTGTTCCTTCAATCCCCTAGTTGAAATTAATTATAGCAAATGTTTATGAAAACATCTGTTCCATGCAGTTATAAATTCTTAATTTTAGCATGGCCGATTCTAGGCTTCTCTATTATTTTGAAAGAACCGTCTGAAAATTGAAAGGTTTATAAAAGAACAGGCCATTTGATTTTATACAGCACGATATATGTAGTTTGCAGTGTCCTGAGGATCTCTACAGCAAAGAAAAATAATACAAAATACAAAAAGACTAGCTAAGACAGACACAAATCAGAAAAATCTTCAACTGGTCTAACTTGGTAAAGGTGAAAAAATAAAAATAAAACCAGATCTAAGGAACACCACCAAGTAAGCCTGCATTACAAAACCCAAGTCTATACAAAGTAAAATGTAGTAGGTATATTGATTTCTATCTTATGCATTTAAGAAAGGAGGAAGAACAGAGTACACTTGACATTACCTATTCATGTCAACAGAGGGTGCTAGAGAGTTTAAGATGATTCAGCAGCTGCACCACTTCTGAAGCTCAATTATTAGTATAAGATCCTAAGCTCCGAACGCTCTCTTGGACTTTTTACATAACACCCTTGCAACTACAGTGTTAAATTCAATTTACACCAAATAAGCTTTTAAAATGATTAAATGTAGCACGCTTGAAGCAGTGTACAGAAACTGAAAATAATGCCTTCAGCTAAAGAATTAAGTGCACTGCACTTCTGATATTTATAAAATAATTATTAGGCTAGAAAGTTGAAGAACATTTCACTCTGAGAAAGTTGTTGAAGTTGTCTGAAACAAAAATGATGCAACTTTTTGGTGAGCACAATCTTTTAAATTCAAACACACACACACAAACCCTGCTTCTGAAGTAATTTAGGATCATTGACAGACGCATACTTTGCATGCATTCATTGCTTTGTAAAGATATTTTGGTAGCATTTTAAATATTAATACTGTGCCAAAACAATCTTTATACTTTCCCATAGATAAAAAGAGATAATATTCTGGTAATGAGATGCATGTGAACAGTTAAAAATTGTGCAACATGCTCACCAATGGTCAAGAACTCTTGCACTAGATTGTTAATCTTGCAAATTAACAAAGATGAGACAAATTACCCTGAATGTTGATATAGCTTTTGCACATTCCTAGAGAGCGCTATTTTCCTTATATATATCTGAGTTTTCAACAAAGAGGACACTGGAGCAAGATATTCTACAGTACCCACGCACAGACTAGTTTTGCATCAGTGGAGGATGGTGACATCTGAAAGTGGGTAGTCAAAACTGACACATAAAGGTGCAGAATGAGAGCCTGTTTATAGCAGTAGGGAAAGATAGCGTATCTGGTGAACAATATGGTAGGAAATTCTATCCTGAGAAGCCTCCACTGTTTTGCAGTTATAAAAGAAAACATTTTGTACGGGCAAGAATAACCAATATTGCAAAAAAACTCAAGTAAATATAATCCTGATCTGTCTTTTGGATTTCTACTTTGATAGACTAAAGTTGCATTTTGCAATGATGTATACATACAAAATCATGGCAAAATGTAGGTTCATAATAGATTACTATGTTTTCTTTAAGCAAAAAAAATATATGTCTTAAATAGTTTAACTAAGAATTACATGCACAACTTTTCATATGCAAAATACTAAGATTTGTATGCCCAAAGTGCATTTGTGAAGGCAAAAACGTGGCTAGGAAATGTACACAAAATAAAACAGGGGTGCATGAAATTGGGATAAAGTTTAAGTAGAATCTTTTGAAAATTTGACACTGTGTCTCCAAGTTCATATTCATTATACTCAAAGAAATTCAATAGCACCATATTATAAAAAAATGTATTCTATTTTTGATTTTGTAACATCTTCCACGCTACCTCTTTGGCCTGAAACAGCCCTCACTTTTAGGGTGCTTTGCAATCAAACTGTGCTGTGCTAAGAGGTGAAGAGGACAAGAAAAGGGGAAACAATCAGAAGGAAAGAGTAGCAGATAACAGATCAACCAACAAGGGTAGCGGGAAGAAGCAGTTGTCAATTATTCCCTCTTTTGTAGTTTCCACAACACTTTGTGGCTCTCTGGCCACTTTAAACTCGCTTTCAAATTTTTAAAAAGTTTGGACTTTTATTTTGTAAATAGAAAAAGGATTTAAAGTAACAACTACATATCCACAACAAACTCCTGGGCAACTACAGCCAGATTTATGTGGGTTGGAGATAGTGTTCAAATAGACCACTTTAAAGTTTAAAATTTAAATTAAATTCAACAAAAAATATCTCCAGAGAAGAGCGTGAGATTTATAATCTTTTAGCTACTCTTGTCTTTTACTTATCTATTAAAATAACCCTCTGCTCCCAAAACTGAATTTTTAAGTTTTTTTTTTTTTTTAAGTAAAATAATGAACCATATTCTAATGGAAAATAAGCCGACCATGATGTGCCTGGGAAGGATTGGTAGGTGTGGACCAATACGATATTAATGCATTTGCAGTTGTGACTTAGTGTAAGCCCTTTATTGCAGGAAGAATAGGAAAAATTCAATGGTGATGTTAACAGTGGTGCAACTGATCAATGTATGACTGTAAACAGAAAGTAATCTAATGTGCACCGATTCAGCATTCTGTTGGGTCTCACAGCACTGGCCAGATGACGCTTATCTCTTTCAGTGAAGTCAGTAAAAGTTTAGTCTGGTTATCCCAGGGTTCAATTTGGTACCAGGAGTGCTGTGATTGCTGTTAGCACAGGATGAAATTAGATTACAGTGAATATGCTTTATCTCACCTCTTCTGGCCACAATTATTTTAATGCTCCTCTTCTGTTTCATGCATTGAACATCACATTGGTGCCAGTTACACTTACTGCTGTCAATCATTTACAACATGTAACTTAAACTAGTGTTTAGATCACCAATTAATTTGACACAAACACTTCAGTAAGATTTAGCTCCATTTACTCCATGCTGCATTCAGCCCAGCATCAAGTGGACTGTCTGCAACCAATAAATAATGGCCACCTCTAAACCTCAAGAGAGTCCTTAGAGATCATAAAATAAGTATTTAGTGAAATAAAGAGGTTGAAGTAGTCTATTACAGCTATGGACAATGCCATGAATAATCATATTTTTACAGAAAGAAAAATCTTAGAATCAGTCTGGAACTATTGCTATAAATTGCTATAACATGATGCAAAATCTTGAGTGACTTAGTGCTTGCATCCAGAATGTTGCAGCTAATTTTAATTTAAAATATAAACAGCCTGAAAGGCCTGTGAACTGTAAATTGCAATAATCCAACCGAGATGTAATAAATAGGAGTTAATGACTCAGCATGCTCCTGAGACAACACTGGTCATACAGCTTTGCTTACTTTTAGACACGCACGATCAGGATATAAAGGTGGTCTCTGGAGACCTTTTACTTTGATAATAGCAAAAACATACCACCACTTCCTTTTTAAATCTCAGGGTTACTATGGTTCTTCAACTGCACTCAGTTTAAGAATTCAAACTGTAAAATACATGTATATGCAATCATTCTATTTTGGAAAAATAAATCATAGTTAAATGTTGTTTTCATTTTCAAACTGACCAAAAGGAATAACAGCTTCATGCCCAACTATTCTTATACAGTTGGAGCTAAAAGGTTGACAATTGGATAGGACAAGCAGTTTTTTGCCTTCTTGATACCTTGCCAGCCTTAGAAACTGCAATTAAATACTTGGGAAAAAAAACTCTTATGGCTAAAATAACTGAACACTTTCTACATGAAACTAAACCTAACACACTGGCAACTCAAATTGGCTTGGAGCCAATGGGCCAGATTTTGAATCAAATTGTATATCTCTGTAAATCTGGAACAACAACTGAGCTACTTTGAATTTACACCAACATAAGTTGAAGGAGACTTTGGCCCACTAACTGTAATTAGAAATGGAATTCTACTCTTATACCAAAACTGTGTTGCTCACAATATACCTAGTATCTATATCAGAAGATTTCCAGGACTGTCACTCTGTTTCTCATTCTGAAGCCTAGAATGTATGTTTAGTCAGTGTGAAGCAAGGAAACAGCTGTAAGCATGGTTGAGTGCTCTTTTTGTTTGGAATGTCATCAGGTTCAGTCATTCCTGGGATTTGTGATCTGTACTGTCCAATTTTTAAGTTCTCAGCCATTTTGACTTTATGAATTACTCCTGCGTGACGGCAGTCCTCAAAAGGTATGAGGTCCTCGATGGCACAGCCAAACGAAGGACTGCTGTCCTAACAGATGCAGCAGCAGAGGAGTCTTGTACCAAGGCATAAAGTCTAATGAACATGTAGACTGAGCTTATATATTTATCAAGTAGAGGCACCCCTTGAAGCTATAGATGATGCTTGCACTCTTGTGGAAGGAGCTCTTACCCCATGAGAAGGGGGAAGATTAGACACATGACAGCAGAGCAAATTACAGCCCAAAATCCATTTTGAGATAATATAGCCTGAACCTGACCCTTTTTACAATGGCAACGAATAGCCTAAGGCAGAGGTGGACAAACTACGGCCCACAGGACCATCCTGCCTCATCCCCGAGCTCCCGGTCAGGGAGACTACTCCCGACCCCTCCCCTGCTCTCTCTCCTCCCCTGCAGCCGGAAGCACACAGCACCGCCAAGCGCTCTGGCCCGCCTCTCCTGCCTCCTCCTGCTCAGGGCTGGCGACAGGGTGGTACAATGGGTACAGCTGTACCGGGCCCCGGACGTAAGGGGGGGCCCCCCTTAAATCCGGGGCGGGCCCGGTACACAGCTGTACCCCCTTGTCGCCGGGCCCGTGAGCAAGGCACGGCTCCGGGCAGCCGCTGCAGCGCTCGTCAGCCCCCACCCCCCGCCCCCCTTTGCTTGTCCTGGCTGGGCCACGCGGCCAGAGCGCATGCGGGGGTTGGGCCCCGCAGGCGGCGGGAGACCGGCCGGGGGGGGGGGTGCCCCGCAGGCAGCGGGAGACCGGGGGGGGGCCCCCGCACGATCTGCGTACGGGGCCCCAAAATACCTGTCGCCGGCCCTGCTCCTGCTGCTCTGAGAAGCATGTTAAGAGGGAGGGACAAGGATTGAAGAAGGGGCAGGAGGTTCAGGGGTGCAGTCAGGGGGACAGGGAGGCAGTTGGGGCTGAAGTTCGGGGGGGGCAGTCAGGGGATGGGGAACAGGGGCCATTGGCTAGGCATGGGAATCCTGGGGGTCAGGGCAGTCAGGGGACAGGGAGCAGGAGGGGTTGGATAGGCATGGGAGTCCTGGGGGATAGGGGTCAGGGCAGTCAGGAGAGAGGGAGTGGGCGTAGTCCTGGGGGGGAATTAGGATCAGGGGTGCCAGGAGGAAGTAGTCAGGGGACAAGGAGTAGTGGGGGTTGGATGGGTTGGGAGTTCTGAGGGGGGCAGTCAGGGGGCAAGAAGTGGGAGGGAATGGATAGTGGGTAGGGGTCAAGCTGATTGGAGAGGCACAGCCTTTCTTACCTGGCCCTCCATAGAGTTTTGCAATGCCGATGCGGCCCTCAGGCTAAAAAGTTTGCCCACGCCAGCCTAGGGGATTTGTAGATGGTTTTCAATCTCTGCAGGTAAAAGGCTAAAGCTCGCTGAATGTCAAGGGAACGGAGCCCCCTTTCTTCTGAGGATGTGAGGTTTTGGGAAGAACACAGGTAAGTGGATAGACTGGTTCACGTGAAACGGAGTACTTTGGAGGTGAATTTAGGATGTAAATGTAATGAAACGTTCTTATGGAATACAGTGTAAGGAGGAGCTGCATCAATGCCCTGAGCTCACTAACCTTTCTGGATGAGGTAATGGCTACCAGGAATGTGACCTGCATAGACAGAAGAGATGTAGCAAGAATCTAATGGCTCTGAAGGAGGCTTAGTGAGTAATGAGAGAACAAGGTTCAAGTCCCATTCAGAAGTAGGCTTTTTATAGGCAGAAAGGATTGGATTAGGCCTCTCCAGAATCCGCTTGTCAGAGGGTATAAGAAGATCAAGCAACTCTGTGAAGGTAGATGGTATACACGCGTTGCACATCACAAGGAACTGATGGGAAAACCTGCTGTCTTAACAGAAAGAATACAATGCAGAATGAAAGGTATATCTGTGGCTTCTGGAGAAATATGTCTGATGTGCCCAGACAGAGAAACGCTTCAACCTGGCAAGTAATAATTCTTAGTGGAATCCTTCCTACTTTTATAAAGGACATTTCTTACAGCTTCAGAAGATGATTGCTCTAAAGATATCTCTTCAAAGGCTAGGCTCAGAGGAAGCAGCCAGGGATTGAGATGCCTTAACTTGCCATTTCCCTGAGTCAAGAGATCAGGAAATGTAGGAATAATGATAGCAGCCTGAGATGACATGTGTAGGATGTTTGGGAATCAAAACTGCCTGGACCAGTTGGGGGCAATGACAAAAACTCATGCCCTGTCCGGCCGAATCTAGAGCAAAACTCTAGGCACATCTGGTAGTAGATGAAGGCACGGTTCAGAAGATCTGACCATGCTAGGATTAGAGCATCATCCTGTGAGTGGTGACCAAGACTTCCCTAGAACAGCAAATATTCCATTTATTATTTGCTTGGGAGGCAAACAGGTCCCTGCGAGAGTTCCCCCATGGAGGGAAAATACTGTTTACCGCAGAGTCGTCAGGCTCCCCCTTGTGATCATCTGCACAGTTTTTGCTGAGAGAGTCTACTAGCACATTCTGGTTTCTTGGGAGGTAGAACACTGGCAGAGTAATCTGGTTGCCAAGACACCAGTTCCATAGACTGACCGCTTCTGTATGTGGCAGGGTGGCTCTTGCTCCTCCCTGTTTGTTGATGTAAAAGATGGTTGTCTGAAATTATTGGGCCATGGTGACCTTCAAACTGCTAATAGCATTAGAGCATTGATGTGAATCCTGGATTCTTGAGATGTTCAGGTGTGTTATGCTGTACAGTTGTCCATGTGAGCTCCCCAACCTAACAGGGATGTGCCGGTAATAATCATCCTGTCTGCCGAGGAAGTGAGGAAAGGAATGTAGACACAAATCTGATGAGAATTCTTCTACCAAGCTAGGGATGATATCAGCTTGAAGCCATGCTGCTGGGCAACAAAAGTGGAGTCTTGCAAAAGGCCACATAACCTAGGAGAGAGAGGTCTTGACAGGCACTCTGGGGCTGGTTATGATTTGATCAGTGATAATGTTCATAGCCTAAGACTGACAAGTAAGCCCTCGCAGTGATGGAATTTAGGTACCCTGATGAAGTCCAAAGTATACAGAGGAGTAAGAACTGATTAGTTGGCATTTACGCTGACCACCAGAAAAGAGAGGAGTTGCAACATTGTAGATGTTGGTGCCTGGGCCTCCTGGTATGACGTGGCGACAAGGAGCCAATCACTGAGGTAGGGGAAGACAGTGAAACCATGGTGTCTGATGTAGGCTGCTACAACAGAAAACACCGTGGAAAAGATCCTCAGGGTTGTATCAATGTCAAAATGGGGTACTCTGTACCAAAAGTTGGTGGAGCCAACTGTGAATCTGAGAAAGTGTCAATGAGTAGGATGAATGTCCAAGTGAAAGAAGGCATCTTTCATGTCAAAAGCTATAAACCACGTGTCTTTTTCTAGATGACAATGTTACCATTATGAATGGATATGAGTGGAGTAACACTGCATTTGTCATAATTGAGATAAGTTAGGTGAAAGTTTTAGCTATGTGGATGTGTACAAAAGACTGTATCCTAGAGATGTTACGCAGAAACAATCCAGCTAGATTGAGACATAGCCTGGATCGGAGGACAAGACAGGGTCTGATTCAAAGGTGACACACAACTTATGTGCCTCAGTGACAGGCAGGATGGCGAGGTTGATCAGAGTGATCAAGAAAGCATGTAGGGGGGAGAGGTTGGGGAAGAATAATAGCTATGTTATAGTCATGCTGAGCCTGAGATGGCTAGACACCCACAAGAAAATGTCAGAGACAGGGGGAGATAACAATTTGGACAGAGACAGGTCTGGAATAAAAAAAGTAGATCTGTGATTTGTCTGCACAGAGTTAATAGTTGAATTTGTGCTTGCAGATGAGATTACCCAGAGACAAAGCGTACAAGGAGTAGGGACCAAGGACAGAGCCCTGTGGAACCCACACAGAAAACGGAAGAAGGGACAAGGAATATCATCCAAAGGAGCAGTTAAACAGGTAGGAGAAGAACCAGGAGAAGACAGAGTCACAGAAGCCAGAGAGGCCAAGATTTCAAGATGAACTGCATAGACAACTGTATCAAAGGCAGCCTACAGGTCACGGAGAAGAAACAGAGTACTGGTTCTTAGATTTTGCCAAGAAGCCATTAGAGCAGAGGTCGGCAGCCTTCCAAAAGTGGTGTACCAAGTCTTCATTTATTCACTCTAATTTAAGGTTTTGCTGCCAGTAATATATTTTAACGTTTTTAGAAGATCTCTTTCTATAAATGTAAAATATAGAACTAAACTATTGTTGTATGTAAAGTAAATAAGACTTTAAAAAAATTAAAATGCAGAGACTCCCGGAGCGGTGGCCAGGACCAGGGCAATGCGAATGCCACTAAAAATCAGCTTGTGTGCCACCTTTGGCACGCATGCCATAAGTTGCCTACCCCTACACATTAGAGACTGTGATGAGAATGGGTTCAGTTGAGTGCCAGGGGGAGATTAGTGAAGGTCTACAATAGATACGGGGGAGAGGAAATCCAGACAGCAATTTTAAAAAAACACTTTCAATGAATTTAGAGATAAAAGGTAGAAGGGAGGTGGAGAAGGTGGTGGTTAGAGAAGCAAGTGGGGTCAAGGGTGACTATTTGGTACATTTTAAAACTATTAAATGCACAAATGCACAAGAGGCCGAAGATAACATATTTGTAAAATCGAGAGCAGCATCCATAAAACAAAAAAAACATGTTGGAATTCTATTAACAAATCTACTATGTGACTGATTTTAAAAGCAACCTGGTTGTCTGATTGCATCTAGACAGAACTTAAAGAATGCATTGCCATGGCCGAACTTAAGAGGTAAGACACAAACCGAGTGCATGGTTAAAAAGGAAACTGATGGAAACTTGTTTTAAGACGACAAAATCATGTTAACTTAATACCAGTATCTGGGAGCCAGCCCCACGCATTAAACACTAATGGCCAAGAAAAGAACACCAATCCCAACTTGTCTCATATACCCAAGATTGGCAGGTCCTTTCGAGTACCCTTTACCTCAACTGAATTGGCCAATATTGAGGAAGCCCACCCTGAAAAAAGCATACAGCGATCCACATCACCTGGTTACCCAACCCCTATATGCCCTTACAAGCTGATGCAAGAAAATCCTGGCCTCTTTGGATGCACTCAGCATCAGAAGACCTGACTCTGAGTGACTTCCCAATGCAGTTGCTTGAGCAGTACGAAGAGGTGATACAGGAGACTACATTTTAAATGTAAAATTAGAAAACATCATTGGAACACAATGAACCTCTTTCCACATAAATGGACCAAAAAATATCAATTGAACATTAAAAGCAATTGTTGGATTAGGTATCCAACTCTGCACTGGAAAGAATTTCCTATAAACCAAAAGGAAAACATTACTTTTGAGTAGAACTTATTTTTACAAAGCCTTTAGGATGGATGATCAGGTGTCTGATTTTCAACCAGAACACCCACTCGAAAAGGGACTCAAGCAGCTTCGGTCAGCACCGCTGACTGGGCCATTAAAATCCACCTGCTGCACACCAATCCTTCATCCCTTGTCCGACTCCAGAGCCCCCTCCCACATTCTGAACTCCTCTGCCCCATCCACAAGACTAGAGCCTGCACCACCAGTTATTTACCAAAGAAGTCACTGAATCTGTGGGGAATAATGGGCACCAACAAGGAATATATCCTTATTTACTCACAAATTGGGAAAGGAGAGAGGAAACAGAACTATACATAGAGGTTTAATCCTCACCAAGTAGCAGATGTCAGTTCTCCACTACTGCCTACTGGAGGACGGTGACTTGTGTGAATTCTTACTAATATTTTACAATGGAAATAATGATGCCCATAGAGAGTATTTTGAGATGTAAGAAATATGACTGTTTTAAAATGTAAATTAGACAAGTATGACTAGATTTTTCCTGCAGACAATTATATTTCAAGTTATCTAAAAAGCAGGATGATTTAGTTTATACAATAGTAGGAGACAGCAAGAAACATTTAGTAGTAGTTAATTTTTTTCTTGTTGGTCTAACTCTGTAAGGAGAACATGTAACATTCCTTTTGCCAAAATGAAATCATCCAAGGGGCAGAAAGAAAATGCCATTGGGCATCTGATGGGTAGCTGATCTGACCCCTTTCCAAAATCCGTAAACCATAAATCTCTTTGAATTATCTGACACAGGATAATGAGAACAGTACTGTACTTTTATACTTAAACATGAGAGCATAATGTAATCTGGGAAGTGATGGAGCAGACAAAGAATGGGTATGTATCCTAATGTATATACTATTAGTTACTGTAAGTCATAGGACAAAGTGAGTAATATAGAGCATGTGTGTTTGCACAAGTTCTCTTTCTGCTCTTAATGGAATGGCAGTGAATGACGAACATGAAACTTACAGCACATGAATAGTAGGGTAACAGAAAAACAATTTCCCACATAATTAGCAAAACAGATCTATCCATAAATTAATCTGGCCATTTTCCTTTTCAACAAAATATTCATGCCATCCAATAGTTACCCCTAAAATGCAAACCTTAGTTATCTAGAGAACACAAAATTTGTTAGCTGATTCATATGATAGGTTATTCACATGGACAGAAAAAAAGGCTTAATGTAAAAAAAAAAAAATCAAGTACTCTACCTGGGAACATATATTGGGCCTACAAAAAAACCAACTGTAATTAAGTGGAGACTGATTATTTCATATGAATTTCACTGAAGGTTATATGTTTACTGAAAGAATATAAATGTTGCACCAAATGTAGATATTCTGTCTGAGTACAAACATTAATTGCTTTCAAAATACAATATCCTTCCATTTCAAACTGCAGTTTACTTCGATATCTGAGTGAAGTCCTTTTCCTTTTACAGTAACATGTAACCAATTACCTAACAAAAATGTTTACATTAATCATGACTCTATATTTTAGTTTCTATACCACTAATTTTATTTTTACTTAGAATTGAACTCCCTGAGGCATTCTTTCAAGCCAACTGTTAATTTCGATCAGTGATAAAAGTTCCCTTAAGCTTCTTTTAACATCTACTGGACATGACCTCATAAAATTTAATGCCATTCATTAACCCCAAGCACTTAACTTTACACAGTAATGTCAGGCATCTGACTTTTCAGTGCATGAGAAATCCAAGTGGGAATTGTTTGAGAGATAAATTACATATGATTTGAGTTGCATAAAGTAAGGCAACAAGCAGCACGAAAGGGTAATTCAAGGCTATTTTACAAAAATGCAAGATTTTTATGAATCCTGTTATCTATTACACAAAAAAAATAATGCAACCAAAAGACAGACAACAGGCTAACTGGTAAGAAATTCAAAGTTAAGGTTGAACATCACGTTTTTAAACACTTTAAACCTATGCCTAGGTTTACATCACTTCTGGGGCACATCATTTTCATCCTTTGTTTTGAAGCTTTTATCAGGGAATGAGACTGCAAGTTTTAGTCAGCTCTCAAATCAGGTTTGTCAGGAGAAAGACACTACACTTCACTATGTAAGCACTCACTTCAGTCTGACTGGTCAGCCTCCTAGGAACACCTAACTTGCACTGGGCATGCTCAGAGGCCTGTGCATCCAACAGTCACATCCACACAACAGAGATGAGAGCTATGATACTGAGGAACTGAATAATGATCAGTTCTTGATGGTTTCAGCTTAATTTAGAAGAGCTCTACCAAAGACTTGACTAGGCACAGTGAAATGCACATTATCTCATGTACACCTAGTTAGGTTTGTTAGTATCACACACTGATAATGAGGAAACGGGCCAGGTGAACTGAACACATCAACAAATGTTATTTACAAATATTCAGCTACTTGCACATGTCCAATATTTTTGCTGAATTTGAAGACTGATTATTGTATTCATCACAAGTAGTCTTTATTTTTGATGCAGATAATGGTCCATTTTAGCATTCTTTACTATTCATCTACTTTGTTTGGAGGAGATATGGAGAAAAGTGGTTTGGTTACAGACAAGATCAAATTGCAAATGTTACATTCAAAAATCTGTTATCTATTTGTTAACCATCCATGAATTTAAGTTCCTGATGCTATACCAGAAAAAAATCTTAATTCTCGCAAAGACTGAAAGGCTCTTAAGGATGCCTAGAAAATTTCATAGCACTTCCATTCAGTCCTTGACTTGGCAGTTGCTAGTGGACAACTGACAGATTTTGCATTCAGCGTTTCTCAACAAACTTGTTATCCAGATGCAAAATGATGTGCATTTTGTCCTCCAAGAGCATTCACAATTTTGTGAGGTCTAAAACTAAGGTTCCCCTGGACTCTCAATATGAATAAATACCTTTGGTATAGCGGACTGAAGCAGGAGATGCTTTTTCAAGGAAACTAGGGTCAATATCATAGTTGGCTTTGCACATTAAGATAATTTTGATTTGGACTCTGATAAATGTGGAGCTAGAGGAGCTGCTGTGTTTTTGTACCACCCAGAACTTTTCCTAAGTATTTGGCTTCATTCCTATATGTAATTCCAATGATCCAACCGGAAGGTAACGAAAGTGAAAATAATTGTGGTCAGCTCTGAATAATACATTCAGGCTCAATCTTATGGCCACTCTCAGATACAAGATGATGTTTTTTGCAACCATCTTTTTTGGATAGCCAACACCACTGAGGAATCCAAAAAAACCCATCAACTTCTGAAGACCAATGCTCTAAGTAGTAAGGGATATAACAAGTATTTCTTTTTAAGTGCTTCGCTTGTCCTACCAATATCATCTGAGCCTCACATAGGTTCAGCTTTAGCTAGCTTCTCTTCATGCAAGTACTGATTTTGGCTAGGTGATGAGAAAGCTTGGAGACAGTGCTGTTTATATTTGACATAAGATGCAGATATAGGTGTTGTCTGCACAGTCCTGTAATTCAGACTATATTTCACCAGCTCTCCAATAGCTTCATGCATTTTGGATAGTATGCGGCGAGGACTCTAGCGATGGAGGAATGGTCTATAATGACCCTTCAGGTTTTCTATCTCAGAGGATTATCTGGGCCATTTCAGGTATTTCCATTAGCCATACAGTCTCTTGAGCTAGGTTAAGACTATTCAGTGATTGACTGTATCAGATGCTCAAGATAATTCAAGGAAGATAAGCATGCACTTCAATTGTCTATGAACAGTAGGTGGTCATCTACATGCCCTTGCATAAAACCTGACCAGAAGGGATCCAGAATACTAGCAGCTAATAAGCAGATGTTGAATATTTTTTGTTAGTTTTTGAATTGGTTTGCTTAGAAAAGGGAAATTAGACTCTAGGCCATAGTTTGTGAGGTCTCCAGTGACAAGTGATAATTTCTTTAGCAATGGTTGGATTATTTCATGTTTTATGGTGGGCTGTAGATTCCCCTCAAAGGATAGGTTAACAATCTCTTAGCAGGGATCCCAAGAGTCTTCTATTTTCTTTTGCCATTAAGAAAGGTCAGGGGTCAGTCAGTGGTAATAGGGTGTAAGTGCTTCCACAACTACTGCTGGAAATAGATAAACTCTTGGAAAACAAGGGCTGAATTTCTGGTTCTGTGCTCTGCTCATTTTTGGTAGCCCAAGATGTTATCCTAGATCAGTCGTTCCCAAACTTTAGCAACCTGTGCACCCTCTTCACTAAAATGTCAAGTCTCACAAATGCCCTCCTAAAAATTAATATTTCCAGGGATTTTCTCCTTTACCTGAATATAAATGATAAAATCAGTGACCTTGGAAACATAAACTTTGTTTGTATGACATGCTTATTACACACTATTTATTATTTATCATTACATTATTTTTATTACATTACGAAAACAGGAACACTCTTCTGAGATCTCACTTTTGTAGCTTGTATCACTTTGAATAAGCCTATTATAAGGTAAGGCTCCTATGTTTCATCAAGGAGTATCAGATGTGAAAAAGCATGAAGGTATTTAAGAAGTCAACTCAAAGAACTCCTCCTACACAAGCATTCAGATCTTGAGCAGTCTGGGCAAACAACGCATGTTACAATAAACAAACTTGTTTTTCATAATAATTTTAAAAACAATACTAGCTGCTTGTTTAATTTTAAAAACAGCAAAAATATCCACTTCCCTTTCCATTTCTTATGGGGAATCTTGAAGTTTAAATCTCCTCAGTGTGATAGATATGCTTGCTCTGATCTGCTTAAATCTTGGAAATCCAGGGGCTCCGGGTTGCTATCCCTGTGGGTAGGGACAGCTCTGTCTACCATTAGGGATTTTTTCTCAAGAACCCCCTTAACATTTTGCGAACCCCCCTGGGATTCACAAAACCCAGTTTGGGAACCACTGTCCTAGATGTAGGTATCTTTTCTGTGAAAAGGAGTAATACTGCATAGGCACGCAATGAACGGAGACTATTGAAACGATGTGTCTCCATTAATTAAAGTCCCTCCAAGAAACCTCCAAACCAATCTGTATATACAGTCTATGAAGGAACCAGCCACCATCGTATCCACTATTTGTTGGTGTCACCCCTCTCTTAGTCTTGGCTTAAACTAGAGCATGGGCTTTTGGGAAGAGAGGCAATTTTATGATGTATACAGAGATCGTATAATGTGTGTATACATTGCTTATCGGACCCATCTGGTTAAGGTTACTATAATTCAAATCAAGAACCGCAACAAAAGGAACTGGGGGTCTGGGGCTGAAGAGTGTGTCTCTGGGTTTACAAAATCCAAATTAACAGGAAAACTAATTTTTCCACCTCTCAAAAATCCAACATAACAGAAGTGGTTTTGCTTAGGTTTTTCCTATCCTCACCACCCCACCCAATCCCCCCCCCCCACACTCACACACACATCTCTCCAAGCTGAAACCAGGCATTGAAATTGTTGTTCAAAAAGTGAATATATTAGAATGTGTATGTACACAAACATGGGAATGGTTTAGAAATCTTAAGTATAGCAGACACTGGCAGGTATCTGTTCTAATTCTATGTGCACACTCACACTTCTGCAGGCAATAAATAATACAAGATGTGTTGTAAGATGCAACACAGTTCCTTGGCACCTTGAATGAATTCAAACATCTGATTTACAGTGTGCACCATCCAGTGGAAACATAGCAAATTGTTCTAAGCAGTTTTTATTGAAAAAAACACTAAATATAAACATCAGTATTAGAGTACTAAATATAGTTTTTAGAAAATATTTTACTGTTTTAACTTTTTTCTTGATTAAAATGTTTGCCCCACCAATTTATAAAACTAATCTTAGGTTTGTGACTCCTGCACTTGTCATTTTCTGGTGGGCTATATTTTCTATAAACATAAGCAGATTGGATCTGATATATCAATCAGATATTGATTGATATCTGGGGTTATCAGATATAATAATGGGGGTTTAAGAAAGTGGGGGTTAAGAAAGTGGCTGCTAGTGGAATACCTATAACACCTGAAAACTGAGGGCATAATTGCCCACTGAAGTTTCTACATCTATAAAACTTCAATCGGGACATGGTTTTAGTACCATTTAAAAATGTCTATATGCTGCTTAAGTGTGCTGCAAGAACACAGCTGCAATGGCTGTACTAAGGCTACTTTAGCTTCACTATTATATGCTACAGAATCACATAACTCTGTCTCAGCCAAAAGTCAGAAAAAAGTTTGGGCACTAAACAATACTTACTAGGTAAGGATGGGAATAGAGCAAAAGTATATTAGGTCACATGACCATGACTTACCAATTGGCCTGCATTTGGCACGCCAGAGTGTTTATAAATATTCATACACACATAGAGTACAGTATATATTACTCCAATCAATGGGGAGGCAAACCTAGTTTCTGTACAGCATAATTCTATGTGTTGGTTGGCTTAAATGAACCTTTTTTTCTTAATGGAAGCAATACCTCAGACAGACATTTTGAAGTTACCTACAAGCAATCAAGTATAAAACTCCCCCAAAATGTGGGATTCTGGGAATCACTGTCAGACTCAAATGTAGCAGCACTTGTGACACTCGATATAATGTAAATAGATTAATAATTTTAAGGGCAAAATATAATTATAGAAATAAATATACTGGCACCCTTACCAATGCTTTACCAATGCTGATAATTTACTACTAAGAAGCTGATAAAGGTCTGATTCTACTTTTAGCAATTAACAAAGATCCTTACCTCATTCCATCCCCACATCCACCCTACCCCATGATATTCCATATAAACTACACGTGAGGGCTATCTACTCTGTAGACAATTCAATTAATCTCACAAGTCACACACACACACACACAGATGTGGCACTAAGATTTACAAAGTTATTGAAACTTTTTAACAAGTAAAATGCATCTTTACTTAGCTACACCAGAATGAGGAATAAAGGGGTTTACATATGTTCCAATTCTAAACCTATCAATCAAACCCATGTTATTCCTTTGGGAGCTTATTTACATGCATATTTATCAGCCTCACATGCTAATTCCCTGCTGTTTTATGCCTGCGAGGCATGTTTATGAGTCATAATTGTTGATCTCATTTGATGTATTTCACTGAAGTAAGACATTATTCAGTTATGTGGCCTAATGTCAATGAATTACGATGACCTGATCTTCCAAATGTAACTTGCTCTTTAATTTTTATTAGAACATAACTTATTCAGAAGAAGAAATACACTAAAATGGAAGATTACTTGCCTCTATAATCATTTTAGTTAACCATCTTATCTTTCAGACACTCCACCCCACCTCTAGACAAAGGTTTATAAATTATGATATTTAATATCAGAATGTAAAGAATCTCATCCTTAAATTAATATTTCTTTGTCAAAGTGATGACTTTTAAGGTAATTTTATTTTAATCAGCCACAGTATAACTCCAGTAGAAGTTATCTGTGATTAAGAAGCACAAATTGTAATGCTTTATAATAACGTCTTTAAAATAGTGGCAAAAATTATAAGTGGAAACTATCTGTTGATAAATAAGTGCTCAAACAAATAAAACTAAATTCTTAATCATAGATGGTATACGTAAATTCATACAAAGTTCCATTAGTTTGCAACAAATGCAATTCATAGACATGACAGAACTTCAAGCTAACATTCAAAGGGGTACTCAAATAATTTAGGTCCAACATGTGACCTATTTTAAACCATCTGGTGGATAAATTCCTCCACAATCTTCCCTATAATTCTAATGCCCATTCTGGTGCCGAGAACAGTGTACACATTTATTCTTTTATAGCAAATAGCCAGCATGGATCCCAAATTTACAAATCCTAGACCCAAAATGTGCTGACATCGCACATGCCACAGGAGACTCTTCAGAGTAGGCTTTATCAACCCCCATGTAGAGTCACATACAGGTGCTGGAATGAGGACATCGCACATGCCACAGGAGACTCTTCAGAGTAGGCTTTATCAACCCCCATGTAGAGTCACATACAGGTGCTGGAATGAGGGGTGCTGGCGGTGCTATCTCACCCCTTGGCTTGCAGTGGTTTCCATCAGATACAAGGTTTACAGTTTGGTTCAATGACTCTCAGCACCCCTACTACATATTGTTCCAGCACCCCTGCATACAAAATGATCATGAATTATATACACTGTTTTGGAGCTAGAATTTTGGACATCAACAGTACTGAACAAGTTTCTGATGACAATCAATGGTGTTTTTTAGAAACAACGCCTCCTTGTCCAAACCAAGTATCTATTGTCATGTTGCCTTAAATTCCACAGAAATGAAAAATATTTGACAAATGGAAAAGGAATAAATAGTAATAAGATGCTTTCAAAGTTCTCACCTAGTATTACAAATAGAGTAAAATAATAATTTCAACTATTTTGAGAAATATTCTGAGAAGTGTCCATTTAAACGCCTCAATGTCACTATTGTGAACTACAACTTTAACCAATAGAAACAAATAGGCAAAACATGAAAATTTTTATTCTAACTAGCTGACTCACCCTGATGTCACGATCCTACCATCTGAGGAAATTTTCTGCAAGAATCTTAAAATCAAACTGTTAAGTACAAATATCTAACACATTCTACAATGGAATCTTAGAAAGATATTATCAGCTTAGAAGTGTGAAAAATTATATCATATTTTTCACAACCACAAATAATTTGTTGTTTTAATTTAAGTCTGTTTACGCAAACAAAATAGGTTTTGCATGCAAAAGTGCATAAATATGAGGAAGAGCCCAACCCCAATCAATGTGGGTTTTCCATGGCATCTTTTAAGTGAGAAGCTTACTTGTGATAGAGCTACACTACAACACAGAAGCATTAAAAAAAATTGTTTGAACAACTGAATGAACTGCCATTGAAATAATGTCACAGTGACTAGCTTGCAATTTCACCTCATGCATACCACACATTTAAAGCTGTCATTTTGGCATCCCACGTGCTATCAGATTAGAAAGAATTCTCACCATTTAATCAAACAAAACTGTCTATTAATTAACTTGATGAAATTTTATTTGGGGCCCAAAATCACAAAACTATTTTTGTTAACACTAGAATATTTAAAGCAAAAAGCTGGGATTCACTGAGTTCTAACCAACAGAAACCTGAGGTAAATGGTTAGAATACCTCACAATTAACTGTATACAAACAGTTTACGCTTAGAAAAAATCTGGAATTTTCTTAAGTATCTGTCAAACTTCTTGTATCATTCAGGTTGGTACAGGAAACTCAGATTTATAAGTGCATTATTTTTAAACATGCTACATTAATGAGATGTTATTTCATGAAGTAAAATAAAATCAATCTTAAGAATTAAATACTGCAATCAACTGGCTAATGAAAATTCAGAGCTGAGCTTTGTACAGCATTTGCAAAGAACAAGTTTTAAAACATTTTAAATCATACTTGTATAAGAAAAAAATAACACTGGATCGCAGAAATTTGGAGGTAGCTCTGTGGCTCAACATGCTTAATTTTCTTCTCTATTCCATTAAGATAACATCTGTTCTGGCCACCAGTCAGCAAATCAAATTGGATGAGAATTCATTTGAGTGCAAGGTAAAAAGGCGTACTAATGGACAGATTTATGGGTCTTTTTCCTTCTTCAGCAAAGCTTTTACATTTTTGAATTAAAAAGTAAACAAAAGCAACTATAGTATCTTAAAAAATAATTAAGTGACAAGCATATGGAAGAGGTATTGTAACCCTAACCAAAATCTGACATTTCCACCTTAAAAGAAAGCATACTTTTCCATACGTTCCTTATGTAATGTATATGGCATACTACACATTTTTAAAGAGTAAATTGCTGATTCTATTTGATTTGATTGGATTCTATCTGAAACCAATTTGATTAGGACATGCAGACAGATGAGAAGCATACACGGGGTGGATTTAAGTGGCAGACCACAACTGACCAAATTACAAATGGGAAGGGCATTAGCTATTTAAAAAGAAAAACAGATTTATTTAGTTTCTAAAAAATAGCTATTTATATTTTAGTTATGCGCCTATGTAGGTTCTATTTTTAACCTTTTTACCTACATGACATATAACATTAAAAATATAGGTCCTCCATTTGCATCAAATTGTATCTGAATTATCCACAGACTTAATCTGAACATATCATTGTGTCAAATAATTTGTGAGTTGCATAGAGTTTCAGTGAATATCCAACCAGAAAAGCACCCACAGTTGTAGTGACAGACTAAGCACCTAGTAATTCAAAGAATTCCTTAAGTCTTCTATGTGCATAGAAATGGTTTAGAAACCTTGAAAGGGCATTCTATTTTTGGATTTTTGATCCTTCAGGTTGGAACCTGGAAGTACTGAGGCACACAACAATTAAGCATAAGAAAGTTAACAAGGTGTTTTCTTTTTTAGTTACATATATACCATATAAATAACTCCATCTGAATTGTAGGGGAAAAAATCAGTCAAAACCCTTAGTAATATCACAAAGACTCAGAGAAGTAGCCGTGTTAGTCTGGAATAGCAGAGGTAACAAAGAGTCCTGTGGCACCTTAAAGACTAACTAAAGTATTAGAGCATAAGCTTTCGTGGGCTAATACCCACTTCGTCGGATGCAAGCAGTAATATCACATGATCTCACTCTGACATCATACCGTCTTCCACGTATTTACAATTTTAGAGGAAAGCCTGTTTTTTTTTAGTTCTTTTTAATTCTGGGTTTTGTTTCATTAACTATGGCATTGCCAAAATCCAGTTCTATGGTCTATTAATACATCTCCCTCAATACACTAACCCAGAACACTGTACCTATGAATTTCAGTTTTTATTAGACTGTTGGAACACCCAAAAGAAAGAAAAAATAATATATGTTTGCCCAACACAGATATATTTCAGGTTGATCAGAATCAATGAAACAAGACAGATGTTGGACTTTCATGTTATATACAGTGACAAATACATATTGCTGTATTTGTTCACCATATGTGAAGGCATATAGCCAATGTAGAAAAACCTGTTCTTAAATTTGTTATAAGAAGGGTCTCCATGGACATGGTTAAAATATTCCAATATATCTATATTAGATGACCACTGTCTTTACTCAAAGGAAGGTTGGATCTGGCATCTTTCTGTGGAACCACAAGCATCTTCTAAGACATTAACATTATTTCAACCTATTAATACTTTGCCTACTGCAAAACACTACACTTTTTTATTGTTTCAGAATTTGACTACTGCTAATATTTACAGATACTATATTCAGTAAAAATTTCAAATGAATTATTTGTCAAAAAAGCAAAAGGTGCCTCAATCATTTCATTGTCCAGAATGCAAAGCTGCTTCATAAATATCAAATGGTAGCATATCACTATAGAATATGATAGTACAATCATAGAATACTAGGGTTGGAAGAAACCTCAGGAAGCCATCCAGTGCAATCTCATTCTCAAAGCAGGACCAATACCCACTAAATCACCCCAGCCAGGGCTTTGTCAAGCCTGATCTTAAAAACCTTGAAGGATGGAGATTCCACCACCTCCCTAGGTAACCCATTCCAGTGCTCACCACCCTCCTAGTGAAATAGTGTTTCCTAATATTCAGCTTAGACCTCCACCACTGCAACTTGAGACCATTGCTCCTTGCTCGATCATCTGCCACAGCCGAGCTCCATCCTCTTTGGAACCCCCACATCAGGTAGTTGAAGGCTGCTATCAAATCTCTCCTCACTCTTCTCTTCTGTAGACTAAATAACCCCAATTCCCTCAGCCTTTCCTCGTAAGTCATGTGCCCCAGCCTCCTAATTAGTTTTGTTGCCGTCTGCTGGACTCTCTCCAATTTGTCCACATCCCTTCTGTGGTGGAGGGGACCGAAATTAGACACAATACTCCAGGTGTCACCTCACCAGTGCCAAATAGAGGGGAATAATCAAGTCCCTCATTCTGCTGGCAGTGCTCCTACTAATACAGCTCAATATGCCATTGACCTTCCTGGCAACAAGGACACACTGCTGACTCATATCTAGCTTCTCATCCACTGTAATCCCCAGGTCCTTTTCTGAAGAACTGCTGTTTAGCCAGTCGGTCCCCAGCCTGTATCGGTGCATGGGATTCTTCCTTATTAAGTGCAGGACAAGAAGACACATCCTTAAAGAAAATACTTTCAAACTCTTTCCCACCTGCAAAAAATTGCTAAAAATGATTACTTTATGGCACTTTGCTAGTGTTTTTAGTTGAACTTGCTTGGATTTAAGAGGAAACTTTTTATTGTGATTCCTCCCGATGTTTACCCTGAAAAGTGTACACATCAGTTGGCACAAACAACATCTATTGTTAGCCCATTTTAGTTCTCTAGCTGTATCACTTCTAGATATACATCACCTCAGTAAAACTGGTCCACAAACAAGGGCAAGAAAGGATTAAACTTGTGGAGAAGAGACAACTCAATCTTGGGAAATCTAGGTAAACTTCCTGAGCCCACCACAGATTTCTGGGTGACCTTGGGCAAGTCACTTAATCTATGGTTCAGATCCCCATTTGTACCATAGAGAGAATACTTTTTTACCTTCCCAGTGGGTATTGAGAGAGTGAATAGAGATCATATCTATTTTTTCTTAACTTTTAAGGTTATGATGCTTAATAATGAAATGGCATTTATCTTATCATTTATCAAGAATACTCCATCTTGAATTGTACAGATCACAGTAAAATACCAGTTCTTGGAGGTCACAAACAGTAAATATAAATCTCAGTGGCCACCTGCTTCTGTGACATTTCTGTTATTAGACGACGTGTTATTCTTTGACTTTAGCAAAGCTTTTGATACGGTCTCCCATAGTATTCTTGTCAGAAAGTTAAAGAAGTATGAGCTGGATGAATGGACTACAAACAAGGTGGCCAGAAAGCTGGCTAGATCGTCTGTCTCAACGGGTAGTGATCAATGACTCCATGTCTAGTTGGCAGCCAGTATCAAGCCGAGTGCTCTAAGAGTCGGTCCTAGGGTCGGTTTTGTTCAATATCTTCATTAATGATCTGGAGGATGACGTGGACTGCACCCTCATCAAGTTTGCAGATGACACTAAACTGGGAGGACAGGTAGATATGCTGGAGGGTAGGGATGAATACAGAGGGAACTAGACAAATTAGAAGTTTGGGCCAAAAGAAATCTGATGCGGTTCAACAACGACAAGTACAGAATCCTGCACTTAGGACAGAAGAATCCCATGCACTGCTACAGACTAGACTGCAGAAAAAGAATCTAGGGGTTACAGTGGATGAGAAGCTGGATATGAGTCAACAGTGTGCCATTGTTGCCAAGAAGGCTAATGGCATTTTGGGTTCTAGAAGTAGGGGCATTTCCAGCTGATGGAAGGATGTGATCATTCCCCTCTATTTGGAATTGGTGAGGTCTCATCTGGAGTACTGTGTCCAGTTTTGGGCACCTGTGGATAAATTGGAAAGAGTCCAGCAGAGGACAACAAGAAAGATTCAGGGGCTGGAGCACATGACTTATGAGAGGCTGAGGGAACTTGGATTGTTTTGTCTACAGAAGAGAAAAATTAGGGGGGGGGGATTTGATAGCTGATAGCTTTGAACTATGTGAAAGGGGGTTCCAAAAAGGATGGATCTAGACTGTTCTTAGTGGTACCAGATGACGGAACAAAGAGTAATGGTCTCAAGTTGCAATGGGAGACATTTAGGTTGGATATTAGGAAAAACGTTTTCACTAGGAGGGTGGTGAAGCATTGGGATGGGTTACCTAGGGAGGTGGTGGAATCTCCTTCCTTAGAGCTTTTTAAGGTCAGGCTTGACAAAGCCCTGGCTGGGATGATTTAGTTGGGGTTAGTCCTGCTTTAAGCAGGGGGTTGGACTAGATGACCTCCTGAGGTCCCTTCCAATCCTGCTATTCTATGATTCTATGATAAAAAGTATTTCTTTTTAAACCTGAATACCAAAAAACAGCTATCTACAAAGCCTTTCATTTTAAGTTTTTACCAAGTTTTACCCAAATGTTTGACTACTCAAGTACATGAAAATACTGATTATGTTAAGAAAATCCAATACATTACATGAGGTAGATGTGTTTTTGCTAATAATAAATTAGTGTAAGTGTAAATGTTACTCCAGGGAGAGGGGAGGCATTCTGCGCCAAAAATAAAAAAATTCTGCAAAATTTTGCCAATTTTATTTATCAAAACAACACCACATAATCAGGGCAGTTTCAATTATTTTGGTAATTTATTTCAAAATGCCTGTCAGCAAGTATTTCTGTAACAATACAGACAGAAAAAAATTCCTTCAGGAATAGAGTTTAAAAAAAACCCGTATAATCCAGTTCCTGTTTCTCTTCCCTCTTTTCCCCACACCCCAGAGCCCAGACAGGGGAGAGATACCAGCAACCCCACTCCTCCCCAGAGCCCAGCCATGGACCCCCCTGTCCAGACACTCCCCTCCCCACCAAAATCCTAGGGATCCGGAGGACAAACAGCCTGATGCTCGATCCCAGGCTTGCATAGTGTTTCTTGTGCACCACCACCTTCTTCCTTCAAGCATCCTGGGATCTGCAGATGCCAGGAACCCTTTAGTTCCCTCCCTCTCCTGCCAACAATGTCTTCGATGTTCAAGCTGGGCTCTGCCAGGTCTAGCAGCCCCTAGTGACAGCTAGCAGCACTGCAGCCCATTTCTGAGGGGGAAAGGAAATTCTGCAGGCATGTTAATTTCTGAAAAATTCTGCATTATGCAGAGTCGCAGAATTCCCGCAGGAGTAAAATGTGAGGCAGTATATTAGAGTAAGGCAATGTAGTGAAAGATACACACGTGCAAGTATGTGTTGTAACAGATCGCCTTCTCGCCCCACATCACAAATAGGCAGGAGACTCTTCTGTGGCTCCCAACAGTGCTCTTTATTCACAGTGCAAGCCCCACCACCAATATGCAGCTTTACAGTTCAGCTGGGCCCCAGCCCTCAATCTGGCTGGTCCCTGGAAGCAGTCAGCTCTGCCAGGCCTCTAGCCTCAGCTCTAGTTCCCAGCTCTATACCTCTCTGTACCTTTCTCTGTCTCTCTCTCTCACTCCTCCACACCACCACCCTGGGCTTCCTTCCTGGCAGGCTTTTATCCCCCCTGGAGAGGCTGCAGGTACAACCCATAAGGCTGAGCCCTCTGCAGCCCAGGTGGCTGATTAGCCTTCTCTGCAAGGGGAGGTTTGCAGAGGGTTTTTCTCCCCCTTAAAGGGTCCGGCAGGGCTGGCTCAGGCACTCCTGGCCAGCACCCTGCCACAGTGTATATGTGTACGTCAGTGTGAGAGTCCTAAAAAAAGAAGTGCTGGTACTTCCCGGATCCAACTCCCCACTCTGTAAATAGAGAGGGTGATTCAGTAATCTGTGTGGCCCAGGTAACCTTCCCTCTCTCCTTCCAGAATGGAAAGCTGGATCATAAGTACTCTTACTTTTCTCTTTATTTGTTGTGCTTGTTCTGCCTTCCTCTGCCCCAATATTAACCTGGTAATTTACCCAGAAAACCATGTTAATTTTTGCACCAATTTTCACCCATGTATTTTGTTCAATAAACAGATAAATTCCTGGGAAAACTTAAACAAAAGCAAAAAGGGCCTTGCTTATCAGTAAGGAGTACTATATGGAATTTGTACCAAACTAGATCTAGATGCAAGTATGTGTTTGTGTTAGAATGGTGTTTCTAATCCCACCTGGCCTGTGCCCTTGCTTGTGCTGGTTCACTGAACTTTGAGCACTTTTAGGTCTAATGCTAGACAAGAACATGAATGTTACTGCAATTTATTTTTATATTTTTATAAGTTAAACCTTTAGGCCAAGATCTTTTAAAAAATATGATTTAGAGTACTCGATTTGAGATACCCTAACAGAGGCCTGATCTTCAGAAAGTGCTGAGCATCTAACATCTGAAAATAAGGTCCTTTCATAGCATCTCAGAATGAACACCCAAAAATTTAGGCACTCAAAATGACCAATGACTTTTAAAGTAGTTGGCCTACATTACTGTCTTACTTAAAACATACTGCCTTTAACCCTGCTAACACTGTAGTCCATGGGAACTTTGCCATTAATTTTAATGGTATTAGGACAGTCCATTATACAGAAAAAGTCAGAGGGGGGAAAAAAGTCTCAATCATTTTGTTAAAAATAATTCAAGTTGATTAGTAATAATAAGGTACTGTAACAGAAAAGATAAACAGTGGAGACATTTGTTATCAAAGTAAAATAGGTAAATTAAAATAACCTGCAACTTTTGTATATGCAATTCATCAGGAAATGTTGTAAAAGAACAAAAGCAAATGTTGGCTCATTCTGGAGGTTCTTTGTCATCATTAATGTATTCAGGTTTTCACAGTTGAATTGCTGTACTTTGAAAAGATTTTCATGAAAGGAAACTCATTCAACGTTTAAACAAAGCTGTCAGGTTACCAAGATTCAAATTTGTTTGTATGTCCAGAAAATGTTTACTTCTTAAAAAAATATTCTGGGTTAGAAGTGTATTATTCCTTTGCACTCAATTTGTAAACAACAGAAAATAAGCTTTTGTTAAACACTGCACTTATTTATTTTGTGGAGATGGGAACAATGTATTTCAAAGTGGAGGTGAAACTACATCGTGTGGCTATTTTACTTCATTACTAGTTGTGCTACTCAAATTGATACAAATGGTCTCCTTCTGTTTCTGTCTGTCTGCTTGCCTGATCAGTACAACTAATTGTCAGTGCTGGGGAAATCTCCTATATCTAAATAGAAGATGTGCAGTTTGTAACCTGCTTAATTCGCCTTATGTCCTGCATGGCCCTCGGTATGGTATTCATTAAAGTATCAGCTGCTTTGTTTGTAGTAGTGGCACCTAAACGTAAGCTTATTTTTCTTTATTAAGAGGCTAGAGTGTTGATAAATAATACACATCTTATTGTGAATGGTAAGAAATTACCTAATAAGTATAATAGTACTTTGTTTTTCCTTCATGCTGAGAACCTTTGCTTAATTATGCACCTATAAAGAAATCACTGCAAAGATATGCAAGTTGGCAAAAGATTAAGGCACTTTTAGCCTACTGATCAAAAGCCTAGAATCTGACATTTGCAAGTGTAAGCTTTTGACAATTAAATGAAACACGAGGCTTAATTCCCTAATTTTTAAAACAGGGAATTTCAGATCTTTAAAAATAAAAGGAAATTATCAAAAAATTAAAAGTCAGGAAAGATTCAGTATATGTTGACATATTTTGTTGCTAAAGTTTAGAAAATAGTTTTTAAGGCAATCAAAACAGCAGAAAGTCAATTCAATTTTTTTTTCTTAGCATACCTTGAGGGGTTTTTTGTTGTTGTTTTTTTTAAAAAACTGAGGGCTTGAGATACATGGGACTAACTCCAACTAACTTGTTAAATCAAGTGTTCTGCTTGTTCATACCTACTATACAAAATGCATTCCTCTGTATCTGAGAACAGAAGTGAACTCAAAAATATTTGAGTACAAACTAATCGATGCAACATATTACCCACATTTACGACTATGATATGAGTCCCCCTTTCACTATACCAAAGAAAAAACAAATCCAATTAACATCCTGACATTTGATATGTAGGATTATATAGACCTGTACCGTAAATATGTTCCCTTTCAAAACTATCTTTTTAATACATATTTTTAAATCAAACTGATTCTTCCCAATGCATGAAATAATTTTATTCTTGATTTCTTTTTGCACGGAATCACTTGTGTGATGTGTGTAACTGCACCTTTATAATTTCTGTATCAACTTTCAATGAAATGTAAAAGGAGAGAATGAAGCCTTCCTTTTGTATTGCTATGTTACTTGCAATGACCAAGTTTTAACATAGAGTTCACTACAATTACAAATGGTCACAATTGAAAAATTTCTTCAGTTTTTAAAATTACCATTTGAGAAGAGTGCCTACGTTTAAAATGAGAAATACTGCTGGAACGGATAAAGCTCCCACAAATGGAAGAACCTACTTAAGGGCAGCCACAGTATGTGAACCATGTAGGTCAAAGTACTGATATGATAGACCGTTCCAAAAATACTTTTTACTCCATTTAACCATAATGAATGACTACAGAGTTTGAACCATGCATAGAGGTAGAGTCATGTTTACAAAAATCTTATTCTTGTTCAGAACTACAGACTGCCAGTAAAATGGATTTAAAATTGTGCGGCTTTCTTAAAAAAGAACTTCCCTTTTTATTAAATTTGCAAACCACATACTATCACAAGTTGTGTCTTCATCGGACCCTTCATGTGAAAAAGCAAACTAGGCTGAAACTCTCTCCCCCACACATTTTGTTTTAATTAAACCTGGAGCCTGTGGCATCTACTTTAGCTATAATAGGGATCAAGATAAAAGCACAACGGATAGGCCTCAGTGTAGACAAGACAAGAGTGATAGTAAGAAAAAAATAGAAGTATTGAAGGTGGTGTCCCTACCTTCATTATTAAGGGGGTTTATTGTCAGGGATGGATGTTCACAATTTGAAGCACACCTACATCAAGTGTCATTCTGTCACCAATAGGCCTTCTTTCATGTCTCCCCAACAATTCATTTATGACAGTTTCTCTATATCTTGACTGGCTGTTATTCATGCCTTTGTGATATCCAGATTGGAATACTGCATAGCACAATTTGCGAAGCTACAATTAGTGTAAGATACAGCTATGCGGTCGCTTGGCTGTGTTAGCTATGGGTAGAAAAATCACATTGATTTTCAGCTGAAAACTTGTGCTGATTGTTATAAAACCACCTATGGGTTGGGTCCCAGTAACTCACAAGTCTCTGCTTTAACTGTTCATAGATTTGAACATTAAGGCAGGTCATTAGGAGGATCCAAGCTCTGCAGCTCATATCCCTCCTCAGTTTCACAGAGCACGAGCTTGATGACCTTTGGGGCACACTGCAAAGCCCACTCCTTTACTCTGAAGTGACGCATAGGTGATTTGGGCTATGTCTATAGTCTACAACTAATTAACACCTATTGTACAGTAAAATCCAAAAAATACTTTAAATACAATTTATTTTTAAATAAAAATGTTGGGAATTATCCATTACTAAGTGACTTTATAAATTAATATACTATTTTAAAGCATTACCATTTTTTTCTCCTGCCTGATCCAGTTCAGAACATTTTTCCAAGAAAGAAATTAGAAAAGGAAATTAAAGTACAACTGAGAGAGAAAGTGACAGGTACAGTTAATGCAAGATGTAAATGAAGAGGAAGTGTTCCCGTGGCCTGGTAGTCACCACAATTCTGTTACTGCTAAAAGCAGACTAAACACTAGCTATTATTAATAAATGAATATTAAAAACAGTGTTATGTTAGCATCTGGTGTTGGAAGATACAGAAAATATCCTTGCTTCTGCTCAGCCACCACAACGTGAGGCAGACTTAAGAGAGCTCATTCTTCTATGCAGTAGTGAAATTCTATCCCTGCAGCTCTGTCCTTATCTTTGAGGTGCTAAGTAGCCTGGGTCCAGCATTTCTAAAAGATCACCTAAAGCTGTGGGACCAAGATCATGATCAACAACTCTGATCCTCAGACAGAATGGGACTTTCAACCATAAATTAAAAGCTTGTCGGTGCAGAAAATAGCACTTTCTTGGACACTAGTATGAGACTGTAGAAAGAACTCCCAAAGGACCATCACAAACCTCATCAGTGTCTTCTCCAAGTGCAAGGCACACTTCTACTTTTACATATGCACTGCATCATTTACATTTTTAAAAAATCCCTCAAAACAAAACACTATACGGCACACATAATTTTCCCCTGGGGAGAAACTGAGAGAAAGAACATACCTCACATGCCATATGTTAGTCACACTGCTTAATACACGACTGTAAGATGTTCACATACTACGGTGGCAAGGATTATATAAGAACTTAAATAGCACAGAACAGTACAGTACAGAAGACCTCTGAGCCCTGCATAATCATCAGTAAATTCCAGCCTGGACCAGGATACTATCATAAGAAAAACATCTTCTCTAGTTTCACAGATTTTAAAAGCGGTTTTCCATTTTGTGCCCGTTCTTGGGGTACATGGGACTGAGAGTCACTTTATTAACCCCTGAATAAAGCATGAGGGAGTCTTTCTTGTGGTAGCTGTGTGTCAGCTCCCTACCACCACCAGCCTTCCAGCCACTCCTCTGGGCTATGCCAGACCTAACTTCACCTGGCAGTTAACAATAGGTGTGCAACCCAATCCTCGAGTCCCTTTCAAGCATTTCTTTTATATCCAGCCTAATACTGGGTACTCACAGAAGTTCCAGACCCTCTGCATTGAAAAGTACAGTGTATGCCACTTTACCGCTCTTACCTTAAACCAGTGTTTCCCAAACTTACAACATCCGTGTACCCCTTTTGAGACATTTTTCTTATCAGCGTACCTCTTCTCCAGCAAAGATAATTGGGGGGGGGGGAGGAGCCACATTTTGATAATACACTCCTAATTAATTTCATTCTGAATTAAATGTTTGTTAGAAATAAATGTTCAAGTGCGCACCATTCTTATACATTAAATTTTAGTGAATTGTTTTCTGATGCTAAAAAAAAAACTATGATAAATTAAAACAAAAAATTCTGCCGCGTACCCCTTGAAACCCTTTCGTGTACCGCCAGGGGTATATGTACCACACTTTGGGAAACACTGCCTTAAACCACTGCTCCTGTAAACCACCCAGCACTTGAAAGCGCTTAAAATAAAATGAAGTAGGTTTATTTTAAAAAAATAAAGAAAGATTTAAATAGAAACAAGAGAGAGTGGTGGAAAGAAATGGTTACAATACAAAACAAAACCGTAAAATGTGTTCTAGGACCTACACTTATCAATAGTCACCTCTATAGTGTAATAAAATAAGTTAACCTTCCCTCCGTCCACTACACACACACACACACACACACACACACACACACACACACACTCCAAAATTCAGTCTGTTGCCAAGTTGGCCATTGTCATAAGAACAACGATCCAAATGTTCATGAAAGTGCCCTCGCTTCACAAGGAGTTCTTCAATGAACAGATACAGTGTGTTCCTCCCTCTTCTATGTTATTCTGAAAACCTTTTTGTTTCTCTTCAGATAGGCTGAACCCTTGTCTTGTTGTAAAGTTTCAATTCTACCTTTAGGAAGTCTTGAGTGTTTGTCATTGCATCTGATGTCCTCCCATTCAAAGTCTTGAAGGCTAAACAAGGCACAAGGCTAAACAATTATGCCTTGAATTGTGTCAGTAGAACTGTCATACTCAGACCTGTGATCCTTCTAGTGCAACAACCTGTCTCTGATAGTGGCCAGTACCACCTGACTCTTGTAGATAACGGAGGAGAAGTAAAGTGCAGAGGGGCTTAATGTGTGTGTTATGATATGTAGGAAATTCTCAGTCTGGCTTACAGACAGAAAAGGGTGATTAACAAGGAATGGCTTTTGATTAAACATGATGGTGTTGGTAGAATGTATTGAAAAAAGCAAAATATATTTATGTTAAAGAGGATGTATGTGACAGAGACCCCTTGGCAAAGAGTCCCATTTTTTGTAGACATCGCTCACTTCAAACATGACAAACTCACTATATTAAACCTATATTTTACAGACTATCATAAAGAGGAGCATGTAAGCTATCTATAGAAAGCTTGTAACTTACTAAGATTCATAATTATTGTATGTGTAATAGCTGAGGAGTAATGCATTTATTTTAAAAGTGCGCTTTCTGGATATGGAATAGAAGTTAGACACCAGGAGATAATGTGTCTCAGTAATGGCAATGGGGAGTTGTCACCAAGCTCTGTTTAGCATCAGTGCTGAGGGGATACAGAGGAGCACCCTCTCCCCCTTCCAAGCTGTGGGGTGGGATACACTCCAAAGGGTCTTCACCTCCCTCTATCCCTACCCAGGCTGGGTGTTGCAGGGAGGGAGAGGATTGGGGGGTTGAGGAGCAGAGATGCTGTCCCATCCCTGTTGTTCTCAGGAAATGACAGAGGAGGAGGCAGCAGAACTCTTTAGTTCTCTCATCCCATCCTGTGAGGATGGCTCCAGGTTGCTACGGCTAGGAAGGGTGAAGAGGAAGCAAGCTCTGGCTGTATCAGCTCTAATTAGTTATTTTGCCACACGAGGTTAGCAAGTGAGCGAGGCAGCCAATCAGAGGGCTAGAGCCAGGGTAGTCAATTAGTTTTTTGTCAAGATCCAAATTTCTTGGCGAAGGTGTAGTCAAGGTCCCGATTCCAGAGAAAATAATAAAAAATAATAGTAATGTTAATAATAAGTAAATTAAAAATACTGGGGTCTGTTCAAAAGCATCTGGCAGCCCAGATTTGGCTTGCGGTCTGCCTGCTGATGACACCTGTGCGAGAGGCTCTCGTTTCATCTCGAGACTGGCCGCAACCCCAGCCAAAATCACATCACTCACCAAGAGTTTCAAGAGCTGGCAACACTGCAAGCCTGGGAAAGGGGATGAATAACCCAGGAAAAGTGGACATGAGGTTGGGAAGGGGCTGATCTGGGGGTGAAGGGATGAACTGATGGATTTGTGAGTTGGATGGACTGAAGTGATGGGGGATACACTTAGGGGAAGGCTTGAACTGATGGTGGGGGCAAGCTGAACTGGGAAGGTGAGGGATGAATTGAAGGGAGTGAGGGCAGAATTAATTCCTAGGCAGGAATGGGAAGAGAAGGAGGTGAGAGTTCCTTCAATAGGGGGCTTAATGACCTTACTCAACAAGTGTGTGGAGTGGGCAGCACACAGACTGGAGATGAGCAGGTGGATTTCAATAATCAAAAGACCACAATTTTTTTTAACCCCTCATGATTTTACTCTCTCAAGGTGGCCATACTGTGATAGCTGAGAGCATGTGGTTGCAGTATCACTCATATTTGTTAAATGGCATCACAGAAATGTAGGACTGGAAGGGATCTCAAAAGGCCATCTGGTCCGGTCCTTTGCCCTGAGACAGGAGTAAGTATTATCTAGACCATCTTCTGATCTAGGCAGCAGGCTCCTAGTTTTAGCTGCTTTCTGAACTGCTCCCACTTAGGAGCTTACGCCTCCTGATTTGTGGAGCTGAGGGGACACTATAGGCTGCATCTCTCTAGATAGACTCCTTCAGAACTAATCAGAGAGAACCACTCAGGAGAACTCTAGCCATAGAGATGTATTCTACATCATCGATAGCCAAATCACCCAGGACCACAGACTTGGAGCTAGCACTAGTACAACACATGGCAGTGTTTTAGCCCTCTCTCCCTCTCTCTGGCTACAGGGGCCTACGAGCAATAGTCAGGGAACAGCAGGCATAGCAAGTTTACAGCAAACATAGCCAGGACACAGCAGGCATGAGCAGCCAGAGCTGGACACTCAGCTAAGGGCTGCAGCCCATCCAAAGCATTCCCCCAACTCATTGCCAGAAATAGCCAGAACATCCATCCATCCAGGGAAAGCAGAATATATAGCACAGCTAGCAACTCTACCAGAGCTCAAGCAGCAGCCTGGAAATTTGACAGAGTTACTTGGACACCACTCCAAGAAGATACCAGAGCCATCCAGGAATATAGCAAATTGTACACTCCAAATGCTCATATCATACTGCAGTCTTGTTATTCCTAAGTATTGGTAATCAGGATATTTTCTGCCATTTAAGTAAGGCAATGAATATTAATCAAATATGCATTTTAGGGGATTCAGTCATTTGCATAAATTCTCCAGATTTCTGAACATTTAACCGGCTTGGTCAGCAGTAGGAGCAGCAAACTTTCTGAGGGAAAGTCACCAAAGGACTATGTTCTTCTTGTAGTTATTCCTAGCCTGAGGTGCTTGTGCTCACATGATTACAAACTCTTCTTGTTGCCCAATTCCATCTACTCAAATTAGAAGAAGCACTTCCATAATATCACAGTGGATCAAGCAGACGTTCACCATCCCAAAGAGGATGGTAAAGAGGAGTTCAAGAGAAACTTCACCACATTTGTTTTTAAATAAAAGCATAGTACATTTAAAAATAAATATAGACTATAGCATGGATGTAGTCAAAGTACTGTAAAAACACTACTACAGACAATACTGAACTGGCCCCTGAAACGGGCAGTTTAACAATCTTTTATTGTGCTCATTTCAGTCATACCCTGTGATACCTCTTTACCTTTCCAACCATGTCACCCTTTTCCTCTCTCACCGTCTAACAGCCTCTTTTAAAAAAAATCACTCCTAACTCATTACAAATTTTTCCTTTCCTTTAATAGGAGCCAAGAACATATTACATTTTTCTGTGTGAAGTATGCTATTAAATAATAGCTTGTACACTAATTAAATGAAATGAAATTGTAAGAACACACTGACACTGTTGAAGTAAATTACCCAATTCATTAATAATTTCATTTCAAGTGACCTTAATTGTATTAATTGTCATATTGAGAAAATTAAATTGAAAAGGATTAAATACATTGTTCCAGTCTGTCCTTAGAGGATAAACTTCCCAGTGAAAGGGGAATAGCACCTATTGCATTCTTCAAAATATGCATTAAAAAATTAAATAATGCTATAAACTGTGTTACAGAAAATTACTGCAACACAGAAATAGTTAAAGCTACTCCAAGTTTTACTACTTCACTGCAATTTAATCATCATCAACATGGAAAAAACAAAATTTGCTAGTTACAGCACATAGTGAAAATGGAGAAAATCAGATTCTGAAATGCTGCCTCCACAACCTTCTCTCCTCATCTCCAGGATTCAAGACTTCACTGGAAAAGGGTAGAGGTTCATAAATCTGAATTTTGCCTAGCAAAGTGCAACCACATTTCAAATACAATAACTCCTTGATTAACGTTGTAGTCATGTTCCTGAAAAATGCGACTTTAAGCAAAATCATTTTAAGCGAATCCAATTTCCCCATAAGAATTAACGTAAACAGGGGGTGGGGGTTCCAGGGAATTTTTTCACCATATATACACACACACACACACACACACACAATATGTTTTAAACAATTTAATACAGTACACAGTGATGATGATTGTGAAGCTTGGTTGAGGTGAAGTCAGAGGGTGGAAGAGGGTGGGATATTTCCCAGGGAATGCTTTACTGCTAGATCAGGGGTGGCCAACCTGTGGCTCTGGAGCCATATGTGGCTCTTCAGAGGTTAATAAGCAGCTCCTTGCATAGGTACTGATTCTGGGACTGTACCTAGAAGCACCAACTTTCCAATGTGCGGAGGGGTGCTCACTGCCCTGCTTTGCCCCGATATTTTTGTGTAGTGACTTTAAAATATAAAGCTATATATAAGCAAGTATTTTTACTCAGATTTCTACAGATCCTAAGCATTAGTAATATAATTAAAGATTTTACAACTCATTTTCAAATCAAAACGCCTTTCCTGTTATTGGTCAATTAGTAGCCTGAATATGGCTGCCTTGATTTGGATAACTGCAAACAAGCACATTGTCATAAGATTTCACTCTGATTCAAAATCAGAGTGAAATCTAAAACACAAAAATTGAATGGTTAACTAATCACCCCTTAATTTTAGTCAAAGCCTCTAAAAATCTTCAGCAAAATCAAAGAGAAACGTGCAACCCTACAACTCTATATATCTATAATAAACATACGCGCTTCCCAAATTTAGTATTTCCTGTAGCTTGCCAAATCAGACTAGTTTCTGTCATTACCAGAATCTATTTTCACAATGTTTATACTTACTAACGATCTGCCTTATTTTCTTTAACTCATCTCTATGAAGACCTTTACCATTTAGTCTCCAAGACAGTACTCTAGATATCTATCACCGCTTCAAAAGAATAACACAGATGGCCTAATATTTCACAGTATTCTACAAGTCATCTCTAAGTGATATGCTGCATCTCTTGTGAATTTCTATATTACTTGACAAAGTTGCCTGGAAAAATTCCTTAGTGATTTTTTATTATCCTCTAAATAGCGTAACCACAACAGTGTATATTGGGTACATTTTCTCTATAACAGGAAAACACATTTATCTTAAAATACAGGGATGTGGACAGTATTTTAGCAAAATAATAAAATAGCAATTCAAAAGATAAATTCAAATCCCAAAATAGACAAATGATTCATTAGTAGTATAGCATATTACCATGTGAAAGAAATGGGTTCCTGAGTGACGCTTTGATTCTCACATCTGAGGCCAACATATGATACTCTTCACAATGAATGACTAAATTTATTTCAGCTGAAGGGACCATTATGATCACTTAATTTGACCTGTTGCATTACACATACTTAGGGCCCTACCAAATTCTCAGCCATGAAAAATGCATCATGGATGGTGAAATCTGGTATCCCACTCTCCTCGGTGAAATCTGGTCTTTTGTGTGCTTCTACCCTACACTATACAGATTTCACAGGGGGGACCAGCATTTCTCAAATTGGAGGTCCTGACCAAAAAAGTTGCAGGGGGGTTAGCGGGTTATTGGGAGTGGGAGGGTGTCACGATATTGCCACTCTTACTTCTGCACTGACTTCAGAGCTGGGTGGCCGGAGAGCGATGGCTATTGGCTGGGTGCCCAGCTTTGAAAGCCACACCCCCACCAGCAGCAGCACAGAAGTAAGGGTGGAAATATAATACCATGCCATACTTCTGTGCTGCTGCTAGAGACAACTCTGCCTTCAGAGCTTGGCTCTCAGCACACAGCCGCCACTATCCAGCTGCCCGGCTCTGAAGGCAGACTGCCACCTTCAGCAATTAAGAATTAAGGGAAGCAGTTCCGCAACCCCACCTAAAATAACCCTGTGACACCACCTATCCCCACAACTCCTTTTTGGGTCAGGACCCCTAAAATTACAACACCGTGAAGTTTCAGATTTAAAGAGCTGAAATCATGACATTAAGTATTTTTAAAATCCTATGACTGTGAAATTGACCAAAATGGACTGTGAATTTGGTAGGGCCCTACACATACCATATCATTTCACTAAGTAAATCCCGTATCAAGGCCACAACTTCTGTATGGAATTAGAGCATATATTTTAGAAGACATACAGTCTTGATTTAATAACTTAAAGCAATGGAGAATCCACTACATTCCTAAATTAGTTATTCCAGTACTTAATTAACCTGATTAAAATATTTGTGCTTTAATTTTAGTCTGAATTAGTCTAGCTTCAGCTTCCAGACATTGGATTTTGTCATGCCTTTCCCTGCTAAATTAAAAAGCCGTCTATTAATAGATGTGTTCTCTCCACATAGGAAAGGTTGCGCCAGTCGTGTTTCCTGGTATTTTAAAGAGAAAACTGTAGGTTTCCCTCAACGAAACAGGAATATTCAGAATATATTCCCATTTCACAGAGGTATGCTGGCCATTTGTATTACCATAAACCTATATTTGTAGTTGAGAGTATGCACATCAAGATTACAAAAGAAAAAGGACAACCTGGAATAAAGAGCAACAGTTCATGGGAAGTCTCTGATCAACAGATGGATTCATCCCAATGGTTAGAATACTCATTTAGGAATCAATGATTGCCTCCTTACACTGAGCTTCTGAGGCAGATTGGACAGGCATGGAAAATTACATGCTTTGATAAGTCCTCTCCCACAGCAATCCAAAAATATACTTTATTTAAAATTAAATGATAAAACAGAGAAGATTGATCTTGGTTACATATGGCACCAAATTAAAATGCAGTATGTGTTCCACAGTTAAAAAAAAAAAGCTATGAAAATGAAATGGATGAATTATATAAAATATTTACATATACAAAATGTGAAAAAAAAAACTATACTACGGTTGGTAACCTTTATGACTTTGGGGGAGCCATGCATTTACATATCCTTATCTTCCCATGTGTGTATGTGTGTGTTGTGTATATATTTTTAACAGTTGACAGCTGTTTTAGAGCATACAGAGATGCCAAGCTGAATGAGGGCCTTGATTACTTCAAGATGAGCTATCTAAAGTTTCTATTCATTTTAAGTGTTGTTAGTGGGAAGAGTCATTAGTCACTTCCTTGTCTCATAGAACATCAGCATACATTTACATTGTTAATGAACATTTGGGGTAAATGAATTAATGGCACTTTTAAACATCAATTCAATACTAATAACTTTTTATGTCATAGAAATGTTAAGGTTGGGATAAAAACTAAAAGCCTGTTCATTCAAGGTAACTAATCACTCTTGGGCACAATAAAGGGTAAAATTAATTTAAATGTTTTTGTAACAGGGTTAGAATCTTGACTTGTCTTGAAACAGAGCTGAGAGAGATGTGTAGCTTTTTTTTTAAAACTAAACAAGAAACTTACAATTTTTTATCAGTGTTGGCCACACACTAACCTAAAGTAAATCACAAATATTTCATTTTGAAAACGTGTAATACTTCAGAATTTTAAAATCTTTATTCTTAGGCTTCTGAAAATGTGTACTAAGAGTACATTTGCTTTATCAAACTAAGATGGCTATTAACCTTTTAGATATGAAGTGGAAAACCATAGTGACATTCACCTGAAAAAACTATTACCTTTATATAATGGCTCCACCAAGATGTCCATTCTTCTTTTCCTCACACTGAAAAAAGCTTTATAAAGCAGTAAAAAAAATGAACTCTCTGATTTTAGCTTATTACAAAATAATTGATATCTGAATTAAAAATTGAAATGTTGCTCTATTTAATACATTTTATTATATGGCAGATTTACACATAGAGGCACACAGAAAACATGTGAGTAAGCTGTTTCAATTCTAATTTAAAATGAATTTTTTATCTTGAACTCCTGGTACATGCGTTCAATGACTGGAAAATTACAGGTAGTTAAGGTGTCATTGTGTATAACTGAGTATTTGAGGAATGTTTTCATGACAAGGATGAGGTTTCAAGCATCTTGTTAAGCTTATCATTTCCTTCTAACCAACCATGTTGTCACTACTAGCAAATAAGTAGAAAGGACAAGTAACACAGACAAGCACTTGCATTATGCAAGCCGTTTCTTCTCACTGTTCATTGGGGTAGTCTGAATACTGCCTTCTGTTAATTTACTTTGAGTTGCGCAGTAATTTCCATTTTAATTCCACCTGTTCTATTTTAGGTTTTTATTTAAGGAAACCAGGAGAGCTAAGTGTTATGATTCAAAGAAAGAAATGAGGAAAACAGTCATTTTTCATCTGCCCACCCAAAATAAAATGCTACATATTATGAAAGAAAAAAAATCAACAATGTAGAGCAGCCAAAAGAGCCCATCTTTGAAAAAAGCTGTAACAAAGGCCATGTTGCATTTCAATATTCTTATGCTGAAGTCACTGTTTGGTTTATGATTAAAAAAGGATGACAGCGCATTAAACATTTGGCTAATGTTTTAATCTGTAATTGAAAGTTGACTTTTCATGGTTTTCATTAGTGTCAGAGTGCTCTACACACACTCTGTGAAATGTTCTTTAAGTTGTCCTGCTTAACTTCATTGAGAGAATTAAACAAATTATGACAGATAATCGCTATCATGAGCCTATTACATAAGGTTTCTAAGTACAAAGTAACAAGTGTAGAAATATTAAACTCACCTTCTTCAGGCTTGTTCAAGTAACCCTGCAAGGGATCAATGCCTATCTCTTGCTCTTCTGTTTGCAAAGGGTGACTGGTTTCAGATACGGAATGATACATATTGGCAATTTCCACCAAAGAGTGATTATCTGGGGATGGAAAACAGAGAGACAACCAATATGTAAGCTTTTCTTTCATTGCTTTACAATAACTAAAAGGCTTAGAACGCTTTCCTGATTTCTAGCAGTACGTCTGGTAAGCATATTAAAGAAAATCATGTTCAAGAAAATTAATTCAAAATCACTTAACTTCTGCTGAACTGTTTCTGAGACATGCTTAATTTTTATTAATTATTATTATTTGTATTACCATAGCACCTAGAAGCCCTAATCATGGGCCAGGATCCCACTGTGTGAGATGCTGCACAATCAGAACAGTAAAATGGTCTCTGCCCCAAAGAGATTACCATCTAAGACAGAGGCAACAGCTGGACACAGACAAATGGGGGAGTACAAGGAAACAAGTATTGGTCAGCACAATAGGCACTCCAGCAGCCTTATTATTACCAAGCTTCTTGTTGGAATCACAGAAAAGGAAAGAGCTTTAAGGAGTATTAATGAGGTAGTCTATGAATGTTAACAGGGAACTGTCCCAAGTGTGAGGATTCGAAGGGGAGAAAACACAAAGGTAACAGTTTGAAGATTTAACAAGTGTGTGATGGAGGCATTATGGGCTGGCTGCAGGAGAGAGCTGACATACTGTTAGTGAATGAGATGTGATAGGTAGGATGCGAATATGCCACAAAGAGCCTTAAAAGCAAAGACAAATAGTTTATGTCTGGTAGTAGAGCAGCATTTCTCAAATGCAGTCACCAAGGGCTTTTCTTGCGGTCATAGCCTCTTGGACTGTGATTGGGGGTGGAGGCATGGCAAAACAGTGGCTTCTCCCCCGGGGCTGCCTGCATGTATCGGTCTATTCCCCCTTCTGGAGCCAGAAACACTGTAGGAGCAGCCAATCAGTGTGAGTTCCCCACCTTCCCAGGGGAGGTATGGCTCGGCTTCAGGCTTCTGTGCTGGCGTGATGGGTGCCAGGCTCTGGCCATGGGCCGGTAAGCTCTATCCCCCCGTACCATGGTTTGGGGCTTCATCTCTGGACTTGCCACCACCTTCATCTCAACCCCCACTACCTCCTCCAGATCCCCATTGCCCCTGGTCCCCTTGCCTCATTACCCACCTCCCCACCTAGGGCTTAACAGAGATAAATAGAGAAATGGAGATAAATGGATAAAAAGCTGGAAAGAATTAAAACTCTGAATTTATGCAGAAAATATCCATATAGAGATATTTTTATGACTGATTCTACTTGCTGGAATTTTAGCTTCTGCCTTGGTTTAGTCTGATATGCTATTGTCCTTCTAGTTTCTTCTTTACTAAATTTACAAGCATATTTAGAATCTTATTGCCAGAACTTAACTTCTTGCTGTTATGGCCCCTCTGACATTGCTTCACAATTTGTGCAATTACACTGAATGCCTTTCAAATTGAGAATTTGATTAAAAAATCATTTTGCTGGACTTTACAATGTTAACAACGTTCACATAGTTAATTCATAGGATTTGTTTCAGATTTCTAGACTTGCTATTTGTTTAGCAAACCCAGCATGCTTGGAGCTTTACCTACAATGCAATGCATTTGTTGTTTTTTATATTCCAAACCCTTCCCTCCCCATATCCCTTATCCCTTCCTTTAGCGCTTCCCAACAATCATGCCTTTGCACCCCAGCCTATGTTTGGTGGCATAATTTATTACACACAGCATACTTGGGCACTTTTAAATAGCTCAAGAGACATACTTTTGACTCTTGTACTTACAATTGATCACACTGTTTTATTTGTGTTTTGTTACTGATATGTGGGATTAGTGCTGTAAAAAAAAAATCACTAAATATTATGATTAGTCTGTCCATTCTTTGCATTCCAAGCAATTTTCTTGGTAGTTTTATACTTTAATTCTTTCCAGTTCTTCCAACAACAAGCAAAGAAAACTATTAAACCATTAAGATTACACATGGGATCTTGGTTTGAGAAAGATTAATTCTTTACAGATTTGTTTTTGATTTCTAATGGCCTATAACATATTGTTCGTATTAAATAAGATGTAATTTAACAGCATTTTCATTGTGAAACGTTAAAAGGTTTAGAAAAATCATTTGAAAGGATTTACAGACTACTGGACCACATGTCTCAGGGTTTTCTATCCAGTTAATTCTACTGTCACTGCTTGGACCAAAAGTGAGTCTGGGATTTCCTTGCCATAAGTTATTTGTAAAACTTGAAAGGAATATAGCTTTCAGCTTCAGCAGCATTTCTACAGGGATAGTATCCTCTTATTTTTCAATTTAAAATGAAAATTTAGAAGGCACATTATATTTTCAGTATACCTCAATGGAACATTTAATTCACTTGAATAGTCAGATTAATAGGCATTTATACAGGCGAAGTGCACAGGGCCTGGGATAGCAAAATCCACCCAAGGAAACGACATGAACACAGACCTCCTGCAAAGTCACTACCTCTTTCTTAGGTTTGGAGCAGCAGAAGGCCCTATGCAAGTAGGAGATCACAAGATCCCTCATACAGAGGGCTTGTTTACACTTGCTGGGGATCAATGCACAGCAATCGATGCATTGGCGGTTGATTTAGCGGGTGAAGACCCACTAAATCGACTGCCGATCACTCTCCCGTTGACATAGTGTAGTGTGGACCCTGCGGAACGTAGATCCAAATTTGTCGACTTCAGCTATGTTATTTACATGCCATTTCCACCCATGCATCCACAGCAGTGCAGGACATAAAAGCTATGGAAGATCTTGCTTGGGACTGCCATATATGGGTGAATGTTATCTTGACTGAATAAAAACAGATTAGTTCTGGATCCAAAAAAAGATACAACTATTTAAAATGAAAACTGCACCTTCTCTTTTACTATTAGTAACTCAGTAACTAACCACAACCAGAATTATCTTATGGGATATTTACTGAAAGGCCAAAGTGAGGTATACTGTTGGCACTGGTTACAGTCTCATTGAAAAGCCGGATGAATCAGAGTTAGGACCACAGTTGGGCAAAAATGACAAGAGTAAAAGTTTTTTAAAAGTATGTTGCATATAATCTAAAACAAATGCACTTAAAGGGGGCAGAGTCAACCTTGAGAGCAACCAGCCAATCAAAAACAATTAAAACTAAATCAGGAGAGAGGTTATTTGCCACCACAACTAGAGAAATTCTCAAGTATATCTCAACTTGAAAAACTTCTGCAAATTAAAAATAAGCATTGCATAAAAAAATATTGCATGGCTTGATTATGGATTTTGTTTACTATTCCAAATTAATTCACTTCGCTCCACCTTGTGCATAAATAATCATATTGTACTACAAAGATAATAAGACACATTCAAAGTAGCTGTCTGTGGATAATATATACCTATTAATCAGTTATTAATTGCCTTTTGATTTAAAAAATCCCCAAAAATGTAACATTTAAGAAGTTTCCCTGAAATCTCAGCAATAAAAATTAGAGCAATCTTTTCTTACCTAGATGTGAGATATAAAGCAAAGATGGTAGTATTTTCTTTTCTTAAGCAATATGAGTATCTGAACATATGAGTTATTCAAACGACAAATAGGAATGTTTAAAATAGTAAAATTTAATCAAATTATTTTTCTAAGTCTGAAATATATTTAATGAGATAGGAATACTACGAAGTGTAAAGTACAGGATATGTAAAACAGAATTAAGTATAGCCCAGTGTATCCACCTTATACAATGCCCGCCCATTAAGGTAGCAATGGAGTTTTCCTAAAAAAGAGGGCTGGGGACAAAGGGGGAAGCAAACAAATTGCAGGCATGAGGGAGGGCACAAGGATAGGATGGAGAAAAGAAGGGTGAAAAAACCACCACCAGATCAGAACTGGACAGTCAGGCAGCACATAAAATGACTTTCAGTACATCTTGGCATGACTCGGGGTACATCTACCTGGCAATTGGTGAAAATTTGATTGAAACTCATGCTAGCTTTAATCTACCTAGCATGGCTAAAAGAGACAATGGCATGGACCCCAGCACAGGCTAGTAATGTGAGCATGTACCCAGGGTTCCAAGCGGGCTTGTACAACCCACACCAAGGTCTGTGCCACCACACAGACATATCTTCGGGGCAAGACTGTTTGGTTGGGTGGAAAGGGATTTTATCTGCACAACCCACACCCAATCTAAAAGGTTAACCTAAAAAATTTATCACTGAAGGCCTAGAAAACACAGGCAAATTACATATCCTCATAATTATCCAAAGAGCCTGGATAGCTCTAACAGGTTCACTGCTGGTTGCTGAATCTAAGCAATATTGTTTAGTCAATAGGGAGAGGACCACATAGCTACTTTGAAAATCTCTATGACTGAAAACAATGGTAATCTTACCTTTAGCTGAATGAGTCTCTACAGCGCTTTCTCCATGTTATATAGCTAACTGCTATGTCCAGTTAAGTCACAGCAATGTAAAATGCAATTAGATGTCAGTCCTCTTGGTAACAACAAAATGTTACATGGACTTTCTGAAGGCTTTAGTTCAACCAATTATAACAGAACTGCAAAGACCCTTTTAACAAAGCTGGAATGAGTTGACCCTTTAACATTGGCATACAAAGAAAGTTGGCAGATTGATAGGCTTATTAAGACGGAACCTCATCAGTATCTTGAAGAGGAATGAGTAATTCACGATAAAATGAAGTAGTGTCCCATATATCTGGACTGAGTTAGGCCCCAATCTTTCCAAATGATCCTCCTGGGCAGATCCCAACACCTATGAGGACCACACATGGAGTAACTTGCAGGGTTAGGGCCTTAAGACCAAGATTCTCAAGAGAGACTGGTGATTTTTTGCATGCCTAATTTGAGGCACTTTGAAAGAATTATGTGAAAGTGATCAGCACCCACCCTCTGAAAATCAAGGTGTTCAATATTAAGAATTTTAGAAAATTTTGGCCTTTTTGTCCAAGACATAGTCAAATAGTTTTTATACAGGGCAAGAAAAAGGTCCACTTGGGCCTATCTACACCACAATACAAACCTCTCGTCTTGTCCCCTGCCATAAACCACCATCACCTCAGGAGGAGCTAATAGCCAAGGGCCTGAACTATCATGATATAACAGAGGCTTTAAACTAGCTAGGATCCAAACCAGCAGGACCCTTACTGAACTACTACTACAGATCAGTACAACTGTCATCCACTGAACAAGCATCTGCTTTAGATAGTGCACTGATTTACTATGAGGAAAAGTGCACAATTTGACAAACTTTAGATAGCACAAAACAAGACATTTTTGTTTTATAAAATGCAGCAGATTATATATCATTAAAATGGAATGATGCAAACATGAAAACGGGCTGACATTGTGAAGTACGTTAGTTAACATTACCATCAGCTGGGGTCCAGAATGAAACAAATTAGATCATATCACTGATGAAGGATTTGTTAACAGTCACTGAGTCCGATATTGTGAAATGCAATTAATTTTGTCCCATTTAATAAAAAATCCTGTATTTTAACTTCTGTCTATCTGATCTTTAATAAAAACAGAGTTACATTGGACTCTAAATAAGTTAATTAAGTATTAAAATCAGTCATGTGAAAGTCTTAATATTTAATATTGTTAGATTGTATATCAAAGTGGTTTTATTATTTATTTACTGCAAACCTTTCCAGAATACTTCATATGGCAACAGGGGGTCTGAATCTCACAAGATAAATGCATTTACAATGCCAAATAAATTATATATAAAAGCATTTGTCTTAATACATGTCATTCAATATTAAATATCACCCATTGGTACCACCCTGAAACCCTAATCCATTTTTACCAACCGCACATTTGTATTATTCAAATGTTGTCTATTAAATAGTTGTCTCTAGAGCCACAGTGAAGGGCTTACATACCTAAGAACAATTATCATAAGAGCTTTAAAGCACTGTATGCAGACTTAACCCTACAACTTTCATGTCTTACTAGCACTTAAACATACAGGATATAAATGTAATGATGAATTAAAATGTCAGGGACAAAATACAATAGAAATAGCTGGAATCATGACAAAATATGTTTTTGGCAGTTCACATGAGGGTTTATAACTTTTTAAATTACAATGAGAAAATAACACTGCATTTAAAAAACCCAGCCCTTGCTTACAACACCTGTTCATTTTGAGGACATGACATTCTAAAATAGAAATCTGTCAAAGCACAGAACAAGTTTATTTGACTGATAGTTTACTCCTTGTGACCAGACTTCTTCAAAATACTTCTAGTTTCTTCGTAGAAGAAACTATTAAGCAGAGTATGGGATAAGGACCCCGGGAGAAGAGATTTCTTACCTCATATAGAACATTGGACCAGATAATTATGAACCACAAGTCCCGGCTAATCATACTATCTATAGCCTTGCCCACATTAGGAAAGGTTTGTATTTGACACAGGACTTCTCATCTGCCTGTGTTGAAAAAGACTGTCCTACTGATAGATAGTGTCAACCATGTTGAACTTTCACTGGTACTCTGTGCCGGCACAAAAAGTTCATGTGAAACTGGGATAGACTGCGCAGATTTCTCTGTTTCTCTTTGATGAAAAATCTCCATTTTTCCACATTCAAATATAAAATTGGGAGAGGGCATATCTTTATCTGAAAAATCTTAACCTAGATTTCAGAACAAGCAATTGGGCAATAAAGGAAGATGCTTGATCACATAGACCTTTGAGCTCAATAACTCCTCACATATGCAAAGTCTTCCACAGCTAGGGCAACTCAGAGTCTAGAACAACAGAAAGTAAGCCAACAATAGAACACCACTTAGCACCTCACTGCCCACCAGCAGGTGTGAAATCAACCTTTTATATTTCATTATAAATTGTATTTTCAACTCTAACTCCCAAAACAGTTACCGGTATTAAGATATTCTATCGAGAACTCCTATTTGGTAATATAAATATTCTTTATTTGGAAATGTATTTATTTACTTGTCTTTGTAATAACAAGCTAGAGGACACTGGAAAAAGATGAATGTAGTACCCATTTTTTAAAAAGGGAAGGAGGAGGATCCAGGGAACAACAGGCCAGTCAGCCTCACTTCATTCCCTGGAAAAATCATGGAGCAGGTCCTCAAGGAATCAATTCTGAAGCATTCAAAGGAGACAAAAGTGATCAGGAACAGTCAGTATAGATTCACCAAGTCATGCCTGACTAACCTAATTACCCTCCATGATGAGATAACTGGCTCTGTGGATCAGGGGAAAGCAGTGAGCATGTTACTCCTTGACTTTAGCAAAGCTTTTGATACGGTCTCCCACAGTATTCTTGACAGCAAGTTAAAGTAGTATGGGCTGGATGAATAGACTATAAGGTGAATAGAAAACTGGCTGGATTTCTTTCCTATTCAGGCTCAATGGGAGTGATCAATGGCTTCATAGCTAGTCGGCAGCCGGTATCAAGTGGAATGCCCCAAGGGTTGATCCGGGGGCTGGTTTTGTTCAGTATCTTCATTAATGATCTGGAGGATGGTGTGGATTGCACCCTCAGCAAGTTTGCAGATGACACTAAACTGGGAGGAGTGGTAGATACGTTGGAGGGTAGGGATACGATACAGAGGGGCCTAGACCTAGACAAATTAGAGGACTGCGCCAAAAGAGATCTGATGAGATTCAACAAAGACAAGTGCAGAATCCTGCACTTAGGATGGAAGAATCCCATGCACTGCTACAGACTAGGGACCAAATGGCTAGGTAGCAGTTCTTCAAAAAAGGACCTAGTGGTTATAGTGGATGAGAAGCTGGATATGAGTCAACAGTTTGCCCTTGTTGCTAAGAAGGCTAATGGCATTTTGGGTTGTATAAGTAGGGGCATTGCCAGCAGATCGAGGGATGTGATCATTCCCCTCTATTCAGCATTGGTGAGGCCTCATCTGGAGTACTGTGTCCAGTTTTGGAGCCCACACTACAAGGAGGACGTGGAAAAATTGGAAAGAGTCCTGCGAAGGCAACAAAAATGATTGGGGGCTGGAGCACATGACTTATGAGGAGAGACTGAGGGAACTGTGATTGTTTAGTCTTCAGAAGTGAAGAATGAGCTGCACTGCATCGATCTGATGGAGTTTCCTGGTCCTCTCTATTACTCCCTAGAGGAGAGGGACAAACCAATCTAAAATATTCTGGATGCAGAAGTCAGTAGTTACAAAGTGTTTCAAAAAACTATGAAATGCAGAATTGGCCTTAGAACTTTTTCTTTGAAAATATAAATCCACCCCTTGATTTCTCTCTCTCAGTATTTCAGAAATCCTGTAATGTTTTCCCTCCCCATGACTTAAAAAACCAACAATGTCTACAAGTTGGGGAACCACTTAAAGACTGGTAACAAAGATCATCCATATTTTACATAAACTTTAAGCTATATTCTAGTGACCTGTTTTCAAAACTGTTAAATAAAATGGAAATTAAACATGGTGAATCTAAATATAGTTAAGAGATTAAAGTAGTGTAATATCGTTTACTGCATGGAAACTATTCTCTTCTGAAGTACTCAGGAGTTTTCCTTTCAAGAACACAAGTGCGATGTAATGCTATGCACTTTATGTTTTAGTAATATATATGTAACCCAAAGAATGTCAAGACTGAAAGAAATCATTTAAACAGTGAACTGGAAAAAATGGCAGCTTAGCCTGCAGCTTTACCCAAAATGATAGTAACTAGCTTAGACACTAAAAGTATATTAAAATGAACTAAGTTTCCAGGATATCACAGTTTTAAAGTAGTAAGCAATTAATTTAAGATTCAGCCTCTATTCTTTCACTGGTTTGACAATATTTTTATAGAAACACCCAAAGTGTTCATGCACGCATAGAGGCATTTACATAAAATATTTCTGTTCTAGTTTTCCTGGGCATTCAGTACACACATGCTAAGGGGTATATTCTCATGCTGAGGTACAAAAAAATGCTGGTATAGGTCTCCATTCACTGTGAAAAAAGGACTCAATTTCCTAGGTTGTTGAAAGTACCATTGAGGGAGGGTGGAGGAGACAAGGTGCAATCTGAACTGTTGTCCAAGTGCAATCCAATGAATACATATGATGTGTAGCAATCACTGTTGGGTTTTTCAATTACTTATAATGCCAACAGGAGTAGCAGCTTACTTGTGTATACTGAAAAGCTGTATTTAGAGAAAAACGAAAGCCAGGACAGCCAAGGGGACCAGCCACTGACAAACTATTCTGAAGTTTTCCATGAACATTATCTCTCATAGCCAAGTGCACACAGTCTCAATTTACTCTGTGCTGGGTAGAGAATTTATTTCAACCACAATGCGGTGTCTGTTCTCTCACCCCATTACTTTCAACCTTACTGGATCATGAGTAACAGATGCTATTTCAGAGGTTCACACTATTTTTTCACACGCTTCTTTAGCAGGACCATAACAGTCTACTCCAGGGGTGGCCAATCTGTGGCTCTTCAGAAGTAAATATGCGGCTCCTTGTATAGACACTGACTCCAGGGCTGGAGCTACAGGCGCCAAATTTCCAGTGTGCCAGGGGGTGCTCACTGCTCAACCTCTGGCTCTGTCACAGACCCTTTCCCCACTCCACCCCTCCCTGCCTCCTCCCTTGAGTGTGCCGTGCCCTCGCTCTTCCCCTTAACCCTTAGGGCCACCTGCACACCTGCTGCTGGAAGTGGGGGGTGGGGAGCTGATGGGGGGTTGTTGACATATTATTGTGGCTCTTTGACAATGTACATTGGTAAATTCTGGCTCCTTCTCAGGCTCAGGATGGCCAACCCTGGTTTACTCTATGGGAAGGCTGCATTTACGATGTAATGCCTTCAGGGCAGGGGAGTTCCTGGGAATTAAAGACTAGCTAGAGGAATTTGTGATCCATGGAACAGTTGAAGGCTCCTACCACCACCTGACCATTAATCACAAGGTAATGCCCTATGACAAGGTTATTTTTTTAGTTATTGTGTTGTCGCTCTGCATATCACAACCAATGCTGCATCCTTCCAAGAATGAAAATAGGAGGCTGAGGAACACCATCAGTGTCTAGAAACAAATCACTCTGGCCTTGGGTCCCAGTCTCTCTCTCACACAAGCAATTGAAGAGGGAAACAAATTGCAGCCCTACACACTTCCCTTCACCTCTGTTATCTTTATTGATATTACACCAGAATGTAGCTGTACTACACTCTGTTGGGGGCTGGGAAGGCATAAAAGGGAGAAGAATTATAGTCCAGTCCACTCCTTTTTCAGAGTGCGATTTTCACGCATTACACATGCCAGTTGCAACTCCTTCACTACCAACACACAGATACCCTCTTATGATTTTCAAAAGTGCCTTGTAATTCAGTGAGACTTCTGCACCTACATACCTTTTGAAAATCCCACCCTACTTCACACAACACCAGAGCATAACTGAATTTCCAAGCATCCTTTGTATATACACATTTCTTGTGTATAACAAACAAAAGAGAAATGGAGCCCCCACCAAACATTAAAGAGGTCTGAAGAAGTGTATTAGAATAACATCTGGCTTTACATTTTACAGAAGCTTGCAATACCTTAGTGGCTAAGCTTTTAAGCCAATTTTATTAAAAATAGAACAGATGTAAACAAAATATGGTTATACACCTCCTTGATTAATTTTTTCTTTTGTTTTTAGAAATGCCCCTGCACTATTATTTGTATGTTCTACCTATCTATATCAGTCATAATCCATCACCATGGTATCTAAGTATCAAGTACATAAAATGAGCACAATAGTGTTCCTGAGTAAGAAATTGGTTCCCTAAGAGAAAAATTATGCAACAATAGAAAAAGAATGTTTGGCCATGGTGTGGGCCCTCAGCAATTTACAGCCCTACCTACTGGGGTGACATTTCATTGTTGCCACAGTAGGTACATTGACCACTCACCTAGCTACATCAAAAGGAAGGGACCAGTGTCAAGATGCTGGAATGGAGCAGACTGTGCCACTATTATGACACTGAAGTGATTCAAGTTAAAGGCAATGAGAATTTGGTTCCTGGTGCTCTGACTGGGAACTATGTCAGTGGCTTCCCTAATGTTCCATTCAAGCATCCTAGTTACAACCACTTCAAGGGAGAGATGTGATAGTTATGTCAATTTCATGTAATTTCCTAGAGAACCCGTATTGAATAAATTTAAGTATTTTAGGGGACAACTGTATTAAAATGCAAATGTTTATGCATTACGCTATACTCCAAATTACCCGAATAGCATGGGGGACATGGATTTTACTTAGATGAATCAGGAGTTCACTAATCAAGAGTGCAGGAGACATTCAGCAGCAGGTAGCCTCCCCTGCAGCCAGGAGCTTGTCATTGTGTTCCCCATCGCAGTCCAAGCCAGTGGTCTCTACTATGTCCCGCTCACTCACTCTCATGACAGTGGGGCTGCAAAGGGCTCCCTGTGTTGCCACAGAGGTGATGACACTCAATCTCTGGAGGCACACAGTGCAATAGGGAAGCCGTGATCCTCATGGAGCAGAGCAGAGACCCACAGCTGGGACTCAACTCTGCCCTGCCAGAACTGCAACCTTCCCTGAACCTAGCACCTGCAGGGATCACCTATCACCAGTCCTGTGGCACCACAGGGGAGCCTCTGTAGCTCCGCTGTCATGGTCCCACATGCTTACTCCCCATGACAGCAGAGCTGTGGAGGGCTCCCCACACTGACGCAGGATCCAGTCAGTAGCCAGGTGTCCCCCCTCATGTCTGGGGGCTCATCCTTAAAGACCTGCACGGATACAAGATAGTGCATCCACATCTGATCCTCAGTCTGCAAAAACTGTCTGCAGATACCCACATGCACCAATTTGCAGAGCTCTAAACAGCTCCATAAGTCACTGTGTAGCAGTGATACAGGGCTGTGTCAAGCCCCTAAGGGCACCCCCCCCAGCTCCACTTCTCCCCAGATATCTCCTGCCCTGCTGTACCTCCTTCCCCACTCCAGGCAGGGAGGGTATGATTCCGGGTCCTTCTATACAGTATCATCCTCCCTGTGGGGGGCTCGGACACCCCTACACAGCTGCAGTGGCTCTAATGCACACAGCCATTGCCTCCTGCTTCTTTAAAGCCACCTTTAAAAATGGCACTTGGCTCACTCCCTTTTGGAAGTTGTAATTTACCTCCTCCCTCTGAGCAAGCTGGGGACTACAACTCCCAGAATGCCCAGCACGCTACTGCCTGATTCAGAGAGCCAAACTGGAGCCTGTAGGCGGGGTGACAGTCACTCCTTTCAGGTGACCGTGCGCTGCAGAGTCCTGTGGGGATACAAAATTTGTATCTGCATCCACGCTGCGATCCACAAAAATGGTCTGTGGATATCCATGGATACAAAGCGTTACCCCCAGATTTGCAGGGCTCTACTCATCCTCCTCCTCCGCCTCCTCCTTGCTGTCCTGGCCAGGGACCTCTCCTCTCTATTTTCTGAACCTCCACATTATCCAAATCCCTTCCTTGTCCCTCCAGCATGAGACAGCTGTTGCAGAGGGCAGGTATCTTCAGCTGGGGGACAAGGAAGGGATTTAGATAATGCAGAGGCTGAGAAAATAGGATTTTGGATAAACAGGAATATACCGTATTTTAGGACTGTCTGAAACTTCCTTAGGAGGAAGATAAGAATGCAATCACTGGGAAATACTGTGAGCTTCAAAAGACTATGTTGAACAATGCATCAGACACAAATAAACTTTTGGGACACTAAGTGTGAAGTGGAATTCCTAGGAAGTACTTAGGAGGAGAGGACTGAAAATTCCCTGTTACAGACTCAGTCTTTGAAGCTTTACCCTGAGAGTGGGAGGAACCTTTTGTCTGCTGATCACTTGTTATATAAAGAAGCGTGGAGAGGGGGGTAGGAGATGGACCTATGAAGGAGTAACTTACTTTCTCAGGCGGGTTTCTTGTTCTGAGCAAAAAGAACGATGAACTGGTAATCAGAGGAAAGTCGCTGGGTGAAGTTTGAATGACTGTGCACTGGCCAAAGACCTTGCTGGAGTAAGGGATGAGCTCTGGTAAGCTTATTAGCATGTGTCATAAGTGTAAAGTGCTGGAGAGGGTTAATGTTACCTGAGAACAAGTGACGTAAGAACTTCCCTGCCATGAGAGAGGGAGGGAGGGGTTTTAGAGTCAGTTTGAGTTTGGGCTTGCCATGCAACATGGGCAAGGGTCCGGGAGCCCATCTCTAGCTGTGGAGATGACTCAACTTTCCTTCTTATATTCCTACTTAACTGACTGTAAGTGATCTTTTGACTTCTTAAGCCTGTGCCATTTGGGGTGTCTCTGTCCATTTCAGATGGGAAGTTAGAGAACTCTAAATTGTAAGCTGTACGGTGCCTATGTTCTATGCTCTTTTCTTTATTAAATCTTGTAGTTATAAAACGTTTGGCTTACTTCCCTTAAGGTTTCCCTGCTTCCAGGCTGGGAAGAGAGGAGGGAGAGAGGAGGTAGGAAAAAGGATCAGCTGAGGGTATAATCTGAGGAACAGCGTCTGTGTCTCTCTCTCTTCAGCGAGAAGACAGAAGGGGGGAGGTGACACAGCCTCCAGGTGTCTGACTCTGGCTCTCAGGGAGGGGGACAGAGTTAGGGTTTTGGGGAGTCTGAGTACCCCAATCCAGGGCCTTGGATATCTACTCAGATGGTGGATTCCCCAAGTTCCCAGCTGGTAAAAAGGGGGGAGTCTTGGGGTGTAGAGAATTAACTTGGCTGGGAAGCAGCTAAAGTTAAGTGGTCTGGCTAAAAAGAGTCCCTTTCTCTGTACTCAAGAGCACAGAGACTGGGGTACCCACTCTTACAGCATGCATTCAGGGTCTTTTATTTTTATTTTTTTTATAATGCTTTTATTTGAGGAATAAAACATACTTGCTTAGAAAGAGCTATGTGATAATTCATGGGAAGCAATTACAGTTTACAGTCTCTGAGAAGAAAGATAAAGCAGGCCAGCTTGCGTAGCCGGACTTTGGTGGGGAGCTCACAGCTTAGGCAGGGAGCCATGCTGTCTGGAAATACCTAGTCAGGAGGGAAAGAGACACATATCTCTGCCATGACAGGTGACGGCTGAGAAGCTAAGAGCCTAGAGTGGGCGTCCTTGCTGGACTACAATACAAGTGCAGTTGCCATAAACCGCACTTTATATAACCATAGTCCTAAAGGACCAAATACTCAGCCACTTTCATACATCTGTTATAGTTATTATCCTCTCTCTCTTTCCTTCTTCCCAATCTTGGTCAATTTTCTTCTTTCCTCTTCCGCTAGACATATGGAATGTTGCTAAGTTGTTACAAGTTTTGCAAAAAAGAAGGTTTTATATTTTACTCTGGCCTGTACCCCATGTGATTTCCTGTTTAAGGAGTTCCTTAGTCAGGGGCCACTGAGAATGCACTGTTCCACATGTTGTTGCAGTTATCAGTAGATCAGAATTTTGAATTGGATCCAGAATTAAATGGAAAGACAGTCAAGCATATAAAACACAGGTGTGATGTGTCCTCACTTGTCTCTCTTGCTTAATTGATAGTCTGCAGTGTTCCTGAGGTATCCAAAATCACCAGTTACTTTTCAAAATTTGGTCCATCATATATTATTTATCAGTCTCTCTCCCCAAAGGGACAGGTGAGCTGTCAGGACCAGGTGTTCTTCACCTTTCTGATCGGGGAAGAGGGAAGAGTTGACTTAAGGAACAAATCTTTCTTTAGAGAAGAGGTGACAGACAGGGAACTCCTGGCTGGGATGCTTACTCCTTATCAAATGCTTATTCCTAGGTCACCAGTTCTCAGGGAAGGTGGGCACCTCAAAGACTTCAGCCAGGTGCACCAGTTCCGTTAAATGCTTCTCCTTTAATCTCTGGTGCCTGGAAGGTTCTCACTTCCACATCCAAGAATGATGGAGAACTCTCTGCTTTCAACAGAGGAGGAGGAGGACTTGTGTCCCCCAACATTACTTTTTACTCTGTTCCCCAGTGCACAGATCAGTCCAAACTCAACATTCTTTTGACCATCTGTGTAGATGCCTTTAGAAATTGAGGTCAAAGTCTTGACTCACTCCTCTTTAGTGATAAGTAAAAAACATTTAAAAATGTACCATGATGATTTAAGACTGGATACTAATATTCTATTACCCAGCCTATTGATTGTATCAAAATAAAAATAGAGAAAGCATATTTTTCATGTTACAAATGTGTAATTTCTGTAAGCAATTAAAATAATTCTTTCCAAATATCTATAAGTAAGGAATATTACCAATCCTTCATAAAAATAATTAAATTGCACACTAATTGTGGTTCTTCTTTATAAAGTTTTAATTCGTAGAGCACTAAATCTATATATATAAAAGTCAAATGGTGTGTGTATGTATGTTCTCTTACCTCTTCCACGCCGTTTGAGCTAGAGACTTGAAATTTGGTACTGTTATAGGGTCCTAATCAGGGTAAGAATCAAAAAATTTTCAAATCTCACCTCTTACACCCCTAGGGGTGAAATTCTTTAAAGCTCATTAACATCAACTATACAGCTCACATAACATCATCTGGCCAGCAGGTTAACACATGCTGTTGTCTGTGACATAGTTATGATGTAATAATAACCAGATAACCAGAGAACTTAGTGTTGTGTAGCGCAAACATAATTAAATACACTGTTTTTTCCTTAAAAAGAACCCTATTCGTTATGCCACGTAAAAAGCGAAAATGATTAGAATCAGGTGTACTTCCAGACAAATATAAGAGCAGAGGATCTGGAGGCTGAATTAAAGGTGGTAATTTAATTTGATAGTAATTTATGGAATGTACTGATATATAATAAAAACAAAATTTGTATTAATAAAAAACATTGTAGTCTTTTTACATCCCAGTTTCCAATTACAAATACCCCGAGCAACGCCGGGTATTTCTGCTAGTTAAAAATTTTAAAACATCACCTCCAAACACTGAATTTATTCTGTGCCACATTTATAAACATTGTGGTGAATACATATACTATGATATTCCCTATGTTGAGAACACATAACTTTAAAATTACATTCTATTTTTGGCTTAGACGTTTTAACCAGTGGCTTCTGAGACTAGGGGGTTGAAACATCAAAAATAACTGACACGCTGATTTGGTCAGACTGCAAATACCTCTGTTTGTAAAAAAGCCCACATGGGAATATGAAACAATTTCCAGAAATAACTAAACAATCCTGTTTTAGATTTTTTTAAATAATTATGCAGTCTAAATTTTAGAATTGTACTCCTGCAGAACTTTCACTTGCTATCTATCTCCAAGTGAGCAGATAGGAAGCATATTTCCTCTCCCACTTTGAGCCCATGGGTGACTACGTGGTCAGTGGGTTCATCAACTATAAAAATGGCAGATTAGTAAGGGCCTCTCACTTTCCCATAGACAATCCATAGAGCATAGTGGTAGTCTTTAAATGTAAATTGAGGAGTGCAAGAAAGCATTTTTCCTAGAATAATTTGCTTTCTTTTCCTCGCAGCAACAAGACTGATTAGATATGTGCAAAAATAAGAGTGTTTTTTGAAAAACAAACACCAGGTCATTCACATCTCATTTCGTCCAATCCCCCTAAATTTTGGGGAAAATGCTTTTAGCTTTATCCCACATCTAGCTATCATCCCATTCACCTTTCCAATCTGTTCAACAACACCATGTTAATCTCTACAAATTCATCAAATACTGTGTTTACTGATGCCCTCTGGCTTGTGCTCCATTCCTCCAGCCACCTAAGGACTTGCTTCTACAGAAACTGAAATAACTACATTGGTTTTAATTCACACCTTTAGTTATTTTGGTGCATTATCAATGCATTAACACTTATTTCACATTAACAGATCAAGTATTTTTTAATTTAGTTTGAAACCATTTGTTCATCTCATATCAAATGGATAATCTTAATCTGAAATAAGAGTGCCCCCACACAGACTTTTACCAAAAAAATTAAAGATGCGAATTAAAATTAATTTAGTTGTTTCAATTCCAGTTTGTGCATAGACATTTCAGAAACAAAAGTCCAAAGCTTTCTTCTAATCCTAGGTCTTCTGTATGCCATATGCATTCACAATCTATTACATCAATCAGAGCAACCTGCAGTTCATACTATGTATAGACAAATAAATGTACTGTGCATAGTGGCCCTAAATCATTTTCATAAGGGTACAAAGTATTCTTTTGTTTTTAGCTACCTCCCACAACCATAAGTATAAAAATTAGCAAGCTGCAAAATACAAAAATGCCTGGCATACAGAGTTCCTTAGTGTCATGCTAGCAATCCTGTAATTATGGTTGAGAATATACTTTCATTCTAACCCCTCTTTTCAGTGACTTACAACCCTCCTTAAAAATTTACCTTTTGGACTTCTGGGTTTAGAAGTAGTATGAGTCACTGAAGTAATTTGGGGGTGGAGAGGTAAGTTAAAAAAATCAATTCAGTGTCTTTTAAGTTACTTATGCATGGAGGAAAAAATGTGATTTTCAGTTTCAATATATTGTTCAGATGCAGCTGATTTCTTTTCTAGCTCAGCCACACACATGTAGTCCGGTGGATCTTAAAATAGTGGGCAAAATAAATTAGGATTACACTAAAAACAAGAAGTGACAGTGAATAGTGTGTAATAGTGAAGTGACGGTGTTGAGAAGTGACAATGTGCACCAGTAAAAGCTGGCTTTGATTAGAGTTGTGAGACTTTGAAAATTGCATTTTCAACACAGGCAGTACAATTGGTAAGATTTTCAGAACACATTTTAGCCATGTTCCAAAGGAAGGTAGGCTGAAATGTGTACATTACTAAATCAGCTACATGGTAAAAAATTGTAGAGTATGTGCAGTGGAGGAGGCATGGAACCTCAAGAACCCTTGCCTCAATGTGTGTGTGTGTGCGCTTTTGCCACACATCCTAGATAGCGAATAACACAGAGGTTGCTGTGTCTTTTCCTCATTTCAGTGCTTGTTTTTTTAATGAGAAGATGTTGTAAGGGATGTGGGAGAGGAAGTTCTGGGGATGTGTACCCAGTATTCTTGTCAGTAAGCTAAAGTAGTATGGGCTGGATGGACTATAAGGTAGATAGAAAACTGGCTAGACGTCGGGCTCAACGGGTAGTGATCAATGGCTCCATGTCTACTTGGCAGCAGGTATCAAGTGGAGTGCCCCAAGGGTTGGTCCTGGGGTCGGTTTTGTTCAGTATCTCATTAATGATCTGGAGGATGGAGTGCACCCTCAGCAAGTTTGCAGATGACACTAAACTGGTAGATATGCTAGACGATAGGGATAGGATACAGAGGGACCTAGACAAATTAAAGGATTGGGCCAAAAGGAGTCTGATGAGGTTCAACAAGGACAAGTGCAGAGTCCTGGAAGGAAGAATCCTATGCACTGCCACAGTCTGGGGACTGATTAAACAGCAGTTCTTCAGAAAAGGACCTGGGGATTACAGTGGATGAGAAGCTGGATATGAGTCAACAGTGTGCCCTTGTCTCCAAGAAAGCTAACGGCATTTTGGGTTGCATAAAGTAGGGGTATTTCCAGCAGATCAAGGGACATGATCATTCCCCTCTATTCGGCATTGGTGAGGCCTCATCTGGAGTAGTGTGTCCCGTTTTGGGACCCACACTATACGAAGGATGTGGAAAAATTGGAAAGAGTCCAGCAGAGGGCAACAAAAATTATTAGGGGGCTGGAGCACATGATTTATGAGGAGAGGCTGAGAGAACTTGGATTGTTTATTCTGCAGAAGAGAAGAATGAAGGGGGATTTGATAGCTGCTTTCAACTACCTGAAAGGGGGTTCCAAAGAGGATGGATCTAGCCGGTCCCCTCCCGGGGGGGGGGGGGGGGGTACCAGATGACAGAATAAGGAGTAATGGTCTCAAGTTGCAGTGGGGGAGGTTTAGGTTAAATATTAGGAAAAACTTTTTCACTAGGAGGGTGGTGAAGCACTGGAATGGATTACCTATGGAGGTGGTGGAATCTCCTTCCTTAGAGGTTTTTACGGTCAGGTTTGACAAAGCTCTGGAATAATTTAGGAGGAAGGGATAGCTCAGTGGTTTGAGCATTGGCCTGCTAAACCCAGGGTTGTGAGGGGGCCATTTAGGGATCTGGGGCAGAAATCTGTGGGTGAGATCGTGGCCTGCATTGTGAAGGAGGTCAGACTAGATGATCATAATGGTCCCTTCTGACCTTAAAAGTCTGTGGGGATTGGTCCTGGTTTGAGCAGGGGGCTGGACTAGATGACCTCCTGAGGCCCCTTCCAACCCTGATAGTCTATGATTCTAAGTATTCACCTCTTACGGATTTTTTCTCCTCCAAACGAGGAAGTGACAAAGTTAAACTCGTATGCACACTCTCAAAGCTTCTTCTTTTGCATAAATATTACAATACGGTCTCTAATTAAAGTGATCATATACATTTATGACTTTCGCAAATAATACAACACAACTTTTCTACAGCCTTAGAGACACAGGACATCTTTGGTACCACAATTATTAGACAAACAGGATTAATTAAGGATACATGTATACTGGATACTTCTTGGGGTGGTGTATGGAATATGTATGCTAGGTGAACCCCTAGTTTGGGTATAAATAGCAGAATAGATAGCAAGGCACTGCTTAGGGAAGTAGAGAAAAATACGCCTGAACCTGAGGGTACATACCCAGGTACATACTGTACAGGGCTCTCAACTTGCCAAACCAATTCCTCCCTGTCTACATTGCTATTTTTAGCAGTGTAGCATCCTGCTGCCTCCCTACTGCTGGAGTCTTTCCCCGCTGCTGGGAAAGGCAAAGACTCCGGCTGCTCCCTGTTGCAGGAGTCTTTCTTTGCAGCAAGGAAAGACTCTGGCAGCTCTGGGTAGCTGGGAAAGGCTCCAGCAACAGAGGAAGTGAGGAAAGGCTCCTGCTATCTCCCTCGCCAGCATAAGCACCAACTCCATACATAAGAAACGGTGACTTACGGTTACTGGACAATAGTGCTCTCTTCACAACAGGCCAGAAGCGGGATGGGACAGGGTTTTTAACCTCTATACATGGTACCGGGGAAGGGCTGGAAGTACCCACGCCACCCCATGTACTGACACCAACTCCATGGGGGCAATGATTCCAGGGCATGAGCACCATCCCTCTATTGGTACTGCTAGGTAAATTGTTCTGGCTCCAGTGTGCTGGACATGCACAGAACTAAGTGTAATATATAGTTGCACCTATTCAAAGAAGCAGCAAGCGTACCCTTGACATTTCCTAACATATGAATGCTTATCTGATACAACCATTACATTCTCTTAACTACATTTATTTAGTAGAATTTTAAAATTTCTAGAAACATTTCTTTTAAACTTTTATTTCTATGCATATTTTCTGTCAAGAGATTTGGGAGCTTAATGTTCAATATTCCTTTACTTGCATACCAAAAGTATTTTAGTTGACTTATTTAAAAGGCTGCATGTGATATGGGAATGACCTGCCAAAAAGCTATGTAGTTAGTACTGTTCTTTTAAACACGTTAAGAACAGTAGAGGGAAAAAAATCTTGTGTGTTTCATTTGTTTGCTTCATAATACTGGGCTTTTTTCTTCCATCCATTTCATAATGAAGGAGAGGTGCATTTTTTTCTGGCCTTGTTCTATGAAAAATGCACACTATGTTTCGAGAGCTACTAAATTACTCTTTTCTATGTGTAATTATAAAAATTTAAAAAGCCCCCCCAACAAACCAAAAAAAATTAAAAGAAACACTACAGTTGTGACATTCTAAACATTCCTGTATTGGTTTTACTGAGACTGCACATGTAGAACAGTATATGAGAACTAAAATTTTTGTCTCCTTTGCTAGAAAATAGAATTTGAGTCAACTTGAGTCTTTCTAAATGTCAGCCTTGAACATTATAAAATTATACAGAATGAGGAGGAAACAGGACTTATAATGCATATAAACACGAAAGTGTATTAGGCTGCATTTAATTAGCAGTTCAAACAACCTGATCTAACCTTTGACAAGTAAAATAAATGTTCTGAATAATTTAACCAAAGCAAACATTTGCTGTTAATGCTGGCTAATTATAGTAAGAGTTGTACAGGGGAGACAGAGAGACAGGGAGAGAAATGGTAATTTATACACTTGTGCTGCAGTTGCCACAAATATTTCTTAACTCCATGAATTTTTTTTCAAGTGAGGTTTCTATAATTTGAAGAAAGATCACTTCATGTATGTTTATGACAGGACACCCAAACTTGATATACAAACAATAGCAACAAATAGGGAAAATATGCACTATTAGCTTCAGAAATTTGTTAGATTTAGGAACGTGTATCTTTTCTAGTGATTAATCAGTAGTTTCCAGCCCTCTCTACTTTCTTTTATTGACAAGTAACAAAGAAAGCAATGACAGTTAAACCTTTCTAGAGTGACTAGGCAAACTCATCAAGTCTGTTTTTGGATAGAAAAGGCCACAATAGCTAGGTCCAATGTTATTTGATGTAGCAATTCAGTAATAGTCAATATTTTAATAACTGTTTGAAAAACTTAAACCAATAGGCTAAACAAACCGAATATTCTAGTATTATTTTAACTTAAGCTGTAGCCTCCCAAAAAAATCAATTACTGTGGAAAAAATTCCCATATTTCCTCTATTATTATTTATTTAAACCCAGTTACAATAATATGTTTTTGGGACTGACCATTTTTAATGGTTAAACAAACTATACGCAAAGAGTTAAGATGTTTAAGAACATAACAATGGCCTTACTAGGTCAGACCAAAGGTCCATCCAGTCCAGTATCCTGTCTGCCGATAGTAGCTAATGCCAGTTGCCCCAGAGTGAGTGAACCTAACAGGTAATGATCAAGTGATCTCTCTCCTGCCATCCATCAACCTCCCCTGACAAACAGGTTAGGGACACCATTCCTTACCCATCCTGACTAATAGCCATTAACGGACTTAACCTCCATGAATTTATCCAGTTCTCTTTTAAATCCTGGCATATTCCTACCCTTCACAACATCCCCAGGCAAGCAGTTTCACAGGTTGACTGTGTGAAGAAGATCTTCCTTTTATTGCTTTAAACCTGCTGCCCATTAATTTCATTTGGTACCCCTAGTTTATATTATGGGAACAAGTAAATAACTTTTCCTTATTCACTTTCTTCACGCCACTCATAATTCTGTATACCTCTATCATAGCTCCCCTTAGTCTCCTCTTTTTCAAACTGAAAAATCCTAGCCTCTTCAATCTCTCCTCATATGGGACCTGTTCCAAACCCCTACTCATTTCAGTTGCCCTTCTCTGAGCCTTTTCTAATGCCAGTATATCCTTTTTGAGGTGAGGTGACCAGATCTGACCCGTGAATTGAAAATGGTGCCCCAACAAAAAACGGAGGAAACACCTGTTTCCCAGGAAAATGGAAATATGGTGTGGAATCTGATCAGGAGGACTCTGACACAGGAAGAAGCTGTACATATAAAATTATGGAGTCTAAATTAGTTGTTGCCACCCAAGAAAGATCTTGGAGTCACTGTGGATAGCTTGCTGAAACCACCCACTCAATGTGCAGTAGCAGTCCAAAAAGTAAAAAAAAAGTTGGGCATCATTAATAAAGGGGATAAAGCTGTAATAAAGCTTGGGGAACAGGGCATACCCAGTTCCACGGTGAAGTCCTAGCTAGGACTCTAATTACTGAAACTATTATCTAACACTTAATGGTTAAACTACCTACCTAACAACTAACTATAAAGGAGACAGAACAATGGGTCTGAAAGAATCGCGAACACACTTGCAATGGAAGACAAGGCACTCCAACCAACTGTCATGGGTGGTAAGAAGGAACTGAGAGGGTGTAAGGTCAGCAGTGCCTGATATACTGACTCATGAGTGCAGCACTCAAGGGGGCGCAGCAGCCGACTCTATGGATACCGCTACGACAAAAGTCTCCGACGATTGTGCATATGGGAACACGCACACCCTAGAATGGAATCGACATGAACAAGCATTCAAAGAAAAACAGGTGTCTCCATCTGCATGCACAATTGCTATGGTTCTGTAAATTCAAAAGACCATGAAAGTGTCTAAGGACAAATAAGATATGGTAAATGAGAAAAACTATAAATCCCAAATCTTGAATATATATTAATATAAGAAGTCTTTATGTAATCTATAAAATACAAAGTGAAAAGCATTAAAAATATTAAATCTGACTATATATCTCCTCTTTTCCCAAAAGGGATTTCTGGCCAGAAGTTTCCAAGACAAAACGTATTATTTTTAAGTTACTTTTATATTTTCATAAATATTTAAACTTTATATCTGTGTCTCTGAACTGAAATTTTTAATACGTATATAAAGCCATGAGGCCTCTTATAATGAAAAAGCATTAATTAAAATATTTCCTGTATAAAGGAAAAAATACACAACTTTTTAAAAGAAAAAAATTACAACATACAAAAAGTTTTATTTTAAACTAAGTAAGTGATAATCAGAAGGGGAGAAAAATGAGATACAAAATGAAGGGGATTTTTTGTGTTACAGTATGAATTGAATATTGGAAAATTAAGTGTCAAGCTCATTACTACTTTTGCTCCAAATCTTGGTATGAAGGTTTTAAGCAAACAAAGTAGTAAAAAAAATGACACAATCTATGCCTGGCACTCTGAAGAAATATAGGTACAAGATTGATTTTACACTGGGTGCACTGCTGCATGCCATCAGACAAGCAGAATGAACTCTTTTTTTCTTAAGGCAAGTGCCAAAGTAAAAATCTGCAGTGTAGTTGGGTAGGATGGATGGATATCTGAAAATTGTTAAGTGTAATGAATCAAGACTTACCGGTTCTTATAAGACTATATCATGGTGGTATCTGAAAGCCTAACTAGAACAACCCATTTAGGTCATTACACCATCCAAATTTCACTTCCTAAAATGTTGTCAAGTTCATCATGTTAAATTCACCACAAATCTAAGTTAAGTTAGTATGAGCAGTTATTAATTGTAGCATTCCATGCATCAGATTCTAGTTAAGAGTTCTTTCCTAACAGTTCTGATGAGCCCTTGCAGAATTTTTTTTCATCAAGATAATTGTGTTTTCAATAAACAGTAAAATAAGCAAACCTCAGTAGGCCTTGGGCAAAGGTTGCTTCTGAGTAGGGATGTGGGCACTTTACAAATAAAAATGTTATAATCAACCCATCATCTTTGTCAGATGTACATATTGTGGTTACCGTTAATTTTCCAAAATACAGCATACATTAAAGAGGCCTCAGCAAAACATCAGTGTATGAACTTGAAATAATGGAGAGGAGAACAATTTTATTAAGGTGTTAAATGTCCCCAATCATCAGTTTAAAGGGGAGACAACATGATTATTTTAAAAATTAAAGCAAAAAGATAAATATTTTACTACTGACTGACCCTAAAACTTAACAATGCTTAGGATATCAGTGCACTGATATCACTGCCTAACATGCTGATCAATACTGTTTCACTGTACTCCCTTACCTGTCTCTGTGTGTGTATCTTTTGTATCTTACCTTCTTCTTGGATTGTAAGTACTTTGGGACAGATATCATGTTTTTTGGTCTGTGATTATATAGAACCTAGCAATGGGGGTTCTGGTCCATGTCTGGGGATCCTAGTTACTATAGAATCAGAGGTAGCCATGTTAGTCTGGAATAGCAGAGGTAACAAAGAGTCCTGTGGCACCTTTATAGTTAGTCTTTAAGGTGCCACAGGACTCTTTGTTACCTAGTTACTATAGTAATACAAATAAATAATAATTAGTCATACAATTGTGAATAATCAATACATATTGCTAAAGTTGAGAGAATTTGGACAGTTCCCTCGGTATCATCTTCCATATCAGGGTGATGGGGTGTGTGCTGTACTAACACACACGCAAATGAAAATTTAATTATATATATATATATATATATACACACATATATAATGGATATCCATTATATACATATATGTGTATATATATATATATATATATAATTAAATTTTCATTTGCGTGTGTGTTAGTACAGCACACACCCCATCACCCTGATATGGAAGATGATACCGAGGGAACTGTCCAAATTCTCTCAACTTTAGCAATATGTATTGATTATTCACAATTGTATGACTAATTATTATTTATTTGTATTACTATAGTAACTAGGTAACAAAGAGTCCTGTGGCACCTTAAAGACTAACTATAAAGGTGCCACAGGACTCTGTTACCTCTGTTATTCCAGACTAACATGGCTACCTCTGATTCTATAGTAACTAGGATCCCCAGACATGGACCAGAACCCCCATTGCTAGGTTCTATATAATCACAGACCAAAAAACATGATATCTGTCCCAAAGTACTTACAATCCAAGAAGAAGGTAAGATACAAAAGATACACACACAGAGACAGGTAAGGGAGTACAGTGAAACAGTATTGATCAGCATGTTAGGCAGTGATATCAGTGCACTGATATCCTAAGCATTGTTAAGTTTTAGGGTCAGTCAGTAGTAAAATATTTATCTTTTTGCTTTAATTTTTAAAATAATCATGTTGTCTCCCCTTTAAACTGATGATTGGGGACATTTAACACCTTAATAAAATTGTTCTCCTCTCCATTATTTCAAGTTCATACATTCATATATATATATATATATATATATATATATATATATATATATATATATATATATATATATATATATATATATATATATATATATATATATATATATATATACACCCTGTTTCCCCGAAAGTAAGACATCCCCCGAAAATAAGACATACTTCCAGTTTTGCCTCTCGCTGTAATATAATGTAATGTAATTTTGGGAGCAAAAATTAATATAAGACACTGTCTTATTTTCGGGGAAACACGGTATATATATATACACATACACACACACACACATATGTAGGTTAAGGATGTTAATCACAGTTAACTCACATAATTAAGAAAAAAACTCATCACGATTAATTACTGTTTTAATCGCCCTGTTAAACAATAGAATACCAATTGAAATGTATTAAAATATTTTGCATTTTTTTACATTTTCATATATATTGTATTCTGTGTTGTATTTGAAATCAAAATGTACATTTCTATTACAAATATTTGCACAGTAAAAATGATAAAAAAATAGTATTTTTCAATTCACCTCATACTAGTAATATATTGCACTCTCTTTATCGTGAAAATGTAACTTACACATGTAATTTTTTGTTGTTGTTACATAACTGGAGTCAAACACAAAACAGCGTAAAATTTCAGAGCCTACAAGTCCACTCAGTCTTACTCTTGTTCAGTCAATTGATAAGTGAAACAACTGTGTTTACATTTACAGGAGATAATGCTGCCCTCTTCTAATTTAAAACGTCACCAGAAAGCGAGGATACTTTTATTGCCAGCACTTACGTGGCATTTATGTGCAGATATGCTAAACATTCGTATGCCCGTTAAAAAAAAATCGTGACGCTCGTTAAAACAATATGCTAATTTAATTTGTGACTGAACTCCTTGGGCGGAGAATAGCATGTCCCCTGTTCAACTTACCCGCATTCTGCCATATATTTCATGTTACAGTAGTCTCTGAAGATGACATTTAAAGAACACTTTTCTGCAGATTTGACAAAACACAAAGAAGGTACTAATATGGGATTTCTAAGATAGCTACAGCACTTGACCCAAGATTTAAGAATCTGTAATGCCCTCCAAGAACTGAAAGGGAAGACGTGTGGAGCATGCTTTCAGAAGTCTTAAAACAGTGCAGAAACTACAGAACCTGAACCACCAAAAAAGAAAATCAACCTTCCACGGTGGCATCTGAATCAGAAAATGAAAATGAATATGCGTCAGTCTGCACTGCTTTGGATTGTTATCGAGCAAAACCCGTCATCAGCATGGATGCATGTCCCCTGAAAGGGTGGTTGAAGCACGAAGGGACATGTGAATCCTTAGCACATCTGGCATGTAAATCTTGTGATGCTGGCTACAACAGTGCCATGAGAACACCTGTTCTCACTTTCAGACGATACTGTAAACAAAAGGTGGGCAGCATTATCTCCTGTAAAAGTAAACAAACATCTCTGTCTGAGCGATTGGCCGAACAAGAAGTAGGAGTGAACTTGAAGGCTCTAAAATTTTACACTGTTTTACTTTTGAATGCAGCTTTTTGTACATAATTCTACACTTATAGATTCAAATTTCATGATAAACAGATTACATTACAGTACTTGTATGAGCTGAATTGAAAAATACTATTTCTTTTGTGTATTTTTACAATGCAAATACTTGTAATCAAAAGTAAATATAAAGTGAGCACTGTATACGTTGTTCACAAGGAATCTAAATTGATAATACCGTATTAATTTAAAACATTATGTAGATTGAAATGAGCAGTAAAAGACCAGCATCAGCAGGGTTCGGTGATCAGCTATTTTTTTTTCCTCTTCATAATTTACTTGTTAGTTTAATAATTAAAACAATGCCTAGATAATCTGTAGCTTCAATGTCTTGGAACGAGAGGAAAAGTTAATAGCACAATTGAGAGCAGATTTTTCTTTAAAGAGATGCCCAAATAAATTGCAATGAGTATTTGAAACCAATATCTAAACTGAACTAGAACACAGGCACTGGTTTAAAGCAAAATTAATTTATATCACCCAAATCCGGAAAAGCCTAATTTCAAGCCTTGATCTTATTAGGGTACTTAATGTAATCTCATTAGGGTGCATGCTTCTATATATCAAAGTGGTTTACACAATCTAAATATGTTTTAAAGAGCTCCAATAAAGACTGGTACTGAAGTCTTTAACAGTGTCAAAACTGACTTTTGCAGGGCCAGAGTGCTAGATCATTAATTAAAAAGACAGCAGTGGCAATGCAGTCCAGTGTGGAGGAGGGTGCGCTGTTGTATATGGGGAACTATTTTCAAATAACAGATCCATAGTCTCCAGAACCCCAAGAAATTACAACTTCATTTCCTAGGCTAAATAAAATTAGGCATGGGGCACCTAATTTTCAAGAGTGCTCAGTACCGTATCTCCAGATAAAGTAAATGTGCACTATGGAAGCTTAGCACTTCTGAAAGTCAGGCCTAGTACCATGTACAGGGGAAATGCTGCCAGAAACATCACTCATAGTATGCATGCCTGCCACTCCATAGAGAATCATCTATGCTCAATGACAGCAAGCAAATGGATAGGAAAGACCTACTGGGGAAAAATAAATGGAAACCTGGGCATCAGAATACAGGGCAGGTTTTGTCTGCACTTTTATCCCCACGGACAAAAGAAAAGAAACAGAGAAAAGTCAAACTATTAAGAAACTGACAAAGCTAATGCACATTTTTTAAATATTTGTAATTGCTACAGCAGACATTAAGAGAGATAGCTATTTTGATCTTATTGGAAACAGCTTCAATACTCCAACATTAATGTATGCACATATATATTAATGAAGTAGACATGTTAATCCCCAACGTCTATATCTGTGAGGCATCTAAGCTCTTATTTCCTTCACCATCAGTCTTGTGTAAGTAACACACTGTGGCAACATATGAATAGTTCATAGCTCCAGGAATAAATGAATGAATGAACAGTGACCTAAACCCTGAGCAGCAATTAAGTTTCTTTACTGATCAGCTATCACATACCTCACAGCAAACAAGTGTGTTTTTTGATGTGCCCACTTGCCTTCTAGTAAGTTAAATAAGGGAACTATTTCTGTCAAAAATGTTTGTGATTTCCCCCCAACCCCCTTACAAACCTTGTTTCTTGTTAGGAGTATTGGATTTTATTCTGATGAGGCTGTTCATGACAAGCTAACGAAATGGAGGAGGTGGTGATAGGGGTTTAAGTAAAGAATACTCTGTAAAAGCACAAAGGGACTGCAAAGTTTCCCATGAGTTGGTGAGCTGCAGTTTGACCTTTCTGAAAACTACAACAAAAAATAATGTTGAATACAGATATTTGATCTTAGTATGCAAGTAAACACCTCTTGTAAACACTGGTACACTAGAAGAGTTCAACAGCAAACAGGTGATTGATCATCTGGTTTTTCATGTCTGGGAATGGGGAAGAAGGAACTAGGGTTGACTATTATTACTCTTTAGTTTGCATTTGTTTCCTCACACACATATATACATATTATTGTACACACAGTATACTCATACATATTCCAAGATTCATTTTATTCTGGTACAGTACATGAGATTCTCATCAGTACAATGAAATTCTAATGGCAGAAAATGAGGTTACTTACCTGTAACTGTTGTTCTTCGAGATGTGTTGCTCATATCCATTCCAGTTAGGTGTGCACGCACCGTGGGCACAACTGTCAGAAGATTTTCCCCCTAGCAACAGGCTGGGTCAACCAGGGAGCCCCCTGGAGTGGTGCCATTATGGTGCCGCATAAATATCCCGGGACCCAGCCCCTACCTCAGTTCCTTCTTGCCAGCTAATCCGACAGTGGGGAAGGAGGGTGGGTTTGGAATGGATATGAGCAACACATCTCGAAGAACAACAGTTACAGGTAAGTAACCTCGTTTTCTTCTTCGAGTGATTGCTCATATGCATTCCAGTTAGGTGCCTGCAAGCAATACCTAGGAGGAGGGGTCGGATTGACCCATTGCTGAGCGTAGGACCGCTGAACCAAACGCCGCATCGTCCCTGGTCTGCTGGACTATGGTGTAGTGGGCGGCGAAGGTGTGGCTGGAGGACCAGATGGTCGCCCTGCAGATGTCCATGATCGGAACTCTCTCCCGGAAGGCCGCAGAAGATGCTTGCGCTCTCGTGGAGTGTGCCATTAACTGGACAGCAGGCCTGCCCGCCAGTTCGTAGCAGGTGCGAATGCACGTGATTATCCAAGAGGAGAGTCTTTGGGCGGAGACCAGTTGGCCTTTCATCCGATCCGCCACCGCAACAAAGAGCTGTGTTGTCTTTCTAAATGGTTTTGTGCGGTCTAAATAAAATGCAAGAGCTCTTCTGAGGCTTCGGGTAGAAGACCGGCAGGAATATGTTCCGGTTAACGTGGAAGGGAGACACCACCTTGGGCAGGAAGGCTGGATGGGGGTGTAGCTGCACCTTGTCCTTGTGAAAAACTGTATACGGTGGTTCAGAGGTTAGCGCCCTGATCTCGGACACTCTTTGTGCTGAGGTGAGTGCTACGAGGAAGGCTACCTTCCAAGAGAGGTACAGCAAGGAGCACATGGAGAGGGGCTCAAAAAGGCGCATGGTAAGGTGGGAAAGCACAAGGTTCAGGTCCCAGGGCGGGACGGGGTGCTTAACCTGTGGGTAAAGTCTGTCCAGCCCTTTGAGGAATCTATAGACCGTAGGGTCTGAGAAGACAGAGTGGTCTGCTGAGCTGGGGTGAAACGCCGAGATGGCCACCAGGTGGACCCTAATAGTGGAGGTAGAAAGACCTTGCTGTTTAAGGTCTAGCAGGTAGTCCAGGATGACTGGGATGGAAGCTTCCCTGGGGTTAGTGCTGCGCTGCATACACCAAGCAGAGAAGCGGGTCCACTTTGCGGTATAGGTGTTTCTGGTTGATGGTTTTCTGCTCTGCAGGAGAACACCTTGCACCGCAGCAGAACACAGGAGCTCCGGGCCCCTTAGCCATGCAGGAGCCACGCTGTGAGATGCAGGGACTGCAGGTCTGGGTAAAGTACGTGACCGTGATCCTGAGAGATCAGGTCTGGCTACAGCGGGAGGCTGATGGGAGGGGCCTTGGACAGCTGGAGGAGGGATGCATACCAGCATTGTCTGGGCCAGGCCGGGGCTATGAGGATCATACACGACTTGTCCCGTTTGATCTTTATGAGCACCTTGTGGAGGAGCGGGATCGGAGGGAACGCGTAGAGCAGGTGGCCCGTCCAGGGTAGGAGAAAGGCGTCTGTTAGGGAGCCCTGGGAGATGCCCCGGAAGGAGCAGAACTGGAGGCACTTCCTGTTCTGCCGAGAGGCAAAGAGGTCGATCTGGGGAAACCCCCACCATAGGAAGATCGGCCGGATGACGTCTGGAGGAGGGACCACTCGTGCGACAGGAACGATCTGCTGAGGTGGTCCGCTAGCGTGTTCTGGGCTCCCGGGAGGAAAGAGGCCACCGGGTGAATAGAGTGGGCTATGCAAAACTCCCAAAGGAGAATCGCTTCCTGGCAAAGGGGGTTCGAGCGCGCTCCGCCCTATTTGTTGATGTAAAACAGGGCTGTGGTGTTGTCTGTTAGCACTGCTACACAGTGACCTGCTAGCATGCTCTGGAAGGCCTGGCACGCTAGTCGAACCGCTCTTAGCTCCCTGACATTTATGTGGAGGCGGAGATCGGCCTCCGACCAGCGGCCCTGAGTTCTGAGCTCTCCAACCCAGAGTAGAGGCGTCCGTCACTAGGCACATGGATGGGCTGTGTGGGAGGAAGGGAATGCCCTGGCAGACTATGTCCTGATTTTCCCACCAGGCCAGAGCGTTGAGGGTAGCCCTTGGGATAGTGAGAAGGGCGTTTATGCTGTCCATGTTCGGCATGTAGACCGACGCAAGCCAGGACTGGAGCGGGTGCAGCCGCAATCTGGCGTACTGGGTGACATGCCTGCATGCCGCCATGTGACCCAGTAGGCTGAGGAAAACCCGAGCCGTTGCCGTCGGGAAGGAGCGTAAGTCGCGGACCGCTGACTGAATAGCCAGAAAACGAGGCTGTGGGAGGGATGCCCTTGCCACGGTAGAGTCCAGGAGGGCCCCTATGAATTTGATCCTCTGGATCGGCTCAAGGGTAGACTTCCCCTCATTGAGGAGGCTACCCAAGCGGTCGAATGTGCTTATGACGAACTGCACATGCATGCGCACTTGGTCCCTGGAGGTGCCCCGTATCAGCCAGTCATCCAGGTACGGGTAGAGATGCACCCCGTGGCGGCGTAAGAACGCTGCTACTACCGCCATGTACTTGGTAAAGACCCTGGGTGCAGTGGACAGGCCAAAGGGTAGGACAGCAAACTGGTAATGCTCCCCCGCCACAAGGAAACGGAGGTAACGTCTGTGGGAGGGCTTTATGGCAATATGAAAGTAAGCGTCCTTCATATCGAGGGCAGCGAACCAGTCTCCGGGATCCAGAGAGGGAATGATAGTGCCCAAGGAGACCATGCGGAACTTGAACTTGGCCATGTGGCTGTTGAGTCCGTGTAGGTCTAGGATGGGCCGTAGGCCCCCTTTCGCCTTGGGGATGAGGAAGTAACGGGAGTAGAACCCTTTCCCCCCTGAACTCCTCTGGGACGGGCTCGATGGCTCCCAGCAAGAGGAGCGACCTCACCGCCTGTACGAGGAGTTGCTCATGAGAGGGGTCCCTGAAGAGGGACGGGGAAGGAGGATTAGAGGGAGGGCGGGTGGAAAGCTGGAGCGAGTATCCCAGCTCCACTATCCCCTGGGTCACCGGGGAGGCTTTCAAAGTGATGAGCTCCCTCGCAGCAGCAAAAGTCTCTGGAGTGGACGGAAGGAGTTGCTGCTGCACCAGCACTCTGAGAGGCGAGCTCACACGCACCGGACTCAACGGGGCCTGAATCGGTGCCGGAGTCAACGGTGCCGGTGGCTGCTGCCCTGAACGCTCCCCCACGGGACGCTGTTCTATGGGCACCTGAGGTGCCGGTGCCGCAACGGCTGTCTCGGACCTCTCCTTGTGGGCCGGGGAGTGTGACCGGTGCCGAGGCTTCGGTCTGGGCCCCGGGGCCAACAGTCTGGTGGGCTTTGGGGCCGCCTTTTGCGCCGGTGCGGGTTGCTTACCCAGCTCCGGTGCCGGAGCAAGAGCCGCCTCCATCAGGATCTGCTGGAGTCGGGACTCTCTGTCCTTTCTAGTGCGAGATTTGAATCCCTTGAAAATCTTGCACTTCTCGACCAGGTGAGCCTCTCCAAGGCACTTAAGGCAGTCTCCGTGTGGGTCGCCAACTGGCATAGGCTTCCCACACTTCACACAGGGTTTGAATCCCAGAGTCTTAGGAGGCATAAAGCCCTGGGCGGGCAGGGGAGGAGACCTCCCTGCCCTTTACTATCTAACACAACTATTGACTATAGATAAGAACGATTGACAACTAATCTACACAAGAAAGCTAGGAGAAATGGAGATCGCTGAAAGCAGAACTCCAAAGTTCCAACAACCTACACGGGCAGTAAGAAGGAACTGAGGTGGGGGCTGGGTCACTCCAGGGGGCTCCCTGGTCGACCCAGCCTGTTGCTAGGGGGGAAATCTTCCGACAATTGTGCCCGCGGCGCGTGCACACCTAACTGGAATGCATATGAGCAATCACTCGAAGAAGAATTTTTATTAGTTATGTCAAAATCAGAAAGAACATCTGGACTTTCAGAGTTCAGGTTGAATGTTCACCATTTGCATTTAGAAAACATATCATTTTACTTGTAACAAGAACCCACTATCTCTGGGTGTCTTTGAGAACCCTAAATGGAATCCCAGAAAGCCATCTCCAGACTCACTTGTCACACAGTAAAAAGTTATAATTATTTTCCCTAGACCCCTAAAATATATTATCCCACATTCTCACCATTCCTTAAAGCATGATACCATTGAACTCTGAAAAAAACAAGTTTAAGAAAGTAACACCAAATCAGACTGAAGAGGAAAGCCAACTCCTACACCATCTGATTATTACGTTATAGTAAATTAAATTAAAATAAGGAGTACAACAATACCTTAGTCTTTGCAGAAAGTAAAGAAAAGCAGGAACAGAAGAAGAAAAGTAATAGTTCTGGGATCAGCAGACTTTTCCTCTTATAGTGTGCTTCTCAGAAACAGAATAGTTTTCTCCTATCCTCCCTGTTAGGCCTTGGTTACACTGCCAATTTATAGCGCTATATAGCCTCCAGGAGCGCTATAACTCTGTACCCGAACACACTGGCAAGGCACATATTGCGCTAAAAGTCCGACTTTATAGCACTCGTGGTAAACCACCTCCACACGGGGAATAAGGGCTGTTGTGCTACCGCTGTAGCGCAACGGCGCGAATGTGAACACCCATTGTGCGTTAATTAGCCTCCACCCTGGCCCATAATTCCCGTTCGAGCCACTCTGGGCATCAGTTTCAAACTCTTCTGTTGCGTCCCCAGGTGACCACACGTCAGACCTGCCCTTTAAAATCCCAGGGAAATTTGAAAATCCCCTTCTTGTTTGCTCCAGCCAGGCGTGGAGTGCTCCTCAGGTACCCATTTTGCTTCGCCATGACTCCACGTGCCATGCCTCCTCACAATAAACGATCTCCACCGTGGTTCAATCACAAGTTGCTGGACCTCATCAGTTGTTGGGGGGAGGGGGGAAAGAAGAGGCTGTCCAGTCTCAACTGCGGTCTAGCCGCAGGAATTACGATACGTATGCCCTGATATCACGGGCCATGAAGGACAGAGGCCATGACCGGGACACTCTGCAGTGCCTGGAAAAAGTAAAGGAGCTTAGGATTGCCTATCGCAAAGCATGCGACGCAAACAGCCACTCTGGGGCAGCCCCTGTGTTTTGCAAGTTCTACAAGGATCTGGACGCGATACTTGGTGGTGATCCAACGTGCACTCCAGCGACCACCCAGGACACTTCTTCCCAGCCCACCACTGAAGGGGGGGGTAGGAAAGGAGGCCCGAGGGGAGCAGGATGGCGAGAAGGAGGACATAGAGGAGCATGACCTAGATGAGCAGGAGGTGGCTGCGGCCGCGGCAGCAACCCAGGGCACAGAGGAGTCACAGGAGACATGCAGCCAGGAACTCTTCTCAAGCCCAGAGTGCAGCCAGAGACAGCCACAGCATCCGGCAGTTGCGGGGGGCAGGGCAGCAGCACCGGATTGCGCAGGTACAGCTACTTTTCTATTGGGAAGGCAGGCAGCTTTGGCGAGGGGGAAAAGGGATGCTTGCCTACATGTGGAATAGGGCGTTTTTGTAGTCTATCACAGCGCGGTAATCGTCGTCAGTGATTTCTTCAAAGGTCTCAATAAGAGCTCTTCCAATGTGCCTGCGCAGGTTTCTCGGGAGAGCCAGTGTGTTCGCTGTCCCGGCCACGGTCACCAGTCCACGCTACTGTTCTAAGAGGGGTGGGGGGAGCATCGCTGCACAGATGCAAGCCCCATATGGCCCTGGGTGGAAGCCACATCTCATTACGATCCCTGCCCTTTCTTGCTCCGTCACCCGCAGCAGCGAGATATCTTCCAGCACGAATACCTACAGAATGTTGGGACAGTGCTCATCAGAGTGCAGTTCCCAGAAATCCCCTCCGCTCCCCCAGGGAAACAATCATTGTCCCAGCGACTCACCATGCCCGGGGCTCCGTGGGTATCTCTGTGTGCTCTGTGTGTGATACAACTTTGTCGGACAGGGGAACTGCACAGAGATTGATGGAATGCGTGGGACTCCCTAATACTGTCTGTTTGCAAACACGGGGATCTTGTGTTTTAACTGTGAACTTGTAACTTTTACTAGGTTTGTCCTTGACATCAACGTCACCAGTCTTATCTGTTGCTCAGAAGCTAAGGATGATTCAAAACAGACCGAGGAAGAGCAAGGAAGTGCTTTTGAAGCAAATTATGGAACAGGCATCAACGGAAAACCGCGTTGCACAGCAGTGGAGGGAGAATAAGAGCAACCGGAGGGAGGAGGAGAGGAAGCGAAGGGAGGAACAGATGCAGTTGAGGGAGGTGGCTCGCAAACAGCGCGCTGACGAGCGCGCTGAGAAGCTGTTTAGAATATTAGAGCTGCAAGTAGAGACTCTGCAGCGGATCGCTGCCGTTCCGGAGCAGCAGCCCCGTGCTTGCCACCCCCATTGTCAGTTGCCCCCTAACCCTTCCCCTTCTGGCCCTCTGTCCCCTTCAGGCCACTATCAACAGCTGCCTGGTTATTACCACCCACGGCTGCCTCCAACCCCCCACTCTTCACCGACCAACCCACAGACCCAGCACCCTTATCCACTGCACTCAACCCCTAATATCAATCATCAGCGCCCTCCGCAAATGGGGTTGGGGGAACACAGCAATTCAGAGGGCATTGGAGGTTATGAGTCCAGGACATACGCCAATCTCTGAGTGACCCTTTTTTCAACTTTTATTTCAAATTCTAAGAAAGCTGTTCAATAAATGATTCTTTTTAATAAATGGGTTTCTGTATTCGGTGCACATATGTATCTAATCGGTACAGAAAAGCAAATGCCTTACCCTGTTAACAGACTGCACCCTCCTTCCCTCCCTCCCTCCCTCTGCAATTCCCATTAGAACTCGCTTTCAGCCTCAAAATGCTCTTCCCTGATCCTTGTACCCCCGCGCTGGGCCCCTCTAATAGCCCTGCTCTCTGGCTGTGCATACGTGGCCTCCAGCTGTTGAAACTCCAAGGTCCATGCCATAGTGAAGCCTTCGCCTTTCCGCTCACAGAGATTATGTAGGGCACAGCACGCGGAAATAACCGCAGATATACTTCCCTCTGCCAAGTCTAGCTTGCCATAAAGACATCTCCAGCGGGCCTTGAGACGCCCAAAAGCACACTCCACAGTCATTCGACAGCGGCTCAGCTTGTAGTTGAACCTTTCCTGGCTGCTGTCCAGGCTCCCAGTGTAGGGTTTCATGAGGCAGGGCATTAGAGGGTAAACGGGGTCGCCAAGAATCACAATGGGCATTTCCACTTCCCCCACGGGGATCCTCTGGTCTGGGAAAAAAGTGCCTTCTTGCAGCTTCCTGAAGAGGCCGGTGTTGCGGAAGATGCGTGCATCATGCACCTTTCCTGACCAGCCTGCATTAATGGTAGTAAAACGCCCACGGTGATCCACAAGTGCCTGAAGAACCATGGAGAAGTACCCCTTTCGGTTAATGTACTCTTCTGCTAGGTGGTCGAGCGTCAGAATAGGTATATGGGTCCCATCGATCGCCCCTCCACACTTAGGGAAACCCATCTGCTCAAAGCCAGCCACGATGTCACGCACGTCACCAAGAGTCACGATTTTTTGTAGCAGAAGGCGATTAATGGCCTTGCACACTTGCATCAGCACGACTCCAACAGTTGACTTCCCCACCCCAAAGTGGTTGGGCACCGATCGGTAGTTGTCTGGGGTGGCCAGCTTCCAGAGTGCTATAACCACCCGCTTCTCCACCGGGATGGCAGCTCTCAATCTGATGTTCTGGCACTGCAGGACGGGGGCGAGTTCAGCACACAGTCCAATGAAAGTGGCTTTTCTCATGCGAAAGTTTTGCAGCCACTGCTCATCGTCCCACACTTGCATGACAATGCAATCCCAACAGTCAGTGCTCATTTCCTGTGCCCAGAAGCGGCGTTCCACGGTCATGACCATGTCCGTTAAAGCGACGATCAGTTTAGTGTCCAATGCGTTCCTCGGCTCGATCTCGTCTTCTTCACCAGACTCATCACTACTGTCACGGTCCATTTCAAGAATGAACTCCGCCGCGCAGAGAGTTGTGTTGCTCCTCAGCAGTTCGCGATCCATTACGGCACAGGAAAACGGACGACGGAGTATGCGTGCCTTGCTGAAAGCATTGAAAGATGGCGCCCGAGGTGGACGGAAACACAGGGATTGCTGGGATATGACACAAAGCATCACAGGGAGTTGGAACAGGATGCAGAATGGCTGCAAGTGACGCCCCCCTTCCCACAAGGCATTGAACCAGATTGGGAAGAGGCGCTCTGTGGGATACCTGCCCTAGTGCTACTCCCAATGCCGCCAGAAGCGCCGCAAATGTGGCCATGCTTTAGCGCTGGCGGGTCTGAGTGTGCACATGCTCTAGCGCAATACCTATTGCTGTAAATGGGACGCGCTATAACCAAACGCGCTATAATCCGGTAGTGTAACCAAAGCCTTAACCAAAGAACAAGGAATTTAGATAATTAGTCAGAGTGACTAAGAAGCCACTATAATACAAAGGAAACAATCTGACCCTTTATTCCATAAGGTATTATTGTAGTCCCTTGGTGCTTTGTAGTTCTAAAACAGAAATTTGTAAATGAATATGTATTGTAACTAATGTTTACACTTTTTAAACATTATTTTTACTGCATGTACAGTCTGCTTCAGCAAAATCTCTCAACTATCTGAAGTTCAGATTAGCTCTAAACCATCCGGCACTAATTTCTAAATGTGTAGCGCATGTACACAACACGCACACAAAACTATCACTTAACTATCTGTGCACATGATGCTGTTTTTTCTCTAATGCCTCACAATACTGTTACTGTAAGTCAGACATTATTCTATCTTATAGTTTAATTCTAGAATTTAACTAGAGAGAAACGAGGCAAAAATGGAGAAGTACATTGCTACTTTAGGTACACTGGCACCGTTACAGGTTAAATGCAGACTCTCTCAACTGAGGCCCAAAATTTTGTTTTGGAGGAAAGTGATTAAACTCAATACAAATATTTCCCTAAAGAAAAAGAAAACACTTATTTTAAAAGAGAATTTCATTTCCTGGTATTTGAAGCCAAACACTGCAGCGTCCTGTTAATGTAGAAGAATCAGAGAGTGAAATGGATTATAAACTGACAGCAACTAATCATAGAAGTGGCATCTATTCATCGGCAAAGTTAAATGTAAACCAAGAAGGTAAAATGATTAAATGGTGAAAAGCAAATTATCTTTTAACGTTAGTAACACAGGGAAGGAAATCTGATTTTTAAAACATATCTCACCCCCATCTAGGTGGGGTGGGGAGAAATGAGCTGGGATTTAATTGGGTTAGCAGGGGACAGGCAACACCTGAAGGCACAAGGTACTCAGCAGTCATTAGCCCAACCACTTTTTGGCCGGACTAAGCGTTCAGGGTGCTATGACCCCGTGCATCAGGTCATGATGCCATTCACTCAAATTTGGATGGGGGAGATGATGGAGGATAGGTTCACAGGCAGAAAGGTCAGGTGTCTGAGAGGGGAAGAAGAGGAGAGCAAAACTAAGAAAATAAGAACAGCCATACTGGGTCAGACCAAAGGTCCATCTAGCCCAGTATCCTGTCTACTGACAGTGGCCAATGCCAGGTGCCCCAGAGGGAATGAACAGAATGGGTAATCATCATGTTATACACATAAGAAAGATTTTAAATTACTGTGGAAACCTTGACAGAATATCAGGTTGACCTAGGCTCCTCCCCATATTAACATTTGATTAAAATAAGACTTTACAAATCCCTAAAGCAATATACTGTAAATGTGATAATTTTTAAGCATTCCACTGAAAGTCATTCCACTGTGTTGTGCTAGTTAATGAAAGCCAGGAAGTGAAACTTTAAAATCAGCCAGACTGACAAATGGATCAGTATTAATTGTGGAAAGCAAAATAGATTTTTAAAGTTTTTAGCTTTCGTAATCTGAAGCAATAGGTAAGAATTTTGTTTTTAAATACATTATGAATTTTAACCAGTTTTTCTTTAAGTCTGAATTTTCTGAAATTTTGTGCCACTATAACCACAACCTTAATATTCCATTGATGATATTTTATTCATATGATTATCTACTCATTCAATTTTCCTACAGTGCACTTAAACAGAATCATAAATGTAAAAATTCAAAGAAAATCTTCTACTGCATGTTTTCTCTCAGGTCCCTCCCCTCCACTCTCACCTCTTCCTTTCAACCATACAAAAGAGTACTTGTTAAAAAACAAGAGTACTTGTTAAAAAAAGAAAATTAAAAAGCAATGGGAGTTTTTGTGGACAGTTTACGTATGGTTATTAATACAGTCAGTTCTGTCATGTCCCAGAGAAAACATCTTATTAGTTCTACAATTAAATGATTCAGCAACCATCCACACTATCTTTGCCTTTTAACAGTTGCAATCAGTAGCAGATCTAGGTGTAATCAACAGCAGCAGGGGGTTTTAGGAAGCAAAACAAAACAAAAACAGTAGGGATCTTTACTAGTATACAGTAATTGCTATAAGGAGAAATGTTATTCTAAGTTAGCCCAAGATATAAGGAAGTTTACATGTGTTGCATTCTATTATCTACAATTGGCATTTCAATTCATCAGCAGCAATGCAATAAGCTATTTTAAAATGGTTTGATGTTGTTTAATCTTTTCTTCTGCCCCTCCCACCACAATGGATCATCTGTGTCTCTAACAGAGCACTTAATGTTCCCAGTTTACTTTTCCTGTCACAAGGCCAATGTTGGAGTTACAATAAATTCAGCTGAGATCTGGACAATTCAGAATCCACATAAGTCACCCCTTAAACTGGTGAGTGGGCTGCTCCTGTGAAATATTCCCTTCCCTGTAAGTCTGCACAGCTCTTTCAGCCCCTGTGATACATGGTAACAAAACTGTCTCCCAAAATGACTGACTGAAGAATACCTTACACATATTATATATAAATATAGACATGTATAGTCTACCTAGATTTTTGCCCTGTTATAATCTCTTTCCAATAACATTACCCAACATGTAAGAAAGTAATGCATTTTTGCTATTCAAGATAAATTGATAAGGTGGCACAGTAATTTAAGTGCTTTTTTTGCTTTTGAGATCTGAGTTCAATTCCTGCCTGGGACATGCATGGTAAATGAGTTTTCTGCCCTCCAGGTGTTACAGATATTACTGCCACCCTCCACTGCACTGAAAACTACTGACAGGAAAAAAAATAAAGTCACAATAAATGGGAACTGTTGAGTTTGCTACTGCTTAATGGTAACTAGGTCCCACTGTAGCGGTAACTTCCTTTTGGTACATTAGCCAAAATATACAGTGTTTAAAAATGTATTTAAAATTCCCTGAAAGAAATGAGATACCTAAATAAATTCAAAATTAAATTCCTTGTAGCTTTTCTGCTTTACTAAAATAACAATATTTAGAGATTATACATGTATGTGTTAAAATCTGGTACAGAATCCACTCTAGAGTCTAAATATCTTGGTTTTTTTCTTCCATCCATCCACTGTTGAGAACATATACTAGTAGATACAGAACTGTACATATGCGTTGGACTGATTAGTTGTGGTAGTGCCTTCAATCAGAACCAAGGCCCCATTGTATTAGCCACTGTACAATTAAAGGCACAGGTAGACGTGGCCTCTGTTCCATGATCTCCGCCCCGCAAAACTTAGAGCCTAATATGATACAAACACATTACAAGTGTGAAACAATACAATGGGAATCAAAGAGAGAAAAATGAAAATAATGAAAATACCATATAGTCACACGGTAGCTATTGTCCAACTTAAGAACAGCTGTACTCGGTCAGACCAAAGGTCCATCCAGCCTACTATCCTATCTACTGACAGTGACCAATGCCAGGTGCCCAGGAATGAGTGAACCTATCAGGTAATGATCAAGTGATCTCTCTCCTGCCGTCCATCACCCCCCCTCTGACAAACCGAGGCTAGGGACACCATTCCTTACCTGACCTGGCTAACAGCCATTAATGGACCTAACCTCCATGAATTTACTCAGTAACTTTTCCTTATTCACTTTCTCCCCGCCACTCAATTTTATATACCTATAATATATATACCTATAAAATATATATATATATATACATATATATATATATATACACATATATATACACACACATACATATACCTATACACATCACTCACACACACACACACACCCCCCTCATAGCCCCCCTTAGTCTCCTCTTTTCCAGGCTGAAAAGTCCTAGCCTCTTCACTCTCTCCTCATATGGGACCTGATCCAAACCCTACTCATTTTAGTTGCCCTTCTCTGAGCCTTTTCTAATGCCAATATATCCTTTTTGACATGAGACGACCAGATCTATACACATATGTGGTCTCACCTCATGGTTCCTTGATGTTCCAAATCACCTTACTTTTTAACAAATGATAAAATCAGCTAATCCTGCCTGTTATATAAATTAGTCTTCTTGGTAGGCTGATTTCTTGTGGGTACCACAATAAAAGTGTTTCTTGTGAAGATAGCACACATGATATCTCCTTCATGTGTGGAGCCTCAATTCACACACAGCAGACTGCTGGTCAAAGATATACCAGAGAGTCTCCCATTCTCTCCCACAGGAAGGGCAAACTTCCAGAAGTTCCCCCTAACAGGGAAAGACAACTCTGAGCATTTAAGCAAGAGCATTGTTCTTGTATAAATCTAACTGCACAACTGCTAGAAATATGGGGCTCAGCTTGCAATTTTCTCCTGCTGAAAGAGGAAAGGCAGTTTCACTGAGAAAGGGAAACTATTTTACCCCACAAGAAAGAAACGGAAGAAAAGGAGAGGAGTCTGACTCATTAAGTTCTTCATCTCTACCTGCCTAGAAGAATTTTTAGGGATGGATTCAGGGTTCCCAGAATAAGATCTGTAGTTCTATTTAATGTATTTAACAAACTCATTTTATCTATGGGAACACCAAAGAGTAATTGCGAGAAGATTCCACAAGAGGTGCAGGCTGTTACTATAATTAGCCATTCCCTTCTGAAATTTATGCTCAGTTTCTAGCTTCTTTACCTCTTAAATGCACCCCGCAACAAAGCTGAGGATTTTTTTTATAATTAATTCATCAACTTTCCTGCCCCAGATGGACCTTGTCCCTTAGGAGAACTCAGCTGAGCTCATCATTATCAAAATGGTGAAAGGATGGGGCTTTACTGGAAAATAGCATTATCAAGCACATAATCCACATATTGTGAGTTTATCTCAACATTTTGGGTTCCCAATTAAAGGATGAATTTCTACCATGTCTTGTGTGACCCTCAGACCTTCAGCACATTGTAGAAGTTAGTAGTTGCAAAATAAACTACTTGGCACTTCACTTACCCATTTTCAACATAACTTCTTGTTTATTGGCAATGTCACCGTTCAGTCACAGATTTGCTAGCACTCACCAAGTGTCTCAGATTCCTTTCAGAGCCAAAAAAACCCAGACTCCATCATGACCTTGACCAATCTAGCAAACTTAGGCTTACGTAGGAAAAAAGGGACTAATTAAGGGAGATGGATGGAGACATGGGTGTGAGATCCTGGGATTCATCTTTTGTAATAACTTGAACTCAATGGTTCCATCTTTCCTGCACACCACCACAAGGATGTTCAAGGACGAGTCAGGAATGGCAATACAGGAGGTTGTCTTTTGGAATGAGAA